>OW028592.1:6823428-8188114 GCA_932294275.1 Chloroclysta siterata | reverse complement strand
CAACTGAGCTGTGAAGGATGTCAACAGCTTCACGACTGTGTAGTTGCCGGTGAAATTACAGGCACATTAAGTAAGGGATTAACTAGTAAAAAATGCTATTACAAATGAAATGACTTTAATGATACACTACCGCTTTGTAACTTAATCGCCTTAAACTATGGCTTTTTTTTTAATACAACTAGCTGATGGAACAAGCAGATAGCCCAAGTGATGTTAAGTGGTAACACTACCTATAACAAAGGACTGCCTCGCAAGTCACGCAGGTTAGAAACGTGCCCTATGATGCACTGCCTTGCTCCATCAACTTGAGGCATACATATTGTGGGATTCTTTAGATCCAATAAAACACAATACTTACTTATATTATTTTATGAGGCTATGCCATCCGCCCGGCGCGTCCGGTACCAAGCAAGTGTGGCCAGCATGTCCCTAGTGTTGCCAGCGCGAGGACCCGATTAGGCTAGACACCACACATATCCAATACTTTGGTTCAAAACTTCAGGGGGCGGAAAAAAACAGCTGTTTCATACAAAAGTTCATTACCTACCTGGCTTAAATGAATGAAACAACTGTTTTTTTACGCGTTCACAGTGTTGGTTCCTTAGAAAAAGTTATTCATATTGATGGGTACTTTAGCCCTCTGAAGTTTTAAGCCCAAGTATTGGAACACCTTGTATAATCCACCATTTCTAACATTAAGACTTACCTACATTATAATTGCAATAAACAATAAATATGAAGTAAAATGTGTTTGTACCAGTCGCTTCAAAATGTTGTCAAAGCCCATACTTATGAGTTCAGCGTGAGACATGTAAGAGTATATTTTTGGATGCTGGCCCCTAAAAAGGAAAATGAATATAAAACCCGGGTTTTGGCCAATTTAACTTCGCTAACTGCCCTACTTGGGTTGTTTAGATGTTTTGCTACAACGCTGCGTCGTCGACACCGTTAGGTCACCCTGTGGATATTTGAGTAAGAAACTTTTTTTTTTATAGCTGTTTTCTCATTCATTTTCAGGTCCCATATACTCTTTTGATCCCTACACGAAATAGGATCGAAGGGCATAAAAACATATTTTGGTATTTTAGGCATTTTTTCGCTGTACTACTTTTTTTCCAAAATCTGTGAATGCAGTCCAGAATATCTCAATAAATTATGAATAATGGATGGTCTCTTATGAACGTTTTTACTGTAACTGTAATGGTTAAGGTACCTGCCCTTACTGTCCCGTCTCAAAAATCGACACTTTATATTATAAGATATTTGAATCAGGTTTATACGTATTATTTAACTCTATAATTGACAGCCTTCACAGCTCAGTTGGTAGTAGTTTTGCGTTCTGCGCCGTAGGCCGTGGGTTTAATTCCCACCGAGAACAAACATTTGTGTGATGAAAATTCTCTGTCTGGGTGTTATTATTAATTATAAGTATGTATTTACACAAAAAGTATGTGTTAAATCAGCTATCTGGTTCCCATATTAATCAAATCAAAATAAAATAATATTTTGTGTCACAAAAACATAGGCGAAAATTAAATTTAAAGAACAGCTTTGGCTTATTACAAACTTTGGCTTAGTTTGGGGCTAGATAGTGTGGTGTGGGAAGTTCACCAATATTTATTTATTTAATTTATTTATAATCGAGAGTAGTGTTGCGTGTGTGGGACGTACGGGGATACTACCACCATGCCTACTTCTGCCTCCAAGCAACGTTCTTGTGTTTCGGTTTGAAGTCTGTGGGGCAAATTGCAGTTAAGTACATAAGACTTAACATCTACGGCCAGCGCTCAGGGCAGTGTATTATAGGGCACTATCCTAGCATGCGTGACCTACAAGTCTAAGGTTTGTTCTAAGTTATTACCACTTATCAGGGCAAAAAGGCATGTTTTATCATCAAGATTAAAAAATTCTACCTACAATATAAACACAATAAAATATCCCAACATCTCCACAAATTCAATATCCAATTTTGTCGACTTATTTCGATAAAATTGAATTACTTACCAATAACGTTTTCGGTTCATTGCGTTCCGCTCTCAATCTTCCTGCAAATATTTACAAAGTTTTCGCCACAAAGTCTTCTTCTTCTTTTCTCAGTTTATGGCTCCTGGGGTCTTATGCTCACTTCGAGCGAGATTATCTCACGGTGGAGATGACGTCATATCTCGTTCGATAACAATTTATCCCCATTCTCACCATCTCACATCCCAATTTTCTCATACAAAGTTCATGCGAGACGCAACGTCAACGAGTTATTGAACGAGATATGACGTCATCTCCATCGTGAGATAATCTCGTTCGAAGTGAGCTTAAGGCCCCTGTCCGTCATTCGACAGACAATTTTGCCAGTGTCAAGTGAATTGTATTTAATACTCTAGGGCTCGTATACACAAAACTGCGATGCGATGCGATATTACGTCGCATCGCAGGAACTTCCACGGGAAAGTCCACAACGAGCTCGCAGATTTTTGCGATGCGACGTCGCATCGCAGTTTTGTGTACGAGCCCATATAGTCAAGTCAGGCCATAGTCAAGTCGGCCGTCATTTGTTTTAAACCTCCTAAGACCCAGAGCTATATTTTTTGAGTACTCATTGGTACACTCTGTGCAGAAAAATGTACAAATTAAAAATTCATTGTCAGACCCAAGGATAAAAATACTTCTTTTTTGTATTATTTGAGTTATTAAGATGAAAATTGATTTTGTTTAGGTTAATTTTTAATGTTTGGAATACACCTATAGTTGTAAAATGTATTTTTAATTTGTACATAATAATGTACATTGGTTACCTATGATTAGTCTAATAGTAGTCAATGAAACAAGAAATATAGAAATAAAATTCAGCTTTTATTCATTATTTATTGTTATTATTGACTATATTATATGAGGACTGTTAACACACAACTTAGTTATATTCCAGTCTCAATTTTAAAAACTGGCTTCTTTTTGCAAAAAAATTGTTTATTATAAAATTATAAAAATCATAATTTTTCGTAATAATGATATCCATTAATTTGGCTACAATGACAGCCTGTATTCATTGATATCCATTTATTTGGCTACAATTACGGATGAAAGCTGAAATGATTACCAAACATCAAAACTGTACGCGTTCACGCTGTAAGCGATCCTCTAGAGACCCAAAGTGCAAAAAAATGTACAAATATTGTAAGGCGAGTACATAAAATGTACCAAAATGAAGAAATGACCTTCAGACCCAAAGTGCAATAATATGTACATAATTATTTAATGCAAAATAAAGTAGGTTAGTAAAGTGAAATCCAAGGAAATAATATTAAAATCAAATAAATTGATTATTGCTCAATGTAAAATAATATTAGTTTGTTGTTATATCTATCATGATCATTTTGATAAATTACAATAAAAACGACCTATTCCAATAAGTTCAACTATTAAGTTCAACCAGTTGAACTAATTGGACGAAAAATTCCATTTATTTCAACTTTGTTCTTTTTTTGTAAAAGTTGAACTTTCTGGACAAAATTGTTCCTATAAGTTCAACTTTCTGTTTATTTTTCAATTACATAGAAAGCTATACAAACAAATTACAGCTCTTTGTTAAATAAAACAAAAATTAATATTGGTGGACATTCCACACAGCACCGTCTAGCCCCAAACTAAGCAAAGCTTGTATTTGGGAACCAGATAACTGATATAATACACATATACTTTTTTTGTAAATACATACATAACATCCAGATATTGAACAAACATCATGTTCATCGCACAAATGTTTGTTCTTGGTGGGAATCGAACCACAACCTACAGCATGGCAGGCAGAGCTGCTACCAAATGAGCTGTGAGGTCTTCTAAGTTGATAATATTCCGAAATAATAGAAATTCTGTTCCGTGGATATTCCTACACAGTAATAGAATCTCCTTACATACAAAAAGGTTATCTATAGAATAAATAATATTAAAGTTATCTATTATCAAATTTTATTCTAAGTAAATGTCGGTATTTTACAAACTTTGCCGTAGCCTTTGTCCAAGATAGATGTAATTGCATCATTATATACTTCCGAAACACTTTTAAGTGAATCGGTTGTTGCAAGTTTGCTTTTACACGCAGCCATTTCTATTTCTAATTCAACTTGGGCTATATCGGATTTGCAATTTGCATTATGTTCTTTACATCTACACTAATATTATAAAGAGGAAAGATTTGTATTTTTGTTGTTTTGTATGTAACGAATAGGCTCAAAAACTACTAGTCCGATTTCAAAAATTCTTTTACCATTAGAATGCTACATTATCCTAGAGTAAAATAGGCTATATAAAATTTTCAAAAAGTCAGGGATTCTTACTAAAACTCCAATAATGTAACCCAAGGTGGAAAAATGAATCCTTACATCGCGTGCGCTGCGAAAATTATTGATGATAGAACAAAATATTGTTAAAGAACCGACGCACTTAAACTTGAACTTGAATGGTTTAGACGAGCATCTCCAAACGGTGGATCCATCTTTATATTGTCGTATCCGATAATATTTATATCCGTTCGCACATAATATTATGCTTTTTTTCCTTTTTGAATAAATGATATCTCACTGTTTCCCATTTTAATATATTTTGAAACGCAAGCAAGCAAAGAGTAAACATGCAGGAAAAAAAATATAGTCTTATTGATGGCCTGTATCTATCGATAACCTTTTTTTATGTAAGGAGATTCTATTACTGTGTAGGAATATCCACGGAACAGAATTTCTATTATTTCGGAATATTATCAACTGAGAAGACCTCACAGCTCATTTGGTAGTAGCTCTGCCTGCCATGCTGTAGGTTGTGGTTCGATTCCCACCAAGAACAAACATTTGTGCGATGAACATGATATTTGTTCAGTATCTGGATGCTATGTATGTATTTACATAAAAGTATATGTGTATTATATCAGTTATCTGGTTCCCAAAATACAAGCTTTGCTTAGTTTGGGGCTAGACGGTGCTGTGTGAAATGTCCACCAATATTATTTTTTGTTTTATTTAACTAAGAGCTGTAATTTGTTTGTATAGCTTTCTTTGTAATTGAAAAATAAACAGAAAGTTGAACTTATAGGAACAATTTTGTCCAGAAAGTTCAACTTTTACAAAAAAAGAACAAAGTTGAAATAAATGGAATTTTTCGTCCAATTAGTTCAACTGGTTGAACTTAATAGTTGAACTTATTGGAATAGGTCAATAAAAACTCATCAACGCGGTGGGGCGGTGCCATCATTTCGCACGTCCTCACGTGTGCTTGACAGGTGGTGTCAAACCGGTTGGTAGTATTGAAAACCATAGGCAAAAAACATCAATCTTATACGTCAACTGTCTAAACTCAAGCCCGCGAAAAATCAAAAAGCCCCCGAGTTGTTTGAATGTTATGTACAGAAAAATGTTCAGCGGGTCTCACTGACTACAGAGACAGATGTTGTGTTGGAACTGATGAAGGTAATTTAATTTGTACATTATAATGTACCTGGGGTCTTAGGAGGTTAAAGAAAATGGTGCCGGTTTTCTTCAAAACTTTCGAAACATTTTCGTTCAAATCAGGATATCACATGTAATTACAGGCACCTGAGGCTTAACATCTGTATGCTTTAAGTTGATAAACGCAGGGCAGTGCATAGTAGGGCACGTTCATATCGTGCGTGACTTAAGAGGCAATGCTTTGATAAAATACCACTAGAAAATCAATTAAAAAAAAAGCTATGTTGCTTCCCAAAATGACAGAAAACGAATCCTACCACAAAAACTACCCCCAATTGATCTACGTCAAAGCTTGGCAGACGAACTGTCTGTTGCTCAAATTATTGGCTTTCACCAACTTTATTCATTTGTCTTCATTAACCTTTCAATGACCTCTTGAACTGTAGCACAGATTATGCTAGGTACAGTAGCACAGCTACGTAAGTTTTGATTAACTTACTTATGTGAGGCAAACATGTATCACGTAAGTTAATTGAATAAATAAGATGAAATAAAAATGCCTGATTATTCCATGATTGGTTTACATGTTTGTTTATTTAACACACATAAAAACATACACAGAGAAAACGTCTGACACAGCAAAGAAAAACAAAAGGGATAAAAAAAAAAGTAAGATGTGTGTTTTAAATTTGAACTGTAATTTAATGCTTCCAAAGTTAATCGAATAATAAGTCTTTAATCGAATGAAATACTTTTATATTTATAAAACACGCAAAGGTAACAATTAAAGACCTAATACAAATACACGGGCTTGTGACACGATATATAAAAAAAAAAAGCTACTACGAGTAGGTAACTAAAATACAATAAGCGAGACTTATTGGCTTCCACCTAATTATACGATATTCATTCGTGTTATGTCAACAGATACCGATAGTGATAGGTGAAATGTCCACCAATATTTTTTTATTTAGGTATATTTTATATGCTAGGAAGTTACGTACCTACCCCCAAAGCCTCGTACCCGTACAGTAGCCCCCGTACCCCGTACAATAGCGCAACTTCAAGAAGTTACCCACTATAATTACCCATTAAAATACTTCAAGAAGTTGCGCTACTGTACGCTATCTATTGTGATCCCCTGGGATCTAGAGGCGTCTCGTTTCTTTCAAAGCAATTTAACTAACTGTCGCTTGGCTGTTTGTTATTGGAACAATTTATTTGGAACTTATTAGCTGAAATTGCTCCACTGGACTCTAATTACTACTTACTTAAAGTTTACTGAGCAATCGTAAATTGTACTTTGTTGTTGAAAACTGAAATCAGAGCTACACTTGGTAAACCATAATAAATACCGTAGTATATTTAATAGTAATATTATATCTTAATTATGTACCAATTTTTATATCTATTATATCAAATATAATAGATTTGTGTATACAAATAGAGAAAGGCGTTGTTTCATCAATATATGGAGCCGGGGTCGGGTCTGTGTACAGTTTATATAATTATCGCTTAGCAACATAGTAGGTAACTGTTTTAATTTTCTTTATTTTTACTTCGTTTTCTTGCTCATCAAGATTTTATTGGTCAAGGAGAGCAACACAATGCACTAAAAATATGGCGGACTGACATGCGTGAATGTCATTTTGACAACTGTTGTATAAGTCAAGCTTGAGAGTGAAAGTCATTACCGTTAAAAAAAGCAACAAATCTGTCAAAAAATTTAAAAATGATATGCGTCATAGTCGTCATATCAAACGTCAATTACAGACTGTCATGGCGGCTCTAAAAATGTCACATGTGCACATAGTAAGAAATTCGAACAGATCAACATTTAGTGATGAACACTTTATTAACCTACATTTTAATGAAATTGCATTTGAATGGTAATCTTCAATTTTTTTCAATTTTTTCTATGTGCGGTACATAGACCAGACCCAGAATAAACCTGTCCTTTAATATAGTTGATTTAGTAGTAATTGAAAGTTTGTGGAAAATAGCTCCTTATAACCAAACGTGGATATTTGGTTTTTTCAAAACGATACAATGGTTAACTGGAAGATAATGCTCTCTAGCACTAGGTTCGCTTATTTAGATACAGTTTGTTCGGTGCAATAAATAATGTTCTATCTATCTTATCAATTCTTTTATATGAGCAAGTGAGGCTATTTTGATGGAACAAGCAGAAGGCCCACCTGATGTTAAGTGGTAACCATCACCTATAACAAAGCATTGCCTCATAAACCACGCACGATAGGAACGTGCCCTACGATGCACTGCCCTGCATCCATCAACTTGAGGCATACAGATGTTAAGCCTCATGTGCTTGTAATTACACCGGCAACCACACTCTTCAAACCGAAACACAGCAACGCTGCTTGGCGGCAGAAAAAGGCGTGGTGGTAGTACTTCCCCGGAC
The DNA here is from genome assembly GCA_932294275.1 of Chloroclysta siterata. Taxonomy (NCBI): domain Eukaryota; kingdom Metazoa; phylum Arthropoda; class Insecta; order Lepidoptera; family Geometridae; genus Chloroclysta; species Chloroclysta siterata. The sequence goes on along the minus strand of OW028592.1, from coordinate 8,180,263 downwards.
GAGCCATACACAAAGAGCTCTACTCAAAATCAAAAATCAAAATCAAAACGCTCTTTATTCAGTACAATCACAAGGATCACTTTGAAAATATAATAATAAGTAATTTAACAGCGTTTTCTTTACTTCAATGTAACTTTAAGCTTGCTTGGTCATTACTAACCTATATACTTTGTTATGTAACGACGACCACCATTTGGGTGACCGCTGAGCATTTACATCAACATTACATCTGAGTGGTTTTGGCTTCAGAATCCTTGTTGGGATGGACTCAGTGCAATGCCCATAGGGCACGTCCTCGGTAATACAATTGTTATACACGATGGGAACAGCTTAACATTAGGTTATACAAGCTGGTGCCCGCGACTTCGTATGCGCAGGATTAGTATTTCGAGTAGCTTATATTAGCGTGGCGTATTAGTACATATGTGTAACTCTAGCGGTTTTGGCAGCGCACGCCAGAATAGCTCGCAGATGGTAGATTTTTTCCTACTTACTTGACACTTATCGTCATATTTTGGACAATTCACACAATATCTTTATAAATTGTAGCCTATGTGTTATTCTGATGTATTAGCTATATTATTGTAAAGTTTAATTAAAATCCGTTCAGTAGTTTTTACGTGAAAGAGTTACAAACATCCATCCATCCATACTTACAAACTTTCGCGTTTATAATATTAGAAGGATATATCGGTTATAGGTATTGACATGTTCAACCGTTATCTCACAAAAATAAGAAATCTGATATTCAGTGTTTTTCAAAATGTGATTTTTAAGTTTCCAACCATTCATTTCTTTTCCGGGTTATTTTTCGTTCTTATGACGAAGTTTCAAGTATTTTTAAGCGCGGTCTGTATGGAAAGTTCACCCGCTTTGTTTTAAAGTAGGTACACTGCTGGAGAAAAAACTGGGTACGTTTTTAAGATCCGTAGAATCGCTAAGGTTCATTTTAAGGCGAATGGCTACCCCGATACTAGCGCCACTACATATTTACGCTATACAAAGGAATTATCAAAAAACGGGACCGCGCGTACACGATACCTATCACAAGCTTTTTTTTAATGTATCTGTAATAGTTTTATATTATATTATTTAGGCAGATACTTGTTTCAAGAGTTTAGTTCCTATTGGTGGCCACCAAGCTCTCCAAACAAGGTATCTCACTGAGTAACACGAAACAAAACTATTACAGATACATTAAAAAAAAGCTTGTAATAGGTATCGTCTACGCGCGGTCTGAATTTTTGATAATTCCTGTGTATAGTGCTAGTATCGGGGTAGCCATTCGCTTTAAAGTATTGTTTTTTTGCCCATAATAACTTACAAATAAGCAGGTTTCCAGAAATAGTAGTAATAATTGCCTCTATAATATTGGTTGACATTTCACACAGCACCATATAGACCCAGAACTAATCCAAGCTGGGACTATGGCAACTAGTCTGATATAATAATAATTAAAACTTGTTTTTTCAAATTGTTCTGTACCTAATAAATATTATTTATTTTGTACAAACAAGAATCGCAAATTATAACATTAAATAGGTTCAGCGATCATTTTGATCCAAATTAATCCAAATTAAATTTTGTATTAAGTTTTCATACACCTACAGATTAAAAAAAACATATATGTATAAAAAAATATACATATTAAACATATACCTACAGATTAGTATCTGTAGGTATATGTTTTGATTATATTATCGAATTTATTATATCTGACTATGTTTTGATTATATCATCGAATTTATTATATCTGTCTATGTTTTGATTTGTTAGCTGTTTTACCTAAAATTAATAAAATAAAATTACCAAACTTGGCACTAACTCATACTTACCTACTTACCATGGAGTACATAGCTATTGAGCGTAAACTTGAGTAATTAAACGTACGGTACGGATGATAGCGGTGTCCTCAACAAGAGCATTTAGTTTCATGCACGCAAGTTTCCTGCCTGTGATGGCTGGCATTAAATACAGTGAAGGTATAAGGGTAGCTGGTTCACTCTTGCAGAATTAGCGAGTTGAAGTGCCAATAGGCAGGTCGATACCTCGAAGAACTAGGGCCGCTGGGGAATAGAGGTTCTCGAATGGCGGTATATGTGCGATTCGGCCCTCGAGATATTGAGGGGACGTTTACGTTGGTTGGTAGCAATTCGTCCCTTATTGGTCGTCACTGAGTCAAGACTCTATTGCTAGTAGCATACTAGGTGTCTAAATTTAAATAAAGCTTAAAATTAGCTGTCTCTGTTTGCCATTACGCATTGGTAAGAGATGGCAATAGTTTATCGTTTGACAGATTTTTTGTATTATGGTTCAATTTTCAATCTTTGTGTTAAATTTTTACTTTTGTATTTTTATTCTTAAGTGTTTTGTTTTTCAATTTGAAAGATATGAAATCACGAAAAAGAAAAAAAAAATATGAGAGATTTAGAAGTTTTGAAAGTATAAATGATAAATCGCAATCAAAAAAGTTATGTAATAACATTGGTTGATTGCGATTTTTTATTATAAGTTCAGACTTTTTATATCTTTCAAAATGTTGAAATGTGCAAGCGAGTACTCACTAGTCAGCCCCTAAGAAACAGCGGCGTAGCTAGTTGGACAAGGGCCCCGGTGCATAGAGAAAGAATCGGGATGAAAACTTAACTAAAAAATTGACGGGTGGTATTGTCGAATTGATCCCACGACCGTAAGCACGTGAGCTTATCGCTGATGCAATGTGCTACGGGCGTACTCAACCAAACTACCAAATAACAATAACAAACAGCACATGCTTATCGAGGACGCTTGGCGAATGTGTGATGTCTTAAATCGGGAGATCTCTGATTGTTGATTTTCATTTCAAACCATTAAAAAATACTGTGAGCAGGCTCAAGGTTTTTTAGCTCCGGGAGCTGGCTGACCCTCTCTTTTCAAAGCTTAGGTTAGAGGGTCCCCTGAACTCCAGGCACTGCACCACCTGGCCCTACGATAGCTACGCTACTGCTAATAAATAAATGTCTACACAGTGACTTAGCTATTTGCCATAGAGCTGTGAGGAAGATCTTAACTTTTAATACTGGTTTTAAAGAGCTGGAAAAGGACGTTAAGTTGGGAAATAAAATAAAACTACTAGACCCAGTTTGAAATGCTCTTCAAATATGAGTTTAATGATTGTGGCTCTTTTAAACGCAGTTTGTGAATCACTGTATTAAGGCGAAGACAAGAGCTAATGTGACTCCCGCTTTGACATGTTTAAACATATAAAATCACTAAACTAATTTTCGAAAAATCGCAATCAACCATTTTGTGTGCAATCACATTTCACACAGTGTAGTAACATTTCATTTTGATCGATACATGTTTTCCTACTCAAAAGTTTGCTATACTTACTGGTTTTCGTACTAGGCAAACTTTAAGTAGGAAAACTTGTATCGAAAATGAGTTTAGTGATTTTATATCTTTCATCATGTCAAAACGTGCGAGCGAGAGTCACATTACCTCTTGTCTTCGCCTTAAAACGACTGTCTGAGCCAGTCTGCTTATAAAAGTTAGTTGTTCTAGTAGCCAACTTTGGTGACGGTTTTAAGACCTTTTTTAGGCCTCCGTGATGGCTCAGCGACTACCAGAACCGATAAAAAAAAGGATACAGGCTTGCAGATGAATATACAGAAAACAGAAAAATATAAAAAAAGGCAAAACCAGCTTCACGACTTTGATCCCCAGGCACGGTAGACATCAAATCCTTTTGTACCAAATACAGAAAACTAAAAACATAAAATGAAAATTACATATTGGTCGGTAATAAATACTGCTTACTTTTTTTTGTTAGTAATTAAACTTTATTTTTTTATATTTTTGTATAGGTACTTTTGGACTTTAATTTTTGTGTCCTGCAGTGTAAAAGCAATGAGGATTGTCAACACTGAAATCCCAGCATCTCACTGAAATTCCAGTCTCTGGCGAGTATCAGACGACTTAAAAGTATTGCTTTAAAATTTTTAAAGTTTCTATCTTGCAATGGATTTTTTTTAACCAACTTAGGAAAAGTTGTTAAAGATTATAATTTCTATCATTAATTTCATTCCTATTCGAATATATAAATGTGAAAGTTACGATATTTGGATGTTCAATCACTTCATTTTGTGATTTTGTGTGGTTGCCGGTGTAATTTCAGGCACATAAGGCTTATCATCTGTATGCCTCAAGTTGATGAACGCAGGGCAGTGCATCGTAGGGGACGTTCCTATCGTGCGTGACTGACGAGGTAATGCTTTGTTATAGGTGATGGTTACCACTTAACAACAGGTGGGCCATATGCTTGTTCCATCAGCTAATTGTATTGACGTTCCAAAATGATATTTTTGCTGTCAAAGTCATATCATTTTAATTCCAACAATTTTTCGATCCTAGTATGAAAACTAGTTAAGCATATTTTTTGGTAGGAAAACTTGTTCGGATCAAAATTAAATTTTCGCTGCACATTTGTAATGTTATTTGAAACTTTTTGCAATTTTTCGTAACTTCATTTTGCGATATTATATTTTCAAAAATGTTATGGAAAATGTGTGAGCGAGAAATACATTAGCGGTAGCCTGCGTCTTAACAATTCCCCGGGCGAGCCCCTCACAAAGAGCTCTACTACTCTTAATTTTATAGTATTTCAACTATAAATAGATATAAATAGCGTTTTTTTTGCACAAAATATTTCTAAATAATATTAAAATGTTTTACGTCAAAAAGAGCTGACATCGTGTCAGTCGCACTCGGTTATAAGAAGATCTGGTGACGTCAGTGGATAATATACTAGAGCTTGGTTTTATGACGTCACTTTGATCTACCTATTATTTCTACACTACTGAGCAAAGAAACTTTAACGATAATCAAAATACACTGTATTCTGGATTATGTATGTAAAAAATGTATGTAATGTATGTAAAAAAAAAGACTAGTAGAGCTCTTTGTGAAGGGCTCGTCCGGGGAAGTACTACCACCACGCCTTTTTCTGCCGCCAAGCAGCGTTGCTGTGTTTCGGTTTGAAGAGTGTGGTTGCCGGTGTAATTACAGGCACATGAGGCTTAACATCTGTATGCCTCAAGCTGATGGACGCAGGGCAGTGCATCGTAGGGCACGTTCCTATCGTTCGTGACTTACGAGGCAATGCTTTGTTATAGGTGATGGTTACCACTTAACATCAGGTGGGCCATCTGCTTGTTCCATCAGTTGGTGGTATAAAAAAAAAAATGGGACTGACAAATAATAGGATTTATTATTTGAATCTGCCTGGTTACCCCTTTAGGTATCGTCAACTTTACTGAATAATATAACATAAAATATAGAAATATGAACATAGAAAATAACGTAATCAGAAGAACGTATACATAACATACAGGGTGTCCCAGAAATCAACGTCAAGCCGAAAACGGGCGATGGGCCAAGTCATGATAGTTATCAGAAAAATAAAAAAAATAAAAATTGTCACGTACTTTTCGAATTATGAGTATTACAAAAAATAACAGAAAAACTGACACCCTGTGATGATCTTTTAAGTCCTGTGACTACAAATATTAACTTTTCGTGAAACTTTTTTCTGTAATGTAACCATGGATAGCCCTTCTGTAAAATACAAATCAAAATTAAATAATAACTGCCTCAGTTTTAAATAAAATGTTAGATGTTTGGCCAACATTTAAATTAAAATAATTACATCACCCAACTTTCACCGACTGTACTGTAAAAAAAATGTACTACACTATTTTGGCAAGTAACTTTAAAAGATGGCGCATTTAGTCAGGATTCCAAAATGATATGACACTTGCTAGAATACTCCTTAATTTTAGAAGAAAAATATTTTTTTTGAACCAAACCGGATTTCATGTCAATTTTATTTGCTTAGATAAAATGTTTGTAACCTTTAAATTGTGGACTTAAAAATGCCTATGCTGCGTTTTTAAGTCGCTCACAATTCACAGGTACAAGTACATACCATTTCGGCAATCTAAGTGAAACAGATAGAGCTGCCATCTTGTCGAAAGAGTAATATGGGTTATCAAGTAATTTGTTAGTTTTAGGTGCTAGTTTGAAATAAAATTCAGTCATTGGATTTCTTCAGTCATGATTTTAATTTAATTACATCAATGATTTACAGCAAATGTTCAAACTATTTGCCTTCAGCTATAATGCAAGCTCTACATCTCCTTAAAAATGTCCTTAAAATTACACGGTCATTTTTAAGGAGATGTCGGTTAGGTTAGGTCATGACTGAAGAAATCCAATGACTGAATTTTATTTCAAACTTTCACCTAAAACTAACAAATTACTTGATAACCCATATTACTCTTTCGACAAGATGACGACTCTATCTGTTTCAATTACATTGTCGAAATGGTATGTACTTGTACCTGTGAATTTTGAGCGACTAAAAAACGCAGCATAGTCATTTTCAAGTCCATAATTTAAAGGTTACAAACATTTTATCTAATCAAATAAAATTGTCATGAACTCCGGTTTAGTTAAAAAAAATATTTTTCTTCCAAAATTAAGGAGTACTCCAGCAAGTATCGTACCATTTTGGAATCCTGACTAAATGCGCCATCTTTTAAAGTTACTTGCCAAAATAGTGTAGTACATTTTTTTTACGGTACAGTCGGTTAAATTTGGGTGATGTAATTATTTTAAATTAAATGTTGGCCAAACATCCAACGTTTTATTTAAAACTGAGGCAGTTATGATTAAATTTTGAGTTGTATTTTACAGAAGGGTTATTCATGGTTACATTACAGAAAAAAGTTTCACGAAAAGTTAATATTTGTAGTCACAGAACTTAAAAGATCATCACAGGGTGTCAGTTTTTCTGTTATTTTTTGTAATGCTCATAATTCAAATTTATTTATAAATAAATTTGAATCAAAATGAAATTTTTAATTTGTTGATCTCCATTACTTGGTTGTTCGTGATTTTTTATGAGAAATTTAGTGAATTTAAGGATCTAGCAGCGGCGATGTGCTTGCAACCTGTCACGTTGCAATACCAATCACTGCAAACCACAAGCTATATACAGGGTGTCCCAGAAATCAACGTCAAGCCGAAAACGGGCGATGAGCCAAGTCATGATAGTTATCAGAAAAATATAAAAAAAAATATTTGTCATGTACTTTTTGAATTATGAGCATTACAAAAAATAACAGAAAAACTGACACCCTGTGATGATCTTTTAAGTTCTGTGACTACAAATATTAACTTTTCGTGAAACTTTTTTCTGTAATGTAACCATGAATAACCCTTCTGTAAAATACAACTCAAAATTTAATCATAACTGCCTCAGTTTTAAATAAAACGTTGGATGTTTGGCCAACATTTAATTTAAAATAATTACATCACCCAAATTTAACCGACTGTACCGTAAAAAAAATGTACTACACTATTTTGGCAAGTAACTTTAAAAGATGGCGCATTTAGTCAGGATTCCAAAATGGTACGATACTTGCTGGAGTACTCCTTAATTTTGGAAGAAAAATATTTTTTTTAACTAAACCGGAGTTCATGACAATTTTATTTGATTAGATAAAATGTTTGTAACCTTTAAATTATGGACTTGAAAATTACTATGCTGCGTTTTTAAGTCGCTCAAAATTCACAGGTACAAGTACATATCATTTCGACAATGTAATTGAAACAGATAGAGTCGTCATCTTGTCGAAAGAGTAATATGGGTTATCAAGTAATTTGTTAGTTTTAGGTGAAAGTTTGAAATAAAATTCAGTCATTGGATTTCTTCAGTCATGACCTAACCTAACCGACATCTCCTTAAAAATGACCGTGTAATTTTAAGGACATTTTTAAGGAGATGTAGAGCTTGCATTATAGCTGAAGGCAAATAGTTTGAACATTTGCTGTAAATCATTGATGTAATTAAATTAAAATCATGACTGAAGAAATCCAATGACTGAATTTTATTTCAAACTAGCACCTAAAACTAACAAATTACTTGATAACCCATATTACTCTTTCGACAAGATGGCAGCTCTATCTGTTTCACTTAGATTGCCGAAATGGTATGTACTTGTACCTGTGAATTGTGAGCGACTTAAAAACGCAGCATAGGCATTTTTAAGTCCACAATTTAAAGGTTACAAACATTTTATCTAAGCAAATAAAATTGACATGAAATCCGGTTTGGTTCAAAAAAAATATTTTTCTTCTAAAATTAAGGAGTATTCTAGCAAGTGTCATATCATTTTGGAATCCTGACTAAATGCGCCATCTTTTAAAGTTACTTGCCAAAATAGTGTAGTACATTTTTTTTACAGTACAGTCGGTGAAAGTTGGGTGATGTAATTATTTTAATTTAAATGTTGGCCAAACATCTAACATTTTATTTAAAACTGAGGCAGTTATTATTTAATTTTGATTTGTATTTTACAGAAGGGCTATCCATGGTTACATTACAGAAAAAAGTTTCACGAAAAGTTAATATTTGTAGTCACAGGACTTAAAAGATCATCACAGGGTGTCAGTTTTTCTGTTATTTTTTGTAATACTCATAATTCGAAAAGTACGTGACAATTTTTATTTTTTTTATTTTTCTGATAACTATCATGACTTGGCTCATCGCCCGTTTTCGGCTTGACGTTGATTTCTGGGACACCCTGTATATAGCTTGTGGTTTGCAGTGATTGGTATTGCAACGTGACAGGTTGCAAGCACATCGCCGCTGCTAGATCCTTAAATTCACTAAATTTCTCATAAAAAATCACGAACAACCAAGTAATGGAGATCAACAAATTAAAAATTTCATTTTGATTCAAATTTATTTATAAATAAAGTAAATTTATTTTGAATATAGAATCAGTTTTTTTGCGTTTTTCCAACTACCCTCATTTGTATCACGTCGACCATCTATTTCAAACCCACAATACAGACCACATACTTCAATATGCAGAATGAGGGTAGGAGCCAAAATGCGGGTCACCTGATGAATAACTAAATCCAGAAATCACATACGGTCTTATTCAGAAACGTAAACATACACGTGGACAGCCTTCACCACAATGAGACAGGTAGCTCGCCTTCTGCGCCGTAGGCCGTGGGTTCGATCGATCCCCACCGAGAATAAACATTTGTGTGATGAACATAGATGTTTGTTCTCTGTCTGGGTGTTGTATAAGTATGTATTAACAAAAAAAAAATTGTAATTTATCAGCTTTTAGTTTGGGGCTAGATAGTACTATGTGGAAAGTCCACCAATATTTATTTATTTATTGAAATGATAAAAAACGGGTCTATTGCATCTGATAATTTATTCCTTAGAAAAATAAACAGTACAAAGGTCTATGACGTAATTAATAAAATATAGCTATTTTCCATTATAACGTTTTCGCATAGTGAGAATAGATAGTTTACTTGTTAAATAACATACATACATACGTAAAATCACATACATACATACGTAAAATCACGCCTGTTTCCCATAGAGGTAGACGGATTTCCACTTGCTACGATCCTGACATACCTCTTTCGCTTCATTCACTCTCATAACATTCTTCATACATCACGCTCGTCGGTTTAGGGTACTCTTGACCTGGCCTTTCTCTAAAATGTCCGTTATCTGATCCTGATACGTTCACCGAGGTCTTCCCCTCTCAACAGTTCACACTCGCCTGATGCACCTATTTCGTTAATCTACTTTCATTCATCCTCTACATGCCTAAACCATCTTAACATACCTTTCCCTAATGTCATCACTACGTCTTCTTTCACTCCACATTAATCTCTAATCACACTTTTCTTCATTCTATCACTCAAATTCACATTTTATTAAATAAACAAAACAAAAAGAAACAATAAGATTAAATAAAACAAAGGAAAAAAAATATGACTAAAAATATGAAAGTTTTGAGACAACAACGGGCACGGACAACAAACAACATGCTGTGATTTTGTTATAAAATCCTACTAATATTATAAACGCAAAAGTTTGTAAGTATGGATGGATGTTTGTTACTCTTTCACGTAAAAACTACTGAATGGATTTTAATGAAACTTAACAATAATATAGCTTATTCATTAGAATAACACATAGGCTACAATGTAAAAGATATTGTGTGACTAATCCTGCGCAGACGAAGTCGCGGGCACCAGCTTGTAAATCATATAATTAAATGGGGACGAGCTCTACTAAAAAACTTTTTACAGACACAAACTCTTTTTCATAATGAGAATCGAATCCACAGTCTACAACGCAGACAACAAGGCTAACAAGCGAGTTCTTAGGCCAGTTATTAGTCATTGAAAAATAGAGCACTGGTGGTCTAGGTTTGGCGGCCCCGCATTCCCATCCCAAGGTCGTGGGTTCGAAACCGGTCGTGCATCAATGAGTTTTTCTGTTCAACAATGTATATGCACAATGCCAGTACTCTCAAACGATGAAGGAAAACCTCGTGAGGAAACCGGCATGTCGTAAAACCTAAAAAGTTTTATAACCCGTGTCAAGTGCTCTTGAGGCGCACTTAAAATCCTTTCACCACACTATTTCGAAAGAAACTAGTGACACGACAAGAAGAAGAAGTCATTGAAAAAGCTTTTAAAAGATAGCTAGACACTCGGACGTATCTGACAAATGGCGACACAGCGTTTTTGCAACACTGCCTATCTCACATAAAGCGGAAATTTTATAAATTACTAGCTGATGTAGGAACATTTGTTAAATGAGGAAAATATTGCAAGGAATCTTGTTTTCCCACTCAAAAGTTTGCTTGACTAGTTTTCGTACATAAGCAAACTTTTGAGTGGGAAAACATGTATCGACCAAAATGATTTTTTTACTAAACTGTGTGCAATGCGATTGCACACAAGATGGTTGATTGCGATTTTACGAAAATGAGTTTAGTGATTTTATATCTTTTAACATGTCGAAACGTGTGAGCGAGAAGTTGTTTGATAGTTGTCAGCCCCTTATGGATGTCTCGATTCACGATATTATAAACAGAACCAACCGCTCAACATAAGGTGTGCCTTCCATGAGGAAGGCACACCTTATGTTTAGAACGGACCTTGAATTTAGAACGGACCATGAGGTCCGTTCTAAATTCTAATAAAAACAATACTCTTATTTCTAATGCAATAAAATGTTTTCTATTTATATTTTCTCTTGTTGCATTCTTATTTATTCACTATTCTCTCGTTATTTTTATAGCACAAATTATTTTCTTACTAATCCTAACTAATGGCTTGGTTTTCTAAAAAGCAGTGACCGGAATAATATGGCTGTAGAAAGCGGAAAGTAAAGTTTCAATTAAATAACGGAGATCGCTTTAAAACGCCTTAAAGCTGAGCGAATCTTGGCGTCAGTTTGTAACCAAGCCAAGAACAGACAAGAAACTAACATCTTGGTTTCTATCATCATCATCAGATCCCCAGTCTCGGTAGATATCATGTGCCTGTAATTACACCGGCAACCACACTCTTCAAACCGAAACACAGCAACGCTGCTTGGCGGCAGAAAAAGGCGTGGTGGTATAGTACTTTCCCGGACGAGACCTTCACAACGCTCTACTACTCTTCATATATATATGCATACATACTTAATTCTTACATTTATTGATACATACCCATATGCAGTTGGTGTTCCATACGTGCCAGCTTATGAGCCCATCGCCGCTATTAGAATACTAACGCGTTTCCTCGCTATATTGCGGCCGCTATATACGAGATCCACTGCTTTCTAGAAACAAAGCGACCGTTCATTCTAATCCCATTGTTTTCTTGTTTTTATGCGACTCTTAAATAGTGCGCCAATTAGAATTTAATGGAAATGCATTGAGTTATCTGCTATTTATCTGAAGTAATTCTCCTATTAAATAGAGTAATGGCTGCTTTATTTTGCTGCGAAAACTATTGAAAATTACGTCATTATCACCGGTGGGAAAATGCGTTTTATTTTTATTATTTTGACATTATATTATAGTCTAAGATCCGAACTAGAAACGACCTTCACCCATCTGACAGCCTTCACAGCTCAGTTGGTAGTAGCTCTGCCTTCTGCGCCGTAGGTAGTGGGTTCGATCCCCACCGAGAACAAATATGTTCATCACATAAATGTTTGTTCTCTGTCTGGGTGTTATTTAATATTATAAGTATGTATTTACAAACAAAAAAGTATATAAGTAGTATATCAGCTATCTGGTTCCCATATCACAAGCTTTGTCTTAGTTTGGGGCGAGATAGTGCTGTGTGGAATGTCCACCAATATTTATTTTTATTTATCTGTTTAATGGATGAAATTTGTTTATTCTATAGGCTTCATACGTTATACGGCATATACGTTGGTTTAGGTTGGTATTAAATTTATTCATTAAACTCATGACATGAGTGCAATATTAAAAAAAACATAGTCTAGCCAGGATTTTTTTAGACAACCCACTCAAGATATATTTTTGAAATATTAAATTTGATATTAAATACTTTCATCTATTAAACAGATGGGTGAATGTCGTTACTAGTTCGGATCCTCTTCTATTATGGAAATACATGAATTATATTATATTATTTTAAGAGTAGTAGAGCTCTTTGTGTGTGGCTCGTCCGGGAAGTACTACCACCACGCCTTTTTCTGCCGCCAAGCAGCAACGCTGTGTTTCGGTTTGAAGAGTGTGGTTGCCGGTGTAATTACAGGCACATGAGGCTTAACATTTATGTAAGCCTCAAGTTGGCGGACGCAGGGCAGTACATCGTAGCGTAGGGCACATTTCTATTGTGCGTGACTTACGAGGCAATGCTTTGTTATAGGTGATGGTTACCACTTAACATCAGGTGGGCCATCTGCTTGTTCCAACAGCTAGTTGTATAAAAAAAAATACCGGCACATGAGTCTTAAAATTTGTATGCCTCCAGTTGATGGACGCAGGGCACGTTTCTATCGTGCGTGACTTACGAGGCAATGCTTCGTTATAGGTGATGGTTACCACTAAACATCAGGTGGGCCATCTGCTTGTTCCATCAGCTCGTTATATAAAAATATATATTTATATTATAAATACGAGATGAACCTACTTAAAAAAAAACTTGCGTCCGCGTGCATTAGTGTCGATTTGTTTTGAAAAATTATACCTGTATTTTTTTTGGACTTGTTAATGGAACAAGCAGATGGATCACCCGATATTAAGCGGTAAGCATCACCTTTGGCATTGCTTCCTAAGTCACGCACGATAGAAACGTGCCCTACGATCTCTCTTTGGTCGTAAAATGTTTTTAAGTCCGCCTCAAGAGGCTCCTTTCAAGCACTTGACAATGTTAAAGAACTTTTTAGGTTCCACGACATGCCGGTTTCGTCACGATGTTTTCCTTCACCGTTTGAGAGTACTGGCATTGTGCACATAAATTTTTGAACAGAAAAACTCATTGGTGCACGTTTTCGAACCCACGACCTTAGGATCGGAAGGCGGGGCCGCTACCACTAGACCACCAGTGCTCTTAGCTCTGCCTTCCGATACTACTGATGATGACTATGGACCCTTAGACATCCAGTTGATTATTGGTACCAAGATATCTGAGGGGATATCTACCGTGCCTGGGTATTAAAATTGTGAAGCTGTTTTTTTTTTCAATACACTGATTGACTGTTTTTGTAATCCTTTTAACGCAATAACGACTCCATTGAGGAACTCTTGCAAAAGTAATTTGGTTTTTGAACCGAAAGCTACCTTATTAAACGAGTAATTTAGCTTAGGGTACTGTTTTCATGCGTGAGACGCCCTCTTACGATGGACCGATGATATTTTGAGGATTAATATCTAATCACTACATAATATAAAACAAAGTCGCTTTCTCTGTCCCTATATCCCTATGTATGCTTAAATCTTTAAAACTACGCAACGGATTTTGATGCGGTTTTTTTATAGAAAGAGTGATTCAAGAGGAAGGATTATACAAGCATAATCTTTTAGGGATAACCCACAATAACCGTGCGAAGCCGGAGCGGGTTGCTAGTAAATAATAAATAATTGTGGACTTTCCACACATCACTAGCCCCAAACTAAGCAAAGCTTGTAATATGGGAACCAGATAGCTGAAATAATACATATACATATACTTTTTTTTTTTTTTTTTATACAGTCAGCTGATGGAACAAGCAGATGGCCCACCTGATGTTAAGTGGTAACCATCACCTATAACAAAGCATTGCCTCGTAAGTCACGCACGATAGGAACGTGCCCTAGGATGCACTGCCCTGCGTCCATCAGCTTGAGGCATACAGATGTTAAGTCTCATGTGCCTGTAATTACACCGGCAACCACACTCTTCAAACCGAAACACAGCATTGCTGCTTGGCGGCAGAAAAAGGTGTTCTATAAAGATAAAATAAAGATTATAGATAAAGAGTTTAGTTCCTATTGGTGGCCACCAAGCTCTCCAAACAAGGTATTAGACTGAGTAAAACAAAATAAAACTATTACAGATACATTAAAAAAAAGCTTGTAATAGGTATCGTGTACGCGCGGTCCGCTTTTTTGATAATTCCTTTGTATAACGTAATGATTAAATAAAATATGCAGTGGCGCTATCGCTAGTATCGGGGTTTTTTCGGGGGATTAATTCGCCTTAAATGGTAATGGCTTATACATTTAATAATTTTCACCGTTTGTGAGTACTGGGCAATGTGACCATCCATTTTTGAAAAAAATAACTCTTGGGACTGATTTTAAGCACACGACCTTAGGATTGGATGGCGGGGGCGCTACGACACTGTTTTTTGGTTGACATTACGAGTGAACGCTATAAAATTAAGATTTCGTGTCGTGTTGAGTAAAACCTTGCCTTAACCACTGAAGTTTGTTCACCGAGCAAGCTCGTAAAGTTTTAGATGACCGGAGAACATGATAAGTTGCCTAATGGAACGGTTACACTTCGTGGCGCTTTAAATGGAGCCTTAAACCGAATTAGGACATTTGACACATTAAACAGGCAGTTTGGTGCCTCGTATCTTGTCTCGTCAAGTCAATTTAAAAGGAAACTGACACTTTTTAGGTCTTTCTGCCAGACATTCTACACGTGTCAACTCTGGATCTACTACACCTAAAAGACGCACGACAGAATACGTGTTGCCTACAATAATACCTTTAGGCACCTGATGGGCCTGAAGCGCTTCTGCAGTGCTTCAGAAATGTTCACTGATGCCCGGATCGACTCCTTTAATGCTATCCGGCGTAAGCGGATAGCGTCTTTTATGTCCAGAGTTGACTCGTGTGGCAACATTATCATCAGGAGTCTGGCGGAAAGACTTATACTGACGAAAACATATAAACGGTGGGTGGATATTGCCACCTAACATGTAGTAATGTATTTAATATTAAACTTTATTCTGTGTTTTTATTTGTTAGTTTTAAGTTAACTATGGAACTTGTGTCTGAAATAAAGATTATTATTATTATTATTGTTAAAAGGCACCTATTTATTCAATTGAATCACAGCTATGATTGCTACTCTCAAACGGCGACGGAAAACATCGTGAGGAAACCGGCATGCTGTAGAACTTTTTTTTTGTTAACAGGGAGGAAATTTGCACACAGACCTCTACCACATCGAGGGATGCGATAGGGTAGTGAGAGGATTCACTAAAACCACCCCGGTGGCCAGCCTCAATGCATGTTGTGTGGGCTCCGAATGTTGTCAAAGTCAAAGTCAAAAGGTATTTGACAGCTTTCATAGCTCAGTTGGTAGTAGCTCTGCCTTCTGTGCCGTAGGCTGTGGGTTCGATCCACACCGAGAACAAACATTTGTGTGATGAATATAGATGTTTGTTTTCTGTCTGGGTGTTATATAATATTATAAGTATGTATTTACAAAAAAAAAGTATATAAGTTGTATATTAGCAATCTGGTTCACATATCACAAGCTTTGGCTTAGTTTGGGGCGAGATAGTGCTGTGTGGAATGTCCACAATATTTATTATTTATTCAATAAAATCACAAGGATCACTTTGAAACATCTTAAAGCTAGGTGACTCTAGGTGCCAGTTCCACGCGACCAAAGCCTAGAAGAACAGGCAACAAACTTACTTAGTGAGGCGTAGGCATACAGAAAAAGGTAAACATAATCAAATTTATAAGACAGCACACGCTACGCCTCAAACTAATAAATACTTTGACTTTGACCATGTATGTATCTGCATCATCATTTTCTTGCCCATATCTCACTTCATGTGGGGTCGGCACAACAGGTTTTTTGTCTCCACTTTCCTCTATCATTCTTCATCTCAGTGCTCACTCCTTTCTTACTCATGTCATCTTTCACACAGTCCATCCATATTTTCTTTGGCCTGCCTCTACTATATCCATACTACTGCAGTATCTGTCTGAATGTAAATAAAAAATATTGCGAGCAAAATGAATTTATAATAAAACGTGTCAAAATAATTCTTGTTTTACGCGAATGAATTTTGTGATACTACACTCGAGAGCAACGAATCCGGGTCACTGAAACGAAGTCCAATATCGCCAGTTCATTAAAATAAAATGCTTGAATGCGCAGAAATATAAAAGTAAAATCAATAAAACAATTATACGTTCAACAATATAAATAAAATAACAATAGGTCAAACAAAAAAAATAATTATCAACAACAACAGGATACAACAGGATTTAAAATAAAAAAAAACTCTGATTTGTTAATACATGTATTTACGCGTTTAGTTTATTACCGTTCTACGCTCTGAATTGCGTATATCATTGTATGCTAATTCTAATTCTAACATCCAAACATTGTAACTCTTGCATTTATACAAAGTGTAAAAATACCACCCCTGAAAACAACAGGGGGCTAAAGTACCCATCAATATGAATAACTTTTTCTAAGGAACCAACACTGTGAACGCGAAAAAAAACAGCTGTTTCATGCAAAAGTTCAATACCTACCTGGCTAAAATGTATGAAAAAGGTAAAGTTATTTATATTGATGGGTACTTTAGCCCCCTGAAGTTTTATGGAGTGGTATTTTATCACCCTGCATTTATGTCTTTTTCTTGTCATGTCACTGGTTTTTTTCGGAACAGTTTGGTGAAAGTATTTTAAGTGCACCTCAATGAATGAGGCTCTATTTGAGCACTAAGTTTTTATAAGTGCGCCTCAATGAGGCTCGTTTCGAGCACTCATGTTTAATAACGTTTTTTTTTATTTCTACAATATGCCGGTCTGTGCAGATAATTTTTTTAACAGAAAACTCGTTGGTGCACGACCAGAACCCACGGCTTTAGGATTGGAACATGGAGCCGCTACCACTAGAACACCAGTGCTCTATATATTAGTAAAAAGTAGGATAGGATTTGCAAGCCGGTTTCATTGCTCTTGAGTGTAATTCCTTCATAAAGAGATGTCATTCCGTTTCAATTGTTCTTTTTATTTGAGTGATAAATTGCCGATGCCGATGTGTGTTATTTTGTTAAAAATTAACCCTAACCTACCTACTTTTAGAAGTAGGTCAAAAAAATTACAAGCTCCCTCAAAATAGTGCGATAAAAACACAGATTTAGATGTTTGGTTTCTGTAGTACGAGGTTTGCTTAGTTTGGGGCTATATGGTGCTATTTGGAATGTTCACAAGCTTGTTCTATGGGAAAATATATATTTAATAAAAAAAAACATTTGTTTAAGAAAGAAAGAAAGAAAGAAAACATATTTATTTGTCCCAACACAAAAATACACTAAAAATAACAGTGGGTTGGTACCTAAAAAATAAAAAAATAAAATAAAAATAAAAGTGAAAATAAAAGTGAAAATAAAAATGAAAAATAAAATGAAAGTAAAAGTAGGTACTATACAAATTAGGTATGTTGTGCGGGGCAAAAAGGTCTTCGTCTCAGCATAATGCTGCACCCAACCTAGATAGGTGCAGTGCAGCGCTGGTTTTCAGACGAGGCCTGATAATGTGACATGCGACACAACAGCAATGCAATTAAAAAAAAAAAAACATACAAATTATTACGGTAAAAGTACAATTATAAAAAGGTAAAAAAATTAATAATAATAATAACAAGCAAACAAGAACAATGTACGCCATGAAAAACAATATACAATAAAAATAATTATATTAATAATGCTAAATAAGTATCATATTATAAGTACTTAAAAATTAAATTTTGCTACAACTACATAATTGATTTTATTTTGATTCTGTGGTTTGTCTATGCCCGCAAGCAAACGGAAGGCAACAGAACTAAAAAAACAAAGAAAATCACAATGAATAAAAGAGTATTTAAAACTAGCTGGTGCCCGCGACTTTGTTTGCGCATGTGCAGGATTAGTATTTCGAGTAGCTTAAAACTTCAGTACAAATCATCAATATGAATGACTTTTTTTAAGGAACCAACACTGTGAACGCGAAAAAAAAACAGCTGTTTCATACAAAAGTTCAATACCTACCTGGCTAAAATGTTTATCACATATATACCAATTATTGGAATACTTCGTATATCACATTTGCAACTCAAGACAAAAAATTCGGAAGAGTCTTACGGCCGGTTTCTAAAAGCCTGATCAAAACTCCACCAATATGAATATTTATTTATTTAATATGGATGACAAGCTTGTGCCCGCGACTTCGTCTGTGCAGGATTAGTCACACAATATCTTTATAAATTGTAGCCTATGTGTTATTCTGATGTATAAGCTATATTATTGTAAAGTTTCGTTAAAATCCATTCAGTAGTTTTTACGTGAAAGAGTAACAAACATCCATCCATCCATACAAACTTTCGCGCTTATAATATTAGTAGGATATCCAATGTACATAATCTAGGTCCCACACATAAATAAAGGAAGTCCGCAAGTCAATTTCACTATTTACACAAACTATTCAAATTTCAAGATTAACATTCAAGTTTACTTACAAAACAGGGCCTTTGACACCCGGATAACCCTACCCGGACGTACCCGGTACTTTGTACCCGGGACCAAGAGACCCCGTCCTAAGCCCACGTGCAAATACGGGTTAGACGATATAACAATGATGCTGTATTTACAAATATATTTAAAATCCCTTTCGGAGCACTTAGGATGATAACTTGTGAATATTTTATGGGTGGAAATTAGGCCTTCATTATTTGGAGACAAAAATATGGTATTCTCTCATTCGCTCGGAAATTGTTTTATTGCTAAATACAATACTTAATTGATTCAGAAGCGTCGTTGCGAAAGTACTTACAAAAATGGCGAGCTAACCTTTAACAACTGATTTTTTCCTTCGTTCGCTTCGCTCACTCGATCAATTAGTATTTATGACAAAACTGAAGATCGTGCGTTATTTATGTTTACAAAGGTTAACTGGAAGTGAATGCTCTCTAGCATTAAGTTCGCCTATGTACGATACATTTTGTTCTGTGCAATAAAGAATTTTCTATCTATCTATCTATTTATTAAGCACATTCCACCATCCTACTAGTATTGTGAATCGACTTCCCAGTATTCTACAACTTTCCAGTCATTATCATGATCATTATCATTAGCCTGAGGAAGTCCACTGCTGGACAAAGGCCTCCAGACATTTCCAGGAAGAACGATTATGTGCCCTCTCCATCCACCGACTTCCCGCGACCCTCACCATGTGTCCATCAGTACCCCAAGTATCAGTTTGTTTTTCGTAACATCAGGGGCCTTATGCTCACTTCGAGCGAGATTATCTCACGGTGGAGATGACGTCATATCTCGTTCAATAACTCGTTGACGTTGCGTCTCGCATGAACTTTGTATGTGAAAATTGGGGAGTGAGATGGTGAGAATGGGGATAAATAGTTATCGAACGAGATATGACGTCATCTCCATCGTGAGATAATCTCGCTCGAAGTGAGCATAAGGCCCCAGGTCTTTTTTGTATGTAGATTCAATAAGCGCCTCTATCGGGCCGTGCTGAGAACTCACCGAGTCTCCATACAAAAAAGGCCTGTCGATTTTGGATCGGAAAATGAGGTTTCTACTTAAAGCACTTTAAGCTCGAGGCACCCCAATGCCCCAACTTTGCGATACCTATAACTTTGCGATATAACTTCAATATTCTATGCTTATAGTTCGAAAACAAACTTCATGTATGTACAGTCGGTGACATTAACGCTTTAAGTTCATATGGCGCGTTTACATTTAGCCATTAGCGCTGCAATTCGCGTGAACGGAAATGTTGCCGTCCCATTCTCGCATTGCCCAAGTCCCTGCGCCTGTCTCTACATGTCTCTGCACATTTCCATGGGCATGAGCTGAGTGTAAACGAGATATTAGACAGGGTCAAACAGTCTTCCAAATTTATTCAGCCAATGATAGATATTCTTTTATATTCTATCACTTTGTGTCATTTTGACGTGCCATAAGACATGATAATACCGCTTAAAATTGCTTAAAATAGTTTTTATCAATGAATCACTTTAGCAAGAAGTAAGTTGTCTTTGAGAGCAGTGGTGGTCTAGCGGCGCGCCTTCCGATCCTAAGGTCGTGGATTCGAAACCCGTCGTGCACCAATGAGTTTTACTTATCAAAAGTAAAAAAAAAATGATGCTACTATAGGTACTAAAGGTACCTCTTGAGCTTAATAGGATATTTTTCATGCGTGATGAGTGAATGTAGCTTAACTTAAAAAACTATGTCAGTGTTAGATTACCATTAGCCGTAATAATGGCTAATTTGTAATATTATTAGAGTATGATATAAAATAAAAACGTAAATAAAAAACAAAATGCATGCGTGATGAGCGCAATTCACATCATCTTCACATTCTGAAGCTGACTGTACTTAAGGCCACGGATAGCTGGAGAGGATGTTAACAAGCCACTCATTAATGCATACCGCCCACAGGATACCAGTGATTAGCCGCATTCACATCCGAAGGTTACCACGGACTTATCAGAGCTCTACCCATAAGCTAGGATTAGTGCTGATTTCATAATATCAATATAGGTTTTTTTTTATACAACTAGCTGATGGAACAAACAGATGGCCCACCTGGTGTTATGTGGAACGTGCCCTACGATGCACTGCCCTGCGTCCATAAACCTGAGGCATACATATGTTAAGCCTCATGTGCCTGTAACCACCGGCAACCACACTCTTCAAACTGAAACACAGCAACGCTGCTTGGCGGCAGAAAAAGGCGTGCTGATTTCATAAAATATCGATATAGGTATGACTAGCCTTAGTTTTGTAAAAAAAAAAAAGAAACAGCTTCACGTCTTTATCAAGGCACGGTAGATATTCCCTCAGATCTCTTGGTACCAAGTACCAACTCAGGAGGCTCGTCTGGGGAAGTACAACCACCACGCCTTTTTCTGCCGCCAAGCAGCATTTCTGTGTTTCGGTTTCAAGAGTGTGGTTGCCGGTGTAATTACCGGCACATGAGGCTTAGCATCTGTAAGTGTGCCTCAAGTTGATGGACGCAGGGCTGTGCATCGTAGGGCAAGTTCCTATCGTGCGTGACTTACGAGGTAATGCTTTGTTACAGGTGATGCCACTTAACATCTAGGCCATCTGCTTGTTCCACAACGTAGATGTATAAAAATAAAATCTTCCCATCGCAGTAATATAGTCACGCCAGTTTGAAAGTTCCACGTGCTAAGTAAAGTCCTGCTGATGTATCGCCATGGACCTATTGCCGACGATCTGTATTCCAGGAGCGCGCTGATCCCTCCAGTTTCTTAAGCCTCCGACACGCTTTATTTGTAGCACAAGTTATAAGCGATGCTCAATATACTTATTGGATAGGCATGAGCTCTTTGTGAAGGGTACGTCCGGGAAGTACTACCACCACACCTTTTTCTGCCGCCAAGCAGTGTTGCTGTGTTTCGGTTTGAAGAGTTTGGTTGCCGGTGTAATTACTGGCACATGAGGCTTAACATCTGTATGCCTCAAGTTGATGGACGCAGGGTAGTGCATCGTAGGGCACGTTCCTATCGTGCGTGACTTACGAGGCAATGCTTTGTTATAGGTGATGGTTACCTCTTAACATCAGATGGGCTATCTTGTTGTTCCATCAGCTAGTTGTATTCAATAAAAACGCTACGGAAATGTAAATTGAGTTGACAGCCAAATGTCATTTTCATACAATTTATTTTTGAGCGCAGGCGTGTTTCGTAAACAGAACGTGTATCTTGTCTCGCTTGACATTTAAGACATTTTTTAATCGACTTCTAAAAGGAAGGAGGTTCATAATGCTGATTGTATTTTTTTTTATGTTTCTTACGCGATAACTCGGCCAGTAATTATGAATTGATTTCGATGATGGTAGGAACGTATACTTCAACGGTTTTAGGAAATTGATTCAAAATGAATGAAAGCAAACAAAAACAAAAATCATAATTACCAATGACGTTTCGATTTATTGTCCTTCAGCAAAAGTTTTGTTTTTCAGTGTATTGAGAGCACTGGTGGTCTAGAGGTAGCGGCCCCGCCTTCCGATCCTAACGGCGTGGGATCGAAACCGGTCGTGCACCAATGAGATTTTCTGTTCAAAAATTTATGTGCACATTGACTGTACCTACTCTCAAACGGTGAAGGAAAACATCGTGAGAAAACTAGCATGTCGTACAACCTAAAAAGTTATATAACATGTGTCAAGTGCTCGAAAGCAGCCTCTTGAGGCGCACTTTAAATCCTTTCACCACACTCTTTCGAAAGAAACTAGTGACACGACAAGAAGAAAAATTGTATAGAAGACGGTTTTTTTTTCTAAAAAAATATTGTTTCGTCAGTTTACAAAAACTGGGTCAATAAACCGCTTTCGCTCATGGTTTGCTCCAAGAAGAAAAGTCTTGAGATGCAAATCTTCACCTTCCTTTCTCGGACAACAGCATGCTTGCCTTTTTAATGAACTCCACTAATCTTAGCATTTACATTCTTACAGCGCTAGTCCTGCTCTTAAACAGTGAAGGAAAACACCGGGAGAAGCCGGTAAATTTAAAAATAAGTTTGATGACAAAGTTAGAATTAAATAAATAAATATTGATGGACTTTCCTCACAGCACCCAAACTAATCCAACGCTTGTATTATGGGACTTGATAGCTGATATAATACATATATACTTTTTTTTCTAAATACTTAATGTATACATATAATAACACCCAGACAGAGAACAAACATCTATGTTTATCACGCAAATGTTTGTTCTCGGTGGGGATCGAACTCACGGCCTACGGCGCAGGCAGAGCTACTACCAACTGAGCTGTAGAGAAAAAAGTCCATTAAATTCTTACTTGAAAAAAATATTACTATTCAATTCAATTCATTTGTTTCAGATTAAAAATATTAAATATGTTGGTTTGGTACTGAAATGAAATCGTAAAAAAACGAATGTAACTATAGTTAGGGGTTTACATTTAGTACTGTCATTATTCATTTAAATCACAACGATGACTTTGTATTTAAAAAAACTATTATCTACACAGAAAATTAATATTAATTCAAGTACCTACTTTCAAAGCCAAAGCCTAGAAAAACAGGCAAAAAACTTACAGCTTTGTTCCTACCGTTCTTTGTACGATCTTTGTTACAATAATATTGTATTATATTATATTACAATTATCTAGATCGTTTGCAACGGCCAAATCGCAATGTATTTTATAGATACTTGGATTCATTGTAATTTACTTTGTAAATAAATGTGTCTGCCAAAATAAAAAATACAATATAATACCGTCAAACGAACAGCCTTTATCGGCAAATTTATAACAAGTGGTGTAAAAAAAGGAGTCCGGTTATTGTACGACATGATAATGCACAGCATGATATTTGGAATCCACTTTGATACCCTTTTTGGATTCGTTTTAACTGGGTGTACATTATCGGGGTGTGCAATAACTGGATATGCAATATTGTCACGTGTAGTTAATGTGCAGTCAGTTAATTTACAGCATGATAATGTACAGCACGTTAATGTACAGCATTAATTGGAAGCCACTTTGGTACCGTAAAAAACAATTTCTGGCACTACGGCGGCCGCTGCCACGGCACGCTCGCTCTGCTCGCTCGCCTCGTGCGTTATTTATATGTTTCAACATGACCTAACCAATCCGACTCGATGGTACTAAAGTGGTTTCCAATTATCGTGCTGTATATTAACAACACGTGACAATATTGCACGGGATGATAATGTACACCCCGATATTTCAAACCAGTGGACACGGATTTACTAGGTGTGCATTATCAATATCATGCTGTGCAATATCATGCTGTACATTATTTGGCCGTACATTATTGGCTCCCAAAAAAAAGATATTTCAGTAAAACAAATTTTCTTTTGTTCATATATTTATCCTTGGCGCTCACAGCCGCAGTATTTATCTTATTTCAAATATAATCCCGAGACTTGTTGAATAACGTACGAAGCTATTAAAATGCTATGCATTGCATACTTGGAATTGTACCAAAAAGTGCGGACTTAGGGCTGGGGCTTGAGGCCCAAAGTTTTCATAATAATTTTCATTTAAACTGTAGATTTACCTTGACTTGTGAAATATTATGGTAAAATAAATAAAACCATGATAATAATTTATATAATTTATTTATTTATTTATCAAAATAATAATAAGCACATAGTTTTTTTTATACAATTATCTGATGGAATAACCTTCAGATAACCTATAACAAAGCATTGAGGCAATGTTTTGTTATAGGTTGTAAGCCACGTACGATATAAACGTGCCCTACGATGCACTGCCATGTTCATGTCTAGTTTGACATAAATATACCCGCAACTGAACGGAAATATATTAATTTTAGGAAAGCCAGTTAATTTAAGCTTTAGTGTTAACATAATAAGATGTTCCATTATTTACACAATTTTAGTAATTTTAGTTAATTCAGAAGTTCTTAATCTGTGGGGCTAAGTAAATAATGGTGTCAAATTATTTACTTAGTCCCACAGACTAAGAACCTGAGTACGTCGAATAAATACGTAGAATTTGCAGCAATTGACCCAGGCGACCACTTTTCACAACTGCATAGGAATAGAATGCTATTGTGCTCGATGTGCCACTATTGTCTACTAAATAAACGTTTATACAAAAACAAGTGGTATAAACAAAAACTTTTTAAGGCAATGACAAGAGCTAATGTACCTCTCGCTCGCCAATTTCGACATGTGATGACATGATTTTATGTCTCTCAACATAAAATCACTAAACTCATTTTCGAAAAATCGCAACTGGTTGATTGCGAATTGCATGCAATCACATTGCACAAAGTTTAGTAAAAAATTCATTTTGATCAATTACAAGTTTTACTACTCAAAACTGCTTTACTAGTTTTCGTACTTTTGAGTAGGAAAACTCGTATCGAACAAAATGATTTTTTTACTAAATTGCGTGCAATGTGATTGCACACAAAATGGTTAATTAATTGGTCATTTTTTATCTTTCAACACGTCGAAACATGCGAGTGAGAGGTACATTAGATCTTGTCTTCGCCTTAATATAACTATCGATGTTGTATCATAGTACAAGTTTTACTTAGTTTCGAGCTAAATAATGCTTGCTTGTGTGGTTTTTTTATTTATCTATTAAATTTTTGGCAGATATAAATTCTTATCGCAGGTGGCTGTTAGGGCATCTTCGATGTTATCTTTTTTGGCTCAGTTTTTGTTTTATCTCCTAATCTAAATCACTATAGCAGCTTTTTATAGGAGACACGAGGATGTTTCTCAACGAACATTTTAAAGAGAGTATTTTCTTTTCCTACAAGAGAGTTTTTTTTTCTTTTCCTTGACCGAATTGGTTGTCGAAATAGGACCGACGAAATCTGGGTCGACCGAAAGCGCGATGGGTCAAAGACATCTTAAAGGTCGCGGGAAACACCTGGACGAGAGACGCACAAGACAGAGGAGCCTGGCAGAAAATGAATGCCTATTCCTAGCAGTGGGTGATACCGGGATGAGATCATGATGATTTTCTTTTCAACAAAACATGTTTCGTTGAAACGTTAAACACCATCTTTATGTTAACTGAAATAAGCGGTTAAGGTTTATTCATTTATTCTTCTTATTGTCGTGTCACTAGTTCTGTCAAAACAGTGTGGTGAAGGGATTTTAAGATCCTTGAAATAAAACGATGTTCTTTTAAATTGACAAAAAAAATTAGCAAGTAAATGTCTGTCTATGTCTACTTTGTGACCAGATGTTTTGTGTCTAAAATCGCATAGCAGTTCACTCACAAAAACACAATCTTTATTTATATTCGTGTTATTTTTAGTCCTATTGATTTACAGACAAAAATAAGGTCAGTTTGTCTGTCAGCTAATCACAGAACTAAGGTTGGATGACCGGAAGTGAGTTTCTTTGATGCTATTTCTGCTGAATTTAGAATATACTAGATGAGAGATTATACTTATTTTTACTATACCAACCTGTTCTGTTGTCGTGTCACTAGTTTCTTTCGAAACAGTGTGGTGAAAGGATTTTAAGTGCGCCTCAAGAGGCTCCTTTCGAGCACTTGACACATGTTATAGAACTTTTTAGGTTCCACGACATGCCGGTTTCCTCACGATGTTTTCCTTCACCGTTTGAGAGTACTGGCATTGTGCATATACATTTTTGAACAGAAATATTGGTGCACGACACCAACCCACGACCTTAGGATCGGAAAGCGGAACCGCTACCTAGTGGTAGCGGTTCCGCTTTCCGATATACTGGTGGTCTAGTGACCACCAGTATACCAGTATACCATCCTATCAGCCTATATATTTGGTATAAGTATAGACAATATCAGAATCAAAAGATAAATAAACAAATAAATATTGGAGGACTATGCACACAGCACTATCTAGCCCCAAACTAAGCCAAACCTGATAGCTGATATACTAATAATATACTTTTTTTTAGTAAATACATACTTATAATATTATGTAACACCCAGACAGAGAACAAACAACTATGTTCATCACACAAATGTTTGTTCTCGGTGGGGATCGAACCCACGGCCTACGGCGCAGAAGGCAGAGCTACTACCAACTGAGCTGTGAAGGCTGTCAGATATTTATTCAATTTAAAAACAAGGATCACTATAAAACGTCTTAAAAATAAGTGAATTTAATTGCCAGTGCCATTAGACCAAGCCTTGAAGAACAAGTTAAATTCTAATTCAAAGTCAAAAGGTATTTTTTCTTGTAAAATCACAAGGATCACTTTGAAACGTCTAAAGCTAGGTGGATCTAGGTACCAGTTCCACGCGACAAAACTAGACAGCGAACTTACGGCTTGGTTTCTACCGTTCTTTTGTGTGATCCTTGTTACAAAAATGATAGTTGAGCAAGTCTACTACATGCTCTGAATTACTAATGACCTATAATTATTAATGACTAGATGACCCGACAGACTTTGCCTGTCTTAACTATGAATATTGAATTCGAATTGGTATAAAACACCAATCAATCGGTGTTGTCAATTCTATGTCAAACGTCATAAGGCTACATTAAAAAAGTTTATATTGTCCAAAGCGCTAAGGTTAGATCAGAAATCCTACTAATATTATAAACGCGAAAGTTTGTAAGTATGGATGGCTGGATGGATGTTTGTTACTCTTTCACGTAAAAACTACTGAATGGATTTTAATGAAACTTTACAATAATATAGTTTATACATCAGAATAACACATAGGCTACAATTTATAAAGATATCATGTGACTAATCCTGCGCAGACGAAGTCGCGGGCACCAGCTTGTCATGTTATATGGTGGTTAAGTATACTTAATTTTTTCAATTTTCGGCGCAATTTTCTTCATTTTTTCTTTTATAAGAACCTTCTTCTGACAATAACAAACACACCAAAAAAATAATTAGCGAAATAATTGCCGTGAAGGGAAATAGGGATTCATTTTTAGTATATAGATTATGAATAATGAATTAATGGAAAAAAGCATTAACTCAAAATAAAACCTTAAACTAAATGAACGAATGATGTAAAATGCAAAAAACGGAAGTGAACTTACCTCAAAAAGCCATCACTGCACGACGCAGCGGTTCAATCAATATTTATTAACCACTAATGAAATCGGATTCGATGGCGTGATACCTGAAATTTTGATGAGGTTACTTTCATGGAGTTAAATAAAAGTTACAGTATACAAAATAGCTTTTATAACTAAATATAGGCACATGAGGTTTAACATATGTATGCTTTTAACACACCACCGGAGGTTTTCCCGCTCACTTACAACATCAAGCTTCAAGAAAAAAGTAAATAAAGTCCTTCAGGGCAGGCAAAGCAACGACAACACCCCAAGCGTTGTTGACTTAAGATCAGGTGGGCCGTAAGCCCGTTTGTCTGTCTCTTACATAAAAAAAAATGCTTCAAGTTTATGGATGCAGGGCAGTTATTCACTGGTGAGGCAAACCTTTGTTATAGGTGATTAAGTGATGGCTTAACATCAGGTGGACCGTCTGTTTGACAGCCGTCACCATTCAGTAGCTCTGCCTTCTGCGCCGTAGGCCGTGGGTTCGATCCCCACCGAGAACAAACATTTGTGTAATGAAATGAAACATTTGTATAATGTTTGTTATCTGTCTGGGTGTTATACCTCTATAATATTATAAGTATTTATTTACAAAAAAATGATGTGTTATAGGTGCTGGTTACAAACATCAGGTGGACTATCTAATTTTTACATTAGCAAGTATTATTAAAATAAACACCTTAAAGACTTTTAGCCCCAGGCACTGTAGACACCCCCCCAGATATCTTACAAGAACCAACCTAAAAATTCTTTGAGAAGTCTAAGGATACCCGTCAGAGGTACGTTCAGGTATTACATTTGGTACATACCCACATTTTACAGTCGTTGATATTCCACACGTGACAGGTTGCAAGTTCATCGCCGCTGCTAGAATACTGTTTATAATATAATAATAATAAGAACTTTATTGAGGACAGAATGGACAAAGTTATAAACGTAAAAGTACATTGAGTTTGGCCTACAATCGGCGCTCTTATCGCAAGTAGCGTTCTCTTCCAGGCAACCGTTATTTTAATCAAAACTTAGGACTAATGTTTTGCATCAGTGACTGCGAAGTTGAGCTGATTTGGTATCCACAGTCCCACATACATTTTTATATACATTTTTCGCAGAGAAAAATCAATTGGTACTAGACCGGATTCGAATCCACGACCTTACGATCGGGTTCACTTCCACTAGATACAATAGGTATCTATAGGTATTAACCTAAAAATCGCTCGATACGCACGTGCAAGCTAATATGTATCTACTTTATTCACTATAATTCTTCCAAAATCGCTAACATGGTTTGGAACTTACTATACTTTATCCCAAAAAATTAAGAGGTAGAAAAATAAGCAAGCCCCTAAAAGCGCCTTAAATATTGATGGTAGCAATTACCCCCACCACGCGAGCAAAGTTGCGGGCGCCAGCTAGCGTGCATAAGCAAGCTTTGTGTAAAATAGCGCTCTAAAGTTTAATTTTCAAAGCAAAATGGTTCCCTTAACACCATTACCGCCATTATTTCCTGAGGCTTTTTTGGTAACATTCTGTATCAATGCAGAGAATTCTCAGCCTAATGGACCTAACACAACAGGGGGCCTACCAAGGGACGACATTTATTTAAGAAGAGTCGATTTAAAAAGGAGTTTGGAAAAAAGTAATTTAACCTTTTTGGTCACAACGAGTATTGTTATACAAAGGTTTTATTTTTAGAACCAAATTAGAATTAACACTAATGTTTCAAAATACGAATAAAAAGGTCTTTATTAGAGGCTATGGGCTTGCAACCTGTCAAAAGCTTTCTCCGTGGCAGGGTAGTTTGTACTGGAAACGCAGGTGATGCTAAACTAGACCTGTGGACGTCAAAGGAGTCCGGTTATTGTACCTACGACAAGATAATGTACAGCATGATATTTGGAATCCACTTTGGTACCTTTTTGGATTCGTTTTATCTGGGTGTGCATTATCATGCTGTGCAATATCATGCTATACATTATTTGGCCTATTGGCTCCCCGTCAAAGCATGCTCCACCACATTGATTCTTTACACCCACAGAAGAGCTACATAGTCAAAAATTACCCTAGCCAGTGTGGGAAACCTTAAGGCGAAGACAACAGCTAATGTGACTCTCGCTCTCACGTTTCGACATATTGAAAAATATAAAATCACTAAACTCATTTTCAAAAAATCGCAATCAACTATCTTGTGTGCAATCACATTGCACACAGTTTAATAAAAAAAATCATTTTGACCGATACAAGTTTTCCTCTTAAAAGTTTGCTTTACTAGTATGATTTATTGTGTAATTTAAGTGATTTTATATCTTTCAACATGTCGAAACGTGCGAGCGAGAGTCACATTAGCTCATGTATTCGCCTTAAATAGACTAACGGCCGGTTTCTGAAAGCTCGATAAAAACTAATCGGATGTCAAATCACTCGCCATTTCATCAAATTAGATAGAGATAGCAAGTGCCTTGACATGCGATTAGTTTTGATCGAGCTTTCAGAAACCGGCCGTAATTGCTGCAATATTAAAAGATTTGTTTATCATCGACTCGAAAGAAGAAGAAAATAAAAACCATAACCATATCCATAACCGTAAACTCATTTAATGTTATTTATTATTCGAGTTGTATTGGTAGCGCCCTCGGATCATAATCAACGATAAACTTTGGTCCATTTCCTTTCAAGCACCTTGCGAAATGTAATATTTTACTGAATGCGGCTAAAATTTCACTGGTATTTTCTCCAACGAGCGTAACGAGTTATTTCTGTAAACTTTATTCTATAACAATACGTCTATGTTTGAGTTTGGGCTATTTGAATCATCATGATATTTGAAGGTCTCTTTTAAACAAGGTGTTCCAATAATTGCTTCTAAAACTTCAGCGGGCTAAAGTACCCATCAACATGAATGACTTTTTTTAAGGAACCAAAACTGTAAACGCAAAAAAAACAGCTATATGAAACATACAACCCGATACAAAAGTTCAATACCTACCTTCCTATAATGTATGAAACAGCTGTTTTTTATTTCGCGTTCACAGTGTTGATTCCCAAGAAAAAGATATTCATATTGATGGGTACTTTAGCCCCCTGAAGTTTTAAGCCCAATTATTGGAACACCTTGTATATTTTCGGGCAGAACCATTTTGAGCATTGTCTATCCTCAAACCTCCCGTTTATAGTGTTTGTTTGTGAATCGTCCGGGGAAGTTCAAGAAAGTCAAAGTCAAATGGTATTTATTCATTTGAATCACAAGGATCACTTTGAAACGTCTTCAAACTAGGTGAATCTAGGTGCCAGTTCCACGCGATAACTATAATAGACACTCAGACATTTTTTTCAATTTAATTTAATATTATATACATGTGAAAGTTAGATAGGTAAACTACAAATTAATTTAAGTATACAATTTTTATTTTATTTTATCATTTTATAATTATGCCATGTTATATTCTTAGAATATGGAAGCGTGCAATGACCTGTAAAATTTATTACCAATAAATGACTATTGACTATTGACTATTGACTATTGACTATTGACTCCCAGAAGAAAAGGCAATAAACTTTTTTTTATACAACTAGCTGATGGAACAAGCAGTTGGCCTGATGTTAAGTGGAAACCATCACCTATATCAAAGCATTACCTCGTAAGTCACGCACGATAGGAACGTGCCCTATGATGCACTGCCCTGCGTCCATCAACTTGAGGCGTACAGATGTTAAGCCTCATGTGCCTGTAATTACACCGGCAACCACACTCTTCAAATCGAAACACAGCAACGCTGCTTGGCGGCAGAAAAAAGCGTGGTATTCCCCGGACAAGCCCTTCACAAAGAGCTCTACTACTCTTAAGCTTACGGCTTGGTTCCTACCGTTCTATTGTATGATCCTTGTCACAATCTCTAATACTATAAGAATCAAAGTCCTGAATGACTGACTGACTAACATAGACAACGCACAGCCTAAGCCGCTGGTCCTAGAGACTTGAAATTTGAGGAGTATATAGGTCTTATGGCGTAGAGGTGTACTAAGAAGGGATTTTTGGAAATTCAACCCATAAGAGTGTAAAAAGGGTTGAAAACGTTTGTATGAAAAATTGTATTCCTTGAACCTACAAATTTGAAACTTGGAGTTCATGTACTCCAAGCCTAAAAATAGGAAAGCAATATTAGTTTTTTAAAACTACCCTTAATAATTGTGCAAAGGGATTTGAAAACGCGTACAAAGCCGCGAGAAGTTGCTAGTGTAATATAAAAGCTCCAGTGTGGTCCTCCAAGCACCACACAAGAAGAGTAGTAGAGCTCTTTGTGAAGAGCTCGTCCGGGGAAGTACTACCACCACGCCTTTTTTTGCCGCCAAGCAGCAACGCTGTGTTTCGGTTTGAAGAGTGTGGTTGCCGGTGTAATTACAGGCACATGAGGCTTAATATCTGCATGCCTCAAGTTGATGGACGCAGGGCAGTGCAACGTAGGCCACGTTCCTATGGTGCGTGACTTACGAGGCAATGCTTTGTTATAGGTGGTGGTTACCACTTACATCAGGTGGGCCATCTGCTTGTTCCATCAGCTAGTAGTATAAAAAAAAAGCACACTCTCTTATAATAATAAATTAGTACAAAACAGAATTATAAAGCATCTCTGCAGGTATCTTACAAAGGCACCAGAAAGATACCGTTCCCATTAAAATCAGCACGAAAAGAAGGCAATTCGGAAAAGATTTAGCATTC
This sequence comes from Chloroclysta siterata, assembly GCA_932294275.1. NCBI lineage: Eukaryota > Metazoa > Arthropoda > Insecta > Lepidoptera > Geometridae > Chloroclysta > Chloroclysta siterata. The sequence continues at coordinate 8,147,599 of OW028592.1, read as the reverse complement.
AATAATCGACGATTGAATTCCGTTCGTTTCGACTTGAATTGTTATTGCCGGTGTTGCCAACTGGAGCCTGATTCTGAAAATCAATAACGGGTTTCAATAAAAGTGAACAGGTTTTTTACATCTTTTGTGTTGTAAACTAGCCTTTTCAAGATAGTTTAATGAGTAATCTTGACGGAGTTTTAAGACCACCTCAAGATCATAACCATTTATTATTTGTTTCATGTTAAGATCTACGTCATATGGCTTTTTTATACTTCTTGCTGATGGAACAAGCAGATAGCCCACCTGATGTTAAGTGGAGACCATCACCTATAACAAAGCATTACTTAGAACTATGACTTTTAAAGGGTTATTTAATATCTATCTATATATATATATATATAATATCTTCATAACTGGTAGTAGAAAATCAACCTGCTTAAGGCAGGCACCCAAAATCCCCTCACACACTACACAGCAAAGAAAAAACAAAAGTGTTCCAAGTTTTCCAAAACTGCTGCCTCATCGCAAAACCAAAATGATGATCGGAAACAGAACTCTGATTATATTTTTTGTAATATTAGCAGTATCTTAAAGTTTTATAGCTGATAAGTTAAAACCAGTAACATAGACTATAAGCAATTAAAATTTTCTGTGTGTAACAAAGAAGACATAGCAAAAAGACTAGACTCCAGCGCTAGAACAACGTAAAAAAAAGCGTGAGAAGGTTGCGCAACCGTGGTCTCTCGTGAAGAAGAGCCCTAAGCAACAAGATAAAAAACGTTACTAGATCTGATTTTATTGTACCTGAGTTGGCAATATTGTTAACCGACGAAAACGGGAATAAATGGAATTCGCGATCGCAAATTTTTATTCGTATTACCAATGGCTTAACTTGGGATTTAAATACAAAAGAAATACCACATTGTCTATTTAAAAAAAATTAGTAAATGAGATCTTATTTTGGTTAGGTACACGGATTTATACAGTTTTTTAACTATTTTTTTATACTACTAGCTGATGGAACAAGCAGATGACCCCCCTGATGTTAAGTGGTAACCATCACCTATAGCAAAGCATTGCCTCGTAAGTCACGTACGATAGGAACGTGCCCTACGATGCACTGCCCTGCGTCGCATCAACTTGAGGCATACAGATGTTAAGCCTCATGTGCCTGTAATTACACTGGCACCACACTGGTGGTGGTGGCCTTTTTTGTCATCAATATTGTAACAGCTCTTTTGTAAATTTCGATTTTTAACAGACAAAATAAAGATTTTTCTATTCTATTCTATTCTATTCTACACTCTTCAAACCGAAACACAGCTTGTTTTCCTACTCAAAAGTGTGCTTTACAAGTTTTCGTACATAAGCAAACTTTTAAGTAGGAAAACTTGTATCGATCAAAATGAAATTTTTACTAAACTGTGTGCAATGTGATGTACACAAGATGATTGATTGCGATTTTTCGAAAATGAGTTTAGTGATTTTATATCTTTCAACATGTCGAAACGTGCGAGCGAGAAGTTGTTTGATAGTTGTCAGCCCCTTAAACTGAAGACTAAATAAACAGTCCTTTCAATATCAGTTATCTGGTTCCCATATCCCATTCCCAAGCTTTGCTTAGTTTGGGGCTAGATAGTGCTGTGTAAAAAGTCCACCAATATTTATTTATTGAAAGTTCCCCAAACCGTAATTCTGACGAAATTCAGCAGCTAATTTATTTTTCGCTGCAAAAGTATCCATTGTTGAATGGAATGAAGAAACACGAGCCACCTTTGTCCGGTTTTCTTTGTCAGAGAAAAGGCGATGGACAAAAATAGCGCACTTCATTTTACTATAATCAATATAGAATGCCTACAAAAGGTGCGAGAATGTGGAGAGGATAATGACATAAATCGGAATGACGAAGATTATGTACAATAGAGTCCTGATTATGCTGAGAATTATTGAATTTTTATGAGTAGTAAAGCTATTTGTGAAGGCCTCGCGTCGTGGGGAAGTACCTACTAGCCCCATGCCTCTAGTTTGATAAATCTTATAAATGTATAGGTTGGCAGAATTAGGGTTAGATAGGTATTAAGTTTTTATATGAGATGTATTTTTTGGATGTTTTGTCATAGGGCAGTGTGGTCACTCAGCGACAAAGCCCTTGAAATAAATAATAAAAAAAATCAAGGATTTGACGTGTCTTTAATTTGACAAATAAATATTTGACCAGTACCCCAAGTATGAGTTTTGCTTACCATATTTTCGTTTTACGTTTTTGTTCCGTGTTCATTGCGGGTTTTGTAAAGTTCCATATCGGTATCCCTATCGCGTCTTCATACAAAGCCCTCAATGAACACGGAACAAAAACAAATCGTTTTTGCTCCGTGCTCATTACGGGTTTTGTAAAGTTCCATATCGGTATCCCTATCGCGTCTTCATACAAAACCCGCAATGAACACTGAACAAAAACGTAAAACGTAAAACCAAATATGGTAAGCAAAACTCATAGTTGGGGTACAGTATAAAATTTGACAAATCAATGATTTGACAAGTGTCTGCGAAGTTCTTTTTGCCGCCATGCAGGGGTTGCTGTATTTCGGTTTGAAGGGTGTGGTTTCCGGTGAAATTACAGCCACATGAAGCTTAAGATGGGTTAGAAGCTTTGAGACTACATCTCGATTTGACTAGATAGCATTATGACTATGTCGCTTTCTGACTAAATATCGATATGACTACATCGCGGTAGGACTAAATATATGTCCGACTATCATATGCATACGTCCTGTTATCAGATTGATTTGATATCGATAAGACGTACAATGGTATTCAATATACCTCAAGTTGATGGACGCCGGGTATGCCTCGTCCACATCGTGTGTAACGTACGAGGCAATAATGCTTTGTTTCAATAGGTGATGATTAACCACTTAACATCAGGTTTTCAATAAAATAAAACTAAAATAAAATTGACACCAATACTTTGCTAAACGTCACAAGGCCCAACTGCTTGTTCCTGGGTATAAAACGGGTAAAAATCCTTCCCCTCATCCCTTTGTCCCGCGCTGTCAGGCCAGCGCTGATGGATGACAGCGTCAGCAAACAACGTCAGCTCTACAACCATTACGAAGCCATATCCAAGCGGATAGGAATTCGATGGAGTGACAAGCGAATTTCGGAATAACATGTTAATAGTACAGTAAAGTTTAGCTTCAAATAGTGGCAGATAAGAATAAAACCGGCCAAGTGCGAGTCGGACTCGCGCACGAAGTGTTCCGTACCATTATCTATAAAAACGGCAAAAAAAATATGTCTGTTGTATTGGAGCCTTTGCTGTTGGTTTTCTATCATAATAAAATAAAAATAAAGTTATGGTTCGTGGCTATAGCGTTCAATGGCTGACAACCGTCAAACAAATACTCACATGAAATTTCAAAATTTTTGGAAATATGAATTGCTAAAGGTTTGATTAGGTAAGTACAAAAACTAATTAAGTTTCATCTCGTTTTGTCGTAGTGTCGTGTCGAAATACAAAAACAAATTACGTTTGATATCGTTTTGTAAGGACTTATAGGGCGTCTAATAAGTGATCAATATGATAGTACTCTCAAACGGTGAAGGAAAACATGAAGAAACCGGCATGTCGTAGAACCTAAAAAGCTCGTAAACATGCGTCAAGTGCTCAAAAGGAGCCACTTTGACGCGAGCTTAAGAGGCTGACAACTATCAAAAATTTCATTTTGATCGATACAAGTTTTCCTGCTTAAAAGTTTGGTTATGTACGAAAACTAGTAAAGCAAACTTTTAAGTAGGAAAACATGTATCGTTCAAAATGATTTTTTTACTAAACTGTGTGCAATGTGATTGCACACAAAATGGTTGATTGCGATTTTTCGAAAATGAGTTTAGTGATTTTATATCTTTCAACATGTCGAAATGTGCGAGCGAGAGTCACATTAGCTCTTGTCTTCGCCTTAAAATCCTTTCACCACACTGTTTCGAAAGAAACTAGTGAAACGACAAGAAAAAGATTGCGAATGTTTTGTTAGATGTTTGTATAGTAACCGATGTTAAGAATTGATATATTTGTGATTTATTTATTGTCCGTGACGTGGAATAACTAAAGGTCATTTATATTCGGATGTATCGAGTAAATGCGTATTGAAACACTGCTTGTATACAAATACTAAATATATTTACCAATATCCCCTTTATTTCCTCGGTCATCATTTTATTTAGATAGATAGATAGATAAATACTTTATTGTACACAAAGAAAAACACATACAGAGACATAAAAATAATTAGGTACAATGGGTGGCCTTATCGCTAAGAGCGATCTCTTCCAGACAACCTTTGGATGGAAAGGATTAAACGAAAATCAGAAAGACGGCGGTGTACAAAACCTATTTGAACTATAACTAAAACCTAAAACTAAGTAAATACCTAATAAAATAATAAAAAGAATACATATTAATATTCCTAACAATAATACATAATAAATATGAATAGAATATAAATATACTCAATAATACATATACCTACATACACATAATAACACATTTATACTATTTGTTGATCTTCTTGTCATGCCAAAGTCATGCCAAAGTTTCACCACACTGTTTCGAAAGATACTAGATCTTTCGAAACAGTGTGGTGGAAGGATTTTAATGTGCGCCTCAAAGAGGCTTCTCTCGAGGACTTTCTGATAGAACAATCAGATGGTCCAACGTCTGTTGAGTGGTAACCATCACCTATAAAGCATGTTCTAGCAGGTCATCCACGAACGTGCCCTACGATGCACTGCCCTGCGTCCATCAACTTGAGGCATACAGGTGTTAAGCCTCATGGGCCTGTGATATTCTTATTCATTTTTCGTGTCCTTAATTCTTTCGAAACAGGTTGGTGAAAGGATTTAAAGTGCGCTTCAAAGAGGCTCCCATATTTTTTGTATGTGCTCCTAGACTTTGATCGCGTAGAACTGGCACTTAGATTCACGTAGTTTCAAGATGTTTTAAAGTGATCCTTGTGATATAACTGAATACCTATGAATGTCGTAGAACCTAAAAAGTTCTACAACATGTGTCAAGTGCTCGAAAGGAGCCTCTGGAGGCGCACTTAAAATCCTTTCACCACACTGTTTCGAAAGAAACTAGTGACACGACAAGAGAGAAGACTGAATACCTTTTGACTTTGACTTACTGTATTGTATGCCTTGCTCAGTTCAATATTTTAAGAGCAGCCTGAATCGTGGCCCGTCTGATTATAATTCATCTCATTGGTTAATGTAAGCTGTCAGTGTTACATTAGCCAATGGGATGAGAGATTATCCGACGGTGGACTCGCTCGTTGAATATAAAAACCGTAAGATAAGAGGGTGTTAATCTTAGACGAATACAAGAGCCAATGTGTCTCTCGCTCGCACGTTTTGACATGTTGAAAGATATAAAATCACTGTTGTTATATGTGTGATTATGTTTTCCTACTCAAAAGTTTGCTTTACTAGTTTTCTTACATAAGCGAAACAAAAAAACAGCTGTTTCATACATTTTAGCCAGGTAGGTATTGAACTTTTGTATGAAACAGCTGTTTTTTTTCGCGTTCACAGTGTTGGTTCCTTAGAAAAAGTTATTCATATTGATGGGTACTCTAGCCCTCCGAAGTTTTAAACCCAATTATTGGAACACCTTGTATTAGTTATGCAGAATCCAACGACGTCAGCATTATTAAAACATACTTTATAGAGCGTGAGAAGACTGAAATAATACAAAATGCAAAGAATAAACAGATGTCCAAAACAAACATGGGAAAACACAAACAAACCCAGAGGAAAAAGGGAGTGTGAGAGGGGCGTGTCGTTATAGATATTATGAACTCTCTATACCCTTTTTCGGGAACGTCAATTTCTGCCTTTATAGGGTTCCGTACTGAAAGGTTAAAACGGGACCCTATTACTAAGACTCCGTCTGTCTGTCTGTCTGTCCGTCTATCACCAGGCTACCACCTCATGAACCGTGATAGCTAGACAGTTGAAATTTTCACAGATGATGTATTTCTGTTGCCGCTATAACAACAAATACTAAAAAACCGAATAAAATAAATATTTAAGGGGGCTCCCATACAACAAACGTGTTTTTTTGCCGTTTTTATTGATACGGAACGGACTACGGAACCCTTCGTGCGCGAGTCCGACTCGCACTTGACTGGTTTTATTTAACAAAACAAGAGAATGATGTACCTATGTTAGCAAAAATATCATTTTTTTGCTAATTATATTGTAAGATGACAAAAAAGCTTGGTAATTAACTATTAGGTCCAAGTCATTATTGAAACTAAAAAATTAAATAGTATAAAACGCCAGGAACCAAGCCGTAAGTTGCTTGCCAGTTCTTCCAGGCTTTGGTCGCGACGAAGACGGTAGATTCACTTGGTACATAACACGTTTCAAAGTGATCCTTGTGATTGTAACCGTTTTGAATTTACATTTAGATTTTTGACTAATTCTGCCTTTTCTCATGACAATTGTGAGATAAAATACTTTTTTGTCATATCCATAGTAAAGTAAATCGTCACTTGTTTTCAAGAAAAACGGGCCGCTTCCTTCATACAAGATTTTTTTTTCATTCAAATCATGCTATAATTTTTTTAATTTTTGTATAATTCTGCCGTTTCTCATGTCAAATTGTTTTTTTGTCATAATCATAGTAAAGTAAAAAAAACAGGCCGCTTCCTTCAAAACGTACAAGATTTTTTTTCATTAAATCATGCTATCACTTGTCTTCTAAATTCAGCAATTTTATGCTCGCTACGCATAAGCGTAGGATAGAAAATAGCGAGCGAGCAGACTGTAATTGTATTAAGTTTTCCTAACGAATGTAGAAAAAAGTGTGGGGTAGCAATTATCCTGAGACTGAGCAATGACACACAACACAGAGAGAAATATTTTCCATAAAACTCAGGAAATTATCACTGTATTTTTCAATTGTTCTATTTCTGTTCTGTTGAACTTTCCATTTATTTTTATTTCTGGGTTCTCTGTGTGATTTTTTTTTATTGACCTGCTTATGGAACAAGCAAATACACCTGTTGAGTGGTAACCCATCACCTATAACAAAGCATTGCCTCGTAAGTCACGCACGATAAGAACGTGCCCTACGATGCACTGCCCTGCGTCCATCAACTTGGACTCTTCCAACCGAAACACAGCGTTGCTGCTTGGCGGCAGAAAAAGGTGTGATGGTAGTACTTCCCCGGACGGACGGACGGACTAAGAATAGTAGAGCTCTTTCACAAAGAGCTCTACTATTCTTAATTAATGTTTTTTTTTCTATTTTACCAGCTTGTCGTAGTGAAAAAGTACGTCAAACCAAAATGTTATCGGCTGTACAAAATTAAGTCTAATTATATCCGCCATTAGAAGTCGCCTCGCGTGTAACACTATATTTTGAGTGCTGTTTAGTTACGGCCCTTGTATTCGGCTATTGATATGGCACACCGTGGCTTGCGACATTTTTGTCCAATTTAAGAGGCTGACGACCGTTGAACTGCACACGCGCACTTTTCAATATTTTTGAAGATATTTAGTACTACCACCACGCCTTTTTCTCCGCCAAGCAGCGTTGCTGTGTTTCGGTTTGAAGAGTGTGGTTGCCGGTGTAATTATAGGCACATAAGGCTTAACATCTGTATGCCTTAAGTTGATGGACGCAGAGCTGTGCATCGTAGGGCATGTTCCTATCGTGCGTGACTTACGAGGCAATGATTTGTTATAGGTGATGGTTACCACGTAACATCTGCTTGTTTCACCAGCGAATTGTATAAAAAATCATGAAAAAAATATCAAAATATATAAAATCATTGAAGAATTGTGAAGTTTTTGCCAATTTAACAGGCTTTTTAAGTTTTTATAACTTAATTTTTTTTTAAATGTGCGTGCGAGAAGTTGTTTGACGGTTGTCCGCGTATTAATTGAACTGCCGCATGTTAAATCAGTTAAATCAGTGAGAGCGTATTTAGACAATTGTATATTAATGGCTTATTACCGGTCTTACATCTTACAATCTCCACCATTAAACATTTTTCAAACTTATCGCCGCCATGGCGCTCTAATCATCCCCGCTCGAGAGCCTCCTTCTTCTCTCTTTTTTTTACCACAGATCTACATGATGATGATCTACAAAACATTCCTAAAGTTCACACATTTCATTTAAATCTATCGATTACTAATAATGATTTTAAACATTTACTTATTGTGAAACTTATAATAAATTAACACGCAAAAATATAATTGAAAACTACTTATTGATAGTCCATCACACTCCATCACTGAAACTCTAACTAATGGGTTTAATTTATAATTAACGTGCGAGTGTTTTAACGTTATTGGTTTTCCAAATTTCATTACTTTCGTATCAAAAAAGTAGATTAATTTTAGTTTAGTGAAGGAAAACATCGTGAGGAAACCGGCATGTCGTAGAACCTAAAAAATTCTATAACATGTGTCAAATGCTCGAATGGAGCCTCTAGAGGCGGAATTAAAATCCTTTCACCACACTGTTTCGAAAGAAACTAGTGACACGACAGGAGAGAGAGTTTTTGATTGATCAAAGTGCTGTACATGCTGTAGTGCTGGACATTATAAGTTATATTCTACAATGTATGAGAATTTCCTTTTCTGTTTCTCCAAATATTTACTGTTGTGTTCACTTCTCACTGTGACATAAATACCAAATAAATAAATAAATATTAGTGGACTTTTCTAGCCCCAAACTAAGCGAAAGCTTGTATTATGGGAACCAGATAGCTGATATAACACAAATATACTTTTTTTTTGTAAATACATACTTAAAATATATAATAACACCCAAGCAGAGAACAAACATCTATGTTCATCTCACAAATGTTTGTTCTCGGTGGGATCGAACCCACGGCCTACGGCGCAGAAGGCAGAGCTACAACCAACTGAGCTGTGAAAGCTGTCAAATAACAATGAATACATTTATAAAATACAAAAGAAACAGTTGAGCTATCCGCAGACCATTGCAAACGATCTGTAGAAATCTCAAGTGGTCCAAATCAGTGTCAGTCGGAAGCGTCTACAAGACGCTGGCTGCATTGCCGCGCTGAATGGCAATGCTGTTTTTTTTTTAATATTACCGAGTAAGCAAACAAGCGTATGGCCCACCTGATGGGAAGCGGTTACCGTAGCCTACGGACGTTTGTAACACCAGAAGTGTCACACGCGCGTTTCTGACCCTTTAAGGCGAAGACAAGAGCTAATGTGACTCTCGCCCGCACGTTTCGACATGTTGAAAGATATAAAATCACTAAACTCATTTTCAAAAAATCGCAATCAACCATTTTGTGTGAAATCACATTGCACACAGTTTACTAAAAAAAATCATTTTGATCGATACATGTTTTCCTACTCTAAAGTTTGCTTTACTAATTTTCGTACATAAGCAAACTTTTAAGTAGGAAAACTTGTATCGATCGAAATGATTTTTTTACTAAACTGTGTGCAATGTGATTGCACACAAAATGGTTGATTGCGATTTTTCGACAATGAGTTAAGTGATTTTACATCTTTTATCATGTCGAAACGTGCGAGCGAGAAGTTGTTTGATGGTTGTCAGCCCCTTAAATATTTTAGAACGCCTTTTTTGAAGAACCCACGCATTCCACAACCATAGAGTGCCACACAGACTGTACCTACAGTAGTTATCCAATCAGAAACCACCCCAAGTCCCTACGTAGTAAAGCACTTTGCATTAATTACAATAAACATCTAATTACTTATTACTGCTTTACTTTTTTATTCACAACTAGAGGATATAAGCGGCTTCGTTCGCATGATATATATTACAACCTTTACGTCACGCTGATTCGATGGAAAAAAGGTCCCATGGAGTTACACTGTAATTCTTTGCAATTATAGAAACTTTTAGCTACTAGCCGTAAGTAGGTACAGTGCTGCCAACCCCAAGAAACTAAAAAACAACAGCTCATCAATAAAAAAACTGGAGAAAACAGTAGATAAAGTAAAAAAGGCAGATTTCATACTTTTATCATATAATTAAAACAATCACTTAATTTTATTAGTTACTAGGACTCACATACATTGTTTTATTATAATATTGATCACAAGATAATAAAAAACGAAAATCAAAGTAAAATTATTTTCAACTTTCATCCTCAATTGCCTCATCTTCAGTATTTTCAGACTCATTTTCCGGTTTTAAAATCATACCTACATATTTTTGTTAAATTTCTTCATGTGCCTTTCTGTGGCTTTAAATGAATAGCAATCGGTTATTTCAGATATTGTAATAGGTCGTCTCATAGGTGGCGCTGAACGCTAATTGAAAAACAGTAAAAATTAGGAATTAAACTGAAAACAGGGGCATCAATGAAAACAACAAATCTACTGTTAAAACAGTAGGGTTGGTAACACTGAAAGGATCATACAAAAGAACGGTAGGAACCAAGCCGTAAGTTTGTTGCCTGTTCTTCTAGGCTTTGGTCGCGTGGAACTGGCACCTAGAGTCACCTAGCTTTAAGACGTTTCAAAGTGATCCTTGTGATTTTATTGAATAAATACATTTTGACTTTGACTTTGACTTTGACTTTGACTTTGAGTAGGTAGATCTGGGGAAGTGCGAAGCAGAAAATATATTGCAATCATAACTTGAGGTCACAAAAATTACAAAACGCAACGATAGCGCGATCTAGGAACAGGAAAAAGTGATAAACAGAGAAATCCATTTCAAGGTAACCATGATTTACTGATATTACTGTTTTAATTTTTTTTTAATACCTCTAGCTGATGGAAAAAGCAGATGGCCCACCTGATGTTAAATGGTAACCATCATCTATAACAAAGCATTGCCTCTTGAGTCACGCACGATAGGAACGCGCCCCACGATGCACTGCCCTGCGTCCATCAACTTGAGGCATACAGATGTTGAGTCTCATGTGCCAGTAATTACACTGGCAACCACACTCTTCAAACCGAAACACAGCGTTGCTGCTTGGCGGCAGAAAAAGGCGTGGTGGTAGTACTTCCCCGGACGAGCCTCACATTAAGAGCTCTACTACTCTTCTAACTGCCCGTGTTTTGACGTCCATCTATTATTATATGAGGTGACAGATTTATATGAACGGAACATCGCCTACAGCTATTTAATATTCTGGATATTGTAGGTATTTTAGTAACAGACGTTCTGTAAATAAAAAAATAGTTTTTTAGAATAATGATGTCAACTCTCTTGTGTTCAATTGTTTATTTGCGAAACTCTGATTATGAAAATACAGTCAAAGTCAAAGTCTAAAGGTATTTTATTTAAGGCCAGTTCCACGCGACCAAGCCTAGAAGAACAGGCAACAAACTTACGCCTTAGTTCCTACCGTTCTTTTGTATGTTCAATGTCGTTGCTATAGAGGTACTACTGTGATGTGCTTTATACGAACAAATATGTTAATAACACGTATATGTATCACTTTCTTTCAGGTTGGCAGGTAGGAAATACTCATAGCATCAGTGGCGTAGCTAGGTGGCCAAGGACCCCGGTGCATAGAAAAAGAATAGGGCCCTCATATATTGCATTCAAAATAAATCATTAACAAAAATTGAATCAGGCTCAAGGTTTTCTAGCTTCGGGACTCGGGAGCTGGCTGTCCCTCTGTTTTCAAAGCTTATGTTAGAGGGCCCTCTGAGCTCCGGGGCCCTGGTGCACTGCAACACCTGGCCCTACGATAGCTACGCATTTATTTTTATTTTTATGGATTAAAGTTTTAAATAAATAAGTTTTATCAGCTGATTCTTCAATGGATAGATTTGTTCACTTTTTTTTATTTTATGTAAGAGGCAGACAAATGGGCTTACGGCCGTTGGTCTGCTATTAGAAAAAGCGTGATTCGTAACAAAATAACGGCAGCTACATGACGGCTACAGCCTTCTAGAAGCGGAAGCTAAATTACATTTTACGTTTAACGAGGTTTCTAAGTACGTGGGCACGCGGCAGATAATGGGATTTTGGGAGTTACATGATATATTAAATTACTCTTTCACCATTCTTGTTCTTTCCTGCTCACTCATCTGTAAGTTCACTGAGCTGGCTAATTTTGGTTATGGAGTTGGTAGGCCGCTTTTAGGCTTCAGATAAAAGGATGACAACCGTCTAATAACTTCTCGCTGGCACATTTCAGCATTTTTGAACGTTTAAAATCACTAAATGAAAGTGTTCACATGACAGCCTTCACAACTCAGTTGGTATAGCACTGCCTTCTGCGCCGTAGGCCGTGGGTTCGATCCCCACTGAGAACAAACATTTGTGTGATGAACATAGATGTTTGTTCTCTGTCTGGGTGTTAGATAATATTATAAGTATGTATTTACAAAAAAATGTATACAAGGTGTTCCATAAGTTGTGTATATAAACTTCAGGGGGCTAAAGTACCCATCAATATGAACAACTTTTTCTAAGGAACCAACACTGAGAACGCGAAAAAAAAACAGCTGTTTCATACATTTTAGCCTGGTAGGTATTGAACTTTTGTATGAAACAGCTGTTTTTTTATTCGCGTTCACAGTGTTGGTTCCTTAGAAAAAGATGTTCATATTGATGGGTACTTTAGCCCCCTGAAGTTTATATACACAACTTATGGAACACCTTGTATAAGTAGCAGCTATCTGGTTCCCATATCACAAGCTTTGGCTTAGTTTTATCTTCGAAAACGTTGAAATGTGAGAGCGAGAAATTGTTTAACGGTTGCCTGCGTCTCAATTTATAATTTAAACTGACAACACGTGGTGCCGTGACCAGGATTCGAGCCAAACCCAGTTCCGAAATCAGTGTTGCCACTCCACATTACTTAAATAATAATGTCATTGCCATTTGAAATCAGAAACAAATTAAAACTTGCGCCTATTACTGCTCGAAGCCGGAAAAGCTAATGATAAAATCGATGCATTAATATAGCTCATTGTCGAAAACGAAGTAAACCTTTAACCGAAACGCTGCCTTATAATCAACAATATAAAGTGTAAATTCCCTTGGATACAAATCTCATTTCAATTTTCATTCTGCCTCAATATTGTTCCGATTTGTGCTGAAATGAATTCTTAATTCTGTTCTTGAGTCAATACGAACGTAATGGACGGCAGTGAAAAAGTTAATGAGGCTGTAAGGCGGCAAATAGATGGGCTGAGATTTTTTAACTTTTGTTCTATACTTCCACTCGACCTCCGTTGTCTAGGGGAGTGAGCCCGCGTTCCGATCGTAATGTCGTAGGTTCCACATTTTAAATAATAATAATAAAATAAATATTAAAATAATATTATATTCTAATCTATAATTATTTTTTGGATATTGTTGATTTTTAGGGATCTAAGGTTGCCTGGAGGAAATCGCTTTCAGGGATAGGGTCGACTATTGTACTCGTACTTTTTTAAGTTGTGCCTAGATTTATGATATATTCTTGTGTACAATTGAGTGTTATCTATCTATGTGTCTATTTTTTTAAAAGGGCCTAATTCATTTCCATAAAGTGTGTAAAGGGACCTCTGAAGTATGAACTATTAAAAAAAAATTTTTTTGTTTGCGTGACATGCGAGATAATGCTATGCTATATGTAAGAGCACTGGTGGTCTAGTCGTAGCGGCCCTGCCTTCCGATCCTAAGGTCATGGGTTCGAAACCGGTCATGCACCGATGAGTTTTTCGGTTCAAAAATGTATGTGCACAATGCCAGTACTCTCAAACGGTGAAGGAAAACATCGTGATGAAACCAGCATGTCATAGAACCTAAAGTTCAAGTGCTCGAAAGGAGCCTCTAGAGGCGCACATAAAATCCTTTCACCACACTGTTTCGAAAGAAACTAGTGACACGACAAGAGTCGCTATAAAAAACTTGTCTCGTTATAACGATAACTAATCTACTTAAGGGGCTGACATGAGGTACAACGTTTGGAATTGCTTGTAAATTGTCTGACAGGAAATAAAAGGCGACACTTCTTTATATTCACCTTGTTGGGGCAAGAAAATATGATTGATCGGTGTTCACCCCTGCTTTAAATAGGCTATCATTTTTTTGGTAGATACGATGTTGTAGGTACATGTTAAAAAGAAATTAAGGGTCTGTGGTGCTCTTTAATTTTATGTGGTGATGCGGCATAATTTTTGGACGTTATTCTGACTACCCCTCTTAGACATAACATATTGGCGTTTTAATTTTGTCTCCAAATAGACTAAGACAGTTATTTATTGGCCACAAGAACACATAACATATAATTAGGGTAATTTAAGTAGGTAATAAACAAAAATGAACAAAACAGTGGCAACAGTAACATGATAATAAGTTTTTTTTTTCTTACAAAGAATAGACCGTCCTTTGATTACAATCTTACCTGATGGTAAGCGACGATGTAGCAGACGTTGGAGCAGAAATGAAGCTGAAACTGGCAGCCAAATAGTAGCAGCCAAACATAAAAATCCAGGGCCGAATTGAGACTTACGAATATTATAATTAAAATTTCTAAACTTATCTATTTAACGCTAGGTGTTAGTTCTAGCAACAATTGTGATACTATTTATGCCCCGACAGGAGCAAAAAAACTTTACATAATACAAAATACTCCGACAACAGTTGTCTTCTTTTAGGAATTCTTTAGTTTTGGATTCTGCTCCCTCAAAATTCATGCTAACATCCATTAAAGACCTTCATTGGAAGGTGTCCAGTGATTTTCAGAAAATTCTGTCGTTGCAAGAGTAGGAAAAACAAAAAACGTTTATTTTTTTAAAGTTTTTTTTATAACTTTTGTTATTGATTCCGCTCCCTTAAAATTCATGCATACATCCATAACAGACCTTCATTGGAAGGTATCCAGCAATTTCCAGAAAATTCTATCGTTGCAAGAGTCCAGGAAATCGAAAAAAGTTTTTTTTTTTAAGATTTTATAACTTTTGTTTTTGATTCCGCTCCCTTAAAATTCATGCATACATCCATAACAGACCTCCACTCGAAGGTCTCCAGCAATTTTCAGAAAATTTTATCGTTGCAGGAGTCCAGGAAATCGAAAAAACCTTTTTTTTTAAATATTTTATAACTTTTGTTTTTGATTCCGCTCCCCTAAAATTCATACATACATCCATAACAGACCTCCACTGGAAGATCTCCAGCATTTTTCAGAAAATTCTATCGTTGCAGGAGTCCAGGAAATCGAAAAAACCTTTTTTTTTTAAATATTTTATTACTTTTGTTTTTGATTCTGCTCCCTTAAAATTCATGCTTGCATCCATAACAGACCTGTACTGGAAGGTCCCTAGCAATTTTCAGAAAATTTTATCGTTGCAGGAGTCCAGGAGATAGTAGCAGCCAAATCGAAAAATGACCTTTTTTTAAATATTTTATAACTTTTGGTTTTGATTCTGCTCTCTCAAAATGCATGCTTACATCCATAACAGACCTGTACTGGAAGGTCCCTAGCAATTTTCAGAAAATTCTATCGTTGCAGGAGTCCAGGAGATAGTAGCAGCCAAATCGAAAAATTACCTTTTTTTAAATATTTTATAACTTTTGTTTTTGATTCCGCTCCCTTAAAATTCATGCATATATCCATAACAAACCTCCACTGGAAGGTCTCCAGTAATTTTCAGAAAATTCTACCGTTGCAGGAGTCCAGGAAATCGAAAAAACCTTTTTTTTTTTAATATTTTATTACTTTTGTTTTTGATTCTGCTCCCTTAAAATTCATGCTTGCATCCATAACAGACCTGTACTGGAAGGTCCCTAGCAATTTTCAGAAAATTCTATCGTTGCAGGAGTCCCGGAGATAGTAGCAGCCAAATCGAAAAATGACCTTTTTTTAAATATTTTATAACTTTTGGTTTTGATTCTGCTCCCTCAAAATTCATGCTTACATCCATAACAGACCTGTACTGGAAGGTCCCTAGCAATTTTCAGAAAATTCTATCGTTGCAGGAGTCCAGGAGATAGTAACAGCCAAATCGAAAAATGACCTTTTTTTAAATATTTTATAACTTTTGTTTTTGATTCCGCTCCCTTAAAATTCATGCATACATCCATAACAGACCTCCACTGGAAGGTCTCCAGCAATTTTCAGAAAATTCTATCGTTGCAGGAGTCCAGGAAATCGAATAAACCTTTTTTTTGAAATATCTTATAACTTTTGTTTTTGATTCCGCTCCCTTAAAATTCATGCATACATCCATAACAGACCTCCACTGGAAGATCTCCAGCAATTTTCAGAAAATTCTATCGTTGCAGGAGTCCAGGAAACCGAAAAAACCTTTTTTTTTAAATATTTTATAACTTTTGTTTTTGATTCCGCTCCCTTAAAATTCATGCATACATCCATAACAGACCTCCACTGGAAGATCTCCAGCATTTTTCAGAAAATTCTATCGTTGCAGGAGTCCAGGAAATCGAAATAACCTTTTTTTTTAAAATATTTTTAAAATATTTTATAACTTTTGGTTTTGATTCTGCTCCCTTAAAATTCATGCTTGTATCCATAACAGACCTGTACTGGAAGGTCCCTAGCAATTTTCAGAAAATTCTATTGTTGCAGGAGTCCAGGAGATAGTAGCAGCCAAATCGAAAAATGACCTTTTTTTAAATATTTTATAACTTTTGGTTTTGATTCTGCTCCCTCAAAATTCATGCTTACATCCATAACAGACCTGTACTGGAAGGTCCCTAGCAATTTTCAGAAAATTCTATTGTTGCAGGAGTCCAGGAGATAGTAGCAGCCAAATCGAAAAATGACCTTTTTTTAAATATTTTATAACTTTTGTTTTTGATTCCGCTCCCTTAAAATTCATGCATACATCCATAACAGACCTCCATTGGAAGGTCTCCAGCAATTTTCAGAAAATTCTATCGTTGCAGGAGTCCAGGAAATCGAATAAACCTTTTTTTTGAAATATCTTATAACTTTTGTTTTTGATTCCGCTCCCTTAAAATTCATGCATACATCCATAACAGACCTCCACTGGAAGATCTCCAGCAATTTTCAGAAAATTCTATCGTTGCAGGAGTCCAGGAAATCGAAAAAACCTTTTTTTTTTAATATTTTATAACTTTTGTTTTTGATTCCGCTCCCTTAAAATTCATGCATACATCCATAACAGACCTCCACTGGAAGATCTCCAGCATTTTTCAGAAAATTCTATCGTTGCAGGAGTCCAGGAAATCGAAATAACCTTTTTTTTTTAAATATTTTATAACTTTTGGTTTTGATTCTGCTCCCTTAAAATTCATGCTTGTATCCATAACAGACCTGTACTGGAAGGTCCCTAGCAATTTTCAGAAAATTCTATCGTTGCAGGAGTCCAGGAGATAGTAGCAGCCAAATCGAAAAATGACCTTTTTTTAAATATTTTATAACTTTTGGTTTTGATTCTGCTCCCTCAAAATTCATGCTTACATCCATAACAGACCTGTACTGGAAGGTCCCTAGCAATTTTCAGAAAATTCTATCGTTGCAGGAGTCCAGGAGATAGTAGCAGCCAAATCGAAAAATTACCTTTTTTTAAATATTTTATAACTTTTGTTTTTGATTCCGCTCCCTTAAAATTCATGCATATATCCATAACAAACCTCCACTGGAAGGTCTCCAGTAATTTTCAGAAAATTCTACCGTTGCAGGAGTCCAGGAAATCGAAAAAACCTTTTTTTTTTAATATCTTATAACTTTTGTTTTTGATTCCGCTCCCTCAAAATTCATACTTACATCCATAACAGACCTACATCGGGAGGTCCCTAGCAATTTTCAGAAAATTCTATCGTTGCAAGAGTCCAGGAAATCGAAAAAACCTTTTTTTTTTTTTTAATATTTTATAACCATTTCCTGGACTCCTGCCTGCAACGATAGAATTTTCTGAAAATTGCTAGAAACCTCCCTATGTAGGTCTGTTATGGATGTAAGTATGAATTTTGAGGGAGTGGAATAAAAAACAAAAGTTATAAAATATTTAAAAAAAAAAAGTTTTTTCGATTTCCTAGACTCCTGCAACGTTGAAATTTTCTGAAAAATGCTGGAGACCTTCCAGTGGAGGTCTGTTATGGATGTATGCATGAATTTTGAGGGAGCGGAATAAAAAACAAAAGTCATAAAATATTTAAAAAAAAAAGTTTTTTCGATATCCTGGACTCCTGCAAAGGTAGAATTTTCTGAAAATTGCTGGAGACCTTCCAGTGGAAGTCTTTTATGGATGTATGAATGAATTTTTAAGGAGCGTAGTCAAAAACAAAAGTTATAAAATATTTAAAAAAAGGTCATTTTTCGATTTGGCTGCTACTATCTCCTGGACTCCTGCAACGATAGAATTTTCTGAAAATTGCTAGGGACCTTCCAGTACAGGTCTGTTATGGATGTAAGCATGAATTTTGAGGGAGCAGAATCAAAACCAAAAGTTATAAAATATTTAAAAAAAAAGGTTTTTTCGATTTCCTGGACTCCTGCAATGATAGAATTTTCTGAAAATTGCTAGAGACCTCCCTATGTAGGTCTGTTATGGATGTAAGTATGAATTTTGAAGGAGCGGAATAAAAAACAAAAGTTATAAAATATTTAAAAAAAAAAGTTTTTTCGATTTCCTGGACTTCTGCAAAGTTGGAATTTTCTGAAAATTGCTGGAGACCTTCCAGTGGAGGTCTGTTATGGATGTATGCATGAATTTTGAGGGAGCGGAATAAAAAACAAAAGTTATAAAATATTTAAAAACAAAGTTTTTTCGATATCCTGGACTCCTGCAAAGGTAGAATTTTCTGAAAATTGCTGGAGACCTTCCAGTGGAGGTCTGTTATGGATGTATGCATGAATTTTGAGGGAGCGGAATAAAAAACAAAAGTTATAAAATATTTAAAAACAAAGTTTTTTCGATATCCTGGACTCCTGCAAAGGTAGAATTTTCTGAAAATTGCTGGAGACCTTCCAGTGGAGGTCTTTTATGGATGTATGAATGAATTTTTAAGGAGCGTAATCAAAAACAAAAGTTATAAAATATTTAAAAAAAGGGCATTTTTCGATTTGGCTGCTACTATCTCCTGGACTCCTGCAACGATAGAATTTTCTGAAAATTGCTAGGGACCTTCCAGTACAGGTCTGTTATGGATGTAAGCATGAATTTTGAGGGAGCAGAATCAAAACCAAAAGTTATAAAATATTTAAAAAAAAAGGTTTTTTCGATTTCCTGGACTCCTGCAACGATAGAATTTTCTGAAAATTGCTGGAGATCTTCCAGTGGAGGTCTGTTATGGATATATGCATGAACTTTCTGGGAGCGCAATCAAAAACAAAAGTTATAAAACATTTAAAAAAAAAAGGTTTTTTCGATTTCCTGGACTTTTGCAACGATAGAATTTTCTTAAAATTGCAGGAGGCCTTCCAACAAAGGTCTTTTATAGATAGAAGCATACATTTTGAGGGAGCGCGATCAAAACTAAAAGTATTTTTTTATATAAATATACGTTTTTTCTATTTCCTGGACTCTTGCATCACTATAACCATACACCCATACACCATACATCATTAAGATACTATAGCTGACATATAGTTACAGAAATTTCAATTTTGAAATGGTAGTTCACACTTAGTCCGGCCCTGGACGTTTGGCTGCTACTTTTTGGCTGCCAGTTTCAGCTTCATGGAGCAGAACGGTCTAGAAGACACCTATTACTCTTGCCTTGAAGAGACTGATATTGTAGGGGTCAGGAAAAACAGACGACGGTAATGAGTTCCACTCCTTAGCGGTTCGCATAATGAAGGTATAGCTAAAACACAAAACAATAAAACAAATGACTAACAAACAAATGACTAGCGTAATTTTAATTTGACTGCATACCTATAGAACATTCTATTAAATATCATAATAGGTACCAAATTGTGTATATCGCTTACTAAACGAGATCAAACGGAAGGCATGGAAGGCATGAAAGGCAATGAAGGCATGCAATGGATGCCTTAAGCGGGTGTTTGCCAGAACTAGGCTAGATAATAACGGCTGAGGTGTATGTAGGCCGGATATCCGCTAGACTGCACTTTAAGTTGAGCGGTTGCTTTAAAAGATTACCCATGTTCACAATTTTCACACTTTAATATCTAAGGAAGCATTAGAGGTGATTTCACCATGCTCTGTTAGTTAATAATCAAGGATTAACAGGCCGTTAAATCTAACCTTAGATATCAAACGCGTACATTTTGACATATTTAACGGTCCTTTAATCCTTTGTTAATCTAACAGAGCATGGTGAAACTTAAGGTTTTAAGAAGTGTAAGAATAATCAGAATAATAATAATTTATTGCCAAACAGAATCACAGGTAATCAAGTAAACAGTTATAGGACACAATGGTTTCTTAGTACAGAATATGATCAAACGTCGAGGCCCAACCTAGGCGAAAAGCCTGTATCTTGGGTCTCAGAAGTATGAGTTACCTTGGTTTTATTTCAGTTACAATTGGGTGAGTTTTACAGATGTAGTTCTTAACTTTCGACCGGGTGTTAAACTTGGTTGGGTAGTAAAGCTTCCAATGTACAGGTTCATTTGGTAGGGTAGTAAAGTACCTACGTACGCACTTTTGACGACTTTTTTACATAGTCATTTATTTATGCCAAACAAAATTTAGATACAAAAAAATTATTTTTATACTTCTTGCTTCTGATAAAGCAAATGGCCTATCTGATGTTACCTAGCTGGTGACTATCGCCTATAACAAGCCCCGTAAGTCACACAGGATCAGTAGCGTAGCTATCGTAAGGCCAGGTGGTGCAGTGCGCCAGGGCTTCGGAGCTCAGGGGGCCTCTAACCTAAGCTTTGAAAAGAGAGGGTCAGCCAGCTGCCGAAGCTAGAAAACCTTGTGCCTGCTTACATTTTTTTAAATGATTATAAATGAACATAAACAATAAGAGAACTACCGATTTAAGACTTTCAACACATTCGCCAAGCGTCCTCGATAAGCGTGTGCTGTTTGTTATTGTTATAGCACATTGCATCAGCGATAAGCTCACGTTCTTGATGGTCGTGAGTTCAACTTGACAATTCCACCCGTCAACTTTTTAGTTAAGGTTTCATCCCGATTCTTACTCTATGCACCGGGGCCCTTGTCCACCTAGCTAAGCCACTACACAGGATAGGAACGTGCCCTACAATGCACTGCCGTGCGTCCATCAACTTGAGACAAACAGATGTTAAGCCTCATGTGCCTGTAATTACACCGGCAACCACACTCTTCAAACCGAAACGCAGCAACGCTGCTTGGCGGCAGAAATAGGCGTGGTAGTACTTCCCCGGGCGAGCCACACACAAAGTGACAAACTGACAGCATGAACGCTATAACGCTTCTTCCTTGACACTAATAGATAAAATACAGCAACTGTGACTCGCCATGAGGCATGGTTATAAAAAAATACAGTTCTAATGAAAATCTATTTTATTACGTTTCAATCTGAATTGGATCCTACTAAATGCACTTTTGAGATATTAAGACAAGCTCATAGTCTGTCGATGTGAGTGGAAACAGGTAACCCTTTTCCATTCATTGGGGACATAACGATTCATTTTTAATTCAATTCATTATTAGAGACAGAATACGACGGAAATTAAGTACGAGTAAATGCCATAATATACTGTGTATGGTTAAATAATCTAGGGAATTCACAAAAGTTTGGGATTAGTTACTTCAAGAACATTGATTCGTTTCATTCCTTTGTTTTATATCTTGCGTTTTTCTACGGTCTGATAGTTAATGTGCAGAGAAGTTCACTATAGCTTTTGAGAGCACTGGTGGCCTAGTGGTAGCGGGCCCGCCTTCCGATCCTAAGTTCGTGGGTTCGAAACCGGTCGTGCACCAATGTTTTTTTCTGTTCAAAAATTTATGTGCACAATGCTAGTACTCTCAAACGGTGAAGGAATACGTGAGGAAACCGGCATGCCGTAGAACCTAAAAAGTTCTATAACATGTGTCAAGTTCTCGAAAGGAGCCTCTTGAGGCGCACTTAAAATCCTATCACCACACTGTTTTGAAAGAACTAGTGACACGACAAGAGAGAGACTAAAGCTTAGAGCAGTCACATCCAATATCGGATAATATAGGAAATATAGGATTGCACATCCTCTTCGGATTTAAGATTTAGCTCCCCCATGAGGGAGACAAACCATCGCCGACCGCCATCAATTGCACCTCCATAAGTTGTCTTGCCACGGAATCAATTTCGAATTGAATTTCTTATTAGAATTGAATTTATTAGGACTTACCCACAACGGGCTATGCTGGCTAAGTGATAGAATCAGAAATGAGGAAATCCGCAAAAGTCTTTTTAAGAGTAGAGCTCTTTGTGAAGGGCTCGACCGGGGAAGACGAAAGATCTCTTGGAACAAAGTAGGTACGAACTCCAGATTCTTTTGAGGAGGTCTATGGGGGGTAGTCAGAGGTACGTCCAAACATTACATTAACACACCGAGAAAAAACATTTTTGTGATGAACATAGATGTTTGTTCTCTGTCTGGGTGTTATTAGGTATACATATACTAGGTATACGTATGTATTTACAAAAAAAATGTATATAATATGTATTATATCAGCTATCTGTTTCCCATATACAAGCTTTGGCTTAGTTTGAGGCTAGATAACGCTAGTGTGGAAAGTCCACCAATATTTATATTTATCTATTTACAAGCTGGTGCCCGCGACTTCGTCTGCGCAGGATTAGTCACACAATATCTTTATAAATTGTAGCCTATGTGTTATACTGATGTATATGCTATATTATTGTAAAGTTTCATTAAAATCCATTGAGCATCCATCCATCCATGCTTACAAACTTTCGCGTTTATAATATTAGTAGGAAGTAAGATAATCTGACTTGAGGCACAGTTTCGAGTTTGACAGTCGCTTCGCTATACCAACTATACCATTGGCACCAAGCCAGTAGGTCTTTAAATAATCTCCACATAACCCTTATGTCTGTCACTCTCGCATGATTGTCTCGACATTATGAATAACTGCTAAACGAAATATATATGAATGAGTAAGATTTTTTTAGATTTTACGATAAGTGTAATATATATTTTATTTTTATTTTATGAAGAGCACAGTTTTTGTAGTTGGAGTGACCTTGTCGCTTAGTAAGGTTCGAATCCGGTTGTGCAGTTATCCATTTTTAGGGTTCCGTACCCAAAAGGTAGAACGGGACCCTATTACTAAGACTCCGCTGTGCGTCTGTCTGTCTGTCTGTCTAGCCGTCTGTCACCATGTATGTATCTCATGAACCGTGATAAACAGTTGAAATTTTCACAGATGATGTTATTCTGTTGCCGCTATATGTATACCATAAAACAGAATAAAATAAATATTTAAGGGGGCTCCGCCGGTTTTATTCTATTCGATAAGTTTATAAACAAAAAGATAAAAAAAACTTGGTAAAGGAAAATATCGTGATGAAATCAGTTTGTATTCTAGCAGCGGTGATCGGCTTGCAACCTGTCACGTATGGAATACCAATTACTGCAAAATGACGTATGTGCCAAATCTGATATTAGGACGTACCTCTGACCACCCCTCTTAAACATTCTTAGATTAAAATAGGAAATTTTTTAGTGCACAAAAGTACATAGTAGAATTAAACGCAAAAAAAATACATAGAATCCTTCGTAGGTTGCTACCTAGTAATAAAATATCTGAAGAGTATCTACCGTGCCTGGGAACACCGTGAATCTTTTTGGCTTTAAACGATAAACGAACTCAAAAAATTGGGACAAAAAGTAGTCCACACGTGGTAATAAATTAAGCTTTCGAAATCCTGGTTGAGCTTAATCTCTGTTATAAAACAGATCATAAAATCACAATTCTACTGAAACATGTTTCTAAATCACAGAATTTCGTTCTCAGACTAATGATCCATTGTTTTGATCCCTCCTTTATATAACACTAGCGGCCTGTCCCAGCTTCGCATGGGTGGTCATAAATTTTTTGAACATTTTAGGATAAACTTAGACCGTGGGTTCAAGCCTCGCGTCTACTTATTTCATACATTTGCACGCCAGAGAGTGAAATCGCACCCCATGCGCGACCCGTGGACCCGTTAACGTTTTTAATTTCGTCATATCT
Source organism: Chloroclysta siterata (assembly GCA_932294275.1). Classification (NCBI taxonomy): domain Eukaryota; kingdom Metazoa; phylum Arthropoda; class Insecta; order Lepidoptera; family Geometridae; genus Chloroclysta; species Chloroclysta siterata. The sequence continues at coordinate 8,123,503 of OW028592.1, read as the reverse complement.
TTTGAATGGAATGTCCGATTTGAAAAATTTAAGAAGTAATAAATAGGTATTGTAACCGTCTTAATTATGAAAAGATTTATTTGGATAAGGATTAATACCAAGGTACAAATAAAGACCCTTTTCTAGCGGCGGCATTTCAATTAATTTTTTATAATAAAAGAACACTTATTGTGACATAACTATAATAGTTAGACATATGCTGTCGCGACATTTTTTGTAGATGATGACGTGTTCTACAAAATCGTAGTACATTATTTTGTTCTATCATCAATAGTTTTCGCAGCGCACGCGATGTAAGATTTTTGGTTTCCACCTTGGGTTACATTATTGGAGTTTTAGTAAGGATCCCTGATTTTTTTGAAAATATAATATAGCCTATGTTACTCAGGGATAATGTAGCAATCTAATGGTGAAAGAATTTTTGAAATCGGACCAGTAGTTTTTGAGCCTATTCGTTACATACAAAAATACAATAATACAAAGCTTTCCTCTTTATAATATTAGTGTAGATTATAGTCGCGTTAAACTCTCGCTGCAAAGTCGGTAAGTGCTCAACCTATAGTCGCGTTAAACTCCCGCTGAAAACTCGGTCCTAAATCATCTTAACACCCGCTTAAACAAAAGGATCGTCCGTTCTCCTAAGTGCGAGAGAGAGAGAGCAATATTGCTGTCTCGTTTCGATAACTTATGACCGAGCCTGCAGCGAGAGTTTAACGCGACTATAAAGTTATTTATAGGAGGGATCAAAACAATGGATCATTAGTCTGAGAACGAAATCCTGTGATTTAGAAACGTGTTTCAGTGGAATTGTGATTTTATGATCTGTTTTATAACAGAGATTAAGCTCAACCAGGATTTCGAAAGCTTAATTTATTACCACGTGTGGACTACTTTTTGTCACTATTTTTCGAGTTCGTTTATCTACCTATATATTATTTAAAAGAAAGTTTTGTTAGTTACACTATTTATAACTCAAGAACGGCTGAACCGATTTGGCTGAAAATTTGTGGTGATCTAACCAGGAGACAGACTTATGATACTTTTTATCACGACTTTTTTTATATTTTATCTCTTTTATATTTTATCCAAATAATGGAAGAGGCAGGAACTTCAAATCGTCAGTTAGTACCTGTTTCTTTTGACAAAATAACGTGGCTCAAGATTGTTCCATGGGGAAGAAAATACAATTTTTTTATTAAAGATGCTGCTAATCATATTAATAACCATTCTTTTATTTGTAAGTATTCTAAAGTAAACGTGCGCGAGCGAAGCCGCAGGTAAGAGCCAGTTCATGATAAATAGAAATAGCTACACGACTTTGATAAGTCACGGTAGATATCCCCTCAGATCTCTTAGTACCAAGTAGGGTGTCGTTTCCAGTGAAATAAATAAATAAATATTGGTGAACTTTCCACACAGCACTATCTAGCTCCAAACTAAGCAAAGCTTGTAATATGGGAACCAGATAGCTTGTTCTTCTTGTCGTGTCACTAGTTTCTTTCGAAACAGTGTGGTGAAAGGATTTTAAGTACGCCTCAAGAGGCTCCTTTCGAGCACTTAACACATGTTATAGAACTTTTTAGGTTCTACGATATGCCGGTTTCCTCACGATGTTTTCCTTCACCGTTTGAGAGTACTGACATTGTGCACATAAATTTTTGAACAGAAAAACTCATTGGTACACGACTGGTTTCGAACCCACGACCTTAGGATCGGAAGGCGGGGCCTCTACCACTAGACCACCAGTGCTCTATATCACCAGATATAATACTTAAATACTTTTTTTTTGTAAATACATACTTATACCCAGCAGTGGGTGATACCAGGCTGAAATGATGATGATGATGATGAAATACATACTTAAAATAAATAATAACACCCAGACAGAGAACAAACACCTATATTCACCACACAAATGTTTGTTCTCGGTGGGAATCGAACCCACGGCGCAGAAGGCAGAACTACTACCGACTGAGCTGTGAAGGCTGTCAGAAATTACAGGCACATGCTTAACATCTGTATGCCTCCAGTTGATGGACTCAGGGCAGTGCAGTAGAGTAGTAGAGAGAGCAGTTAAGAGTAGTAGAGCTCTTTGTGAAGGGCTCGTCCGGGGAAGTCGTCACCACGCCTTTCTCTGCCGCCAAGCAGCGTTGCTGTGTTTCGGTTTGAAGAGTGTGGTTGCCGGTGTAATTGCAGGCACATGAGGCTTAACATCTGTATGCCTCAAGTTGATAAACGCAGGGCAGTGCATCGTAGGACACGTTTCTATCGTGCGTGACTTTTGAGGCAATGCTTTGTTATATAGGTGATGGTTACCACATAACATCTCCAAAAGTAAAATCCAATCTCTTCAGGCAAGAGTGAATGAGTGTGTGAGTGAGAGTGGTCTTCTAGACCGTTCCGCTCTATTATTTCCTACATCGTCGCTTACCATCAGGTGAGATTATATCCTAAAGATAATCTATAAAATAATCATGCCTAAAGTTAAGTTATGAAAAGAAATAGACCCATTTCCGAGTGATAAAAATAAAAATGCGTATTAAATCCAATTCTAAATTTTTTTATACTAGCTGGTGCCCGCGACTTCGTCTGCACAGGATTTGTATTTCGAGTAGCTTATATTAGCGTGGCGTAGTACATATATGTAACTCTAGCGGTTTTGGCAGCGCACGCCAGAATAGCTCGCAGATGGTAGATTTTATCCTACTTACTTGACACTTGTCGTCATATTTTGAACATTTCACACAATATCTTTATAAATTGTAGCCTTTGTGTTATTCTGATATATAAGCTATATTATTGTAAAGTTTCATTAAAATCCATTTAGTAGTTTTTACGTGAAAGAGTACAAACATCCATCCATCCATACTTAAAAACTTTTGCGTTTGTAATATTAGCAGGATTCTGTGATCATACAAACGAAGACGCAGTAGGTAGCTAGTATTTTCTATTTAATAGCGTTGTAAAAGAGGTAGGTACGGCTGAATTTTAACAGGTGGGGTGAAAGCACTCAAGGGGCGAATTTTACCAGTACAAGGTGGAAGGGGGTGAATTTTAAGGGTAGTGTTTGACGCATCGCCTGCGCTATGCAGCCTTTTTGTTTATTTAGTTGCTTTGGTACAGTTGCCTGCAATAACATGTGTAAGTTTAAAAGTTTATGTTTGGTATGCAATTTTTTTTAATATATCTAGGCGTGTAGTAAAGCTTTTAGATAATGATAACGTTCTTTTAGTACAAACTGTTTTTCTGATAATATAAAAAAAAGTTAAGAAATATCGCAAATAACATATCAAAAAATGGCCAAATGAGCGAATGAGAGGTTGCTGGAATTTTTGACGGTAGTCTACGTCTTAACACTGTTACGAGTTGCTCCGAATAATGGACGCAGTGCAATGATAGATACTTTTTCGATATACATTGTCTAAGAGGAAAATGAAATGTAAATAAAAAAATACGTGAAGCAGATCATCTGCTTGTCTCGTCAATTGTTTAAAAAAAAACGTTTAAAGAAAATAATGTTTAAAGTCAAATTCAAAGTCAAAGTCAAAAGTTATTTATTAAATAAAATCACAAGCATCGCTTTGAAACGTCTTAAAGCTAGGTGACTCTAGGTGCCAGTTCCACGCGACCAAAGCCTAGAAGAACAGGCAACAAACTTACGGCTTGGTTCCTACCGTTCGTTTTTATAATCCTTGTTACAATGTAATTTAATACAATATTGAAGCTCCAGAATGGTGTCAATCGAATTGAGTAAAATTCTGAAGGGTAACCGTGTAAGTCTTAATGCAAGCGACTGTACAAGCGGGTACAGAAGTGCTAGCTAGAATTATAAATTGGTACATGCGAGGCCAGTGTTGAATAACCCAAAGGCTGGATAAAAATTGACGTGTGGACTCAATAGGTCTTGCAAATTGTTTGCGCTACGTTTTTTCTGTAGAAAACGAACTCCGAAAAACTCCGAAAAAGTATCATATTTTTTTTCAAAATCTTTTCGCATGAAAAATCTGAAACAGCAACGATTAAAATGTTATTTTTGTTGGATATTTGTAATGGTATTCTCCAAAACGTTGCATTAAGCAATTATTATTATAAGAAAAGATATAAAAAATTAAAAATAAAATTGGTTTTGTTTACATACTTATGATTTTATAAAACACCCGGACAGAAAACAAACATCTATGTTCATCACAGAAAGGTTTGTTCTCGGTGGGAATCGAACCCACGGCCTACGGCGCAGACGGCAGAGCTCCTACCAACTGAGCCTGTTAGGTGTTGTAGACTAGTTTATCAAGATCTTAATAAAAACACGAGTAGATATTTTCACTTTTAATTATACGATCCAACTAGGCTATAATCGCTAACTATTGTGCCATCAACGCGAGTAGTCTTTGGAAGATAGATAGAAAAAGATAGAAAACTCTTTATAGCACACCACAAGGACATTAAGGACGTAGTTACGCTGAAAGGACTCAATCCACACTTTGGTCAAAAATGAGTTAAATATACCAAAATGGACCTAAAGGTCGGTTCTATCACCTCGCAAAAAAAGATCCGTAATCGGATAAGGCTAAGGTGGTTTTTTGAAATCCGAATCATTTCAGTTAAATTTACTGTCATAGAAACAAGTCTATTTTATATTTAGCTAAAACGACTCTGTTTAGGTAATTTCTAATAAGGTAATTTTCTAAGAAACAAGACGGTGACGAAGATTGGTGTCATTCGGGAGAAATGTGTGCCCAGCAGGCCTAGCACGGGCAGAGGAAAAGTTGTCTTTCCACCGTTTTTATCTACTTGTCAGTAGAAATAAAGAGAACTATTTCCACTGACAAGTAGATAAAAACGGTGGAAAGACAACTTTTCCTCTGCCCGTGCTAGGCCTACAGGCACACATTTATATCCCGAATGACACCGACCTCTCAAATAACATTAAAAACTAAAATAAAGTTCAAAAGTTTCAGTGAAGTACAATGGGCGGTCTTATCGCTGAGAGCGATCTCTTCCAGACCACCATAGACATAAAAAACTTTTATGGTTTGTTGTCACAGTATTTATTTTGGGATGCCAAAATTAGATATATAACAAATTTGTAGTTTACCGTGCGATTGCTAGGTGCGCGCTTACGGGTCGAGTGTGAGCTGCGTACCGTCAATACGCAGGCACACCTCATTAATTTTCAAATTAAAATGTATGTGTACGTTGCACTTGTGTACAGAACTGTACCCATTTGTGTGCGAGACTGTACTGTCAAACACTCATGAGCGCGATTGTACGCGAATGAACACAACTGTTTATTTTCATTACTTGATTGGGAAATGCATTTTGAATTTTTCGTTTATTATTTTATACGAGGTCTTTTAGTTTCGGTTTTATGGCAACAAAAATGTATGAATACTGCTTTTGAAATTGTTTTTTAAAATTGGGTATTTTTATGGGCCTATTGCCTATGCAGATAAATTTTACAGGTAAATTGGTCTACATAAACTCGGTTTTTCACGAGGGCAAAATATCAAATGCGAAGTGAAGGGCACTTCGATAGAATTTCGAGCGTCAGCGAGTGCCACATTAACAAAGGTTAAATTAATGAAGAGAGGAGTTTCTGTATGTCTGGTTCCCATAGTACTAGCTCAGTTATTGATGAGGGCAAAATATCAAATGTGACGAGAAGGGCATAGAATTTCGAGCGTCAGCGAGGGCAAGGTTGAATTAATAACAAAAAGTAGTTTTTAGATTATCTGGTACCCATAGTACTAACGTTGCTTAGTTTGGGGCTAAGTGGCGCTGAGTCTCTGATAAAAATAAATATTTACTATGTAATATATAAAAATACATTAAGACTGTTGGCAAAGTGTGTATCACGTTTCAAAATAATGAAGTATAAAAAACTGTCTTGAAAGCAAAATATCTGTCATTCTTGACAAAACAAAGACAAGTCATCGTCACTGATATTAGATACTCGCAGAGCTATTACCTATAAAAAACAGGCCAAGTGCGAGTCGGACTCGCGTCCTAGTCCGAGAGTAAAGGGTTCCATACCATTATCTATAAAAACGGCAAAAAATCACGTTTGTTGTATGGGAGCCCCTAAAATATTCATATTATTCTGTTTTTTAGTATTTGTTGTTATAGCGGCAACAGAAATACATCATCCGTGAAAATTTCAACTGACAAACTGTCACGGTTCATGAGATACAGGCCGGGTACAGACAGACAGACGGACAGCGGAGTCTTAGTAATAGGGTCCCGTGTTACCCTTTGGGTACGGAACCCTAATAAGCAATACAATACAGCCTTGACAGCTAAGTTAGTAGTAGCTCTGCCTTCTGCGCTGCAGGCCGTGGGTTCGATCCCCACCGAGAACAAACATTTGTGTGGTGAACATAGATGTTTGTTCTCTGTCTGGGTGTTATATAATATTATAAGTATGTATTTACAAAAAAAAAGTAATTATGTATTATATCAGCTATCTGGTTCCCATATTACAAGCTTTGGCTTAGTTTGGGGCTAGATAGTGCTGTGTGGAAAGTCCTCCAATATTTATTTATTTTATTTATTTAATGGCAGTAACAGTTATATTAGAAAGTAAATGTATTAAAAATAAATATTATTTGATAGCACGACAGGCAGCACAAGCACGGATCCACCGATGTGTGCACGATAGGCATGCCCACAACATAATACACTTGTGACATCACACGCATAGTGCGCCCCAAGGCTTTGCCCACATGGAACTAATACACTGTACAAGATCCTGGTCAGAGCGTCATGAGCGAGTTCATGCATTGGCCGACTCGCACTTGGCTATTTTCGGGTGGATGTGACCACAACATAGTTTGAGGGCTGGAGTATAACACTTCTCCTACTTGTCGGGTCACTAGTTTCTTTCAAAACAGTGTGGTTAAAGACTACAAAAGTTCAGCCAAAGTTTATATTGATCCAAACAAGCCTTCATACCAAAAAGTTTGTTATAAAAGTTTTCGTACTTAATCAAACAATAATATTATTTTTGTAGAACATTAGTAATGCTATACTCCGAAACTTTGTTGTTTGCGTTATTTCATAACTACCTTCAGTATTTTTTGTCTTCAAAAAGTACTACCACCATGCCTTTTCTGTCGCCAAGCAGCGTTGCTGTATTTAGGTTTGAAGTTTGTGGTTGCCGGTGTAATTACAGGCACATGAGGCTTCTGTATGCCTCAGCTTGATGGACGCAGGGCAGTTAATCGTAGTGCACGTTCCTATTGTGCGTGACTTACGAGGCAATGCTTTGTTGATGGTTACCACTTAACATCAGCAGGCTGATCACGAACCTATTTATCGTTATTCGCGTGAACGTATCGTATCCTTAACTACAACAGAATAGGTCGAATATATTGACAGCCTTCACAGCTCAGTTGGTAGTAGCTCTGCCTTCTGCGCCGTAGGCCGTGCGTTCGATCCCCACCGAGAACAAACATTTGTGTGATGAACATAATATGTTTGTTCTCTGTCTGGGTGTTATATAATATTATAAGTATATATTTACAAAAACAAAAGTATATCTACACTAATATTATAAAGAGGAAACATTTGTATTTTTGTATGTAACGAATAGGCTCAAAAATTACTGGTCCGATTTCAAAAATTCTTTCACCATTAGAATGCTACATTATCCCTGAGTAACATAGGCTATATTATATTTTCAAAAAAATCAGTGATCCTTACTAAAACTCCAATAATGTAACCCAAGGTGGAAAACAAAAACCTTACATCGCGTGCGCTGCGAAAACTATTGATGATAGAACAAAACAATGTACTACGATTTTGTAGAACACGTCATTATCTACAAAAAATGTCGCGACAGCATATGTCTAACTATTATAGTTATAGATAGATAGATAGATAGATAACTCTTTATTGTTCACCACACAGAAACATAGTATAGGGTTAAAGCATACATTAAGGGTAAAAACAATGGGCGACCTTATCGCTGAGAGCGATCTCTTCCAGGCAACCTTGGAAGGATAAAAACTAATCGGAATTGACGGCGGTGTAGTCACTTAAGGAATTATGATATTTTATTGGACCTATACATATTATGTAGCCAACTAGGTACCTAAGTACCTACTCAAGGCACCTAAACCCAACTAGCCTAACATAACAAACTAAGCAATCCTAATACTTACTATACAAATAATAAATAAACTAATACATATAATAATATAATATGCTTCTGCTTAATAACAATATATGTATAAGCTAGGTCGTAATTGACGACAAGTAGTGTTCCTTCAACTTTAGTTTAAAGGTGTTGTGCGAGGACGCCATTTTAATCTCCAGAGGAAGAACATTCCACAGCCGAACAGCTTGGACAGTAAAAGAGTCACTGTAAAAGGAGCTGCTATGACATGGAGTTTTAAGTAGTAAATTTTCCGATGACCTTAACGAACAGTTATGTCACAATAAGTGTTCTTTTATTATAAAAAATAATTGAAATGCCGCCGCTAGAAAAGGGTGTTTATTTGTACCTTGGTATTAATCCTTATCCAAATAAATCATTTCATAATTAAGACGGTTTCAATACTTATGGATTACTTCTTAAATTTTTCAAATCGGACATTCCATTCAAAAGATATGACGAAATTAAAAATGTTAACGGGTCCACGGGTCACGCAAGGTACGTGCGTACGTACGTGTAAGTCACGTGCAAATGTATGAAATAAGTAGACGCGAGGCTCGAACCCACGGTCTAAGTTTATCCTAAAATGTTCAAAAAATGTATGACCACCCATGCGAAGCTGGGACAGGCCGCTAGTATGTAATATATCAGCTATCTGGTTCTCATATTACAAGCTTTGTCTTAGTTTGGGGCTAGATAGTGCTGTGTGGAAAGTCCTCCAATATTTATTTAGTTTATTTAGTTTCATTAAAATCCATTCAGTAGTTTTTACGTGAAAGAGTAACAAACATCTATCCGTACTTACAAACTTTCGCGTTTATAAACATGAGAAAAGTGGGATAGTAGGATATATTCTAGTCGGTTTAAGGGGCTGACAACTATCAAACAACTTCTCGCTCGCACTGTGTGCAATCACATTGCACACAGTTTAGTAAAAATTTCATTTTGATCGATACAAGTTTTCCTACTTAAAAGTTTGCTTATGTACGAAAACTAGTAAAGCAAACTTTTGAGTAAGAAAACATGTATCGATCAAAATGAAATTTTTACTAAACTGTGTGCAATGTGATTGCACACAAAATGGTTGATTGCGATTTTTCGAAAATGAGTTTAGTGATTTTTTATCTTTCAACATGTCGAAACGTGCGAGCGAGAGTCACATTAGCTCTTGTCTTCGCCTTAACGCAATTATGTCAAGACTTGTACGCTGACATGGAGTGGGTGATTCTTTTCAGCTTTCTCTACATTTGAAAAAGTATTCTGCAGCTAATAAAAACATTATTAATAGGTTTGCTTTTTTCATAACTTCCGTCAAACGCTCTTGGCGCGCTGCCACGGCTAGTTATTGAGAAATTAAAATATTTCCCTGTTCTTTTCTGGTATTAGAATGGACTTTAGCTGTTTTATGTATTACTAGCGGGTGCCCGCGACTTCGCCTGCGCAGGATTAGTATTTCGAGTAGCCTTTATTAGCGTGGTGTAGTACATGTGTGTAACTCTAGAGGTTTTGGCAGCGTACGCCAGAATAGCTCGCAGATGGTAGATTTTTTCCTACTTACTTGACACTTATCGTCATATTTTGGACAATTCACACAATATCTTTATAAATTGTAGTCTATGTGTTATTCTGATGTATAAGCTATATTATTGTAAAGTATCATTAAAATCCATTCAGTAGTTTTTACGTGAAAGAGTAACAAACATCCACCCATACTTACAAACTTTCGCGTTAATAATTGATCAGTAGGACTAGTGGTTACTTGCAAGTTCGTCCGAGCTTAGCTTTTTTTCTGCGGTATATACTAACAGGCAGAAACTCTTAAAAAATCAGAATCCTTTTTAATACTTAGAAAAGTTTTTTAAATTAGAAAAATCTAGCACCATTTCCTTGCAAATAATGGAGTTTCATTCACGAAAAGTTACAAATTTTTATGTCTCTCTCTTCTTCTCGTGTCTTTTTAAACAGTGTGGTGAAAGGATTTTAAGAGCAACTCAAAGAGGCTCCTTTCGAGAACTTGACGAATGTTTTAGAACTTTTTAGGTTCTACGACGTACGTCTCATGATGTTTTCCTTACTATTTTGTGTTAAAACATTAAGACATTTTTATCAAACATAACTATGGCGGTAAACAAAATTCTCTAATTTCAAAGATTGACCTATGTATGTCAGTCAGTAAGAACTTTAATTCCGTAATATTAGATATATAATATCATAATAAACTTAAATATGCTAGTATAGTTAAACTTTTCATAAACCTGAGGTAATTGTGAAATAAATATTAAAATAATTTCATAAATGGTATTCATTCGTTCTCAGTACATGCAATTTCCACTATAACCTTAAATCATTCTAGGGAGTGCTGGGAACCAAGACGTAAGTTTGTTACCTGTACTTCTAGGCTTTGGTCGCGTGGAACTGGCACCTAGAGTCACCTAGCTTTAAGACGTTTCAAAGTGATCCTTGTGATTTTATTGAATAAATGCCTTTTGCTGGGCAAGTTCCACTTAGTTTGTGGAACGCGCTTCGGAAAAATAAATTGTATGAAAATGACATTTTTTTGAAGTCATCAAGCAGTCATTTTGATTCTCATTGTTAACTTGTATAAATAAATCCGTCCGGGGACATAGGTCTTTAAGTCAAATTACCGACCTGCACTTACGAAATAAATATTCGTGGACATTCTACACAGCACTATCTAGCCCCATTCTAAGCAAATCTATAGAGTAGTAAAGCTTGTGAAGGGCATACAGATGTTAAGCTTCATGTGCCTGTAATTACACCGGCAACCACACTCTTCAAACCGAAACACAGCAACGCTGCTTGGCGGCAGAAAATGGCGTGGTGGTATTTCTCCGGAGGCGTCCCCCACAAAGAGGTCTACTACTCTAAAAATGATGATGAGTCAGCTTGTATTTTAAAATAAATAAAATATAAATATCGGTGGACATTCCACACAGCACTATCTCGCCCTAAACTAAGCCAAAGCTTGTGATTTGGGAACCAGATAGCTGATATACTACTTATATACTTTTTTTTTGTAAATACATACTTATCTCTAATACTATAAGAATCAAAGTCCTGACTGACTGACTGACTGACTGACTGACTGACTGACTGACTGACTGACTGACATATAGACAACGCACAGCCTAAACCACTGGTCCTAGAGACTTGAAATTTGAGGAGTACATAGGTCTTATGGCGTAGAGGTGTACTAAGAAGGAATTTTTGGAAATTCAACCCCTAAGGGTGTAAAAAGGGATGAAAACGTTTGTATGAAAAATTGTATTCCTTGAACCTACAAACTTGAAACTTGAAGTAGATGTACTCCAAGACTAAAAAACAGGAAAGGCATTTTTAGTTTTTTAAAACTACCCTTAATAAGTGAGCAAAGGGATGTCAAAGTTTGTATGGGAGTTTTTTAACGCGTGGTGTGATTGATTTAAAACTTGAGGTAAATATACTAAGAAATAAATAATTAAGAATGATGCTTTTAAATTTTGATAATTACCCCTGCAAAGCGTGCAAATGGCTGGTAAAAGTTAGTATGGGAGATTTTTAACGCATAGTGCTATGGATTTCAAACTTGAAGTTAATATACTCCACAATAAATAATTTAAAATCACGTTTTCAATATTTTAAAACCACCCCTGCAAAGGGTGCAAAAGACTGACAAAGTTTCAAGGTTTGTATGGGAGATTTTTAAAGCGTAGTGTAATTAACTTCAAACTAAAAGAAAATGTGTTCTGTGGATAAATAACAAAAAGACAGTTTGATTTTCGAAAACAACCCCTAAAACGTTACCTTCCTTCATTACACTCAAGTAAAAAGGATACAACAAGGCGTCAATGTTTGTAAGGGACATTCTAAAACGGGAATCTTGAGTTGGTACGAAGAGATCTTAGGGTATCTACCGTGCCTGGGGATCAAAGTGGTGAAGCTGTTTCGTTTCGTTTTTTTCTGGGGTAGAAACTAGGAACCAATAAGTACATATTTTCCGTGTATGGTTGTCTTTGTTGTATTTGTCATGTTTGTGCTAAACTTAGTACATATACCTACCTAATATAGGTAATGTACGCTTATAGGTATCTCTTATACCTGCGTAGGTATCCTACCCTATAATAATATACAAATCAATGCGAAAGTTACGATGTTTGGATGTTTGTGGCTCAATCACGGCTCACGACTTCAACGCGTGCGAAGCCGCGGGAAGCCACTAGTAATATTATATAACACCCAGACAGAGAACAAACATCTATGTTCACCACACAAATGTTTGTTCTCGGTGGGGATCGAACCCACGGCCTACGGCGCAGAAGGCAGAGCTACTACCAACTGAGCTGCGAAGGCTGTCAGAATAATTCAATTTGATTTGATAACTACCAACCTAATGGATTAATTCAGTTTTCCCCCAAATACTGCACGTCAAGCATAAAATACTATACAACAGTAAAACTATATTCCTGGTCGTGATGCTCGACTGACGTTTATTAGCTCATGTCGTAGCACTGTCAGTGTTATTGTTGATTCATTGGTAGTTACTGTTAGCTCGTAAAGAGGGCGGGATTTATTTTGAACAAATAAGTTTTATAGTTTCCCAAGTCAATTTCATTAGCTGTCATAGTCAAACCAGCAGTGCAAGTACGGAACTCATTTCGCAAAATTTAGCGATCGTCAAATTCGTGATATTTTGACGAATTGTGCGAGTACGGAACTCGGGGTCGCTATCCTTTGACGATCGCAGGCGATCGTCAATTTTCGCGATAATTTTATTGTAAAATGGCAACTCGGAAACTTTCGGTTTTGAACAGATGTCTATGGATTCGTGAAAATGATTCGTCTAATTCACTTAAATACACGAATTTGACAACACGATCGTGAAATCGAAAGTACTACCCCATACTCACATTTTAGCGAAATTCGCAAAAATTTTACGAATATCACGACTTTCGTCAAAATCGCCAAAAAATCTCTAAAACCCGTTTTCACGAATAGAAATGTAAAATTTGACGATCGCATAGTTCGTAAAGAGATCGGTACTTGCGCTGCATTAGTAGTGTCGTTTGCTATAAAATAGTGCGAAAGAGGGTAGACCGTTTTGTCTGCCAATAACAATTGTCTCTTGCTCGTTTTGACTTTAGTTCGACCCGTGATCATGGCGCATGCAACTGTGCCGAAATATCGGGAAACAATCAAACTCACAAATCATGGTAAATATCCCGTTTTGAATGAAAATTATGTTAAAGTCAAGTCAAAGTCAAAAGATATTTATTCAATAAAATCACAAGGATCACTTTGAAACGTCTTAAAGCTAGGTGACTCTAGGTGCCAGTTCCACGCGACCAAAGCCTAGAAGAACAGGCAACAAACTTACGGCTTGGTTCCTACTGTTCTTTTGTATGATCCTTTTACAATGTAATAACATAATATATTATTGAAGTTTAGTGAGGCGTAGGCATACAGAAAAAGGTAAACATAATCAAATTTATAAGACAGCACACGCTAAGCCTCAAACTAATAATACCTAATGCATAAATACAATCTATTAAATCAGAGAAAAATTAAAAGAACACACAATAGTAGGTTCAAAACCATGATAGTTTCAAAAATTATGTCATATTCAAGCTTAAAAATAACATTAATTGGCTTAAATGAAGCAGTGTTTCGTAATGGGTCATTTTTTTATACAACTAGCTGATGGAACAAGCAGATGGCCCACCTGATATTAAGTGGTAACAATCACCTATAACAAACCATTGCCTCGTAAGTCACGCACGATAGGAACGTGCCCTACGATGCTCTGCCCTGCGTCCATCAACTTGAGACATAATGTTTATACCGAAACAGCTCTATAGACACTTGAATTTTTAACTAGCTTATGTCCCAAGCTTTTCGTGTACCTCTCGTAGTATCAGAAAAAAACTACAAAAAAATAATCCTTAAGCAACTTTACCGAAAGGGTGATTAGACCACCCATTGTAAGAAAATTTAAATATTTTTCTTTACTATTCGTTTCCTATTACACATTACAGACTTCACAGCTCAGTTGGTAGTAGCTCTGCCTTCTGCGCCGTAGGCCGTGGGTTCGATCCCCACCGAGATCAAACATTTATTGTGTGATGAACATAGATGTTTGTTCTCTGTCTGGGTGTCATTATTTATATTATAAGTATGTATAAAAAAAAAGTATTTATGTATTATATCAGCTATCTGGTTCCCATATTACAAGCTCTGGCTTAGTTTGGGGCTACTTAGTGTTGTGTGGAAAGTCCACTAATATTTATTTATATATTCATTTATTTTTATTATTTATGTTGGTATATTATATATGTATTGGCTCTTAAGTTTTTCGGGGATTATCTTCAATTTTTTTTTTTTTTTACAAATTGGTTATTGTTTAACCGGCATGACTACACAAACACCTACATGATATCAAATATTCTCCATTTGTAATCGTGGGATAGAATGTTTCAAAGCAAACTATAAAAATATGTCTTCCTTCCTTCCTATGAATTATTTTAATATGAAACTTAGAAGTACTTTTAAGAGTCAATCAAACCTTATTTGGGGGATTAATAAAACCATGTTTTTATATAAATGATTACAACAACAGAGACAATGAATAAAAGTATGATTATGATTAAATAAGAGAAAGGAATATATATTCTTGCAAATAAATCGTAACTTTGTTCACAGGAGTGTAAATAAAATGTTCTTAACATTTGGGGAGGCAATAATGTACGGCCAAATAATGTACAGCATGATATTGCACAGCACGATAATGCACACCCCGATAATCCGTGTCCACTGGTTTGAATTATTGGGTGTACATTATCATCCCGTACAATAACATGCTGTGCAATATCGTCACGTGTCAATAATGTACACCCAGATAATGTACAGCATGATAATTGGAAGCCACTTTAGTACCGTTGAGTCGGTTTGGTTTGGTTATGTTGAAACATATAAATTACGCACGAGGCGAGCGAGCAAAGCGAGCGTGCCGCGGCAGCGGCCCCCGAAGTGCCAGAAATTATTTTTTACGGTACCAAAGTGGCTTCCAATTATCATGCTGTACATTATCTGGGTGTACATTATTGACACGTGACGATATTGCACATTCAGATAATGCACACCCCGATAATGTACACCCAGATAAAACGAATCCACAAAGGTACCAAAGTGGATTCCAAATATCATGCTGTACATTATCATGTCGTACAATAACCGGACTCAACATTTGCCGTAAACTTTTTAAAATACAGGCAATTAAAATTAAAAATAGAAACAAAGGGATATTTGCTCTGCTGTTTGTATAAACAGCAGAGCAAATAATCAACACAGGAAAAAAAATATGTAAAAAATTAAAAAAAAACTCAGTGACACGACAAACGTTCTCCCATCTTTCTGCCGTTATACAAAGGTTTTCTTCTTCCACTCTCTTCTATGATTCGTCATCTCGGTGCTCCTTTAAAATATAAATCAAAATGGTCTTTTTTCAGTACAATCACAAGCATCGCATTCTTACCCAAGTCATCTTTCACAGTTCGTCCATCTTTTCTTTGCCCTGCCTCTCCTTCTAAAACCATCCACATCCATGTCTAGCACTCTTCTCATAATAGGTATGCCTGTCTTCCTATGACAATACTTTGAAACGCCCATTTGCGTAAATTACTCAAAATAACATGATAATATTACTCCAGAGCAGGCCATCTGTAAAAATAGTTCAGTGTATACCGCGACGTAACGAAAACACTACGTTGTTTCAGTTCAACAAGTCCATTCTACATTTGAATTTGAATTTAGTACAGTTTTCGAACGCGCATAATAATTGTTCCAAATTTGAAACGTGGATTGGGTTTATGTGTTTTCTGGAGCGTGCTTTTCGAGCCGTGTTCTCGCTTGCTGTTGTTTTAATGTGAAATTATTAACTCGTAAATTGTATGTATGTTTTTTAAATTTCGAAATGTGGGCAAACGTTTTCTTTTTTTTTCTGATATGATAAAAGACTTTAAAATGTCTCATATGACATACTAACATGATTATATCGATTATGTGGTTATAGTTACTGGTAAAATGTGTAAAAACTCCGATTGGCACTGATTTGGATCAGTTAAGCTATCTGTTGATCGTTCGCAACGGTCTGCAGTATTTTGTCCATTTTGTAAATAAATATTAATACCTAGTTCATAAAGAAACGTTATTCAAAACGCCTACTAACTAACTATGACTCTTAACTACGATTTTATTTTTACTGTAGGTAAGTAACAAAAATTCCAATATTTTGAAATTCACATGCAGTTTTTTCGTGAGGCGTAACAATGTTTTTTGCTTGAAAATAATTAACGAAACTCGCGAAAATTGCTTGTCAAAAACAGTTGAAGTTTTATACCTTAAACCGTACATATAAAACAAAGCCAATAAGTTTTCGGGTTTGTTAAGTTTTATTTTCTTTGATAAAACTTTCTAATGGAACAAGCTGATGGCCCACTTGATGTTAAGTGGTAAACATCACCTATATTATAGCAATGCCTCGCAATTCACCCACGATAGAAACGTACCCATCTATGCATTGCCCTAAGTCCATCAACTTTAGGCATACAGATGTTAAAAGCTGATTTCACCATGCTCTGTTAGATTAACAAAGGATTATAGGACCGTTAAATATGTCAAAATGTACGCGTTTGACATCAAAGGTTAGATTTAACGGCCTGTTAATCCTTGATTAGTAACTAACAGAGCATGGTGAAATCAGCTCTAAGCCTCATGTGCCTGTAATTTCACCGACAACCAATCCCTTCAAAGCGAAACACAGCAAAGCTGCTAGTTGATAACTTTTTGGAAATTTTGTAAAAGTTTATGTATTTTTTTTTGATATATGATAGATTTTTTATCTTTCCAGGTACAAACACTTGTCAAGAAAGCATTCCCTTTTAGTGTCAGTGACAGTGTCAAAGTGATGTTGACGTGAGTGTGACAAGTGTCAGTCATGGAGTCCGTGGTTCCCTTGGAGGACGAGGAGGCTCGCCAGCAACAGGGATCTTCCACAGGCAGTGGATCTTCATCAGGAACTGGCTATTACGGGCATAAAAATGGTAAGAAACTGATATACGAGTTTATTTTTGTTTATTCAGCCCAATATATAGAAATAGAAAATACTTATTTTACAACACAAAAGATAACATAAATACAGATAGGTACACATATTCAAATAGTATATTAAGCAATTAGTGAATAAAAGACGGATTTAAAGCGAGGGTCATAGATGAATCGCGAGCAAGTGAAGGGTTCTAACGACTGATTCATTATGATTGAATCACGAGCGTAGCGAGTGATTGAAGTGTTAATATACTGAGCGACGCGAGTGATTCATGGCCCTCGATATAAATCCGTTTTATTCAAGAGTTGCTTACCTACTATACTTTATACCATGACTACGAGAAAAATAAAGTTTTAAGCGAAAATAGACATTTATTGAAGTAAAAAGTATGCAAGGTGTTCCAATACTTCTGTAAATAAACTTCAGGGGGCTAAAGTACCCATCAATATGAACAACTTTTTCTTAGGAACATAAACTGTGAAAGCGAAAAAAAAACTGCTGTTTCATACATTTTAGCCAGGTAGGTATTGAACTTTTGTATGTTTAAGTCCATACCAACCGCACCAGACATATAATTTAACAAGTTATTTCCATACATGGAAATGAACCTTATTTTCTGCTGTATTTTTGTATTCATTTTTCCCTTCGCATTTTCGCCATAAATTATTCTCTTGACATATTTATACAGACTTCGTACTTTATACTTGATTTCCAGAAAATATGTTTTGGTTTTCATAAAAAGCTTTAATATGAAAAAGTAAACAGGTATCTGTATTTGTAAATGATTTATACACTGTGAGGGGCGAATTTTCTCTCATGACCCTGTTTACGGGACCGTGAGGAGGAATACCAGACAAGGGGTTCTTAGTTAGTTTGTTATAAGTATTATTTATGTACACTGTTAAAAATGTTGTTTAAGTTTTTTTATTTATAACCGACTAGCTCTTACCCGCGGCTTCGCTCGCGCACGTTTTCTTTAGAATACTTACAAAGAAAAGTATGGTTTATTGATATGAATGGCAACATCTTTAATAAAAAAAAACTATTTTCTTCCCCATGGAACAATCTTGAGCCACGTAATTTTGTCAGAAGAAACAGGTACTAACTGACGACTTGAAGTTCCTGCATCTTCAATTGTTTGTAAAAAATAAAAAAAAGTAAAACATGTCGGGATAAAAAGTATCCTATGTCCGTCTCCTGGCTCTAAGCTCCCCACCAATTTTCAGCCAAATCGATTCAGCCGTTCTTGAGTTGTAAATAGTGTAACTAACACGACTTTATTTATATAGATTTCAAAAAGGGGATTCTCAATTTGACTGTATGTTTTTTATGGATGTTTTTACGCGATTACTCCAGAGATTAGTTAGAGAAGAGATTAGTTCAGAGGTGGTCTCTATATGAAATGAAATTTATTTAGCTATTAGTCTAGGTGTTCAATTATGTTTTGAAAGTATTTAACATATAATAAAAAAATAGAAGTACAGAAAACTTATCAACCTAAAATGATGAAGTAGCTACTTACTATATTTAACAACTAGCGGCCTATCCCAGCTTCGCATGGGTGGATATAATTTTTATAACATTTTAGCATAAACTTAGACCTTAGGTTCGAGTCTCGCGTCTACTTATTTCATACATTTGCACGCCCTTCTCCCTGAGTGAGTGAGAACGCGCCCCGTGGCCCTAACTAAAATTTTTAAATTCGTAATATCTTTTGAATGGAACGTCCGATTTCAATAATTCAAAAAGTAATCTACAGGTATTGAAACAATGTTTCATATAAAATTCTTTATTTGGATAAGGATTAATACCAAGGTACAAATAAAGAGCCTTTTCTAGCGGCGGCATTTCAATTATTTTTTTATAATAAAAGAACACTTATTGTGACATAACTATAATAGTTAGACATATGCTGTTGCGACATTTTTTGTAGATAATGACGTGTTCCACAAAGTCGTAGAACATTATTTTTTTCTATCATCAATAGTTTTTGCAGCGCACGCGATGTAAGGATTATTTTTTCCACCTTGGGTTACATTATTGGAGTTTTAGTAAGGATCCCTGACTTTTTTGAAAGTATTATATAGCCTATGTTACTCAGGGATAATGTAGCATTCTAATGGTGAAAGAATTTTTGAAATCAGACCAGTAGTTTTTGAGCCTATACGTTACATACAAAAATACAAAACATTCCTCTTTATAATATTAGTGTAGATGTATAATTAGTATTAGCCATAGTTTTGAGAGTAAATGTGGGGTATATGTGTGTATGGTTGTGTGCGTGTTTCTGGATGTTCTCCTGATTACACAAGTCTCTTAAGAGCCAGGGTTGATATAAATCTCTATTTCGATAGAATCAAAACGAATTCATAGCTTTTGTCTTCTCTATCTTTCTTCATCGGTGCTCACTTTTCTTACTCATATCATCTTTCACACAGTCCATCCATCTTTTCTTTGTCTTGCCTCCTCTTCTAACCTAGATCTTTCGAAGCAGTGTGATCAGTGAGAGCACTGGTGGTCTAGTGGTAGTGGCCACGCCTTCCGATCCTAAGGTCGTGGGTTCGAAACCGGTCGTGCACCAATGAGTTTTTCTGTTTTAACATTTATGTGCACAATGCTAGTACTGTCAAACGGGGAAGTAAAACATCGTTAGGAAACCGGCATGTCGTAGAACCTAAAAAGTTCTATAACATGTGTCAAGTGCTCGAAAGGAGCCTCTTGAGGCGCGCTTAAAATCCTTTCACCACACTGTTTCGAAAGAAACGAATGACACGACAAGAGAGAGAGTGTGGTGAAAGGATTTTAAGTGCGCATCAAAGTAGAGGCAATGGGGGAAGCAGCGAGACATAGGTATAAGGCTGATATTAAAAATCCTTTTAATTATTCATTTTATTAAGTGCTTTATAAAACTACCTTCTGAATATGACGCGTACATTTTGCTTCTCCCTGTATATGACAGCCTTTAATAATAATTAATTAATATTTGTGGCTTAAAGATCAAAGTATATAAGTATTTTTCTCTCAGGAAATTTATAACAGCCTTCAAAACAGATTGAGCGTACGATTTATTTCTTGTGAGCGAAATAAATTGAAATCGTCTATCAATTACGTCCATCACTACATAGTATAAAACAAAGTCGCTTTCTCTGTCCCTATATCTCTATGTATGCTTAAATCTTTAAAACTACGCAACGGATTTTGATGCTGTTTTTTTATTGAAAGAGTGATTCAAGAGGAAGGTCTATATGCATAATACAAGCATAATCTCTTAGGGATAACCCACAATAACCATGCGAAGCCGGGGCGGGTCACTAGTTCGGTATATAAACAACTTGTGATAAAAATTATCATCATCGAAAATGCTGATGTTTTGAGCAGAATAAAAAAGAATTCCTCAACACTAGTTTCTACATTCTATGCTTTTTTTTATACAACTAACTGATGGAACAAGCAGATGGCCCACCAGACGTTAAGTGGTGACCATCACCTATAACAAAGCATTGCCGCGTAAGTCACGCACGATAGGAACGTGCCCTACGATGAACTGCTTTTTTTTTATTTTACGCTGGGAAAAATGCGTTACGCATTCCCCCCTATTGGAGGATGGAGGGGATATGTGGGACTCCCCGGTTTTCCGCTCCCGGTATACCCACTAAACAACCCATCGACACTTCCGCGTCGCCTATATGGAGGGGAACTGGGAAACTGGCAGAGCCTTTTCATCCAGTCCCCCGCCGGTGATTGGCCCGCCATGACAGCGGGGCCCCCGCAACGCCTCCGCCTTTACGGCAGGGCCCGCACGCCCTCACCTATGCAGGGAGGGCCCGGGAACGACCGTGAGTGCCCGGCCGTTCCTGCCCGACGGGGTGGCGAATATGTGCAATTCGGGAGAAGGCCCTCCAGGTCTTCTCCCGCTATTCACCACCATGAGCGGCGCGAGCAGTACCGCGTCTCCCGCGCGCGCTCTACCGCCTGGATAGACCCGTAGGTCTACCCTGCCTCATCACACTGTGCCCTCTGCAAACAGAGGGACACGCGGAGAGGCCCGCCGTGTCGGGTTATTAGCCACTATGAAACACGTCCGCAGTACTCTGCAGGCATGTTTCATGGTGTTACCAGGGTGTACCACGAGGAGGTTACCGCCAAGCATCGGTTTAAAGAGTGATGGTTGCCGGTGTAATTACAGGCACATGAGGGTTAACATCTGTATGCCTCAAGTTGATGGACGCAGGGCAGTGCATCGTAGGGCATGTTCCTATTGTGCGTGACGAGGCAATGCTGTGTTATAGGTGATGATTGCCACTCAACATCAGATAGTCCATCTGCTGGCTGATCAGGTAACTTTGTTGCAATCAGTTTCAATCAGTTTCTGTTTGTAATAAGTAAATATGACGGCTATGCGGTTACATTTTAGCTGCAGTTGCTAACAAAGTTAGATTACAACTGGTGTTTCTATTGATGGATAATCGCAAAACTTTCATATTGTTTTATATTCTTATTGGTTTCATATAGAAACTGATTGCAACAAAGTTACGTAATCACCATGCAGCAAGTTGTGTAAAAAAAAATTACCCTTCACTATCACTACATAGTATAAAACAAAGTCGCTTTCTCTGTCCCTATATCCCTATGTATGCTTAAATCTTTAAAACTACGCAACGGATTTTAACGCGGTTTTTTTTATAGAAAGAGTGATTCAAGAGGAAGGTCTATATGCATAATACAAGCATAATCTCTTAGGGATAATCCACAATAACCGTGCGAAGCCGGGGCGGGTCGCTAGTCTACAATATTATTTACTCAGAGTGTTTTTTTCAGAAATAACACAAACGTATTCATTTTATTATTAAGCAGTTTCTTACCTTCCAAATATATCAAAAAGATTTGTTTGCCTCTCATAAATCATACGGAAAAAAGGCACACTCATAATATTTACTACAGTTTATAGGGTATTAGAGATCTTTGTGTATGGCTCGTCCGGGGAAGTGCTACCATCATGCTTAGTTCTGCCGCTAAGCAGTGTTGCTGTGTTTCGGTTTGAAGAGTGTGGTTGCCGGTGTAATTACAAGAGGACGGTTGGACGCAAAGCAGTGCATCGTGGAGCACGTTTTTATCGTGACTTGCGAGGCAATGCATTGTTATAGGTGATGGTTACCGCCTAATGTCTGGATTGTATGATTTATTGAGAGCACTGGTAGCCTAGTGGTAGCAGCCCCGCCTTCCGATCCTTAGGACGTGGGTCCAAAACCGGTCTTGAACCAATGAGTTATGTGTTATGTGTTATGTTATGTATTATTTATTTGATTTGAATTTTATTATGAATTATTTAATGTTCCCAATTACTAATTTTATAAATGATGTAAAATTTGTAAATTAGTTTGTAAGAAAATGCTTTGTATGCCTAATGGCAGAATCTAGTGTTCATCTCTAACCATGACATCTGTCTTTATAAACCTACCTAGATTCACAGAGAATAAATGATTTATGATTTATGATTTATGAGTTTTTCTATTCAAAAAAATTATGTGCACAATGCCAGTACTCTCAAACTGTGAAGGAAAACATCGTGAGGAAACCGGCATGTCGTAGAACCTAAAAAGTTCTATAACATGTGTCAAGTGCTCGAAAGGAACCTTTTGAGGCGCACTTAAAATCCTTTCACCACATGGTTCGAAAGAAACTAGTGACACGACAAGAAGAGGACGGATCACTTTGTTTTTTTTTAATCTAGGTGAATCAAAGTGCCAGTTCCACGCGACCAAGCCTAGAAGAACAGGCAACAAACTTACGGCACACTCAAAACTTAAGAAAAAGAAAAAAAACCGCGACAAATGCGTCATATCTAGACCGACAATATCAAGCATTAAGGTGGGGGTGTTTGTACATACGGATACAGGCCAAAGAAAAATGACACTTACAACAACGACATAAAAGCGACCTACACAACTGGTCGCTTTTATGTCGTTGTAGTAAGTAAGTGTCCTACGCTTTGGACTAAATCACCGATAGCTACGCGATTTGCCATTGTCGATTATCGAACGCATTACGCCCGATGACCTTACGATAAGTTAATGCCTACTTAATGCTGTTCTGACGACTTCTGAGAACCAGAATAGGGAATATTGACATTGACTGGTGACTGGGGCCTGCGCAAACCACAGTAAACAGTACGGCAAATCATTGTTTACTCAAATTACCTACTTTTATTAAAGTCAAAGTCAGAGCTTAAAGTTTTTTAATACTACTTGCTGATGGAAAAGCAGATGGCCCACCTAATGTTAAGTGGTAACCATAACCTATAATAAAACATTGCCTCGAGTCACGCACGATAGGTACCTACGATGCACTGCCCTGCGTCCATCAGTAGTTGTTTAAAAAAAAATTGGACAACTAGTTTTTTGGATAAGAAAACTTTCTCAATCAAAATTATATTATTTGTATAATGTTCTCCGAAACTTTCCTCGAAACTACCCTCAGAAATTTAATATCCTCAAAATGTTAAAATGTGCGAGTTAAAAGTTGCTTGGCGGATATCTCTACCGTACCACCTGTTAGCGCTCCTTTCTTCCTAAAATATTCAGCTCAAGTCAGTATAAAGATATTAGAATGAAATCTATGGACCTCGAGAGAATAGCCCCATCCAGCCATTACGAGCAGGTGGGCCTAAGTGCGCCACACAACATTAACACCCCCGCACAGGTGGTTTCCCGACCAATTATGGAGAAACTACTTGGAGAATGGAAGAAGTCTTTGAAAGATACGCTTTTCAAAGATGAATGCCTGTGGTACGCTTATAGGAGAATTAATGCAACGTTTTCTTAAAAGCACTTTGAAGCGATATGCCTTTGTACGTTCCTAACGAGTTGACTTTGATTGTATAAGGCTACCTTATTTTTATAAAAGTTTACCTAATACTTTTAATGCTATGCCTTCTACGCTGTAGGCCGTTGGTTCGATCCCCACCGAGAACTAACATTTGTGTGATGAACATAGATGTTTGTTCTCTGACTGGGTGCTATTCACGACAACCTCGCAAACATACACAATTACTTTTTCACTTCTTCCAGACATTCACAATATACACAATAAACATACACACCTTATCATGTTTTTTTTTTATTTATCTTTCTTTGCCTTAACTTTTTATACTATAAATTACCTTTTATTAATTTTTGTCTCTATTTTATGTGTGAACATCGTAGGGAGAATGCAATGTCTACTGTAACACAGTTTTAAACTAAAACAGAAGACAGAGTCTGCTTTTTTATAATGAACACACATTTTTTTATGGAAATAATTTGTATTTTGAATTATAATAAGTATGTTTATACAAAAAAGTATTAGAGTGTTGTAATAAAACTCGTATTGCGTTTCCAATCACCAGTAATATATTCGTCACTTTAACTTCAACCTTCTTATTATTATAATGAACAGCTTTATGACCACGTGGTCGTATCTATCTACCCTATAGCTCGCATACGGCCAACACTTCCAAGCGCTCGTTACCAAGTCTCGCTCCAATGTTGGAGTCCCCAACGGCCATCTTTTACCGGAAGTGTTGACAGTATGCCGAGCTTATCTACTACCAAAAATTACTAGATATTATGTACAAATATACTTTTACAATTATAATTTAATAAATTAGTTCCTAAAATCGTTTTAATATTTTACAATAATAATATAATCATTTTAAATATACAATCAAATTATTCAAATCTATCAGCTCATTTTAAATCAACATTATTACTTTTTAAATATGAATGAATATATGGTTCTTAAAATTATTATTAAATAACACAATTTAACCAATAAATTATCAAAATGATTTACACAATTAGTCAAAGCTAACACTCGTCCATCCTGACGACGTGTATGTCCTCATACACGTATCAAGTGAACACCAAACCTATCACAAGGCCTGCTTTGACCAATGTTTATTCAATCACATATAGTTACTCAAATTCATTTTCAGTAAGCAGCTCGTAAACCCATCCATTCTTACGAGCTACACCATACCTGAGACTCTGCGAACCCATCCATTCTCGCAGAATCAACAGGAAGATGAATTACTTGGCATCGAAGCATGAACCCATCCATTCTCATGTTCAATTGACAACCAATTCACCCCTTTGGCTGCACGTGAACCCATCCATTCTCACGTACAGCGTCCTTATTTTACTTTTCAAAGGCATCGTTACGTGAACCCATCCATTCTCACGGCGATGACTTTAAAATCAAAATCTCTATAAAGTTCATTTTCCCTAAATGAACTCATAAATAATAACATAACATTTTTACTTCCAATCCATTTTCAACAAATTAAAGCAAACAAATTCTTCACATCAAATAAAAATAATCTTCATATATCACCTCTCACTCAGACAATTAAAACTAGTATTCTCTTACCTAATCAGTCAACAATATGTACTTAGTTAGCATTCTTCACGATCGCTAATAACGGAATTTTCATCATCATCAGAATTACTATCATTAAGTTCTAATGCAGCTACATGAACCCATGGACGCATTCTATTTGCAGCTACGGTTGTCTTACGTTTATTTTTACTACCGCTGAGCCCTGGAATTGCGGCTAACTCATACCGATCGTTACTCAACACAGACACTACACGATATGGACCAATGTAAGACGGTAGGAGTTTTTTGCTTTGACCATCATTAGAAAATGCAGTTTTAGTAATTTTGACTAGTTCACCCTCCGAGTATTTGATAGCAGGACGCCTATTTTTGTCAAAATGTTGCTTCTGTTTAACTTGCTCTTCATCTATCCTATCTTTAACCTGTTCGCGAATAATATTAGTCTCCGTTTGATCTCTGGTCGTTTGCCTTACTTCATTAAGTCTTGGATCTACCTCACTGATCATTTGTGTGCCAAACATAATTTCTGCCGGAGCTCTACCTGTAGTCTTTTGGATGCTATTATTAAGACCCCATTGAATACGGCCTACCTGTGTATCCCAATCCTTCTCATTGCCACTTAAGTTTTGTGCAGTTAAGGAATCGAGGATTGTTCGATTGTAGCGTTCAACCTGTCCGTTGGACTGTGGACTTGCAACCGAATTGAGTACGTGCTTGATGCCTTTATCGGTACAGAATTTTTTAAATAAGTGCGATGTGAAACACGTACCTCTATCACTGATAATACGGTCTGGAGATCGAAAAGTGTCAAAGATGTTTTCTAGGACGTTGATAGCTGTCAGTGATTTTGTATTTCTTACTGGTCTAACAAAGATAAATTTCGTAAAGGCATCAATTACGACCAGCAAGTAAGAATTACCCTTTTTAGATTTCACAAAGGGTCCAAGGTGGTCAATGTGAAGCGTGTGGAAAGGCACTTCAATTTTCAGTATCGGATTTAACAATCCTTCAGACCCGTGATTACCCTTTTTTGAGTAAGCGCACTCAATGCAAGCACCTACATATTTTTTTATAAATTTAGCCATTCGCGGGAACCAATAAGATTTCTTGATTCGTTCTAATGTCTTTTCCACCCCAAGATGACCTATGTCATCGTGGTTTAAGCGACACAACTGCCACCTTGCACCCTTTGGAACAGCCCACCTTATATTGGTCCTATCACCATCAAGACACTTGTACAAACCGTTGTCTTTGATTATATAGTTATCTTTTATATATTTTAAGCCTTCCGGATCCAGGTTGGAGCTAAGTATGTCGCGTACCCTATTAAGTTCAGAATCACCTAACTGTAACGTATGTAGCCAATCGTCTTGTGTTATTGTCATAATCATTGGATATTGATCTACCTGGATCTGTTCGTCATTTGAAACCGGGTTTCTGGACAGTGCGTCTACATGCAACATCTTAGTTCCTGGGCGATATTCTATGGAGCAGTTAAATTCCTGCAACATCAACCACCATCTTGCGATACGAGGGATCAAATCCCGCTTAGCAAAAGTAGTACGCAACGCGCTACAGTCTGAAACAACTTTGAAGTCTTGTCCTAACAAGTAGACCCGAAATTTCTTTAGCGAACATATTACAGCAAGAGTTTCCAGCTCGTAAGAGTGGAAGTTTTTCTCTTCCGGAGATGTCTGGCGACTGTAAAAGGCCACGGGACGAAACAGATCATCACTAGAGGAACGTTGCATAAGAATACCACCGATGCCAACCCTGCTCGCATCAGTGTGCAATTCAGTCTCCGCCTCCGCAGAGGGATCATAAATAGCTAACACTGGCCTCTCTACTAATTTCTGCTGCAGACTACTAAAAGCTTCCTCCTGCTCACTCTCCCAAGACCAAGATACGTCTTTTTTTAAAAGTTTACTAAGGGGGTGTGCTATCTGGGCAAAGTTATGGATAAACTTCCGAAAATAACTAGCCAGGCCAAGGAATTGACGAACACCATGTACATTGGTGGGACGGGGAAAATCAACGACTGATTGAATTTTCTTACTACCTGGCCTAACTCCAGAAGCGCTAATCTCATAACCTAAATAGTCTATTTTATCTTTAAGGAAATCGCATTTAGCTAGATTCAGAGTTAAATTGGCCTGCTCTAATAACTTTAAAATATCCTCTAATTTCATCAAGCAATCATCAATATTTTCACCATATATGAGGAGATCATCTATGTACGCAGTAGCTTTGGAGAATCTAGCTGAGCCTAGTACCCTGTTCATCATGCGTTGGAACACAGCAGGAGCATTGGCTAAACCGAACGGCATGCGGTTAAATTCATATTGGCCGTCCGGCGTAACAAATGAAGTAAGAGGCTTTGAACTCTCCGATATGGGCACCTGATAATAACCAGATGCGAGATCCAGGGATATGAAGCATGCCTGACCAGACAATCTAGCAATTTCGTCTTCTATTATCGGCATAGGATAGCGTTCTTTGACTGTAACTGAATTGAGCATTCGATAATCAATGCAAAGCCTAAGATTCCCATCTTTTTTACGCACAAGAATAATAGGACTCGCGTATTCGGACACAGACTCCCTAATCACACCAGCGTCGAGCATGTCGTCGACCATGTCACGCACTTTAAGTCGTTCGTTAGGAGATAACCGGTAAGGACGATATACGATAGGGGTCCTATTGTTTACCTCAATGCTCATTTCGCATACGTCCGTACACCCTAAATCCTTGAGTGAAGATGCAAAGCAGTGACCATACTTTTGAAGTATGCTAATCAGCCTATTCTTATCGTCTTTACTAACGGACTGTCCGACGCGAACCTGACTCAAATCTAAATTTTCCGAAGACTCGTTGGATATTTCGGAACATGGCGAAATAATTCGATTCACTACCCTGACAATGGAAGCCCGTGCTATTGTGGAACCATTCTGTACGATACATGATTGAGACACTGGAGTTAAGCAGATGTTGATAACACCATCCTTGACTGGATATACTCCACCCGTCACTACACACTGTTCATTAGGTCTACCGATAACTCCGGTATCTAATAACACGTAACCGTTACGAGCCGGTCTGACTGACGCTATAACTGTTGCTGTAGAAAGTAGTATCTCTTCAGCGCTATGGTGACCTCAGAGATGCTTTTTCCTTTTTGTTGTAGAATGGTTAAATTGGTTGGAATTGGTTATAGAAAAGCCGTGAGTTTAGATGGTAAAATTGTATAATAATAACACAACTTTTCTTAGACTATAAAACAAACGTAACTTAGATTTTATAGATTAAATGGTAAAATGGTAATAATTAAAATGGTTAAATGGTCAATGGTTTGAGCACACGATGTGTCCAAGACTGGTAAACGCGAACTGACTCGAATTTGGGTAATTACAGCGAACGTGCATAACTGCATACGAGGCATTTGTGCATATTCGCTGCGTGTTCAGTTTTAACCTGAACATATTCCCGAGCGCGAGATGAAGCGCATGATGATGATGATGTCTAAGATGATAAATGAGTAACAAACATCAAGTGAATTCGAGCAAAACAAAGAAAGCATGCTTATGGTAAAATTACTTCTAGCTTAACTTTTAGTAATATAATGGTAAAATCTTATAAAACATCGATTTGGTACTAATTTATAACTTAATTATGGTAAAAGGCAAAGTAAAAAAGCACATTGTTTTATTAAATATAAAAAATATTAGTTAAATTAAACTTCCGAGTCCTCTATAGTAAAAGCTTCATTTTGGATGCCCGTGTTTCGTGTAATACTGGTGGCCCGTTTATCCGCACTATTGTCCGCGATGGACCATCGTTCAACGTAATTTTTCATACGAAAGCTAACATCACTTTTATCATTTAATTCACTAGCACTAATGAGCACTTCACTTTGAATTGGTTCACTGGTTGGCCTTACCGCAGGGGGAGTCGCCACCGACTCCTGTCGGGAGCGTCCCGCCTTGCGGCGCTGAGGCCTCGGAGGCGGCGGGGTCGCCGCAGACTCCTGCCGGCGGCGACCCTCGCCGCGATGCTCAGCAACCCGTCCCCGGCACCGTCCGCTTCTGCACGCCCATACTGCTACAGCGCCTAGCGCGCCCGCTAATAACACGTAGCTTATGGCATAGTGATGGATATCGTGTGGGGACATATCCTCAACGTCAGCATTGCTTGCCTTTAATTCTTTCACTGCCTTCTCTAGACTGGTCATGGATGTATTTACGTTCTCATCATAATATGCTGGTTTTCCATCTGGGAATTGTATATTTATGATGTGGTTAATCTGGTCAAATTCAGGCACGTGAATGGTTGGCGTTATGTTTATCTGGTTGGACTGGTGACGTATTGAATATACCGAAAAGTCCTGGCCCTTGATTACGCAATCTTGGCTCATGGCAATAACCCCGGCTTGACTTAGCTGACGAATCATAACTCGCTCTTCGCATATAATTTTTATTGTATAATTATCACAGCAAAAATATAAATGCTGAGACGAAGAATGCAATTCTACCCATTTATCGATACAGGCTGATTCTATGAATTTGCATTTTTTGGTTGATGTATTTGTTGCACAGAAACTTTCATCATTTTTTATGTGCCGGATAGGTTTGAGTACTTGGCACATGTACGCTGAATTATGTTGTAGGCAGGCTGATAACTCATTCGCGGTAATGGTGAAGTAAGCGTCTTTCTTTAAATCAACTGCTACATATTCTGCGACTGGTATTATTGTTATCATGGTGGTACTCGTTTGGTGTGGGACTGGTATTAGGTTGTAGAGTTGGTAGCTCTCTCTACAAATAAGCGGAAAAGTGACTTCTATAATTACGTACTTTTGCGTTGCTCTAGCTTTAACCTTTAGTAGCTTGTAAATATACTGGAAGTCATTGTCTATGTTGCTAATTGGTAGTGCAAGTTCACTAGGCATCTGGCCGCTTATGGTTTGTAACTCGCGTTTTAGCTGGGTTGGTGTGAGCAAGTGCATGCTGATTTGACCATGGTAGATACCGGTAATTGTGTCGATCAGCGTATCTTGAAGTCGCCTTAAACTTTGGAGTAAAGTATTTCCTGCCATTGCTGTTAATGTGAAGTCCTGGATATATGAAATATTTTGTATTTCACGCTGTAAGATACTGGCGTTGTCTTGAAGTTCCATTAACTTTTTATTTATAAGCTTGTGTTGCTTATCCATGGTATTTTCCATTTTCTTCATAAGGTTGAACTCTGCTTCTATTACGGATGTCTGGTTTTTCCATAAATTAGACAGATGTTTCTCATTGCGATGTATGGTTTCAATGTCTTTCACATACTGCTCTGCGAAGCGAGAGTCCAACACGCCGAACAAGTCATTTGCAATATACCCGATACCATTGATAAGACCCCGACGGCGCCGGCGCCTTTCTGTCTGGTTGACAAATCGTCGCTGTCTGGCGTGGACGTCAAAATGTTCATTGTAGTATTCCAGTTCCTGATAGTCGTGGCGGGCTTGTAGCATGATCGTATTACAATGAGATTGTTTTTGTATTGTAGCGCACAACTTATCTAAATAACTTGATATCTTGTCGTAGGTATTTATGCCTGTCCAGTATGGTCCCATATCGTAGTAAACTACTAGTGTCCACTTATCTCTGATTAGTTGAATTTTCGATATGGGGTCAAAGTAAAGCGTCTGGTTGCTAGGTAACTGTTTAATTTCATGAAGACCGTAGGTTGGTAATAATAACATCATAAATCCAAGTAATACCGTAGCTATTGTAGTAAACTTTGACCTGGTTCTTACTCTTTTTTCTGGTAGTTTGGTTGCTGGTTTTGGTGGTATTTGAATGGTAGTGTTGTCCTGGTTAATGGGCAACACTGAGAGCTTAACAATAGGTCTCTTCATTATCCCGTTTTTAGTTTTTAGTGAGACCGCTCTGATAAGGCCTTCATCGCCGGGATGCGTATCGATTACGCGTCCAAGAGCCCACTTTCCCGGCGGTAGGTTATCATCCTGGATGACTACTAGATCTCCGATGGTGAGGTTTTTCTGTGGCTCCATCCACTTGGTTCTAGATGAAAGTTGTACTAAATACTCGGACTTCCATCTTTTCCAGAGATCTTGAAATAATTTAGATGTAAGATGCCACCTGGTTCTGGCATCTTGCTCTGTTTCAATTATCGTAGTCCCTGGTCTCCCCGACAAGAAATGAGCTGGAGTTAGAAAATCGAGGTCATTTGGATCTTCTGACAGTGCACAAAGAGGACGTGAGTTTAGACAAGCTTCTAATCTGGTTAATAATGTGGTATATTCCTCAAACGTCAGTTTTTGTTGACCGATGACCCTTTTAAGATGATGTTTAAGACTGCGCACTGCTCTTTCCCATAAACCGCCAGCGTTAGGCCAGCTTGGTACGTTGAAATGCCAGTCTATGCCCATTTCTGTTATCTCTGTAAAGAAACCTTCACTGAATACTTGCTGAAGCTGGTTATATTCCTCTTGCAAGATTCTGTTTGCTCCCACAAAGTTGGTTCCGTTGTCACTGTATATGTGACGTGGAGCTCCTCTTCGGGCTGCCAATCTGTGGAGAGCTGCTAGAAACGCTGAGCTGGTCAAGTCGGACACGAGTTCTATATGAACGGCCTTCGTGACCATACATACGAAGATAGCTATATAGCCCTTTGTGGTCTTGATGCCTCGCCCTTTATTCGCCTTTACTTCTACGAATCCTGTGTAGTCTACACCGCAGTGATGAAACGCCTTTTCTGGGTTCACCCTTGATGCTGGTAAGTCTCCCATGAGCTGGTACTGCTTTATGGGATCCTGCCTCCTACATTTCACGCACTTTCGTATAAACTTTTTGGTAGCCATATACCCGCCGATAATCCAATACTGTTGACGAAGGTTCGCTAAAGTAAGACGCATTCCACCATGAAATGTCAATTCATGGGCTTGGTTAATGATTAGCATGGTAAGACGATGGTCGTGTGGTAAGATGATGGGATGCTTCATTCTAAGATCTATGTGGGCGTTTCTCAGTCTTCCACCCACTCGCAATATCCCATGTTCATCTATGATCGGATTTAAATTTAAAATCTTACTTTTGGAGTGCACCTTATGATGTTTATTTATAGAATCGATGTCATTAGCAAATTCAATTTGTTGAACGGTTTTGATTATCAGCATTTTTGCGCGACGAAGTTCTTGTAATTCGAGGTAAGGCTGGTGAACTCGTTTTTTGCAAGCTAGTAATCGCAATATCCATGCGACAATGCGAATAATTTTTGTTATTGAGCTGAATTTATTTAATAAATTATTTATTATTTCAAACATCGTTGCGCAATTTTCCGATTGGACCACCGCGATCGATTGTTTTGAAAACGAGTTCTTTGTTTCTAGCGTGGTTTCATAAGTGGTTTTATCCTTTTGGTCTGGATAAAATGCTGGTAACCATGATGGTCCATGCCACCATAGGCTGTGGTTTTTGAGCTGCTTGACAGTTAATCCGCGGCTTGCGCAATCTGCTGGGTTATCGTTGGTACTGACGTATTGCCACTGGTTTGCTGGTATGGTTTTATTGATTATGGTTACACGATTCGACACGAATGGTTTCCAGCGGGCCGGATCTCCCTTTATCCACCCCAACACCGCTGTTGAATCGGTCCAGCAGTACACGTCCGTTTCATAATCAGACAAACAGTTTTGTACTTTTTGCATAAGTTGTGTCAATAGTTGGGCACCCATTAACTCTAATCTGGGTATTGACAAACTTTTGCTCAAAGGCCCCAATCTAGCTTTTCCTGCAACTAGTTTAATGGTGGTTTTTTCATTTTTGGTGGTTTTGCAATAGATGACGCAAGCGTACGCCTTGTTCGATGCGTCGCAGAATCCATGCAGCTCGATCTTTTGGTTTTCTTCTGTTCCTAGCCATCTATTTATCTCTATGTCATTTAAAAACTTGAGTTCTTGTTTTAGGGTGGCCCATTCGGAATCGATTTTTTCTGGTAGTTTCTCATCCCATTCTAATTTTGAAAGCCACACGCTTTGGAACAGAATTTTCATGGTAGTGCTCAGGGGAGTAAGCCACCCTAAGGGGTCGAATAATTTCGAAATATCGGATAGGAGCGATCTTTTGGTAGCTACTGCTGGCGATTCGGATTCAATATTTGAACTAAAGATGAAGTTGTCCTGCTGCGGGTTCCAACCGAGTCCCAATGTCTTGGTAGAGTCGGTCTGTTTGAACTCGTAGGTTGACTGGTTGCATTGGTCTTTTTCTAAGTCAGCCAGGAGCTCTGGTTTGTTCGAGGCCCACTTCCTAAGATTGAATCCTCCTAGGCGGAGTAAAGTTATTAGGTCAGCTTTAAGTTGGTTCGCTTTTTCTACGGTGTGGTGACCTCCGCAGTAATCGTCCATGTAAAAGCATTCCTCTAACTCCTTTGCAGCATCTGGGAATCTTTTTCTCTCGTCATCTGCTAACTTTCTTAAGCACATCATTGCTAGGAAACCAGCTGGTTTGGTCCCGTACGTTAGAGTGACGAGTTTGAACGTCCGAATATTTCCGTTCAAATCTCTCCAAATTATCTTTTGGTAATCTTGGTCATCTTGGTTTACTTTTATCATTCGGTACATCTTTTCTATATCCGAAGTATACACGTACTGGTACTGTCTCCATTTCAAAATGAGTTCTTGAAGATCTTTTTGTATATTCGGGCCGCGGTACATCGTGTCATTCAGACTGTACTCGGATGTAGATTTAGCTGAGGCATTAAAAACTACTCTCAGTTTGGTAGTGGTTGATTCGGCCCGAGTAACTGCGTGGTGTGGTAAGTAGCATTCGGGCGTCTGGTTACTGGTTGATGGTATCATATGGTTCAAAGATAAATATTCATTCATAAACTTATGGTAATCAGCTTTGAGAGCTTGGGTTTTCTCTAACTTTTTTTTTAAGTTTATGAACTGGGCTAAAGCTTGTGGTTTGGTAGCGCCCAATTTATCCTTGATCTCAGGTTTGAATGGTAACCTGACTTCGTAGCTCCCGCATTCTAATCTCTTTGTAGTGTCCAAAAAATATTTTAAACATTCGTGGTCACTATTTGACAATTCAATCTTCTGATTTATGTCCTCGTTTTCCCAATATTTGAGTAAATCCTCGGTGTTATTTAGGATAACGTTGCAGTGGTAGTGTGGTTTCATTGATCCGCATAATAGCCAGCCTAACTGAGTCTGTTGAGCGATTGGTTGATCATCTTTGCTTCCCCTTAAGATGCCTCCTAGCATGATCTTGCTGTAAACATCTGCACCTAGAAGCAAATCCACTTGTCTACTTATATTAAATTCTGGGTCCGCTAGGTTTATCCCTTGTAAGTGGTCCCATTTCGATGGTTTGGTAAATGTTCTATTTGGGAGGCGTTTGATTAAGTTGTTCATTATAACAACATTGGTTTTCAAAGAGAACCCAGTATGAAACGATTCGATGGTTATTTCTATCATTCCTTTAGAGTTATTCTCTTTCTCCCCTACTCCAAAGATTTGTCCCTTAAAATTGGTACGTTTCAACCCTAGCGTTTGAGCTGCATTCTCGTTGATCAATGATAATTGAGACCCCTGATCAACCAACGCTCTCATCTTGTGCTGAGTGCCATCCGCCCCTCTGACGTTGACTACGGCGGTAGCTAAAAGTATTTCCGACATGTCGCCCCAGGACACGTGAGATGACCTAGATGCACTCTCTTTTGTTGCTACGCTGTTGGTGGTCTTAGTATTTGGTTTTGCTGATGTAGATGCACTTTGACTCACTAACGCTTCATGAAGTAAGGTATTATGAGTACCTAAACATTTTCGACATCGCTTTGTAGACGAACACGGCTTGTTGAAATGGCTACATAAACAATTTAAACAAAAATTAAATTCTTCAATCTTTTTTAATTTTTGCTCGTGCGTCATTTGTAGAAATTGCGAGCATTGCCATAAACCGTGTTCAGCATTACACAATGCACAGGTCAATGATCGTGAAACGTGACATGTATTCATATTAGAATTAGAATTTTCTTTATAATTGGTTCGGTAATAATTTGGTCGTTGAAAATGTTTTTTTGGCTTTTGGATATTCTGGTTTGGTTTTGTTGGTTGTGGGACAATGGGTCTTTGGTTGGTTGGTTCTTGCTTACGACGCGCAGCTTCTAGTGCTGTAAATTTCATTTCCAAAAAGTCCATGAACTCCTGTAGAGAGGGAAGCTCTCTGGGCTTTTTGACAGATTCTATGTATTCAGTGAAAGTTTCACTGTCCAACTTTTGGCCTATTAGGTGCACTAGTAGTGGGTCCCATGTCGTAATGTCCACTCCTAGGTTCTGAATGGCGTGTAATGTCTCTTTGGTTACATCGTGCAGCTTCTTGATCATGGGCATAGACTGTTGTTGCATGTTGGGAATGCCAAGTACGGTGGTGATATGAGACGAGAAGATAAGTTTCTTATTACCGTACCTATGGTTTAGGATCTCCCAACATACTTTATAGTTGTCAGAGCTAATCTGCAAATGGTGAATTAGACGCTCTGCCTCTCCAGCTACCTTACTCTTTAGAAACTGCATTTTCTGGGCGTTAGACATAGACGGGTTCTTGTCGATGGCTTCGTTAAAAAGATCTTTGAATGAAACCCAATGGTTATAGGTTCCATGAAATACGGGTATGGTCATCTGAGGGGTTGACTTTTCATGATGTTTTACTGACCACATCTTCTGGTTGATGCTCTCCGTCAGCCTGTAGTAAGTCTCCTCATGTCTGGTAAATTCTTCCTGGTATGTGCTGTCATCGCCTCCATTTTCACCTTCGATAATCCAATGAAGTTTATCGATTTCACTCCAGCGACTATCCAGCGATTTAAGTGCGTACTCAAACTGCCATTTGTTCTCGTACTTATCAACTTGCAGCTTACTCACCGTTCTTACGAAAGCTTTGAAATTGATACTCTGCTTCTTCACCAACTCGTCCAGCTTGCTGCATTCTCCCGACGAAGAAAAATGTCCGCTTTGCGGGCTTACCTCGTAACGAGAGGATGTGCCTGGTTGCGGCTGTGATGCCCTCGCTTCTGGTCTGCGACGGTCAACGTTCTCCGTCTGAATCTGTGGTAAAGATTTCCCTGTCTCCTTTTCCGGTATACGGGGACTAGCAGCACCTGGTATCTGCTTCCTACCTAATTGGTCCATGGTCTTATCAATTACTTCCTTTATTTTGATGTAGACTTCCTGTGCTATATCAAAACAATTCTTAAGAAAGTAGGGATGGTCAAATTCAGCAAGCTCACATAATTTTCTATGGTTTTCCTGGTAATCACGCCAATAAGCTTCTACCATATCATTCTTCCGCTTATAATTATCGACGGTTTTTCTTTCGGACCCATCTTTCTTTATATTCGTCAAAAACTTGGTCAAGGTTTCATAAAGCTCCGTTTGGTTAATAAATAGAGAATCAGAATCCATCTTACGGTTGGTACGATATCAAATCAATCAAATGGTAATGTAAGATAATAAATGGTTTGATCTGACCTTGTATTCTCCAAACGAGTCACCGCAGTCCAATCCAGAAATCACTGCAATCCTTGGTTAAGCGACACTGTATCACTTTAGGCACTGGTATGGTTTTTAATTTTATTAACTCGAAGGACCATGTAGAAAGTAGTATCTCTTCAGCGCTATGGTGACCTCAGAGATGCTTTTTCCTTTTTGTTGTAGAATGGTTAAATTGGTTGGAATTGGTTATAGAAAAGCCGTGAGTTTAGATGGTAAAATTGTATAATAATAACACAACTTTTCTTAGACTATAAAACAAACGTAACTTAGATTTTATAGATTAAATGGTAAAATGGTAATAATTAAAATGGTTAAATGGTCAATGGTTTGAGCACACGATGTGTCCAAGACTGGTAAACGCGAACTGACTCGAATTTGGGTAATTACAGCGAACGTGCATAACTGCATACGAGGCATTTGTGCATATTCGCTGCGTGTTCAGTTTTAACCTGAACAGTTGCCTTTCCGCTCAAGTTCACATCGTTGGTTATTGTGACACATACAGTATTGCTGTTGCTACCAATATCATCTTCTTGTGAAAACGGAATCTCATTATTTATATTCAGGAACTTAAGCTCTGTGGCACTTTTATACGCAACAATGTGAACTTGTTCGGTGTATGACTGACCAATTAGCATTGGCGCCTCCAAAAACTTGTCATCAACAACGCAACAACGGACCTTGGCACAAACGCCATCTACGCAAAGATTAACATCTAATTTACCAATGGACCGCACTAACTTGTTCCCGAAACCCTTTAAAACGGTTGAGACATTATCATGACTAAGACCTAACACCGAAAGCAAGGATTCTTTTAACAGCGAGACTTCGCTACCGAAATCTACAAACGCGTCCACTGTCAAATCGTTAATCAGAACCTTTTTATTAAATTTAGAGTTCGGTTCTGAAGCCGATATGCACATTGTCTTGTTGATGTTCACTTTATTGCCTACTTCTGGTCTAGAAAAACAGTTCTCCGCAGTATGTCCTACCTTTTTACATTTAGAGCAATTTATCAAGGGCTTTGGACATTTTAAGAAAGGGTGTCCTTTTTCTTTACAATTGAAGCAAAACAGCATGTTATTGTTTGGTCTGTTCGGAGGTCTGTTAGTACTAGCGCTGGCAGAATCGGTGCCTGATCTTTGTTTAAAATTATTACTACGCTGTTCAGAGAATACTGGGCTTTCCTTATTGCTCATTAAGAACTTCAGCAATTCATCGGGATGATCACAACGTAACGCGAGGGCACTAGATTTGGTGGTCTTATCTGTAATACCGTGTATTATGCACTCGGTGGCTCGTTTACCTGCTATGTCACATTGATTTAAAAGGCCTAACTTTTCATAGAAGTATACTTCAATGGGTTCATTATACTTGCTTTTTCTCCTAAGCATGTCCTCCAAGGATTGGCCATAATTCTGCTCGAAAGGGAATGCACTTAACAATTTCTCCTGCCATTCAGGCCAAGTAAACAATATTGTGTTCAAACTTTCATACCAGGTTTTGGCCAACCCTTGCAGTTTCTGCATAGCAAAGTGCACAATAGTTTTGTCGTCCCAGCCATAAACAGACGAACATTCGTTTACTTTTTTTAACCATATATCTACACGTTGGTTTTTTAGGGATGGATTAAATTCCGGCAAAATGTTTTTATGGTCGCTGCGTTTGAATGCAGGTCCGGTCGATGTTGTTGGCTGAGACGTCAAATCCTTTATAGTGCTTAACATACTCATTAAATCCTTAGCAGAAAATTCTAAGCTAGTCGAGCCTATCGGTTGTGATTTATCAGTTTCATCAGCTACGCCATCAACGCGAGCCCTCTTTTGAACGCGACTTTGTGATGGCGAGGACTCTCGCTGGGGTGACGCGTGACGCGACCGACCATCACGGACACGTCTATGGTTCGAACATAAACTACGGGCCCTAAGTACCTCATTTTCCAACTTTCGCAAACGCTCGCGCTCTCGTTCCAGTTCCTTCTCCTGCTCCAGGACATTCCTATAGCTTTGTTCTCGAGAGCGGCTCCGGCTGGGAAGGCGGCTGCGTCTGCGTTGCTGGCTGCGGCTGCGCTGCTGGCTGCGGCTGCGGTGCTGGCTGCGGCTGCGGTGCTGGCTGCGGCTGCGGCCCCGCTGTCGGCAGCTGCTGCGCTGGCGGCTGCGGGTGCGCTGGCGGCTTCGGTTGCGCTGGCGGCTTGCCCTCGTTGTACCTCCTCTCGATACCTCTTCTACGCGACGCGACTGACTCCGTGGAGTAGGCGTCTGCAGGCGTCGAGGGTCGTCATTGCAGAGTGGCATTGTCTGGAACTCAGAGATTTAGGCGTTAATGCTATCCAAGAATAGAACACTAAAATTATGTGGAGGGCTTAGCAATAAAACAGAAAAATTCTAAATTGAGGGTATCTCGTAAACGGTGCGTCGTATCGCAAAAATAGCAAAAATTTCATCCCCCTATGTAACCCCACAAGCGATGGTTACGAAACACTAGAGCATGTTTTTTTTCTTAAACTACCTTCTACTAATATTTCAAGCAATATTTTATTTAAACTGGTACTAATCCAATATAGTATTTAAAATCAATAAAATCGATCAAAAGGTGCAATAAAACAAATTTGGGCGTGTACATCCCACTTCTGATATGTAATAAAACTCGTATTGCGTTTCCAATCACCAGTAATATATTCGTCACTTTAACTTCAACCTTCTTATTATTATAATGAACAGCTTTATGACCACGTGGTCGTATCTATCTACCCTATAGCTCGCATACGGCCAACACTTCCAAGCGCTCGTTACCAAGTCTCGCTCCAATGTTGGAGTCCCCAACGGCCATCTTTTACCGGAAGTGTTGACAGTATGCCGAGCTTATCTACTACCAAAAATTACTAGATATTATGTACAAATATACTTTTACAATTATAATTTAATAAATTAGTTCCTAAAATCGTTTTAATATTTTACAATAATAATATAATCATTTTAAATATACAATCAAATTATTCAAATCTATCAGCTCATTTTAAATCAACATTATTACTTTTTAAATATGAATGAATATATGGTTCTTAAAATTATTATTAAATAACACAATTTAACCAATAAATTATCAAAATGATTTACACAATTAGTCAAAGCTAACAGTGTTATATTAGCTATCTGGTTCCCATATAACAAGCTTTGGATTAGTTTGGGGCTCGATAGTGCTGTGCGGAAAGTCCACATATATTTATTATTATTATACTTATTATTTGTAGTATTACAAAAAAATATCACAAATTTGTTTTGTGTCTAGTTTAATAATAACATGAATAACTAAAATTCCCTCGAAGCGATTTATGAAGCATTCTTTTGTCTCGTTAAATCAAAACTACCTACTGCCATTAATTCCAAAAGTATTTGAACTATTTCTTATTGAACTGTGATTTATTGTGTCCTCTGTTTAATGATATTTTCTTTGAACATCATTATTGTTTTTTTTTTATTTTAACATATCTCTTGATAAAGTTGTGCCAGACTACTTTGAACTCTAGACGTTTTTGATAATGTTTACTATTGTTTATTTGATTTGTTTAAATTATGCAAGTTAATAAAGAAAGAGAGAAAAAAGACGAAAATATACGAAGAATGTTATATGAATGAAGCGAAAGAGGATATACAATGTGAGGCTAAACGTCTATATGCCTCAAGTTAGTAGTAGAAGTGAGTAGTAGAGCTCTTTGTGAAGGGCTCGTCCGGCGAAGTACTACAACCACGCCTTTTTCTACCGCCAAGCAGCGTTGCTGTGTTTCGGTTTGAAGAGTGTGGTTGCCGGTGTAATTACAGGCACATGAGGCTTAACATCTGTATGCCTCAAGCTGATGGACGCAGGGCAGTGCATCGTAGGGCACGGTCCTATCGTGCGTGACTTACGAGGCAATGCTTTGTTATAGGTGATGGTTACCACTCATATCAGGTGGGCCATCCGATCGTTCCATCAGCCAGTTCAAAGTCAAAGTCAAAAGGTATTTATTCAATGAAATCACAGGGATCACGTTGAAACGTCTTACAGCTAGGTGACTCTAGGTGCCAGTTTCACGCGACCAAAGCCTAGAAGAACAGGTAACAAACTTACGGCTTGGTTAAAAAGTTGTAGCAAAAAACATCAGCAGTGAACTTCTTCAGGCTGAAAATGATGATGACTTAATTTAATATCCTCTGCCGTACCGTCCACTGCATCATTATACCCTTAAAACCAATTGCATAGCCTCTGCTTCGCTAGCGGACGTTGGCTGGTAGACCACACTACCACAAAGCTAGCTAGCAAAACATTTTATGCATATGTTAATGCTTGTGGTCGCTATATAAGTTTTGGCGCGAGTTAAATCGGGTAGGAATAGTTTTGGGTCTGTGTTTAATATTTGTGGGTAGGTTTAAGGTTTATTTTATGAAGTTTGAAATGTAGAACACAGTGTTATGATATCTTTTTTTTTATTACTATTTGCTGATGGAACCAGCAAATGGCCCGCCTGATGTTAAGTGGTAACTATCACCTATAAACAAGCATTGCTTTGTAAGTAACGCACATTAGGAACGTGGCCTACGATGCCTTGCCTTGCGTCCATCAACTTGAGGCATACAGATGTTATGTCATGTGCCTGTAATTACACCGGCAACCACACTCTTCAAACCGAAACACAGCAACGCTGCTTGGTGGCAGAAAAAGGCGTATTAGTTTTACCACTTAACATCAGGTGGGCCATCTGGTTGTTCCATCAGCTATTTGTATAAAAAAACGCAACCAAGCCTAGAAGAACAGGCAACAAACATACCTACAACTGACTGTTTTTGTGAGTCTATGGGTTTGGTCATGTATCATCGGTGTTAGATATGCTTATCCACCATAAGGGTGATTTTTCTGTGAAGTGACCACAACAATAAAAAGAAGGTGTGACCAGTAACCCAAAACCAACGCAAGGCAAAATTGTTTCAAACTGAATAGCTATATCTTACGCCGATAGTATGTAGTATAGTAGTATGATAGGGTCTAGTCTTATGGGTTCGATTAAGTGGTATTATCAACTGCTTTACTGCCTACCAGCGACATTACAGGTACAATTAGTTAAAAAACTAGAAGCGGCCAAAAGGGGCTGACACGCGAGCGGTTTGTACGTGCTGGTTAAGAGCTCGAACGCATTATGCGGCTAGAGATTCGGCGACCAGCCTAGGATTCTATTATAATAAGCTTTTAGTTATTGTGACACAAAGTGAATGATATTTATTTCTTACTAGCTCTAACCCGCGGCTTCGCTCGCGCAAGTTTACTTTAGAACTTCTTTAACCTTTCTTTATAAGTACCTACTTTATAAAAAATCTGTAAATAGTCAGGCGGCCCGCTAGACCCCTTATGGATTGAATTTTGAAAAATCCTTCCTTATTGGATGTCTACGTCTTAAGAAGAATACGTGTGCGTAATTTTAAGTTTCTAGCCCAAAGGGTTCGGCCTGTGCGTTGATACATCAGTCAATCACTTTTGCCTTTTATACAAGGTGTTCCATAAGTTGTGTATATAAACTTCAGGGGACTAAAGTACCCATCAATATGAACAACTTTTTCTAAGGAACCAACACTGTGAACGCGAAAAAAAAACAGCTGTTTCATACAAAAGTTCAATACCTACCAGGCTAAAATGTATGAAACAGCTGTTTTTTTTTCGCGTTCACAGTGTTGGTTCCTTAGAAAAAGTTGTTCATATTGATGGGTACTTTAGCCCCCTGAAGTTTATATACACAACTTATGGAACAACTTGTATATATAGATAAGAGATCTGAAGATATATCCACTGAGACTTTTTAATTTTAACGAAGCAAAAAGATTAATAATTGTTGAGTCCACTCGGATTCCTGACACACTACTATTTGCATGGCAGTCGCTAAATGTACCTTATTTTAAAACATTGAAGGAATAATTTTAAAAAGGTAGGAACCAAGCCGTAAGTTTGTTGCCTGTTCTTCTAGGCTTTGGTCGCGTGAAACTGGCATCTAGATTTACTTTAAGAGTAGTAGAGCTCTTCGTGTGTGGCTCGTCCGGGGAAGTACTACCACCACGCCTTTTTCTGCCGCCAAGCAGCAACGCTGTGTTTCGGTTTGAAGAGTGTGGTTGCCGGTGTAATTACAGGCACATTAGGCTTAACATCTGTATGCCTCAAGCTGATGGACGCAGGGCAGTGCATCGTAGGGCACGTTCCTATCGTGCGTGACTTACGGGGCAATGCTTTGTTATAGGTGATGGTTACCACTTAACATCAGGTGGGCCATCTGCTTGTTCCATCAGCTAGTTGTATTAAAAAAAAAAAAAAAAAACCTAGCTTTAAGACGTTTCAAAGTGATCCTTGTGATTTTTTTGTAACAAACACCTTTTTACTTTCACTATGACTTTGAATGAAAATAGCTCGGTGGTCGCCGCAACCAGTCTGGCATAATCCTGCCTGGCCGCCTAATGCGTTCGAGCTCTAAGCCAGTAAGTATATTTAATAAGTCACGAAATCCTAATGCGAATATTATTTATGGTTTCACGGTATGTGACAGAAAGTGGACTTATTTTGTGTTTGAACAGGCATTTCTGACAAATAAGCGATTTGTCCTCTAAAACTCTTGTAGATCGTATGAGTTAGTAACCTTTTCTGGTGACCGTGTTTTTAGGCCTCCCTAAGGCCACCGACTACTACCCACAAGTAGGGTTGCCAGGTGAGTCGCGAAAAAATACCGGACAATAATAATACCGAATATTCTAATCTACTACTTACTTAACAAAATATATGCCTACTTTTGAAGGCGCTTGTGACCAGTAGTACCGACTTTCCTCAAAATACCGGACATTGTTCTGTCCGGTATGACCATTTACTTTTTTACCGGACAGGCCTCGTAAATACCGGACTGTACGCTTAAATACCGGACATCTGGCAACCCTTCCTACAAGGTAACCGACAGCTTAATATACATTACGATCCTACGAAGCACAGAAGCGCTTCGATGTATATGCCATTAGCAGTCAGCCATCCAAATCATGGCCGCGCTGAATTTTGCTTTATTTAGTCGTTTGGTTAGGAATGACTTATAAACGCGCTAAATAAAAATATATTAACGTACATTTTACTCAGCGCCCTACAGCTCCAAACTAAGCAAAGCTTGTGTATCTATTCTAGGAATCAGATACATTTCCAGGGGGGGTTGCCATAGTCACCACGCTTGGCAGGCGGATTGGTGACCGCAGTGGCGATAATGTTTACTCTGGAAATGCTGCTGCCCATTTCTATTTACGTGCATGACCGGATTCGAAGGTTCGGTTTTGAAGGGTTCATCCGGGGAAGTGCTACCACCACGCCTTGTTCTGCCGCCAAGCAGCGTTGCTCTGTTTCGGTTTGAAGAGTGTGGTTGCCGGTG
This sequence comes from Chloroclysta siterata, assembly GCA_932294275.1. Classification (NCBI taxonomy): domain Eukaryota; kingdom Metazoa; phylum Arthropoda; class Insecta; order Lepidoptera; family Geometridae; genus Chloroclysta; species Chloroclysta siterata. The sequence goes on along the minus strand of OW028592.1, from coordinate 8,078,898 downwards.
TAATTACAGGCACATGAGGCTTAACATCTGTATGCATCAAGTTGATGGACGCAGGGCAGTGCATCGTAGGGCACGTTTCTATTGTGCGTGAATTACGAGGCAATGCTTTGTTATAGGTGATGGTTACCACTTAACATCAGGTGGGCCATCTGCTTGTTTCATCAGCTAGTTGTATAAAAAAAACGAACCCACCTCACAATCAGAAGGCAGGATCGCGTAAGTTTATTGCCTGTTCTTCTAGGCTTTGGTCGCGTGGAACTGGCACCTAGATTCACCTAGCTTTAAGACGTTTCAAAGTGATCCTTGTGATTTTATTGAATAAATGGGTGTTTTATAATATTATAAGTATGTATTTACAAAAAAAAAAGTATATAGCTATTATATCAGCTATCTGGTTTCCATAGTACAAGCTTTGGCTGAGTTTGGGGCGAGATAGTGTTGCGTGTAATGTCCACCAATATTTATTTATATTTATAAATACGTTTGAAGTATAAATAACTTATCACTAACTTGTAAAAATAACAAAATATCATGCCCATAATTTTATGGAGGAGTGATCCAGTCACCTTCACGATAAATGAGACTGTTTACATAAAAATCCACCCCATTGACATTTACAATTCGAATAATACCCCCCAACGGGAGGGGGTGGTATGTGGGTCAGTCGAACCCTTTAGTCAGACAGAGCCTGGTATTCTCAGTCGAAGATTATCAATGTAATGGTAATAATAAGCTTTTTTCAAATATTTTAGTATTTGGGCGTTCCTCTGACACCGTATTCGTCAATAATATATATGTGGGTGTAAGCCATATGCCAAATTCTTCTTCTTCTTGTCATGTCACTAGTTTCTTTCGAAACAGTGTGGTGAAAGGATTTTAAGTGCGCCTCTAGAGGCTCTTTTCGAGCACTTGACACATGTTATAGAACTTTTTAGGTTCTACGACATGCCGGTTTCCTCACGATGTTTTCCTTCACCGTTTGAGAGTTCTGGCACTGGCACATACATTTTTTAACAGAAAAACTCATTGGTGCACTGGTTTCAAACCCACGACCTTAGGATCCGAAGGCGGGGCCGCTACCACTAGACCGCCAGTACTCTCATAATGCCAAATGTACCTAATACTTTGACGTAAATACAAAAAAACTAAACCAAAATGGTTCTTATTCAGTTCAATCACAAGCATCACTTTGAGAAGCATCACTTATAAACAAAGAGAATCTAGCGCCCGTTCCATGTTACCTCTGACTAACCCTTTTAAACATACCCAACAATTCTTGAGCTCATACCTACTTGGTACTATGAGATTTGAGGAGATAGGTATCTATACCATGTCTGTGGAAAAAGTCAAATAACTATCTTTTTAAATATTTGATTCCCAGTCAAGGTAAAATAAGCTATTATTTCAAGATAGATTAATCCCAACACAGCATGTGTGAAAAATTGGCTAAGTACAGAAGTGCTATTCTGACAACACACTCACCCGAGCGACAGTTGAATCTGCGGTGCGTTTTCAATTTGGCATTCTGTAATACATTCACCAATCACTAGCGCCACCCGCGTGTGTTTTTTGGCGGTGTAAACAAAGTCATTTATTCAATAAAATCACAAGGATCACTTTGAAAACGTCTTAAAGCTAGGTGACTCTAGGTGCCAGTTGGCAACAAACTTACGGCTTGGTTCCTACCGTTCTTATGTATAATACTTATTAGAATGTAATATAATACAATATTGAAGCTCCAGTGTGGTGCCAATCGAATTTAGTGAGGCGTAGACATAACAGAAAAAGGTAAACATAATAAAATTTATAAGACAGCACACTCTACGCTTCAAACTAATAATACCTAATGCATACATACAATCTATTATAGTAGAGAAAAATAAAAATAAAACGCACAATAGGAAGTACAGTGCAGACGTTGCAGACATGTTAGCTGCCGATGGGCAGAGCGACCGGGACATCGGGCCACGCACTTTTATCATCAGCAGGGGTCGGAATAGGTGCAGTTTTTAAGTACCAAATGACGTCAAATATGCTACTACGAAATCTAAATATGGATATGCCTTTTTTAATCCCTGTGTCGGAAACGATTCGGGTTCGAAATGAAATGTGTTAAACACTGACGTTACCGATTCGAAACCTTTCCAAATGTTTTAAAATAGCTCTGCTGTACGTGCAACGTGTAACGCTACTTAGTTAGTGTTAAACATAGGAAAAAAGACTTTAAGAAGACATTATTATCAATCTTAACATCAGGTGGGCCATCTGCTTGTTCCATCAGCTAGTTGTATATAAAAAAAACCATAAGTTTTAGAAAACAATTTTTATTTATCCCCAATTCCGTGTTTAAAAGGCATATCCATGTTAAGATTGCGTAGGTAATTCTACGTCATTTGGTACTTAAAAACTCTACCTATTCCGACCCCTGTTCATCAGTGATAAAAGTGCAACTTGAGTGAGGCGAAGCCCGTGATCGAAGTGAGCGGGGTTCCACTAGGTGATACTTGCCGTGATTTTGTTGCTTACAAAATAAAATACGTTCCATTCGATAGTTTCACCGATAAAAAAGATGAGACGTGGACGTGTGCCAAGTTCCATGACATTTCCTTAAATCATAGCTTTAGGAATGTACAACGTTCTACTATTATGTATAATTAGATAATTATGGTAGTTATTTATTGATATTCAATGGTCAACTTGGCAAGTTTAATAGTTAATTGGTATATTAAACTATATTAAAATACTTTTTATTATTTATACATATTTGTTGATTTAGTTAAATACTTATTTTTTTGTAAATATAGAAATAAAACCTAGACAGAAAAAAAAGTCTACATTCGTCAAACAATAAATGTTTGTTCTCGGTGGGGATCGAACCCACTGCCTACAGCGCAGAAGGCAGAGTTACTACCATTTGAGCTGTGAGGGCTAGAGTCTTTATGTGATATAGCTTGTAGGTCTTAGACACACTCATTGTAACACTGCATTTACATTTAGACATTCGCACTGCCATTCGCGTGGACGGAAATGTTGCCGTCCATATAGCTGCGACAGCATCGCCGGCAATGTGTGTTCACGCATCACGGGCAACGCGAGTGGACATGGAAGTGGCCTGTTTACATTCTCGCATTGCCCAAGTCCCTTCCCATGGCTCTGCACATTTCCACGGACATGAGCTGAGCGTAAACGGGGTATAAGGAACCCTTATGTCTATTTATGCCAGGCCTTTATAGCTTCGTTCTTCTTCTCCGTTTTTTCAAAATTGTGTTGTAAAAGGATTAAAAGTACGCCTCAAAGGGCACAAGTTTAACTCTGCCTTATGCGTTGTAAGTTGTGGGATCGATTCCTACCCTCGACAAACTTTTGTGAGATGATGAGATGACGGATGAGAAAACTGCTAAAGATACGGGTGTGTCTCTGACGGATTGTGCCAGCTATGAGGAGGGGTGTGTATGATAATACCTCCTTTGAACGCGTAACGCGCGAACCTGTTTACAACACATTATTATTAAATTATCTGGAAAACATCATAATATAGCTATTTTTTTTTAAATTAGTTTTATAGTGTTTACCTACGCTTAAGGAAGCCCCGTATCAAGAGGAAGGTCGTGGGTTTAAATCCCACTCGGATAATAACTTTTGGGACTATATTAAAATCTTAATTTTAGTTTCGTTTTCGTCGTAATGTTTTGAGCATTATCATTTAAAAAGTTTTTTTATTAAGTCTTGCTGATTTTACTGATGGTCCACCTGATTTTAAGCGGTGACAAAGAAAAAAACAAATGCATACCGAGGACACCTAAATTATATGTTTGTGAAACTAAGTCACGCACGATAGGAACGTGCCCTAAGCCATTCAACGCTTTCTTTCAAAATTAGCAAACACCCCCCAGAAAAAACGCTAAAGCGAGTATTTTCCGCAAATCTCTTCATAATCTTTAAATATTCCCTAAGGGCGCAAATACACCATGTAAATTAAAGTAGAATGGTGTCTTATTTGAATATAATAAACCGTAGGAAAGATGCTTAGTAAATATTCATGCAATCTCCCGGATTATGGAAATACGGGCGAGGCTAGCGCCTCAATATGATAGGAATTCGTTAACTTTTGTACGGCTCGACTTAAACCGATGTTAAAAATTTTTCAATTTAGTTTGGATAATGAATTTTAGTCAAGTTATCTTGGAGCACCGGTGGTGCCTTCTAAATTAAGGTGGTCGGTTTGAATCAGCTTGTGCACCAATTGTTTTTTTATTAATCTTTATGTACGCGGAGTACTCTCAATTGGTGATGGAAAACATCGTGAGAAAACCGATTTGTATATTGTTGTGGCACATATTGGTCTAACAGTTGGTTTCCGAAAGCCCGATGAAAACTAATCGCATGTCTAGTTGCTTGCTATCTCTATCTAATTCGATGTAATAGCTGAAATTGCGAGTGACTTGACATCCGATTAGTTTTGATCGAGCTTTCAGAAACCGCCCGTTAATCTTGGAAACCCCGTGGTTATTTGATAGATGTGGATGAAACTGGAAAAATAATAGTTTGTCATCCGAAATAGTATAGATGTTATATTTTGGATTTCAAGCGAGTAAAGACGCGGGGGAAAGTTGTATTACATGAAAAATTTATCAAATAAAATTCCAATACAAAATATGGGCATGATCCAGATGTGTTTTTGTGTAAGATATTTTTAAGATAGAAGCCACAAAAATAATCTAATAATTCCGTTGCCTTAGCATAATTTACTAAACTGGAGATAATTTCAAATACAGTCAACCTGTTACGTTCTTTAGCATAAAATACAGTATATTTTTTGCATTAATAAAATTTTAAGAATAATTTCGCATAAAGCTATATAAAATAAGAGTATTAGGGCTCCTCCAGGGAAGTAGCTACTACCACTATGCTTATTTCAGCCGCCAAGCGGCGTGGCTGTGTTTCGGTTTGAAGAGTGTGGTTGTTGGTGTAATTACAGGCACATGAGGCTTAGCACCTGAATGCCTCAAGTTGATGGACGCAGGGCAGTGCATCGTAGAGCACTGGTAGTCCAGTGGTCTCAAACGGTGAAGGAAAACATTGTGAGGAAACCGACATGTCGTAGAGCCTAAAAAGTTCTATAACATGTGTCAAGTGCTCGAAAGGAGCCTCTTGAGGCGCACTTAAAATCCTTTCACCACACTGTTTCGAAAGAAACTAGTGACACGACAAGAGAGAGAAGAGCGTAGTAGGGCTCATCCGAGGAAGTACCTACTACTACTATGCTTATTTCAGCTTGGTGTTTCGGTTTGAAGAGTGTGGTTGCCGGTGTAATTGCAGGCACATGAGGCTTAACATCTGAATGCCTCAAGTGGATGGACGGCAGGCAGTGCATAGGCCACGTTCCTAACGTGCGTGACTTACGAGGCAATGCTTTGTTGTATGGTTAGCACTTAACATTAATAGGGCCATCTTACTTGTGGCTGACTGAATAATAAGATAGCAATGTATTTTAATTATACATATTAAACTGAATTTACCCTAAACCGAGAATATATGAAGAATGTTAATGAGAGTGAATGAAGCGAAAGAGGTATGTAACGATCGTAGCAAGTGAAAATCCGTAATCTCTGCCTACCCCTATGGGAAACAGGCGTGATTTTATGTATGTATGTATGTAAACAGAATTTGCTTAATCTTAAAATGGGGTAGTAATTAGTTATAACTAGCGGTATGCACGTGACTTCGCTCCCGGGGTAAAAAACTTAAGTTATTTACTGGTAAATATTTGACAAGCCCTTCTTAAAGCTCTACTACTATCATATTTGATAGCCTTCACAGCTCAGTTGGTAGTAGCTCTGCCTTCTACGCCGTAGGCCGTGGGTTCGATCCCCACCGAGAACAAACATTTGTGTGATGAACATAGATGTTTGTTCTCTGTCTGGGTGTAATTATATATTATAAGTATGTATTTACAAAAAAAAAGTATATATGTATTATATCAGCTATCTGGTTCCCATATGGGAACCAGATAGCTGATATAATACATATATACTTGTAATATTACAAGCTTTGGATTAGTTTGGGGCTAGATAGTGCTGTGTGGAAAGTCCACCAATATTTATTATTATTATTTATATACGGCCTTACTACAAAAAATCTGTCAAACGATAAACTATGCTTAAACTATTGCCATCTCTTACCAATGCGTAATGACAAACAGAGACAGCGCTAATTTTAAGCATTAAATGAATTTAAGCACCATTTTATAGTATGAGGGATACAATCTAATTCTAGACGTAATGTCTGTGCAATCAACAAATAAAATTACTGTCATCCAAATTGGAATAATTTGCATAATGCCGTCCATGGATGCGTGTGATGGCATACACTTTACTCTATCGGACACGACACTTGATAAAACAACTGTTTCATAAATTCAATTCTTCAATTTTTTTTTGTTAAAGTCATACGGTATTTTATCAATAAAATCACAAGGATCACTTTGAAACGTCTTAAAGCTAGGTGACTCTAGATGCCAGTTCCACGCGACCAAAGCCTAGAAGAACAGGCAACAAACTTACGGCTTGGTTCCTACCGTTCTTTTGTTTGTTTGTTACCGCTTAACTCCGACATTTATGCACCGATTTGAAAAAACCTTTTTTTATTTAAGAGGATATACTTTCCGATTGGTCATTTAATATAAATTTTATCAAAATCGGTTCAGTAGTTTGGCTTTTAAATCAAAATAACAGGAAAAAGTAATGTCGTCCAAGAAAATGAAATTGCGTATTTTGCTGTTTTATGTTTTCAGTGTATTGAAATGTCATCACATTTTTTTTTAAATAACCGATGATAATTAGGTATTCAATTATTATTTTTAAGAGTAGTAGAGCTCTTTGTGAAGGGCTCTTCCGGGGAAGTACTACCACCACGCATTATTCTGCCATCAAACAGCAACGCTGTGTTTCGGTTTGTAGAGTGTGGTTGCCGGTATGTAATTACAGGCACATGAGGATTAACATCTGCATTGCTCAAGTTGATGGACGCTGGGCAGTGCATCGTAGGGCACGTTCCTATCGTGCGTGACATTATGAGGCAATGCTATGTTATATAGGTGATGGTTACCACTTAACATCAGGTGGGCCATCTGCTTGTTCCTTCAGCTAGTTGTTTAAAAAAAAATGATAAAGAACACGTAGATAAACCTCTTCATATCATAAATAACATGAGAAGGTTTTTTAGGGTTCCGTACCCAAAGGGTAAAACGGGACCCTATTAATAAGACCCCGCTGCCCGTCCGTCTGCCTGTCTGTCCGTCTGTCACCAGGCTGTATCTCATGTTAACCAACCGTGATAGTTAGACAGTTGAAATTTTCACAGATGATGTATTTCTGTTGCTAAAAAACAGAATAAAATAAATATTTAAGGGGGCTCCCATACAACAAACGCGATTTTTATGTCGTTTTGTGCGAGTTTATGCGCGAGTCCGACTCGCACTTGGCTGGTTTTTAATTACCAAAATCGTATCGGCACATGAAAGACACTACGCTGATTGGCGTATAATTATTATAGTGGATGGTACTATGCCACAGTGCACTTCCGATTGATTATTCATTGATTATATTACATCTCTCGTTTGTCGTTGTAAATGATAAATAGCTACTCGAATTTGAATGAGGATTGTAAATGTGTTTTGCCTGGTAGTGATCGCTATCAGTGATAAAGCCGCTTTTTGTGTAACTGCGTTTTTTTAATTTGTATGTAAAAAGGTTTGCTTTGTTATAGGTGCAGTTATACATTTTCTCAAATCATACACAATAGAACGTGGCAACTTGAGGCATGCAACTTTAAGCAATAAATAAATAAATAAATAAATATTGGTAGACTTTCCACACAGCACTATCTAGCCCCCAAACTAAGCCATAGCTTGTAATATGGGAACCAGATAGCTGATATAATACATATACAAAAACAAAAATAAATAAAATAAAAAAATAGACAGAGAACAAACATCAATGTTCATCACACAAATGTTTGACTGGTGGGGATCGAACCCACGGCCTACGGCGCAGAAGGCAGAGCTACTACCAACTGAGCTGTGAAGGCTGTCATTCAGTTGGTAACTAATACTAAGCAAAGCCAATAGCTGTAGGTATTTATACTACATGTTGATTGAACAAGTATAGATGACTCACCTGATGATATGTGGTAACCATCACCTATAACAAAGCATTGCCTCGTAAGTCACGCACGATAGGAACGTGTCCTACGTGTCACTGCTCTGCGTCCATCACCTTGAGGCATTACAGATGTTAAGCCAGTTGGTGCCTGTAATTACACTGGCAATCACACTCTTCAAACCGAAACACAGCAACGCTGCTTGGTGGCAGAAAAAGGCGTGCTGGTAGTTCTTCCCCGGACGAGCCCTTCACAAAGAGCTCTACTACTCCAATTTTGCTAGTCACGAAATGACCAAACTTTCGCCAATAAAGTATAATTAGCGTAGAGCTCTCAAAAGCGGCTTCCGTTTCCGAAATTTTAAACATTAACCCTTTGAATGTCCCATTAATCCGCCATTCAATATGGAGGCGGGTACAAATGATCCTTAACGGCCCAATTAGGTTATTAAGCGTTTTGTCGGAGACTGAGCGATTATTAATAATTAGAATCTGTTGTAAAATGTGGAAGACGGTTTGTTGGATATGGTTGAATACAGACATTATATTCAACACGATACTGCAAAGTACTACTATTTTACCCCTCAATTATGTGCAATGCGCTTACTCGTGCGTATACATTTGCACGAACTGCCCTCGTCTGCAGCACAAATAATGGTGTTAATATCAGCACCTCCCCACAACAAAATGCCGTAGGACATAATGATATTACAGTAGCTGAAATATACAGGTCTAACAATGTCCACGTCTGGAAGGAGGTCTTTTGTCTGCGTATGCTGCAGAACTAAGTCTCTTCAACAAGTTGAGAGAGAGTTGAGTTTTCTGACATTTTGGAAAGCAACATATATTCCATTTTAATTGTTTTTCTAGTGTTATTTTGAGTTGTGTTGTGTAATTTCGGTGGCTTTTAACCAACATAGCTTGAGGTCTTAGCACTAAGTGTAAGCATTTGAAATGAAAGTGTATTATGTGATGTCCTGATTTGACCGAAAATGTTTCGAATGTTTTGAAGAAAACCGCCACTATTTTCTTTCGAATGACGGACAGGAGCCATAAACGGGGAAAAGAAGATGGCACCTAGAGTCACCTAGCTTTAAGACGTTTCAAAGTGATCCTTGTGATTTTATTGAATAAATACCTTTTGACTTTGAAGAAGAAGAAAAAAATGATCTTTGTGATTTTACTGAATAAAACCTTTGACTTCGACTATCTAGTTGAAATGATGTCTGTGGTTGAACACGTTAGATTTGATTGGTAGATATCATTTTATTTTTATGATCATAAAATTATGGCGAAAGTAAATGAATTCCTTATGATTTTATTGTGCAGTTTATTACTTTGAGCGTATGTTTTTATTAGCGTTTGGGGCTTAGATTGGTATTTGTAACTTTAAGGGGCTGACAACCGTCAAACAACTTCACGTTCGCACATTTCAATATTTAAAACAAATATAACATTACTGAATGAAGTCATGAAAAATCGCAAGCAATAAAGTTTAGGAAAATGATATTAGTAGTTCAGCAAAAATATCATTTATACCATTCCCCCTCTAAAAAGCTTGTTTTATTCACTGAAAACAGTGATAAAAAGCGCTTTTAATCACTGCTTTGATGTTTGAATTTAGAACACATCAATACATTCATCCTCCATCTCAATGCTATACAACCTCCTTGCGCAAAAAAAGACTCGATACAAATTCCTTGCGCAAAGAATACTCAACAAACAAACTCCTAGTGCAAATAACTCCTCGAGATTTGTTTGGTCGACATTAGAATAAAAACTGTTTTTTTGTTCTTTTTTAATTAATTTAACCTTCCTTTTTTCTTCATTAAATCCCTATTGCCCTCCCTTTAAATCCATTCTTTATTCACTAATTGCATAATATACTATTTAATCCTTATAAGTATTCCTACTAAAAAGTTTGAATAAGTACAAAAACTAGTATAATATTTTTTTACTCTTTTAACCCATAACCACCTAACGGCGGTCACAGTGACTCCAGCGGTTTTTGTTTTTTGAATTATTCCGTTAATATGCGAGCTATGTGTCTGTGAGTTCATCTACTTTACCCCCTCTCTCCTCAGTACACAGTGTGCGCTCAATCGCTTCATAAGTTCGCGTGTTCAAAAGTTACAGGTAATTATAATTTGTTTGCGGTCATGGTGACCGCTGTTAGGTGGTTACGTAATTCTTTACTTTACAATTTTCATACTGAAGATGGACCAAGAGCCTAGCATGTCCTCCACTGATAACATCGAAAATTATGAAATCAGTAAGATTTGCTCAACCTGTGATGTTAAAAAATATCGCAAAGCATATTTCATGTGTTTTTAATGTAAAAACCCCAAGTGTTCGCAAAAGATATGCATAAAATGTCGTCAAAAATTTTAACTGTTTACCCATTGTAATTTTATAAAAAAAGTGATTTGATTGGGCCTAATAGTTTTATATAGTAGGTTATATATTAAAGTACCATAAAATAAGAAGATTGTATTAGGTTTCACTTAAAGTTACTTGTCAGATCTCTGAATTTTATAATGCCTAGATGTTTTACTCAAATGCTTAAGTTAATTATAATCATTGGTTAAACAACATGTACAAGTATTCATTTTCAATGTTTAATAACGTCATTCAAATAAAAAAATAATAAGAGTTACGATCTGTCTTTCATATAAGTCATTATTATTATTTTTTCATATAAAAAATAGAAAATAATAACGGCGGTCACCATGACCGCCGTTAGGTGGTACTGTAACTCAAAAACACGTTAGGGGGCTAAGGGTTAAGATATGAAGGGATATTTATTTTGCCTGGGGATCGATGTCATAAATCTACTTGTTGTTTTTGTACTATTTTCACTCTGGGAATAAAAACGGAATTAAAACCGGTTGCCCTGAAAACTTTTATTTTATACAACCAGCTGATGTTAAGTGGTAACCATCCCCTATTGCAAAGCATTATCTCGTAAGTCACGCACGATAGGAACGCGTCCTACGATGCACTGCCCTGCGTCCATCAACTTGAGGCATACAGATGTTAAGCCTCATGTGTCTATAATTACACCGGCAACCACACTCTTCAAACCGAAACACAGCGTTGCTGCTTGGCGGCAGAAAAAAGCGTGGTGGTAGTACTTCCCCGGACGAGCCCTTCACAAAGAGCTCTACTACTTTTAAACTAAAATGAGTTTTTTACATATCACACACGAAGAAGAAGAAGTACAAACAAGTCAAGCTCCATTCCAACTTCATCTGAGAACAAGTTCATGCAGAATGTGCTCAAAATAATAATATGCATTTTACTTCACAACTGTCCAACTCCCGAGGCGGTATCTTACGGGAACTCTCTACAATTTATAAAGTTGCATCTTTCTAGAGCCTTTTCACATGTATCTAACTCCCTAAACGTTCACAATGCATTCATGCATCAGTCTTCCTTGTCTTGTCGCCCCAGCATGTCGTAGAACCTAAAAAGTTCTATAACATGTGTCAAGTCATATATTCCTTCAGTGACTACACCGCCGTCAATTCCGATTAGTTTTTATCCTTCCAAGGTTGCCTGGAAGAGATCTTTCTCAGCGATAAGGTCGCCCATTGTTTTTACTTTAATGTATGCTTTAACCCTGTACCTACTATGTTTCTGTGTGGTGAACAATAAAGAGTTATCTATCTATCTATCAAGTGCTCGAAAGGAGCAAAGTCAAAAGCGTCTTTAAGCTGACTCTAGGTGCCAGTTCCACGCGACCAAAGCCTAGAAGAACAGGCAACAAACTTACGGCTTAGTTCCTACGGTTGGGCCTCTAAAGGCGCACTTAAAATCCTTTCACCACACGTTTTCGAAAGAAACTAGTGACAGGACAAGAGAAGAGAGAGTCAGAGAAAAGCAGAACAAGCGACAACGCTTGTTCTGCTTTTTCACATGTACCTAACTCCCTAAACGTTCACAATGCATTCATCATCTTGTCATGTCATTAGCTCTTTCGAAGCAGTGTGGTGAAAGAATTGTAAGCGCGCCTCAAAGGAGGCTTCTGTAGAGCACTTGACACATGTTATAAAAAAAAATGGGTTTTACGACATGCCGGTTTCCTCACGATGTTTTCCTTCACCGTTTAAGAGTACTGCACAACAGGTTTTCTTCTTCTACTCCTCTATCATGCGTCATCTTTTTTTTTACACTACACAAGCAGATGGCTCACCTGATGTTGAGTGGTAACCATCACCTATAACGAAGCATTGCCTCGTATGTCACGCACGATAGGAACGTGCCCTCCGATGCACTGCCCTGCGTCCAACAACTTGAGGCACACAGATGTTAAGCCTCATGTGCCTGTAATTACACCGGCAACCACACTCTTTAAACCGAAACACAGCAACGCTGCTTGGCGGCAGAATATGGCGTGTATAAGTTTGGTAACCAAAACTGATTGGAACCTACGGATCCTACGGAAATTTAGGATTGGAAGCACCAGAGCTCTTTTTCACTACAGATGCATAATGTCGCCGCTGTTTAGGTTGTAGCCGTGTACATGGTAAAAGATAGAGGGTTTCAAATTGTATTGCTCCCTCCTGTATTGAAATAAATGATACTAAGTAGGGTATTACAGAACTAAATAAAAAGTTGAAAGCCTTCACAGCTCAGTTGGTAGTAGCTCTGCCTTCTGCGCTGTAGGTCGTGGGTTCGATCCCCACCGAGAACAAATATTTGTGTGATGAACATAGATGTTTGTTCTCTGTCTGGGTGTTATTATATTTATAAGTATGTATTTACAATTTACACAAAAAGTATATATGTATTATATCAGCAATCTGGTTATATTACAAGCTATGGCTTAGTTTGGGGCTAGATAGTGCTGTGTGGAAAGTCCACCCTATTTATTTATTTATTGATCGAGTGAGCGAAGCGAACGAAGATCTTAGTTTTTGATCGAGTGAGCGAAGCGAACGAAGATCTTAGTTTCAACTTGGGCGATTTGGCATTTTATGTATGTATGTATGTATGTATGTATGTATGTATGTATGTATGTTTGTCTGGCGATAACTTTAGAACCGTTGATTCGATCTCCATGAAATTTGATATGTCGATAGCTTGTACTTGAGAAATTTACTGGTAAGTATATGAGTAAAATCGGATGAAGGGTTTTTGAGATATGGGGTTTTTTAAGAGGGCAAAAATAAAAAAAGTTACATAAAAAAATCAAGTTACATGTCATATGAAAGGGCTTTGTTTGGACATTCCAAAACAATTTTTACTTTTTTTTTGGGACGCTCAGTTTTCGAGATAAAATTTAAAAAGTTAAATTAAGATAACCAGCGATCCAAGAGCTCCCATCTCTAAGAGTTTCCTTGAAATCAAGGTTTTTCTACTGGTCGGCCAGTTCCTTTGATTTTTCTTATTTTTTTTTCTTGAAATAATTTAAGGAGGTACTCAGTTCTCATAAAATGGTGACGACGACCAGGTCTGATGATGGAGCCAAGGTCTGTTCAACGGAACTCTTCAATAAATAGGCCAATAGAGTTGAAACTTGGTAACCATACCAAGTTAGTAGGCGGTAGTCAGAAAAAAGTCCAAAGATAATGTTTGGACTTGCCTCTGACTACTACCGACTCAAAGTTTTGATGCGTTCGTCGGGTCGCATCACGAGATCTCAGTTCGGGGCGAACTACTAGTTTAGTTCAAGAAGTAGGTATAATGCAACGGCAACTTTAGAGCACTTGTGGTCTGTGTAACCTATAAAAAAGTTCTGTTACATGTGTCAAGTGTGTCGAAAGGAGCCTCTTGAGGTGCACTCAAAATCCTTTCACCACACTGTTTGGAAAGATACTAGTGACACGACAAGAGGAAAAGAGAACGGCAACTACGCCTTTTTAAACTTCAATATTGTATTAAATTACTTTGTAAATGGATCATACAAAAAGAACGGTAGGAATCAAGCCGTAAGTTTGTTGCCTGTTCTTCTAGGCTTTGGTCGCGTGGAACTGGCATCTAGAGTCACCTAGCTTTAAGACGTTTCAAAGTGATCCTTGTGATTTTATTGAATAAATACCTTTTGACTTTGACTTTGAACTTACATTATACACACGGATACGCATCAGACTACACACTGCCCGCTTTTATGTCCACGTAGTAAGCGTCATTTTACTTAGGATTTGTATAGTTGGAACTGTATCTATCGTGTAGCTTGATTTGTCTCTGTGCCCGATGAATACTCAGAGATTCACTCAACCGGAGCGAAATGCAGCATCCAGTAGCACAAGTCTGAGTTTTTTGTCTCGTTTTCCGTATCGTCAGGCCAAGGCCTGGGGGGGGCGAGTTATGGAAGATGAGAAAAATATGAATTGTAGATAGATTGATTACCACAACAAATAAAGATACACATTTTTACTTAAAAGCTATCAATTGTAGTGTAGTAGCAAACAATGGGCGGCCTTATCGCTAACAGCGATCTCTTCCAGTTAACTTTGGGATAAACAAGACTGAACATAAAAAAGAGAGGGGTACAGTCAAGAGCATGAAGCTTTACAGCTTGTAGCGCGAGTCTTTGCCTCTAAGGTGATTGTAATAAGAATGGTTCCAACTTAGGCCTTAGGACTTTGGTTTCTTTGCAGTTGGCTACATTTTTTTTATCTCTAGGGAGGGGCAGCTGCCCCTCGCTGCCCCCCCTTGGCGACGCCCTTACGTCAGGCCGTTTTTGTAAGGAGACTTATGAGTTCCCAGCACGGCGTTAGAGGCGCTGATCAAGTCTCCATACAAAAACGGACTAACGCGACGATACAGGAAACGAAAAAGAGAATTCTGATTGAACAGGGATTAATATAGGAAATCTACATAAATTATTTATTTTTACAGCCTTCACAGCTCATTTGGTAGTGCTGCCTTCTGCGCCGTGGGCCGTGGGTTCGATCCCCACATAGATGTTTGTTTTCTGTCTGGGTGTTATATAACATTATAAGTATGTATTTACAAAACAAAGCATAAGTCAGCTATCTGGTTCATATCACAAGCTTTGGCTTAGTTTGGGGCGAGATAGTGTTGTGTGGAATGTCCATCAATATTTATATTTAATTTTTTATTTTACCCTCTAAATATGTACTTATCTACTTACCTACCTACTTTGTTTCCCATTTCTCCGCCTTCTTGTTTTTCTTGTTATGTCATGCTGTACCCGTGTTAGTGCGTCGAATAAAAAATCCTCTAGTCCATTCTAACTCAGACTCGGAGTACTGTTAGATTTATGTATCTCCGACAGCGAGCCGACAGACGCTGGCCGTAAAGAACTTTATTGCTGTTTTGTGTCCGCTGCAGACTGGACGCGGTGTGGAGTTATTGCCGCAGATGCTGGATCTACCTATTGAGATAAATTTAGTTTCGTGCCTATAAAGTTTGAAATACGTTGTACTGCGGTAATGCGGCCTTTTTCTGCCGCCAAGCAGCGTTGCTGTGTTTCGGTTTGAAGAGTGTGGTTGCCGGTGGAATTACAAGCACATGAGGCTTAACATCTGTATGCCTCTTGATGGACGTAGGGCAGTGCATCGTAGGGCACGTTCCTATCGTGCGTGACTTACGAGGCAATGCAAGTTGATGGACGCAGGGCAGTGCATTGTTAGGCACGTTCCTATGTTGACTTGCGAGGCAATACTTTGTTATAGGTGATGGTTACCACTTAACATCAGGTAGGCCATCTGCTTGTTCCATCTGCTAGCTGTAAAAAAAAAAATATGGTGGAGTTGCTACTGTTTTAAGCAGCGTTGCTGTTTTGAATAGTGTGATTGCCGGTGAAATAACAGGCACATGCGGCTTAACATCTGTATGCCTCAAGTTGATGGACGCAGAGCAGTGCATTGTAAGGCACGTTCCTACCGTGACTTGCGAGGCAATACTTTGTTATTGTTGGTTGGACACGACAAGCGAGAGAGTATAAAGAAGAGTTGAATCGAATAATCCTTGGCACATATACGTAATTAAATAAAGACACATGTAAGCTAAACCAGTGGGGAAATAAAACAAAGCAATAAACAGCATCCGATCGTCGTAAACGTGGAACTGTTATTTACGTCTTTCGTTATACAACATGGCTTAGTGGTCTGTGGGCTTTACAATTGCAAGGTCTTGGGTTCGAACCTGGGCTGCACACAACACCTATTATGACGAGCCTTACATAGATATCGATTTTTTAACTCCGGGTATTTTATAAGCATCTAAGATTAAGTGTAGATAAAGTCAAAGTCAAAAGGTATTTTATTTATTCAATAAAATCACAAGGATCACTTTGAAACGTCTCAGAGCTAGGTGACTCTAGGTGCCAGTTCCACGCGACCAAAGCCTAGAAGAACAGGCAACAAACTTACGGCTTGGTTTCTACCGTTCTTTTGTATGATCCTTGTTGCAATGTATTTATGTAATTTTAATTATGTAATTTATGTTAGTTAGATGTTTATCTCTTTTATTGTCTCAAGAAACACCCACTACATATTGTTAACTGTTAACTCTTATATACTTATTTTTTGTGTAATAATGAAGATGAGACTGTTGGGAAGACTTCGGCGGACGTTTCTCGATGAGATAGCAGACGTTCTAGAGGAAGGCCAGGTCAAGAGTACCCTAAACCGACGAGCATGTATGAAGGATGTTATGAGAGTGAATGTTGCGAAAGAAGAATGTCAAGATCGTAGCAAGTGGAAATCCGTGGTCTCTGCCTACCCCTATGGGAAACAGGCGTAATTTTAAGAATGTATGTAAAATAGTATTCTCTAACCCTGCATAAAAAATTCAGATTTATTTTTTTCAATTTGTGATTTTAATATTTCAATGTTTATCATTATTGTTGGAAATTAATTCCTTATAATTTGAAACACGCGGTTTACAAGAAATTTCAATCAAAAATCGATTACTTTAAAAGGCGATTGCCTATTAATTTCAACCCTCGATTTTGAAGCCAAAAGGCTCCACTTAAGAAGTCATTCCAGAGAAATTAATCAAAGTTTACTTGAAGGCGGAGATAAATGTTGACAGATGGATGGATATTTTATTTATTTGATGACAATTAACTAAAAAATGACAGTATAACTTAAAAGTGTTAAAAAATTAAACTTAAAAAGTGTTAAATAAAATTATAATTTAGCTATACCTCTAGAGGTAGTTAGTATTATAGTACATTATAGTATAAGTATATTATAGTATAAGTATTGTAAGTAGTCAAGGTATTCAAGATGTTTTCCTTCGCCGATTAGGAGCACTGGCAGTATATAAAAAAAAAGTATTTATTTCCTTTCTTTCTTGTCGTGTCACTAGTTTCTTTCGAAACAGTGGTGAAGGGATTTTAAGTGCGCCTCAAGAGGCTCCTTTCGAGCACAAAGTATTTATTTGAAACTAGATGACCCGGTGTACTTCGAATCACCTATCCTCGCAATTTTTCCATATTTTCTCATCGTTTAAACCTTCCCTGGACCACGACAAACATTTCAAAACCAAAATCAGCTAAACCGGCCTAACCGTTCTCGAGTTTTAGCGAGACAAACGAACAGCAATTCATTTTTATATATATTAGAGATTAGAGATTAGAGATTATAAACACAAGTACCTACAGATTCAGATTGAAAATATATCCGCAAGAGTTAAAATACTGTGATAAATAGAAATGGATACCTGACCCCATTAGTTATTTACGTCGAAGTTCGCAAACTAATTGAAACCATTCACAGTTTCTTCAAAGAAACGCTCGTCACGTGGAAAGTAATTAGTTTTTACACGATACTTGGACACAGCTTAAATATAAGGATAGCTCACTCACTTACATGATTAATAAAAAGCCTTTATTTCTAATATGTTAAACACTAATTGATCGAGTGAGCGAAGCGAACGAAGATCTTAGTTTCAACTTGGGCGATTTGGCATTTTATGTATGTATGTATGTATGTTTGTATGTTTGTCTGGCGATAACTTAAGAACCGTTGATCCGATCTGCATGAAATTTGATATGTCGATAGGTTGTACTTGAGAAATTTACTGGTAAGTATACGAGTAAAATCGGATGAAGGGGTTTTGAGATATGGGGTTTTTTACGGGGGCAAAAATAAAAAAAGTTACATAAAAAAATCAAGTTACATGTCATATGAAAGGGCTTTGTTTGGACATCCCAAAACAATTTTTACTTTTTTTTGTGATGCTCGGTTATTGAGATAAAATAATAAAAGCTAAATTAAGATAACCAGCGATCCAAGAGCTCCCATCTCTAAGAGTTTCGTTGACATCAAGGTTTTTCTACTGGTCGGTCAATTCATTTGCTTTTTCTTATTTTTTTTTCTTGAAATAAATAAAGGTGGTACTCAGTTCTCATAAAATGGTGACGACGACCAGGTCTGATGATGCAGCCAAGGGCTGTTCAACGGAACTCTTCAATAAATAGGCCAATAGAGTTGAAACTTACCAAGTTAGTAGGCGGTAGTCAGAAAAAAGTCCAAAGACAATGTTTGGACTTGCCTCTGACTACTACGTACTCAAAGTTTTGATGCGTTCGTCGGGTCGCATCACGAGATCTCAGTTCGGGGCGAACTACTAGTATATACAATTTTTATTTACTAACTTACAACCTATATTATACACTTCTTACTTTTTTACAATTTATACTACACATTAAGTTAATCTAGGTCTAGTAGGCGTAGGCCTCCCCTAATTCCCGCCACGTACCCCTTTTACTCACATACATTACAAGTCGTCTAGTAGGAGAGACCTTACCTTCGTAAGGTCGTAGGTTCAAATCGGTGGTACACCAATGGATTTTTCCTATCGAAAAATTTCAATGCGCAATGCCAGCAAGTCTCTCAAACGGTGAAGGAAACTAGTTAGTATTCTAACAGCGGCAATATGCTTGCAACCTGTCACGTATGTGGATTACCTACTACTGCAATGTGGGTATACCTATGCCAAATGTAATGGTTGGACGTACCTCTCTGACTACCCCCCTTAGACACTCTCAAACTAATCTGAAATTCGTACTAAGTGATCTGAGGGATATCTACCGTGCCTGGGGATAAAAGTCATGAAGCTGTTTCAGTTGTTCAGTACCTAAGTTTGACTGACCTGTATTATAGATACCCAGCTGCCATCAGGGGCCACTGCGACCTCAACTACCATCATTTCAAGATAGGAGCGACAGACAGTGAACTGTCTTCAGGAAAAAGAAACGGCGAAGCATGTGATACTGCACTGCTCCGCAACTAACGAAGCCAGGTCCAAAACGGGACTGCAGGAGCTGATCGGGTCTTTCTACTCTGCATCCAAATCACCACCTGGGATGCTTGAACATTGCTGCCATTAACCCAAGGTCCTTTCCATTATTTTAATGCGTTGGGCTGGCTGGGGTGAAGTTATCAGGGGGATAATACACAATACACACCTTTGCCGGACGTCAGTGTAGATTTTATTTCCTCACCACGAAACAGAATGAGATGGTAGGTATATAGGCAATTCGTTCCTCGCATTTTTGGAGTACCAATGTTGATTATTGGTTGCATTTCGGCCATGACGTCAGCAAGCAAAATCTCTTGGTAGCATTTTATCCCTCCGTTTTATTTCAACGACGAGCAAAATTTTTAGAGACGGCAAACGGCAACCACTCTCTCTCTCTCATGTCGTGTCACTAGTTTCTTTCGAAACAGTGTGATGAAAGGATTTTAAGTGCGCCTCAAGCGCCTTCGAACACTTGACACATTGTTATAGAACTTTTTAGGTTCCACGACATGCAGGTTTCCTCACGATGTTTTCCTACAACATTTGAAAGTACTGGCACTGAGTTTCTGAACAGTAAAACTCATTGGTGCACGACCGGTTTCGAACCCCCGACCTTAGGATCGGAAGACGGGGCCGCTACCACTAGACCATCAGTGCTCTCCGGCAACCACTGATTGTCATTATTAGAACTCTTTATATAGATATTACCTAGAGATACCCAGCTGCCATCTCTATAAGCTGCGACAAGTAATTACTTGTTAAGGTCACGGTGGCCACTAACGTGTTTCCTAAAGTTACCAGATTACTGGTTACTACTTTTTGTTTTGTGAAATGTGGAAAAACTTTTTCACATTTTATGCCCAGGCTGAGAATATTAACTGTACTGTACTGTAACGTAGGTATTTTTTTTTTATTTTTTATTATTATTTTTTATATACCATTAGCTGATGGAACAAGCAGATGGCCCACTTGATGTTAAGTGGTAACCATCAACTATAACAAAGCATTGCCTCGTAAGTCACGCACGATAGGAACGTGCCCTATGATGCACTGCCCTGCGTCCATCAACTTGAGGCATACAGATGTTAAGCCTCATGTGCCTGTAATTACACCGGCAACCACACTCTTCAAATCGAAAATGACACTAACACATAATTAACACACACAACATTTTTAAGTTAAATTGTTAGACATATGGACTAAGTCTGATTTAAATAAATTGAATTGAATTGAAATTGAATTAAATTTCTGACAAATTAAAATATTTGAAATGTATGTTATTTTCACAATAAAATTGTTCACTGTTATTTTTAAGTTAGATCGCGGAAATTCGCGAGGTTACCTCAGAGCGAACCACATAGTCATTAATAAACTAAAGAATAAACAAAGATAGCCAAAAGAATAAAATAACTAGACTGGACAATCATACGACCGCGACGGAAAAATTACATCTGGCAAATTGTTTCCCGGCTCAAAGGAATGAAGAAGACACAGACATAGATTTCACTGGATGCCGCATGAGTGTTTTTTTATACAACTAGCGGATGGAACAAGCAGATGGCCCACCTAATGTTAAGTGCTAACCATCACCTATAACAAAGCATTACCTTGTAAGTCACGCACGATAGGAACGTGCCCTACGATGCACTGCCCTGCGTCCATCAACTTGAGGCATACAGATGTTAAGCCTCATGTGCCTGTAATTACACCGGCAACCACACTCTTCAAACCGAAACACAGCGCTGCTGCTTGGCGGCAGAAAAGGTGTAATGGTAGTACTCAGTACTTCCCCGGACGAGCCCTTCACAAAGAGCTCTAATACTCTGTATGAAATACTGTAATTGGTGTACCGTTGTAATTAAAGTAAAATAAATAAATACACTACAATAAATGAAAATTAAAGCTTACTTTCCTATCTCCTTTAGCGCTATTTCAAAACATTCGGAAACGTTTCCAATCGCAAATTTCAGTTTCTGTCTCTTTTGTTTATGAGCAAACGAAAAGAGTAAGAAATACAAAGCTGATGCTTCGATCGGAGAAGTCCGCTGAACATGATTTTTAAGTCTAAGGAACTAACAGCAGTTTCTAAAAGCTCGATCAAAACTAATCGGATGTTAAGTCACTCGCCATTTCAGCTATTACATCGAATTAGATAGAGATAGCGAGTGACTTGACATCCGATTAGTTTTTATCGCGCTTTCAGAAACCGGCCGTAAGTCTCTGAGTAACGCTATCTGACAAGTAGATAACAATGTATTTCTGTCTTTGTGTTTGACGAGTCTAAAATAGAGATGAAAGATTTTTATCTGACCTATTGAAATTCACTGACAGCCTTCAGTTGGTTGGTAATTCAGTTGGTTGGCTCTGCCTTCTGCGCCGTAGGCCGTGGGTTCGATTCCCACTGAGAGCAAACATTTGTTTGATGAACATAGATGTTTGTTCTCTATCTGGGTGTTATATAATATTATAAGTATGAATTTACAAAAAAAAAGTATTTGAGTAGTACCTATATCAGCTATCTAGTTCCCATATCACAAGCTGCTGCTTAGTTTGGGGCGAGATAGTGCTGTGTGGAATGTCCACCAATATTATATTATTACTGATGGTAAAACCAGCACAAACAGAGCGTTTCATAATTTCATTAAAAAATTACAAACTGTCATGTTAAACTTTCCAGGTTTTTTTTACGAATTTTTGTTACCCCACAAATACATTTTTGTTACCCCTCATTACCTTGCAAAATTAAAAAAACCACGCAAAGAGAGCAAAGTCAAAGTCAAAAGGTTATTCAATAAAATCACAAGGATCACTTTGAACTTACGGTATCCAGTTCAATCTACGTCTGTAAAGAGGATGACACTTAATATTTTGTCGCAAGATAATAGTTTTGTGGCGGTTCTGGAATTGGACTCAATTTCTCATGTGTCAGGGTGTTTGATTAAAATGTTTGTTTGAGGCAAAAGCTTTTATTAGCGGTTCTATGTGTTTTGATGCACTGTTCGCACGTCTTTTGTTTTCTGTCTTGTTTATGGTACATGTACTGTACAGGTTGCTTGGGTACCAAATAAAACGCATATCTATATAACGTTCGCCTAGATTGGCCGCCTGGAATCGAGTGCCCCAGACCGTGGTGCGTACGGTTGCTACTCGCCTATCCAGTCAGCGCGCATAGTTTATTGTTATACACTACAGTACATAAGAGCTATTCTGACAATAACACTCGCCCAAGTGACCGCGGACTCCGCGCTGAATTTTTAAATTGTCATTCTGTTATATATTACCCATCACTTGACGAGATTCATCAGTTGTCGATTAGCAAATTCAAAAACATAATAAAAAGAAAACTTTTTACAAAAGCTTACTATAAAATATCTGAATATATAGATGACAAAAAAGCTTGAGACTGAACTATGCTCTAACTCATTACAAACACTAAACAATTAAGTAGGTACCATAATACAATTGTAAAATGGATCGTACAAAAAAACGCTAGGAACCAAGCCGTAAGTTTCTTGCCCGTTCTTCTAGGCTTTGGTCGCGAGGAACTGGCGATAGATTCACCTAGTATATAAGACGTTTCAAAGTGATCCTTGTGATTGTACTGAATAAAGACCGCTTTGATTTTGATTTTGACTAGCGCCACCCGCGTGAGTATTTTGGCGAGTGAAGAAAAATATCGTTTTTACCCAAACGAAGTTTTTCTAACAAAAAGTTTGCATAAGTACTAAAACTAGTATGTAGGTATAACAACATAATAAAACAAACATAATAGGGTGTTAAAATACTAAGTACTACCGAAAACTTCAGGGGGCTAAAGTACCCATCAATATGAATAACTTTTTCTAAGGAACCAACACTGTGAACGCGAAAAAAAACAGCTGTTTCATGCAAAAGTTCTACTAGCTGGCTAAAATGTATGAAACAGCTGTTTTTGTTTTTTCTTTCACAATGTTGGTTCCTTTTTGTTAATAAAAGTTATTCATATTAATGGGTACTTTAGCCCCCTGAAGTTTTCGGTACTAGTATTTTAACATCCTCTATATCTGGCAATAAACTAATTTTATTTGACTAGTAAAACAAACTTTTTGGTAGGAAAACTTGTTTGGAACAAAATTACAAGCCTTATAGCTTTCAGCGATAAGGCCGCCCATTGTACTTTTATAAGCTACGCCTAGATTTATGATGTATTCTTGTGTACAATAAAGTGTTATCCATCTATCTATCTATCTATTTATCTACAAGTTTAAAGTGAGAAGTTGTCTTAAGACGTTTCAAAGTGATCCTTGTGATTATTTTCAATAAATATCTTTTGACTTTTACTTTGAGGCAGAGCTACTAAATCGAGGCCTGTAGAATTCAATAGCATAGTATTGACTCAAAATCACTCAGGGTCAGAGCTGATTTCACCATGCTCTGTTAGTTACAAATCAAGGTCACCGTTAAATCTAACCTTAGAAGTCAAACGCGTACATTTTGACATATTTAACGGCCCTTTAATCCGTTGTTAATCTAACAGAGCATGGTGAAATCAGCTCTTAAACTATTTTAAGTTAAATTTTGTTTAACGTGTTCCTAGCTGTCTCTTTTCAAGATTATTGACAGTAAAGGATAGGGTTCGTGTTCGTGGTACTAGGCACGCGATAGGTACGTACTAAATACTAATGTTTTGCCAAAAAATGGGCTTTTAGCACTAGTTCTGAGTTGCAACACTATTTTTAGTAACAAAATACACAAGAGTAGCAGAGCTCTTTGTGAAGGGCACGTCCGGGGAAGTACTACCACCACGCCTTTTTCTGCAGCCAAGCAGCGTTGCTGTGTATCGGTTTGAAGAGTGTGGTTGCCGGTGTAATTACAGGAGCATGAGGTTTAACTTCTGTATGCCTCAAGTTGATGTCGCAGTGCATCGGACACGTCCCTAAACGAGCGTGTCTTACGATGCATGCTTTGCTAGGTGATAGTTACCACTTAACATCAGGTGGGCCATTCTCATCTTCCACTGCCTATCTTCTTACTTGACTGTATGTATTTCTGTGTGTTTGTGGTCAAATAAATGTATTTTATACAAGCTGGTGCCCGCGACTTCGTTTGCGCAGGATTAGTCACACAATATCTTTATAAATTGCAGCCTATGTGTTATTCTGATATATAAGCTATATTATTGTAAAGTTTCATTAAAATCCATTCAGTAGCTTTAACGTGAAAGAGTAACAAACATCCATCCATCCATCCATCCATCCATACTGACAAACTTTCGCGTTTATAATATTAGTAGGATTTTATTATTTTGTATTATTCTCGAATGTGTTTCTGTAACTGGTGCTATGCTTTCTCATAATTTTAAAGAGAACTTACACCATACATTTAAATCTAAACGCAACCATACCGACCACGAGTTTCTAAGTTGCAGACTACTATTCTTCAAGTTAATGGGGCGTGTTGAGTTGGCACCGTTCCCGAAGGGACGGATTAAGGAACTATGTGTTACTTATTGTTTAGAATCATCCAAAATAAACACAAAGACTCGAGAGCAGTCCATTACTGCGTTTACATTTAGATATTCGCGCTACCATTCGCGAGGACATACTGCCGTCCATATGTCTGCGGCAGCGTGGCTGGCTATGTGCGTTCACGCAACACGGGCAATGCGCTAAATGGCCCATCGCCATTTCAAGCGGCAAATCATTTTTGAGGCGTCTAATATTTTAGTTTATTTCGAATAACACTACATCTCTCTCTGTCTCTTAATTTTAGTCCTAGCATTTCTGCAGCTCTTTGGAAAGTTTGTGCTTTTTGTATGGTGTCTTTTGTTGGCCTATAACAAAAGAGAATGTTAAATGCGGTCAATTATGTCATTCATTCAAACCCTTTCACCACACTGTTTCAAAAGAACTGACACAACAAAAAAACATTCCATAACATTTGGAAACTACAGAATTGGTCCTTTGCTTGTTTGACCTTCACAAAGAGCTTGCAACTTCTGCTCTGCCCCACTTTACCTTAATCCCTCCCTGCCCTCGCAGTCTCAGCGGGCACACTTGCCAACCCACCTGTGTTCCTTGGGGCTAGATTTTAATCTGTCTGCCTGATACTTCTCCATAGGCAGTCGTTCCACGTACCGAATCTATTTCAGAGATATCATTCAAACTTTATCCATCTAGTTATCCCGCTTTCATAAGTTAGCTATTCGCAAGTTTTTTATTATTTTTGGGCAACGCACCTAAAGTGAATTTATGATTCTGAACTGGGAAAGTGAAAATTGTAGGAAATTTGCCAGAAATTTTGTGTTTTTGTGTTCAAGAATTATAATTAACATTGTTGTATTTTTTTGGTCAAGACAGTCCGCAGTTTCGATCGCGTTTAAGTGATTGATTGAAAATAAGTGTTAAAATGAATGTGTTCAATTCTGTCAAAGGAAGAGTGTTTTTTTATTGTAAACTGAAACTGAAACTGAAACCGCTTCACGACTTTAATCCCCAGGCACGGTGGATATCTCCTCAGATCTCTTAGTACCAAGTTCTAACTCCAGATTCTTTTGAGGATGTCTAAGGGGGGTAGTCAGAGGTACGTCCAAACATTAAATTTGGCACATACCCACATTTTGCAGTAATTGGTATTCCATAAGTGACAGGTTGCAAGCCCATCGCCGCTGTTAGAGTACTAACTGGTTTCCTCACGATGTTTTCCTTCACCGCTTAAGAGCACTGGCATTGCGCACATAAATTTTTCGATAGGAAAAATCCATTGTTGCACGACCGGATTCGAACCTTACGATCTGAAGGCGGGGTCACTCCCACTAGACCACCGGTGCTCTCTTTTTTTATTGTTACAAAAAATATTAACCACCTTCCTAATACATATACCTACCAATGTACTTACCTAATTTGAATAGTCTTTTTGTTTAAAAAACATTATTGTAGTCAGCCTACGTTTATTTATCTAAAAAAAAAATTGGTGGACTTTCCACGCAGCACTATCTAGCCCCAAACTAAGCCAAAGCTTGTAATATGGGAACCAAATAGCTGATATACTACTTACATATCTTTTTTTTGTAAATATATATTTATAATATTATATAACACCCAGACAGAGAACAAACATGTATGTTCATCACTCAAATGTTTGTTCTCGGTGGGGATCGAACCCACGGCCTACGGCGCAGAAGGCAGAGCTACTACCAACTGAGCTGTGAAGGCTGTCAATAAATTAATGTGTTCAATTCTGTCAAAGGAAGACTGTTTTTTTGTTGTAACAAAAAAATATTAACCACCTAACCTATACCTACCAATGTACCCATAGACTTTTTGAGTAAAAAAAACATTACTGTAGTCAGCCTATGTGTTACATAACTTATTTCATAAGTAATGCAGTCACTAGCCTAAACCGACTTTTCCTTTGCTTAATTTTAAGTGAACTGTAATTTGTTCTAAGAGAATAAACCCTTTAAACCGAACAGCTATCTGGCTAAACTGACTAAAATTGAGTCAAATTTGAAAGATCTGTTCTCTCTCTTATCGTGTCACTAGTTTCTTTCGAAACAGTGTGGTGAAAGGATTTTAAGTGCACCTCAAGAGGCGCCTTTCGAGCACTTGACACATATTATAGAACTTTTTAGGTTCCACGACATGCCGGTTTCTTTACGATGTTTTCCTTCACCGTTTGAGAGTACTGGCATTATGCACACACACTTTTGAACAGAAAACCTCATTGGTGCACGACCGGTTTCGAACCCACAACCTTAGGATCGGAAGGCGGGGCCGCTACCACTAGACCACCTGCTCTGTTCAAAAATCTGTTGATTCTAATAAACCTAAAGTTCAAATTTGCATACCACCTCAGACTGACATTCCCAAAATAGTATTTTTCTATTCAGTATACGTCAAACTAGACAGGCCAATTTATGCGATGACTCAATACGCACAAAAATGTTGCATTAAGCTATACTAACTTCTTCTTCTCTCCATTTGTGGCTCCTGTCTGTCATTCGACAGACAATCTTGCCAGTGTCAAGTGATTTGTATTGAATGAATACTTTTTAGTCAAGTCAGTCCATAGTCAAGTCGGCCGTCATTTGTTTTGAAGAAAATGGTGGCGGTTTTCTTCAAAACATTCGAAACATTTTTAGTCAAATCAGAATATCACATATTACGCTTTCATTCCAAATGCTTACACTATGTGATAAGACCTCAAGTAATGTTGGTTAAAATACCACCGAAATTACACAACGCTACTCAAAATAACACAAGAAAAACAATTAAAATGAAATTAAGTTGCTAAAAATGAAAGCTATGTTGCTTTCCAAAATGCCAGAAAACCCTATACTAACTTAATTTGACAGCACAAAAAACTATTAAATTATTATTGTTTGATTATTTGATAACATAAGCACTAATAAAATGGAAGAGACAGCAACACAGACTTATTAGACATTTTAGCAAACGAAGCGCTCAGCGACCAATTAAGACATCAGTCAAATAAATACAACCTACCCAGCATCTCATTCTTACAAACAAATCCAGTAACAAAACAAATCAGTCTTCGCGTCAAGTCGCAAACAAAAATAAAGCCCCGAGCAGACGATCAGTCACGTTCCGCTGGGACATAAAAACAACATGTTTTATGCCATTTGCAACTCACCTCAGGGTAATGGCGTAGCTTATTTGAAACAGCTAAGCAAATTCGGTTCCAGTCCCCAAGAAACCAGAATTTTAACTATTTTATTTATGCGCATTTTTTTATGGCTCAGCGCATCAGTATTCCCATTCAGCGTGACAAAGCAGCCAGTGTCTGGCACTGATTTGGATCAGTTGAGTTATCTCTAGATCGTTTGCAACGGTCTGCAGATAGCTCAACTGTTTCATAATATGCTGTACATTTTGTAAATACTTGTATTCATTGTTACTTTATTTGTAAATAATTTATTTTTTCAACAAAAAAGGACGAACATAACAAATAACTCTAAACAATGGCTAGGAGTTAGCAACGCAAGTTATCATTAGATGATTGAATATCTCGATGACTCCAGGGGCCTTATGCTCACTTCGAGCGAGATTATCTCACGATGGAGATGACGTCATATCTCGTTCATTACCTCGTTGACGTTGCGTCTCGAATGAACTTTGTATGAGAAAATTGGGTAGTGAGATGGTGAGAATGGGGATAAATAGTTATCGAACGAGATATGACGTCATCTCTACCGTGAGATAATCTCGCTCGAAGTGAGCATAAGGCCCCTGAGCCCGGGTCCCATAATCACAATTATGGATATTATTTGAAGATTCAACTTGACTCAAAAATATTATTGAAAAAACCAGATAATTTATCTCTATCTCTATCTCTAATACTATAAGAATCAAAGTCCTGACTGACTGACTGACTGACTGACTGACTGACATATAGACAACGCACAGCCTAAACCGCTGGTACTAGAGACTTGAAATTTGAGGAGTACATAGGTCTTATGGCGTAGAGGTGTACTATGAAGGGATTTTTGGAAATTCAACCCCTAAGGGTGTAAAAGGGATGAAAACGTTTGTATGATAAATAGTATTCCTTGAACCTACAAACTTGAAACTTGGAGTAAGTACATGTACTTCAAAGCTAAAAAATAGGAAAGGCATTTTTAGTTTTTTAAAACTACTCTTATTAAGTGTGCAAAGGGATGTAAAAGTTTGTATGGGAGTTTTTTGACCGCTGGTCCTAGAGACTTGAAATTTGAAGAGTACATAGGTATTATGGCGTAGAGGTGTACTAAGAAGGGATTTTTGGAACTCGTGCGAAGCCACTAGTACTAAAATAAATTTACGACAAAATTAATATGTGGGTAGCCTAAGTCCTAGTATTACATACTAAGACGAAGTAGGTACTGCCCTTAGAAATCCTCAAAGAATCTGAAGTTCACACTTGGTACTTTCTTGTCGTGTCACCTTTTTCGGAACAGTGTGGTGAAAGGATATTGTGCACCTCAAAGAGTAGAAGTAGTAGAATACCGATGCACGGTACATATCCCCTCAGATATCTTAGTACCAGAGAAGATATCTGAGGGGATAACTACCGTGCCTGGGGATCAAAGTCGTGAAGCTATTAAAACTTTTTATATTCTCATACTTCTCTGCATCTACTTAAAATGACTCAGCCGCTACACAGCTCACCTGTAACTCAGAGTAATGTTTTTCAAATGATTCAGTCACCTGGACTGGCATTTGATGTATCTTTTGTGTAATGTGTATGTTATTTATATTTAGCTGTTAAAGATTTATAGGCAGAGTACGTAAGAAGCGTAAAAAAGGGTTACTGAAACTGGCAGGGCAGATGTGGGGTCCATAAGTTGTATTTGTCTTGGCCTGTTTCGTATGTAAACATTCCAGGAAAAATAAAAGAAAGGGCTGGCAGGTTTTTGGAAATCATACTAAATAGCGGAGGGTGGTGAAGTTATAAAAGGGATTTCTAGGTCAAGTGAGGTATTTGTTTGAAAGGGTTTGATTTGCGCATTCTCTAACAGGTTCTGGTATTATTATGAAGTAGGTTAGATTTAGAATTGTGAAGATGAATTAATATTATAAAGACGAAAAAGATGACTGATCATGGCACATCATCGAACTATTATGTATAAACATTCTCGCTCGCATATACAGTTTATATACGAAATACCTATATACAATGTGTAACATAATACCCCTATAACCCCGGAAGCAGGATATTCTACAGGTCATGGCAAACAAATGTAGTTATAAGACTTTTGAAATTTCTAAGTTTTTCATTCATGAAACGCCTCTTTAAACTTTCCTCAAAAATGAAACTAACACAACATGACGCAGCCCTATTTACAGCTGTTTTTGACCTTAAAAATTGTGAACTGTAGATAAAATAGGTAACAGATCTGCCATCTAATAGTAAACGCAAGTAGCGTATGTACCAAGGTCACGTACACATTATCAGGGTTGTTGCAAATTTCAGAGGTTTCGTGGTTCGGTTGTGATTGAGTTTAAGAGTAGGAGAGCTCTTTGTGAAGGGCTCGTCCGGGTAAGTACTACCACCACGCCTTTTCCTGCTACCAAGCAGCGTTGCGGTGTTTCAGTTTATAAACTTGGTAATAAAGGTCTTCTTAAAAATAATAGTATCACTAAAATCCTACCAATACAGGCATACAAAATTAAACTGGTGGTAATAAAATGGTGCTTAAATTCATTTAATGATTAAAATTAGCGCTGTCTCTGTTTGCCATTACGCATTGGTAAGAGATGGCAATCGTATAGTTTATCGTTTGACAGATTTTTTGTAGTAAGGCCGTATAAGTTTAACGTTACTTTCCAAACATACTACAAATATGCAGATTGCGGTATTTTCCTCTTTCCCGGATGAACTTTTTGAAATAGAGTTTTACTAATTTACTAATTTATTAACTTTTGGCCTATTAACAAAAAAACATGAGAGCGTAAACGGCCGAAGGGGAGAGTTGACGATACATTATACATTTTACAACCACATTTTAATTATGCGCTAAATTTTAAACAGCGTATATGAAAACAAACTTTACATTAACGATGTCGGGCGGGCGAATTTGAGAACAATTTATCGAATGTCTATTTTTGGACCAATTTGAGATTTAATTCTGTAGAGCTGAAATGTAGTATTTTAGAAATATCTTTCCACCACCTGTAATTTAGCTTCTCAATATCTTCTATAGGTTTAAATAAATAAATAAATATAGGTGGACGTTCTACACAGCACTATGTAGCCCCAAACTAAGTAAAGCTTGTAATATGCGCCGCCGCCCTGCTATGCTGGAGGTACCCAACTGTAGGACCCCAACTGTACTTACGTTTTCCCCCATGTCACTTGTTATATATCTAGTTAATATATGTCTGCGAACAGCGTAGATATTTTTTTCAATAACTTGCCGAAACTCCTACAAATTGCACATAGGTAGTCATTGAAACCAAAAGTTTAGATTAGTACCTACTTATCCTATTGTATAATAAACCTATATACCTATCATCGCATTAGGATTTTAAAAAAAAACCTTTTTTTTTCTATACATATTGCTGATGTAACAAGAAAATGGCCCACCTGATGTTACGTGGTAACCATCACTTAATCACCTATATCAAAGCATTGCATCGTAAAAAATAATAAGCATATCGACTAGTCAGTAGTCAGCTACCAGCACTAATGTGACCCAAACTTGACGCAGTAACAATAACTCGTGTTCATTTTGAATCGAAATATTCGCGACGAAATATTTTGACGTCGAAACATACGTTTGAAACAAAAAATCGCGAGATAAAAATATTTTTGGAGTTATAACGAGTTGAAAAAATATGTTGGACATTTTTTATGATTGCAATAGTTTTTTAGAACTTCATTCACGAAAAAGATAAAAACATAAGGGGGATTCTCCCATTCGGAAAAATCATGCGCGCAATGCCATAGTGCTCGCAAACGGTGAAGAAAATCATTATGATGAAACCATTAATGTAATATTTGGACGTACCTCTGACTACCCCCTGAGACATCCTCCAATAATCTTGATTTGCGGCTTGGTGATATCTACCGTGCCTGGGGATCAAAGCCGTAAAGATGTTTTTATACCTCTGCTGATGTAACAAGCAGATGGCTCACCTGATGTTTAGTGGTAACCATCACCTATAACAAAGTATTGCCTCGCAAGTCACATAAAAACGTGCCCTACAATGCACTGCCTTGCGTCCATCGACTTGAGCAAACAGGGGCATTATTATCTATTGCCAATGCAACCGCGTTACACAGATACGACGAGACAGCGGCGGGAAATCGGACAAAACCGTATTTCTTATGACTTAGTTGTTATTCCTAGTTGTAATTTTTAGTTAATTTTTTGGTTTATGAATCGCGTTTGCGTTTAGACCACGCTGTGACGTCACACGGTTATGGCACGGAATCTCCTATGTCATAGAGAATAATGACCCAGATGTTAAGCCTCATGTGCCTGTAATATCACTGTAATATAACCACACACTCAGTTGTTTTTTCGAAAAATCTCAGTGGTTTCTGTTTTTTTTAAATAGGTAATTACGAGATTTCAATCTAAACTTCCAAACCGGATAATGATGAAATATGATGAAGCGCGCTGTCAAAACGCAGCTTGATACTTTACCCGCCAAATTACTGTGAAAGTGTTTCAAAGAAACAAGCTTGAAGTTGAAGTTAACCATGTGACGGGAACATGCGGCTCTATGGCAAATCCCTTTTTAACGACCTTCTGAAACCACAGTTTTCTATAAAAGCGGCAGCCGGCATTTGCTGTTATATAAATAAAATAAATATTGAAGGACTTTCCACTCAGCACTACATAGCCTCAAACTAAGCCAAAGCTTGTAATATGGTAACCAGATAGCTGATATAATACAGATATATATTTTTGTTGTAAATAAATATTTATTATAATAATAACAGCTAGACCGAGAACAGACATCGATGTTCATCACACAAATGTTTGTTCTCGGTGGGGATCGAACCCACGGCCTACGGCGCAAAAGGCAGAGCTACTACCAACTGAGCTGTGAAGGCTTTCTATAAAGCGGCAGCAGGTCCGACAATTCACGTACTAGCTGATAGTTGTTGGTGTTAGAGCTCTTTGGCTCATCGGGCGAAGCAACCAACATGCCTTCTTCTGCCGTCATTCAATCGATATTTCAATTTATAAAAAAAATATCAATATTTAAACCTTTTAATCAACATTTTGAAGTTGTTGGTGGTAGAGCTCTTTTTCTCATCTGGCGAAGCAACCAACATGCCTAATTCTGCCGTCATTCAATCGATATTTCAATTTATTAAAATCTAAATTATCAATATCTAAACCTTTTAATCAACACTTAAAGATATAAAATATACCTACGTATTTATGAAAAATCGTAATCAATCAAGTTTCCTCACAATTCTCTTTCTAAAAAGTTTCCATTAGTACAAAAACTAGTGATTTACAAAGACGAGTTATTTCTTAAAGGAAAAATAAGCCCTTGATAAAAATAAGACGAATTTTAGTGTCATCATGGTTCGGAAGACATAAGGAAAACCCTTTGAAATAAAGTGTATTAAAAGTGTAACATCACGAAGCGATTTACCTACCTCACAATGACGTCACAGACGAGTAACAGTTCGTTTTGTGTCCGTGACAATTAATTATTTTTTTGCGATTATGAGAGTTCTGTACCAAAGTTGAGTACATTACATAGTTAGTTTATCATTTTTTCAGAAAAAAACATATTTCAGAAACATATTCAAACATTTTTAACGCAACTATTCTCTCTCTCTTGTCGTGTCACTAGTTTCTTTCGAAACATTGTGGTGAAGGGATTTTGAGTGCGCCTCAAGATGCTCCTTTCGAGCACTTGACACATGTTATAGAACTTTTCAGGTTGTACGACATGCCGGTTTCCTCACGATGTTTTCCTTCAACGTTTGAGAGTACTGGCATTGTGCAAATAAATTTATGAACAGAAAAATCGCAACATTTTAGAACACCAATTCATCCATCTACTTCAGACTAGGTACCGTATCTTAAATTAAATCTTTTTCTTGACAAAGTACGTAAATTCTGCCATCAACGCTGATATCCAGGATCGCTTGAGCTATCTAGAACACATTGTGGATTGTACGAGGGCGTTCTGAAACAATCTAGATATACCTACGGATAAAGAAGTAAATACTGGTGGAAATTCCACACAGCCACACGTCCCAAACTAAGCAAAGCCTGTACGGCCGGTTTCTGAGAGCTCGATCAAAACTAATCGGACGTCAAGTCACTTGCTATCTCTATCTCGACGTAATAGCTGAAATGGCGAGTGATTTGACATCTGATTACGTTTGATCGAGCTTTCAGAAACCGACCGTTAATCTTTCTTGTGCAATTTTTTTTAATATATTGATAGTCCTTTAATACAGCTGTACAGCTGATTCTTTTTTTTTATTATTATACCTATGATATAAAAAAAAGATATAACATCTTTGTTCATCACGAAAATATGTTTTGTTCTGTCGAACCCACTGCCTTCAGCGCAAAAGGCAGAGCTACTACCAACTGAGCTATGAAAGCTGTCAAAGTTCAAATGAAAAAGCAATGTTGCTCACCAAAATGACCAGGGGGCCGACCGGCACCTCTTATAGCAGTATTAAAATAATATTACACTGTATATAATATTACAATTAAAATAATATTACACGTACCATATTATATACGTCATCAAGTCTGTTCAACTACAACCAGATAAAAAAGAATAGCTGACAAGTATTTTCGTACTAGATGACGTTTCAACTTATAGAAGCTAGAACTGTTTTCAAGATTGTTTTCACAACTGCTAAAATTGACAGTTCATATTATCATTTTAATACTGCTTTAAGAGGTGCTGGTCGGTACCCTGTTCCACTAAATTCACTTATAAGAGTAGTAGAGCTCTTTGCGTGTGGCTCGTCCGTGGAAGTACTACCACCACGCCTTTTTCTACCGCAAAGCAGCAACGCTGTGTTTCGGTTTGAAGGTGGTGGTTGCCGGTGTAATTACAGGCAAATGAAGCTTAGCATCTTATGCCTCAAATTGATGGACGCAGGG
The DNA here is from genome assembly GCA_932294275.1 of Chloroclysta siterata. Lineage (NCBI taxonomy): Eukaryota > Metazoa > Arthropoda > Insecta > Lepidoptera > Geometridae > Chloroclysta > Chloroclysta siterata. The sequence continues at coordinate 8,043,930 of OW028592.1, read as the reverse complement.
CAGTGCATCCTAGGGCGCATTCCTATTGTGCGTGACTTACGAGGAAATGCTTTGTTATAGGTGATGGTTACCACTTAACATCAGGTGGGCCATCTGCTTGTTCCAACAGATAATTTTGTAAAAAAAAGTTGAAATAATTGCACCAAAAAAATCCAGTTAATTCAACTTTGTTTTTTTTTTGTAAGTTGAACTTTCGGGACCGTATTGTTCCTATTAGTTCAACTTACACGAATTTTCACGATACATTAAATGACAGAAAAAGCATCGTCAAGTCATTTGTTACAATATCTATCTACACCATCAACAGCATATATAAAAGGTTCTATTATTACAGGTAACAAATATTTACACAAACAGTTCGTCAAATGCCCCGACAGTGTGTCACAACAACGGAGGTTAGATACCTCGTTACAAATTGCATCTGTCATGGCGCCCGTTTTGGCGGGAAAATCGTTTATGTTACGATAAAATATTGCACTGGCTATTAAGATGGCGACCACAAAAGGCGCGAAAGCTCTTTTGTTAAAACTCACATTCTTTTGGGCCTCAAAAGTTGCGTAATTTCAAGTTAGGTGATAAATATTTTACGCTGGGTCTTTTTTGAAAAGTTTTTGAAAGCTTGGTACTCGGATGGGACTTTTTTGTTTTAGTGGGTTGGCAAAATGCTTAATATTTACTTACCCACGCATAGGGGGATAATGGTTTCAGGATTCATGAGCTTAGTATGGTTTTAAATATGACATGAGGCTAACATCTGTATACCTTAAGAGTAGTAGAGCTCTTTGTGAAGGGCTCGTCCGGGGAAGTGCTACCACCATACCACCACGCCTTTTTCTGCCGCCAAGCAGCGTTGCTGTTTCGGTTTGAAGAGTGTGGTTGCCGGTGTAATAACAGGCACATGAGGCTTAACATCTGTATGCCTCAAGTGGACGGACGGACGCAGGGCAGTGCATCGTAAGGCATGTTCCTATCGTCCGTGACTTACGAGGCAATGCTTAGTTATAGGTGATGGTTACTGTGGGATTCTTTAGATCCAATGAAACACAAATATATTATTATACGAGGTTATGCCGTCCGCCCAGCACGCCCGCACCAAGCAAGTCGCCAGCATGTCGCTAGTGTTGCCAGCGCGACTCGGCTAGACACCACATCCTCATCTTTATTAAAATTTAAACACTTCAGAACACTTACAGTAAACCATATTTGTAAAAGAGTCAGTAATCATGAAAGTATAAGGCACAGTTTAATAGTTATGGATTAGTTTATACTTTATATTATTATACTTTGTATATAACACATTTATAAACAAAGCAAACCACAACTTATACAGGTACACAAAAATGTATAAAACACACATGATGCAATGGAGCATTTGTAGCCCTTTGCAAACGCTATTATTTATTACTTACATTTTAGATTATATTGTCACCATTGATTTCCTTATTTACTTACCAATATTCAATACATATTGTATTATGTAAGTACATACCTAAATTATTGGAAATGTAGCATAGGTTGAACAAAGATTAAACACGATGAAATAAATAGTAAAATTAGTTTGTATAACAGTTATAGTATAGGTACAACATTTTAAGTCAACACTAACATTTTCAAATATTTTGGAATAGGTAGGTAATTAGGTATTATAAATAATAACTGATTAACTCTTTCCTCTTCCTATCACTAACTATATTCCTTCCCCTTTTCCATTTTTTTTTTGAATCCTTAACCTTAAACTAATACCAGGTAATAGAATATAATTTGACCGATTCAAAATATTGAACGTTCCGTTCGCCATTCTATTAATTTGCGGCCTTTAGTATTGAACATTGATTAACATATGGAATTTTAAAATTTCAAAAAGTTAAACTACTGGTAGAACTTACAGGTTAGTCAAGGCACTAATATTTGTTTATCTGTGGTCAAGGCAATCCATTCGTGCTCTTTGATTGAATTTTACAATTCATATTCAATAAACTATACTAAAAGGAAACTAGTTACAATAGTTGGATGAGACATCATATAGAAATCATGCCGATTTCACCTCTTGTTACTTTTATTTGCTGGTTTAAATCTAATATTTCTTACATTCTATCAGCATGAAAGATGCTTTAATTGTTAATATTAACATGAACATTTTTGTAGGTACATTTACAATTTATTAATTGAACGAATAGATTTCATATTCATCGTATTAGTAGAAGGATATTTCTACAAGAATAAAAGCACAATTCTACATAACTCATAAATCTTGTCTGATGCACAACAGATTTTATATAGAAATAGAATAATATCACATAACATTGATTTTGTCAGTCGTTTTCAAATTTGAATGTAACCTCTTTAGTAAGCTGAAAGAACAATTTAGACTGACTTGGTTCCTAGTAGTTTCTTCATAGCTCAATTCAATTCAACAGGCCATAAGTTTTCTGACAATTTGGGAAGCAACATAGCTTTTTCATTTTAATTGTTTTTCTCAACTGCGTCTAAGGTCTTAGCACAAAGTTTAAGCATTTGGAATGAAAGTGTATATATGATATCCTGACCGAAAATGTTTCTAATGTTTTGAAGAAAACCGCTACCATGTTCTTCGAAACAAATGATGGCCCACTTGACTATGGACTGACTTCACTAAAAAGTATTCAATACAAATCACTTGACACTGGCATGATTGTCTGTCGAATGACGGACAGGAGCCATAAATTGAGAGAAGAAGAAGAATTCAACAGGCAGAACATTTACCTCCATGGGCAGAACAACTCAGCGCTTGGCGTTTGTTTTGTGTGTTGATTAGCTTAATCTAGTTCTTGCCGGAATAGGTACATAACATCAAGAAGAGGTCAATCCACCGGTTTGATCCAGGATCCGTGCGGATACAATCGATCATACTTTGAAGCAGTCTCTAATTACCCAATTATCAAATTACCTAACCCATTGAAGTATGTAATCACTGATTGATTCTGTTACTCAGATACTCACCATTTTCCAGATAGGCAGGTACACCAAAATGTACAAGTTTATACAGGACCTTTAGAACAACTAGGGACTAGGGGTATGTAGGTATAAGAACTTACCAAATCTGCCACTAATCCAATTATTGATAATGTTCTCTAGGCTATGCATAACTTTCATTAGGTATCCATGGCAGTATCAAATAGATAATACTTAGGTCAGGTTCCATCGCCCCTACTGCAGCCGGTACTCTATCTAAAACACACTCAAGGTGAATGTAGGTCCGCAGAAGCAGGGGGTGTGAAAAGGCGTAAACATTTAAAACAAAGATGAAGATCTAGATTTCATATTTTGTCTCTTCACTCTCAGACCATTAACAGACATATCATGGAAAACCAAGGTTCTTTCAAGATAGGTACAATGTTAAAATTTTCATAATAAAACCTTTTATCTCTTTAAAACTTCTTGTAGTAATTTTACCTTGTTTTAAGTATCTAGGTAAATAAGTAACATAATTTATTTATTCATCATCATCACCCTTATTCTAATGTAATAATGGTAGTATGTACACTTAGTCAATATACTATGTGACTTTAAGGTATTGATATAGGTTCAATTCATTAATACAGTTGATATAGCTTTTGGTAGAATCCTTACCAGAAGAAGACACGCTTTGATATATTCAGCTTCGTTCATTAGATGTCTCATGCCTTCAAAGAGTCTGGTAACTTTTATAAGTCAGTACGTTCTTTGCTCACTACCAGTCTGAGTGACCAGTAGATTTTATCAACATTATCAAAATCATACAACACATTGAAAAACTTACTTATTGACACATTAAGAACTGTGTGCAAGGCCAAAGTTAATAAAAGTAGAGATAAAAAGTACTTTTTCTCCATTATCAGATAAAAAAGGGTAAAATACCAATTTCTATCAAAATATTGCTTAAGCATTTATTTTTAATTGTTATGTATTACTGTTATTTTATTTCTGTTCAAAACCAGTTTTTAAATTGTACTTTGTCAAGTTTAGTTAAACCAATGTAATTCTTTTCCTTTTGTTTACTTGATTATTATATTATTGTCTATTATAAATCTTCATTCGTTCACTTAGTAATAAATACCAAGGTACCTACATACTATGTTGTATGTCATTAGTTAAGCCAGTTGAATGTTCTATTGGCTTGTGATAAGCAGATAGGTTATTGAATACTTACTTTCACACATAAAATTGTAGTTTTAGGCAGACTTAATGCTAATAGCATTATCTATCAATCATCCAGGAAATACAAGAATATTGTGAGGTATGACTGTCTCTACCTAAGTAGGTATATAGGCATCGGTACAATAATTTTACTTTTCACGTGGATGTTCCATCCATACACCATGTTTGAACATAGGCACAAGTCTCTTTTGCTGCTGTAGCTACAGAATGTCCTACTAACACAATTTCTGCTTTTGTTTCCATCATTCCTGTAATTGTTTTTTTTTTAGAAAATAAATAACCTTTATTTTATTTTCGTAAATGCTGTTGAAGTTTCTTTAAATAGATTAACCACTTTTTAAACAGTTTGATTTACGTATGGCTGTTTTGAATTTATATAGTGTTCTACAATGTAGGTAGGTAGCTCAAAAATCTCTGAACAAAATATGCAGTTATGATTACCATTCTATTGATAGTATGTAGATGAGATAAGTATGTAGTATTTATAATAGCTACCAAGCAGGTCGGTCGATTTTTGGAGTGTTCGTACCCGAGTGGTTTTGACCGCCTTGTTTGCTGTAAATGATGATGGTCTATCTTACATATATTATATTAGCAGAGTTATAATAACATAATTAGAATAAATTGTCAAGGCATTGAATTATATTATGTATTCGAGCATATTAGCAGTTATAGGTATTATAAATAATAACTGATTAACTCTTTCCTCTTCCTATCACTACCTATATTCCTTCCCCTTTTCCTTTTGTTTACTTGACAATTTATTCTAATTATGTTATTATAACTCTGCTAATATAATATATGTAAGATAGACTATCATCATTTACAGCAAACAAGGCGGTCAAAACCACTCGGGTACGAATACTCCAAAAATCGACCGACCTGCTTGGTAGCTATTATAAATACTACATACTTATCTCATCTACATACTATCAATAGAATGGTAATCATAACTGCATATTTTGTTCAGAGATTTTTGAGCTACCTACCTACATTGTAGAACACTATATAAATTCAAAACAGCCATACGTAAATCAAACTGTTTAAAAAGTGGTTAATCTATTTAAAGAAACTTCAACAGCATTTACGAAAATAAAATAAAGGTTATTTATTTTCTAAAAAAAAAAACAATTACAGGAATGATGGAAACAAAAGCAGAAATTGTGTTAGTAGGAGTATACATTCTGTAGCTACAGCAGCAAAAGAGACTTGTGCCTATGTTCAAACATGGTGTATGGATGGAACATCCACGTGAAAAGTAAAATTATTGTACCGATGCCTATATACCTACTTAGGTAGAGACAGTCATACCTCACAATATTCTTGTATTTCCTGGATGATTGATAGATAATGCTATTAGCATTAAGTCTGCCTAGAACTACAATTTTATGTGTGAAAGTAAGTATTAAATAACCTATCTGCTTATCACAAGCCAATAGAACATTCAACTGGCTTAACTAATGACATACAACATAGTATGTAGGTACCTTGGTATTTATTACTAAGTGAACGAATGAAGATTTATAATAGACAATAATATAATAATCAAGTAAACAAAAGGAAAAGAATTACATTGGTTTAACTAAACTTGACAAAGTACAGTTTAAAAACTGGTTTTGAATAGAAATAAAATAAAACCTTAAAGTCACATAGTATATTGACTAAGTGTACATACTACCATTATTACATTAGAATAAGGGTGATGATGATGAATAAATAAATTATGTTACTTATTTACCTAGATACTTAAAACAAGGTAAAATTACTACAAGAAGTTTTAAAGAGATAAAAGGTTTTATTATGAAAATTTTAACATTGTACCTATCTTGAAAGAACCTTGGTTTTCCATGATATGTCTGTTAATGATCTGAGAGTGAAGAGACAAAATATGAAATCTAGATCTTCATCTTTGTTTTAAATGTTTACGCCTTTTCACACCCCCTGCTTCTGCGGACCTACATTCACCTTGAGTGTGTTTTAGATAGAGTACCGGCTGCAGTAGGGGCGATGGAACCTGACCTAAGTATTATCTATTTGATACTGCCATGGATACCTAATGAAAGTTATGCATAGCCTAGAGAACATTATCAATAATTGGATTGGTGGCAGATTTGGTAAGTTCTTATACCTACATACCCCTAGTCCCTAGTTGTTCTAAAGGTCCTGTATAAACTTGTACATTTTGGTGTACCTGCCTATCTGGAAAATGGTGAGTATCTGAGTAACAGAATCAATCAGTGATTACATACTTCAATGGGTTAGGTAATTTGATAATTGGGTAATTAGAGACTGCTTCAAAGTATGATCGATTGTATCCGCACGGATCCTGGATCAGACCGGTGGATTGACCTCTTCTTGATGTTATGTACCTATTCCGGCAAGAACTAGATTAAGCTAATCAACACACAAAACAAACGCCAAGAGCTGAGTTGTTCTGCCCATGGAGGTAAATGTTCTGCCTGTTGAATTCTTCTTCAATTTATGGCTCCTGTCCATCATTCGACAGACAATCATGCCAGTGTCAAGTGATTTGTATTGAATACTTTTTAGTCAAGTCAGTCCATAGTCAAGTGGGCCATCATTTGTTTCGAAGAAAATGGTAGCGGTTTTCTTCAAAACATTAGAAACATTTTCGGTCAGGATATCATATATACACTTTCATTCCAAATGCTTAAACTTTGTGCTAAGACCTATTAAAATGAAAAAGCTATGTTGCTTCCCAAATTGTCAGAAAACTTATGGCCTATTGAATTGAATTGAGCTATGAAGAAACTACTAGGAACCAAGTCAGGCTAAATTGTTCTTTCAGCTTACTAAAGAGGTTACATTCAAATTTGAAAACGACTGACAAAATCAATGTTATGATAATGATATTATTCTATTTCTATATAAAATCTGTTGTGCATCAGACAAGATTTATGAGTTTGTAGAATTGTGCTTTTATTCTTGTAGAAATATCCTTCTACTAATACGATGAATATGAAATCTATTCGTTCAATTAATAAATTGTAAATGTACCTACAAAAATGTTCATGTTAATATTAACAATTAAAGCATCTTTCATGCTGATAGAATGTAAGAAATATTAGATTTAAACCAGCAAATAAAAGTAACAAGAGGTGAAATCGGCATGATTTCTATATGATGTCTCATCCAACTATTGTAACTAGTTTCCTTTTAGTATAGTTTATTGAATATGAATTGTAAAATTCAATCAAAGAGCACGAATGGATTGCCTTGACCACAGATAAACAAATATTAGTGCCTTGACTAACCTGTAAGTTCTACCAGTAAATTCCATATGTTAATCAATGTTCAATACTAAAGGCCGCAAATTAATAGAATGGCGAACGGAACGTTCAACATTTTGAATCGCTCAAATTATATTCTACTAGCGGCCTGTCCCAGCTTCGCATGGGTGGTCATAAATTTTTTGAACATTTTAGGACAAACTTAGACCCCCACGGTCTAAGTTCGAGCCTCGCGTCTACTAATTTCATACATTTGCACGTCCTTCTCCTTGAGTGAGTGAAATCGCACCCCGAGCGTGATCCGTGGACCCGTTAACATTTTTAATTTCGTCATATCTTTTGAATGGAATGTCCGATTTGAAAAATTTAAGAAGTAATCTATAGGTATTGAAACCGTCTTAATTATGAAATGATTTATTTTGATAAGGATTAATACCAAGGTACAAATAAACACCCTTTTCTAGCGGCGGCATTTCAATTAAATTTTTATAATAAAAGAACACTTATTGTGACATAACTATAATAGTTAGACATATGCTGTCGCGACATTTTTTGTAGATAATGATGTGTTCTGCAAAGTCGTAGTACATTATTTTGTTCTATCATCAATAGTTTTCGCAGCGCACGCGATGTAAGGTTTTCTTTTTCCACCTTGGGTTACATTATTGGAGTTTTAGTAAGGATCCCTGATTTTTTTGAAAATATAATATAGCCTATGTTACTCAGGGATAATGTAGCATTCTAATGGTGAAAGAATTTTTGAAATCGGACCAGTAGTTTTTGAGCCTATTCGTTACATACAAAACAACAAAACAACAAAACAACAAAACAACAAAACAACAAAACAACAAAAATACAAATCTTTTCTCTTTATAATATTAGTGTAGATTACCTGGTATTAGTTTAAGGTTAAGGATTCAAAAAAAAAAAAGGAAAAGGGGAAGGAATATAGGTAGTGATAGGAAGAGGAAAGAGTTAATCAGTTATTATTTATAATACCTATAACTATTCCAAAATATTTGAAAATGTTAGTGTTGACTTAAAATGTTGTACCTATACTATAACAGTAACTGTTAAAATAACTAATTTTACTATTTATTTCATCGTGTTTAATCTTTGTTCAACCTATGTACATTTCCAATAATTTAGGTATGTACTTACATAATACAATATGTATTGAATATTGGTACGTAAATAAGGAAATCAATGGTGACTGTGGTGTCTAGCCGAGTCGCGCTGGCAACACTAGCGACATGCTGGCGACACTTGCTTGGTGCGGGCGTGCTGGGCGGACGGCATAACCTCGTATAATAATATATTTGTGTTTCATTGGATCTAAAGAATCCCACAAAGTGGCGACGAGGATGGGAGGATGAGAATCCCATCCTCGTCGCCACTTTGTGGGATTCTTTAGATCCAATGAAACACAAATATATTATTATACGAGGTTATGCCGTCCGCCCAGCACGCCCGCACCAAGCAAGTCGCCAGCATGTCGCTAGTGTTGCCAGCGCGACTCGGCTAGACACCACAGTTACCACTTAACATCAGGTGGGCAATCCCGCTGTTCATAGTTTTTCATTAAAAAAAATCATTTTTAAAATGTGAAACTAAGTCAAATTCAATTGGGTTATATTCATTAAAATCACTGTGATCGCTATACATATCACACACCTCTCACATACAGCTTTACTAAACAAAAAAAACCAGCCAAGTGCGAGTCGGACTCGCGCACGTAGGGTTCCGTACCATTATCTATAAAAACGGCAAAAAAATCACGTTTCTTGTATGGGAGACTCATTTTTTTTAGTATATGTTGTTATAGCGGCAACAGATACATCATCTGTGAAAATTTCGAACTGTCTATCTATCACGGTTCATGAGATACAGCCTGCTGACAGACGGACAGACAGATAGACGGACGGACAGCGGAGTCTTAGTAATGGGGTCTCCTTAGGGTACGGACGATAATACTAAGCTGTTATCGCATCCGCTTCCGCCTCTACGCGTCCACTGTAGCCAAGCCCTTTAAATCAGCTTTAAGGTTCCCACAAAACCGATTTAGGTAATACCAGTGTCTAGATCTAATAACTAGTAATTACCTTGACAAGTCAAGCTATATATTATTCTGCATTAGAACTATGGGTAAAATAGCACCTGTGAATAGGAAATTTATCGTTTGAATTATTAATATATGTGCTGTCCATTAGCGGCTTTACTACCTCAACCTACCATTTTCTCTGCTATATTATGTGAAACAATAAATCGTTTTTTTAAATCATATAATTGAACTGAATATTAATTGTAAAAATATATAAAAATAAAGAACATAACAAAAAAAACACAACAATGATTCATCACTACATTAATAATTATAAAATAAATATTGGTGGACATTCCACACAGCACTATCTCGCCCCAAACTAAGCCAAAGCTTGTGATATGGGAACCAGATAGCTGATACTACTTATATACATTTTTTTTGTAAATACATATTTATAATATTATATAACACCCAGACAGAGAACAAACACCTATGTTCATCACACAAATGTTTGTTCTCGGATCGAACCCACGGCCTACGGCGCAGAAGGCAGAGCTACAACCAACTGAGCTGTGAAGGCTGGCTTACATTAGGTGGTGATACGTAGTGGAATCTGAACCTACCTACCAGAGGAATTGAAGGAAAACCGCATTCAATCTCTAGTCAATTTTATTGTTCAGACACACACACAAAAAAGGAAAGTAGGTAATTTAAAAAAGATAGACCACGGCTAACTAGTCTTCTAGGGTTCTTATCGTGAGGCACCAGAGATGAGTTGCAATTCAGATTTGAAAAGATGTTGAAGAACCTGAATTTACTTGCATGAATTTTTATATGGTTAATTTATTATTGTGATATTAATATTGGATATATTTGTTTTTCAAAAGGGCGCCAACCATGGTAGGGTATACAGCCACGGTTCTGTAGGATAAAGATCCAATAATGTTTAAAATTGCTAATCGGTGTGAATAAAACCGGATATCACCAAACGTTGTCCAGCCGGAATGTTGAGTCCAATGGGTCCCAAATCCAGGACAGGAAGCAGATAGGTCCTCCAGGGATGAAGTAGAACTTGTTCAATAGTAAAAAAAAACCTCCTGTAATTGAAAAAACTTCAATTACAGACAAATGTTGAAACATTTGCAACGGGAAAGAATGATTTTAAACAAAATATCAGGTTTTGGCCACATGGCCTGACTGTAAATATGACAGAGGGCCACATACTAACTAGGTAAATGAATAAGCACATAGCTTTTAGTCTTTTGATTTGAAATTGGTTGAATAAATTTGATTTTTAAGATTTGTGAAAAAGATGTTTTATTGAAATAAATTACAAAATTTCTCTCAAAAGGTTGATATAACGACCTACTTCTTACCTGTTGGTCAGACAGAAGGTTTCACTGTTAAAACTCGAAGAAAAAACTGGTAGGCCCACGCGGTATTGCGCGTCAGAAATATTTTCCAATCTCCAGGTCAAAATATATAAATCCTGTAAACGGAACGAACTCGTTATTACTAAAGCACAACACTAAACAAATCCTGAAGGCTTTTCGACAAAAAACTCACCAAACGAAAGTATAATTGAAATATAGATGCGATGCATCAGCGATTTCAAGGATGAAAGAAAGAAGTTTCTTTTTTACAAACACAGGTCGGAACGACAGGCTAACGTCCCATACAACGCATTCCACCACAGCTTACTGACAGTTCTATAACACAAGTCACAGACAAGAACAGACTAAAAATGAAATAAAATAAATAGACGTTTTTATACGTAACAATAACCCCGCCAATCAGAAGAATTTTGCGACCACTGACGCGAAATTCAAGCTGGTCCTCCAGCTTCTGAAGCACAACAACTTGAGTAAAGAAAAGAGACAAATATTTAAAGCAAAAGCTCATAACAAAAACTGAAAACACCACACGAAACTCGAAAACTACAACCTGTATTGGCAGTATCTGCCCGCAAATACAGTAAAAACCTTACAAAGTAACTGTCCCAAAGAGATGCTATTGCTTGGAAACGCAAGCACTCAAAAAAAAAGGTAATAACAGTACACAAACATTTCACAAACAAATATGGAAGGAAGGCTTATTTGGAAAGGTTGCCAAAGACCCAAAAGAAAAAAGGTAATAACAGAACACAAACATTCCACAAACAAATATGAAATGAGGCTTATTTGGAAAAGGTTGCCAAAGACCCAAAAGAAAACTTCTACCACCAACAAAAGAAAACTCTATAAGGTTAAGTGTACAACTATGGTTATACACTAATATATACTTATTATACATAAATTCCTTTCTCATAAGCAATCGAAACCCTATAAATAACCAACCGCCAGGACCTGATCTATCTATCGAATACAAAATCTCCTCTGTCCGGGCACCAGTCTTACTCATCAACTTAAATTGAAAACAAAACAAACGGGAAAGGGTAACAAACCCGCTAAAAGGTTTCTCAACCATGGGGACCAGACCATGGTAGAGGGATAGGGGAAAAAAGGAAAAATATAAAATCGAACCCACAAAAAGGCTCCTCCACCATGGGGACCAAGCCATGGTAGAGTGGAAAAAGGAAAATAGGAAAACACACCACTTTGATAACAAAACTAACCCTCACTGATACAAACAGTTCTCGTAATATGTAGAACTCCGATAACGGATATAAGCTGAAATTTTCCCTACCTAACAAAGTATTTGTTTGCTAGCACCGTACACAGAAGCGCAGGTCCTACGAGAGCAAAAGTCCTCTTGGCTTCACCAGCAAACAATTTAAATGACAAGGACTCCAGGTGAAACGAACCCACCAAAGGCCCTTTTTCTTCTTCTGCGTAACGAAGGACGATAACAAAATTTCCAAAGATTCAATTATAACACTAGAAAGCTCAAAAGCAGACAAAATAGATCAGTTTAGCTGTCAAGTATAACTCCATCCGAACTCTCACCCTTCAGATACTGAACATGCCAAGCACCCAAATGCTTGCCCGTAACATAACTTTCTAACTCATAAACTAAAGGGGAACGTTTACAAACGACACGACACTTCTCATATTTAGGAGCAAGCTTTGCCATAAAAAACTTACTGGCATCACTCTGAGGAAAGGTCTTTTTCCAAACGATGTCGCCCACATTGTACTCACACGCGCGACGTCCTTTATCATAATAAACGGCGCTTTTAAGGTGAGCCTTTGCGATAGCATCCTCCACCTTTCCGAAGATATCACGAAGAACACCCAACTTCGAAATGTAATCTTCACGTGAACCACAAGCGAGATCTACCTGGGAAGAGTGCACGGAACCATAAAACTTGCCGCTGGGAATGGCTTCACGGCCGTGAACAAGGGAAAAAGGTGTAAAACGTGTCGTTTCGTTGACAGCGGTATTCAATGCAAATTGAACCCTAGACAGAGTAGTATCCCACGATCGATGATCATTCTTAACGAGTATAGAAATGGCAACAACAATTGTTTTATTGTATCTTTCAACGGTGTTGACCTGCGGACAATAACGAGGAGTAAAATGTATTTGGGGAACATCATAACACTGAAACAAAGATTTGAGTTCACTTCCAGTGAATTGCGTACCATTATCCGCAACCACTGTGCGTGGAACACCATGTGTCAGGAACACACCAGTCTCCAAACACTGAGCAATAGCCTTGCCAACAGCTTTCCTAAGGGGAAACAACAAACAATACTTTGAAAAACAACAAACAACTACAAACAAAAAGGTGAAACCCGACCTAGAGCGTGGCAACGGCCCGACTAAATCGATACTTATAGTTTCAAAAGGACGAGAACAAACCTTGGGGTCCCCCATAAGACCTTTGGGTCGTTCCTGCGAATGCTTATAAGCAGCACAAACCTCACAAGCGTTTACAAAGTTGACCACATCCTGATACATCTTAGGCCAAAAATATCGCAAAGAAACCTGCTTAAAAGTCTTAAAAATACCAAAATGCAGAGACGTGTCTCCGCAATGAGAAAACTCTAGAACCTCGGAACGTCTATAAGAAGGTACAACCACCTTCCAGTCAAACTCACTCGACAACCCAAATTTGTTTTTAGAATATCTACACAACTTGCCGTCTATAATAGAATAATTTGGACAGGATTTTGGAAATTTAGTACACTTAGCAAGTAATCTGTCAAACCAGAAGTCGCGGAGCAAAGGGTCCGGAGGATCAACAACAAGAACGGGAACTGCTCGCGAAAGCGCGTCAGGAACCACGTTATCCTTCCCTTTACGGTGTTCGATTACGAAGTCATACGGTGATAAGCGACAACCCCATCTCGCAAGACGACCAGTAGGATTTGACAAGTTGAAAAACCATTTCAAACTAGAATGGTCAGTAATTACCTTAAATTGAGGACCACCCTCCAAATACGGACGAAAATGTTCAACAGCAAAAACGACAGCTAGTGCTTCCCTCTCAGTAGCAGAGTAATTACGTTCAGCTCTATTCAAGGACCGACTAGCGAACGCGATTGGGTGTTCCATACCATCCTCTAGGAATTGAGTTAAGGCTCCCGCGATACCATAGCTAGAAGCGTCGCAATGTACTGAAAAAGGTCTAGTAAAATCAGGACACGCCAAAATCGGAGCCGACACTAAAGCTGCCTTCAACTCGCTAAACGACTGCTCAGCCTCTTCAGTCCAACGGAACGGAGGAGCATTCTTACGAGTGGAAGTAAGTGCATTCAGCGGAGCCGCAACAGAACTAAAATCTCTAATAAATCGACGGTAGTACGACGCGGTACCCAAAAACATTTTCACTTCTTTCCGGTTACACGGGGTTGGAAAATCGACAATAGCCTGTACCTTTGCAGGATCTGTCCGGAGGCCACGTTCGTCAACAACATAACCAAGATACTTCAATTCCCTACGGAAAAACTGACACTTGGTTAAATTAATAGTTAAATTAGCAAAACGCAGACGTTCCAAAACTCTAGACAACAATAAAATATGCTCACGAAAATCACTACTAACAATAATAATATCGTCTAAATATACAAAAACACGGTCACCAAACTCAGGACCGAACAACTTATCCATGAGCCTTTGCTGCGTAGCAGGAGCTGAGGTTAAACCAAAACACATAACCTTAAAATGAAATAAGCCGCGCCCAGGCACGGTAAATGCTGTCTTCTCACGGGATGAAGGATCCAACGGAATCTGCCAAAAGGAGCTTTTGAGATCAATGGAACTCAAAAACCTAGCGTCCCTAAGCTGATCAAGAATTTTAGAGATATAGGGCAAGGGATACGCATCATGCTTACTCACAGAGTTCAACTTGCGGCTGTCGATACAGAAGCGGAGCTCACCGTTCGATTTGGGAGTGAACAGGGTAGGATTGTTCCAAGCACTTTTGCTCGACTCAACGACGTCTTGGTCCAGCATCTCATCCAACTGTCTGTTCAGCTCTTTTATCCTTTCGGGTGACATTGGGTAATAGCGCTGTTTGATCGGAGGCGAATTTCCGGTATCAATGGTGTGAGTAAGAAGAGACGTACGGCCCAAACCTTTCTGTTCAAAAGCAATGGACTCGAACTCTTTTAACATCTTCCTGGCAACTAACTGTTGATCAGCAGACAACAGATCGAACGGTTGCAGAAAACGAATTTCCGATACTGCGTTCCCATCCGGAACATTTACAAAAAAATCTTTATTATTAAAAATCTTTGGAGCAAGATTAAATACTCTCCAAAAATCTACCCCTAATACCAGAGAAGGAGATACGCCTGGCACAACATACAATTTAATAATACGAGTCAAATTATCAAACCTGACCGGCAACAAAAAATAACCCATCACCGAAGCACGGGAATCCGTAGCCGAAGTGATGTGAGTAATATCATCACTAGGATGAAGAGTAGCTCCAGCTTTCAAAAACACATTACAAGCGTCGGATCCTAAAATGGATATCGACGCACCAGAATCTAAAAGGCCACGCAATGGCTGGTCTAGAATTTCAACATGGAGAAAAGGACGATTATCATAACGTTCACGAACCATCGAGACGTTTCTATAAGAAGAATAAGAAGAAGTTAACGGTTTTTTTAAATAATTTTGCCAATCGGCTTTATCAAAATTTTTAGAACAGTCTTGAGGGTTCGAACGAACTAGTTTTTTGTAATAGGTAGATTTGCCTGAGGTGAAGTCGGTGATGCAGAAAGTAAAGTAGGATTGCAATGGGGACACCTACGGGCAGTGAATCCAGGTTTACCGCATCGGTAACACACAATGTCAGAGGACGTACAATCGGCGAGGTAGTGTGAATCCACACGGCAACGAGCACAGAATTTATTTTTGGCAGGCACCACAGCATGTACTTTGGACTTGACACTTTTATACGCCAGATCAGGAGCCAAACTACCACTAATAAACTTCGGAGGCTCGACAAAAGTCTGCGCACGGCTTTTACCACACTCCAGCATTCTACATAACTCCTTCAATCTATTTAAGGTTGTGATCTCAACGGTACACAACGGAACTGAATATTCAGGTCGAATATTCTGGAAAACGATATCAAACTTATCCTTCTCAGAAACCACATAAGAAAGACGACTAAAATAATTAAGCATGATGGCTACGTAAGTAACTATGTTCTCACTTGGACCTTGCGTTCGGGTACGAATTTCCTGCATCAGACGGCGGTCAAAATCGTATGGCAAATACTCCTTAATCAAGCTCTGCTTGAGTTCAGACCAGCTGTTCAATTCGGACCGGACGCTACGGTACCAACACAAAACGTCACCATCAAATAACTCCGCGGCAGAAGCGATCAACAGCTGCTCGGATATGCCACGCGAGGCACACAACTCTTCTAAACGCTGCAAAAATACGCGCACACAAGATGATCCATTATATTTAAGATTCAAAGATGAAACCATTTGATACTTCTTACAAGGGGTAGCTGAAGTAATAGAAACACCTTGACTTGAATCTGAGGAATCGTTTGACAACACACTGGTTTTGAAAACGGAAAACATGTTATCCAGCTTTTGGAGAATCCCATCTAAATCGTCGGTCAGCTCTGAATGAGACTGCTTGTCGGTAATGCTCTCTGGTTCCAAGCGCGTAAGACGGTGATACAAGTGATGACCTAAAGCCTGAATGCGAGTCAGATTTTTCAAACTTTTAGGACCAATAGAGACTTTCAAAAGCTCACGCAACTCCTTGAGCTTTCCCTGCACGGCGAGCAGTTCATCCACAACCTTTCCCTCAAATGTAACAATAGAATCGGATGGAATTTCTTTTGCTAAGTTTTTAATTTGAATCCGCAACGATGACACATCTTCTGCGGGTACAACATCTCTAATACGAACTTCATGAATCAATTCATCCTTGTGCAACGCTTGAAAAGCAATAGAACGTTCCTCCATGATGAGAGAAAACTTCAAAACAAATTTCAATAAAAAAGTATTGGGTAAAAAAAATATTTGTAACTGAGATAAACTACAAGTCCAAGTAGGTATGTAAAGGTATGGTAGGTATGTAAAGGACCGTAGTTAAAACAGTGTAAGTAAGTAAGTAGTAAGTATTTTTTAAGTTTAATAAAATTATATTAAAATTTTGTCATTGACTGTACTAATCATTATTGGTATAACTGTATCTTATTAGAAAATTGTGTCACTAACTGTATTTTATATTATTTGTTTAATTTTATTTTATAGAAAATTTTGTGACTGACTGTACTAATAATTATTTTGGTTTTATTTTATTTGGTTAAAAGTTTTTCACTGACTTTACTAAATATTATTTTTGTTTATAGCCTTATTTTTTAGATAAAAGTTAATCACTGGTAAAAGAATGAATAAGTTTGATAAATTGTCACCAACTGTAGCTAAAAACTTTTAGTTATGATATTGATTGCAAGTCACCTCAAGTTTACAAAGACAATAAATTCACAAGAAAAAACACCAATGGCACATGATAACATGTGCACACATAATACACTTAGTACACAAAATGTAACACACTTCTTACAATATAACCTAATAATGCTTAAAATATTACAAATAGCCCCTACTATTTGTAATTGTAATTTCACTAGTTTAACCTAAAAATTATACCAAATATATCCAATATCATGCAAGTTAACTTTTGACACAGCTAATATGACGTGACAACCATCTCAGGAGATAAAAGCCCCACACGTTGGGTCGCTACCGATACGTAGTGGAATCTGAACCTACCTACCAGAGGAATTGAAGGAAAACCGCATTCAATCTCTAGTCAATTTTATTGTTCAGACACACACACAAAAAAGGAAAGTAGGTAATTTAAAAAAGATAGACCACGGCTAACTAGTCTTCTAGGGTTCTTATCGTGAGGCACCAGAGATGAGTTGCAATTCAGATTTGAAAAGATGTTGAAGAACCTGAATTTACTTGCATGAATTTTTATATGGTTAATTTATTATTGTGATATTAATATTGGATATATTTGTTTTTCAAAAGGGCGCCAACCATGGTAGGGTATACAGCCACGGTTCTGTAGGATAAAGATCCAATAATGTTTAAAATTGCTAATCGGTGTGAATAAAACCGGATATCACCAAACGTTGTCCAGCCGGAATGTTGAGTCCAATGGGTCCCAAATCCAGGACAGGAAGCAGATAGGTCCTCCAGGGATGAAGTAGAACTTGTTCAATAGTAAAAAAAAACCTCCTGTAATTGAAAAAACTTCAATTACAGACAAATGTTGAAACATTTGCAACGGGAAAGAATGATTTTAAACAAAATATCAGGTTTTGGCCACATGGCCTGACTGTAAATATGACAGAGGGCCACATACTAACTAGGTAAATGAATAAGCACATAGCTTTTAGTCTTTTGATTTGAAATTGGTTGAATAAATTTGATTTTTAAGATTTGTGAAAAAGATGTTTTATTGAAATAAATTACAAAATTTCTCTCAAAAGGTTGATATAACGACCTACTTCTTACCTGTTGGTCAGACAGAAGGTTTCACTGTTAAAACTCGAAGAAAAAACTGGTAGGCCCACGCGGTATTGCGCGTCAGAAATATTTTCCAATCTCCAGGTCAAAATATATAAATCCTGTAAACGGAACGAACTCGTTATTACTAAAGCACAACACTAAACAAATCCTGAAGGCTTTTCGACAAAAAACTCACCAAACGAAAGTATAATTGAAATATAGATGCGATGCATCAGCGATTTCAAGGATGAAAGAAAGAAGTTTCTTTTTTACAAACACAGGTCGGAACGACAGGCTAACGTCCCATACAACGCATTCCACCACAGCTTACTGACAGTTCTATAACACAAGTCACAGACAAGAACAGACTAAAAATGAAATAAAATAAATAGACGTTTTTATACGTAACAGTGGTAATATCAAATAAGATATGTTTAAACTGAAACAGCTTCATGACTTGATCCCCAGGCACGGTAGATATCCCCTCAGATCTCAGAAGTACGAAATCCAGATTCTTTGAGGACGTCTAAGGGTAGTCAGGAGCATTTCTAAACATTACATTTGGCACATACCCACATTTTGCAGTGGTTTTTTTCCATACGTTATTACGATTTTTTTTATACAACTAGCTGTAGGAAAAGCATTGCCTCGTAAGTCACGCACAATAGGAACGTGCCCTACGATGCACTGCCCTGCGTCCATCAACTTGAGGCATACAGATGTTAAGCATCATGTGCCTGTAATTACACCGGCAACCACACTCTTCAAACCGAAACACAGCGTTACGATTATTAATTTTTTACTTTTATAGGTATTTTTTTATCAAAAAACATGGCACTTTTACGATATAAATTATACAATACAACAATCTCGTTTAAGTTTCGGGTGTTTTTTAAACAGCTTCTATTAAAAAAAACTTCACAACCTTCACAGCTCAGTTGGTAGTAGCCCTGCCTTCTGCGCCATAGGCCGTGGGTTCGATCCCCACCGAGAACAAACATTTGTGTGATGAACATATATGTTTGTTCTATGTCTGGGTGTTATATATAATATTATAAGTATGTATTCACAAAAAAAAGTATATACGTAGTATATCAGCTATCTGGTTCCCATATTACAAGCTTTGGCTTAGTTTGGGGCGAGATAGTGCTGTGTGGAATGTCCACCAATATTTATTTATTTTATTTACTTTTGACTAACCTTTCTCTACTCTCAAAGGTTTGCTGGATAAAACTCATGTTAGGGTTAAGCTCGCTTTTGTATATGACCATTATTTTTGTCTGTTTACTATGTATTATATCGTGTGCATTAACGAATTTGGAGTAGAAAAGTTCGTCTTTTAGAAGAAAAGACTTCAGAATTCTTTTAAAATAATTTTGCGAGTAATAATCTTGTAAATTATCGACACTGTCATTTATCAATAAAGACAGGAGAATTCCCAGCTCGTTAACGTAGATTAGATTATCCTTAAAAAATTATCTATCGCACGAACAATATTATCAAACCTTTTATAATAATACAAGGTGGAATTTTAAATTAAGAAAGTAATTTGTAAATTAATATCCTATATACCTTTAAGACATCAAAATTTAGTCGGTTCAATTCCCAGGTATAATGCAGTTTTCTTTCATTTTAAATATAAAGGAATGTTTCCTTTGAGTAAAATTTAAATTAATTCTTTAAGGACTGCTTTTGTATTTTTTAAATAGACTTAAAAAATATGTGTTTTTTGGCGTATCTTCTTATCATATCCATTCTCATCACTCCACACATCCTTCTCAGTAGGCTTAGTCTCTCAAACGGTGAAGGAAAACATCGTGAGGAAACCGGCATGTCGTAGAACCTAAAAAGTTCTAAAATGTATCAAGTGCTCGAGAGGAGCCTATTTGCGCGCTTAAAATCCTTTCACCACACTGTTTAGAACTAGTGACGCGACAAGACGAAATTGAAAATTTGCTAAAAAATTCCTCAGCCCAGTTTTCCAGCCACCTGATCTGGACAGATCTCAACGGTGGTACAGTGTTCGTGATCCGAGCCATTAACCTTAATACCGGCAACTTCAGTATTTTCGCCGCGGCTCTTCGAAGTACCAATTTCTCTTTTAGGGTTCCGTATAACACCCATTTGGATAACGGACAATGCAAAAAAAACCGAGACTGGCTCAAAGTGCCTTTTTGCAAAACGAATGATTAACGGCCGGTTTCTGAAAGCCCGATCAAAACTAATCGGATGTCAAGTCACACGCCATTTCAGCTTTTACATCGAATTAGATAGAGATAGCAAGTGACTTGACATGCGATGAATTTTAATCGGGGTTTCTGAAATCGGCCGTAAGACAACTTTCAAGTTAATCCGAAAAGCTCTGAATATGGAATGAATTAGAAAATTTAAAAAAAAAAAACACAATATGTCCTCCAATTTTTGTAAATAAGAATATTTATTTTTAATATATATAAGATGTTAAGGGCCGGTTTCACCATGCTCTGTTAGATTAATAAAGGATTAAAGGGCCGTTAAATATGTCCAAAATGTACGCGTTTGACAGCTAAGGTTAGATTTAACGGTCTTTTAATCCTTGATTAGTAACTAACAGAGCATGGTGAAATCGGCCCTAAGAGTCATGTTTAAGAACCAAACCTACATTCTGTTTTGTTTTTGGTAATTTTAGGGGTCGTTAAGAGGCTGAAACTCTTCAAAAAACTTCACACTAGTATATTTCAACATTTTTGATGATTTCAAATTACTAAAGGTAGTTATTATAAATCACAAACTCGAAGTTTTGGAGAAGAGAAGTACAAAAGTTCAGAAAAAAAAACATTCAAACATGATTTAGTACCTGAAAGTTAGATTAGGTACAAAACAAGCATATTTTTTGGTAGAACTACTGCATTGTCTGCGTCTCAAGCCATGACTAAAGTTATTTGAGTTAACCTAAAAACTCACAAATTGATCACTATCTCTAATACTATAAGACTCAAAGTCCTGACTGACTGACTGACTGACTGACTGACTGACTGACTGACTGACTGACTGACATATAGACAACGCACAGCCTAAACCGCTGGTCCTAGAGACTTGAAATTTGAGGAGTACATAGGTCTTATGGCGTAGAGGTGTACTAAGAAGGGATTTTTGAAAATTCAACCCCTAAGGGTGTAAAAAGGGATGAAAACGTTTGTATGAAAAACAGTATTCCTTGAACTTACAAACTTGAAACTTGGAGTACATATATTTCAAGGCAAAAAAAATAGGAAAGGCATTTTTAGTTTTTCAAAACTACCCTTAATAAGTGTGCAAAGGGATGTAAAAGTTTGTATGGGAGTTTTTTGACCGCTGGTCCTAGAAACTTGAAATTTAAAGAGTACATAGGTCTTATGGCGTAAAGGTGTACTAAGAAGGGATTTTTTGAAATTCAACCCCTAAGGGTTGAAAAAGATTGTATGATAAATTGTATTCCTTGAACCTACAAACTTGAAACTTGAAGTAGATGTAATCCAAGGCTAAAAAATAGGAAAGGCATTTTTAGTTTTTTAAAACTACCCTTAATAAGTGTGCAACGGGATGTTAAAGTTTGTATGGGAGTTTTTTAACGCGTGGTGCGATTTATTTAAAACTTGAAGTAAATAAACTCCACAATAAATAATTGAAAACTATGTTTTCAATATTTTGAAACTACCCCTGCAAAGAGTGCAAAAGACTGCCAAAGTTTCAAGGTTAGTATGGGAGATTTTTAACGCGTAGTTTTATTAACTTCAAACTAAAAGAAAATGTGTTCTGTGGATAAATAACCAAAAGACAGTTTGATTTTCGAAAACAACACCTAAAACGTTACCCTCCTTCGTTGCGCTCGAGTAAAAAGGATACATCGAGGCGTCAATGTTTGAAAGGGAAATTCTAAAAACGGGAATCTTGAGTTGGTACGAAGAGATCTGAGAGTATCTACCGTGCCTGGGGATCAAAGTCGTTATGCTGTTTCGTTTCGTTTGTTTTTGGGGTAGAAACTAGGAACAAATAAGTACATATTTTCCGTGTAAGGTTGTCTTTGTTGTATTTGTCATATTTGTGCTAAACTCAGTACCTATACCTACCTACCTACTTAATATAGGTAATGTACGCCTATAGGTATCTCTATAGGTATCTCTTATACCTACGTAGGTATTTAAAATCCTACCCAAATAATATACAAATCAATGCGAAAGTTACGATGTTTGGATGTTTGTGGCTCAATCACGGCTCACCACTTCAACGCGTGCGAAGCCGCGGAAAGCCACTAGTAATCTATAATTGAAACTATTTAAATAACTCCCGGAACTCCGGAACCCTTGTGTTTGTACCACAAACACTGACTTAACCACCCATAAATTGGTCATTAGCTTACACGAACTTACTAAACCAGTACTTTGGAACTTCAGTACTCCTATAATTATGGTGCGACACGCTCTTGGCCGTTTTTAAATAAAATGAATGCACTAAATCAACTGTGCTCCCTCGACGGCCCCCACCAGTAAACATGGAAGCCACAGTAATACAATTATGAGGTACCATTTTACGAGTTTCTTAAACTTGGCGTGAATCCTTCGCACCATATTTTAAGTTGGTTCCTCAACTTATTCAATTCACACTCAAAAATTAAGGTAAATACAAGAGCTAATGTGACTCTCTCTCGCACGTTTCGACATGTGCAAAGATAAAATCACTAAACTCGTTTTCGAAAACACGCAATCAACTATTTTGTGTGCAATTACGTTGCACACAGTTTAGTAAAAATTTCAGATTTATTTATTGCCAACATGTAGAGGTACATACAGATAAATAGCTTAGGTCTAAGGTAGTTATTAGGCGAGTACACGTACCCTGTAGGACGCTGCAAATTATGTAGATTATAAGGTTCGTACAATTAATACTAACAAGGGTACAATAATAGGTAAGCTCATTGATACAATAGCATAAAATAAGAGAATAGGTACGTAAATTAAGCAATTCATTTTGAACGATACATGTTATTCTACTCAAAAGTTTCCTTTACTAGTTTGAGTAGGAAAACTTGTATCTATCAGAATGATTTTTTTATCGATTCAATAGGAAAACTGTAAAACAAATTTCTGGGGAATTACATCCACTTAAGCCTCGGTACAGGTGGAAGGTGCCTGTAACTCTCCGTAGACTTCCTTCTTACCTTAGAAACTTGAGTTTGCTTGAGATACTGGTGTAACGTATTAACTTAGGTATTCAAGAAAAATAAGATTGTGAGCAGTTTGTATCACTTCTAGCTGAATAATTCAGGAAAGTAGGTAAAAGAAAGGAATGATATCTTTCAATTCTTCGAGATGATTCTGATGCTGATATCATCTTTTTCGCTCATCTAATGTCATTTCTACAAACAGTTTTACCACAAGTTCATTCACTTCACTTCACTTATTCACACAGTACAGGGGCTGTAAGGGGCTTACACAGAAATATGGACATACTAGCTGGTGCCCGCTACTTCGACTGCGCAGGAGCTTATATTAGCGTGGCGTAGTACATATGTGTAACTCTAGCGGTTTTGGCAGCGCACGCCAGAATAGCTCGCAGATGATTGATTTTTTCCTACTTACTTGACACTTATCGTCATATTTTAGACAATTCACACAATATCTTTATAAATTGTAGCCTATGTGTTATTCTGATGTATGCTATATTATTGTAAAGTTTCATTAAAATCCATTCAGTAGTTTTTAAGTGAAAGAGTAACGAACATCCATCCATCCATACAAACTTTCGCGTTTATAATATTAGTAGGATATTTTCAGTAGTTTTAACGTGAAAGAGTAACAAACATCCATCCATACTTACAAACTTTCGCGTTTATAACATTTTCAGTAGTTTTTACGTGAAAGTGTAACAAACATCCATCCATACTTACAAACTAGTAGGATTGAAAAAACAAACACCTATCGTGAAGTAGTGGCAGTACTGTCCCACAACTTTAGAGTAGGTAACCCTTCTAAAGCTGGTCTGGTGTAGTCGTATAAATGAATGAATAGAACCACGTAGTTTTTGAGGTGACACATAGTGGTCTGAAGAGGCGAACTTTTTTTTTATTGATTGATTGATTTATTTATTTAATATCATCATCCTTACCCTATCTTAACAGTCTAACCTAATACAATAGAGGAATTTCATTAACACTTTTTATAATTTACTTAACAATCTAATTATTAACATATTAAATCATACATAACGTAAAATTCGAAATAACATAAAAATAAAAACAAAAATTAAATAGAAAATTAAATAAAAATTCATCGGCATCCAGGCTGTATCTCATGATCTGAGATAGTTAGACAGTTGAAATTTTCACAGATGATGTATTTCTATTCTAATCAGAATAAAATAAATATTTAAGGGTTCTCATAAAACCTAATTTGTTTGCCGTTTTTATAGATAATGGTCGACACGCTTCGTGCGCGAGTCCGATTCGCACTTGGCCGGTATTATTTTCTTAGTCGTACCTACAATAAATAAACAAAGCTCAAATATGGAGCCATTTACTCTAAGTGAGGCATATAAGCAATAGAAAATACATAACAGACGAGGCTGGCGTACATAATTTTGTGTTTATACCCTAAACCTAATAAAAGCAGGAAAAATAAAAAAACGTTATCGCTAAATGAAATCGGTTATTCGGAAGATATAATTCCCAGAGTTTTATAGCTTTTCGTACTACGCGACTGTGTGTACGACGCGCTTAATCTTTTGTGCTGCAGAATAAATTGATCTTTGTTTCTGAAGCGCTAAAGTTGGTTTTTGCGTGTGTTCAACATTATCTGCGTGGGAGATATTTGTTTTTATTTACTTACGATGCCGGGAATCTAGTGAAAATGGTTCCTTTATTTTTATTACGGTGTGTAGTTTGGCATGATATTTTTATCGTGTTTGATCTCGATCCTACCTTTATTTATTAAGCAATCGAATAATAAAAGTAAATAAATAAAATACGCATTAGGACATTCGCTTGCACTAAAATGGTTAGACCTTTGAATGAAGAGTACTAGAGCTCTTTGTGAAGGGCTCGTCCGGGGAAGAAATACAACCATGCCTTTTTCTGTCGCCAAGAGCGTTGCTGAGCTTCGGTTTGAAGAGTGTGGTGGTCGGTGTAATTACAGGCACATGAGGGCTTAACATCTGCCTCAAGTTGATCGACGCAGGGTGGTGCGTCGTGCACGTTCTTATGGTACGTGACCAGTGGCGTAGCTATCGTAGGGCCAGGTGGTGCAGTGCAGCAGGGTCCCGGAGCTCAGTAGGCCCTCTAGGAAACCAATTAGTTTTTCTGTTCCAAAATTTATGAGCACAATGCCAGTATACTCTTAAACGGTGAAGGAAAACTTGGTGAGGAAATCGACATGTCGTAGAACCTAAAAAGTTCTATAACATGTGTCAAGTGCTCGAAAGAAGCCTCTTGAGGCGCACTTAAAATCTTTTCACCACATTGTTTCGAAAGAAACTAGTGACACGACAAGAGAAAAAGAGTATAATTTATTTATTACATAAATGATAGTAGGCTTACAGTGTGCAGACCAAAATGCTTACTATCTTAATTTATAATAAAAACTAGCGACCCGCCGCGGCTTCGCACGGTTATTGTGGGTTATCCCTAAGAGATTATGCTTGTATTATGCATATAAACCTTCCTCTTGAATCACTCTTTCTATAAAAAAAAACCGCATCAAAATCCGTTGCGTAGTTTTAAAAATTTAAGCATACATAGGGATATAGGGACAGAGAAAGCGACTTTGTTTTATACTATGTAGTGATTAACTAAATATAACTAAATATAACTCAACAGCACAGCTTATACAAAACGGTTCGAGCATTACACTATCTTGGATGTGTCCCAAGAAAGATAACAGCTTTTCATAAACCATGTGAGTGCTTTCAAATGGCACCCTGCCCATATCTGGCAACAGGTTACACATGTTAGCATATTAGTATAGCTATTTGTGAAAAAGTTAGTCGTACAAAGTCAAGACTCAAATATAATATATGTTGGTGGATATATGTTGGTGTAATATATGTTGGTCTTTTCACTCACTATTCACTCACTATAGTGAGTGAAATAGTCCATCAAAATATTTATTTTAAATCTAGCCCCGAACAGGGCAAAGCGTGTACTATAAGGACCAGATTCTTGAAACGTCTATAAGCCTGGTGAATGTGTCCATTCCACGCGAACTAGCCTAAATAAATAAATATTGGTGGACTTTCCACACAGCACTATCTAGCCCCAAACTAAGCCAAAGCTTGTAATATGGGAACCACATAGCTGATATAATACATAGTATTTTTTTTTGTAAATACATACTTAAAATATATAATAACACCCAGACAAAGAACAAACATCTACACGGAGAAAAAAGAGGCCTGTTTCCTTCTGATTTTTTCCTTCTAAACAGCTTCCTTCTAGGTGTCCTTCTAATACTTTCCTGCCTTATTGGACGATAGCGTGTTTCCTTCCAAAACTAGGAAGGAATTTTTTTTTTTCCTACTGTAATAGAACGAATATTCCGACTGATCTTATGTAGTCGGAATAACCTTCCAATTATTTGGAAGGATTTTCCTTCTATATTTTGAGAATTCCATTTGGAAGGAATAAAATATGGACTTTTAGAAGGACTCCGTTTCCCAGCTCAATTTTCGGAAGGATCTCAGTTGTACCTTCCATATTTAATCCGTCTGAGTTAGAAGTATTGTAATTTCGGTTGGTAATTCTCGTAGGTATTTCCACCCAAGATAAAATAGATCTTTATTCCGACAAAAATAGTAGGATTATTTGGGAGGAATTAATTTGGAAGGTATAATTTCTAGATTTTTAAGAAGGAATTTCTTGGAAGGTAAGAACTCCATCATACCTTCCAATCGAACACCTTCTTATTTAGTAGGATTTCAATAACGGTCGGTAATTTCAGGTGGTAATTTTATCTTGTAACCTTTTCCCATCAGATTAGAAGGACTGTTAGGAAGGAATACATTTGGAAGGATTAATTTGTGTGGATTTTTGCGATGGAATTTTCTTCTAAATTCTCCAGGCGTATTTTCCAACCGAAATAGAACGAATATTTAGACGGAACTCAATTAGTTGGAACAACCTTCCAATAATTTAGAAGGATATTCCTTCTAAATTTTGAGAATTTTCTTCAGGCGTATTTTCCAACTGAAATAGATCAAATATTTCGACGGAATTTAATGAGTAGGAATAACTTTCCAATAATTTAGAAGGATTTTCCTTCTATATTTTGAGAATTTCAGTCAGAAGGAAAAAAATATGGACTTTTAGAAGGACTCCGTTGTACCTTCCATATTTAATCCTTCTAAGTTAGAAGTATTGTAATTTCGGTTGGTAATTCTCGTAGATATTTCCATCCAAGATAAAAGAGATCTTTATACCGACTAAAATAGTAGAATTATTTGGTAGGAATTCATTTGGAAGGTATAATTTCTAGATTTTTAAGAAGGAATTTCTTGGGAGGTAAACTTTTGGTAAGAACTCCATCATACCTTCCAATCGGACTCCTTCTTATTTAGTAGGATTTCAATAACGGTTGGTAATTTCAGGTGGTAATTTTATCTTGTAACCTTTTCCCATCAGATTAGAAGGACTGTTTGGAAGGAATACATTTGGAAGGATTAATTTGTGTGGATTTTTCAGATGGAATTTTCTTCTGAATTCTACAGGCGTATTTGCCAACCGAAATAGAACAAATATTAAGACGGAATTAAATTAGTAGGAATAACCTTCCAATAATTTAGAAGGATGATCCTTCTATATTTTGAGAATTTCAATCAGAAGGAGTAAAATATGGACTTTTAGAAGGACTCCGTTTCTCAGCTCAACTTTTGAAAGGAACTCAATTGGACCTTCCATATTTAATCCTTCTAAGTTAGAAGTATTGTAATTTCGGTTGGTAATTCTCGTAGGTATTTCCACCCAAGATAAAAGAGATCTTTATTATGACTAAAATAGTAGGATTATTTGGGAGGAATTAATTTGGAAGGTATAATTTCTAGATTTTTAAGATGGAATTTCTTGGAAGGTGAACTTTTGGTAAGAACTCCATCATACCTTCCAATCGAACTCCTTCTTATTTAGTAGGATTTCAATAACGGTCGATACTTTCAGGTGGCAATTTTATCTTGTAACCTTTTCCCATCAGATTAGAAGGTCTGTTTGGAAGGAATCCATTAGGAAGGATTAATTTGTGTGGATTTTTGCGATGGAATTTTCTTCTGAATTCTCCAGGCGTATTTTCCAACCGAAATAGAACGAATATTTAGACGGAATTCAATTAGTAAGAATAACCTTCCAATAATTTAGAAGGATTTTCCTTCTATATTTTGAGAATTTCAATCAGAAGGAGTAAAATATGGACTTTTAGAAGGACTCCGTTTTTCAGCTCAACTTTCGCAAGGAACTCAATTGTACCTTCCATATTTAATCCTTCTAAGTTAGAAGTATTGTAATTTTGGTTGGTAATTCTCGTAGGTATTTCCATCCAAGATAAAAGAGATCTTTATTTCGACTAAAATAGTAGAATTATTTGGGAGGAATTAATTTGGAAGGTATAATTTGTAGATTTTTAAGAAGGTTTTTTTTGTAGGTAAGCTATATTGGTAGGAACTCCATCATACGTTCCATTCGAACTCCTTCTTATTTAGTAGGATTCCAATAACGGTCGGTAATTTCAGGTGGTAATTTTATCTTGTAATCTTTTCCCATCAGATTAGAAGGACTATGTGGAAGGAATCCATTTGGAAGGATTCATTCTGGTTGGTAATTTTAGAAGGAATGAACTGAAATAAAAGGACTGAGCGGAAGGAAATCCCTTTAAAGTTAGTAGGATTCCTATATGATGTCAAATTAGCTTTAGCAGGAATTTTCAATACAAGCCAGGGTGGGTACCTTATTTCAAGTCCTACCCAAGTATAAAGCCTTTTTTAAATTTACTTGTACAAGAAGGAACGGGGCCGCCTAAAACGAAAAAATGCCTGACATTATTATGTCAGCAATCCCCACTGCCACGCAGAATCATTGCAAAAAAACGAGTACCTACTGTCCTACATAGCTGAGCTTCTCCTACTCCTATCTGTTTTATTTAAAAAAATAACAGGAACATGAAAAAAATGAATACACCCAAAACGGGAAAACGCCTTATACTTTCATGTTAGCAATCACTACGACCATGCGGGTGAAGCCGTGGGTGGCCGCTAGTAGTTACTTAATAGGAAAGACAGGTACTTATATAAGTAGCTTTAGTTAGGTTTGTAGATAGGTAGGTAGGTAGGTATACCATGTTAAGCCAATCTTTGATTATTAGTAGAGTGCAGTAGTTAGGTATGTCATGCTAAAACTTAAAACACGTTATGTAGGTACCTAGGTATCTGTTGACCGTTGAAGAGTTCCTCTACCTGGAGCTAATCATCACCACATCAGGTGAGCATATCCTGAAGAGGTTAAAATGCATTCTCATCGGAACCAATTCAACTCCAATTGAATTAGAAAAAGTTTTACTAATTCAGCTTGCAAGATTTGACCTAATACTTAGGTACTTACTACAACAGTTCCACTGGTGTAATTTGGTTGTACCTAATGCTTAGGGATAACAAGTTAATATTGGGCCTGGTGACCCGCTACACAGGTTTTATTTCTAAACAAACCTTTTTGGGCACCA
Organism: Chloroclysta siterata; assembly: GCA_932294275.1. Classification (NCBI taxonomy): domain Eukaryota; kingdom Metazoa; phylum Arthropoda; class Insecta; order Lepidoptera; family Geometridae; genus Chloroclysta; species Chloroclysta siterata. The sequence goes on along the minus strand of OW028592.1, from coordinate 8,013,806 downwards.
GCTTTCAACTAAGTTAATATTGAGAAAACAAAAGCATTGAAAATTACACGGGTATTTTATCACCTACCTACCTATTCTATTTCCTTTTCAATAAGTGTAACGTTAGGGTCAATTATTCGTACGGGACGTTATACCTATACCTATTAGACAGGATTTTAGATGTAGGCTAGTATAATACCTGCCCTCCTCACAGCTTAATCGGCTCTTAAACCAAACTAAACCTATTAGCCGTATTTGCATGACAATGGCATGCGTAATAATATATCTTATAATCAATATGGTTTACTTTCTACTGTAACTTTTTTTAGTCCATGTTTTAGCGGCTTTCTGGCTCGAAACTAGTTTACAAAATAGAACAAAAGTACAAAGAAATAAGATTGAATTTGCATTGTTACACTATGTACCTATTTGGTATAGAATTATTTGGGTTATATTTACATAAATTTAGACTAAAGTTAGGTATAGTTATAAATTATCAAGGGAAATCACCATAGTTACAAGTAGCTAAACTGATAAATAACTTTTAATTTAATACCTAAGTATCTACGTCGATGTACCTACTAAATATGTGTTTAAGTTTGCGTTTGTCGTTTTGTTGTTAGTTTGCTTATCTAAATATCATGTTAACCCCTATGACTGATATCGATATGCAAACTGTATATCGGTTGTCTAAACCATAAACATAAATCTAAGTCGGCCTAATAAATCCAGCAGAAAGACATGGTTAATACGTGCAGGTGCAAATGAGTATAAATATGTATAGAACTGAGTATATATTTTAGACAGAATATTGATAGGAAATCCCGAAATATACCGTCTACATTTCCTTCCGTATTATCTGTGGAGGCATACAAAGCCCTTATATAAGACACCTATTTTGTATTACTTATTTGTGTAACTTTTTTGTGTTTTGCCTATTTAAAACACACATACAAAGATAAAATGCCAAATTGCCCAAGTTGATAGTAAGATCTTCGTTCGCTCACTCGATCGAATAGGTACTTATTATTGTGTGTAGGTGAGATTAAGCCCTAGCTTTATTTTCTAGGTTTGCCTATGTATTGTGTCAACAAAATACATGCGTAGATATCAATTCTATAAATAAACCGTTAAAAGCCTGAGTATATAGGTATGTTAGACAGAATATTGATAGGAAATCCCGAAATATACCGTCTACATTTCATTCCGTATTATCTGTGGAGGCCTTATATAAGACGCCTATTTTGAATTAAGTACTTATTTGTGTTTTGCCTATTTAAAACACACATACAAAGATAAAATGCCAAATTGCCCAAGTTGATTGTAAGATCTTCGTTCGCTCACTCGATCGAATAGGTACTTATTATTGAGTGTAGGTGAGATTAAGCCCTAGCTTTATTTTCTAGGTTTGCCTATGTATTGTGTCAACAAAATACATGCGTAGATGTGGGGAGTCGCGTATAGGACTCCCCCGCACCTTGCACACGCGCTGCAGGGCGGTGTCGGGTGCCTCTCCACAATCAGGTGGACCGAGCACGGGAGCTTGCGCCGCCGTTAGCTCTAGGCCTAAACGGCACCTGATAGTGGAGGTGTTTGCTGGGTCTGGTGTAGCCGTCCGTCACCGTTGGGGGTGGGCGTGAGGTGGAGGGCCTCGTGTTGCTACTGTTGTTCCAAAAGAAACGCAAGGTTACTTCTAGGTGGCGGTAATGGGGATGCGAGGGTGTTGACTTTCCTACAGCAATTAGCATTTGCCTTGGTGATGATCCTGAACTGCTCCTCAGACTTTTTCGGATCTTGATTCCCTTCTTCCAGTTATAAGTAGATACCATTACCGATGTTATACCACACCACTGGTCGGACCTCGTCTCCTAACATACCTCGAAGCATTACCTTAAGGAGACCGAGGCCCAAACCCTTGTTTACCTCTACCTAAATCACCCTTTAGTCAACCCTCTTTCACTCCATACCGACCTCATTTATTAACAAAAACTCTTATTCTCTAGGTTACCTGACGGGAACAGTACCCCCCTTTCAGGTCAAAAGTTCCCCTATGCCCTACAGGCCTTTATTTGTTTTCAGCTTACATATATCTGTGCTAAATTTCAGTATGACAAAATATTATTTATGATTCTTCGACTACTATGTTCAAACTAATGACTTTATTTCCTACCTAGTTTATTAAGTACATAGACGCTAATTCTCCCTATTCCCTAACATAAATTAAAAACACGTAACTTGTCATTTATTCCTAATACAAACAAAATGCTAATCTAATCATAAGCAAAAATAAGGCCATGAATAGAGGGAGACAGACATATCCACTTTAGTCACCTCCGTCTAAAAACCACTACATGTTTTTAATCATGCTGTCTCGCTCTTTTCATGCGACTATTCCGTATTGATGCGTAGGAGACTGTTTCATCGCCAACAGTAGATATCAATTCTATAAATAAACCGTTAAAAACCTGAGTATATAATAATATTAATATTGATAGGAAATCCCGAAATATACCGTCTACATTTCCTTCCGTATTATCTGTGGAGGCATACAAAGCCCTTAGATTTTGACACCTATTTTGAATTACTTATTTGTGTAACTTTTAGTTTTTTGCCTATTTAAAACACACATGCAAAGATAAAATGCCAAATTGCCCAAGTTGATGTAAGGTCTTCGTACGCTCACTCGATCGAATAGGTATTATAGAGTAGTGAGATTAAGCCCTAGCTTTATTTTCTAGGTTTGCCTATGTATTGTGTCAACAAAATACATGCGTAGATATCAATTCTATAAATAAACCGTTAAAACCTGAGTATATAGGTAAGGTCGACCGGGGCAACGGTGACAGTGGGGTTAGTGTAACAATTTCAAATTTCGTGCCTTATACACGTTTTACGTATGAGAATACCATAACTAGTGATGGGACAGCGTATTTTTAAATGAATCTCTTTTTTGGGAAAGCGTTCGCTATTTAATTTGATATTTTGAAATGTGATCCAAAATTTAGAATTTTGAGTAATTTTGTAAGATTTGGAGCAGAAATAAGCCTAAATTTACAATGCCAAATAAACAAGAAATTGATGTAGTTTCTACGTGACAAATTGTGAAAAAAATTGCGCTTTTGCAATTGAAGAAAACCCGGATGCTTTTATTTTATTCGATGACATAGATAATGTTTATTTTTAATTAATACTTAAACCAACTAGAGCACTTAATTAAAAAAATGCTATTTTACTACTACTTCTTAGTTTTTTCTCCAACTAGCATTACTTAGGTACACGATTTAATTACTTACCTATTCATGAGGCAAGTGTAACATAATATGTCATCGTGTCCCATCACTATTTCTCTAAAAATCTGTTGCACTTACCCCATGACAATATAAATCTTTTGCTATGCAAAAAAGAACGTTCACTACATGAAAATAGATCACAATATAAGTTGATATTAGTAACTGCTCATCGAATTTAACCGACACCACAGACAATGCTATAGAAACCAAAAAATAGATGCTTACTGTTACACTTACCCCAGTGGTGAGGCCACTGTGACAGTCTCCAATATTGATACGTTTTACTTTCATATGTTTTTTATTATTACATTGTAAAAGGATCATACAAAAGAACGGTAGGAACCAAGCCGTAAGTTTGTTGCCTGTTCTTCTAGGCTTTGGTCACGTGGAACTGGCACCTAGAGTCACCTAGCTTTAAGACGTTTCAAAGTGATCCTTGTGATTTTATTGAATAAATACATTTTGACTTTGACTTTGACTTCACAAAGTGAAAGAAAACTACTAGGAGATATTTAAATACTTGATCAAACGTACAATAAATCAATAATTCATTTATTGAAACATTGTTTTTTTATGTTAAACCATTTAGATTTAGAAATATTTAATTACAAACTTTTGAACCAACCAATTAATGTCACACTTGCCTCGGTCCACCTTATGTTAGACAGAATATTGATAGGAAATCCCGAATAATACCGTCTACATTTCCTTCTGTATTATCTGTGGAGGCATACAAAGGCCTTATAATATAAGAAGCCCTATTTTGAATTAATTATTTGTGTAACTTTTTTGTGTTTTGCCTATTTAAAACACACATACAAAGATAAAATGCCAAATTGCCCAAGTTGATTGTAAGATCTTCGTTCGCTCACTCGATCGAATAGGATATTATAGAGTAGTGAGATTAAGCCCTAGCTTTATTTTCTAGGTTTACCTATGTACACAATACATGCGTAGATAACAATTCTATAAATAAACCGTTAAAAAACTGAGTATATAATGTTAGACAGAATATTGATAGGAAATCCGGAAATATACCGTCTACGATTCCTTCCATATTATTGCGGGGGAGGGGCGGTAAGACGCGGTGTCGCGTCGCGTCGGGAGCGTGTGGGGATCATGAATGTACAGCACAATAATGTGCGATCTGTTTATTGTACGGCCTGATAATGCACACCCCGAAGCTGTTAATCCGAAGTTGCTGCTAAATCGTCAAGCCTCGTTTAGGTACTGTAACATATTTTCCTATAACCTAGGGGTAATCTAGGGTAAATAAACACAACTATATTTACTAAAAATAATACAAGCTTTATTTTTATTGCCTAAGAGTTTTTATGTACAATTCTTGTTAAGAAAAGGTTATGCATATGATGTTAACATTAATATTAGTGCTCTGAAATCCTAAATACCTGGGGGAACACAAAACTTATGATTATAGTGTGTGTATACAGTAAAATACAAAATATGATATGGGTTGGTGAAGCGTTTGGTCAGAGCTAGGCTAAAACTTACTCTCTAGTATTTATCTGAATCGATGGCTCTTATACGAATGATATACCGCAACCAGGCGAGGTAGAACGTCGACGAATTTCACGCGGGCATCGGAATTGCCTCTGACTAACCTTTTGGGGAATATTAAATGGGTCCTCGGAATGAATGTAGCTACAAGGTAACTATGTGTAGTCTACCACGAAGATAGTAAGAGCTTGGCGGGAGCAACCACTTCAATCCCGAAGCAGCTTGGCGAAAGGCAACTGCCGGCGTCTGAGGTATCTGAGGTTGGCACCGAAATGCGCCGACACACGACTGGGCAGGAATTCAGCCTCAGGGTACAGCCTTTTCTGATCGACCAAACATAAAACTTGAATTAGAACTGACTCACAGAAACACGAGAGAAAAAATCCACATATCACAATCTCTCTTCGGAACTCACCAGGCCTCGAAGTATGATCACTGAATATAATACAACGACGGCGCGTTGTCGGACAATTAAGTCTCGTGCGTCTCGTAATCGACGACGGGTTATTTATTTAGTAAATAACAGAGAATTAAATACTATTCTCTGACGATTCGAATATATCGACCATCTATCCAAAAATATCAGTTATCATTTGTCGTGTCATGTCTGCGCCATAGACCTCATAGACCATTCATCTACTCAACTCGATCGTACATGACCGATTCTATAATTCGGACAATCGAGATACCCGATGAAACAAACGAACAAGATTACGTCAATTCGGTCTTAATGAATCAAATTAAAAATCCTTATAATCCTCCAGGAATGATCCCGAGGAATCCAAAACAAGTTAAAACTGTATCTATCCAATAAAACTGAAAAATAATAAAACGCGATTAATCGACTCGATATAATTGTTCGAAATCGAAGATCACTATCTAAAAAAAAACAACATACCATAGATTTTTCTACACTCTACTTTTTCACTTAGGCTTGCCAGCACCCGAACAGTAATTCGCTCAAATCGGATGATCGATAATCGATCGACCGAGGGAAAAAATGATTTGAATGAATAAAAAACGATATATCTGCCTGACTTGAGTTTCCACAGAGGATCGTGAACAAAATGCAGTGGATTACTTAGTATTACCCTTTAACTTGAGAGAACATATCTAATTATCGATACAATCAATATTCGACGCTCGCTCGTGTAACACGGCAACACCAGCCTATCAGCTGTTTCGTACACAACAAAATTATGACAAACTTGTTAGACAAAATGGTTTTTATAATGGTGATATAACGTTATAAAATGGTGTGTATAAAATTACAATGGCTCGCGACTGAGTTATGTGTCGCGCGAAGCGCGACACATAACGAATTTTCTGTTTAAGGCGCCAAGGTTCACGGATGAGTTCTTATGGTAATAAAACTATCTCAATGAAAGGAGTATTCAAAATACAATGGCGCGTAAGTTGAAAAATCTATGAAATTTTATATCTTCTATATTAATGGTTTTCAGTAAAAAAACGGACGTTACAGCACATCTCCCCCCGGGTAAGAATTCACGTAGGGAATTCGCCGGATGCCCTCGTCCGTACTCGCGAAGCTTAACTACCATCTAATTATTCACAATTCTACACTAAATAATAAAAAACAAGAGTCTACATAATGAAATGAAAAAAAAAAAAGGAAAGTAAAAAAGAAAAAAAATAAGTAGTACCTAAGTATGATTCCGCATAATGACTTTCATTAATAAGATTGATCTTCAGATCGACATAGTATATCATTCGGATATTCCAGGCCAGAAGATCGCGGTGAACGTCGGCAAATATTTACGACCTACACAATAATGCACCGGGTAATGTTAGCGGGTCATTAACGGATGTGTATAACGAGTTGCCGGAGTTCGTATTGAAAATAATGAAAGAAAAAATTACCCTAAAAATTGGGGTAACTCGTGTGAGTTGGTATCCTATGCAATAAGGAATGGAATCAAGTCTTTGGCACTAAGCATCGATCGATAATCGATTGACTGAATAAAATTAAAATGTTTATAATTATAATCGATTAAGCAAAAGAAATAATGGTCAATCGAAAAATGAAAGCTGTTGATGATGCTATAATATGCGTCCTGAATCGCCTTCTACGATAAACCTGGAACTATGTCATGGCTGTTGGACTATTCTAAACCCGGGCCAACACGGGGTATCTAATAGAGTAGGGATTAGTTTAAAGTATGATCTAGATTTTTGAAATCTTTAATATGCCATTTTCCTATAAATTTACCCTTGTCATCTTCAAGTTCATATACTAAAGGAGACAGTTTACGAATAACCTTGCAACGCTCATATTTAGGGGCTAGTTTCACCGCGAAATATTTATGTGCCGCACTCTGCTTGTACGTCCTTTTCCATACAACGTCACCTACGTCAAATGAAATCTCTCTGCGTTTTTTGTTATAGTATTTCGCGTTTTTATCGTGAGCACTTCTGAGCGACTGCTGTACGTGGTCAAAAATCTCCTTCAACGGTCCCAAATTTGCAACATAGCTATCGCGTGGTTTAAAAACAAGTTCGTCAATATCTTGGAAATCTTTATAGATACTGCCATCGGTGACCGCCTCCCTACCGTGTACTAGCATAAATGGAGAAAATTTAGTAGCATCATTGACTGAGGTGTTGATTGCAAATTGAACCTTGTTAACGTTTACGTCCCAAGTCCTGTGGTCATTCTCGACGTAAGAGGACAGGGCGGTCATGATGGTACGGTTATAACGTTCAACGGTGTTAACCTGAGGGCAATAAACTGGGCCTAGGTGCACCTGTGGTATATTATATTTTGCATAAAGGGCTTGAACTTCATGACCTACAAATTGGGAACCGTTGTCAGAAAGTACGGTCTGGGGTATCCCATGAACTAAAAAAACATGATCTTCGAGACGCTGGGCTATCACTTTACCAGTGGCTCGACGTAGAGGAAATAATAGACAATACTTTGTAAAACAGCATACAACAACCAGTAGATACGTGTTCTGTTGTCTCGACATTGGCAGTGGACCTACTAGATCTATGCTGATACACTGGAAAGGTCGAGAACAGATTTTAGGTTCTCCCATAAAGCCTGGGGTTGCTTGTGTGCTGTGCTTGTACGCATTGCAAGTAGAACATGATTTAATAAACTCCACGGTATCCTTATACATACCGGGCCAAAAATACCTTAGTTTTAAACGTTTATAAGTTTTCGCTACCCCGAGGTGGGCAGCGATGGGTTCAGAATGATTATCGGTTATGACACCTTCCCTAAACTCCGAGGGAACAACTTCCTTCCACTGAAAATCACCACTGAGCTTGTTATTGCTCTTAGTAAATCGATAAAGTCTACCGTGTATAATCTGAAAGTTCGGACACGCACTTGGCTTATCTGTGCAGCGCCTAACGATATTATTATACCAAGTGTCGGCCGTGTCTTCGGTGCCCATAGCAGCTATGGGTACGGATCTGGACAAAGCATCTGGCACAACGTTCTGTACGCCCCTCCTATGTTCAATTACTAAGTTGTAAGGCGAGAGTCTACATCCCCATCGTGCTAAGCGACCAGTAGGATTTTTGAGATTCAAGAACCATTTGAGGCTAGCATGATCAGTAATTACACGGACCGGTTTACTCCCTTCGATGTAAGGACGGAAATGTTCTACTACGTGAACCACTGCCAGGGCCTCCCTCTCTGTGGCCGAGTAGTTGCGTTCCGCTGGGGACAGGGAACGGCTGCAATATGCTATCGGATGCTCTTGTCCATCTATAGTCTGGGTAAGAGTTCCTCCAATACCGAAGTCTGACGCGTCGCAATGTACTGCGAACGGTAGGCAAAAATCGGGGCAGGTAAGAACGGGAGAAGTAGTAAGAGCTAATTTTAAATCGTTAAAAGCCTTATCGGCCTCGGGTGTCCACTCGAATGGAGGGGCACCCTTGCGAGTAGAGGTAAGAGTATTTAAAGGTCCCGCCCTATGACTGAAATTATTTATGAAGCGTCGATAGTAAGATGCAGTGCCTAAAAATCTTTTGACATCTTTACGACAAACAGGTGTAGGGAAATCTACAATAGCTTTTACTTTGTCGGGGTCCGTGCGCAAGCCGTACTCGTCAATGACGTGACCTAGATACTTTAACTGCTTCCTAAGGAATTGGCATTTGCCCATATTAATCGTGAGTCCGGCTTCGTGTAGCCGATCCTTGACTCTCTTGAGTAGCCTAACATGATCCTCAAACGTAGAGGTAAATAATATTATATCGTCTAGGTAAATAAATACTTTATTATCGAATTCAGGGCCGAACAACCTGTCCATCAACCTCTGTTGTGTACTGCCGGCCGACGTAAGACCGAAGCACATTCTAGTGTAGTGGAATAGACCGCGCCCCATCACTGTAAAAGCAGTTTTTTCCCTGGACTCCATCGAGTCCAACGGAATCTGATGGTAGGCCGCTTTTAAATCTATAGAGGATAGGTATTTGGCGTTCCTAAGCTGATCCAGTATATGGCTGATGTAAGGGAGTGGGTAAGCGTCATGCTTCGTTACTTCGTTCAGCTTCCTGCTGTCCAGGCAGAAGCGGAATGTACCGTCGGATTTCGGAGCTAGAGTGACTGGGCTACTCCACGCGCTGTTGCTAGGTTCAATGACACCGTCCTTCAGCATCTGATCAACCTGCCTGTTGACTTCGGCTAGCTTCTCTGGTGACATCATGTAGTAGCGTTGCTTGATCGGTGGATGGTCACCAGTGTCAATCTTGTGGGTCACGAGATGAGTCATTCCTAAACCTTTCTTCTCTGCAGAAATGTCTTCGAACTGACGCATGATTTCCTTCGCTTGCACCCGCTCCCTCTCATTCAAAGAACCAAAATCTCTTAAGTATCTATCCGTTGTAGCTATAGTATCTACATGTTCAGTAGGATAAAAATATTCGCTGTCTTTCAACAACGAGAGAACGTCTGGCGCTATATTAAACGCTTTCCAAAAGTTTATACCAAAAATAAGCTCAGTGGAGACTTCAGGAACTATGTAAAACTTAACAATAGCAGTTTTCTTTGCTACCGTGACAGGCAGAAGAATATAGCCAGTCACGGGTGCGAAAGAATCATTAGCAGTTTTAATATAATTTAAATCAAAAGAATCATGAATAGTAACTAAATTTTTGAAGTGTTTGATAGCGTCACTACCTATAATAGAAATTTCAGCACCAGAGTCCATTAGGCCTCTGTATTCAAGATCATAAACTGATATAGTAAGAAAAGGGCGTTTATCATCACTTTTTATTTCGTGAACCAGCGGCGGCGAGGATTGCTCCTTGGAAAAGAAACGTGCAACAAATTCTAACCAAGCTTTCCAATCATTAGCATGTCTACTACCCACTGGATGTGCATCAGGACGTTGCTGGTTCACTTCCTCAAGTTTTTTGAGACCGCAGACCCAGAAGCTTTGTCGGTTGAGCATTTCGGACAAGTTTTGAATGTTGCTCCCTTTTCTCCACAACGATAACATACTAAACTAAAAGGAGCTTTGCAAATACTCAGACTATGACCATTTACTCTACAACGGACACAGAAATCATCATTAGACTGAACCGCTGCCACTCTGGGTCCGGGGTGCTGAGATGAGTTTTTATAACCTAGATCTGGTGCTAAAGAGAGATTGTTACTCCGGGGGGGTTCTGTAAAAACTTCAGAGCGTTGCTTAGCATGCTCTAATAGCCTGCATTTGCTTTTCAATTCCATCCATGACTTGACAGGGCTTAGCGCCAATTGTGTTGTATAGAAAGGTCTAACATTGTAAAGAACTATATTCAACTTTTCCTCATCTGAGATAGACTTTGATAATCTTGTAAAAAAGTTTTGCATAATGCTTAGGTAATTAATAATACTTTCATCTCTACCTTGGGTACGTGATCTGATTTCCTGCATGAGCCTGTGATCATAATCAAAAGGTAAATACTCCTCCAGTAACAAAGACTTCAATTCATACCAATCATTGACATCTAGTCTGACAGCACGGTACCAGCACAAGGCCTCATCAGTGAACAGTTCAGATGATGAATTAAAAAGTTTAGTATCAGAAACACCCCTTGACAGACATAATTCCTCCAGTCTTTGCAAGAAAGCTTTAACACAAGTCTTCCCATTAAATTTAAGATTCAAGGTGTGAATAGCAGAATATTTACTACAACTTGCATTACTGGTTGATTTTATCTCTGTTTCAGGTTTAGAATTTGAAGCACTATCATTAGCTATGTCAGAAGGAGCTGATGAGACTGCACTCTTGAAATTGCAAAAGATATTATCTAACTTATTCAACAACCTTCCCAAACGCTCCTGCAAAGTTGTGTATGAAGACAACAACTCATCAGTATCACATGGTGTAACCAAACGCCCAAACCTATGAAACAGATGGTGGCCTAAGGCTTGTACTCTATTCAAAATCTTCAGGGAGCATGGCTTCATGGAGGCACCAGCAATCAAATCATTGAGACTATCTAGTTTAGTACGAATGACTGCAAGTTCAGAAGAAATCTCAAACTCAGTACTAACAACTTCATCAGAAGGAATTTCCTTATTCAGGTCTCGAACCTGAACCCTCAAAGCGGTGACGGTATCCCCCGCTGGTTTAGCGCCCCTGATTTTAACTTCGTATTCCAGCTCATCCTTAGCCAAGACATTGAAAGCAATTGGTCTTTCTTCCAACATTATGAATGTATAGAACAAAAAATATTAAAATATTAAAAAAACTCAAAATTTTTGAGGTATTGTTTTAAAATAAGATTCAGTATAGGTAGCTAGATAGTAATAGAACTCAGACTGACCAAACTTACAAGAATAAACACACTTTTACTATGATAAAAAATAAAATCTGAGTTTTCATTCAGCCTAGCCCGGACCAATTATTTCATGAGCTATATTTGACCAGAAAAAAGACTTTTTTTAAACTTTTAGCCACGCAATCACCAGTCCCTGTTCGGGCGCCATTATGTAACATATTTTCCTATAACCTAGGGGTAATCTAGGGTAAATAAACACAACTATATTTACTAAAAATAATACAAGCTTTATTTTTATTGCCTAAGAGTTTTTATGTACAATTCTTGTTAAGAAAAGGTTATGCATATGATGTTAACATTAATATTAGTGCTCTGAAATCCTAAATACCTGGGGGAACACAAAACTTATGATTATAGTGTGTGTATACAGTAAAATACAAAATATGATATGGGTTGGTGAAGCGTTTGGTCAGAGCTAGGCTAAAACTTACTCTCTAGTATTTATCTGAATCGATGGCTCTTATACGAATGATATACCGCAACCAGGCGAGGTAGAACGTCGACGAATTTCACGCGGGCATCGGAATTGCCTCTGACTAACCTTTTGGGGAATATTAAATGGGTCCTCGGAATGAATGTAGCTACAAGGTAACTATGTGTAGTCTACCACGAAGATAGTAAGAGCTTGGCGGGAGCAACCACTTCAATCCCGAAGCAGCTTGGCGAAAGGCAACTGCCGGCGTCTGAGGTATCTGAGGTTGGCACCGAAATGCGCCGACACACGACTGGGCAGGAATTCAGCCTCAGGGTACAGCCTTTTCTGATCGACCAAACATAAAACTTGAATTAGAACTGACTCACAGAAACACGAGAGAAAAAATCCACATATCACAATCTCTCTTCGGAACTCACCAGGCCTCGAAGTATGATCACTGAATATAATACAACGACGGCGCGTTGTCGGACAATTAAGTCTCGTGCGTCTCGTAATCGACGACGGGTTATTTATTTAGTAAATAACAGAGAATTAAATACTATTCTCTGACGATTCGAATATATCGACCATCTATCCAAAAATATCAGTTATCATTTGTCGTGTCATGTCTGCGCCATAGACCTCATAGACCATTCATCTACTCAACTCGATCGTACATGACCGATTCTATAATTCGGACAATCGAGATACCCGATGAAACAAACGAACAAGATTACGTCAATTCGGTCTTAATGAATCAAATTAAAAATCCTTATAATCCTCCAGGAATGATCCCGAGGAATCCAAAACAAGTTAAAACTGTATCTATCCAATAAAACTGAAAAATAATAAAACGCGATTAATCGACTCGATATAATTGTTCGAAATCGAAGATCACTATCTAAAAAAAAACAACATACCATAGATTTTTCTACACTCTACTTTTTCACTTAGGCTTGCCAGCACCCGAACAGTAATTCGCTCAAATCGGATGATCGATAATCGATCGACCGAGGGAAAAAATGATTTGAATGAATAAAAAACGATATATCTGCCTGACTTGAGTTTCCACAGAGGATCGTGAACAAAATGCAGTGGATTACTTAGTATTACCCTTTAACTTGAGAGAACATATCTAATTATCGATACAATCAATATTCGACGCTCGCTCGTGTAACACGGCAACACCAGCCTATCAGCTGTTTCGTACACAACAAAATTATGACAAACTTGTTAGACAAAATGGTTTTTATAATGGTGATATAACGTTATAAAATGGTGTGTATAAAATTACAATGGCTCGCGACTGAGTTATGTGTCGCGCGAAGCGCGACACATAACGAATTTTCTGTTTAAGGCGCCAAGGTTCACGGATGAGTTCTTATGGTAATAAAACTATCTCAATGAAAGGAGTATTCAAAATACAATGGCGCGTAAGTTGAAAAATCTATGAAATTTTATATCTTCTATATTAATGGTTTTCAGTAAAAAAACGGACGTTACAGTACATAGCAGTTTAATCCTACTAATATTATAAACGCGACAGTTTGTAAGTATGGATGGATGAATAAATCAACAGCGAGAGAGGATTATGATTATCATGTGTATCTATTTATGTATACATTTTTCTTTGTAGCACCCGAACGGCTGAACAAACAACAACAAAATATTCGTATTATCCTCCTGAGTGTCATAGGATATTCCCCCATGTCAATAAATATATTTTATTTACATTATTATTTTGAAATATATTTAAAATATATATCAAAATAATATTATCAGGGCGTTTATCGTTTTTAATTAAATGCGTATACAAAGTTTCATGCCTCTTTGTTGTCGTAGGCGTATCAAATTCAGGGGGAGGCAGCTGCCCTCCCTTGCCCCCCCTGGGTACACCCATGGCAAGGAGCTAATCTTGAGTGCAGTAGCCATGTAAAACTTATAACCGACTATTCTAATAGAATGCGTACACAAAATTTTGTGTCTGTGCTGTTGACCATTGAAGAGTTCCTTTATCTGGAGTCAACCCTGGATGTCTATTCAGGTCATGCTTACAAATAAAGATGCATTTTCATCGGAACTGAACCAACATTTTATAATTTAACTTGGTAGGATATGAGGAAGTGGTTCTAATTCAGCTTACAAGATTTGACCCAAACAAACAGACAGTCATATAAACATTCATATATATACATTGCAAGATATGTAAAAGCTTGTAAGAAATAGAACATAATCCACCACAAGTGCACAATACGGCTGCTGTTGTACAATAACGCGCTGTAGTAAAATAAAAACTGGTCATACAATAACTGTCCTTTTGCGCAGCGAGCAAGTTATGACGTGTTCATTTTTATTTCTTTTCGTTTCGTCCGGTCAAAGAGAGCGTGCGCGTGCGACGTCGTCGTGTTGATTGGGGTCCCAGTTCCCAAGGGAGAACTGGGACCCCAGTGTGTGTGGGTGTAATAAACCAGAGCGAAGTGGTAAGTAATCTAAATCTTCCATATGAATTCCGGGCAACAAGGCTATTTTAGCAGAAAAATCGTTGTCAACAAGTGTTTGCTCTTTTGCAAATGGCGGACCTACAGTGCAAGTTGTTTTCAAATAGGTACTCATACCTATTTGTTTCAAAATTTGTTAGCTGTAAATTTGCATGTTATTCTAGAATATTCTACTAATTTCCACTCACCTTGCCCGCGTTGCCGTAGGCAGGTAGGTAAGGTATTGGTTTATATAGATCGATGTATCCAAATATTTTAGTAGGTATACCTACCATATATTAGAGTTCTTTGTGAAGAGTAGATAATTTCTCTTTAATGAAGGGCTTGTCCGGGGAAGTACTACCACCATGTCTATTTTCTGCCGCCAACCAGTATTGCTGTGTTTCGGTTTGGAGGGAGTGCAGAGCAGTGCATCGTAGGGCACGTTTGTTCCTGACTTGTATGACCTGCGAGGCAATGCGTAATTTTGGTTGGTTCTACATTGGAACGATAGAAGCTAATATCAATAAAATAATAGTGCTGATTAAACCAACTTGATTTAATATTGCAGATTGAAAATCTGATTTGGAAGGGAGGAGAGTTGGGAATGGAGTCCCCATCCGTTCTCAGCAGCTCAGACGCCCAGGAGCTCCAGGTAGTGCTGCTACAACTTGGGGCAAATGATGAGACTGTGAAGAGTCCTTGGTAAGCATTACGTACATACCTACCTAATTTTATCGTTCATGAAAAATAGTATTTACCACTCCTAAAAATTTAAAACGATAAATTTGAATCGCTTCACCCAAAGTCAATGGTGCCGTTAATCGTCGTATTTATTTCATTAAAAATAAAACTAGGTCTGCCACTGGGTCCCAAAGCCGTTGGCTCTACATCGACCATTATGTCATGTGTCCGCTCGCTTTGCTTAATTTTTTGTCACTCTCACGTAACTTTTTACAAACATTTATTTGGCAGGCTATGTGTGTATCTTCAATCCAGCCAAATTCGATGTAGAAAGTTTGTCATTGTAGTATTTAAACTTAAAAATCACCTTCTTGTTGATTTTTCTGAGATTTTACTTTTTGCACTTGTCGATTTAAGATCTTGCCTAAAATGTTTAATGTTAACAATTATTGAGAATTTTTGGTTTTACATTCTACATCAAATTTAGGTAGAGTATGTACATAATACAAGGTGTAATAAGACCATTCCCGAAATCTAAAAATAAAACAGCTGTTTCATACAAAAATGCAATACCTCTTGGATAATAAACATAATAATAATAATAATAAACAGCTGCTTTGATTTTCACATTCACAGTGTTGGTTCCATGGATAATAATATTCACATTAATAGGTAATTTACTTACACCCCCTGAAGTTTTCGGGAGTGGTCTATACAGGTGTGAGTAGGTGTTTGAATTAATTGTTTCAGATAATGGCTACTCTTCTGTAGAAGAGCTGAAACTTATCACAGAATACGATTTAAAAAGCTTGATACCACAGTTACTAACACGAAAAAAAATTGCATGCGCACTCGCTTCATGGCTGCTTGATAACGATCAAGAAGTAGAAGAAAATATTCTCTGGGTTAATAATTTAAATTTTATTTTTCTTTACCGAAATTAAACAAATCATGGTTGTGGTGTGACATTAATATATCGCACCTCGTCTGAAAAACTGTCGTAACACAATAAAATAGACATTTAAATCTCATTATATTATGTTATTTTTCCAGACTGCTGGCGTTCATCCTAGCCAATCTGTGAGTAGAAGAGGGTCTAAGTGTGGGGCCTCTTCAAAAAGCAGCGATAGTTCGGCTACAACCGCAAACACTGACAGTGCTCAAACAGAAGAAATAAGTGAACCAGACTTATCATTATTCGACCATCATTTAGAAAACTTAGATTTATGTGTACGTGCTGCTGAAGACGCAGCGAATGTTTCAAGTTTCATTCCACATAAAGAAAAGAATGTAATTATAACCCGTCATAAAAACCCGATCTGGATCTTGCTAAATAAGGGTTCAGTAGAAGAGAAAAGGATCGCCAACTTACCGGAAGACTGCGTCCTTGAGGCATGCGATATCAAAGTGGTGGCACAAAGTGTGGCACAGTATTTATTTTTGGAAGCTTCGCCGCCTAAACGTCAAGTCACACCCACTACTTGTAGCTTCTGGACAAAAAGTTATTTTGAAGCCCTGTTCCCATGCACAAGTTCACACAGGTTTTATTTTATTGAAAAAGAAGAATACAAAACAAAAAGCGGAAAAAATGTTAACAAAACACGTCCCATTGGAGCTTTGTACACGCAATTAAGTTTACTTCGAAAAAAACTGTTGATAAAAGATTCGTCAGCAAAGTTGCGTTCATCAAGCAAGACCTTGGTACCAGCACCGCAGATTACCCCACAAAAAGTTACTCGGGCGTCCTGCCACCGGACAGCTGAAGGTATCACCGACTATTGCCCTCCAGGTATATACAATTAGGAAGCTCTAAACCTAATCGTGCCGTTTATCAAAATAATGCGTATTTAATTACTTTCATTTTGTTTCAGAATCTGATTCGAACGAATTTGCGCACGCTTGTACCGTCACATATATCCAGTGACCTGCTGCAAGACTGGACCGATACGCATGACTTTCGCATGAAGGAATTGAAAGAGACGCCGGGAACATTGTGGGATTACTTCCAATCTTATAAAGGACTCGCAGTACCAAGTGTTGGGCCGGCTCTAGTGAGTATTTAATATTTAAGTACATTGTCAGCCCCTTAAGTCCACATTTGAAACCATGAAAGAAGTTGGAAAATCAAATGCATATTTTTTCCTTGCAGATACAAAAAGACTTCCAATTGCTATACAAAGATTTGCCGCCATTAAACCAACTGCAAGACTTTTTGGTATCGAAAAAGACTTCTCTGAAAAATATAGCGCTGCAAGTGCTTTGCAGAGTAATCGCGGAAAAACAAAAACAAAGAATATCACTATTTCTTTCTTTGGTTGAAAGTAAGTACCGTCATGTTATGCTATAATAGTACAAAGAGCGAATTTATGTATTGAGGGAAAAGAACCTTAAAATGACTTTAATTATAGATAAACCATTTAAATGAGTTCACTTCCTATGATTTTGCATTTTTGTATAACCAAGACAGCTTTTTTCGCTTAATAAAAGATATATTTCAATACATTTTGTGTTCCCGTGGACCTTATTAAGTTGGGGCTTTTTTATATCAAAATTTTCATTGTACATTGTATATTTGCAGGTGACAATTTAACACAACAGACAACTGGATTGCTCTTGCTCCTACCTTTCCTGTTTCCTGGAGTCTACCAGGTGGATAAACATTGGAAGCCGACAAAAAGTGACGTACTCGATGCATTTATTTTTAAAGTCCATACCGAAGCTGACGTTCAAGATGGAATCACTCAAATGCGCGATCACCTTAAACAGGTACAAAATAAACTGAAATGGGAAAATATACACTTACAACCATTCGTTCTAGTTGTAGGTACGTCTTGGGATGAAATTGATCAAGCGCACATTGTGCTTGACCAAATTATATACTCTTTTCCCACTGTATTGGAGGCTGTAGAAGTTTGCTTTCAACTATTTCATTCGTTTCATGCACAATATCCACTTGAAAGTCATAACGTATGGGAATTTATACAACAAGCGGTTTACAAAATATATACAAAGTTCGATTGGAACCACCGATCGACATCGGAATTGGCGGAACAATTAGACCTCTCATTAAAACGGCCATAGAAGTAATTGTATTGCAATAATGATAAGTTGTGGCCACTGCTCAAGTAAATTTTCCGAAGTAAATTCATTGATATTTCATTTAAAAAACGACTGCAATAATGTGACACAGTTAACATCTAGTGGAGCTGGTTATAAATGTGGACAAGGTTGTTTCGAAAAAAAATTTGATTCCTTAAATACACTGAGAATGCATTTGAATAGGATGCACATTAATAGTAACCAAAATAGATACACTCTTGCTTCAGAAGCATCGTTGCCAGTACCAGGTCAAAGTTCGTTACCGACACACATTGAGAGCAATAATAATCAAAATAATTGTAGTAGTAGTGAGGAATCAGTATCAGGTCATAATTTTTTGCCACCAAGCATTAATAATGAGTCAGTAGTAATAATCAACCTAAACAATGTTTAAATGAGCAAATAGAAGGAAATCGAGAAATTGATGGTTCATTCAGTGCCTCTTTTAGCAAAAAACAGTTATTAGTATCTGAAACTGGATTAATGGTTAGTTCTTTTTTAGCTGACCCGTTAATATCAAGAAGTACTGTTAAATTGTTAATAAAATCGATGACATCGTACGTCGCTAATGTAATACCGCTAATTTGTCTAAAAGTATTAGAATCTAATGTAGGTGGACTCATGTTGGATGTAACTCAATCAGTTAAGGATTTCTGTAGTGAATATAAATGGAATAAATATTTCAAAGATTTAGGAACATTCATAGAGCCCTTGCAATACCAAACTACTACAGAACTAAGAGCTGAGCTTATTGGCGGTAAAAGGAAACATATCTTGGGCACTGGTCAATTTATTCCTTTACGGTTTGTGCTGTGTAAGTTTTTGAGCATCCCAGGAGTTTTAAAGTCAATTGAAGAATATGTTGACCAATGCTTACGTTCAAAAGTAGTTACAAACGTTGTTCGTACCTCTGTTTGGTTGAATAAAATTCAATCGCTCGAAGCTAATGTCAAGATATTTCCGCTATTTGTATATTACGACGATTATGAAACTGGTAATCCTCTTGGCTCACATGCTGGCATTCATAAATTAGGTGCAGTTTATGCATCAATAGCGTGTTTACCTCCAAATTTAGCGTCACAGTTGAAATATATTTTTCTCTTCGCTCTATTTTATGCGTCAGATCGAACACGGGATGGTGGAAATTTCAATTGTTTTCTTAAAGTAATCGATGAACTAAATTTCTTGGCTGATACTGGTATTGATATAAATGTTCCTGGATATTTTAAAGGTCTTATCAAATTTCAATTAGCATCTTTAATCGGTGACAACCTTGGCCTGCATTCTATTTTAGGATTTGTAGAAAATTTCACAGCTAATTATCCGTGCCGATTCTGTCGAACTCATAAAACTGAAATAAAGAGAATGTGCAGTGAGGAACTATCCTTACTCCGAAATGAAAGTATCTGGCAATAAGAAAGAAAGAAAGAAAGGGTCTGGCATTTGATACACTTTTTTATGATTTTCACGTTTGTGCTTATTGTGTAAGTAAGACGAACGTTAAAAAGTATTTGTCTTACAACGATCTAGGTTTTTTAAAACCAAATGTTCTGACAAAATTACCCCCTCATAGCTGGTGGTATGTCATTGTAAGAAATTCTTTCTATTAATTTAATTAAGCCTCTTATACAGTGTGCAACATAAACCCTAAGAACATAATTTCTTACTCCAATCATATTAATTCCAAGTAAAATCATAAAAGTATTATCAGTGTTATCTATCAAAAGGTTGAAATGTGCGAGCGAGAAGGAGAAAACTACCTCTCATGGCGGGTGGTATGTCATTATTGACAAGAAATCCATTCTATTAATAAACAAATAACAATTAATTCTAATAGCAAGGGTTTTTGCTGCATACTGTCTAAGTATTATTGACTGTATTTGAACTTTTTATATGTGACTAGCGGCCTGTCCCAGCTTCGCATGGGTCATGGTCATAAATTTTTTGAACATTTTAGGATAAACTTAGACCGTGGGTTCGAGCCTCGCGTCTACTTATTTCATACATTTGCACGCGCTTCTCCTTGAGTGAGTGAAATCGCACCCCGCGCGTGACCCGTGGACCCGTTAACATTTTTAATTTGGTCATATCTTTTGAATGGAATGTCCGATTTGAAAATTTTTAGAAATAATCTATAGGTATTGAAACTGTCTTAATTATGAAATGATTTATTTGGATAAGGATTAATACCAAGGTACAAATAAAGACCCTTTTCTGGCGGAGGCATTTCAATTATTTTTTTATAATAAAAGAACACTTATTGTGACATAACTATAATAGTTAGACATATGTTGTCGCGACATTTTTTGTAGATGATGACGTGTTCTACAAAATCGTTGTACATTATTTTGTTCCATCTTCAATAGTTTTCGCAGCGCACGCGATGTAAGGTTTTTGTTTTCCACCTTGGGTTACATTATTGAAGTTTTAGTAAGGATCCCTGATTTTTTTGAAAATATAATATAGCCTATGTTACTCAGGGATAATGTAGCATTCTAATGGTGAAAAAATTTTTGAAATCGGACCAATAGTTTTTGAGCGTATTCGTTACAAAAAAAAAATACAAAAATACAAATGTTTCCTCTTTATAATATTACTAGCGGCCTGTCCCAGCTTCGCATGGGTGGTCATAAATTTTTTGAACATTTTAGGATAAACTTAAACCGTGGGTTCGAGCCTCGCGTCTACTTATTTCATACATTTGCACGCGCTTCTCCTTGAGTAAGTGAAATCGCACCGCGCGCGAGACCCGTGGACCCGTTAACATTTTTAATTTCGTCATATCTTTTGAATGGAATGTCCGATTTGAAAAATTTAAGAAGTAATCTATAGGTATTGAAACCGTCTTAATTATGAAATGATTTATTTGGATAAGGATTAATACCAAGGTACAAATAAAGACCCTTTTCTAGCGGCGGCATTTCAATTAAATTTTTATAATAAAAGAACACTTATTGTGACATAACTATAATAGTTAGACATATGCTGTCGCGACATTTTTTGTAGATGATAACGTGTTCTACAAAATCGTAGTACATTATTTTGTTCTATCTTCAATAGTTTTCGCAGCGCACGCGATGTAAGGTTTTTTGTTTTCCACCTTGGGTTACATTATTGAAGTTTTAGTAAGGATCCCTGATTATTTTGAAAATATAATATAGCCTATGTTACTCAGGGATAATGTAGCATTCTAATGGTGAAAGAATTTTTGAAATCGGACCAGTAGTTTTTGAGCCTATTCGTTACATACAAAAATACAAAAATACAAAAATACAAAAATACAAAGTTTACCTCTTTATAATATTAGTGTAGATTTGAATTCTTTGTGTTTGTTTGATAAATAATTATCAGGTACTTTGATACTTGCATTTGTTATTTGATACTTTTCTAGATTTTTTACTTTTACTAACTGTATTCGAACTTTTTGTATGGGATTTGTTTTCTTTGTGTTTGTTTGGTTGATTTATAATTAACAGATACTTTCTTTGAAATATACTTAAAGTATTGTCTTGGCATTTGTTTTTGCCTCCATAAGTTCAATTAAAACTGTATAACATTATGCTTTATGCTATTTGCATTAGTAAAACAAACGTTAAAAATAATGTTTCTTGTGATAGCTTTTTTTACCATAATTGCTACAATGTGCAACAAGAAACACCTGCTCGATCCAATAATAACTATTGAATTCTTTAAATAGTAAAATATCTTTTAACTAATTATTGAATATTGAATTTTTATTCAGAATAAATCTACAGATTTTATAATTTTATATACTTTGTACTCGGGCAGGGTTTTTGTTGCATTACTGTCTGTCTATCCAACAATATTATTGAGTGTTTTTGTATTTCAAGTTATTTGTTCTTTGTGTTTAATTTATTAATTTATCTAATTTTTTGTTTAATTAATATTAATCGGATAGTACCTACTTTAATTCAATATATTTGATCTATATTTTTTTGATACCTGTGTTTTATTAATCTTCATGTTTCTTAATTACAGAAGTTTTTACTGTCTCAAAACTCGGAGAGTAAAGGCTCGAAGTAGCTTGAATAACCTATTTATGACGAGGAGAAATAACTGAGTTTTTCCGTTCGATACCTCAATACCTTGCGATGAAAAAAAAGTACCGTGAGTATCCTAACATTTTTCTTCCATTTCAGATGGTTGTACCGTCTAAAGTTTAAAGATTTGTTTTCTGATGCCTGAATTACCTACCCACGACCGAGGAAAAGTACACGGGGTACACCAGCATTTTCTTTCCATCTTAGATGATTTTACCGCCTGAAGTTTGAAGATTTGGTTTCTGATGCCTGAATTACCTATACCTACGACCAAGGAAAAGTACACGGGGTACACCAGCATTTTCTTTCCATCTTAGATGATTGTACCGCCTGAAGTTTGAAGATTTGGTTTCTGATGCCTGAATTACTTATACCTACGACCGAGGAAAAGTACACGGGGTACACCAGCATTTTCTTTCCATCTTAGATGATTGTACTGCCTGAAGTTTGAAGATTTGGTTTCTGATGCCTGAATTACCTACCTACGACCGAGGAAAAGTACACGGGGTACACCAGCATTTTCTTTCCATCTTAGATGATTGTACCGCCTGAAGTTTGAAGATTTGGTTTCTGATGCCTGAATTACCAACCTACGACCGAGGAAAAGTACAGTGGGTGCACTAGCATTTCAATCCGTCTCAGATGATTTCACCGCCGTATATTCAGACATTTGCCTCCAAATATGCTTGAATTACCTTCTTACGACGTTGTCAAATATGACCACCGTAGAAAGGTTATTCAAGAATTGGGAGGTAAATCTCTGAACATCTGATGGTAAAATCATCCGAGATGGATGGAAAATGCTGGTATACCCAGTGTACTTTTCCTGCGTCATAGGTAGGTAATTCAGGCATCAGAAGGTAAATCTTCAAACTTCAGGTGGTATAATCATCTGAGATGGAAGGAACTTCTGGTATACCCACCGTACTTTTCCTACGTCATAGGTAGGTAATTCAGGCATCAGAAGGTAAATCTTCAAGCTTCAGGCGGTACAATCATCTGAGATGGAAGGAAAATCTGGTACACCCACCATACTTTTCCTACGTCATAGGTAGGTAATTCAGGCATCAGAAGGTAAATCTTCAAGCTTCAGGCGGTACAATCATCTGAGATGGAAGGAAAATCTGGTACACCCACCGTACTTTTCCTACGTCATAGGTAGGTAATTCAGGCATCAGAAGGTAAATCTTCAAACTTCAGGCGGTATAATCATCTGAGATGGAAGAAACTTCTGGTATACCCACCGTACTTTTCCTCCGTAATAGATAGGTAATTCAGGCATCAGAAGGTAAATCTCTGAACTTCAGAGGGTAAAATCATCTAAGATGGAAGGAAAATCTGGTATACCCACCGTACTTTTCCTCCGTAATAGGTAGGTAATTTAGGCATCAGAAGGTAAATCTCTGAACTTCAGAGGGTAAAATCATCTAAGATGGAAGGAAAATCTGGTATACCCACCGTACTTTTCCTCCGTAATAGGTAGGTAATTCAGGCATCAGAAGGTAAATCTCTGAACTTCAGAGGGTAAAATCATCTAAGATGGAAGGAAAATCTGGTATACCCACCGTACTTTTCCTCCGTAATAGGTAGGTAATTCAGGCATCAGAAGGTAAATCTCTGAACTTCAGAGGGTAAAATCATCTAAGATGGAAGGAAAATCTGGTATACCCACCGTACTTTTCCTCCGTAATAGGTAGGTAATTCAGGCATCAGAAGGTAAATCTCTGAACTTCAGAGGGTAAAATCATCTAAGATGGAAGGAAAATCTGGTATACCCACCGTACTTTTCCTCCGTAATAGGTAGGTAATTCAGGCACCAGAAGGTAAATCTCTGAACTTCAGAGGGTAAAATCATCTAAGATGGAAGGAAAATTTGGTATACCCACCGTACTTTTCCTCCGTAATAGGTAGGTAATTCAGGCACCAGAAGGTAAATCTCTGAACTTCAGAGGGTAAAACCAACTGAGATTGAAGGAACTTCCGGTATACACACCATACTTTTACAAGCATCGGAAGGAAAAACCATCTGAAATGATAGGAGAACGCAGACAACCTACCATATTTTTCCTTCTTTGTAGGTAGGTAAATCGGTAATTGGAAGGAAAATTTATCAATATCCTTCCTTGTAAATCCACCTCATTTGGTAGGTAGAATTGGCAGGTAATTAATATGGAAGGAAAAATATTTTTTATTTACCGTCCAGTTTGTTACCTTCCAAAACATTCCTTCCTAGTCGACTCACACGGTTACCTGGAAGGTAATAAAATGGAAGGTAATGAAATGAAAGGAAAAGTGATTCTTTTTTTACCTTCCAAAACATTCCTTCCTAGTCGACTCACACGGTTACCTGGAAGGTAATAAATTGGAAGGTAATGAAATAGAAGGAAAAGTGATTCTTTTTTTCCTTCCAAAACATTCCTTCTTAGTCGACTCACACGGTTACCTGGAAGGTAATGAACCGGAAGGTAATGAAATGGAAGGAAAAGTGATTCTTTTTTTTACCTTCCAAAACATTCCTTCTTAGTCGACTCACACGGTAAGTCGGAAGGTAATTTGATTGAGTGGAAATTTACCTTAGCTTTTGGAAGGTTAGATATGGAAGGACAGTATACGAAGTAAAATTTGGAAGGAAAAACTTTCCATTCGTAAAGGCAGGAAAAATTCCAACTGAGTCAACTTCGTGGGTGTTACCTTCTCTTTATCGGAAGGTTATTTTTCTCAGTGTATGTTCATCACACAAATGTTTGTTCTCGATGGGAATCGAACCCACGTCCTACGGCACAGAAGGCAGAGCTACAACCAACTGAGCTGTGAAGTGACAGCCTTCACAGCCTAGAAGAACAAATAAGAAATTTGCAACTTGGTACCACAAAATCCAGAAAAATACCTTTTCATTACTCATACTCGGAAAGTAGGTCTGAAGTTCTGAAGTTGCCCGATGAGCGGGTTGGAATTAATACATTTCCGCCCTAGAGAGAATCGTATTCAACGGACAGCTGTCAAATTATAAAAAAAAACTAGTTCTTTTTTCACATTTCCTAGGAAAATAAACCTCTTTGGTTTACGAATGCCAACAGTATGACTGATGACCTTCTATTGACATTCGTAACCTAAAGAGGTTTATTACCAAAGAGGTTTATTCAGCCAAGTTAGTGAAAACTGTAATGGATTTTTTTAAATAGGTTTTATAATCATAACTATTTAATTTCATTCTTTTTAACAAAACATGCAATTTTAACCTTTTTCGTAAATATAATCTATGCTACTTATCCTATCATCAAATGACATCGAACATAAAAACTCTTTGGTTAGAATGCAGCATGGATTGTATCTACTACAATCGACTAATTTTTTCTTTAGCTAATTCATTTTTTTATTTTTACTTTCCTTGTATTCGTAATGAAAAGCACAGTGTTTACCTCGGGTTAAAGACTTATTTAGTCGAACTATTAACTAAACCCCGTCTCGGGACTAAATAATTTACTTTCACCCCTAGGGTAACAATGTACTATTCTTTTGTATTCTGTAGTTCCTGCTGTTTATTTATTTATAAGTATAAGGATCATACAAAAGAGCGGTAGGAACCAAGCCGTAAGTTTGTTGCCTGTTCTTCTAGGCTTTGGTCGCGTGGAACTGGCACCTAGAGTCACCTAGCTTTAAGACGTTTCAAAGTGATCCTTGTGATTTTATTGAATAAATACCTTTTGACTTTGACTAAGTACTTTATTGCTCAAAAACACAAAATTAGGTACAATGAAAGAGCTTAATGCTTATTAATTTTTTAGTAGCAGACGTAAGTTGTGATAAAAAAAAAAAAGTATATTGTATAGTCTTAAACACTAAAATAACAGTAAAAATAGCAGTGTAGCTAACAATATACTATGCTTAAGCTGTGTTTTATTATATGTATAATCTTTTGTGAAAACAGATATGTAACTTTATTGCATATCTTCACAGCCTTCACAGCTCAGTTGGTAGTAGCTCTGCCTTCTGTGCCGTAGGCCGTGGGTTCGATCCCCACCGAGAACAAACATTTGTGTGATGAACATAGATGTTTGTTCTCTGTCTGGGTGTTATATAATATTATAAGTACCTATGTATTTACAAAAAAAAAAAAAAGTATATAAGTAGTATATCAGCTATCTGGTTCCCATATCACAAGCTTTGGCTTAGTTTGGGACGAGATAGTGCTGTGTGGAATGTCCACAAATATTTATTATTATTATTATTGCATAAAACTGACTTCAAATACACTGAATAACAAAAAATCATTCGGGTATATTTTTTTAGGTTACCACTTAACATCAGGTGTGCCATTCGCTTGTTCCATCAGCAAGATGTATAAAAAACTTTTTGAAAGGATAGAACCTCTACATACTACTATTTCTTCTACCTAGGTTCGTAGGTATACCTAGATACAGATTCGTCGTCTAGGTACACGTACCGTCCAACCTGGAGATCGGAATTGCTTCATCTCATGAATAAATTGAGGTCTCAGAATTTGCAGATCTTAGGAAAATACGAGCACCGAATAAGGTCAGTCGCAATGTGATAGATTTAGCAGCGTCTGCAATGTTGCACAGATGTATTTTAGGCAAGCATAATATCTCCTATATTATGAATACTATTAAGTAAATAAATAACTTGGGACATTTTATTACTATTTCGCGCTGTTAAGCCCCTCACTAAGCATCGCTTGTTATGTGCTAGAAAACTCATATTATACTTAAATACTTATTTCTTAGTATACAAGGTGTTCAAATACTTGTGTTTAAAAACTTCAGGGGGCTAAAGTACCGATCAATATGAATAACTTTACACTTTACAGAAGTTCAATACCTACCTGGCTAAAATGTATGAAACAGCTGTTTTTTTCGCGTTTACTTAAATACTTATTTCTTAGTATACAAGGTGTTCCAATACTTGTGTTTAAAAACTTCAGGGGGCTAAAGTATCGATCAGTATAACTTTACACTTTACAAAAGTTCAATACCTACCTGGCTAAAATGTATGAAACAGCTGTTTTATTTCGCGTTTACAGTGTTGGTTCCTTAGAAAAAGTTATTCATATTGATGTGTACTTTAGCCCCCTGAAGTTTTTAAATACAAGTATTGAAACACCGGAATACATATGTATTTACAACAAAAAAAAGTATATAAGTAGTATATCAGCTATCTGGTTCCCATATCACAAGCTTTGGCTTAGTTTGGGGCGAGATAGTGCTGTGTGGAATGTCCATCAATATTTATTTATTTTATTATTTATTTTATAATAAAAGAACAAAAAAAAAACTATGTATCGATTACCTAAGTTACATTTAATCTGCTGATAAACCTCAATTAAAAACTTTTTTCTTTGTTTACAGGTAAAGAAGATTCGTTGAGTAACACAAGTTGGTAAGGGGGGTACATCGTTATGGAAGTAAAGTTTCCAAAATTTTTAACAATGTAGGCCTTTTTTAGAATTTCCGAGACAGACTGATTCAACGAATCTGGTGGAGCGACGACATTGTATTAAGAATAGTAGCTCTTTATGTGTGGCTCGTCCGGGGAAGTTCTACCACCATGCCTAGTTCTGCCGCCAAGCAGCGTTGCTGTGTTTCGGTTTGAAGAGTGTGGTTGCCGGTGTAATTACAGGCACATGAGGCTTAACATCTGTATGCCTCAAGTTGATAGCCACAGGGTGCATCGTAGAGGACTTTCCAATCGTGCGTGACTTACGAGGCAATGCTTTGATAAAGATTACCACTTAACATCAATTGGGCTATCTGTAAGTTGTTTTATCACTTCATAGTATAAAAAAAAGTCGCTTTATCTGTCCCTATGTATGCTTAAATCTTTAAAACTACGCAACGGATTTTGATGCGGTTTTTTTATAGAATGAGTGATTCAAGAGGAAGGTTTATATGCATAATAAAAGCATAATCTCTTAGGGATAACCCACAATAACCGTGCGAAGCCGGGGCGGGTCGCTAGTCAGTATATAAAACAGGTATAAAAAGTATCGTCCTAATCTTTTTTTCTAACGTAGCGCGTGTGTGAACTGTGAACTACAAAACGACATAGCGGTCTATCTCGCTTTACAATTTATAACTATTTGTAACCCGACACACGCGCCCTGAGGGGTAGTTCAACAATTTGCTTTTGTTGCGTGGGCAGAAATTTGATTTTTGCGTTTCAGCTGTGGAATAATTGCTTTTAACTACCTTTATAGATAAAACACTAGTGGCCAGGTAGAGTTACTTAGGCCTGATTTCACCATGCTCTGTTAGATTAACAAGGGATTAGAGGGCCGTTAAATATGTAAAAAGTAAACGTTTGACAGCTAAGGTTAGATTTAACGGTCTGTTAATCCTTGATTAGTGACTAACAGAGCATGGTGAAACTGGGCCTTAATCATCTAATGTTAACTGCGTTACTGACTCCTAGGTATTATTCCTAGTTATAGTAGTTTTTGTATGTCATGTTCGTCCTTTTTTCTTATACAAATAAAATAATAAAAGAACAAAATATTCTAGCAATAGTTGGGAATCAAACCTAACTTTTCTGCAAAATAAACCGCCTTCAAATATACTGAAAACATAAAATAGCAAAAATTTGCAATTTAATAACTTTTGCCTGTTATTTTGATTTAAAAGCCAAACTACTGAACTAATTTTAGTAAAATTTCTATGGGACTAATCTAAAAGTAACCTCTGAAATATAAAACGAATTTTTCAAAACTGCTTTGCCATTTTTGAAAAATTCGTCAGTTTTGTGTACAAACATAAAAAAATACAGTCGAATTGAGAACTTCCTTCTTTATTTGAAGTCGGTTAAAAAGAAGCAATGACTTTTGCGCATAGTTAGTTTTTTCGACTTATTCATATTTTAAGAGCACCGGTGGTCTAGTGGGAGTGACCCCGCTTTCCGATCGTAAGGTCGCAGGTTCGAATCCGGTCGTGCACCAATTTATGTGCGCAATGCCAGTGCTCTTAAACGGTGAAGGAAAACATCGTGAGGAAACCATTTAGTATTCTAACAGCGGCGATGGGCTTGCAACCTGTCTCGTATGGAATACCAACTACTGCAAAATGTGGCTATGTGGCAAATGTAATGTTTGGACGTACGTCTGACTACCCCCCTTAGACATCCTCAAAAAAATCTGGAGTTAGTACTTGGTACTAAGAGATCTGAGGGGATATCTACCGTGCCTGGGGATTAAAGTCGTGAAGCTGTTTCAGTTTTCATATTTTGTAAACATGGCCGCCCCATGACGGAGCTATGCGGTAACCTATGAAAAATACAGTCGAATTGAGAACCTCCTTCTTTTTTTGAAGTCGGTTAAAAAGAAGCAATGACTTTTGCGCAAAGTAACGTTTTGTCGACATATTTTGTAAACATGGCCGCCCCACGCCATCTGCTGTATCCCAATACTTATTCATAAGGTGCCGTGTTTCGTTTGAAGGGTTTGACGATTTAGGACAAGTTACTCAGTACTCTCAAACGGTGAAGGAAAACCTCGTGAGGAAACTGGCATGTCGTGGAACCTAAAAAGTTCTATAACATGTGTCAAGTGCTCGAAAGGAGCCTCTTGAGGCGCACTTAAAATCCTTTCACCACACTGTTTCGAAAGAAACTAGTGACACGACAAGAGAAGAGAACGTAATTTGCTTTATCTGTCCATCACTTCTGGTTTTAACTACACCTATATATTTCTGACCAATTCTGTATATAGGATGTTAAAATACCATTCCCGAAATCTTCAGGGGTCTAAAGTACCCATCAATATGAATAACTTTTTCTAAGGAACCAACACTGTGAACGCGAAAAAAAAAACAGCTGTTTCATACATTTTAGCCAGGTAGGTAGGTTGGTCTCTCTCTATACTCTTCTATACTTCTCAAATGATGAAAATAAACATCGTGAGGAAACCAGGAAGTCGTAGAACCTAAACGAGTGTCAAGTGCCTCTGTGAGGCGCACTTAAAATCCTTTCACCACACTGTTTCGAAAGAACTAGTAACACGACAAAAAGAAGAAGAATACCGGGTATAGGTTTCTCGGTGTTGATCGAACCCACGGCCTACAGCGCAAAAGAGAGACTTACACTAACTGAGCTGTGACGTCAAGTGCCTCTGTGAGGCGCACTTTAAATCCTTTCAACACACTGTTTCGAAAGAACTAGTGACACGACAAAAAGAAGAAGAATACCGGGTATAGGTTTCTCGGTGTTGATCGAACCCACGGCCTACAGCGCAAAAGAGAGACTTACACCAACTGAGCTGTGACGTCAACACTGGTTCGCTTTCTTTCGCTCGGTCGACCCGGCATAAAGCGACTTTATTGACGGAACCCTAAACTCACAAGCTTCCTGAGGTCCAATTTCAGTTTGGATTGAGGTCATTCGCTCGGCCAATTTCGGAACAAATAACGTTTTACAGAGTTGAGAATTTTAAATGAGATCAGAGTTTGAGTATTGATGTTAACTAGTTTCCGCTCGGTGTGGGACTAGTTGCAAACCGTTTTCGAACGAGAACTTCAGTAAAATGTGGAATATGTGCTATACATTTTATATGAACCTGCTAGTCTGCCAACTAGGCTGAAAGGAATACTAAATTTACCTACTTTAGCTAAGTGAATTGTTATTCTTAACTGTAATAGATAAATTTTAACCGAATATCAATAATATAAACACACAAGAAGAAAGAGAAGAGTTAAGAGTAGTAGAGCTCTTTGTGAAGGGCTCGTCCGGGGAAGTCTACCACCACGCCTATTTTTGCCGCCAAACAGCTTCGCTGTGTTTCGGTTTGAAGAGTGTGGTTGCCGGTGTAATTACAGGCACATGAGGCTTAACGTAAGCCTCAAGTTGATGGACGCAGGGCAGTGCAACGTAGGCCACGTTCCTATCGTGCGTGACTTACGAGGCAATGCTTTGTTATAGGTGATGATAGGTTACCACTTAACATGTATAGTAGTATAAAAAAAAAGTTTAAGTAAATCTCTGACTACTCCTTAGACATCCTTAAAATAATTCAGAATTGGACCTTGGTCCTAAGAGGTCTGAGCAGATATCTACCGTGCCTGAGGATCAAAGTCCTGAAGCTATTTCTGACCTGTGATTCGCAAATAAAATATTACCTATATTGTACTGTGTTGTCAAGTGATGTGCAAAAGTTTACTCTTAAAATTTCCTATCATCTCTATTTCTATCTTGATCCATCAAACGAATAAATTGAATCAAACCAGAAATAGAAACTACTAGTGTGGAAATGCTTTAGAGCAGTGATACCCAAAGTGGTCTATATCGGCCCCCCGGGGTCGACGACGACCTGCAAGGGGTCCATGTGAGCGAAAAACTTATTATGGATCTGTGGGATATAAATAGAGGTCAAACGATAGTCAAATTTATTCATATATTTTATTGCAAGTATTATGTTTCATGGTAAGGTTTTAATGTAAAAAAATATGGATTACGTAATAAACCGATAGTGGTCATGGCAATATTTGGAGTTGAAGCGAGCCAAAGTGTGAAATATTGAGCTAGAAGTTTTGTAGGTCACGATTTTTATTTTGACTTTGCATTATTGGAATAACCTATTTATTTCATAGTTTTTAACGGAAAACATAATAGACCGATGACGATTAGTAATTTAAATCATAACAATTATTAATTTAATTTTAATGAAAAAAAAAATATATTCAATAATTCATATAACGAGCTTCATGTTTTCCTGACGTACTGGGCAAACTTAGCCCAGGATCGCGATGTGTGGAAGGAAAGGGGGGGAGGCTTTTGCCCAGCAGTGGGACCTGGAGGTCTATTATAAAACTCATTCAAAGTTGATAAATTTTCATAAATGCTTATTATCATATATGAAAATATTATTAAATGAGAACCGGTGGTCAAGTGGGAGTGACCCCGCTTTCCGATCGTAAGGTCATATGTTCGAATCCGGTCGTGCACCAATGGATTTTTCTATCGAATAATTTATGTGCGCAATGCCAGTGCTCTTAAACGGTGAAGGAAAACATCATGAGGAAACCAGTTAGTATTCTAACAGCGGCGATGGGCTTGCAACCTGTCACGCATGGAATACTGCAAAATGTAGGTATGTGCCAAACATAATTTTTGGACGTACCTCTGACTACCCCCCGTAGACGTCCTCAAATAATCTGGAGTTAGTACTTGGTACTAAGAGATCTGAGGGGATATTTACCGTGCCTGGGGATCAAAGTCGTGAAGCTGTTTCTTGTTTCTGTTTATTAGCTATGCATCGTAACATGCATTTTTTTAAATAAGTTTAAGCCAAAACCGAGAAACATGGTAAGTGGTACATAAGACAAAAAGTTTGGGGACCTCTGCTTTAGAGCATTAAGTAGTTGCCGAGAACTAACTAGTATCGGAAACTAGCTATTTCGTTAGTTCCGACTCGATGCTGTGTATCCGGTCGACAGAGTGCAAAATGCGTTAATTTCCGGCTAGCACGGAATGCATCGATTAATGGTGCCTCTAAAGACTGTCTCATGCATGAGCGTAGCGATAAGCGACAGCGGTTTTACTAGTAACGGAAAATGTTAGCTGTTTCTTGCTCCTACCATTCTTTTTGTAAAGCAACAGTTTTTTTCGTAAATTCCTACTTGCACCAACACTGAAAGAGCTTAACATAATGTTGTAGAGGTATTTTGGAATAACCTCAAATGGTTACTGATATTCCAAGTTATTCCAATCAACGAATATGTCACTACAACACCTACATCTTAACTTTGGCATGTGTTATATTAAGTAGGGTTTAGCTGCCACTCAGAACGTCATTTAAGACAAGAGATTGAGGTAAGCGCTGCTAGATTCGAGTGCTTATTACGTAATGATAAGCAGTAGCGACATCAGTAGTAGTACTACTCTACAGGGCTCACCTAATGTTAAGTGGTAACCATCACTTATAACAAAGCCAATGCTTTGTTTCAGGTCTTAAACTTTAAACTTGCACGTCAATGCACTGCCCTGCGTCCATCGACTTGAAGCAGTTAAGCCTCATGTGCCTGTAACTTCACCACCAACCACACCCTTCAAACCGAAACACAGCAACGCTGCTTGACGGTAAAATAGGCGTGGTGGTAGGTCTTCCCCGGAAGAGCAACACATAAAGAGCTCTACTACTCTTACTCTGGTTCAAATACCAGAAGCCACTATGCTAAACGCTTCACCCGGCACTCAGCTATTACCCTTATATACTGCACGGTAGCAAATTGACACCATCTTCTACAAATTTGTTGGTGCATTGCGGCCTGACCATATTGCTAGACAGAATTTCGGCTGTTATGAATTTACTGGCATAACCAGGTTACCTGCAAAATTACTTTATTACTTTTTTTTTTATACGACTAGCTGATGGAACAAGCAGATGGCCCACCTCATGTTAGGTAGTAACCATCACCTATAACAAAGCATTGCCTCCCAAGTCACGCACGATAGGAACGTGCCCCACGATGCCCTGCGTCCATTAACTTGAGGCATACAGATGCCTCATGTGCCTGTAATTATACCGGCAACCACACTCTACAAACCGAAACACAGCAACGCTGTTTGGCGGCAGAAAAAGGCGTGGTGGTAGTACTTCCCAGGACGAGCCCTAGAGGTACTACTCTTAAACAACGTTTGTAAGGAAACATCTCGCAAACGAAGTGGCACCGAGTTCCGCTATTAATATATATTCTACAATTTCTAACTGCACTTGAAATGGACAGAGACTCTCAAAAGCCTTTAAAATGTTCCAACCGCTTTGAAACATTATTTTATTCTCGCGAATATAGACTTGTAGAGTTCTGTTTTTCCCGCTCTCAGTAATCCTATTTTATGTCTAAAAACTATGTCCCAAGTATTTAATCGTACCGTTAGTAGAACACCGGTGGTAGTGGTTTAGTGGTAGCGGCCCGCCTTCGGGTTCAAAAACAATCGTGCACCAATGAGTTTTTCACCAAAGACCAAAAATTTGTGTAGACACTGCCTAAACATCTTTATTATAAGAGATGAATTATTTGAAAAAAGGATATAATAATAATAATAAATTTGTTTATTTGGAATAAAATCATATATACTTAAGAATTCAAATATAAATGAAATACAATATAACGAAGGCTTGCGCTAACAATATAGTTACGTACATTCCAAGAAACATTATATAATTCTAATTACTTACTGTGATCTAGTAGTGCGCTAAAAACCGGACTAGATTATCTGTATCACCCTCTTAGCACCCGCAACGGACAATTTTTATGTGCTGTGTATATTAATACATACCTTACATATAAAAAGATAATCAGTATTTATCTGAAAAAACTTAAAAGTATCAAAATTCTAATGGATAATTACAAAACATTGTCAGGATGGATAGGATAGAATGTAGGATTATATTTTACTAGCTGCTGCTGCTTTACTAGCGCAGGATTAGTATTTCGAGTAGTTTATATTAGCGTAGCGTAGTACATATGTGTAACTAGTGGTTTTGGCAGCGCACGCCAGAATAGCTCGCTGATGGTAGATTTTTAGCTCGCAGATGGTAGATTTTTTCCTGCTTGACACTTATCGTCAAATTTTGGACAATTCACACAATATCTTTATAAATTGTAGCCTATGTGTTATTCTGATGTATAAGCTATATTATTGTAAAGTTTCATTAAAATCCATTCAGTAGTTTTTACGTGAAAGAGTAACAAACATCCATCCATACTTACAAACTTTCGCGTTTATAATATTAGTAGGATTATTCAAAGTACTCATTTGATCAAGTAAACCAGCAATTAAAGCCAGCATTAGCGATTACGGCAGTGGTCAGTTAGCTCAGTGCAAACTCTTGTCTGGCGTCAGTAGGTCAACCGTGTGCACTCGAGCTGGACCTAAGTACCTTAAGGTTTGGTCTCCTGGTGAGTGGCAACGTTGAATTCAACCGTGAGGTGATAAATTAATAATAATAATAAAAACTTTCTTTCGGTATATACACATTTGAACTTAATAACTGATACTGGTTTCAGTTTCAAGGAGCTTCACGACTTTGATCCCAGGAACGGTAGATATTACCTAAAATCTTTTAGTACCAAAAGCACTAACCCTTTGTGGAGGTGATAGGAAGGGGCCTCGTTTATTATCGCCTCCTCCACCTGATGTTGAGTGGTTACCTCTGCTAATAACAGTCGTGTCAACTTACAGAGCACATAAATAAATAATAATAAACACGTCTACAGAGAACGTGCTCTATGTGACACTGCAATTTGTCCTAGTCTCATGTGGTAAATCGAAAAAATTATGCCAAATGGTGACCGGATTCAAACCAACGACCACAATATCCACTAGAGCACCAATGATATCAACGTAGTCTCTACGTGAAAAGTGCAAAGAATCCACGTTGAATGGCGGCCGTTGTCAGCCATTTTGAAAACGCGGGCTTAAACCAAGTGTCCTAGAAAATGAAGTACTTGGGTGGTCTAACAGCTCTAGACTAACGTCACGATTTAATCCCCAGGCATGGTGGATCCCTTCAGATCTCTTAGTACCTCTTCTGTTACTACCTCTCTCTTAGAACTCTTATTTTTTTTATTATTACGTTCTTTGACTTTTACTATAACAAATAATTAATGCTGGAACTGGTTTTGTTTTTTTTTAGTAATATTTTTTTAATTTAATATATTTCATCTACAATACAATACAATAATCATTTATCTGCGAAACACAGGTCATAAAAAGGTGAAAAATATAATTTAAGTAAGAAAGGAAGATGATGATGATGATGGAATAAATGAATTTGAATATAAATACCGTGTTCTTTGAGGGTGTTTGAAGGGGTTGTTAGAGGTGCGAAGACACAGATGTTATGCCTCATGTGCCTGTAAGTACACCGGCGACCACACTCTTCAAACCGTAACACAGCAACGCTGCTTGGCGGCAGAAAAAGGCGTAGTCAAAGTCAAATTCAAAAGGTATTTATTCAATAAAATCACAAGGATCACTTTGAAACGTCTTAAAGCTAGGTGACTCTAGGTGCCAGTTCCACGCGACCAAAGCCTAGAAGAACAGGCAACAAACTTACGGCTTGGTTCCTACCGCTCTTTTGTATGATCCTTGTTACAATGTAGGTATTAGGTGGTGGAAGTACTTCCCCGAACGAGCCCTTCACAAAGAGCCCTTTTCAAAGTTCCTGGTGTTTCAATTGAATAAATAGCTTTTGACTTTTTTTTACATTAAAAAAGTGTCATAAAAAAGATACATCAAACGCAATAAATACATTGATTTGACATGATTCAAACAGAACCTACAGCCTTCCAAAACGAATAAAAAAGTCATTTGAATTCAGTCACACTCGTCACATACGCGAGCCTATTGCAGATACCATTTGCATTCGGGCCGGCGGCATATGAATTATTTACATCTGGCTGGAATTCACCGAAAAGTCGCTTCTGACATGTAAAAAACAGAAATAGCTTCACGGCTTTGATCCTCAAGCACTGTAGACACTCGGGAGAGGTATAGATCAAAAAATCGTTTCTTTATTGGTGCATATTAAATGAAATAATAGTATGTATTTTTTTAATAGCGTATTTCACACAATATAAAGTACTGTACTTATACAATCTAGCCACAATAGCGGGCTAATGAGTAATTTTACATTTACCGAAATTTTTAGCTTAACTTCATTAAGAATGTGTCCATTAACACTTTTCTTATTGTCTCTTTTTAAGGGGAAGACACTTTATTTTTGTGTTCTTTATAGTATATGATACAATAGCCCAAAGCAGTACATATTGGAGGGAAGGAAGGGAGGCGTTTGCCCTGCAGTGGGACACTACGGGCTCTTAATAATAAAAATAATAGTATATGATGATTTAAATATATTATAACTAATTATTTAATTTATAGGATTGAGTATATGTAATATAATAATAAAGCTCCAGTTAAAAAAACACGGGACGAACGATCACGCACAAAAGAACGACAGCCTATCGCTTGGAGAATGATTATAACAAATACTTTAATTAAAACTAAATATTTTTA
Organism: Chloroclysta siterata; assembly: GCA_932294275.1. Lineage (NCBI taxonomy): Eukaryota > Metazoa > Arthropoda > Insecta > Lepidoptera > Geometridae > Chloroclysta > Chloroclysta siterata. The sequence continues at coordinate 7,976,452 of OW028592.1, read as the reverse complement.
TTTTCACTATGATTCAAAGTAAGGGATATGAATGATTGAACGAAGACCACAGGCCACATAAAGATAATAAAAAAAACGGTGACAACCGTGAAAATTCCTTTTTCTTTGGCATTTGATTAGCGATTACTTTGCGCGCTTTAATAAATTTGCATGGGGTTTTTTAAAATGTTCGTAGACCCTCTACGAGCAGCGTAGAGGCTGTAAATACGGAGCGTAGAGGCTCTACGGAAGTTTTGCTATATAGAGTTATTGAAACAGTTTGAATTATTGTTGTTTAAAAACTAGTGAGGTAAAGCCACATCTGTATTGTATATGCTTCAAGTTGGACGTAGGGCAGTGCCGTAGGGCACTTTCTAAGCGTGCGTGACTTATGAAGCAATACTTTGTTAATATCAGGTGGGTCATCTGCTTGTTCATTCAAGCTGTATGAAAAAAATGGTGCAGGATTCCGGATTTAAACCTGCGAGCCTACGATCGGAAGGCGGGGTCACTCCCACTCGACCACCGGTGCTCTCTGATTATCAAGTCTGTCCGAATTATTTCTATTTTCTGATAAACAGACACAAATTGTTTAAATCCTGTAAATGTTATTAATATCTCACACAGTATCTATAATGAGCTCATTTACGGAACAGGGCCTCAATTTATCATAATTATTACCGACTGAAACCTAGAACATTCGATACAGAACTCATACCTTTGAGTTATTTGCTACAGGAATTTCAACTTAAAACCCATGCTCAGTGAGTTTAATTTCAATCGTAAAGTAAAAACTAATGAGTGATCATTATTTTCCATTAAAATATAAACCCTATTTAGACGAAACACTGATCATTTCGGAATGACAGATTCTAACTAAGACTAAGGACTTTAAACAAGAGTGTTGTGAGATAGTGAGAATGTTTTAACTACAGATGTGAATGGTTGCTTTTGATTGCACGCTTTGAACCTTATTGCTAAGGCTATATAGCTTGTATTGCTGTGGAGCTCGTTAAAACTGGACATCAAATACGTGTCATGCTGTGAATGGAGCTATCCAATTAGGAATGCTTTCATTATGTAGCATTGTAATCAGTGCTCATTATGGATGATATGTTAAAACCGACGTAAAAACACATAGAATAAGATTGCATTTAATTTGGACAATAGATACTAAGGGTCTTTGTGAAGGGCTCGTCCGGGGAAGTACTCCCACCATACCTATTTCTGCCGCCAAGCAGCGTTGCTGTGTTTCGGTTTGAAATGTTGTGGAGTGTTTAAGTTTGAAGAGTGTACCGTGTGATTGCGATGAATTACAGGTACATGAGATTTAACATATGCATACCTCAAGTTGGACATAGGTGTCTTGCGATGCAATGTTTTTGATAGGTAATGGTTACCACTTAACATCAGATGGGCCATCCTTCAAACCGAAACATCTTCGCCTCAAGTTTTCAAGTTTTTCAGTGTTATCCAATGAAAAATGGACGCTCTGTAACGTACCCAGAGTCCATTTTTCATCATTTGCCTCGGTATAATAGACACTGGCCGCTTTATCATCATTTCAGTGCCTCGCTCACTGCATTACAAAGTTGGGCAGCTCATATATTACTTACTAACGCACTCAGCTATGGGCTAATGTTGAGGGCACTAATGGGCCACATATTCGATGAGAAGATACACCAAAATAGCTATTACAATAACAATATTAATAAGAAAATGTTTTATTTTCGGTACACATTTGAACTTAATTTAAAAAGGTTACATATACACTATATTTATGATTTTTTTTCATTATTAATCTAGGTATTACACAAGCAAAATAGTGGACATTTTGCATTTATGTGCACAATGCCAGTACTCTCAAACGGTGAAGGAAAACATCGTGAGGAAAGCGGCATGTCGTAGAACCTAAAAAGTTCTGTTACATGTGTCAAGTGCTTGAAAGGAGCCTCTTGAGGCGCACTTAAAATCCTTTCACCACACTGTTTCGAAAGAAACTAGTGACACGACAAGAGAGAAGAGAGAGACAGGTGGACATTAACGCACCATCTAGCCTCAAAATAAAAATATGAATAACTTTATTAAAAAACTAAATTTATTCTTGACACAGCCGCAATATCTCTCCAAAAATAAAATCTAAATTCAAAAGCCAAAAGGTATTTATTCAATTGGATCAAAAGGATCACTTTAAAATGTCTTAAAGAAAAGTGAAGTGCCAGTTTCAATTTCGTCATCTTGCCTTATACACACAGCGCACACTTCTGAACAATCTGAGCTTTTACAATGTGTAAAAGCTCAGATTGTTCAGAAGTCTTGTTTTTCTCGGCTCAGGTAAATGTCTTGGATCGTCACCTTCCTGTACTTATCACACTTCATGTAGGGTCATTTTAAGAGTAGTAGAGCTCTTTGTGAAGGGCTCGTCTGGGGTACTATCACTACGCCTTTTTCTGCCGACAAGCAACGTTGCTGTGTTTCGGTTTGAAGAGTGTGGTTGCCGGTTGCTTATGTACTAAAACTAGTAAAGCCAACTTTTGAGTAGGAAAACATGTATCGATCAAAATGACATTCACTAAACTGTGTGCAATGTGATTGCACACAAAATGGTTGATTGCGATTTTTCGAGCTAGAGTTACATTAGCTCTTATATTCGCCTAAAACTCCGTCACAAAAAATTTATTACAAGGTGTTGCCATCAATGTATTTCATGAGCTGTCAAATAAAATAAAAATAAAATGAAAACAGCCAATAAAACCTCATCATAAATACCTCAGGCGACGATTACATTACCACGTACAGATGCAACTAATAAAACGAAATGTTCCACACGATGTCTCTCTCGCCGGTACATGAAACATGGATACGGTATCTTTATAATTTTTTGAAGATATGAATTATTGATAATTTTTCATTGTACACCTTGCAAACCCTTACAACACAAACCTAACAAGTTTTTCATTTTCATTATTGTCAAACTAAGCTGACTTAACTTCTTCGTCTTCTTGTTGTGTCACTAGTTTCTTTCGTGAGTGTGGTGAAAAGATTTTAAGCGCTCCTCAAAAGACCTCCTTTTGAGCACTTGAAATTGAACACCAGGTAACCATTACAGACATACAAGGGATCATGACGCGGAACACGATATGAAATTAATGATAAATAAATATTGGTGGACATTCCACACAGCACTATCTCGCCCCAAACTAAGCAAAGCTTTTGATATGGGAACCAGATAGCTGATATACTACTCATATACTTTTTTTTGTAAATACATACATATAAGACCCAGACAGAGAACAAACATCTATGGTCATCACAGAAATGCTAGTTCTCAGTGGGGATCGAACCCACGGCTAACGGCGCAAAAGGCAGAACTACTACCAACTGAGCTGTGAAGGCTGTCAAACAATAATACACGATAAAGTAAAAAGGTGAAGGAAACCGGCATGTCTAACCTAAAAAGTTCTAAAACATTTGTCAAGTGCTCGAAAGGGGCCTCATAGAGGCGCACTTAAAACCCTTTCACCACATTGGTTTGAAAAAACCAATGACACGATAAGAAGAACAAGAATACACGATATTGTTATATCAGCAAATAGGATAAATTGCTAAAGTCCAAATGCCTTCTCCAATTTAAAAAGTCTCTGGCTCAGAACGAGTCTCCGACGAGTGGGTAAATCAAAATAATGCAGTTGGACATGTTCCAAATAGCCGGCTATCTGCGACGCCGATTGGTGGAACATTCCACCTGATTGAGGGAGTTCCCGGGAATTCGCCTATTTTAATAGCTTTGGAAACAAGATTAGGTTTTACAGGGTGTTCATAGGAGAAAAACATTTGTGTGATGAACATAGATGTTTGTTCTCTGTCTGGGTGTTATACCTCTATATACAAGGTGTTCCATAAGTTGTGTATATAAACTTCAGGGGACTAAAGTACCCATCAATATGAACAACTTTTTCTGTGTACACTGTGAACGCGAAAAAAATAACAGCTGTTTCATCCAAAAGTTCAATACCTACCAGGCTAAAATGTATGAAACAGCTGTTTTTTTTTTCGCGTTCTCAGTGTTGGTTCCTTTAAAAAAGTTGTTCATATTGATGGGTACTTTAGCCCCCTGAAGTTTATATACACAACTTATGGAACACCTTGTAATATATATATATAAGTTGTATTTACAAAAAAAAGTATATTAGTAGTATATCAGCTATCTGGTTCCCATATCACAAGCTTTGCCTTAGTTTGGGGCGAGATAGTGCTGTGTGGAATGTCCACCAATATTTAATTTATTTATTATTGTTATTATTCATGTATTTTTTAAACTCTTGCGATCATAACACACATTGAAGTATTCGAAACGTCGGGAAAACAATAAAGGTAAACGCGATAAATACCCGTGTAATACTTCAATATAGATATATGTTTTCTGTCTGGGTGTCATGTACTTTTATATAACATGAATAGATTAACAAAAAAAGTATATAACAGCGTTGTTGTGTTTCGGTTTGAAGGGCCAGTGTTGCTGGTTGCCAGTGAAGTTGATGGACGCAGGACAGTGCATCGTAGGGCACGTTCCTATCGTTCGTGACTTGCGAGGCAACGCTTTGTTATAGGTGATAGCCACTTTGAGCCATCTGCAGACCGTTTCGAACAATCTAGAGATAACTCGACTGATCCAAATAAAAAATAAATTTTATATAGCAAGAATGTTCTTTTGACACCCTGTATACAATCGTTTAATCGTGTTTACGACCTACAATGCAGAATTGAAAGTTAGTGATTCAATCGAATGCCAACCCAATTTAGATGGGATTCAAATTCGGGACACTTTACAGCACTTGATACATGTTTTTAGAGTTCTAAAGCTTTCAGACAGCCTTCACAGCTCAGTTGGTCTCTGCCTTCTGCCGTGGGTTCGATCCCCACCGAGAACAAACATTTGTGTGATGAACGAACTTAGATGTTTGTTCTGTGTCTGGGTGTTATATAATATTATAAGTATTTTTTTACAAAAAAATGTATATAAGTAGTATATCAGCTATCTGGTCCCATATCACAAGCTTTGGCTTAGTTTAGGGCGAAATAGTGCTGTGTGGAATGTCCACCAATATTTATTTTATTTATTTTTCATTATTTTATTTTCAGGTTCTATGACATGCCAGTTTCCACGCGATATTTTCCTTCACCGTTTGAGAGTACTGGCACTGTGCACATACATTTTAGAACAAATCATTAACTAGAGCCGTCTCTTCTCTCTTGTCGTGTCACTAGTTTCTTTCGAAACAATGTGGTGAAAGGGATTGAAATGCGCCTCAAGAGGCTCCTTTCGTGCACTTGACACATGTTATAAAACTTTTTAGGCTCTACGACATGCCGGTTTCCTCACGATGTTTTCCTTCACCGTTTGAGAGTACTGGCATTGTGCACATACATTTTTGAACAGAAAAACTCATTGGTGCACGACCAGTTTCGAACCCACGACCTTAGGATCGGAAGGCGGGGCCGCTACCACTAGACCACCAGTGCAAACTAGATCCGTAACTGAGCGCTATGAATACGAAGACGGTATAATTAAAGCATGTGCACTGAAATCACACACGCTCACACGTGTAAGATCCTCATAAATTGTAAAGACATCAAAGACTACGCTCAACATCCAAGCGAGGCGTGTTTTAACGGCTCTCGTACGTAACAGAGGCGCTCAAAGCGGAGGGAGAAACGGGTTTCTCAAAGACGAACATCGAACGCGCACAAAAACTCACAAAACAATTATAAGGAAGACTTCATCTGATTATCTGATGCTGTATTAATATTATTAATGTGGGAGTCAAGTGGTTTCAAATAGGGAGATGGAGGCATGCGGCATGCGTAAGGCATTTACCCCCGTAAAAAAAAGAGTCCGGAAAGAGTGGCATGCCAAAGAGGAGACCTCTATACCCAGCAGTGGGTAAATTAATATCAATATTGGTGGACTTTCCACACAGCACTATATAGCCCCAAACTAAGCCACAGCTTGTAATATGGGAACCAAAGCTGACTAATACATAACATACTATTTTTTTTTGTAAATACATTCTTTATATATGATACCACCAGACAGAGAACAAACATCTATGTTCACACAACAGATACACAAGTATTTGTTCTCGGTGGGGATCGAACCCACAGCCTACGGTGCAGAAGGCAGAGCTACTACCAACTGAACTGTGAAACCTGTGTGTGAAGGTAAATGTAGGGTGATTGGATATATGGTTTAATTACAGGGTACATACCTAAGACAGTCCGTTTAGACTTTTATAATCTAAGAACAACCGAATCTAGTAATAAACACCAATAATAAGCTGTTTACAGTACAATAAAAAAAAGAAGTATTTATTTGGAACAGGAAACAGAAGTACAAGAACAGATTGAAAAACCATGATATTGTTGCGCCGGACGCCTAGCAACTTGTTTCGTTATTTATCCTGACGTACAGGTGTTTTCAGAAGGCTGAAATATGTTTTCAGCCGTTGCCAGAAGAGGCTCTGTCACCTCCCAGTTGATTACAATCTCGACCAAGTTGCCGTGGTTTTCAGGCGCCTGAAACATGTTTTCAGTCCGTTTCAGGCTATTACCCATCGATCCATTCAATATCCTGAAAACCCGTTTTCAGGCGTTTTCAGGACCCCTTATGGACCTTTGAAGGACATTTCACTATAGAGCCATATTTGCAAAGGAGTGAAAGAGATAGCACTACTAGAAAGAGATAGCAGACTTTCGAATATTCTAGACTACTGTTCTAGAATCAATCGAAGGAAATAAACGAGAGCTATCACTGTAGAAAAGAGATGCAAGTATGGTCTAGTATGATCCAGAACATTCTCGGGTTAGCTGCGTCGTATATAAGACCAGTCGGCGAGAGCGACAGTGAGTCAGTTTGTGGAGAGGACTCGAGAAGAAAGTGAGTTAGTGAAAACGGTTCGAGGAGTCAGTTCGGTGAGATGGCTCGAGAAGAGAGCCAGTTTGAGAAGATGACTCGAGGAAGAAGTCAGTTCCAGGGAATGGCTCAGGAAGAAGAGAGTTGGAAGAAGTGGATAAAGGAAGAGAACTTTTGTTAAGTGATAGTTGAGTTGAGTTCACAACTGGATACGGAAAACGATAAAGGACTTTTGGAAGTGATAGTTAAGTGATAGTTGTGTAAAGTGTTAGTGTAAATAAATAAGTCATCTCTTGGATTATTATTGTGCATTTTCTATCCATACGAACCCCGAGCTCGTAACAATATTTTATTTTATTTTCTTTTTATTCTTAGATTCACAGTTTTTCTTATTGTCTATTTTAATCTATTAAATGTACACTGTGCACTAACCAAATCGAATCTACATTTTATAGGCAAAGTAAGTAGGTAGGTATATGATACTGAGAAGACAAACCAAAATAATAAGGTGAAATTAACAAAAAAAAACAAAAATCAAAGATGAAGTTAAAGTTAATCGCATAAAAAACAAGTGTTAGTGTGTAAAACGTGATAAGGAATGAGTATGTAGTGTACCTCTAGTGTGTCATTGTGTGTAGGTAGTTAGTTAGATAGGTTGTTATAATAAAGACTAGCGGCCTGTCCCAGCTTCGCATGGGTGGTCATAAATTTTTTGAACATTTTAGGATAAACTTAGACTGTGGGTTCGAGCCTCGCGTCTACTTATTTCATACATTTGCACTCCCTTCTCCTTGAGTGAGTGAAATCGCACCCCGTGCGTGACCCGTGGACCCGTTAACATTTTTAATTTCGTTATATCTTTTGAATGGAATGTCCGTAAAAACTTAATTGTAAGTATTTATGTGGTAGCAAAATTATTTCTTAATATATATAATAGGTAGATGTATGTGTATGTGAAGGTGTAGGAAAAGGGGGTGGGGATATTAATGTGGGTGAAAGATTGCATGTATGACTATATTGTGGTGATTTTATGTGTTTAGTAAGGTATAAGTGGCGCAAATTTATGTATGTTAGTCTGTGAGGTAGGTATATATTTAATATGAAGCAGAAATGTTATTATAGTGGGCGTCTGAAATAAAGTGTATATTATTATTACACATCATACTACTTTTAGTACTTACCTATTAAGTATTTATTCAGAACAAAGTTACAAAGTGCAAAAACTATGTATAATTATAAACTCTAATGCAACACAGTTTATAATATCACAGAGTATAATTTCATAGGCATAGGGCCTATGGTCGGTTTCTGAAAAACTGATCGCATGTCAAGTCACTTGCTATCTCTCTAATTCGATGTAATAGCTGAAATGGCGAGTGACTTGACATCCGATTAGTATTGATCGGACTTTCAGAAATCGGCCGCTAGTGTAGCAAAGCCTAAAGTTTTGTCTGATATAATTATTAGTAAGTATTAGCAAAAATAAAAACTATCCCGAAATAAACTGAACTGAAACAGCTTCACGACTCTAATCCCCAGGCACGGTAGATACCCCCTCAGATCTCTTAGTACCAAGTACTAACTCCAGATTCTTTTGAGGATGTCTAAGGGGGGTAGTCAGAGGTCCGTCCAAACATTACGTTTGGCACATATGGAATACCAACTGCTGCAAAATATGGTTGCAGTAGTTGGTATTACATACATGACAGGTTGCAAGCCCATCGCCGCTGTTATAATACTAACTAGTTACCTCACGATGTTTTCCTTCACCGTTTAAAAGCACTGGCATTGCGCACATAAATTTTTCGATAGGAAAAATCCATTGGTGCACGACCGGATTCGAACCTGCGACCTTACGATCGGAAGGCGGGGTCACTTTCACTAGACCACCGGTGCTCTCCCGAAATAAAATATACAAAAATAGACCATAAAAGAAAACTACTGCTAGTTTTTTAAAACACCTTGTTTTAAAAACTAGCTGTAGTTTCATATTCAAAAATAGAATAAAATAAATCTTGAACACTCGCATTTGAAAAAGGAACACAAATGAGTGAACGAATCACTTTGAAGCTTTGGGCATCCGTTTGTGGAGTGAATCAGTTTCAAAGGCAGTTATCGACTGTTGTTTATGCTGTCACATTCCTTTGTTTTAAAACGTTCGTTTATTGAATAAAATAAAATCAATTTATTGCTAGAAAGGGAGCCAATAATGTACGGCTAAATAATGTACAGCATGTTATTGGACAGCATGATAATGCACACCCAGATAATCCGTGTCCACTGGTTTGAATTATTGGGTGTACATTATCATCATGCTGTGCAATATCGTCACGTGTTTATAATGTACACCCAGATAATGTACAGCATGATAATTGGAAGCCACTTTAGTACCGTCAAGTCGGATTGGTTAGGTTATGTTGAAACATATAAATTACCGCCGCCGAAGTGCCAGAAATTATTTTTTACGGTACCAAAGTGGCTTCCAATTATCATGCTGTACAATAACGTGCTGTACATTATCATGCTGTGTATTAACCGGCTGCACATTAACTACACGTGACAATATTGCACATCCAGTTATTGCACACCCCTATAATGTACACCCAGTTAAAACGAATCCAAAAAGGTACCAAAGTGGATTCCAAATATCATGTCGTACAAAAACGGGACTCGCTACAAATACCTACATGTTGGTTTTACAAATGTGTAAATTTTTTTATAGGATCTATTCATTTTGTCGTGTCAGGCGTGCAATGTTAAACTCACATAACCATGCAATTTAAAATAGAAGTTTAAAAAAATAACAATAGTAATTAAATAATATAAATTATGACAATTACAATAAAAATTATAATTAAATTATAAATAAAATAAAAGCTCAAATAAAAGCCTGAAAGCTTATCTACTTTAAATCTTGAAATCGCTGAAAACAAGTGGTTTATTTATTTATTTGCATCACCAACATCGTATACATCAATTACATTCATAACATTAAAAACAAAGATACAGTAAAGCATGCTAAATGTTACAATAAATAAAGGAGACAGACAGCATGCAATTAAAAAAAACAATTAGATGAAATAGGTACCACCTACAACCGACTCAAAGTGTGTTTATTCCATGTTTAAGCAAATAAATTAATTAAATATTGGTGGACATTCCACAGAGCACATCTTTCTTTTGGTCCGTTTGTTTCGTATAATATTTTCAACATCTTATTTTTTTGTTTCTTTTACGTTGACATCTTGTTTGATTAAACTCAGAAACTTAACGGTAAATTTCTCAATTACAACCTATCGATCCACCAAATTTCATGCAGATCGGAAGAATGTTATGCGCGGACAATCATTGATCCTAAGGTCGTGGGTTCGAAACCGGTCGTGCACAATGAGTTTTTCTGTTCAAAAATGTATGAGCACAATGCCAGTACTCGTTGAAGGAAAACATCGTGAAACCGGCATGTCGTGAAACCTAAAAAGTTCTATGACATGTGTCCAATGCTCGAAAGGAGCCTCTTGAGGCGCACTTAAAATCCTTTCACCACACTGTTTCGAAAGAAACTAGTGACACAACAAGAGAGAGATCCATTTTTTCTTTCGCCTGCCTCTCCTTTCCGTGAACGAATATTTGTGTTTATTTCTCTGTTACCACCGAATGTATTTCCACAAAACGTGTTACCACAAAAGTTTGTTACGAACTTGTTGTTGCAAAGTAACAACTACATTCGGCCAGAAAACGTCACCAGCAGTATTTCCGCCGTAACTTTTGGACAACGCGCGTCCATTACGGCACCGGTATCCGGTTACAAGCGGCCGTAACTGGATTGAACTAGTTTTAGATCGGGAGCCGGTGGTGGCAAGTACTGGGAACGTCACATATTTTTTTATTATTATACTATATGTTATTGTTTTGGGATATTTTAAAACATATGTGATTTCTTTAGAAGAAGTTAATACTTAAAAAAAATATGCTTGCTGTGAGTATATATTTTTTGTATTTTTTTTGAGAACAAACATTTATGTGATGAACATAGATGTTTGTTCTTTGTCTGGGTGTTATATAATATATATATATAAGCATGTATTTACAAAAAAAGTATACAAGTAGTATATCAGCTATCTGGTTCCCATATCCCAAGCTTTGGCTTAGTTTGGGGCGAGATAGTGCTGTGTAGAATGTCCACCAATATTTATTTATTTAATATATATTTTTTTAATAATATACTGTTGCTGTTACATACATAATGAATTAATAAGTACCGTTTTCTATTTTCTTGATTTTTTTATGAATAAGTCAATATTAGACTACAATTATAGACTTCGGTTAGTGTATAGTTTTTTTTATACAACTAGCTGTTGAAACAAGCAGATGGCCCACCTGATGTTAAGTGGTAATCATCACCTATGACAAAGCATTGCCTCGTAAGACACGCACGAAAGGAACGTGCCCTATGATGCACTGCCATGCGTCCAACAACTTGAGGCATACAGATGTTAAGCCTCATGTGTCTGTAATTACACCGGCAACCGCACTCTTCAAACCGAAACACTACAAGAGCTCTACTACTCCGAAAATAGACTATTAGAATAGATTTGTTTGTTCAGATAGTGTACAGAATATTTCCACTAGCTTCCATTCTATTTGTAACTAGATTGGTCCAGTTAGGACAAGTTGATGCGACACGTCCCGAAGTTTGCGCCAATTTCAGGATCAGTTCGCCTAATAGGCCATTAGCAGGTTTTATTGAAAGTTCACAAATTGTAGAAGTCACGTTTCACGTGAGTCATTCAATTGAGTTTCTTATTTCAACGACGATAGAATAGAAAATAATACACTCGCCTGCAAAAATAAAGGGTCACCTAGTAAACTCCAAATAACTTTGAAACCACACAATCTAGCTCTTTAAATTAAGAAGTATCTGAAAGAAAATTTAATTACGCATAAAATAAATTACCAACACTCTGCGCTGGCTAAACCCAAACTCTAACATGGTGATTATTCTGGTACATTCTTTCAAAGTCAAAGGCATGATTTTGCCAAAATAGCTAGAATTGAATAAAGAAAATCAATTTAAAGTCCCATATTTATACAAAATTAAAAAACAAAATCAAAAATGAATCACAATTTGAAAACAGGTTATTTTTACTTAAAACGCATTTTTTTATGCCATTACAGTAAAAAAGGTTAAATGAATACAGTCCGCATATCCTCTTTTGGTTTAATTTCATAAGCAAAAGAAGTCATCTTGATCATTTCTTGAAGATATTGCTATTTTCAAAGGTGACCCTTTATTTTTGCGGGCGAGTTTAGAAGAATAGAAGATTTTTTATTCGACACACAAACACGGGTACAGCATAACATAATAGGTAACCAGAAAAACAAGAAGAAGAAAAACTGTTTAACATAGCACGTAGGTATATAGTAGGTAGGTAGATAGGTACATATAATATGGAAAGAAACCTATACCTAAACCTATAGTAGGTACTATATCTATAGTATACGATAAAGGTCACCTGTCTTTTCTGAAATGCGTTAATTTTAAATATTCCACCTGATACAAGAAACAAAATATTGTCTGACTGACAACCATCGTTCTTAATTCAAGAAGATTTAAATAAAAAAAATAACAAACTTACGGCCGGTTTCTGAAAGCCTATCAAAACAATTGCATGCCAAGTCACTTGCTACCTCAATCTAATTCGATGTAGTAGCTGAAATGGCGAGTGACTTGACATCCGATTAGCTTTGATCGAGCTTTCAGAACCCGGCCGTAAGCAAATCAGAATCAGAAAAATATATACTGTAAGTACAAACTGTTGAATGAATAAGGTGGTGGGTATAAATAATTACAAATAATCTGTATTGAGACATACATTTTATAATAATTATTATAATTCAAATTATAATAAAAATAAAAATAAAACACTCAATAATTTAATCTCATTTATTTTTAAGTACTTCGATACTATTTATAGAAAAAAAGATAAATTCACAAATGAAAGCTTATTACTTATAAAAAATTGAAAAGGGTGTCCATTTTTGAAACTGAAAACGGAATTCAAATAACATGATGGTTTCAGTAAAATATACAATGACAAAGGACTATCAAAAACAGAAGTCAGTCAAATTGATAAAACCATGACGAGGGTTTTAAATTCAGACACAATTTTCACTGATTTTGAGTGATTTTAAGGTCAGCGGAATGAATGGGGTCCTAACTTACGACTTTAATCTGATCCTGACCCTAAAGTTCATCAAAAAGACACTGATAACACCCCCATCCGACGATACTATCTTCCAGTTAAAAGTTGTGCTTCGGACGGATTTCAAGAGTAGAGTCTTTGTGAAGGGCTAGTCCGGGGAAGTATTACCAACATGCTTATTTTAGCCGCCGCGCTGCTGTGTTTCGTTTGGAAGTGTGGTGCCGGTGAAATCAGAATACTTACCTGCATTTAACAGCAGTTGTTATTCTACATGCGACTGATTGCAAGCCCATCGGCGCAACTTTAATAGTAACTGCTTTTCTCACGCTGTTTTTAAAATAGCATTTGAAAATAGACATTATTATCAAAGCCATAGATCATTATTTCGTCTCTCAGACTCCAAAGCTATTACTTTCCTTACACAGATAATAAAATAGCTTTGCAAACTCTCCGCTTATCTTAGGACACAACGCCTGGGTTGCACTTGCTTTACAGACTTTAGATACTAAAGGAATGGACCTTTCCTTTCTACTCCTTCTTCTTGTCATGTCGCTAGTTTTTATCGAAACAGTGTTGTGAAGGACTTAAAGTGTGCCTCAAAGAGGTCCTTTCCTTTCCAAACAAGATATTGGACACAGTTTTTGGAAATAAACAGAAGTAAAAGCGATAATATAGCATAAAATACCAAACTTTTGCTGAATTGACAAACCAAAACATCATCATCATGAATTTATTTTGTGTTAGTCACTTCTAATAAAAAAATATAAACTATTTCTATAAAATGTATGATGGGTTCAAATTCCACTCGGATAAATAACTTTTGTGATACCAAAAATACTTTTGTGATTTCCTTAAGTATAGTAAATACTAAAAAAACGAACAAAAAACTCTGTAAATGTGTCAACCTGTATATTTAAAAAACACGCAACGTTAGCAGTACATTTTAAAAATTCTTACTTACTTTGGAACCGCAAAAAGGAAAGGTACAAAAAAGGCAGTAAAAAACTCCATTCCTTAGCACACATCAAATATGTAGAAGAAAAAGCGTGCGAAAAGTAGGAATCCAATATTGACAACTTAGGAGCAACTGGCAGGAGCTGAGCGATAAGCAGAGATAAAAAATAGGCTCCGATTGAACACTGATATATTTTATATCAGTAGGTAGAGTCTAACATCATTCCAGACAGCCTTCACGGCTCAGTTGGTAGTAGCTCTGCCTTCTGCGCCGTAGGCCGTGGGTTCGATCCTCACCGAGAACAAACATTTGTGTGATGAACATATATATTTGTTCCCTGTCTAGGTGTTATTATATATTATAAGTATGAATTTACAAAAAAAAAGTATATATGTACTATATCAGCTATCTGGTATCAGCTAGCTGATATAGTACATAGGCAGAAGGCAAAGCTACTACCAACTGAGCTGTGAATGCTGTCAAATGAGCGAAAAAGAAATCGCTAGATGCTATGCTCATACAAAACGCCACAGTTAAGCCGGTCCCTGTGTGAAAATACTGTCATGAATGGCAAAAAATACATTCTAGTTCGGTTCGGTACCCCGTCTCTCTTGGTTTATTTATCGCTGGTATTTTACTACAATGCTGTATCTTGGGAATTGCATCGTGGGTGTCGAGGTAGTCCTTTACTTGTTTATTTGTGTGGCTCTTGTTCTGAATGCCATTATCTTGTTCTTTACAGTTTGTGTATTTTTCATTCTTGTGTTAGTTCCTTTCGAAACAGTGTGGTGAATGGATTTTAAGTGCGTTTCAAAGAGGCTTTCAAGAACAATAAAATAGTATTTTGTTAAAATCCTACACTTTTCTAAAGTTTGCCGTATGTCATTTATTTTTATTCTTCTTGTAGGAATTCGTTCCTTATTGGCGACACTATCGAATGGTGTAAAAACAGTTTTTTTACACCTTTTGAAAGTGTAGCTTCGATTCCTGACTAGGAATATTGATTTTTCAAAAATCCAATTCTAATGATGCCGTTTAAGTTTTTATCGAAATCGGACCCGAGACTTCTTTGAGTACTTTTCGGTATTCCTCATAGTTTCAGATTTGGCCATACCCACTTGAAAAATTCATCCTGTATATTTTTTTGATTAGAAGTTTAAAATTCTGAATTATATTTTGATACAGAATATTACTTATTATGTTAAGAAAAATAATATAATTTTTTTATAGTTTTAGTTACCTAAGTACGTACTTAGAGGTAAGGAAATATACGGCTTTATTATTATTATTTATTACAGAATATAAAAAAAATCGAAAAAAAAGAAAGAGGTACTCGAATAACTTAATCGACATTATGCATTTTGAATAAGTTTGCTAATTACCCTCCAATAAATCATTTTGGCACCTCAATAAGTCAATAAACCATGGAGCTCAGGATAACCTGGTTATCAAGTTAAACAGCTAGGGAAAACTACAAGTTGACCCGTAGTTAGTTGTCAACTCAAACAACTGGGGTAATGTAGACCCCGATGTTTGTATTAAGGTAAGGTGGGGTCATAGTTTTAGAGGGGTGGCGGCAGTCAGTTCAGAATTATTATCAACTTGACGAAGTCATAGCGTTTCTCATACATTCCCCTTACAGACTTCTCGCGATCTTTACATTGTCGATGGTTTTTCGGGTGAGGGGGTTTCAATCTGGCTTGTGATCACCATTTGGTAAGTAGTCAGTTTCACGAGTTTTATGTCCTGCACATTGCCACTTCGCAAATGCTGAGAGCTTCCGAGAGCTTGAGCTCTTGATTCTTCTACGGATATAGTGTTAAGTTCATATTGGTGCAGTTGGCATCATCAGGCAACATCCCATATACCTCTTATTATACCCATAACTACGCTATATACAATACAGAAAATCTTAGAAAAGGGACGGAAATAAAAACAACATGTCGCACCCTCTCGCACAATTCGCAGCATCAACTTCGAACAGTTCAAAGTTATATTTAGTCGGATGCGTATCCGTGTGTATGGCTATGGGTTCGTGCTCTGAGTATTCGCTCACGGCCATCTCGTGTGTCCTATAAAGTATGGATATTTAATAAATACCATCTTTTTTTATATAACTAGCTGATAGAACAAGCAGATGGCCCACCTAATGCTAAGTAGTAACCAAAGCATTGCCTCGCAAGTCACGTGCCCTACAATGCACTGCCCTGCTTCCATCAACTTGAGGCATACAGAATATGTTAAGCCTCATGTGCCTGTAATTACACCGGCAACCACACTTTTCAAATCGAAACACAGCAACGCTGCTTGGCGGCGGAAAAAGGCATGGTGGTAGTACTTCCCAAGCCGAGCCCTTCAGAAAAAGCTCTACTACTCTCATCATACCATAAGCTAACTAAATTTTTAATAGTCCGCAGGGAAGTTAGAGGTATGAAACATACATTTGGCGCATGCCCACAGTGCTCCGCAAAATTATTAAAACAGCGTCAGGGACCACTTCTTCTCATGCCATTTACGCTATAGCGCCTAGGACATGACTTTAGATAGAGTGGGATTGCCTTAGCGCACCTATACCGTCCTCTAATATTAGTCTGTCCAATCCACAGAAAAGACATGATCAATACAAAGCCGACAAAGCCACTGGTTAAACCTACGTATAAAAACAAAATAACCTAAATGGTATGCCAAATCCAGCGCCAGTCAAATAACCGACCCGTCTCCCCCCGACTCCCCACAAATCTGATCCAGATCCAGTTGAACTCAAACTTTAATAACAAAGGAATTTCAACTCTGAGTTCGGCCCCGAAGGTGCAAACTCGCCCGCACTGTGGTCAGGAACTTTGACAGCCGTCCAATGCTGGACGTCTTTGAATTAGGAATAGGACTTGTGTTGTGTAGCTTTGAGTACAGGGTGCACGCAAACTAAGCACAGAATTACTAATAAAAATCAGACGAAATGTAGACAATGCTCGACTGCCTATCTTAACGATGGGTTAAGCAGTTGGCCCACCTGATATTAGCCGGTTACTCACCATACGTATACATTACTAGCGCCCTGTCCCAGCTTCGCATGGGTAAACATAAAATTTTTCAACATTTTAGGATAAACTTAGACCGTGGGTTCGAGTCTCGCGGCTAATTATTTCATACCTTCACGCCCTTCTCCCTCGCTGCGTTGCCCGCTGCGCTGAGTGAGAACGCGCCTCGTAGCCCCGCGCGTTCACTTATATTTTTAAAGCGAACTAAAGTTTTTAATTCGTGATATCTATAGATATTGAAACAGCCTTAAATCCGAAATCAATTATTTGGTTAAGGATTAATATAAAGGTATGGATAACATGGTCAAGTCAAAGTCAAAGTCAATAGGTATTTATTCAATAAAATCACAAGGATCACTTAATTGTAATAATATAATATATTATTGAAGTTTAGTGAGGCGTAGGCATACAGAAAAAGGTAAACATAATCAAATTTATAAGACAGCAGCACGCATCAACTTGAGGCATACAGATGTTAGGCCCGATATATACTTACTATAACTTTATTACACCCTGTATAGTTCTACGGATGCTAAACTATAACCACAGCTTCGAAATAATCGCATTATAACCTCTATCCGGATCTTTATTGAGTTTTGGTGCAATTTCCGAGAGAATCAAATTTGTTAGAACTTGTTAGAGTGACGGTCTGGGTACAAAGTTAAGACTAGCCTCTAACTCACTAATACGAGCCGGGCGTTATTGAATTAGGGGTCATTTTAGACAAGCTCGATAGTAGCACTACGGATCGTTGTCCGTTATGTCGTCAAAATCAAAATCAAAACGGTCTTTATTCAGTACAATCACAAGGATCACTTTGAAACGTCTTATATACTAGGTGAATCTATCGCCAGTCCCTCGCGACCAAAGCCTAGAAGAACAGACAAGAAACTTACGGCTTGGTTCCTAAAATATAAAAATCTTTATCATAAAGGTCTGGGAGAATTCGGTCTCAGCGATAAGACTGCCTATTGTATTTACTTTAGCTATAGAACTTGTTTGTTTTTAATTTGTTAAATAGAAAGAGTTTTCTATCTATCTATATATAATACACTCGCCCGCAAAAATAAAGGGTCACCTAGTTAACTCCAAATAACTTTGAAACTACACAATCTAGCTCTTTAAATTAAAAAGTAAAGTAAAGTAATTAGAAAGAAAATTTAATTACGCATAAAATAAACTACCACCACTCTGCGCTGGCTAAACCCAAACTCTAACATGGTGATAATTCTGGTACATTCTTCCAAAGTCAAAGGCATGATTTTGCACAAATAACTCGAATTGAATAAAGAAAATCAATTTCAAGTACCATATTATATGAAATTAAAAAACAAAATCAAAGAAGTCATAATTGAAAAATGAATCACAATTTGAAAACACTTAGTTTTTACTTATAACGCATGTTTTTATGCCATTACAGTAAAAAAGGTTAAATGAAGGGTTGCATACAGTCCGCATATCCTCTTTTGGTTTAATTTCATAAGCAAAAGAAGTTATATTGATCATTTCTTTAAGATATTGCTGTTTTCAAAGGTGACCATTTATTTTGCGGACGAGTGTTTATTAAGAAATCAGCGATAAGGACGCCCATTGTTCTTTATTAAGTTACGCCTAGATGATGAATCCTTGTGTACAATAAAGTTATATATTTATCTATCAATTTCCTTATAAGCTACCGCTTGGGGCTTCTATATGAAGCTACCTCCTGGGACATTCTTAGGAAAAAAGAAGTAGTACTTGGTACCAAGATATCTGAGGAGATATCTACCGTGCCTGGGGATTAAAGTCGTGAAGCTGTTTCTTTTTTCGTTATTTTGTATGGTTTTGATTAAAAATACAAGCTATTCTTCTTTCTTGTCGTGTCACTATCTTTCGAAACAGTGTGGTGAAAGGATTTTAAGTGCGCCTCAAGAGGCTCCTTTCAAGCATTTGACACATATTATAGAACTTTTTAGATTCTATGGCATGCTGGTTTCCTCACGATGTTTTCCTTCACCGTTTGAGAGTACTGGCACTGTGCACATATTTATTTTAACAGAAAAACTCTTTGGTCCACAAATGGTTTTGAACCCATGACCTTAGGATCGGAAGGGGGCCGCTACTTCTAGACCACCAGTGCTCTCAAGCATATAATACAAGCTGAAAAACAGTATGAATGCAAGCTGAAATGTAATGAAGCCTGAAAACGAGCTCTGAAAATACGGGTGCAATATTTTCACATCTGTAATTCAAATTCTTGGCACAGTTTTTAAAATTCATGCGCTTTGTAGTGCCTCTAGCGGGCCGGCTAAATTTCATTCTACCCGTTTTTAGGGTGGCCTAGAGATGGTATTCGCAGCGTAGCGGCTAACCGGCCAAGATGCCAGTGGGTTTCATTTCCGTGGTGGGATAATAAATATATATTATTGATGGACACAGCACTATCTAGCACCAAATGAAAGCTGAAAAGTTCTTGAAAGAACTTTTGATCCAATCAAGTTTTATTACCTATGGGTACCTATGGGTAAGAAAACTTGTTTGGATCAAAATTATATTTTTACTGAAATTTTAAAATGGTTGTAGAATAAATGTAATGCCTACGCCTCTCTTAAGGGGCTGACAACTATCAAACAACTTCTCGCTCGCACGTTTCGACTTGTTAAAAGATATAATTTCACTAAACTCATTTTCGAAAAATCGCAATCAACCATTTTGTGTGCAATCACGTTGCACACAGTTTAGTAAAAAAATCATTTTGATCGATACATGTTTTCGTACTCAAAAGTTTGCTTTATTAGTTTTCGTAGAAAAGCAAACTTTTAAATAGGAAAACATGTATCGATCAAAATGAAGTTTTTACTAAACTGTGTGCAATGTGATTGCACACAAAATGGTTGATTGCGATTTTTCGAAAATGAGTTTAGTGATTTTATATCTTTCAACATGTCGAAACGTGCGAGCGAGAGTCACATTAGCTCTTGTCTACGCCTTAATTCGATTGGCACCACACTGAAGCTTCAATATTGTTTTATATTACATTATAACAAGGATCATACAAAGGAACGGTAGGAACCACGCCGTAAGTTTGTTGCCTGTTCTTTTAGGCTTTGGTAGCGTGGAACTGGTACCTAGAGTCACCTAGCTTTAAGGCGTTTCAAAATGATCCTTGTGATTTTATTAAATACCTTTTGACTTTGTCTTTGAATGGCTTTATAACTTTACTTTTACTTTTCTAAGTTAGTAAAAAAAATGTTTTAGACGGAAAAAACTGCCGGCACCCAACCCGCTCTTTGAAATTTGAAATAACATGTCTGAATATTAACATTTTGTGCTGGGCTGGCTAGATAGTGAAGTGCCAATTAGTGTAAAGGTGAATTATGCTCAGGATACATAACATTTTCTGCATGAAAACTGAAAAGGCTGCGCTCCAACTTAGTTTATATTTTAGAAAGTGCTCTTTGAGCTAAGAATGTTTGCTTAACAGCTTTTTATACATATATATATTTTTATACAACTAGCTGATGGAACTAGCAGATGGCCAAAGCACAAAGCACTGTCTCGTAAGTCACGCACGATAGGAACATGCCCCACGATGCGCTGCAATGCGTCCATCAACATGAGGCATACAGATGTTAAGCCTCATGTGCCTGTAATTACACCGGCAACCACACTCTTTAAACAGAAACACAGCGTTGCTGCTTGGCGGCAGAAAAAGGCGTGGTGGTAGTACTTCCCCGGACGAGCCCTTCACAAAGAGCTTTACTACTCTTAAGCATACTCAGAAATTTCACACGATAAGTAAAACAAGACCTATTCACACACAATTTGTTGTGTTCAAATTCATTGGACAAAAGAATGCAATTAAGGCATTACATACACGAGCGGTCGTTAGCGACTATCTCCTCGCATTAAGGCTAAGCTGTTCGTTCATTAGAGATACGGTGCAATACAGCCCTTATAGTGCAGTTATTGGCACAGTCTAGGTTTTGAGCTCCAACTAATTACAAGATACGCTTCTTGTACTTGATTTCTATCGCACTTTATGTGCTCTACAGAATTGCTTGACGCTTATGGCGAAGACAAGAGCTAATGTACCTCTGCCTCGCACGTTACGACTTGTCAAATATTTATTATGGCAAAAATGTTACTAAAGAATCTTTAATCTCATTTAGATAATGTTTATTACCTATTTGTTTTTTTTATGTGTATTTTTGGTGTTAAACAATCAATCTTAAATGCCAAAGTTATCTAAAGCATAGTCTTTTTACTTTGTGTATGTTACAACAGAGTAACGGTGAAAATAAAGCTTATAAAAAACGCTCCACTCAAAGGGTATTTTACCCCAAAGCCAACAAGAGCGCAATAAATAACAATTCACACCTGCCAGCCATGCATATTTGAAAGGCCCGCTTCCTCCGCCATATTTAATCCACGTTTGACAGCTGTCACATTTCCCGCCAATCTGTGACCTTTGAAGCCTTGAGCCTGTATTATTTTTCAACCCCGATCTCCTGTCGTAGTTGAAGGCATTTTCATGAATTATTTAGTGCGAAAATGCTTTGATTTTTGCGCGTTGAAATTGATTGACATTTTAGTTTGGGTCTGCACCCAGTGGCATGGAATGAATTTGTATACAAATATGTATAGTCATACATGTCATGCTCATATGATATAATTTTTCTGACATCATAGCTTTGCGACGTATATTATGACATAAAGCGTATGTATAAAATAATGCTTTCTAACTTTATTAAAGAATTTGAAGTTTTGAATTGACAAGCAATTTTATTGTATTTTAATAACAAAAAAATAAGCAATTGAGAAAATAACAAAGACTTTTACACAGACTTTTTCGAATTCATAAATGAACGCTTGGAAAATTCATTACCTATGTTATTTTCACATAATTGCTCTCATTTGATCATAAATTGATATTTAAAAAACAATAAACTAAATAATTGCTCTTTTTTCCGCAACTAAATAACACGCCAGCAATTTCTGACAGGACCATAAATAGCAAGACAGTTTTTTTTATATTCTTGGAGTCAGTGTTGTCTATTTGCACACTAACATAAAGAGTTTGGTGCTCGATATTCATTATTTTAAGGTAGAATGGAACAGAATGCATTACCTTGTTTTCATTAATAAAAAAACAAAGATCGCGTGCAGTCGAATTGGCGGGAGAGAAAATCAGATACAGACTGTATCTGATATTATTAAAACATCTACAATACTGTATCATACAGTATTGTAGATTTTTTAATAAATTTATTGTTTCCTCGAAAATTTAAGACAAGTAATATTCAAATCTCGGCCGAAATAGCAATTAGCGGCCAAGTTTAATTAAAAAACAAAATAACTTGGGAAGTTCCGCTTTTAATATTCCTCGGCAGTCAATTGCTTTATTTCGGGCAGACAGTATTTTAGAAACAAAGAAAGAATGGAAATAAGTTTATTTGGCGCACACACATTATATCAGAAACGGAACTCGAAATATACTCTTTTCAAGTACCCTAGGTAGGTACCTATATTTTTTTAATTTTAAGGATATAAAATCATAAATAAGTAAGTATCTGTAAATTATAAATGGACATTACACAGCTCTGTCTAGCCCCAAACTAAGCACTATGGCAAGCATATAGCTGACATAATACTTAAATAACTAAGTGGTTCGCCCTGAACTGGGATTTCGTTATGTCCGCTCTAGTCTTACACTGATACTCAACACGATATTTGGCCTCTGACTACCCCCTAACCTACTTGGGGTAACCAATTGTATCTCTAAAATCATACATACTCGTACGTTCTAGAATAAAAATAAAATTGTTTTGGGATGTACAAGCCAAATACAAACATGTACAAACCTGTCATATAACACCTCACTTGGTTTATTTGTGAACTTAACAATTTTTTTGCTCCGTTCGCTTCACTCACTCAATCAATTATAAATTCATACTTTATTTGTATTATAATAACACCCATACAGAGAACAAACAATATGTTCACCAAACAAGGTTGGTTCTCGGTGGGGATCGAACCCACGGCCTACAGCGCAGAAGGCAGAGCTACTACCAAATGAGCTGTGAGAGTTGTCAAGGGTGTAGGTAATAGGTATGTATATTTCTTAGGTTAAACGATATTTATTATTATATTAAAAACAATAGTTCTTTTACAATGTGATAAAAATAGTACCTACTTTGTAACGTCCGTTTTTTTTTACTGAAAACCATTAATATAGAAGATATAAAATTTCATAGAGTTTTCAACTTACGCGCCATTGTGTTTTGAAAGTTCCTTTCATTGAGTTAGTTTTATAGCGCGACACATAACTCAGACGCGGGCCATAGTAAGTTTATACACACCATTTTATAGCGTTATATCACCATTATAAAAACCATTTTGTCTAACGAGTTTGTCATAATTTTGTTGTGTACGAAACAGCTGATAGGCTGGTGTTGCCGTGTTACACGAGCGAGCGTCGAATATTTATCGTATCGATAATTAGATATGTTCTCTCAAGTTAAAGGGTAATACTAAGTAATCCACTGCATTTTGTTCACGATCCTCTGTGGAAACTCAAGTCAGGCAGATATATCGTTTTTATTCATTCAAATCATTTTTTCCCTCGGTCGATCGATTATCGATCATCCGATTTGAGCGAATTACTGTTCGGGTGCTGGCAAGCGTAATTGAAAAAGTAGAGTGTAGAAAAATCTATGGCATGAGTTGTTTTTTTTTAGATAGTGAACTTTCATTTCGAACGATTATATCGAGTCGATTAATCGTGTTTTGTTATTTTTCAGTTTTATTGGATAGATACAGTTTTAACTTGTTTTGGATTCCTCGGGATCATTCCTGGAGGATTATAGGGATTTTTAATTTGCTTCATTACGACCGAATTGACGTAATCTTGTTCGTTTGTTTCATCGGGTATCTCGATTGTCCGAATTATAGAATCGGTCATGTACGATCGAGTTGAGTGGATGAATGGTCTATGTGTGTCTATGGCGCGGAGATGACACGACAAATGATGAACTGAGATTATTTGAGAGAAGGTCGATATATTCGAATTAAATAAAATAAATAAATAAATATTTGTGGACATTCCACACAGCACTATCTCGCCCCAAACTAAGCCAAAGCTTGTGATATGGGAACCAGATAGCTGATATACTACTTATATACTTTTTTTTTTTTTGTAAATACATACTTATAATATTATATAACACCCAGACAGAGAACAAACATCTATGTTCATCACACAAATGTTTGTTCTCGGTGGGGATCGAACCCACGGCCTACGGCACAGAAGGCAGAGCTACTACCAACTGAGCTCAGACCAATTGTCAGAGAATAGTATTTAATTCTCTGTTATTTACTAAATAAATAACCCGTCGTCGATTACGAGACGCACGAGACTTAATTGTTCGACAACGCGCCGTCGTTGTATTATATTCAGTGATCATACTTCGAGGCCTGGTGAGTTGCGAAGTTGAGATTGTGATATTTGGATTTTCCTCTCGTGTTTCTCGAGTCAGTTCTAATCCAAGTTTATGTTTGGTCGATCAGAAAAGCCTGTACCCTGGAGCTGAATTCCTGCCCAGTCGTGTGTCGGTGCATTTCGGTGCCAACCTCAGATACCTCAGACGCCGGCAATTGCCTTTCGCCAAACTGCTCCGGGATTGAAGTGGTCGCTCCGGCGGGAGCAGTTCTCATTATCTTCGTGGTACACTACACATAGGAACCTCGTAGCTACATTCATTCCGAGGACCCATTAAATATTCCCCAAAAGGTTAGTCAGAGGCAATTCCGATTCCCGCGTGAAATTCGTCGACGTTCTACCTCGCCTGGTTGCGGTATATCATTCGTATAAGAGCCATCAATTCAGATAAATACTAGAGAGTAAATTCTAGCCTAGTCCTGACCAAACGCTTCACCAATCCATATCATATTTTGTATTTTACTGTATACACACACTATAATTATAAGTTTTGTGTTCCCCCAGATATTAAGGATTTCAGAGCACTAATATTAATGTTAACATTATATGCCTCATCTTTTCTTAACCAAAATTGTACTTGAAAACACTTAGGCAATAAATAAAACTTGTATTATTTATAGTTGTGTTTATTTACCCCAGATTACCCCTAGGTTATAGGAAAATATGTTACAACTTGCATAAATAAATAAATATTGGTGGACATTCCACACAGCACTATCTCGCCCCAAACTAAGCCAAAGCTTGTGATATGGGAACCAGATAGCTGATATACTACTTATATACTTTTTTTTTGTAAATACATACTTAAAATATTATAAAACACCCAGACAGAGAACAAACATCTATGTTCATCACACAAATGTTTGTTCTCGGTGGGGATCGAACCCTCGGCCTACGGCGCAGAAGACAGAGCTACTACCAACCGAGCTGTGAAGGCTGTCAATATAGTATATGTTGTTTTGCCTCTAGATGGCTACCGTAGCTCATTAGGTAGAGGTAGTAGGTAGGTATATTTTACGATTGTTTACTTGAACAAGAAATTGTGAATTTCCTAGTCAAAGTATGCACAAACAAATCAGCGAGCTTAATAGTGTTTTTAAAGTGTAATTTCTGCACCGTATTATAACAGAAAATCAGGCCTTATTGTAAATAATCCAAGCTTTAATCCCTCATTTAGCAAATAAATGGCATTCGTTCTGTTGATTGGCTCCACTCGACAAATGCGTCAATTAATTTCGAGTTGTGCAGGCTGAATATCATTTATTTTGGTTCAGCCGTATTAAAATTTACTGCTTCAAGTTAAATAGGCTCAGCAAAGTTGTAAGTACTTAAATCGCACCGGGTATCGAACCAGCACCTCATCACAGATGGTATTCTTTTTTGTTTTTGCTTTATCATCTATACATTATGGGCTTCTTCACGAGGAACAGCTTTACTATCACCTTGTATGACGATTCAAAGTGATCCTTGTGGGAGCCAATAATGTACGGCCAAGTAATGTACAGCATGTTATTGCACAGCATGATAATGTACACCCAGTTAATCTGTGTCCACTGGTTTGAATTATCGGGGTGTACATTATCATCCCGTACAATAACATGCCGTGCAATATTGTCACGTTGTTAATGTACACCCAGTTAATGTACAGCATGATAATTGGAAGCCACTTTAGTACCGTCGAGTTGAATTGGTTAGGTTATGTTGAAACATATAAATTACGCACGAGGCGAGCGAGCAAAGCGAGCGTGCCGCGGTAGCGGCCGCCGAAGTGCCAGAAATTATTTTTTACGGTACCAAAGTGGCTTCCAATTATCATCCTGTACATTAACGTGCTGTACATTATCATGCTGTGTATTAACTGGCTGCACATTAACTACACGTGACAATATTGCACATCCAGTTATTGCAGTTATTCTATTCTATTCTTCTATTCTATTCTATTGCACACCCCGATAATGTACACCCAGTTAAAACGAATCCAAAAAGGTACCAAAGTGGATTCCAAATATCATGCTGTACATTATCGTACAAAATCTAACTAAATCAGAATCTAATTAAATTAAATCAAAATCTAATTAGATTTTGTTTGTTGTGTCATTTCGGTGATATTTTAACCAACCTGATACAACCTACAACCTCCTTGCGCAAAAAATACTCGATACAAATTCCTTGTGTTAAGAATACTCGACATACAAACTCCTTGTGCAAATAACTCTTCGAGATTGATTGGTCGACATTAGAATAAAAACTGTTTTGTGTTCTATTTTAATTAATTTAACCCTTTTTTCCTTCATTAAATGTCTATTTTCGCTTAATTATTTCTTTTTCTCATAGTCATGGCATAAAGTATAGTATGCAACTCTTGAATAAAACGTATTTATATTGAGGGCCATGAATCACTCGCGTCGCTCAGAAATCTAGCACTCGAATCATCATTAATAACTCCCTACGGTCGTGATTCAGTCGTTAGAATCCTTCATTTGCTCGTGATTCATCTTTGGCCCTCGCTTTGAATCCGTCTTTTATTCACTAATTGCATAATATACTATTGTGATTTCCTTTAGTGTTTAGTGTGTTGTGCCATGTGCATTGCATAACATATAAATGACTGTCAGAATTTTGTATTGTTTGCAATTGCGTCAAAGCAGCAGGAACACATCTATTTTGACGTAAGCTGTCAAGAGATGGGAGTGACGTCTACCGTGGATGCACAATAGCCTGTCTAATCCATCCATTTGAATTACAACTGCTCTGCCAGACAAAGCAACCCGTCCGGTGCAGTTACGCATTCACAACGAATTTCAACTAAACTGCTGGAAACTAAAGTACCTAGTTGTTTATATAATAATTTCAACTGAACAATTGAGAACTAATATATTATTGTTTATGTAATAATTCACCCGATTCGGAAGAACCTTCCGAATCGGGTGAATCCTTCCCCAGCGATTGACAGACTTGCCCACTGCTACTCCAACTTGTTAATTCTGCGCGCTTCAAGAGCTGATTTCACCATGCTCTGTTAGTTACTAATAAAGGATTAACAGGCCGTTAAATCTAACCTTAGATGTCAAACGTCCTTTGTTAATCTAACAGAGCATGGTTAAATCAGCTCTTAAGGCAAGGATTCCCGACACTGTTTTAGGTATTTTATTCAATAGATAATGCAATAAATATTATTAAATATTTTAGTATTTTGTTATTTAAACATAATACGTTGTAGTAAAAAGCCGTTATCAACGGGTATGGTGACGAAAAAATTAGCGTTTTGATTTTGTTACCAAGTTACTTAATAGCGCTTAAGGCGAATTGGCGAACTAATGCCAATTTACCTCTCGCTCGCACATTTCAACAGTGAACTTATAAAATCACTGAACTTATTTATAAAGAGATACAATTTTACTTGATCAAACGAAACAAATTTAGGTAACTTAGCAATGTACCTAGCGGGTAAGTCCGACAATTATTATCTCGTGATGGCACAATGCTATATTTTTAAGAGTAGTACAGCTCTTTGTGATGTGAGCTCTTTGGGCCGTCCGGGGAACTACAACCACGCCTTTTTCTGCCACCAAGCAGCGTTGCTGTGTTTCGATTCGAAGAGTATGGTTGCCGGTGTAATTACAGGCACATCAGGCTTAACATCTGTATGCCTAAAGCTGATGGACGTAGGGCAGTGCATCTTGGGCACGTCCCTATCTTGCATGACTTACGAGGCAATGCTCTGTTATAGGTGATAGTTACCACTTAACATCAGTTGGGCCAACTGCTTGTTCCATCAGATGG
The DNA here is from genome assembly GCA_932294275.1 of Chloroclysta siterata. NCBI lineage: Eukaryota > Metazoa > Arthropoda > Insecta > Lepidoptera > Geometridae > Chloroclysta > Chloroclysta siterata. Next base: position 7,948,101 of record OW028592.1, on the reverse strand, counting down.
TTGTATAAAAAAAAATGCACACACTAAACTTTATTTCTCTTTCCCACAGGAGAGTGGAGAGGCGAGAGGAGGATGCTGGATATCACACGTGACAAGCCTGTCAAAGTGTGCGTGAGGGTCGTAGTGCCAGTGCGTGATCATCCTAAAGTAAGTAATAACCTTATAAGCAGGGGTCGGAATAGGTAGAATTTTTAAGTACCAAATGACGTCAAATACGCTACTACGAAATCTAAATATAATTACATTGTAAAAGGATCATACAAAAGAACGGTAGGAACCAAGCCGTAAGTTTGTTGCCTGTTCTTCTAGGCTTTGGTCGCGTGGAACTAGCACCTAGAGTCACCTAGCTTTAAGACGTTTCAAAGTGATCCTTGTGATTTTATTGAATAAATACCTTTTGACTTTGACTTTGACTTTAAATATGGATATACTTTTTTTAACCCCCGTGTCGGAAACCATTCGGGTTCGAAATCAAATGTGATAAAAACTGACGTTACTGATTCGAAACCTTTCCGAATGTTTTAAAATAGCTCTGCTGTACGTGTAACGTGTAACGCTACTTAGTTAGTGTTTAACATAGGAAAAATGAGTTTCAGAAGACAATAATATCAATCTTAACATCAGGTGGCCCTGCTTGTTCCATCAGCTAGTTTTATTTAAAAAAACCCATAAGTTTTAGAAAACATTTTTTATTAATCCCCTAATCCGGGTTTAAAAGGCATATCCATGTTAAGATTGCGTAGGTAATTCTACGTCATTTGGTACTTAAAAACTCTACCTATTCCGACCCCTGCTCATAAGTATAAAGCTAGTTTTTGTTTGCAGCATTTCTCTATCCACTTACGTAATTGCCATGACAGCATTAGATATTGTGCTGACACGCTAAGCTGTCAGTATTATTGTTACAATAACATGCTTACGGCCATCTGTAAGCATGATCTAATCAAAATTATAATTGTGTGTGCAATGTCTAGTTAATTGGAAAACGGGCTACACAATACACAAACGTCATCAATGAATATTAGTAGAGCTCTTTGTGAGAATTCGTCCGGGAAAGTACTACCACCATGACCATGTCTATGTCTGCCGCCAAGCAATGCTGTGTTTCGATTTGAAGGTCGTGGTTGCTGGTGAAATTACAGCCACGTGAGGCTTAACATCTGTAGGCATGCCTCAAGTTGATTGATGCTGGGCAGTGTATCGTGGGGCACGTTCCTATGGGGCACTTACGATGCAATGCTTTGTTATAGGTGATGGTTACCTCGTAAATTCCGGTGGGCCTCTCACAATTATAGTTTGAATGTGTCTTCCTGTCCCTAAAATGCTAAGTAACTTTCTAACTGACCGCGACTTTTAGCAATCAGCCTAAAACCAAAATCTCTTTATTTATCGAAGTGGATTTAAGCCGTGTCTTTTAAAAAGCAGCCATTATACCACGCCTTTTTCTGCACCCAAGCAGCGTTGCTGTGTTTCGGTTTGAAGAGTGGTTGCCGGTGTAATTACAGGCACATGAGGCTTAAAATCTGTATGTCATAAGTTGATGGACGCAGGGCAGTGCATCGTAGTACACGTTCCTATCGAACGTGACTTACGTGACAATGCTTTGTTATAGGTGATGGTAACCACTTAAAATCAGATGGGCCATCTGCTTGTTCCATCAGCTAGTTGTATAAAAAAAAGTTGAAAAAGCATTCCACTCTCCCAAACCGCAAAACGACGCCCATCAAACAGCCATCCCGTTCACATGTGATTTCAGTAAAAGCCTCGTCCAAAGGGCGGAGTGCACTTTACAGTCAATTAAACTGACAAACCTGGTGTCTACGGTACCCGTGTCGTTGCCGGAGTGATAAACTGACATAACCACTCGTGCCGGTGTGTGTGCATTGTCTTCATCCGATATTGAAAGACAGATCATTTTTTTATACAACTAGCTGATGGAACAAGCAGATGGCCCAGCATTGCCTCGTAAGTCACGCACGATAGGAAAGTGCCCTACGATGCACTGCCCTGCGTCCATCAACTTGAGGAATACTGATGTTACGCCTCATGCGCCTGTAATTACACCGGCAACCACACTCTTCAAACCGAAACACAGCGTTGCTGCTTGGCGGCAAAAACAGGCGTGGTAGTAGTACTTCCCCGGACGAGCCCTTCACAAAGAGCTCTACTACTCTTAATTAATCATTTAAAAATAAATCGTAACGTAACAGTAGCAGTGAAATGAATTGTTGCTTGTTCAAACAAATTTTAAAAAAGGGCTCCAGTCCAGATAACAATCTAGAACCCTTACCAAAAAATTATGCTCAACGCAACGACTCATTTCACTGCTACTGTTACGCTTCAATTTATTTTCGTCTTCCTCTGCCGGAAAAACAATGCATAAATACTTATTCATTTTAAACTAGTGGTTTAAACTAGACCCGACGAACGCACCAAACCTTTCAGTAGGTGGTAGTCAGAGGCAAATCCAAACATTAGGTTTGGACTTTTTTCTGACTACCGCCGACTAACTTGGTATGGTAACCAAGTTTCAACTCTATTGGCCTATTTATTGGCTGGTTATATTAATTTAACTTTTTTGTTGTATCTCGAAAACCGAGCTGGGACGAAAAAAAGTAAAAAATTGTTGGAATGTCCAAACAAAGCCCTTTCATATGACATGTAACTTGTTTTTATTATGTGACTTTTTTGTTTTTGTCCCCTTATAAACCCCAAATCTCATAAACCCTTCATCCGATTTTACTTATATACTTACCAGTGAATTTCTCAAGTACAAGCTATTGACTTATCAAATTTCATGCAGATCGGATTAACGGTTCGAAAGTTATCGCGTGACAAACATACATACATAACATGCCAAATCGCCCAAGTTGATTGTAAGATCTTCGTTCGCTTCGCTTACTCGATCAAAAAGGCTAACAAGCTGATGTCCACTCTGTCTGTCATGAGCATAATTTTATTTAATTTATTAAATTATCGGATACGAACAATGGACAATAACCATCAAGGTATAAAATTTGAACACGTGCCTTTCTCGTTTCTCTCACTACTCAACCGGCGGTGAAAAATTACGAGAATTTGGCCAACAAAGGGATCTTAAAGCTTGTTTGACATAGCGAGCGAAGCGAAAGATCTGATAAGATTTGTCGCCTGAATTCGTTTTCATGCTTGATTACTCCGTTTATTTGGACAGAAATAGTCCAAATAGTTAGACTGACTAATCGAACTTTTTGGATACGCAGATTTTATTCCAAAAAAACTGCTAGTGAAGAACAGTCAAAAAAAAAGAAAAAATAAATTAGTCATTACTTTTTTTTTTTTTTTTTTCTTTATTTCATAACCTAATTTTACTTTTATCGGATACCGATTAAGCTACACAAAGGCAAGAAAAATAATACGAACTACAAGGACATAAAAACGACCAGTGATGCTTGATGCGTAGGTATATGTGTAGGTACTTCAGAAATATTGAACTATAGATTGATAGATAAACACATTATTGTACACAAAAGAAAACACTTACAGAAAACTACAATCATAGAGTAAATGGGCAGCCCTATCGCTAATAGTGATCTCCTCAAGATATATTTGATACAAGCTGGTGCCCGCGACTTCGTCTGCGCAGGATCAGTCACACAATATCTTTATTGGTAGCCTATGTGTTATTCTGATGTATAAGCTATATTATTGTAAAGTTTCATTAAAATCCATTCAGTAGTTTTTACGTGAAACAGTAACAAACGTCCATCCATCCATCCATCCATCAATCCATCCATACTTATAAACTTTCGCATAAAAAAAATATTAGTAGGTTTTTTTAAATTAATTAATACCTCTAACTACAAAAATTTAAGCTATTTACAGACCGTTGCAAGCGATTTTTTTGTTGAAAGCGTTGCTGCGTTTCGGTTTGAAGAGTGTGGTTGCCGGTGTAATTACAGGCACATGATTCTTCTTCTTGTCGTGTCACTAGTTTCTTTCGAAACAGTGTGGTGAAAGTATTTTAAGTGCGCCTCAAGAGGCTCCTTTCGAGCACTGATTTAACATCTGTATGCCTCAAGTTGATGGACGCAGGGCAGTGCATCGTAGGGCACGTTCCTTTCGTGCGTGACTTACGAGGCAATGCTTTGTTATAGGTGATAGTTACCATTTCAGATCAGCAGGCCTAGCACGGGCAGTGGAAACGTTTTCCACGGGAAAGGATAAAAGCCTTTTCTCTGTTGTCAGTTTTATGCAACCTCCGAGCACGGCCTCACCTGTGGATAACGGAGGATAGCGTATCCACGGGGGATAGACGGCAGTTCCTATCGTGCGTGACTTCCGATGCAATGTTTTGTTATAGGTGATGATTACCACTTTACACCAGGTGGGCCATCTGCTTGTTCCATCAGCTAGTTGTATAAAAAAAAACATCGCTCAGCCTTCCCTGTGCACACGCCTACGCGTCGTGTTACAAATCAGCTCTCCTAGTGATATGGCCAATTTATCTTTCGCCTTTGTCGATTTTGCTTCAAAAAGGCTTTCCTTCAAGTTATATGAGTATGTCATGCGGAAAATTTGCTTTTTTGATAACTATAGTCATCGCGTTGTCAGATATGGTGAGAAATGAAGCGGCTTTATTTCTTCGAATTTTTTGGCTCAAGGTTGATTTGTAGCCATTTTCGTGCTAGTCATTTTCGTTTCATCGCTTGAAGGTCGTAATTTTTTGAAGTTGTTCATAGGGAAGACATTTTTAAGAGTAGTAGAGCTCTTATGCAGCATTTCGCTGAGACGGGGCCTGTTTGTCGCACCTGGTGTATGAAGGATTACCTACTCTTTTTTTTTAGCTGATGGAACAAGCAGATGGCCCATCTGATATTAAGTGATTACCACTTAATCACCTATAAAAAAGCATTGCTTCGTAAGTCACGCACAATAGGAACGTGCCCTACTGTAACGTCCGTTTTTTTTACTGAAAACCATTAATATAGAAGATATAAAATTTCATAGATTTTTCAACTTACGCGCCATTGTGTTTTGAAATTTCGCTTCATTAAGATAGTTTTATTACCATAAGAAATCATCCGTGAACCTTGGCGCCTTAAACAGAAAATTCGTTATGTGTCGCGCTTCGCGCGACACATAACTCAGTCGCGAGCCATTGTGATTTTATACACATCATTTTATAACGTTATATCACCATTATAAAAACCATTTTGTCTAACGAGTTTGTCATAATTTTGTTGTGTACGAAACAGCTGATAGGCTGGTGTTGCCGTGTTACACGAGCGAGCGTCGAATATTGATTGTATCGATAATTAGATATGTTCTCTCAAGTTAAAGGGTAATACTAAGTAATCCACTGCATTTTGTTCACGATCCTCTGTGGAAACTCAAGTCAGGCAGATATATCGTTTTTATTCATTCAAATCATTTTTTCCCTCGGTCGATCGATTATCGATCATCCGATTTGAGCGAATTGCTGTTCAGTTGCTGGCAAGCCTAATTGAAAAAGTAGAGTGTAGAAAAATCTATGGTATGTTGTGTTTTTTAGATAGTGATCTTAGATTTCGAACAATTATATCGAGTCGATTAAAGGCGTTTTATTATTTTTCAGTTTTATTGGATAGATACAGTTTTAACTTGTTTTGGATGCCGCGGGATCATTCCTGGAGGATTATAGGGATTTTTAATTTGATTCATTAAGACCGAATTGACGTAATCTTGTTCGTTTGTTTCATCGGGTATCTCGATTGTCCGAATTATAGAATCGGTCATGTACGATCGAGTTGAGTTGATGAATGGTCTATGTGGTCTATGGCGCAGACATGAGACGACAAATGTTAACTGATATTATTTGATAGAAGGTCGATAATTATAATCGAATTGTCAGAGAATAGTATTTAATTCTCTGTTATTTACTAAATAAATAACCCGTCGTCGATTACGAGACGCACGAGACTTAATTGTCCGACAACGCGCCGTCGTTGTGTTATATTCAGTGATCATACTTCAAGGCCTGGTGAGTTCCGAAGAGAGATTGTGATATTCGGACTTCCCTCTCGTGTTTCTGTGAGCCAGTTCTAATTCAAGTTTTATGTTTGGTCGATCAGAAAAGGCTGTACCCTGAGGCTGAATTCCTGCCCAGTCGTGTGTCGGCGCATTTCGGTGCCAACCTCAGATACCTCGGACGCCGGCAGTTGCCTTTCGCCAAGCTTCTTCGGGATTGAAGTGGTTGCTCCCGCCAAGTTCTTACTATCATCGTGGTAGACTACACATAGTTACCTCGTAGCTACATTCATTCCGAGGACCCATTTAATATTCCCCAAAAGGTTAGTCAGAGGCAATTCCGATGCCCGCGTGAAATTCGTCGACGTTCTACCTCGCCTGGTTGCGGTATATCATTCGTATAAGAGCCATCGATTCAGATAAATACTAGAGAGTAAATTTTAGCCTAGCTCTGACCAAACGCTTCGCCAACCCATATCATATTTTGTATTTTACTGTGTACACACACTATAATTATAAGTTTTGTGTTCCCCCAGATATTTAGGATTTCAGAACACTAATATTAATGTTAACATCATATGCATAATCTTTTCATAACAAGAATTGTACATAAAAACACTTCGGCAATAAAAATAAAGCTTGTATTATTTTTAGTAAATATAGTTGTGTTTATTTACCCTAGATTACCCCTAGGTTATAGGAAAATATGTTACACTACGATGCACGGCCCTGCGTCCAGCTGAGCGATGCAACTTGAGGTATACAGATGTTAAGCCTCATAATTATGTGCCTGTAATTACACCGGCAACCACACTCTTCAAACCGAAACATAGCAACGCTGCTTGGCGGCAGTAAAAGGCGTGGTGGTAGTACTTCCCCGGATGAGCCCTTCACCAAGAGCTCCTACCTACTACTCTTAAATAACTCCTAATTTGTGCAGTAGAGAATTTTCAATCTATATCTATCTACCACTTATACCAGTGTTTCTATTTGTAACACAGTAACTTCACTACCATTCTCACAAATAAAAACATTAGAAGCAGCTCCGGAATACCCGCTGAAGCAATCATTACAAGGTGAAAAGCAATTCTCTCTAAATGGCTCGACATTCGACATCTAACGTGCTGCGAGCTAGTTCTCCTTGGAGGATTTTAACACGAGACGAACCATTATTTGTAACTTGATCAAAATTCTCTTCTCTTGTCGTGACACTAGTTTCTTTCGAAACAGAGTGGTGAAAGGATTTTAAGTGCGCCCCAAGAGGCTCCTTTCGAGCAGCTGACACATGTTATAGAACTTTTTTTTAGGTTCTACGACATGCCGGTTTCGTCACGATGATTTCCTTCACCGTTTGAGAGTACTGGCATTGTGCACATACATTTTTTAACAGAAAAACTCATTGGTGCACATCAAAATCAAAATACTATATGCCTGTGTAGTAGTAGTATCTAAAGCGGTGGCGTGATTTTTTCCCACATGTTCGACATTCATCGTCATATTACATTATACTTTAAAACGCTAAAAAAAACTGGCTAAAATGTATGAAACAGCTGTTTTTTTCATGTTTTATTGATCAAAATTATTCATATTGATGGGTACTTTAGCCCCCTGAAGTTTTAAGTACAAGTATTGGAACACCTTGCATAATAACTATGATTTTACAAAAAGTCTTATATTAGATATCGGGTCCCTTTGTACAAGCTTTGCTTATTTTGGGGCTAGATAGTGCTGTGTGGAAAGCTCACAAATATTATTAAGCATATTTATTTGAATTTGAGAGCCTTCACAGCTCAGTCGGTAGTAGCTCTGCCTTCTGCGCCGTAGGCCATGGGTTTGATCCCCATCGAGAATAAATATTTGTGAAATGAACATAGACGTTTGTTCTCTGCCTGGGTGTTATTATATATTAAAAGTATGTATTTATAAAAAAACAGTATATATGTATCATATCAGCTAGCTGGTTCCCATATTACAAGCTTCGGATTAGTTTGGGCTAGATAGTGTTGTGTGGAAAGTCCACCAATATTTAATTTAATTTAATTTGCGTCCAGAACCCGACGCTAAATAGTTCTAGGTGACGTTCAGCGAAATAACGTAGCAGGTGCAGAACCGACTGTGAAGAGAACCTTCCAGCTGGTGCTTTTCTTAACGGGAATAAGTAATTGTACCAGCACAATGCTTTTTAATGATTTTTAACAAAAGGCGCCGTAGACGTTCAGAACGATTGTATTTTAAATTCAATTTCTCTATGTACGCAATGAAATCAAACGGTGAAAGTAAAACTAGTAAGGAAACAAGTATGGGCAGCGGCGATGGGCTTGCAACCTATCACGTTTATGAAATACCAACAACTACAAAATGTGGGTGTACCAAATTGTATATTCTGAAACTTAAAAAGCTTCATAACTTTAATCCCCAGGCACGGTAGATATTATCTTAAATTGGTACGATACGACTAAAGTCAAAGTCAATAAAATCACAAGGATCACTTTGAAACGTCTTAAAGCTAGGTGAATCTAGATGCCAGTTCCACGCGACCAAAGCCTAGAATAACAGGCAACAAACTTACGGCTTGGTTCCTACCGCTCTTTTGTATGATCCTTGTTACAATGTAATATAATACAATATTGAAGCTCCACTGCGGTGCCAATCGAATTTAGTGAGGCGTAGGCATAACAGAAAAAGGTATAGGTAATCAAATTATGCTATACACTTAATGTCCTTGTAGTAGCGTTATTTTTGCTTGGGTTTGTGTAGCATGATCTGTGTCCGTGTGTGACATATCGCGTAACTATTTATTGAATACTTTGAATATTTCCTAACAAAACAGACTACGCACTTTCACTGAACAACATTTGATGCTGGCCAATTGAAAAACAGAGTGAAAGTTTGGCCCAGAGGGGACGAATTTGCACAAAACTTTGCCAATTTATCAATGTAATTTTCTGTTGGTATATTTCTGTTCTTCTTTTTCGTAACGTTGCATTTATTCTTGAAGTAGGTAACTGTTTATTTTTATAATAGCACGCCAACGTCATATTGACAGCCTTCACAGCTCAGTTGGTAGTAGCTCTGCCTTCTGTGCCGTAGGCTGTGGGTTCGATCCCCACCGAGAACAAACATTTGTGTGATGAACATTGATGTTTGTTCTCTGTCTGGGTGTTATATAATATTATAAGTATGTATTTACAAAAAAAAAAGTATATAAGTAGTATATCAGCTATCTGGCTCCATATTACAAGCTTTGGCTTAGTTTGGGGCGGGATAGTGCTGTGTGGAGTGTCCACCAATATTTATTTATTAATTTATTATCTACTCGTACCTCTAAGGTTGCCAGGTAGAAAATGCTCATAGCATTAAGCCCACCAAACGGGACCCTATTATTAAGACTCCACTGTCCGTCCGTCTGTCTGTCTGTCTGTCCGTCTGTCACCAGACTGTATCTTATGAACCGTGATAGTAAGACAGTTGAAATTTTCACATTAATTTCTGTTGCCGCTATAACAACAAATACTAAAAAATCAAAATAAAATAAATATTTAAGGGGGCTCCCATACAACAAACGTGATTTTTTTGTTGTTTTTATAGATAATGGTATGGAACCCTTCGTGCTCGAGTCCGACTCGCACTTGGCCGGGTTTTTTATGTAACTATTAAGCTTTTGAACTATCTTAAGCTTTTCTTGTAGTTTTTTATAGACCAGCGTCAAACGAAGTTAATAAATAATAAGAATAAATAATAAGAAATTCTAGAGGGTAATATCGTAAATTATAGTACCAATAATAATAGTTACCAAGTGGAAAGGTCCTACCGGAAAAAGGAGGACAGGCAGACCAAAGGCCAGACGGGCAGATGAGGTGCAAAGAGGAGCAAAAACCGCGAACTGGCTTAATCTTGCTCTATGCCGGGACACGTGGAAAAGTCTAGAGGAGGCCTATACCCAAGAGGGGTCCTAACCTAATTTTCATTTAATTAATCTAATTTTAAGTTTTCTTTTCAAATTATTGTGTACATATGTTAGTTAGGAATAAAAAGGCTTTTTTATTTTTATTTTATTTTATTTTATAATATCGTAAATTAATATGTTAGCTTACCCGTACCCTTCATAATTGGCTAATTAGCTAACTGACGGTACCTTTACCCATCGTTTTATTATAGTACAAGTTAGGAACGAATGATTTACAATAAATTTAAAAAACTAAACAGCTTCACGACTTTGATCCCCAGGTACGGTAGATATCCCCTCAGATCTCTTAGTAAGTACCAACTCAAGGTTCATTGAATATGTATATGCAGGGTAGTCAGAGGTAAGTCCAAATATTAAAACTTGGCACATACTCAAATTTTGCAGTAGTTAGTTTTCCATATTATAAGGTGACAGATTGCAAACTAGGAAAATCTAAAAGTAGTAGGGCTCATCCGGGGAAGTACTACCACCACGCCTTTTTCTACCGCCAAGCAGCGTTGCTGTGTTTTGGTTTGTAGAGTGTGGTTGCCGGTGTAATTACAGGCACATGAGGCTTAACATCTGTATGCCTCAAGTTGATGGACGCAGGGCAGTGCATCGTAAGGCATGTTCCCATAGTGCGTGACTTACAAGGTAATGCTTTGTTATAGGTGATCGTTACCACTTAACATCAGGTGGGTCATCTGCTTGTTCCATCAGCAAGTTGTTAAAAAAAACATGTATTACTCATTTCTAGCATTCTCTCTAGCTAATTTTGTTTCTTTTTAGCATGAGTTATACTTTTTAGTGATAGTGGCGTAGCTATCGTAGGGCCAGGTGGTGCAGTGCACCAGGGCCCTGGAGCTCAGGGGGCCCTATAACCTAAGCTTTGAAAAGGGAAGGTCAGCCAGCTCCCGAACCAAGGCCAATATAAGTTCAAGCTATGTGGAAAGAGAATAGAATATAATAAATTTTTATTTAGCATAGTACAAAAAACACAAGCCTGAAAAACGTTAAGAATAAAATTTTGAGCGGCTCAAGGGACAACAGTTACGATAACAACAACAGGTTACGATACTAAAAAGGTTTTCAGCTCAGCATAAATGTTGGGTGTGTTATCACTCAACGCTGATTTTCAGCTGAAACCAAGGAGGGAAAAGGTAGTTAAAGCAGTGACCGAAATACAACAACAACAACACGATTATAAATAAGTTACCTATACTAAACTGAGGTATCTAGATAATTTAATTGTAAAATTGTAAATTGTAATTCACAAAGTAGGTAACTTCAAAAATCTAGGCTTATCTAAAGTGGTTAAAAAAATAGAATAAACAATTATAACACAAAGGTTAGGTTTTTTTTTATATTAGCCTCTTTCGTCCCACTGCTGGGCAAAGGCCTTCCCCAAGGACTTCCATTTCCCCCTATCCCGAGCTTCCTCCCACCATCCACCTTCAAAAGCATCCAAATCGGGACGATTTGGATGCTAGTGCTTTCTCGAACGACCACGAGGCCGCCGTCCGTCAGGAACCCACGGTGTGCTGATCCTCGCCCACCCATCGGGAGGTTAGGTTATTAATAAATACAAATTTTGCATTAGAAGTTGGGTTAGAAACATAGAAAAAAAAAGAAATGAAGAGATAAAAGAAATGAAGAGATAAAAGAGATGTAGTGACGGTGAGGGGGGTGAGGGCCCGATTTTTTCTCTATGCACCGGGACCTTTGTCCACCTAGCTACGCCACTGGTGATATAATATTATGTATTTCACGGTTGACAGAGTTCTTATTGTATAATATTGTACCACACAATCCCCCGAGCGGTTCGAGTGGCCAGCGGGCATGTTTGCATAACTCTTCACCGGGTAGTGGGTAGTGCTGGGATACGTTTTATATACGCTCTCTCTACATTATCATCTTATTCTAGCCAAACTTGATATGTAAACCAAACGTTAAAGTTTTAGAGAGTATTTGAAATCGACTAAAAAAGAGGAAGGAGGGTAAGACCTCGGCGAACGTATCTGGATCAGTTAACGGACATTTTAGAGAAAGGCCAGGTCAAGAGTAACCTAAACCGACGAGCATGTATGAAGAATGTTATGAGAGTGAATGAAGCGAAAGAGGTATGTCAGGATCGTAGCAAGTGGAAATCCGTGGTCTCTGCCTACCCCTATGGGAAACAGGCGTGATTTTATGTTTCAATTCCACTGTTTTTATTAGGTACAAGCTACTATCTTTTATTTTAACTTGCAATGTATGCATGTAAATATGTTTGTTCGGGTGGAATCTTGCAACTTATACCCTTAATTCAACTCGTACCATGCGATGCCCTGCGTCCATCAACTTGAGGCATACAGATGTTAAGCCTCATGTGCCTGTAATTACACCGGCAACCACACTCTTCAAACCGAAACACAGCAACGCTGCTTGGCGGCAGAAAAAGGTATGGTAGTACTTCCTCGGACGAACCCTTCACAAAGAGCTCTTAAAATCATTTGCCACCATACCTTCGCAATTGTTGTCTAAACAGTTAATTGAACCGCAAGTTTGACTGAACTTTAATTAAACATTGTCTTAAGAACGTTTCTTTCTCTGGAAAACCTCTGATTTTACTTTTCCAGTTCAATGCGCCGTGTAAATGCCAAGTCAGGGTCGGCCCTAACTGTAAAGTATCCATCCGCTATCCCACTTCCTCTCTCTCTTGTCATGTCACTAGTTTCTTTCGAAACAGTGTGGTGAAAGGATTTTAACTGCACCTCAAGAGGCTTCTTTCGAGCACTTGACACATGTTTTAGAACTCTTTAGGTTCTACGACATGCTGGTATCCTCACGATGTTTTCCTTCACCGTTTGAGAGTACTGGCATTGTGCACATACATTTTTTAACAGAAAAACTCATTGGTGCACGACCGGTTTCGAACCCACGACCTTAGGATCGGAAGGGGCCGCTACCACTAGACCACCAGTGCCTACTTATCTTACTTCCTATCCTACTTGTGTAAATTCGAAAGTTAATTGTCACCTAAAATTTAAAGCCAACGCTCAGTCGTATTTTTAAATGCCAATAATTCTAAAATACTTAAATTATATTTTTAAATTTTTTTCTGATAACTATAATGACTTACCGCCGGTTTCTGGAAGCCCGATCAAAACTAATCGCATGTCAAGTCACTTGCTGTCTCTATCTAATTCGAAGTAATAGCTGAAATGGCGAGTGTCTTAACATCCGATTAGCTTTGATCGGGCTTTCGAAAACCGGCGGTTAGCCTATCACTGGTTTCCGGGTTGGCGTCGACTTCTGGGACACCCTGTATATTATATCATCATCTTATTAGAAGGGATAATATAAAAAGATAAAATAAGAAAATTCTTTATTACACATAAATAAAGTACATAGGCGAACTTAATGCTAATTAGCATTTTCTTCCAGTTAACCTTTGTGTTATTTGGAGTGGGTGGTTTTTTTCCTAAATAGAGGAGAAAAACCCTTAAAAAAACAACAACTATAACATAAAAACCTACTCAATAAATATTTACCTACAATACATAGGTAGGTTATGTACAAATTAAAGAGATACATACTATCATGAGAGATACATACTATCATGAGAGATACATATTATCATGAGAGATACATACTATCATGCATGATACATATTATGAGATAACATTCGCTCGCGATAGTTGGCTATTTAAGTTTATTTAGCAATAAGTATTTTTTTATTCTACTACCTAATGAAACATTTAATTATGGCCCACCTGATAATTGGTAACCATCACCTATAATAAAGCGTTGCCTCGCAAGTCACGCAAAATAAAACTTCACCCACAATACTTGAGGCATACAGATGTTAAGCCTCATGTGCCTGTAATTTCACCGGCAACCACACTCTTCAAACCGAAACACAGCAACGCTGCTTGGCGGCAGAAATAAGCATGGTAGTACTTTCCCGGACGAGCCCTTCACAAAGAGCTCTACAACTCTTGATAATGTGTCGGGAATTCTGGCACACAGAGGTTCTGGGATGACAACCGCAAAATACTTATTTTAGAAGAGAATTATCAATTAAGTAATACAAATATTTACAAAAAAATGTGCTCGAAAGGAGCCTCTTTGATGTGCACTTAAAATCCTTTCACCACACTGTTTCGAAAGAAACTAGTGTCACAACAAATTACAGATTATTTATTCTCATAAGTAATAACTTAACAGATAGAGTCCAATGCGTTAAATCTAGTTATTTTATTATTTTTATTGCATTCTTAGTTGGTAATAAAATACTACAAAAATAAAGAAACATTAAACATAACAGAAATATTAAAAAAATGTAACCAATGTTATGGAATCAAAATACGAGAAAAAAATAATTACTTATTTACAATAACCCGACAAGAAATAGAGGAAAAAAATACATATGAAACAGTTGAGCTATCTGCAGACCGTTGCGATCGATCTGAAGATAAATAAATAAATAAATATTGGTGGACATTCCACACAGCACTATCTCGCCCCAAACTAAGCCAAAGCTGGTTATGGGAACCAGATAGCTGATATACTACTTATATACTTTTTTTTGTAAATGCATACTTATACTAGTAGTTCGCCCCGAACTGAGATCTCGTGATGCGACCCGACGAACGCACCAAAACTTTGAGTAGGTGGTAGTCAGAGGCCAAAACATTATGTTTGAACTTTTTTCTGACTACCGCCTACTAACTTGGAAAAAAAAATAAGAAAAAGCAAAGGAACTGGCTGACCAGTAGAAAAACCTTGATGCCAACGAAACTCTTGGATTGCTGGTTATCTTAATTTAACTTTTTTGTTGTATCTCAAAAACCGAGCGTCCCAGAAAAAAGTAAAAATTGTTTTGGAATGCCCAAACAAAGCCCTTTTATATGACATGTAATTTGATTTTTTTATGTAACTTTTTTTATTTTTGCCCCCTTAAAAAACCCCATATCTTAATAACCCTTTATCCGATTTTACTCATATACTTACCAGTAAATTTCTCAAGTACAAGCTATCGACTTATCAAATTTCATGCAGATCGGACCAACGGTTCGAAAGTTATGGCCAGACAAACATACATACATACATACATACATACATACATACTTAAAATGCCAAATCGCCCAAGTTCAAACTAGATCTTCGTTCGCTACGCTCACTCCATCAAATATCATTATAACACCCAGACAGAGAACAAACATCTATGTTCATCACACACATGCTTGTTCTCGGTGGGAATCGAACCCACAGCCTACGGCGCAGAAGGCAGAGCTACTACCAACTGAGCTGTGAAGGCTGTCAAAGATGCGATTGCGTACGTGTATATCCACGTAGATTGAAGCTTTACAGAGTGAAATATCTTTTTAGCATTTGCGTTTCCTATTTGCGAATAAAGTTTAATAATAATGGTTTATAGTTCGCTGGCTTTCCAAGTTTCTGCTGAATACCTTTCTTTTCTTCTTCACTCTTTCTTTCTTCTCTTAATTTATGGCAGTTTTCTTCAAAATATTGGAAACATTTTCGGTCAAATCAGGATATCACATAATACACTTTCATCCCAAATGTTTACACTTTGTGCTAAAACCGTAAGTTATGTTGGTTAAAATACTACCGAAATTACACAACACTACTCAAAATAACACTAGAAAAACAATTAAAATGAAAAAGCTATGTTGCTTCCCAAAATGTCAGAAAATGAATCCTTCTTCACTGCGTTTATGGCTCCTGTCATGCTCCTGTCCGTCATTCGACAGACAATCTTGCCAGTGTCAAGTGAATTGTATTAAATACTGTATAGTCAAGTCCAGTAGCGTAGCTATCGTAGGGCTAGGTGATGCAGTGCACCAGGGCCCCGGAGCTCAGGGGGTCCTTTAACCTAAGCTTTGAAAAGAGAGGGTCAGCTAGCACCCGAAGCTAGAAAATCTTGAGCCTGCTCACAATTATTTTTTAAATTATTTATTTTAGAGGCCAATATAATTTCAAGCTGTTTGGAAAGAGGGGGTGAGGGCCCGATTCTTTCTCTATGCACCGGGGCCCTTGTCCAGGTGGACAAGGGCCCCGGTACGCCACTGCGCCGCTGCGCCACTGCGTACGCCGGTACGCTCTAGCTACGCCACTGGTCAAGTCAGTCCATAGTAAAGTCGGCCGCCATTTGTTTTGACGAAAATGGTGGCGGTTTTCTTCTAAACTTTCGAAATATTTTCGTTCAAATCAGGATATCGCTTATTACACTTTCATTCCAAATTTTAATACCTTGTGCTTATACCTGCTAAATAGCTTGTAAGCTTATATTAAAAGAGATTTAGATATACGCATCAGGCTATTTACTGCTCGCTTTTATGTCCTTGTAGTAAGTGTCATTTTTAATCGGATGTTATTTTATTTTATTTTATTTATGGCGAATTCAAGAGCTAATGTGACTCTCGATCGCTCGTTTCGACATGTTGAATAATATAAAATCACTAAACTCATTTTCGAAAAATCGCAATCAACCATTTTGTGTGCAATCAAATTGCACACAGTTTAGTAAAAAATTCATTTTTATCGATACATGTTTTCCTACTTAAAAGTTTGCTTTACTGGTTTTCATACATAAGCAAACTTTTAAGTAGGAGAACTGGATGTGTGGTGTGACGAGAATGGATAAGATAAGGAATGAGTTTATTAGGGGCAGTTTGAAAGTGGCGCCAGTGACTGAAAAGATGAGGAGTAATAGGTTAGCGTGGTATGGGCCTCAGACAAAATAAAAAAGTAAAGACGGAACTCTGTGAACAGCAAAGTGAGGCCGGCCAAACTACGCCTTGACGTGTACATACACAATCACACACACACGCGTACAACGTAACTAAGCCTTACCTTGTCAGTCTAGCTATCGCGGCTCGTGGGGAGCAACGTTTTGAGAAATTATAAATTTACCAGTAAAAATGCCGAATTGTGTTGTGAAAGGGTGTAAGAATCAATCTTCAAATATAAAAAAGCGGGATGGAATCGCATTTCACACGTAAGTAATTTGGAAACCAATAATTTTCAATAAATCAAAATAAAAGTTTGAAGTTATTGCTTGGAACACAAGTGTTGCCAGTATGAAGTGTTTTTGTTTACCCTATTATTTGGT
Organism: Chloroclysta siterata; assembly: GCA_932294275.1. Classification (NCBI taxonomy): domain Eukaryota; kingdom Metazoa; phylum Arthropoda; class Insecta; order Lepidoptera; family Geometridae; genus Chloroclysta; species Chloroclysta siterata. The sequence continues at coordinate 7,931,047 of OW028592.1, read as the reverse complement.
AATAATGTGATACGCAACGTAACGTTACTCGTTTCTTATGATGGTTATCAGTATATTTTAAACCCGTCGATTGCTTAGAGAACACACGGGTGTTCGCTAAGTTCGTGGGCCTCACGTGTCCGGCAAACACACGGATGTACACAAGATTTCGAGCCCATTGGTTGCTCACTTCTACGAGGTCAAATTACCTTAACGCCCATTGGCTGCACTCATTGTGAAGCTAGGTTCAATACAGAACGAAATACAGACAATACCGAGACCAGAAATTCATACTCACCGAACGAAATTGTCAAACATCGCGTTGATGGCTGGTCTGTCGGTCATCTTGACCCACGGCAACGCGAAATATTCCCCGTTTGTGAACTGATTTTAACGATTATTATTTCTTAAAATAGGTTACATCCGTAAAATTGTGAAAACCGTTAGATTATGATCTATCTCGCGAGATTGTAATCTGTCAAAAAATTGTAAACTCGTAGATTTCGTATGTCCGTTAGGTAAGGCAAACACAACCTAACCGAACCCATAATCAGATAACTTGTGTTAGATTATATCATGATAGACGTTTTATTTAGTAATGTTATTTTTGTAATTTTGGGGTAATTTGAATTGTCATGGCAACACCGGCCTTCGCACACATGTTTAGAAAACTGGCCTCACTTTTCTGTTCGTAGAGCTCCGTCTTTACTTTTTTATTTTGTCTGAGGTATGGGCATATTATGCGAAGGGAAGAATGTCATGTAACGAGAAGAATGTGGATGGATATAGGAGTAGAGGTAGGCCAAAGAAAAGATGGATGGACTGTGTGAAAGAGGACATGAGTAAGAAAGGAGTGACTGCTGAGATGACGGCTGATAGAGGAGAGTCGAGGGAAAAAACCTGTTGTGCCGACCCCACATGAAGTGGGATAAGGGCTGGAAAATGATGATGATGACTCATTTTTCGAAAATGAGTTTAGTGATTTTATATCTTTCAACATGTCGAAACGTGCGAGCGAGAGTCACATTAGCTCTTGTATTCGCCTTAGGGCCGGTTTCACCATGCTCTGTTAGATTAACAAAGGATTAAAGGGCCGTTAAATATGTCAAAATGTACGCGTTTGACAGCTAAGGCTAGATTTAACGGTCTTTTAATCCTTGATTAGTAACTAACAGAGCATGGTGAAACCGGCCCTTAACCACAAACACACAGTATACACGCTTTGTGTAGTTTGATCTGTGTCTGTGTCAACTCAACTACAGAACGCAATCTTCTCAAAAGCCTTTCAGTTTCGATCTGAAACCGATACCTAAAACACTCCACTTTAGTTTTACAGTAGATTCTGTTTCGTCCTGAAACCCAATCGACCATTTCATGGTTTAGTCATACGATTTTCTTAAAAACCTTCAAGCTAAATTGAACCGTAGCCCACTGAATTAAAGATTATAATTGAGTGGAGTGTTTCCTGATTGGTGGCAGCTTTTGTCGGCCTGAAGTAACAATAAACTTGTAGAATCTAATAGTGCAACGGAAAATAGGCTATAGTACCTTCAGAATACGGGTTAATATTAGATGGTACTTCTGCAAATGATAGCTCGTAACAAATCCTATAAAATGAGATAACCGTTTTTTTATTTTTATTTGATGATGGAACAAGTAGTTGGCCCACCTGATGTTAAGTAGTAACTATCACCAAGCATTGCCTCGTAAGTCACGCACTACGTGCCCTACGATGCATTGCCCTGCGTCCATAAACCTGAGGCATACAGATGTTAGGGCTCATGCCTGTAATTACACCGGCAACCACAATCTTCAAACCGAAACACAGCAACGCTGCTTGTCGGCAGAAAATGGCGCTGAGATTTGTTTGTTCAACAAGCAGCAATAACTACAATGAGTCGCAAGTTATAGCAATTGGTACGGCTGTCGCTACTGCTCAATCTTAGATAATAGACTAGTCTCGCCTACAAAAACGCCAGGCACTCGGTCGAGCAAACACAGTAGATAAACACAGCGCCAATTAAACTGAACCATGCAGTTCACCTACTGTAATGTTTGTTTATCCATGTGCTTAATGGGACTTGATTCGTTTGTAACTGTTTGCTGAGCTCACAATCTTGTATTGGAGGTAGAATTTTACTTGGGTTTATTTTAAGTAGCTCTTTTGTATACTTTGACCGGCCTCTCAAGCTCAGTTGGTAAAAGCTTGCCTTCTGTGCTTCTTATTCTTCTTGAGGTGACACTAGTTCTAGCAGAACAGTGTGGTGAAAGGATTTTAAGTGCGCCTCAAAAAGGCTCCCATTGAACACTATATATATTCCAAGTTTCATTCAAATCCGTTTACCCGTTACAGATATGAGTTAGAACAAAAATACGCACCAAAACTTTCGCATTTTTAATATAAATAGTATAGTTTTAAATTACAAATAAAATTAAAATCAGGTAATATAAAGAACTTCCAAAATAAACAAAATACACATGCAACAGATGACCTATCTGCAGACCATTGCAAACGATCTAGAGATAGCTCAACTTCCAACTGATGGAAATAAGTTTCAATTGTAATCGTCCCCAAGACATAGGCTGCATTGCCACGCTGAACGGCATTGCTGATGCGCTGAGCCAGATACTCACCAGCCCTCAACTTAGCCTAAAACTAATTATATTAACTTAAATTTGATATCAGGCAACACAGTAGTAAAAACTAAAATACATGTCCAATATCCATATCAATATCCATATCATAAATAGGCGTCTACGGCAGCGTCTATTGACGACACCGTTCGGCCAAGACTCCGCATCCATAATGGTCGAAAGACAAGTCAAGCGAAAATATATTATATTACACTGTAAAAGGATCATACAAAAGAACGGTAGGAACAAAGCCGTAAGTTTGTTGCCTGTTCTTCTAGGCTTTGGTCGCGTGGAACTGGCACCTAGAGTCACCTAGCTATAAGACGTTTCAAAGTGATCCTTGTGATTTTATTGAATAAAATACCTTTTGACTTTGACTTTGAACCGCGGGCGGCAGCTGGTCACCCATAACAAAACATTGCCTCATAGTGACGCCTGCATTGCCACGCTGAAAGGCAACGCTTGCGCTGGCAATTGCCCTAATATACCTACTCACCAGCCCTCCAGGACTACTCTGAAAAACGATAAACGAAATTTCGTATTGGAATTTTAAGTTACACTGACGGGGTGCCATAAATGGAGAAGAAGAAGTGGTTGTTTTACCGCGCAGTGTAACTTAATATTCCAATACGAAATTTCGTTTATCGTTTTTCAGAGTAGACCCCCAGGAACATATTGAAAACTGAATTGTCTTGTTTCAGTTCAACTTTGTCGGCAAGCTGCTGGGCCCCAAAGGCAACTCGCTGAAGCGGCTCCAGGAGGACACCATGTGCAAGATGGCAGTTCTGGGGCGAGGCTCCATGAAGGATCGCCAGAAGGTAAACAGCTTAACTTTATACTTTATTTTTATACAACTAGCTAATGGAACAAGCAGATGTCCCATCTGATGTTAAGTGGTAACCATCACCTATAACAAAGCATTGCCTCGCAAGTCACGCACGATAGAAACGTACCCTACGGTGCACTGCCCTGCGTCCATCAACTTGAGGCACACAGATGCTAAGCCTCATGTGCCTGTAATTACACCAGCTACCACACCGCTTCAAACCGAAACACAGCGTTGCTGCTTGGCGGCAGAAAAAGCGTGGTGGTAGTACTTCCCCAGACGAGCCCTTCACAAAGAGCTCTACTACTCTTAATGCATACCTACATACAATCTATTAACTGTATATATCTTGTCATTCCAATCTACCGGGTCATTCCAACATCAAGGGCCCTATACAAAGCACAAAGCGTGCAATATACCGAATTAGCGCCGTGCCTTTGTGTTGTACTAATCTGGGATTACGCGTGCCGTTGTGCATAATCGTGCTAGATTAGTTTTAGTTGCTCGAGGAACAAACAATATTATATCGCCGGTGACTTCGCTCGTGTATTTTTTTTTCTATTGCTGATGGTACAAACGGACGGCCCACCAGATGATGGGAATGAAATGATGATGAAAGCGGTAATCATCACAAAGCGGTGCGTTGCAAGAACGGATAATACCAGAAATCAGAAATCAGAAATTATTTATTGTATAACTGTAGTACAAAAAAGATCTTATAGCTATGCTTATGTACAGTTTTAACAGTTTGTCCGTTCCAGACGTACAATAAAAACGCGTTGTTATATTCTAAAGTTTTCACCCGAGAACCAACTAAAACATTTTAATAGAAAGATTGTAAGAAAGCACATTTATTTCCCATACATACATACAAATTAGGATAGATAATCTGAGATGGTAAACCCGGCTTTGTCTTTTTTACCCGAGTGCCGAAGGCAACCGGGTTATTTGTTTGGCGTGTATCTATGTGTCTATCCTTCGATATTTTATTTATTACCACGTAGCACCCAAACGGCTGGGTGGATTTTGATGATTGAGGTATCAAAAGATTTGTCTCAACTGCCCGAGTGTCCTAGGGTACAAAAAGTTTAAAAAAATTAGGTGACATGAAAAAAAAAACTTGACACAATCATAGCAATATGGGTATCAAAATCAAGAGAGTAATAGAGTCAAATATTGATGGGTACTTTAGCCGCCTGAAGTTTATATACACAATTTTTGGAACACTTTGTATATATAAAGATAGAGATTTTGTAGCCGTGTTTGTGTGTCAAATAAAATATCTTCTATTCTCTTCGATTCTAAACCATTGTCTTGGTATACGTTTTAACTAGTGTAATTCTTAAGATCAAGTAATAACCTCGAACAAACAAACGGACTAATCCTCTTTAGTTAGTAATAAAGTTGTTTGTGGTAAATAACTCCGGTAAGCCTCGCTCTTACAAAGGGTTTTTGCTCAGTACTTCATTATGATAGTCCGCTTAGTCTAAAGTTTATCGGACACTAGCATTCACCCGCGGCTTTGCTCTCGTAGTAGCTACCTGCGTATTACAAGTAGCCTATACAAGGTGTTCCAATACTTGTGTTTAAAAACTTCAGGGGGCTTAAGTACCCATCAATAACTTTTTCTAAAGAACCAACACTGTGAACGCGAAAAAAAAACAGCTGTTTCATACATTTTTGCCAGAACTTTTGTATGAAACAGCTGTTTTTTTTCGCGTTCTATATTTATTTTAATACTACTTGCTGATGGATAAGAAGATTTCCCACCTAAGTGGTAACCACCACCTATAACATTGACTCGTAATTCACACACGATAGGAACTAGTCCTACGATGCACTTCTGCTTCTTGGCGTGTTACAAGTTTCTTTCGAAACAGTGTGGTGGAAGGATATTTACGATGCACTGCGCTACGTCCATCAACTTGAGGCATACATAATATGTTAAGCCTCATGTGCCTGTAATTTCCCTTCCATCCAAAATACAGCAACGCTGCTTGGCGGCAGAAATAGGCATAGCAGTACTTCCCCGGACGAACCCTTCACAAAGAGCTCTTCTAATCTTTTTTCCGTATTTACCGGGCCTTTGTCAATACTTTTTTCATTCATTCATTTCAATCATTCTTAGATCTAGATTCGTAATTAAATATGTGAATATGACAATTAAATAGTGTTGCATGCATAAATTTAAAATTTCCCTAAAACTAAAAACAGCAAAGAGTAATCAATTATCAATTATTCGTTTCTTTGTTACAGGAAGAGGAGCTACGCGTGTCAGGAGACCCAAAGTTCGCGCATCTGTCAGACGAGCTGCACGTCGAGATAAGTGCATTCGCGACCCCGGCCGAGGCGCACGCCAGGATTGCGTACGCGCTGGCTGAGCTTCGGAGGTTCTTGGTGCCGGTAAGTGTTATGACGTAGTGCTGACGAAGTGCTGATGGAGGTGGTAGCAGCAGCACGAAGCGCGCATTTATACCTATAAAGCTTGGGACCGAACTAGGTTCCAACTCATCACTTCACAAAAAAAAAGGTTTATGGTTCCCACTACTCCATAACGGCTTTGTGTGAAACTTGGGATAAACACAGTTCGTAAACTGGAATAATAAATAAAATATAATTAAAAAGAAATCGGCCAAGTGCGATTCGGACTCGCGCACAAAGGGTTCCGTACCATTATCTATAAAAACGGCAAAAAAATCACGTTTATTGTGTGGGTGCCCCCTTAAATATTTATTTTATTCTGTTTTTTAGTTACAAAATATTAAAATATCTAAAAATATATTTGACTATGGGATGCTCAAAGACCTAGAGGCAGACCGCCCGCCCGTTGGTCGAACGACATTGTAGTGCAGGGATGGCGAACCAATGGCACGCGACCTTCGATCAACAATCAACTAGATTGCGTGTCACATACAAAATCAAAGCTAAAAACTGTCCGCTTGAACATCTACTTACACACACATAAACAGCTACATCGAACTGATTCAAAGGTTTTTAAACAGTTTCAAGTTCAACCTAATTACAACCATAAACCCTTGTAATAAAGTCACAAATCTACAAAATACTATCTTACACTTATGATCATTCGTCAATTACAGCCGTCACCTTGAAATTAAAAGACATAGGTTAAATAACATTTATTGTGTAATCAACCTTATGTTGCAACAAATAAAGTACTTTTCCCCATTATTACTTTGTGAGTTACATTATTGATCGAGTGAGCGAAGCGAACGAAGATCTTAGTTTCAACTTGGGCGATTTGGCATTTTATGTATGTATGTATGTATGTATGTATGTATGTATGTATGTTTGTCTGGCGATAACTTTAGAACCGTTGATCCGATCTGCATGAAATTTGATATATCGATAGCTTGTACTTGAGAAATTTACTGGTAAGTATATGAGTAAAATCGGATGAAGGGTTTTTGAGATATGGGGTTTTTTAAGGGGGCAAAAATAAAAAAAGTTGCATAAAAAAATCAAGTTACATGTCATATGAAAGGGCTTTGTTTGGACATCCCAAAACAATTTTTACTTTTTTTTTGTGACGCTCGGTTTTTGAGATAGAATAATAAAAGTTAAATTAAGATAACCAGCGATCCAAGAGCTCCCATCTCTAAGAGTTTCGTTGACATCAAGGTTTTTCTACTGGTCGTCCAGTTACTTTGCTTTTTCTTATTTTTTTTTCTTGAAATAAATTAAGGAGGTACTCAGTTCTCATAAAATGGTGACGACGACCAGGTCTGATGATGGAGCCAAGGTCTGTTCAACGGAACTCTTCAATAAATAGGCCAATAGAGTTGAAACTTGGTAACCATACCAAGTTAGTAGGCGGTAGTCAGAAAAAAGTCCAAAGATAATGTTTGGACTTGCCTCTGACTACTACGTACTCAAAGTTTTGATGCGTTCGTCGCGTCGGGTCGCATCACGAGATCTCAGTTCGGGGCGAACTACTAGTTACTTTCGTTTCGTTTTGTTTCTGTTTGCTTCTTTGTATTTTACTACTCCTCACACACACTACAGGTGCCTCGATGGCGGACTGGCGGAATAAACGACAAAATATTTGTTTTTAATTGTTAACAATGATTTAAGCATCGCAAAACGGAAACTGACATGTAATTACCGAAAAAAAAGACATTCCTTCTGAAACCTTACTGTTTTAGGGGTTATTTTCGCAGTTTTAAAGCACACTGAGGCATTTTAGCACGTCCGCACGTTAGCTGTGGTTGGAGCATACTAAACTCAAATAAGAACACAAATTTATTTGTGCTCTTATTTCTCGGGCCGTTTTTGAGCCCGCCACACGTAATCTAGGTTGATTGTTGATCGAAGCACGCGACACAATATTTTGGGCACGCCACGGATCAAAACGGTTTACATTTTAGTTCCAACTATCCACTACTCTGCCTGCCCCTGCCCAATCCAATCAGAAACTACTTGGCTAAATCGCCGTTGCTGCTCCGGGTCTTGGAATTTTTATTGAAATTATTAGGTACAAGCTGGTGCCCGCGACTTCGTCTGCGCACATTTTGGACAATTCACATAACACAATATCTTTATAAATTGTAGCCTATGTGTTATTCTGATGTAAAAGCTGTATTATTGTAAAGTTTCATTAAAATCCATTCGATAGTTTTTACGTGAAAGAGTAACAAACATACTTCCATTCATCCATCCATCCATTACCTACAAACTTTCGCGTTTATAATATTAGTAGGATAATAATGATTAACAGGTATTATTAAATTATGGTTGAAATTATTTGAGGGCACGTCTATGGCCTCATATATTTTCTTAGAAAAAATGGCACGCTGATTCAATAAGGTTCGCCACCCCTGTTGTAGTGAGTGCTGGGAATGAATGGATGAGACTCGGAAGGGACCGGAAAGAGTGGCGTATTAAGGGGCTGACAACTATCAAACAACTTCTCGCTCGCACGTTTCGATATGTTGAAAGATATAAAATAACTAAACTCATTTTCGAAAAATCGCAAACAACCATTTTGTGTGCAATCACATTGCACACAGTTTAGTAAAAATTTCATTTTGATCGATACATGTTTTCCTACTCAAAAGTTTGCCTTTCTAGTTTTCGTACATAAGCAAACTTTTAAGTAGGAAAACTTGTATCGATAAAATAGTTGAGTGCGATTTTTCGAAAACGAGTTTAGTGATTTTATATCTTTCAATAAGTCGAAACGTGCGAGCGAGAGTCACATTAGCTCTTGTCTTCGCCTTAAAGATGAGGCCTCTCAGCCAGCGGGTGCAAACAGGCTGAAATGATGATGATGGTACAAAAAAAGACATCAGCCTTAGAAACCACATTTTTGTATGTCAAAAGGTACTTCAATTAGAACTTAGAAATTAGGTTATTCAATTAGCGCATCAGCATTGTCATTCAGCGCGGCAATGCAGCCAGTGTCTTGGGCACGCTTTCGATTGGCACTGATTTGGATCAGTTGAGCTATCTCTAGATCGTTTGCAACGGTCTGCAGATATCTCAACTGTTACATATGTATTTTGTACATTTTGTTATTACTTGTATTCACTGTCATTTTCATAAAATCACAAGGACCACTTTGAAACGTCTTAAAACTAGGTGACTCCAGGTGCCAGTTCCACGCGACCAAAGCCTAGAAGAACAGGCAACAAACTTACGGCTTAGTTCCTTCCGTTCTTTTGTATGAAAACGACATAAACAAAACGACAAAATGACATAATACGAAGTCGCGGGAAATTCACATGTATCATACACCTAATGGGTTGTACAGAAACTCGTAAATACTTTATTACACTGTAGTAAGCTGAAGCAAGCTCAGAGTGAAAATTATTTGTTTTTTTGGCTCCATTACATATGCACACACAATATCGTACCTATGCTGGAACGAATGGCTGCATTAAATATGCCAGTGAGTGTACACTCACGTGCAAAGTACTCGTGTAGTGAACTAGACTTTTATGATTTATTTTCTGCACTTTTAGTGTAATTCAGAAAGGAATGCATGAATTATGATTTTTCAAAGAGAATTGTTTTTTTTTATAAAGTACAGTCCTCACAGCTCATTTGATCGAGAGCACTGGTGGTCTAGTGGTAGCGCCTTCCAATCCTGACGTGGGATCGGAACACCGGAACAATAAGTTTTGCTGTTCAAAAATTTATATGCACAATGTCAATGCTCTCAAACGGTGAAAGAAAACATCGTGAGGAAACCGGCATCTCGTGGAGCCTAAAAAGTTCTATAACATGTGTCAAGTGCTCGAAAAGAGCCTTTTGAGGCGCACTTCAAATCCTTTCACCACACTGTTTCGAAAGAAACTAGTGACGCGACAAGAGAAGAGACAGCTCATTTGTTAGCCTTCAGCGACTTGTATCGATCAAAATTAAATTTTTACTAAACTGGCTGCAATGTGATTGCACACAACAGGGTTGATTACGATTTTTTAAAAATGAGTTTATTGATTTTATATCCTTCAACATGTCGAAACGTGCGAGCGAGAGGTACAATTAGCTCTTGAACCAGGGACGTAATAGGCCAGGGACAGATATACTAACACTATTTATAGATTATTTATTATTAATGGGACTGTTGGGAGGGGAAGACCTAGGCTTACCTATCTCGATCAGATAGCAGACGTTCTAGAGAAGAGCCAGGTCAAGAGTACCCTAAACCGACGAGAATGTATGAAGAATGTTATGAGAGTGAATGAAGCGAAAGAGGTATGTAAGGATCGTAGCAAGTGGAAATCCGCCTGCCCCTATGGGAAACAGGCGCGATTTTATGTATGTATGTATGATTATTAGATTAATGCATTGTATTTAGTGCACCGGTGGTCTAGTGGGAGTGACCCCGCCTTCCGATCGTAAGGTCGCAGGTTCGAATCCGGTCGTGCACCAATGGGTTTTTCCTATCGAAAAATTTATGTGCGCAATGCCACGGTGAAGGAAAACATCGTGAGGAAACCAGTTACTACTCTAAAGGCTACTACACACAGTGCCGGCGGCAATGCCGCCGGGCAAGCCGCCGTGCACCCGGCGGCATACAAAGCCGCCGGCTTTGTATGCTTTGTATGTCTTTTATTGCCGGCGGCACAGCCACTCGGCATAAACCCGGCGGCATTGCCGCCGGTACTGTGTGTAGTAGCCTTAACAGCGGCGATAGGCTTGCAACCTGTCACGTATGGAATACCAACTACTGCAAAATGTGGGTATGTGCCAAATTTAATGTTTGTACGTACCTCTGACTACCCCCCTTAGACATCCTCAAAATAATCTGGAGTAAGTACTTGGTACTAAGAGATCTGAGGGGATATCTGCCGTGCCTGGGGATTGAAGTCGTGAAGCTGTTACATTATATATTTATAGCTTATAACTTTTTTCTTTTCTTGTGTGTTGGCCAATAAATTGGTTTTCTTCCTTTCTCTTGTCATCGCCTTAACAAAAATCTCATCTCATACAAAATTTCCAATTTTCTTTCTTACGAAGAACGTTCATATCAGAATCAATTACTCTTATGCTCTAACGTGTCGTCATGAAAACCTCGTAAAAGCACACAGCCACCTGGCGGACTAAAGTAGATTTTAATGTGTTCTGGTGGCCTAGTGATAGCCCCGCCTTCCGATCCATCGTCGTGGGTTCAAAACCGGACACACAGAAACATTGACACTGAATGCGTATAGACAAGGAACAAAAATAGAAGCTATGACCTACTGATGTCCTAACAAAATCATATCATAGATTAAATATTATATACTTTTTTTTTATATGGGATTTAAAAAAAATGTGCTAGCCAAAATAATAGAGGTTGTGGGTTCAAAACCGGTCGTTTTTCTGTTCAAAGTTTAATTACACAGTGCCAGTACTCTCAAATGGTGAAGGAAAACGTCGTGAGGAAAGGAGCTTCTTTGAGGCGCACTTAAAATCCTTTCACCACACTGTTTAGAAAGATCTAATGACAGGACAAGAAGAAGAAAGACCAAATGTGTGTGTCTGACTATCCTTTTTAGGGACCTATTTCAGAGAGAGACCACAGTTGCGCAACCAACAACGCAAATAATAAATTATATGTAAATATAATTGGACATTCCACAAAGCCCTATCTAGCCCTAAACGAAGCAAATCTGGTACAATGAAAACCAGACAGCTCTCTCTCTCTTTTGTCGTGTCACTAGTATCTTTCGAAACAGTGTGGTGAAAGGATTTGAAGTGCACGACATGCTGGTTTACTTACGTTGATTTCCTTCACCGTTTGAGAGTACTGGCATTGTGCACATACATTTTTGAACAGAAAAACTCATTGGTGCACGACCGGTTTCGAACCCACGACCTTAGGATCGGAAGGTGGGGCCGCTACCACTAGACCACCAGTGCTCTCCCAGACAGCTGATATAATACTAATATACGTTTTTTTGCAAATACATACTTATTGATCGAGTGAGCGAAGCGAACGAAGATCTTAGTTTCAACTTGGGCGATTTTGCATTTTATGTATGTATGTATGTATGTATGTATGTATGTATATATGTATGTTTGTCTGGCGATAACTTTAGAACCGTTGATCCGATCTGCATGAAATTTGATAAGTCGATAGCTCGTACTTGAGAAATTTACTGGTAAGTATATGAGTAAAATCGGGTGAAGGGTTTTTGAGATATGGGGTTTTTTAAGAGGGCAAAAATAATAAAAGTGACATAAAAAAATCAAGTTACATGTCATACGAAAGGCCTTTGTTTGGACATTCCAAAACAATTTTTACTTTTTTTCTGGGACGCTCGGTTTTTGAGATACAACAAAAAAGTTAAATTAAGATAACCAGCGACCCAAGAGCTCCCATCTCTAAGAGTTTCGTTGGCATCAAGGTTTTTCTACTGGTCGGCCAGTTACTTTGCTTTTTCTTATTTTTTTTTCTTGAAATAAATTAAGGAGGTACTCAGTTCTCATAAAATGGTGACAACGACCAGGTCTGATGATGGAGCCAAGGTCTGTTCAACGGAACTCTTCAATAAATAGGCCAATAGAGTTGAAACTTGGTTACCGTACTGAGTTAGTAGGCGGTAGTCAGAAAAAAGTCCAAACATAATGTTTGGACTTGCCTTTGACTACCACCTACTCAACGTTTTGGTGCGTTCATCGGGTCGCATCACGAGATCTCAGATCGGGGCGAACTACTAGTAATTTTATTATTATAAAACCCAGACAGAAGAAACAAATAAGGTCATCACACAAATATTCGTTCTCGGTGGGGTTCGAATACAGGGCCCACAGCGCAGAAGATAGATTTACTACCAACTGAGCTTTGAGGGAAAAATCCCCAGGCACTCTACCTAGATATCTCCTCAGATTTCTCACTTATCGAAGGTACTTATTTATATGTAGCAATTAATAATGATTTAAGGCGAATACAAGAGCTAAAATTAGTTTAGTTATTTTATATCTGTCAACATGTCGAAACGTGCGAGCGATAGTCACATTAGCTCTTGTCTTCGCCTTAATGCATTTCTACCAGCCACTCTTATCAACATCGAAATAAGCCCAATATTTCAATTAGCACTCGAATATTGGATTTAAAACAATCCATTATTCGTGCAGTAATTCCTCTTCATTTCGGCTTTGGACGTACGTAATCCAATCAATGTGATTAAAAACCTATTATATCGAAACCCGCGAAATTGATAAACGCATTGATTGATCACAGACTTGTTTTTATGTATACCTCTAAGATCTATAAATAAAAGCACTTTTTTTTATACAACTAGCTGAGGGAACAAGCAGATGGCCCACCTGGTGATGGTTACCACTTAAACTCTGGTGGGCCATCTGTTTGTCTAACTCTAGTTGAGTAACAAAAACTACAAGTTCATAATTAGTGTAGACTCAATATTAATTCTGCGCATCATACATAAGAAAGAAAGAAGAAAGAAAAAAACTTTTTTATTTGTCCCAAGTATTAAAAAAAAATTAAAAAATAATAAAATTAGGCAGAAAAAAAGTGTGATACTTCGTGGCCGCGCCACGACTCCAATTTCAATATGAGTTAGTCCAAACAAATGTGCAAGAAATGTACGTAATTGTACTACCAAGAAAAAAAAATGTACTTTAAGGGTTCATGAGATATTTGACACATTAGGTGGCGCGGCTGGAAAGCCATGCTTCCCAGCCGTGCCACGTTGTACACGGTTTTAAACGGTTGGATATGATTCAAACTGATCGCTAAACAAATGTACGTTAATTGTACTTCCTAGTGATAGTAAAATATTACCGGAAAAATGATTACTTTCAGTATAAATATCAAAACGAAAATACTATACTGAATATGGCAAAGCGCCTGACTCAATACTAAATGTTTTTTTTGAACGTGTGAACTTTTTTAAGGACTTTTTAAATTATGTTGTGTTGATATTTATATAAATTTAAAAATAAAATGTAATTTTATTACCTACAGCCTAGAAAGTCTGCACGGGTATTCTGGGATGAAAAAATGCCCATGATGATGATGATGATGAAGCTATAGTAGGTAGCGTCGTGCACACGTACCTTAGTAAAAACGCCTGAGATTATAATAATAGCATTTAGTTTTGAGTCAGGCGCTTTGCCATATTCAGTATCAGTATTTTCGTTTTGATATTTTTATTGAAAGTAATCATTTTTCCGGTTATATTTTACTATCACTAGGGAGTACAATTAACGTACATTTGTTTAGCGATCAGTTTGAATCATATCCAACCGTTTAAAACCGTGTACAACGTGGCGCGGCTGGGAAGCATGGCTTTCCAGCCGGCACCTAATGTGTCAAATATCTCATGAACCCTTAAAGTACATTTTTTTTTTCTTGGTAGTACAATTACGTACATTTCTTGCACATTTGTTTGGACTAACTCATATTGAAATTGGAGCCGTGGCGCGGCCACGAAGTATCCCACGAAAAAAAGACAGTAACATTGTCATTAATAGGTGAAAAAAAAAATTAAAAATAACATGTAGGTGCATCGTTGTGTAGGGTCAAAATGGTCATCCGTCTCAGCTTTATGCCGCACAGTACCTAGATAGGTATAGGAACGGTGCGGCGCTGGTTTTCAGACATAACACCCCGTTTACACTCATTTCCGTGGAAATGTGCAGAGGCATGAGCAGGGACTTGGGCAATGCAAGAATGTAAACAGACCACTTCCATGTCCACTCGCGTTGCCGCTCGCGTTGTCCGTGATGTGAACACACATTGCCGGCGACGCTGCCGCAGACATATGTACGGCAGCATTTCCATCTAAATGTAAACGCAGTATTCACGATACGTAGGGCTGGTTTTACCAACACCGATATTCGATCTACGGCGACAGTCGAATTTATTATATTGAAAGCTGTAAAATATTAAAATAACATAAATACCCATCTGGGGCTCCCAGTTGTGACCATAAAACGAACAAGTTGTAACCCCAACATCGATTTAATGCCTTATTTTACGAGGCAATCTGTCGTAAATGTAAGTTTGAAATATATTAGTAGTGTTAGATGGCTTCTTCGTACAAGGCGGCACTAAGTTCCGTAGTAAAACCTATCCTACTTATTTTCCATCTTGAGTTACAATCAACCTACCTTTATTCCATCTGTGAATTAATTAAGAGGAAAGAAACTCTCGTTCGCACATTCCAACAATTTTAAAACTGATTTTGACAGCCTTCACAGATCAGTTGGTAGTAGCTCTGCCTTCTGCGCCGTAGGCCGTGGGTTCGATCCCCACCGAGAACAAACATTTGTGTGGTGAACTTGTTTGTTCTCTGTCTGGGTGTTATATAATATTATAAGGAACCAACACTGAGAACGCGACAAAAAAACAGCTGTTTCATACATTTTAGCCAGGTAGGTATTGAACTTTTGTATGAAACAGCTGTTTTTTTTCATGTTCAGAGTGTTGGTTCCTTAAAAAAAGTTATTGATATTGATGGGTACTTCAGCCCCCTGAAGTTTTAAATACAAGTATTGGAACACCTTGTAAAGGACGTTTCAAAGTGATCCTTGTGATTGTACTGAATAAAGACCGTTTTGATTTTGAGATGAATCAAGATGCCGGTTCCACGCGACTAAGCCAATACAGGCATCAAACTTACGGCTTGGTTCCTACCGTTCTTTTGTACCACGTGCCTTTGTCAATTTTCCGACACACAAATACTTGAGTACCCATGTAATATACTTATAAACGTTTCATATTTTATAATATGAATACGTACAAAATTAAATTAATTTGCCAGTAATATTAAATTATAATATTAAAAACCCAAAATGTATAATTAAATTAAATTTTCAATGAAAGTGTGTTAATGGAATTTATACTTATTACGAAATTAATTACTATTCAAACAGATTTCCACGTTGTCTACAGTTTATTTTCATTTAAATTAACTTCTCATCCGTTTTTATGTCCAATAACTTTAGTTGAAATATTCTAATGTTGACCATATTGTTAAAACTTAAATTGGTTGTTATGTTTGTAGAGTTTTTTGTTAGTTTTTGATCCTGTTTAGAGCTGATTTCACAATGCTCTGTGAGATTAACAAAGGATTAAAAGACCGTTAAATACGTCAAAATGTATGCGTTTGACATCTAAGGTTAGATTTAACGGCCTGTTAAGCCTTGATTTGTAACTAACAGAGCATGGTGATATCAGCTCATAGTCTCTGGAAAAGGTTGTTGTTTTTATATATGTATACTAGTGCTTCGCCCCGAACTGAGATCTCGTGATGCGACCCGACCAACGCACCAAAACTTTGAGCAGGTGGTAGTCAGAGGCAAGTCCAAACATTATGTTTGGACTTTTTTCTGACTACCGCCCACTAACTTAGTATGGTAACCTTGGTTACCATACTAAGAACTTCGTCGAAACTTGTTTCAACTCTATTGGCCTATTTATTGAAGAGTTATGTATATAACACCCAGACAGAGAACAAACATCAATATTCATCACACAAATGTTTGTTCTCGGTGGGGATCGAACCCACGGCCTACGGCGCAGAAGGCAGAGCTACTACCAACTGAGCTGTAAAGGCTTGTCATTAAACATCTTTAATAAAAGTCTTGTTGAAGGTTGTACTTAAAACTTAAAACGATCATAACTTGCAACTCGAAATGAAACATTCATTTCACGAATTCACAAACGATCAACAATAACATCTTGAATACGACTTCAAAGTAAATTCATGTAAATGTCTGTCGGAAGTCTTCGCTCTACTTTTAGTTTGCCGAGAAACGGTAACCGTGATGTGATGGCCGTTAACAAGCAAAGTCAAAAGGAATTTATTGAATTACAAGCGTAATGACAAAGCAGTGTGAATGGGATTATTGGGAGGGGAAGACCTCGGCGAACGTATCTGGATCAGATAACGGACAATTAAGAGAAAGGCCAGGTCAGGAGTACCCTAAGCCGACGAGCATGTATGAAGAATGTTATGTGAGCGAATGAAGCGAAAGAGGTATGTCAGGGTCGTAGCAACTGGAAATCCGTGGTCTCTGCCTACCCCTATGGGAAAGAGGCGTGATTTTATGTATGTATGTATGACAAAGCAGGCGCGGATCCAGCCCTCGCAAAAGGTTGTGGTCACAGCCACCCGAAAATGCGACAGCGGGTCTGATATAAACTCGCTCAAGACTCATTACTCATGCTCATGACTCGCTCATTACCGCTCTGATCAAATACTTTCCATCCTAAGGTTGCCTGGAAGAAATCGCTTTGAACTATAAGGCCGCCCATTGTACTTTATTAATTTACGCCTAGATTTTAATGTATCCTTGTGTACAATAAAGTGTTATCTATCTATCTATCATGATCGATATAGTGAATTCTGCATCATTAGACATGTTAACATACATACATACATAATATCACGCCTGTTTCCCATAGGGGTAGGCAGAGACCACAGATTTCCACTTGCTATGGTCCTTACATACCTATTTCGCTTCATTCACTCTCATAACATACTTCATACATTTTCGTCGGTTTAGGGTACTCTTGAGACGTTCTAGAGAAGGGCCTTCTCTAGAACGTCTGCTGTCTGATCGAGATACGTTCGCCTAGGTCTTCCCCTCCCAACAGTCCCATTTACGCTCGACATGCTTACAATATATAATATGACTGACGGTCTGACTAAAATGTTGTACAGTGTTGTAGTTCCACGTGGACAAAGACGTGGGGCGAACACTGTGTGAGACGTCACTCGGCTATTATGGTTATGGGCATGCCCATCGTGCCGCCAACGGTGGATCCGCGCTTGCGTTGACTTTATGACGGTTACCGATTTCTTGGAACCAATAAGAAGTGCTTCATATCTTCGCGATGCAGACAGGAGAGTAAGCGTTGCATTTGGGGCACATTTTAAATGAAGAAAGTTTATATTACCCGATCTTGGCACGGACGGTTGTTGCCACTTTAAGGTGAATTTGTTATTTATAGACTATTCAGTAACTGAAACTGAAACAGCTTCCCGACTTTAGTCCCCAGGCACGGTAGATATCCCCTCAGATCTCTCAGTACCTACCATATACTAACTTAAGATTCTATGAGGATGAAGTATTTTATATTTTTTTAATTTATTTATTATTGTTTCGTTGACAGCCTTCACAGCTCAGTTGGTAGCGTCTACTCCAATATGTTCAACTATCTGTCCAACCAGTTGAACATATTGGATATTTTTTTTCAACTTAAAAAAGTAGTTGAACTATTTGGACTGAAATAGTAGATTGTTTACCAAGGGAGCAAACAACTATTTTTATGGCGAGAGTGTTTTTTGAATCCAGAGCGGAGCGAAGGATTCTAGAGTAGAATCCCGAGCGTAGCGAGGGATTCTAAAGTAGAATCCTAAGCGTAGCGAGGGATTCAAAGTACTTCACTCGAGCTTAAAATAGTGTTGCTCCCGAGGTGGACACTCTACTTTTTATCACCCTCTATGAGAAAATAACTTAGTGCAACTTATGAATAATCATAGTCACGAAGTCACAAAGTCACAAAGTCACAAAGTCACAAAGTCACAAAGTCACAAAGTCACAAAGTCACAAAGTCACAAAGTCACAAAGTCACAAAGTCACAAAGTCACAAAGTCACAAAGTCACAAAGTCACAAAGTCACAAAGTCACAAAGTCACAAAGTCACAAAGTCACAAAGTCACAAAGTCACAAAGTCACAAAGTCACAAAGTCACAAAGTCACAAAGTCACAAAGTCACAAAGTCACAAAGTCACAAAGTCACAAAGTCACAAAGTCACAAAGTCACAAAGTCACAAAGTCACAAAGTCACAAAGTCACAAAGTCACAAAGTCACAAAGTCACAAAGTCACAAAGTCACAAAGTCACAAAGTCACAAAGTCACAAAGTCACAAAGTCACAAAGTCACAAAGTCACAAAGTCACAAAGTCACAAAGTCACAAAGTCACAAAGTCACAAAGTCACAAAGTCACGGAGTCACATAGTCACATAGTCACATAGTCACATAGTCACATAGTCACATTGTCACAATGTCACATAATCTCATAGTCATAATCATGTATTTATTGTAATTTTATTTATTTTCATAAAACTAAGTAAAATCTGAATTTGAGTAAACAATTATGAACAAAGGTGGAATGCGCGTTTCACGCGTTTTGTTTATTTTTATTTAGTTCAGGCGCTTTTTTTTTAATCATAAAGCCTGCTTGTTCATACAGTGTTCGTGATCTCTTTGGTGATTGGAACTTTTACTCAATAAGCACATTCCAAATTCAAATCACATTACCGCCCTTGGGCGGTAAAGTACGTTACCGCCCTTGGGATCAAAGTGCTATTTTGCTACCTGTTTTCGAAGAGCAAACTATCTATTTTCGAATTGATGTGATAAAAATTACAATAAGTTCAATCACAATATTTTTTTGCCTTCTGCGCTGTAGGCCGTGGGTTCGATCCCCACCGAGAACAAACATTTGTGTGGTGAACATAGATGTTTGTTCTCTGTCTGGGTGTTATATAATATTTGATCGAGTGAGCGAAGCGAACGAAGATTTTAGTTTCAACTTGGGCGATTTGGCATTTTATGTATGTATGTATGTATGTATGTATGTATGTATGTATGTATGTATGTATGTATGTATGTATGTATGTTTGTCTGGCGATAACTTTAGAACCGTTGATCCGATCTGCATGAAATTTGATATGTCGATAGCTTGTACTTGAGAAATTTACTGGTAAGTATATGAGTAAAATCGGATGAAGGGTTTTTGAGATATGAGGTTTTTTAAGAGGGCAAAAATAAAAAAAGTTACATAAAAAAATCAAGTTACATGTCATATAAAAGGGCTTTGTTTGGACATTCCAAAACAGTTTTTACTTTTTTTTAGGGACGCTTGGTTTTCGAGATAAAACAAAAAAAGTTAAATTAAGATAACCAGCGGTCCAAGAGCTCCCATCTCTAAGAGTTTCGTTGACATCAAGGTTTTTCTACTGGTCGGCCAGTTCCTTTGCTTTTTCTTATTTTTTTTTCTTGAAATAAATTAAGGAGGTACTCAGTTCTCATAAAATGGTGACAACGACCAGGTCTGATGATGGAGCCAAGGTCTGTGCAACGGAACTCTTCAATAAATAGGCCAATAGAGTTGAAACTTGGTTACCATACCAAGTTAGTAGGCGGTAGTCAGAAAAAAGTCCAAAGATAATGTTTGGACTTGCCTCTGACTACTACCTACTCAAAGTTTTGATGCGTTCGTCGGGTCGCATCACGAGATCTCAGTTCGGGGCGAACTACTAGTATAAGAATGTTTTTACATAAAAAGTATATGTATATGTATTATATCAGCTATCTGGTTCCCATATTACAAGCTTTGGCTTAGTTTGGGGCTAGATAGTGCTGTGTGGAAAGTCCACCAATATTTATTTATTTATTTCTTGTTATTTTCTTGGCAAATAAGTTTATGTAACATGGTAAATGAGTGATATCCACTCAGAGCAGGGTTTAAGGGTTTAGCCAAACATTTTCGGGGTTAAATTGCAGGAAATCGCAGAGTCCCTTGTCTCCCATCTCAACTAATATCTGGGGAAACTTGACTATTGTAATAATGAAGGAACATAAGTTTCGGCTGAGTTTCGCAAGGGGCGAAACGTTTCCGTGTATTAGTTTCGCCGTTTCTGACCTTGGGAATTTCTTCTGCAGGCCTTGGGGTATAATGATACCTCTTAAGTATAGTTTATTTGTTTTAGGAAAGCCAACAGCTTATTGAGGCTTATTTTGTAAGAAATATTTTGAGACTGACCACGAGTTTTATTCAAGAGTTATTCGATACTATACTTTACACCATGACCACGAGAAAAATAAATATTTAAGCGAAAATAGACATTTAAAATAATGAAGAAAAAAGGAAGGTTAAATTAATTAAAATAGAACACAAAACAAATTGTATTCTAATGTTGACCAATCAAATCTCGAGGAGTGATTTGCCCAAGGAGTTTGTATCTCGAGTGTTCTTTGCACAAGGAATTTGTATCTATCGAGTATTTTTTACGCAAGGAGGTTGTATAGCATTGAGTGAGATGGAGGTCGAATGTATTGGTGTGTATTGGTCTAAATTCAAACACCAAAACAGTGATTAGAAGTTTGATGCTTTTTATTCCCTTTTTTCAGTGAATAAAATGAGCTACAAAATAGTGATTATTGATTGCTTATTATCCACTGTTTTCAGTGAATTAAATAAGCTTTTTAGAGGGGGAATGGTATAAATATAATTTTGATGCAAACAAGTTTTTCCCTAAAAGTTTGATTATGTACGAAAACTAGTTATTCATAAGTTGTCCTACTCAAAAGTTTGCATAAGTACGAAAATTTGTAAAGCAAACTCTAGAGTAGGAAAACTTGTATCGATCAAAATGAATTTTTTACGAAACTTGGTTGGTTGCGATTTTTAGAAATTATTGGTTTTATATCTTTCAACATGTCAAAACGTGCGAGCGAGAGGTACATTAGCCTTAACACCATCAACCATCCGACTTAGAAAGAAAGAAAGTAAACTTATTTATTGAAGGTTTCGTATTTTTTAATGTACAACATCTTTCCAGGACTACAACGACGACATCAGACAGGAACAGATGCTGGAGATGCAGATTCTGTCGTCTGGCAACGAGCAGCGACGCATGTCGCCCCAGGAATCCCGGAGCGGCAGCGAGGAGGCTCTGCCTTTGAGGGATGACCACAAGCATAGGGTAAGTGGATATAGAGCACTGGTGGTAGCGGCCCCGCCTTCCGATCCTAAGGTGGTAGGTTTGAAACCGATCGTGCACCAATGAGGTTTCTGCTTTAAAAAATGTATGTGCACAATGCCAGTACTCTCAAACGGTGAAGGAAAACATCGTGAGGAAACCGGGTATGACGTAGAACCTAAAAAGTTCTATAACATGTGTCAAGTGCTCGAAAGGAGCCTCTTGAGGCGCACTTAAAATCCTTTCACCACACTGTTTCGAAAGAAACTAGTGACGTCATAAAAGCAATATGAAAATAAAGCGTCTTTTACGGCTTGGTCAAGGAACAAGCAGATGGTCCACCATTAAGTTAAGGTTGTCCACATTAAGCTTAGGTTGTACAAGTTTAAGAGTAGTAGACCTCTTTGTGAAGGGCTCGTCCGGGGAACTACTACTATCACCACGACTTTTTCTGCCGCCAAGCAGCAACGCTGTGTTTCGGTTTGAAGAGTGTGGTTGCCGGTGTAATTACAGGCACTTGAGGCTTAACATCTGTATGCCTCAAGTTGATGGACGCAGGGCAGTGCATCGTAGGGCACGTTCCTATCGTACGTGACTTATGAGGCAATGCTTTGTTACAGGTGATGGTTACCACATATAATCAGGTGGGCCATCTGCTTGTTCCATCAGCACTTACAGTCCAAACTGTTTTATTTGATGATTATCGATGTGTTCATAAGGGACTCTGTCTTGGTCATAGTTAGGCAAACTAATGTCTTCTCTGACAGGGATTGGGCAACCCTTCGGGTAAATGAAAAGGGTTTATGATCTATCAATCTATCAATCTATCTGGAGTAGGCATTATAATTCTACCCGCAAGCGGACGTATACTAGACACCGTGCGAAGGGCCAATCTAACATAGATAATACTACAGTACTACGTACAGAAGTTTCACTGACCATAGACATTTTAAAACATTCGGAAACGTTCTCGGTCGGAAACGACAGAATGTGTCGCTCTTCCTTCTTCTTTTTTCCGTTTATGGCTCCTGTCCGTCATTCGACAGACAATCTTGCCAGTGTGAAGTGATTTGTATTGAATACTTTTTAATCAAGTCAGTCCATAGTCAAGTCGGCCGTCATTTGTTTTGAAGAAAATAGTGGCGGTTTTCTTCAAATTGGAAACATTTTCGGTCAAATCAGGATATCACTTAATACACTTTCATTCCAAATGTTTACACTTTGTACTAAGACTAGGGTTGCCACCTTTTTTTCTTGGAGTTAAAGTATATTGGTTATTGGTTAATATAGGTAACAAAAAAAAGTACATAGTATCAAAATAAAGTACTTTTTATATTATTATGTTTAAAATCATTTTTTTTATTGCTTTTTGCAGTTTGTATCCTATTAGTATCTCTACTAAACAATTGTACAGCATCTTTACAGTCTATATTTAAATTAAAGTAAATAAGTATTTTTTTTAATGAAATTTAGAGACGCTTTGTTTATTTCGTATCGCCATTTGCTATTCATCACAGAAAAAAATTACAGAAATTATTAAAAATGATTGCACCAATCGTTGAAGTCGTTTAACAAAAAAATACATAAGACTAAACTTTTCAAAATCCCAAAGAAATGAAATCATGCGAAATAAAGTATTTTCCTGTACTTTATTGTTCTCATAAAGTAAAGAGTACAATTACCTTAAATAAAGTACAATACTTTATTATAAAGTACGGGTGGCAACCCTAACTAAGACCTCAAGTAATATTGGTTAAAATACCACCGAAATTACACAACACAACTCAAAATAACACTAGAAAAACAAATAAAATGAAAAAGCTATGCTTCCTAAAATTTCAGAAAACTAATGAATCTCTTCCTCGTTTTGTTGCTAATCAACAAAAAAGACAAATGACGTTGCTGTTAGGAAACCTTTTCGAATGTGGGAATAGAAAACCTTTACATGGGGCCGTACAATAATGTAATTTTTCGATAAAATTTTCTGAATTTTTATAACAACAATGGTAAAAAGAATGCCGTATCACTACGACATAAAAGGAATTAAATGTTTTAAATGATAGGTATTCAGCAATCAAATATTAATTAGTTTTGTTTTACCTTCTGTCGCCTGTTTAAGAGAGTTAGGTACAAAGCAAAATCTTTAGAGCAACTTACCAAACTGTCCTGTAAGCATTAAATCAAGTTAGGTCGTGGTTTGGTCATAAAAAATAGTCTTTACACATAAGCTAGCACATAAGCTCATATTCCTTTGCAATCAATTCCAAAGTGAAACGTAACAATCGCCCGTCATTCAAGCGGGATTAGCGCAGCGATTAATCAATAGAGTGCGGGCAAGTGTGGGCTAGTGTTGGTGGTAGGGTACTCGACGGGGGGGTAATGACAGTGGAGCTCGGCCGGGAAAGCTATTGTTTGGCCCGCTTTGCCGGATAATAGCGCAAGACCCATCCGGTTGCATTCCCTTAGTTGTAATTACTTTTTGTTAAGATATACTAACAATTTCTCGCTTCTTCTTCGTGTCGTGTCACTCTAAAGTGCTCTCGAAAGAAATTCTTTCAAGAGCACTGGTGGTCTAGTTTTAGCGGCCCCGCCTTCCGATCCTAAGGTCGTGGGTATGATACCGGTCGTGCAGCAATGAGTTTTTCTGTTCAAAAATGTATGTGCACAATGCCAGTACTCTCGAACAGTGAAGGAAAACATCGTGAGGAAATCGGCATGTCGTAGAACCTAAAAAGTTCTATAACATGTGTCAAGTGCTCAAAAGGAGCCTCTTGAGGCGCACTTAAAATCCTTTCACCACACTGTTTCGAAAGAAACTAGTGACACGACAAGAGAAGAGACTAGGTTCTACGACATACCGGTTATCTCACGATGTTTCCTTCACCGTTTGAGAGTACTGGCACTGTGCATATACGCGTACATTTTTGAACAGAGCACATTGGTGCACGCCCGGTTTTGAACCCACGACCTTAGGATAAGCGAGGCCTAGTGGTAGCCACTAAATCACGCTCCTGGAATTTGGTGCCCGTACAAAGAATGCCCCTAAAACTAAAGGGGAAAATATACAAAACTATTATAAGACCCGTCCTTTTGTATGGATCAGAGTGTTGGGCCACTAAAGGGACGGATGAAAGAAGAGTGCATGCAGCGGAGATGCGAATGTTGAGATGGATGTGTGGAGTGACGAGAATGGATAAAATAAGAAATGACTTTATTAGAGGCAGTTTGAAAGTGGCACCAGTGTCTGAAAAAATAAGGAGCAATAGGTTAGCGTGGTATGGGCATGTCATGAGAAGGGATGAATGTCATGTTACGAAAAGAGTATTAGGTATGCATGTGGATGGATTAAGGAGTAGAGGTAGGCCAAGGAAAGATGGATGGATTGTGTGAAAGATGACATGGGAAAGAAAGGACTGACTAATGAGATGACGCATGATAGAGGAAAGTGGAGGGATAAAACCTGTTGTGCCGACCCCACATGAAGTGGGATAAGGACAGGAAGATGACAAAGGATGTCTGCTATCACTCTCTTGTTTGTTTCTCTGTGGAACATGCGACATCTCGTCGCACGCATGTTGGAACAGTGACACCAATTGCCAACTATTGAGCTCACCCTTCAATTTGAGGTCTTTGTTAAAGGTCACAATGACCGTAATAAAGGCGACTTGACCCGACACTAACCCAATCTAATAAAAATTGCGTTACTGTGACCCGATCTTTTATTCACCATCTGAACCCAATAGAGAAAAATTTGGACGGAAAATTATTTTATTATTTGGTGACCTTTGGGGCGATTGAGATGCGAAGAGTAAATAAGTTTTCGTGAGCTATAACTATTTCATTACTATTTGCTTATTTTTTAACTGACTTCAAAAAAACAACACTTTTTCCTGCCGTGGTTGCCGGTGAAATTACAGGCACATGAGGCTTAACATCTATATGCCTCAAGTAGATGGACGCAGGCTGTGCAACGTTGGGTACGTTCCTATCGTGCGTGACCTTACAGAAAACCTCATTGGCACGGCCGGTTTTGAACCCACGAACTAATTTAAAACTAAATCTGATTGGATGTTTCAGATGCCGGGAATACAGCAGTCACCAGTACCAGCGCCTATGCCAGGCATCATCAACGGAGGCAACCGGGACTTCTCGCCGCCCACCCCCAATCCAGCCCCGGAGCACATAACTCATCATCAGGTGGGGATTCGCATGTACAGTTAACGGGGTACATTCAGCTTCAAATGTTGGCTTCAGGATTAGGACTTGCTTAAGACCTAAGGAGGTCTTTTCTGATCAAATAAACAAAGATCATACAAAAGAACGGCAGGTACCAAGCCGTAAGTTTGTTGCCTATTCTTCTAGGCTTGGTCGCGTGGAACTGGCATCTGGATTCACCTAGATTTAAGACATTTCAAAGTGTTGTGTAATTTAATTATTGAATAAATATTTTTGATTTCGACTTCAATGCAGCTGGCAGCTAGCCACACCGGCCATGGATTGTTGGTCAGCGGAGGAGTGCTCCAGCAGCCGACGCATCATCTGCTCACGCAGAACTCTCTCCTTGGTATGTAACTAATATGACGAAATTTTTTTCCACAATTTTTTTGTTAATGTGAACCTGTAGCTAAGTAGTATCTATCACCTTTAACAAAGCATTTCCTCGTAAGTCACGCACGATAGGAACGTGCCCTACGATACACTGCCCTGCGTCCATCAACTTAAGGCATACAGATGCTTGGCCTCATGTGCCTGTAATTACACCGGCAACCACACTCTTCAAACCGAAACACAGCAACACTGCTGGCAACAGAAAAAGGCGTGGTGGTAGTACTTCCCGATAAGCACTTACTAATGGGACAAGCCGATAGCCCACCTGATGTTAAGTGGTTTTTTTACCTGATATTAAGTGTTAACCATTTTCTATAACAAAGCATTGTCCCGCACCATATGAACTCACACACCCACACTCTTACATACCTACATATTGACACTTAAGGCGAATACAAGAGCTAATGTGACTCTCGCTCGCACGTTTCTACATTTTGAAAGATATAAAAAAAAATTGTGCACATTGGACACAGTTTAGTAAAAATTAAATTTTGAATGATACAATATGTTTTCCTACTTAAAAGTTTGCTTAGGAAATCATCGTGAGGAAACCGGCATGTCGTAGTACCTAAAAAGTTCTATAACATGTGTCAAGTGCTCGAAAGGAGCCTCTTGAGGTGAACATAAAATCCTTTCACCACACTGTTTCGAAAGCAACCAGTGACACGACAAGACAGAGTCTGATGATGATAGTGTTTTCTTGTCTTCCTACAAGTTTAAGCTCTAAGTGCACTCTCAAACTTGATACAATAGCTCTTGTGAGGCATTAGTTGTTTATCGGTTGAAGGGTTAGCTTTGGAAGTTAAAATGTCTTGTCCCAGGAAATTGTTATACGCTCAAAGTTTAGGGCACTTGTTAACCAACGCTTTAACCAGCCGCTTAACGACTGTTTAGCTGAATTTATGAGGGTATAAGTTAGGGTGAGAACTACTCGTAGATATAAAGAAGAACTACCACCATGCCTTTCTCTACCGTCAAGTACAGTGGCGTAGCTAGGTGGACAAGGGCCCCGGTGCATAAAGAAAGAATCGGGCCCTCACCCCCTCTTTCCACATAGCTAAAACTTATATTAGTCTTAAAAATAAATCATTTAAAAAAAAAAGCAGGCTCAAGGTTTTCCAGCTTCGGGAGCTGGCTGACCCTCTCTTTACAAAGCATAGGTTAGAGGGCCCCCTGAGCTTCGGGGTCCTACGATAGCTACGCCACTGGTCAAGTAGCGTTGCTGTGTTTTGGATTGAAGGGTGTGGTTGCCGGTGAAATTGCAGGCACATGAAGCTTAACATCTGTTTGCCTCAAGTTGATGGACGCTGGGCAGTGCATCGCAGGACACGTATGAGCATGCCCTACAATGCAAAAAAGTGGGTATGTGCCCAATGTAATATTTGGACATATCTCTTAACTACATCCCTTTAGACATCCTCAAAAGAATCCTAAGTTCATCATCATCATCAGCCTAAAGAAGTCCACTGCTGGACATAGGCCTCTCCTATTAGTTAGTACTTAGTACTACTCTAAGTATGATGGAGATATGTCAGCCTAATATTATATTGGGCACATACCAAAGTTATCATAGATAGGCCCTTAGGTAGAGACCTAAGGGCCTATCTATGATAACTTTGATCGCTTTGATCCCCAGGCACGGTAGATATACCCTTAGGTAGAGACCTAAGGGTATATCTACCGTGCCTGGGGATCAAAGCGAAGCTGTTTGAGTTTTTTTTTTAAAAGAAAAGCAATCTATTGACCAACACAAAAAGAAAAGATCTATACATACAATAAACTACATAACTATGTCAGGCCAATTAGGTCTCTAGCTCAGTATTTGCCGAACCGTGTGGTTCACGCCACACATTGCAACACTGGTATTCTGCCAGGTCCTAGGGTGGGTAACGGCACGGACATTTAAAAATAAAATAAAAACATAATAAATACAAAGAAAGAACATAAAAAGAAGGCTACAGAAAAATTTAAAATTATTTTACGGGTTAAATTAACCACCGAAATATGTAATGAACACTAACTTAAGTGTTCTGTGTGAGTTAAGAAAGTTTCGTAAACGCTCACACCTAGTTGGCAGCCGTTAGGTAAATTAAGCACTTAATTACTAGCTCGGTTTTCTACAAAGCAGTGGCCGTCAATAACGGGGGTTATTGATCGAGTGAGCGAAGCGAACGAAGATCTTAGTTTCAACTTGGGCGATTTGGCATTTTATGTATGTATGTATGTATGTATGTATGTTTGTCTGGCGATAACTTTAGAACCGTTGATCCGATCTGCATGAAATTTGATATGTCGATAGCTTGTACTTGAGAAATTTACTGGTAAGTATATGAGTAAAATCGGTTTGAAGGGTTATTAAGATATGGGGTTTTTTAAGGGGGCAAAAATAAAAAAAGTTGCATAAAAAAATCAAGTTACATGTCATATGAAAGGGCTTTGTTTGGACATTCCAAAACAATTTTTACTTTTTTTCTGGGACGCTCGGTTTTTGAGATACAGCAAAAGAGTGAAATTAAGATAACCAGCGATGCAAGAGCTCCCATCTCTAAGAGTTTCGTTGACATCAAGGTTTTTCTACTGGTCGGCCAGTTCCTTTGCATTTTCTTATTTTTTTTTTCTTGAAATAAATTAAGAAGGTACTCAGTTCTCATAAAATGGTGACAACGACCAGGTCTGATGATGGAGCCAAGGTCTGTTCAACGGAACTCTTCAATGAATAGGCCAATAGAGTTAAAACTTGGTTACCATACCAAGTTAGTAGGCGGTAGTCAGAAAAAAGTCCAAACATAATGTTTGGACTTGCCTCTGACTACCACCTGCTCAAAGTTTTGGTGCGTTCGTCGGGTCGCATCACGAGATCTCAGTTCGGGGCGAACCACTAGTATTAAATTTAATTAATCATTTATTTAGTAATATTATACAAGATGTTCCAATACTGTTTAGAAACTTCAGGGGGCTAAAGTACCCATCAATATGAATAACTTTTCTAAGGAATCAACACTGTGAACGCGAAAAAAAAACAGCTGTTTCATACAAAAGTTCAATACCTACCTGGCTAAAATGCATTAAACAGCTGTTTTTTTTTCTCGTTTGCAGTGTTGGTTCCTCAGAAAAAGTTATTGATATTGATGGGTACTTTAGCCCCCTGAAGTTTCTAAACACAAGTATTGGAACACCTTGTATATTATAATAGCGGCGATGCGCTTGTAACCTGTCACGTATGGATTACTAATTACTGCTAGATAGGGTATGTGCCAAATGTTATTTTTGACGTACCTCTGACTACCCTCCATGGACGACAAAGAATCTGAAATTCGTACTTGGTACTTAGAGATCCGAGGGATATCTACCGTGCCTGGGATTAAAGTCGTGAAGCTGTTACGTGTCGTGAAAACGTCCAAACAAAACATAACTTCGTTTTCCATACGCGACAGGTAGCAAGCCCATCGCCGCTGTTAGAATACCAACTGGTTTCCTCACGAGGTTTTCCTTCACCGCTTAAGAGCACTGACATAGTACACATACATTTTTAGTTAGTAAAAATCCATTGGTCATCCGTGTCTAAATTGGACTTGAAATTATTGAGCATTTCTCGTGGTTCAAAACGACCCATTTCCAAAGAATCTTGGGCGATTCGCACCGCCGTAACCACCATTCAGAAACAGTGCTTGGGTTTTTCGCACCGCGGTTCGAATCGCTTGTGGTGCGAAACGACTAAAAACTCGACCGGATTTAAACCTAACGAACTTGAAAAACTAAAAAAGATGTAGGAGATATTGTCATGTTGATATTGGATATGTTCGCAGGTGGAGGAGATATCCTGGGTCTCAGCAGCCCCGTGCTGGGCGGAGTACTGCACGCCCACCCGGCTTTACGCGGAGTCAAGCCGGCAGCTGTTCACGCCTTGGCTACGCAAGGTCGGTACGTCATACCAGTCTCTACACCAGGGGCATTATTCTCTATGACATAAGAGATTCCGTGCCATAACCGTGTGACGTCACAGCGTGGTCTAAACGCAAACGCGATTCATAAACCAAAAAATGAACTAAGAATGACAACTAGGAATGACAACTAAGTCATAGGGAATACGGTTTTGTCCGATTTCGCGCCGCTGTCTAGGCGTATCTGTGTAACGCGATTGCATTGGCAATAGAGAATAATGCCCCAGTACCCCAGTGTCATGACCACAGAATACTTAATAATACCAAATAGGGACGAATTGCTACCAACGTAAACGTCATCTCAATATCTCGAGGGCCGAATCGCCCATATCCCGTATTTAGTTTTTCATAACGTCACTTTTTTGCATGGAGATTCGATAAGCGCCTCTATCGGCCGTGCTGAGAACTCGCGAGTCTCCATTTATAAGAGGTATGACGTTACGAAAAACTTAATTATATGGAAAAAAAACTTAGACTTGAGGTACAGGGGTACTACTCCTTAAATTTATTATGCGACACTTAGAGTTTTAAGAGTAGTAGAGCTCTTTGTGAAGGGCTCTTCCGGGGAAGTACTACCACCACGCCTTTTTCTGCAGACAAGCAGCAACGCTGTGTTTCGGTTTGAAGAGTGTGGTTGCCGTTGTAATTACAGGCACATGAGGCTTAACATCTGTATGCCTCAAGCTGATGGACGCAGGGCAGGGCATCGTATGGCACGTTCCTATCGTGCGTGACTTACGAGGCAATGCTTTGTTATAGGTGATGGGTACCACTTAACATCAGGAGGCCATCTGCTTGTTTCATCAGCTGGTTGTATAAAAAAAGTTAATTGCCACAAAGCCTAGAAGAACAGGCAAGAAACTTACGGCTTGGTTCCTAGCGTTTTTTTGTATGATCCTTTTTACATTTTTGGTACATAATTGTTTAGTTATGTTTGTTTAGAGTTGGAGCATAGTTCAGTCCCAAGCTTTTTTGTCATCTTTATAATCAGATATTTTTAGGAAGCTTTAGTAAAAAGTTTTATTTATATTATGTTTTTGAATTTGCTAATCGACAACTGATGAATCTCGCTTGGGACATTGTTAAAGAAGCGTACACATTGTCCTGCAAACGATTTGCTTACTTTAGTGAGCCTAGTAGTGGGAACAGCGAGCTTATCTTTATTTCTAGTGTTAACATGTTCGCTCTTTTTAGCATATAAATTAATATTTTTTCGAACATACATTAAATACTTATTAAGCATTGCCTCGTAAGTCACGTACGATATGAACCTGAACGTGCCTTACGATGCACTGCCCTACGTCCATCAATCTGAGGCATACAGATGTTAAGCCTCATGTGCCTGTAATTACACTGGCCGCCACACTCTTCGAACCGAAACACAGCAGCGCTGCTTGGCGGCAGAAAAAGGCGGTAGTAGGTACTTCCCCGGTTGAGCCCTTCACAAAGAGCTCTAATATCTAATCTGTATCGAAATAGTGACTCTGATATTGTAAAATAGGCACCACTAAGACAGCTACGTAGATAGTTAGTACAGTAGATACGAAGGTTATCTACACTTCTACACTAATATTATAAAGAGGAAAGATTTGTATTTTTATAAGTAACGAATAGGCTCAAAAACTACGGGTCCGATTTCAAAATATTTTCACCATTAAAATGCTATATTATCCCTGAGTAACAAGGCTATATTTATTACTAGAAAAAATTAGGGATCCCTTCTAAAACTTCAATAATGTAACCCAAGGTGTAAAAAAATTGGTAATAAAATGTCTTCATCGCATGCGCTGCGAAAACTATTGACGATAGAACACAAAAATGTTCTGCACTAAAGAACACATCAATATCTACAAAAAAATCAGCAATACTATATGTCTAACTATCGTAGTTATGTTACTATAACTTCTTTTTTACATTATAAAAGTTGATAGAAATGCCGACCCAAATCAGACCATGTTATCCATATACCTTTCTATTAATCCTTATCCAAATAAATCATTTGGCATTCAATACCTATAAATAACTTCTTGATTTTTTTTAAACCGGACAAATTTTCCAAAATTCCATTCAAAAAATATTACGAAATTAAAAATTTAAGTTCACTTTAAATATATTAGCGAACGCGTGCGGCTTCTCGCGGGCGCGTTCTCACTCACTCAGGGAGATAGGCGGGCAAATGTATGAAATAAGTAGACGCGAGACTCGAACCTACGGTCTAAGTTTATCCTAAAATGTTCAAAAAATTTATATCCACCCATGCGAAGTTGGGACAGGCCGCTAGTAGTATATATTTTGAAATTAATTGAACCGCTACGCCGGGGTGTCGGGGTGTCTGAACATCGCCGTCGCGGCGCCACCGCTAGCCTTTAATTGAAAACAATTCTATTTTCTAACGACTTGTGGGTTTTCAGTCGTTCACTGTGAAATCATTTCGATATTTGAAATGTTATTTTGAAATGGTATTTCTTAAATAGAAACACTATAGAGATACTACGTGCGCCGAATATCAGCGTTGCTCAATTTTTTTTGGGGTACAAGTGAAATTACAGGCATTATGTGCATTTCATTGGTACCCACAGTCACGTCAAGTAAATGACGCAAGGTAGTGCATCGTAGGGCACGGTCGTATCGTGCGTCACTATGCTTTGTTATAGATGTTGGTTACCACGTAACATCAGGTGGGCCATCAGCTTGTCCTTTCAGCAAGTAGTGAAAAAGTTTATTTTGCTTTGCTGAGCCGTGACGTCCACGGCTCAGCAAAGCAAAATAAACTTTTTCACCGTGGACGTCACATTATCATTAATTATTTTTTATGGAAGACAAATCATTTATAAATATGCACATTGCAAAAAAACCTAGGCCTACAATCTGTGGTCTTATCGCAAAGTCAAAGTTAATCAAAGTGATTTCATCCATACGACAGTATGTTTTAACCTAAGACCAAGCTAAGATGAGCTTAATACCCCGTTTACGCTCAGCTCATGTCCGTGGAAATGTGCAGAGCAATGCGAAGGGACTTGGGCAATGCGAGAATGTAAACAGGCCACATCCATGTCCACTCGCGTTGCCGCTCGCGTTGCCCGTGTTGCGTGAACACACATTGCCAGCGACGCTGCCGTAGACATATGGACGGCAGTATTTCCGTCCACGCAAATGGCAGTGCGAATGTCTAAATGTAGCTAACAAAAAGCTTATAAAAAAACTGTTTAGTTATAATCTTATAGACAAAATAATTACTTTCTAGAATGAATAAACTTGTGGCAGTCCATACAAAATACTGCTTTATATTTCTTGAAACAAAATAAATATTATCTAGAACTAATTTGTACACTTGTGGCAGCCCTGAAGCCTCACCAAAAACATTAGGGTTGTCAAAAACTGTTTTTTACTATATGACCTGCTGATGGCCGCTGACTATAGGCAAAAAAGTAATATGTTTTATTTTATTTCTTCCTACAGCAAGATGCTTTGTATTTATAGCGAGGTTTCAAGATTTTTTAATATGTGCTTTTTTTTATTTTTAGCTACCTACTTGATAGTTTGCCTTTAAGTTGCAATCACATCAATATTATATTACTAATATTATACATTTTAAAGTAATTCTGTCTATCTGTTACTTTTTCACGCCTAAATCGATTACAATTAAATTTTACATGGATATAGATTCCATCCCAGGGAAGAACATCGGCTACTATTTAAAAAAAATAATAATAATGGGCAGTTGTAAATAAGCGATTAAAGTTTATATGATGAATTAATGTTGATAAGTATTTATGGTGGGCGCGATCGGGTGACCGCATTGATGATGGGTGACCGTATCTTTTTGCACTACTGGAACTTTTAAGATATTTTTTTATTTCGAATGATCAAGATTTCAAATTATTACCAAGAACTCACCATTTTACCGGAGTGCTACAACATTGATTGCCGGCTTTTTGAAATTCACACTGAATTTCAAGATGAACATGTACCTTTTGATATCACAAATGAAGTTGCAAATAAATTTTTGATTGATGTTATATTTGCCGACGAAGTCGCGGGTAACTAGCTAGTATAATATCGGTGTAGAGTCAAGAGAATTAAATCGCTCGCTTGCGGCGCAGGTGCGGCGGGTGTGAGCACGCGCAAGCGGCCGCTACTGGGCGGCGCGCGGGCCGCTATGTCGCCGACTAAGCGCGCCGTGATGACCCTGCTCGCTAGGGCTAGGGCTGCCACGCACAAGCACGCGCCAGCCTGGCCACAACCGCATGAGTAAGTTTTTTTTATTTGTGTTTGTTTTTTTGTGAGCATGCTTATTTTTAATTTGTTTTATGTGTCGTATTTTTTGTTATGTTTTAATTTGAAGTTGCTTGGTTGACATGCCATGCCATTGCCATACCAAAGACACCAAAATATACGCGTGCGAACGCGTATATTTTGGTGTCTTTGGTATCCTCTTTTTTTGCAAGTTTTTTTTGTGGTAATTAGATAGTGCGCAAATCTAGCTGCTTCTTAGCAGGTATTTATTTATTTGTATTTTTTGTTGGTTAGAGAAGTTTAAAAGCAATTGACCTCTTGGTCTTTTAATTGTCTAAGTATATTTTTCAAATATTTTAGTATTTTTATGGTTTTTTATTAACTTGCTTGCTTTTCTGCTGATAAAATGACCTGAATAATATAATTCAATTTATTTTTCTGATTTATGCCTTCCATTAGCTACGAATAAAGATGCCACAATCAAAGAAATGAGAACAGCTAAAACAAAATACTTTTTATTTGTTTTTTATACAACTAACTGATGTTAAGTGGTAACCATCACCTATAACGAAGCATTACCTCGTAAGTCACGCACGATAGGAACGTGCCCTACGATGCACTGCCCTGCGTCAATCAACTTGAGGCATACAGATTTCAAGCCTCATGTGCCTGTAATTACACCGGCAACCACACTCTTCAAACCGAAACACAGCAACACTGCTTGGCGGCAGAAAAAGGCGTGGTGGTAGTACTTCCCCAGACGAGCCCTTCACAAAGAGCTCTACTACTCTTAAAATTCAAATTATTTTGTGAACCCTAACCTCAAGCATGTGCCAGGGCTGTCAAAGATACACGGTGTGCAATTAAATCCGCTTCGTGAGCTCTCACTAGAGTCTCAGCTTAGCAACTAGTGTGTATGTGTTTTGGTGCAGTGCTCGTGGCGTGGCTTAGAGTGAATACTTTTTAAGCGAGCGTTTTGTGCGGTCAACTAAAACAAAAGCGAGCGTGTTGCGAAAAAGTTTCTTACAAAAAACATAGCTTTTAAGAATAGAACATAGCTTTCTAACAAAAAATATAGCTTTTAAGCGCTTAAGCGCTGGGAACAACAACAAATTCAACGTTTGACACTACTCAGTTTGTAATAGCTATCTTCTGCGCTGTGGGTGTGGGTTTGATCCCCACCGAGAACAAATATTTGTGTGATGAGCTTACATCTTGTTCTCAGTATGACGAATAAAACGTATTATTACAGCTGTCTACTTCCCATTTAAGGGGCTGACAACTATCAAACAACTTCTCGCTCGCACATTTCGACATGTTGAAAGTTATAAAATCACTAAACTCATTTTCCAAAAATCGCATACAACCAATTTGTGTGCAATCACATTGCACACAGTTTAGTAAAAATTTCAGATTGATCGATACATGTTTTCCTACTCAAAAATTTACTTTACTAGTTTTCGTACATAAGCAAACTTTTATGTAGGAAAACTTGTATCGATCAAAATGAAATTTTTACTAAACTGTGTGCAATGTGATTACACACAAGATGGTTGATTGCGATTTTTCTAAAATGAGTTTAGTGATTTTATATCTTTCAACATATCGAAATGTGCGAGCGAGAGTCACATTAGCTCTTGTCTTCGCCTTAACTAACTTTGCTTAGTTTGGGGCTAGAATGGAAAGTCCAGAGTCCATCTCCAAACCTCTGATCTCCACTGCGGACGGCATCATGGACTCAGATTGAATTAATTTACGGAACATACACAATAAATAAAAGTATAAATAAAATTATAACTTGCCGTTTTTCTTATCGGGTTTTTAAAAATTTATAATAAGTAATAAAGTTAACAATATACTATACAATACTCTACAAATGGTGATCCAAAACCCAACTAATTGTCCTATAAATTTATTAATTGATTAATTATTTATCTAATTTTATAACTTATGTCTCATAAATTTAATAATTCATGGTCCCATACTAAGTTTTTTCAAACTACGCAAAGGTTAACTGGAGAAAATCCTCTCTAGCATCAAGTTCGCCAATAATTAATAATTATAATAACAAATATTTTATAATTAATTTCTTTGTTACAGGCACACAACTCTTCTACCAATGATAAGAGATGACTTCGTAGCCGGCGTCGGATTAAATATCAATTTAGCATAATCATTATAAATTATAATATTCATACTGAAATTCATAAAGTAAATTATCTAGTCGAATTTTAATATTCTAGTTGTCAATGTTCTAGTCGAAACTTCCGTTTCTATTAGATTGCAAAAGGCCTCAAGTCCGAAAATAAATGCACCCAATAGAATTAATTAAATAACCATTTTAAATAATTATTATGTGCAAATCTTTTTATCACAATATTTTTTTGTCGATGTGTTTTAGTTAATTAAATTTTGAGAACACTTAAATAAAAAAATAATTACCATTCAAACAATGGACCACAGTGTATTTATATTATATATTATGCCTTTTAGACGAAATTGTTGTATAAAATATATTTATATCAATATTTTATAAGGTTAGTTGTAAGTCAAATATTTACAGACGAAATAACTATCTTTTATTAACAAAATATGTTTAAAATAGCATCTTAATTAAACAGATAAATTATATTGTCACGTATTAAAATCTAATTATTAGAATTGTCTAGAAATCAGTATTTTAAATATCTTCATTAACTACTGACACAAAAAACAATACATTTGGGCACTTTATAAATAAAAAATTAGGAATAATTTCATTAAAATAAAATAATTATAAGTAAAACTATAAGCTACGGTGTGTAAAAATTAAGTTAAATGATTAA
This sequence comes from Chloroclysta siterata, assembly GCA_932294275.1. Classification (NCBI taxonomy): domain Eukaryota; kingdom Metazoa; phylum Arthropoda; class Insecta; order Lepidoptera; family Geometridae; genus Chloroclysta; species Chloroclysta siterata. Next base: position 7,893,803 of record OW028592.1, on the reverse strand, counting down.
TCATAAAAATATTTATAATTGCTTGCAAATTATAATTTTGGAATATGAAATACTGTTTTGTTTATATTAAAATATTATGGTTCTTTTGTTTTTGTTTCGAAACGAAAAAGTAAATGTCAAACTAATGGAACTATATGAAAAATCTGATGAATATTTTTTTTATATTATATAACATTCTTATAATACATTTATGAAATTATGAGCAAATAAAACATTATTTAATAAAATGCTAATTAACAAATTCTTAAAGTATCGCTGTAGACTTCGTCTGTTTTGTGATATTATGTAGGTAAGTAGCTTTTTTTTTTTAGAAAAATAATAAGTTTTATAATAGTTATAGTATTAGTAATTATATTATATTTTATGTTTGTATGGGACTCTGCTCAATAACATTGTATAAACAGTTTTTTACTCAAAAACATTAATAAATACTAGCAGAGATTTACCATACACTAGCGGCCGGTTTCTGAAAGCTCGATCAAACGTAATCAGATGTCAAATCACTCGCCATTTCAGCTATTACATCGAATTAGATAGAGATAGCAAGTGACTTGACATCCAATTAGTTTTGATCGAGCTTTCAGAAACCGGCCGTAGGAGTTATTATTTTGAACTCTATTGTACAAAATGCTATTTTTCGCCCCAGTATATTGTAGAAATTTATGAATAATAATATAAGATTAAATTTAATTTAGAATCTCACATAACACCAACTTACTTTCACCAAAACCAAAATAACTCAAAAACCATAATTTCGTAAAAACCATAATAACTCAAAAACTATAGTAGTTTTTATGAAATTTGAGATTATAAGTGTCCAAAAAAGTGAATGAACAAGAAAGGCATCATAGTTTTTGAGTTATGGGTGTGTCAAAGGTAGCTCAAAATACTGTTCGTCTACTTAGGGACCGTTCAAGTATTACGTAAGCACTATAGGGGTAAGGGGGGGGGGGCGGTCTATGCTTTGCTTATTTTTGATGACAAGGGGGATGAGGGGGTCAAGATGGTGTTTACGTCAGCAGTAATTATTTCCTTTTTTACCTATTATGGCAACCCACACATTGTCTATGCTTGAAAACGAAACGCATATTCGGGGATTCCCACAAATAATGAATACGTTTAGGTACTCGCTTAGAACAGAGTAGGGGAATTACCGCGTGCTATTCACTTGTCTAAATTTATTCCGACACTGGTGCTCGTGAATCAATAAAAAACAGAATACTTGAAAAATGCATATACCAATGTTTACGTAAGCATGGGAGGAGGGGTAAGAGCTTTGCTAACTTTTGCTGACAAAGGGAGGGGGGGGGGGGATAAATAATTCTAATAAATCTGCTTACGTAATACTTGAACTGCCCCTTATATATACAGGTGGATTTTTTTAACGCCACCTGAAGGGGAAGTACTTTAAATACTACACAGATTTGATCCTAGTGATTGACGATGCCATAAAAGTACAAAATGTTAATTAACAAATTTTAGTCGGTTTGATTCCCGGGTGGCATTCGAAATTTAGAAAATCTTTGAAAGCAGTGTTTTTTCTTTTCACAAAGGAATGTTTCCTTTGAGTATTTTTTTTTTATCTGCAGTATTTAAAGTACTTTCTCAACAGGTGGCGTTAAAAAATTCCACCCTGTATATATAAGTAAGTAGGTGTATATAATTCTTATACATATATTTTGTATATTATACACTACACACTGCTAGTGCGTCACTCGTTTCCCTATGCCGTGTGTCTGTGTTTTATTATATTAAAACTTATATGGAAACTTAAACAGTCACAATCACAAAAAAATTATGAAATTTCCTTTTTTATCAACCAATGCTATAATTATATTTTGAAAAAATATTGTAATCAATCAAAGGTTGATATAAAATGGGAAATTTCAGGAACTTACAATAGGATTCGCACTTAAATTTAAAGAAAAACAAATACCTAATATTATTATTAAGATTTTATTTACAAGATGTATGTACCTAATTATAACGTACTGAATAAATGAATTGAAAAGAAAAAATATTTTATGTTTATGTAACCATAGAAAATATACACCGTGTTCTTCACGTAATCCATAAACTTTAGCGTCTCTGCAGCAGAAGGACAGATAAGCAAAATCCCAGATTAGCAGAAGGACAGATTCGCGTAAAGGCAGATAATGTAATGTCGTGCAAAAAATATACAAACCTTTTATCAGCTTTATACCTTGCACGTAGCACATAACAAAATTATTTTACTAATCAGTAAATCTTGCTTCCTCCCAGACCTCGACACCGAGTAGACGTATTCACATAATCCTTTTTAATTTTATCATCGAAATAAAGTTAATTTGTACTAAAATAAATCGAACGAAATATTCGGAGAACAGAAGCAATAAGGAGTGCGCAAGAGTCAACATCGCGTCAGATCGGCGCCATTACTGATCGGAAGCAGCCATTTTGCTTGAACAGCAAACGCGGACCTCCCACCTGCGACATCGAGGCACATCGCTGTGTTAATTTTCATATAACATTTTACGAATTTTAACTTTTCAATTTTATTTTTGTTTTCTGTGTGGGTCTGTAACCACAGAACAATAATAATACCTACTCCTGTCGGAGAAGAAGGCCAACTTCATACTTGAAAAGTCGTTAGCTTTTGAGCGCCCCTTCTTAAACTTTTACTTTTGACAGATCTATCTTTAGCAAATGGCGGCAAATACGAATTATGAATAGCGGGATATTTAATCGTATACTAGGTAGGTAGGACTGTAGGAACGTACTATATTTTTAAGGGAATGAACCACAAACGTTCTTACGCATTTCTGACCCTAGAATCAACCAGAAATACATAAAACGTTTGCAGCCCAATCCATCTATCGATAGGTAAGAAAAGACAGAAAAATATATTAATGTTAAGTTTTTATTTCTGTACACAAACTAAACACACTTAGATTAAGATTCTTTAGATCCAACACAACACAAATATATTATTATACTAGCTGCGTCTCGCGTGTTGTGTAGCAAGTAGGTAAGTGTTGCTACACCACATACTCATCTTTTTTAAAATTTACAATCTTCAGAACACTAACAGTGAACCATATTTGCAAAAGAGTCAGTAATCATGAAAGTATAAGGTACAGTTCTAAAATAATGGATTAGTTCTTCATATTACAATATTTAACACGTTTATATACAAGGTGTTCCAATAATTGTGTATATAAACTTCAGGGGTCTAAAGTAGCCATCAATATGAATAACTTTTTCTAAGGAACCAACGCTGTGAACGCGGAAAAAAAACAGCTGTTTCATACATTTTAGATAGGTAGGTATTGAACTTTTGTATGAAACTGTTTTTTTTCGCGTTTACAATGTTGGTTCCTTAGAAAAAGTTATTCATATTGATGGGTACTTTAGCCCCCCGAAGTTTTAAACCCAATTATGGGAACACCTTTTATATACAAAGCAAAATACAGCATAAACAGGCACACACAAAATGTTTAAAACACACATGAAGCAGTGGAGCATTTGTTGACCTTTGCAAACACTATTATTTTTTTACATACATTTTAGATTATATTGCCACCATTCATTTGCTTACTATTTACTAATATTCATTGCATATTGTATTATGTAACTACATACCTAAATTATTGGAAACATAGCATAGGTCGAATAAAGATTATACACGATGAAATAAATAGTAAAATTAATGATTAGATCAGTTAGATAGGTACAACATTTTAAGTCAACACTGACATATAAAACATTTTGGAATAGTTGTATTATAAATAATAATTGATTAACTTTTTCCTCTTCCTATCACTATATTCCTTCCCCTTTTCCTTATTTTTTTCTGAATCCGTGACTATTAAACTAACACCAACTATTCTAATATAATTTGACTGATTCAAAATCTTGAACCTTGCGTTTGCCGTTCAAGCCACAAAATTATTTTGCAGCCTTCAAAATTTTATAATTCTATAAGTTACACATTAATACAACAAATTATACAAATTTAGCGATAAGTATTTATAAGTGCCCATAAGAGGGGGCAGTAGAAAATGATCTTCAGGCAGATGAGAACATGGCAGTTTATCATTTGTACATTGTTATCCTAGGGGTGAAATTAACTTATTTAGTCCCGAGACGGGGTTTAGTTTAGCCAATAGTTCGAGGGACTAAATAAGTCTTTAACCCGTGGTAAACACTGTGCTTTTCATTACGAATACAAGGAAAGTTAAAAATAAAAAATGAGTGCATTGTAGTAGATCCATGCTGCATTATAACTAAAGCTGTAGCAAACTGTATGTATTCGGTACTGAGTAACGGGTTCGCCATCTAGTAACGAGTAACGAATCGTTACTCACGAATCCATCTCGTTACTCGCATGTTTCGTATCATGGGTACCTACACTGTTTCGGTTGAACCGAATCGGTTCAATTCAAGTACCGTTGATGCGTGTATTAAAACGTTTGCTCATCGTATGTATTTTTTGAATTTAAAAAGTAGGTACGTTACAAAGATGTTTGTTTATTTTGGAAATTCGTCGTCCTTGGTCTAAGTAGGTATGTTGAGACGCCGCCGCGCCGCAACGTCATACTGTACGGCGTACACGTACGCAATACGACTCGATTCGTTGCTCTAACATGCATGATGAATGAGGTACCAGAAGTAACGATTCGATTCGATTCGATAGTAACGAGTATTTTTTGTTAAAGTAACGAATACATACGGGTACGCTTTATCTCGTTACTTTTACACCTCTAATTATAACCAAAGAGTTTTTATGTTCGATCGAAAAAGGTTAAAGTCCATGCCGCATTCTAACCAGAATTTTTATGTTCGATGACATTTTGATGTTCTGGATACTTGTTGCTACTTATATTATATTTACGAAAAAGGTTAAAATTACATGTTTTGTGAAAAATAAAGATTTTTTTAAACAGAATAAAGGGTTATAATATAAATTATAAAAACTATTTAAAAAAAACCATTACAGTTTTCACTAACTTGGTTGATTTGGATGTATCTCTTTGGTAATAAACCTCTTTTGTTTACGAATGCCAAAAGAAGTCATACTGTTGACATTCGTAAACCAAAGAGGTTTGTTTATTTTCCTAGGAAATGTGAAAATAGAGCTAGTTTTTTTTAAAATAATTTGACAGCTGTCAGTTGAAAACGATTCTCCCTAGGGCTGGAAGCATGGAGGTAATAGGCTGGAAGTATTACTTTCAACCCGCTCGTCAGGCAACTTCAGACCTACTTTCCGAGTATGAGCAATGAAAAATATAATAAATACCTATTTGATAAATACTGCAAGTCTATCGGCAGTAACAGTCTCCAGAAAGATAATAAGTAACAGGCTATTTAAATCGCTTTCGAATGCCAACAATCATGAACACAACAGCGTGGCTTGCAATTTGAGGTTGCCATTGGGTTGTTCCATGGTCTTGAAATCCTTCAATCCTGTCTGTTCTACTATTATAGTTCTAATGTTTTCTAATGGACATTTCATCAAATAACAATATAAATTCATTATTTTGAGGAGTATCTCTTGCAGTCTTCATTTTTTTTATACCACTAGCTGATGGAACAAGCAGATGGCCCACCTGATGTTAAGTGGTAACCATCACCTATAACAAAGCATTGCCTCGTAAGCCACGCACGATAGGAACGTGCCCTACGATGCACTGCCCTGCGTCCATCAACTTGAGGCATACAGATGTTAAGCCTCATGTGCCTGTAATTACACCGGCGACCACACTCTTCAAACCGAAACATAGCGTTGCAAAAAAAAAATGGATTTGCGAGATTCATCAGTTGTCGATTAGCAAATTCAAAAACATAATAAAAATAAAACTTTGTACAAAAGCTTACTATAAAATATCTGATTATATAGATGACAAAAAAGCTTTGGACTGATCTATGCTCCAACTCATTAAAAACACTAAACAATTAAGTAGGTACCATAATAAAATTGTAAAAAGGATCATACAAAGAAACGCTAGGAACCAAGCCGTAAGTTTCTTGCCCGTTCTTCCAGGCTTTGGTCGCGAGGAACTGGCGATAGATTCACCTAATATATAAGACGTTTCAAAGTGATCCTTGTGATTGTACTGAATAAAGATCGTTTTGATTTTGATTTTGTTATTTTCTTGGCAAGCTCTTCAACCGCTTGGGGCTAAATATTTTAAAATATCAGTTTTATTCTAGGTCCTGATTTGCTTTTTCAATTCGCAAATTTGTCGCAAATAGCGCCTGCTTTTATTGTGAAGAGTTGTTTCCTTTTTCGTTGAATGTTTCTTCCTTATCTGAAAAAAAATAATATAACTTCATTTTAATAGGAAGAATAGGAATCTTACCAATATCATTAAGGCGAATGGATACCCCGATACGAGCGCCACTACATATTTTATTTAATCATTACGTTATACAAAGGAATTATCAAAAATTTGGACCGCGCGTAGACGATACCTATTACAAGCTTTTTTTAATGTATCTGTAATAGTTTACTCAAAGTTTTGATGCGTTCGTCGGGTCGCATCACGAGATCTCAGTTCCGGGCGAACTACTAGTATTATATAACACCCAGACAGAGAACAAACATCTATGTTCATCACACAAATGTTTGTTCTCGGTAGGATCGAACCCACGGCCTACGGCGCAGAAGGCAGAGCTACTACCAACTGATCTGTGAAGGCTGTCGATACTATACTATAGTATTACCGCATACCGGAAGACCAAACGTGGGACGCTCACCCTCCCGATGAACCGACGACATTGTGAAAATTGCGGGAAGTCGGTGGATGGAGAGGACCCATAATCGTTCATGAAATAAGAACTTTATGTAGTATTAGGTAGGTACTTGTACTTATACTTACAGATGTGGAAGGTTGCACCACCTAAGCATATTAAGCATATTAACATTGAGAACTTCTGTGGTGAGATCCTTGAGTTCTAAGTGCTGCCTGAAATTAGGAAACAATAATATAATTTAGTAACAGTTTGATTTATTTTATTCTATACTAGTGGCCTGTCCCAGCTTCGCATGGGTGGATATAATTTTTTTTCGAGTCTCGCGTTTTCTTATTTCATACATTTGCACGCCCTTCTCCCTGAGTGAGTGAGAACGCGCCCCGTGGCCCACTACCGCGTAAAATTTTTAATTTCGCAATTACTTTTGAATGGAATGTCCGATTTGAAAAAAATTTGAAATCCGTCTAGTAGTTTATAGCCTATTCGTTACATATAAAAATACAAATCTTTCCTCTTTATAATATTAGTGTAGAAGTGTAGATTACACACTTTATCATACAAGTAATATTTAAAGATGCTTATGTTTATGGCACTTTTTTTTCTTCCTTTTTTATTGTTCCGGCGCTCACTGAATGCTTGTAGTTTTGCAACTTGGAGTTTTCACACTTCTGGAGCTGCCACGACAGTCTGTAATCGACGTTTGACATAACGTATTGCATTTTTTCATTTTCTGACAGTTTCGTTGCTTTTTTTTTGACACTAATGAGTTCCACTCTCAAGCTTGACAAAATGACAACAGTTGTCAAAATGACATTTCTCGCATGTCAGTCCTCCATATTTTTAGTAAATTGTGTGTGGCTTTCGAGGCAAAATCACGTTACTTTTGAGAAGTTGCTCGCAAAGATGATGCCAGAACAAAGAACAAAAGTTCGGTTCTTACCCGCATTTCCCAGAAAATGGTTGAAATGTAGATGACTCCTGATGGAGTAAAAGTGTCCCTTTATAAAAATAAACACAAAAAACAGTTTCACGACCATGATTCCCAGGTCTAGGAGATATATTATTACCAAGTACCGACTCAAGATTCTTTGCCAAATATAATTTTATTCTATCTAATTGTATATCGTCGAAAATTATGAATGCGAGCGAGTTGCCTGATAGTTGTCAGCGTCTTATGGCCTTTATATAAATCATACGGGTTCAGAGACATACAAACCAAGAAACCAAGAAATTATGTATTAAGTTTTCTCCCTCATTTTCTCCTAAGCTTTTCCCAAACTTTGCTGCACCAGATGTCACATGGTACCAAAAACTACAAACCTTACAAGAATAGCTAACTAAAAAGTTACAGCTGTTATGGAAATTGCTATAACGTAGTACTATTAGGTACTCTGATACTCTCATTGACATTCATGAACGCATTTAAGAATACGGCTGCATTTACTTAAGAAGCAGGCAGACGAAAACTTCGAGGCACGGACGCGCTGAGATTCGAATGTCTCTTAGTAGTCATAGTCACCCATCCAAATAGTGACCGTATAGAAGGTGGCTCACTAAGTTATTACAAGTTAATTTATGTGCACAATGCCAATACCCTCAAACGGTGAAGGAAAACATCGTGTGGAAACCGGCATGCCATAGAACCTAAAAAGTTCTATAACATGTGTCAAGTGCTTGAAAGGAGCCTCTTGAGGCGCACATGAAATCCATTCACCACACTTGTTAGTTTCACAAAGAAACTAGTGACACGACATGAGAAGACTAAGTTAATCGGTTGAAAATGGCGACACGAGGACTTATTTCGTTTTAACACAAGTGTTCATAATAGATCGAGTGAGCGAAGCGAACGAAGATCTTAGTTTCAACTTGGGCGATTTGGCATTTTATGTATGTATGTATGTTTGTCTGGCGATAACTTTAGAACCGTTGATCCGATCTGCATGAAGTTTGATATGTCGATAGCTTGTACTTGAGAAATTTACTGGTAAGTATATGATTAAAATCGGATGAATGGTTTTTGAGATATGGGGTTTTTTAAGGGGGCAAAAATAAAAAAAGTTACATTAAAAAATCAAGTTATATGTCACATGAAAGGGCTTTGTTTGGACATCCCAAAACAATTTTTACTTTTTTTTTTGTGACGCTCGGTTTTTGAGATAAAATAATAAAAGTTAAATTAAGATAACCAGCGATCCAAGAGCTCCCATCTCTAAGAGTTTCGTTGACATCAAGGTTTTTCTACTGGTCGGCCAGTTCCTTTGCTATTTCTTAATTTTTTTTCTTGAAATAAATTAAGGAGGTACTCAGTTCTCATAAAATGGTGATGACGACCAGTTCTGATGATGGAGTCAAAGTCTGTTCAACGGAACTCTTCAATAAATAGGCCAATAAAGTTGAAACTTGGTAACCATACCAAGTAAGTAGGCGGTAGTCAGAAAAAAGTCCAAAGATAATGTTTGGACTTGCCTCTGACTACTACGTACTCAAAGTTTTGATGCGTTGGTTGGGTCGCATCACGAGATCTCAGTTCGGGGCGAACTACTAGTATATAGTATATAAAGCCTTTTATTGCCCAAAAAAAGTACTGGATGAACTAACATTCATTTGATTACTTAGAATATCACTCTAAAATATTAATAAGTAATAAGTATATTTTTTTTTTCTTTATAAGTAATCGATTAATATATTATTGATGAAAGTGATCATAGTATTTATAAACATCAAAAGATTATGAAGATTTCAAACATATTTATGGAGTTTCATAAGAGGGCAAAAAAAACGTTACTCAAATATATCAAGTTAGAGAAATTTATAAACAGAGCTTTGTTCGTACATTCCAAAACAAGCGAACTGTAAACCGGTAAGCTGGTAACCAGCTTTATATCCAAACGCATCCAAAGTCTGTTACATACAAGTTCATTATCATAATGTCAGTTTGCAACTTCATCATAATTGGGCTTCTCGCGAGTTCATATTGAATAGACGAGATGTTTCTAGAACTTTATCAGCCAACCATAGAATATAGACTGAAGATGAGATCACCAAGTTGGATAGGAAAATTAATATTTAAAATCCAGAGCTAACAGAGTAGAGATCTTTGTCTGTGACTCGTCCGGGGAAGTAGAATAGAGTAGAAAATAGTAGACTGTGTCATAAGGGACCAAAATAATGTATTTAGGGCGAGACATAACGAGTCATAAACTAAGTCGAAACATAACGTTTGGACTTGCCTCTGACTACCACCTACTCAAAGTTTTGATGCGTTCGTTGGGTCGCATCACGAGATCTCAGTTCGGGGCGAACTACTAGTTTAATAGTGTTCTAAATTCAAACGTCATTTCGTCACAGTTATTTAGTGCGCTGGAATGACCTATTTTGCGCGCACTTACAATACAATACAATACAATCATTTATTAATAAAACCATTTTACACGTCAGAAAATAAATTACAAACATAGGTAAATACAAATTGTACCTTGTGTATAGTGTCATAACTAGCTAATATAAATAAATCAATTAATTTTGGGAGAGGAAGACGTTCTACAGCTCAGGTAGTTCGAGGAACTCGTCCAAACTGTAGAACGTCTTCTCCAATAACCACTTTTTCAGTTTCAATTTAAAAATCGCTGTGGAAGCTGCATCTCTGATACCTTCTGGCATTCTATTATAAACGGCCGGACCTATGATGTAAGCGGACCTGCTAGATTTATTTAATTTGTGCGGTGGTGTGACCAGGCGGTAATGGTATTTGTTGCTGCGTAGCGCACGGTCAGCGTTAGCACCACGGCGCCGAAACAAGTTCAAGTTACTATGAGTGAAGAGTGCTACTTGGTAGATTAGCTCACATGGCAACGGCAGGATCCGGAGCTCTTTAAATATGTCTCTGCATGAGACGTCATCTGAAACACCCAGCATTGCCCGGACGGCTCGCTTCTGCATTACGAAGGCGCGTTGGGTGTCGGCAGCCCGCGCCCACAGCTCCGCACCGTAGGTGAGAGCGCTGTGGACGGTTGCAAAATAGCACGTGCGTACCACGTCGCGTGTTGCCGTGCCCGCTAACCTACGCAGGGCAAAGCAAGCTCGCCCGAGCCTTGCGCAGAGTTCCTCTATGTGACAGTCCCAGCTGAGGGTGCTATCTAGCTTGAAGCCAAGTAGCTTGGTGGCTTGAACTTGCTTCAGCGGAGTGTCACCGGCGAGAACCATGAGGTGCGGCGGTTTTTGGCCGTTCAGGTTGAAGTTCATGTGGCAAGTTTTGTCCCTATTGAGCGCAAGGCCGTTTGACCGGAACCACATCTCGAGTTGACAAACTACCTCATTCAGCCTGCGCTCCAGCTGACTGTTCGTGGGCGCCGTTACCACTGCGGCCACGTCGTCCGCGTACATGTATAGTTCGGCGTTATCGATACTATTAGGAAGGTCGTTCAACAGCAGGCTAAATAAGGTATTAGACAAGCAAGACCCTTGCGGGACTCCCATTATGTTCTCCAGTTCGCTTGACATCGCGCGTCCTCCGTCTTATCGAGTCTTATCTCCGTCGTATCGTCTTATCGAGTCATCTGTATGCCTCAGGTTGATGGACGCATGTCAGTGTATTGTAGGGCACACACCAATCGAAGCTTTGTTATAGGTGATGGTTACTAATCAAAATTAGGTGAGCCATCTGCTAAATGTATTTGATCTTCTATATTACTACGGCGTCACGGTAGACCAGCGTTGTAGTAGTGCATCCAACACTATTACAGCATATAGCTGAGTGACGACCGATTTTGCTGTCACTTTGTTGTCGATATTGTTATTTATATTTCGACATGTTTTTGTGACACAAAATAAACATTTTTTTGTTTTTTTTTATTTTAGATTTATTGAGATTATTGCGATTTCATATTGAATAGACAAGATATTTCCAGAACTTTCCCCAACCATAGAATATAGACTGGAGATGAGACCAACTAACAAGTTGGATAGGAAAATTAATGTTTAAAATCCAGAACTAACTTTACGGGGCCGCTTGCACAACGATCGCTTGAGGCTGACAGCGGGCGAACAGCTTCTTACATTACAACAATATTGAAATTACTGATGGTATTGAAATTACTAATTATTATCAATAATAATAATAATAACCACCAATGCTCTCAAGAGCATTGGTGGTCTAGTGGTAGCATAGCGGTCTTCCGATCCTAAGGTCGTGGGTTCGAAACCGGTCGTGCACCAAAGAGTTTTTCTGTTCAAAAATTTAAGTGCACAATGCCGGTACTCTCAAACGGTGAAGGAAAACATCGTGAGGAATCCGACTTGTCGCAGACCCTAAAAAGTTCTATAACATGTGTCAAGTGCTCGAAAGGAGCCTGCAGGATTTTATGTGCGCCTAAAGAGGCGCACATAAAATCCTTTCACCACAGTGTTTTGAAAGAAACTAGTGACAATAGAAGAGACTGATGGTAAAACTGAAAACTAAAACAGCTTTACGACTTTGATCCCCAGGCACGAAGATATCCCCACAGAACTCAGATTTTTTTGAGAACGTCTAAGGTAGTCAGAGGTATGTCCATTTTACATGGGCACATACCCACATTTTGCAGTAGTAGGTATAGGTAAAGGAATACATCGTGACGAAGCTAGTTAGTATTCTAACAGTGGCGATGAGCTTGCAACCTGTCACGTATGGAATAGAAAATACAAAAAAATGTAGGTATATGCCACATTTGTGTACATTTTATATGGCATCTTAAAATACTTAGTTCTAAGACTAAGAGTTTAGTAGTTATTAGTTTTAAGAGTAGTAGAGCTCTTTGTGAAGGGCTCGTCCGGGGAAGTACTACCACCACGCCTTTTCTGCCGCCAAACAGCGTTGCTGTGTTTCGGTTTGAAGAGTGTGGTTGCCGGTGTAATTACAGCGACATGAGGAGGAGATAATTCAACATCTGTATGCCTCAAGTTGATTGACGCAGGGCAGTGCATCGCAGGGCACGTTCCTATCGAGCGTGACTAATGAGGTTATGCTTTGTTATAGGTAATGGTTACCACTAACATTAATAAATAAATAAATAAATAAATATTGGTGGACATTCCACACCGCACTATCTAAACCCTAAACTAAGCCAAAGCTTGTAATATGGAGCCAGATAGCTGATATACTACTTAGGTATATACTTTTTTTTTTGTAAATACATACTTATAATTATATATGTTATAACACACAGACAGAGAACAAACACACATTAATATATATATATATATGTATATTTAAATATATATAGCTATAATTGATATTTATGTAGTAGTATGTATTATTTATTATACATATTTAGCATTTGTATGTAATTTTACAACTTTTTAATTGTATATAACCTATCTACTTTTTTCCTCTCCCGTGCACTACTGACACATCCTATGTCCACGATACACAAAGGTTATCTGGAAGATAATGCTTTATAGCATTAAGTTCGCCTTTGTACTGTTATTTTTTTTATGTGCAATAAAGTATTTTCAATCAATCAACAAACATCAATGTTCATCACACAAATGTTTCTCGGTGGGGATCGAACCCACGGCCTACGGCACAGAAGGCAGAGCTACTACCAACTGAGCTGTGAAGGCTGTGAACATTAGGTGGGCCATCTGCTTGTTCCATCAGCTAGTTGTTAATGTGTGCTGTACCGGTGTTTGCGTGTCGAATAAAAAAACTTCTATTCTATTTTTGAACACTTCTATACAAGAATATAATCATCATTCATAGTGACCTTCATTCTAGAGCAAGTTTTGAGATAGGACCGAAAACTCCGATAATATTTTACGACATTCTATTCGCTGTTCACAAAGCTGAGAGTCCCTTTGTTCCCTTCGAAAGTGATGTACCTCAATCAATATGGACATTTGGCGATAGTTTTATGGAGTTCCCTGATGGGTTTTTAGGGTTCCGTAGATCGATGGAATCTAAGAATAGCTGGCTGATCACGTAACTTTGTTGCAATCAGTTTCAATCAGTTTCTGTTTGTAATAAGTAAATATGACGGCTATGCGGATACATTTTAGCTGCAGTTGCTAACAAAGTTAGATTACAACTGGTGTTTCTATTGATGGATAATCGCAAAACTTTTATATTGTTTTATATGCTTATTGGTTTCATGTAGAAACTGATTGCAACAAAGTTTCGTAATCACCGTGCTGGTCTCAGTGAGAATTTTGTTCTTCGTTTTTGGATACAAGATACAAGACATTTTGGTTCTCCTGTGATACCTTGACTCTTAAGAGACATGCGTAATCGGAGGAACCTACACGCATACACACACACCCTGATACTTAAACAAACACAACACACACTAACGTAAATACTTACTTTAAAAAAAAAAACGATGACTTGTGGTCAAGAATAATGTATGTAATGAGTGCAAAATGATCCTTTCAACCACATATAGCAGCTGTCTTTCTCGGCTACAGTGCAAAATGCACATTTACGATAAGCAAAACGCCGGGTCCGGGCCGTTTCCGGGTAGACCCGTCGCCGGAGCGAACGCGACCGGAACATAGCCTCTAATCGACCGGAGAAGTATCGCAAGCACCGGGTATCGACGGTGACGCTTATCTTTGCTGCTCGTAAGTGGCTATGCATTGCCTAGCGAGTGCCTACTTAATGTTAGGTATAAAATGAATTTGTTTGTATTGTTAGTAAAGTAAACTCGTATCGCAAGCTCGGGGGTTTAATCCGGTCGTGGGTCCGGTCGGGCACGAATGATTGCCCCGAAAAATATATAGGCGCAATCCTATCAAACGGTAAATGAATAAATCGTGGGAAAAAGTTAGTATTGTAGCAGTGGCGATGAGCTTGCAACCTGTCACGTATGGAATACTAACTACTGCAAAATGTGCCTTATATGTAGGTTATATTTGGAATACATCCTGACTTCCTTAGACATACTTAAGGCGAAGACAAGAGCTAATGTGACTCTCGCTCGCACGTTTCGACATGTTGAAAGATCACTAAACCCATTTTCGAAAATTCGCAATCAACCATTTTGTGTGCAATCACATTGCACACAGTTTGGTAAACATTTCATTTTGATCGATACATGTTTTCCTAATCAAAAGTTTGCTTTACTAGTTTTCGTACATAAGCAAACTTTTAAGTAGGAAAACTTGTATCGATCGAAATTATTTTTTTACTAAACTGATAACAATGTGATTGCGCACAAAATGGTTGATTGCGATTTTTCGAAAATGGGTTTAGTGATTTTATATCTTTCAACATGTCGAAACGTGCGAGCGAGAGTCACATTAGCTCTTGTCTTCGCCTTAAACATCTGAAGTTGGTACTAGGTACTTAGGATCAGAGAGGATATCTACCGTACCTGGGGATCAAAGTCATGAAGCTGATTCAGTTTTTTTAGTTAGTTATTTATTTAGGAATTTTTAATTATATTCCACTAGGCACCCGCGGCTTCGCCCGCGAATTTAATTTTGAATTGTTTTATTGGGATCGTTCATGTTTTCTACTCTGTTTCCGGTAAAATTTCAGGAACAAAAGTAGCAAATTCAAAGTCAAAAGGTATTTATTCAATTTAATCACAAAGTCTAATTTCTTTAGTGATATTTTAAGTAGTGATGTGTAATTTCGGTGGCATTTTAACCAACATTACTTGAGGTCTTAGAACAAAGTGTAAGCATTTGGAATACATATTAAAAATAATATTAAAAAGTTTTTTACTTACTTTAAGATACCCATTTAATGGGTATAAAAATCATTGTAACTCCCCCCCCTAACCCCCTAAGAACCTGTATACAACATGAAACAATGAATAAATGATTATTATTATTTTTATACATCTAGCTGATGGAACAAGCAGATGGCCCACCTGATGTTAAGTGGTAACCACCACCACCATTGCCTCGTAAGTCACGCACGATAGGAACGTGCCCGCGATGCACTGCCCTGCGTCCATCAACTTGAGGCATACAGATGTTCAGCCTCATGTGCCTGTAATTACACCGGCAACCACACTCTTCAAACCGAAACACAGCGTTGCTGCTTGGCGGCAGAAAAAGGCGTAGTGGTAGTACTTCCCCGGACGAGCCCTTCACAAAGAGCTCTACTACTCTTGTTATTATGATTATGAAGTAGGCAACAAACTAACGGCTCGGTTCGCTAACTTACAGGGCTTAATTATAACTAGTAGTTCGCTCCGAACTGAGATCTCGTGATTCGACCCGAAGAACGCAGCAAAACTTTGAGTAGGTAGTAGTCAGGGGCAAGTCTAAACATAATTTTTGGACTTTTTTCTGACTACCGCCTACTAACTTGTTATGGTAACCAAGTTTCAGCTCTATTGGCCTACTTATTGAAGAGTTCCGTTGAACAGACCTTGGCTCCATCATCAGACCTGGTCGTCGTCACCATTTTATGAGAACTGGGTACCTCTTTAATTTATTTCAAGAAAAAAAAATAAGAAAAAGCAAAGGAACTGGCCGACCAGTAGAAAAACCTTGATGTCAACGAAACTCTTAGAGATGGGAGCTCTTGGGTCGTTGGTTATCTTAATTTAACTTTTTTGTTGTATCTCAAAAACCGAGCGTCCCAGAGAAAAAGTAAAAATGGTTTTGGAATGTCCAAACAAAGCCCTTTTATATGACATGTAACTTGATTTTTTTATGTAACTTTTTTTATTTTTGCGCCCTTAAAAAACCCCATATCTCAAAAACCCTTCATCCTATTTTCCTCATATACTTACCAGTAAATTTCTCAAGTACAAGCTATCGACATATCAAATTTCATGCAGATCGGACCAACGGTTCTAAAGTTATCGCCAGACAAACATACATACATACATACATACATAAAATGCCAAATCGCCCAAGTTGAAACTAAGATCTTTGTTCGCTTCGCTCACTCGATCAATTAAAAACATGTGTATTGTTGTGAAGCAAAACACAAATAATCGATGCTGTAACATTATTTGGTGATTGCTTCCTGAACTCGCGTTGATTAAATTTAAACTCTTTTTTAGTGCTCCAAGTTACAGGATACAGGGATGTTTTTATTCATCACTAGCGGCCTGTCCCAGCTTCGCATGGGTGGACATCAATTTTTTCAACGTTTTAGGATAAACTTAGACCGTGGTGGGTTCGAGTCACTTCTAACTCGCGCCTTGCCCGGGCCCGCGCTGGGTGAAAATGCGCCCCGTGACCTTATATTTTTAAAATCTTTTGAATGGAATGTCCGATTTGAAAAATTTAAGAAGTAATGTATAGGTATTGAACCAGTCTTGAATATGAAAAGATTTATTTGGATAAGGATTAATACCAAGGTACAAATAAAGACCCTTTTCTATCGGCGACATTTCAATTAAATTTTTATAATAAAAGAACACTTATTGTGACATAACTATAATAGTTAGACATATGCTGTCGCGACATTTTTTGTAGATGGCGACGTGTTCTACAAAATCGTAGTACATTATTTTGTTCTATCATCAATAGTTTTCGCAGCGCACGCGATGTAAGGTTTTCTTTTTCCACCTTGGGTTACATTATTAGAGTTTTAGTAAGGATCCCTGATTTTTTTGAAAATATAATATAGCCTATGTTACTCAGGGATAATGTAGCATTCTAATGGTGAAAGAATTTTTGAAATCGGACCAGTAGTTTTTGAGCCTATTCGTTACATACAAAACAACAAAACAACAAAACAACAAAACAACAAAAATACAAAGTTTTCCTCTTTATAATATTAGTGTAGATATTTTGTTCTATCATCAATAGTTTTCGCAGCGCACGCGATGTAAGGTTTTCTTTTTCCACCTTGGGTTACATTATTAGAGTTTTAGTAAGGATCCCTGATTTTTTTGAAAATATAATATAGCCTATGTTACTCAGGGATAATGTAGCATTCTAATGGTGAAAGAATTTTTGAAATCGGACCAGTAGTTTTTGAGCCTATTCGTTACATACAAAACAACAAAACAACAAAACAACAAAACAACAAAAATACAAAGTTTTCCTCTTTATAATATTAGTGTAGATAACTATTTGAAACGTAATTTGCAATAAATTGGATATTCAGAGCATGTTTCATGTAAATAAAAGATTTTATAATGTCCCTAAAGTTATCATGCAGCTGTCTTCCTGTCGTATCACTAGTTCTTTTGAAACAGTGTGGTGAAAGGATTTTAAGTGCGCCTCAAGAGGCTCCTTTCGAGCATTTGACACAAGTTATACGACATGAAGGTTCTACGATATGCCGGTTTGCTCATGATGTTTTCCTTCACCGTTTGAGAGTACATATATTTTTGATCAGAAAAACTCATTGGTGCACGACCGGTTTCGATCGTGCACCAATGAGTGGTTGATTGCGATTTTTCGAAAGATCACAAATTCATTTTCGAAAAATTGCAATCAACCATTTTGTGTGCAATCACATTGCACACAGTGTAGTAAAAAAATCATTTTGGTCGATACAAGTTTTCCTATTTTAAAGTTTGCTTATGTACGAAAACTAGTAAAGTATTAGTGATTAGCATTAGTGATTTAATATCATTCAATATGTCGATACGTGCGAGCGAGAGACACATTAGATCTTGTCGTAGCCTTAACACTAGATCACCAGTGCTCTCATATGGAGGTGCGGCACATATATACAAATATACGTTCATTTAATTGCAATTAGACACAAACGTGTTACAGTAAAACAAAATCTTTCAAGTGCACGAAAGGAGCCTCTTTGAGGCGTACTTAAAGTCCTTTCACCACACTTCACTTTATCTGACAACCTTCACAGCTCAGTTGGTATTCGCTCTGCCTTCTGCGCCGTAGGCCGTGGGTTCGATCCCCAACGAGAACAAATATTTGTGTGATGAACATAGATGTTTGTTCTCCGTCTGGATGTTATTATAAGTATGTATTTACAAAAAAAGTATATGTATTATATCAGCTTTCTGGTTCCCATATTACAAGCTTGGCTTAGTTTGGGGCTAGGTAGTGCTGTGTGGAAAGTCCACCAATATTTATTTATATACATAATTTTTTATATTCATAATTATATCACTATTTTGAAAAAATATATTGAAACTAAGCGATACGACAGCACCCCCATATAACGGTCGCTACTTTTACCAAGCTACGCTCCCATTCCTCGACATAACATTTCCATTAAGGAAACATTAATTAGCATCTCATCAGCGAGAGATTCCCACCTGCCCACCCCAGCTGAAGTTGGGAACGCAATTAGTTATAATTCAAGCGGTTTTAGTATGTAAACAGGGTATAACATCCGTTTTAAATGATGGAGAGTGCTGGTTTGGTAAAAAACTATCTTACTACTTTCTGGCTTTTAAATGTATTACGATCTACTTTTTTCCTCTCCCGTGCATTACTGACACATCTTATGTCCACAATACACAAAGGTTATCTGGGAGATTTTTTTTTTATACCATTAGCTAATGGAACAAGCAGATGGCCCACCTGATGTTAAGTGGTAACCAACACCTAAAACAAAGCATTGCCTCGTAAGTCACGCACGATAGGAACGTGCCCTACGATGCACTGCTCTGCGTCCATCAACTTGAGGCATACAGATGTTAAGCCTCATGTGCCTGTAATTACACCGGCAACCACACTCTTCAAACCGAAACACAGCGTTGCTGCTTGGCGGCAGAAAAAGGCGTGGTGGTAGTACTTCCCCGGACGAGCCCTTCACAAAGAGCTCTACTACTCTTAAAAAGAAAATGCTTTACAGCATTAAGTTCGCCTTTGTACTGTTATTTTAATGTGCAATAAAGTATTTTCAATCAATCAATCTGGTAGAACAAGCAGACCACTTAACACCAGGTAGGTCACATGACGTTAAGGTAACCACCACAAAGTATTGCCTCGCAAGTCTCGCACGATAGGAATGTGCCTTACGATGCGCTGCCCTGCGTCCATCAACTTGAGGCACACAGATATTAAGAACTGATTTCACCAGAGCATGGATCATGGACAGTTACTAATCAAGGATTAACAGGCCGTTAAATCTAACCATAGATGTCAAACGTGGCGAAATCAGAGCTTACACTCTTTGTATTCGAAAATATGAGACAGTTATTATTTCGAAAGTAGCACTCGCTCTAGATTAGAATATGGTTTTCAAGACAAAATTAAAAGACATTACATTTTAAAACTATATTATAATAGGTACAATAGTAAAAATACTACAAAATAGTATACTGATTTGTTTAGTCTTATACTTAGTCAATACATTAAAACAAGGAACTTAATTCTTGCAACTCATCTGTACTATTTTCAAGGCAGTAGAAAATTGAATACGGACTTGAATTGAATTGAATACATTAGCAGCTAGAAAGACATTGAAACATTAACATACCTACTCAACTCACTCAATTTTAGACAAAATGATGACCTTCAGCTTAAATATAGTTCAAATAAGGTAACCAAGTCAAGAGAAGCCCTTTACAATGCTTTCCCATTGAGTTAGTAACTTTTTTAAGGACCTACATCTTCTTGTCTTTTGAATCACGCAATTGTCTACCTTATTTACTAAGTTTGTTCTCCAACCTCAGCAAAAACTGCTTGATAGTCTCAATATCCAGCGACATCTGATCCATCTTTACATTCAAAGTTTCAACAGCATTCCTAGACTCTTCTACATACGTCCTAGTTTCTCCCTTAAGCTCCAACACCGCCTCATCTATATCGTCCAAATGTTCCACTATCTCATCATCTTTGGTTTTGAGGGCTTGTGGAAGACTCAACTCCGATTTGACTTTTTTATTTCCTTTTACAATCGTATCGTGCATTTCTCCCATCATAGTTTTAAAAGCTTGGAGTCCCAATTCGTCTTCTAGTTGCTTTTTCTGCGACTGAGCCTTGTTGAAAATAGCATCTCTTATCCTCGAAGGTAGAAGCTTGGAGTATTTCCATCTTGGTTTTCCTGGACACAACACCATCACTCTTATAACTTTTCTCTTATTCTTCAGTGAATTGTTTACTCCTTTTGGAAGAATATTGCTGAACAATTTATTGTATACAAGTGTATCCAACGTTCCTAGAAACTCCACTTGCTTCACCAGCCTTCTTATGTTTCCCAGAATTTCTAAATCATTTATATCGTTGACGGCAACACCAACAAGTAAATTCATGAGTACTATAGCGGCTAGGATGAGGAACACGAGGAAAATTATCCTTACAATGACCAAAGAAGTGGCGAGTTCCTTGGAGTGTTCCTCGTCGAATAGAGCTCCGTAGTCAAACTCCGAGGTCATCATGACGATGGTCTTGACAAAGGCCGCCCAGGGTCCCTCGAAGGGCATCTGCGATCGGAACTGGATCATGAAGCTGAGAGAGAAGCCGATGACCAGGAACGCAAAAGTTAGAAGGATCTGGAATATAAAATTACCTTCATGTTACTTCTTGATCTCTGTGTTTTAATTAATGATATGCCTGAAATATTTTTGGTTGTGTCAGCTATGTTGATGTTAGTTCCTATGAGCTGCTAGACAGTGTTTTTTTTGTTTTTATACAACTTACTAGTACAAGCAGATGGCCCACCTGATATTAAGTGGTAACCATCACCTATAACAAAGCATTACCTCGTAAGTCACTCACAATAGTAACGTGCCCCACGATGCACTGCCCTACGTCCAACAACTTGAGGTATTCAGATGTTAAGCCTCATGTGCCTGTAATCTCACCGGCAACCACACTTTTCAAACCGAAACACAGCAACGCTGCTTGGCAGCAGAATAAGGTCGTAGTTCTTCCCCGAACGAGCCCTTAACAAAGAACTCTACTACTCTAAACATCGCATCAACATACCTTCACAACATTCGAAGCCACCTTCCCGAACATGAGCACATAGTATCCCCAGTTCGGGAACCTTGACAGCAGAAACATCATCTCTAACCAGGAGAGTAGCATAGCCAGCGTCGCGACATGTCGGGGCCACTCAGCTTCTTCAAGTTCCACCACCACGACCGTGTAGGGAAGGATCACGGCGAGGGCAAGGGAGCCGAACTTTACCCATGTCTCCAGTTGTAGGAAGTACCGGCTGCTCTTCACGTTCATGTATAGAAGTTCCTGAAGAAAAAATAATGGTTTAAATGGTTCACAGACTTGGTTCTTCTCTTTGTTGAGACACCTACTTATAATCAGCGGTAAAATTGTAGCTGTATATAATTTTTCTTTTTTTTAAAGGGTTATAAATATTATTAAACACTGTCAATATAGGTTTGTTTGGGAAGTATATAATTACATAAGTAAGGAAAGCGTACATCGCCATGACGGAAAATTAAATATTTGGGATGTCCAACATTACATTTTCTTATTCCAAGACTTCTCCTAGGAGATTTAACTAAAATACCTTGATTATTAATAACTGCATGATTTGGAAAGGTTTTGACAATAATGAAAAAATGACTCACCTGAATTAACACCAGTGATATAGCTCCATACACAATATAGCTCCATATTGTGGAATCTAACCAAGTCGGCGGTATTTCTTCCGTGTCTCGGTAGAAAAACACCGATACGATAAAAATAGTCAGAGAAAATAGAAACATCCCGTAGAACGTAATGATCGTATAGAAAAATGGCAGCAAGGCCTTCCACTTCAGATACAAAAAACTCTCCACTAACGGATGTACTAGCAGCCTTCTCTGCCCATATCTATTGCCAGTCTTCAACAGACCCTCTATCACTTTCATCTGTTCTAGCTCGCAAATCGTCGGTAGTAGAATCCCATAGTCGACAGTAACCTCGCACGAAGGATCCTGAAGATCCTGTCCGTTGCTCGAAATGTATGAATCGAACACATCTTCTATAAACTCTGTTGGCTTCGACAAGTTGTGTATAATCATATCTATAGCTGTTCTTTTGAATTTCTTAGGTCCGTCTGTATGGCCTGATAGATCAGCTCCTTCTTTCAAAAGAGTTGTTATAACATCCCTGCTACCATGATGACTAGCTGTGTGGAGTGGGTACCAACCCATACTGTTTACTTCGTGCACTGTTGTCTTGTCATATTTAAGTATAAGCTTGGCTATTTCTGTGTAGTTCTTTACAGCGGCTATGTGAAGAGGGGTCGATGCTCTGTGGGGGCTGCAAGTTGTTCTACAGCGGATATCAGCGTTCTTTGACAGCAGTAGTTCAACGCAGTCTAGATTGTTGCTTGATACGGCAAAGTGTATTGGCGCAAAACCTCTTTTATCACCTTCTGTTAGAGCGTTGATCATAGCTGATGTTACCGCTTCGTCGTACTCAAGTAGCTCTTTTAATATCTTGAAGTGTCCATGATCAGCTGCTACATGAAAGACGCTAACTTCTCCTGGTAGAGTGATTTTCAATGAAGCGCCTTCACTCAATATTTTCTTCAAGCATTTGTGATGGCCGTTCTTTACGGCTTTAAACAGTGCAGTCTCGCCTTCCGAGTTCTGATAATCAATTGCATCTTTCTGTTTTGCAACTCCTAGGATTTCGTTGAGCACGTCGATGTTTCCTAGAGCTGCTGCTGAATGGATAGGGGTCTCGCCATCATTAGCCTGTGGGAAACAAACTTTATTACCATCCAGTTCATTAAATAGAACTGTATCTCAAAGAAGAAGCCCTGAATTTACCTTTAGCGTAACATCAGCTCCGGACTCCAAAGCTACGCACACGCCTGGCACCCATGCAGCTTCGATAGCAGCCTGTAAAACTGTGTGGCCATCCCTGTCTTTCACATCGACTACAGCTGCCATAGGATCACCGTGGCTGTAGTCATAGTTCGCCAATATCTAAAACATTTTGCTGTTTTTAACAGTGGTTCTTGTGACTTTATTGAATGAAGAAAGACGAATAGAATGATTTCATTTTCCTAATAGTTTATTTTATAACAAAACGTCAACGTCATGGTAACGTAAAACATGCACCAGATGGGTCTGGTGTTGATTGGTTAACTATTTGTATAAAAAAATAATTACCTAAATAGGTAAAAATTATTCTGTTCAGTGTTTGTGTGATTATGTGAATTATTATTGCGTAAAACAACAGTTATACCTGCAATTCGTCTTCCAGCTCCTTCTTTACACAAACATGCAGCGGCGTGAGACCAGCTCTGTTAAGATTGGTGATGCCAGCACCAGCTTCCAACAGCTCCCTGATCGCGTCTATGTTCTCCAGCTCGACAGCCGTGTGGAGTGGCGTGTCCAGGTTACTTAGACCCTTGGGCCGCATTGTGTTGAAGTGGCCACCGGCTTTGAGCAGCATTTTTATCACTTCAACGAAACTGGGGAGAAATGTTTTATTATTTGTAAGAAATTTCATAGCCCCAACAAGAGAAACAAATTTGATTATTTATTCTTTATTGTACAGACATATAATTGACACAAATATTACATAGAAGTCATGTACATAAGCGAGCTTAACCATTAGTAAAGTTTTTCTTTAACTTGATTGAGTTGGGTTTTACTTTGATCCCCAAATACCTACAAAAAAATCTCTCCAAATACCAGATGCGCCAGTTCCACGTGTCTATAAGAACAGGCAACAAACTTACGGCTTGATTCTTACCGTTCTTTTGTATGATACAACTTGTAAGTTCATATTGCCACCGTACTTGATCCTAGGTATTTAATTACATGTACATACATACAGTAACTTAGTATGGAAACACTCACTGTTTCTCGTTAAACTCCGTGTCGTAGTAATACGCGTAGCCAGCGACATCTAGCGGCGTCCGTCCCTCCATATCTGGCATGGTGGGGTCAGCGCCCGCAGCCAGGAGAAGCCGCGTGCAGTGCTTGCGAACGCACGAGCTGGCCACGTGGAGCGGCGTCCAGCCGGCTTGGAACAGAGGCAGCTGAAATAATCATCCAATAGTATTTTTTAAACTCTCGCGATCATAACACATATTGAAGTATTACCCGGGTATTTATCGCGTTTACCTTTATTATTTTCCCGACGTTTCGGCTATGTTGCAATAGAGTGAAGACCGTCTTGAGTAATAATGTCACAGAACATTATTACTCAAGACGAATAATGTTCTGTGTGAAAGTCTAAATCCGTCTTCACGGATTTAGACTTTCTTCTTCGTGGAATTCCGTCATTGGTAGGTCGCGATGTGTTACCAAAGTATGCGGACACTGTCAATGTTGTGTGTCGTAGTGTGAACACGGACATTATGGATTCTGACAATCAAGTGAGGGTAGTTGTTGAAACTGCTTCCACTTCTAGACGACGGTAGATCTCAAGTTCATTGCTCCAGTCTGCCCGCGACCACGGCTATTGCAACATAGCCAAAACTTCGGGAAAATAATAAAGTTAAAACGCGATAAATACCTACCCGTGTAATACTTCCATTATCATCCAATGTGACTAACATTAGTAATAAGAAAGAAGTTCTAGAGGACTTCACAGGAGAAGCTTTTTTGCATAGTTTGGGGATGGAATAGACCGCGCCAGTTGCTTATTGCTGAGGAATAAAGGCATATAAGAAGACGAAGCGTTGGATGCCCTCCTACTCGTTGGACCGCGTCATCGTGAGGATCGCGAGAAGTCTGTGAGAGGGCTCCAAATTGTTCTTCCTGGAAATGAATAGGAGAGGCCTATTTCCAGCAGTGGACTTATACAGACTGATGATAGATTATCAGATTGTTAATTGCCAGCCGCCACAGAGGTCTTCAAATATCAAGTGTTAGATAAATCAGACTTTTTTATCATGTAACTTACACTGCCTTTGATGTCTTTGCAGTTATGATCAATATTATCCTTCCAGTTCTTCGGCAGGGTCATGATGACCTCTCCAAGGTCGCAACGGACCATGGTCAGCTCGCGGATCTTCGGGCAGAGCCTCCTGACGTCCTCTTCCGTTTCTGAAGACATGCTTTCATTGTCTATCCTCTCTTGGACGTCTGTAAATGTAAGGAAATCTAAATTTACCGAGCGTTATACTGGCAAGACGTTGAGACAACAGGTGGTGCAAAATATTGATAGAGTGGTGGCCGAGGACTGGAAAGAGAAGTGTCGGACGTCCAGTTACACGATGGGTTGACGACATTGTCAGCGTCGTGGGCCTTAAATGGATGAGGGTAACCCAAGACCGTTTGAAATGGAAAGAGCATAGAGAGGCATATGCCCAGCAGTGGGCTAAGTCAAGCTGCGGATTATGAGGATGATGAAACTTTATCATTTAATAAACCAGAATTTAATGTTATCTAACTCCTGGTAGTACCAGTAGTGTTATTCCGTAAAAATAAATACGAGGATATCACCTAGTGGATCCACACTCACTTGGATCATGAACTTCGCCTCAGTCACGTTGGCATTTTTATAGCCAACGCGGGTGGCGCTGCTAGTGATAGCTGAATGTATTATGTTGAGGCCACACTATCGCGATAACACGAAGATTTGCGTTGTCGTTACACGTCTGGCCAAAGAATTCGTCCAATCGCGAATAATCTTCGCGAATACGAATGCCCTTCGCGCTGCTGTCGGTAAATTGCCACACGTCGAAGGGTTTTGTCACGACAAAGTTCGTGCGGGAGAGACATTTATCGTGACAACGCGCACGAATCTTCGCCTTAAAGTCTGGCCGTAGAATAACAGAATGGCAAATTGAAATCTCACCGCGGATTCTGCGGTCACTTGGGTGAGTGTTGTTGACAGAATAGACTTCTTGGATGGACAATAGGGCAGTAGCAAGGCAGTAGCACATGTTAGATCTATGGAAACGCGCACGTCATTTGGCGTTACCTATGCTGGCTGAAAATCTTAATAACTCTTCTGACATTATGTCATAATATTTGTCACTTCTGTTTCTGTGTTATCACGCTTTGTTGGTGCAAGTTTTGCAGTTTCTATCTTTTATTTGCTGCATTTAATCGTTATCAATAACAATGGAAATCGCGCAAAATTTCATGGTAATGAATACTGCTAAGTCTGCCGATTGTAGGACAAGCCAACTGAGCTTCTACTGATCTTTGAAGCAGTCAACATAGCACTATCATAGCATTTTTATTATATTTGATCTCAATAATTTAATATTTGTTAATAGTTTTAACTTAGCTAGTATAACGCATTCGACGCGGTCCAAATTGAATAAAAATAAATACATTAATTTTTCTACGGGTTATTACAATTTTATTGTTACCAAAAACAAACACAAAAAGGTAACGTTATTTTATACTACGAAGAGAGAAAACGAAGCTAAATTAGTGATTTATGGGCATAATATGGCATACAGTTAAAGGAAGATACATTGGTCCCAGGCATTATGCTTAAGGTTTTTGTAATTTTTAGGGCCCAGGAGCAACAGACACTATGTCGAGAATAAATGAAAATGGAAACGTAGTAGGAACTATAATTGTCAACTGTGAAGGTAAAACTGAATCCTATTTACTTGGTGATTAGGTACGGCAAACTTCTACAAAGAGGTTAGCTGACGAATCCAACTCGGATGGGCAGCGTTCGAGAAATTACGCCATTATCTTCTCTTGACTGATGCCGCAGAGCCTTCAGATTTCGTGTGCCAGTGCGTGATGTGATGACTTATAGAACAAAGACGTATTCACTAACCCTTGGCCTCGTAATAAACTGAAATTCTCGCTATGAAGACAGCTATGTTGGATAGAATCAGAAACGAGGAAATCCTTAGAAGGCCTTGGTGGTCACCGACCGATACCGACATACCAATGGACCGATGATATTATGAAGATCGTGAGGAGGCGGTGGATGGTGAAGGCTCACTATCATTCTTCCTGGAATGGTATATGGGAGGCCTAGGTCCACTTTCAAGGCTTATAATAATGATGATATTCTGTAAATTTTCAGGATTTCCTGAAACGACAACTTTGGACAGCTTAACAGCGGCGACCTATTCGACACACATGAGAGCTCTATCAGCACACGCATCAAACGCTCTCAAAGAAATTGTACGTAAGCTGTAACCAGTAAAACACCGGTGGTTTAGTGAAAATGAGCCCGTCTTCTGACCGTAAGGTTGTGGGTTTCAATCCGGACGTACACCAATGGATTTTTCTATTCGAAAAAAATATGTGCGCAAAACATCGTGAGTAAACCAACATATTCAAACAGCGGCGATGAGCTAGTAACCTGTCACGTACCAACTACTGCAAAATATGTGTTATACCCAATGTACATAATATTTGGACGTACTTCTGACTACCTCCCTTAGCCGTCCTCAAAATAATCTCGAGTTGGTACTTTGTACTAACAGATATGAGGGGATATCTACCGTGCCTAGGGATAAAAGTCGTGAAGCTGTGTCTTCACGTGAACCAAATTCTTTCACAAAGAGACTAAGTGTTACTATACTATATTTATATATATTCCAGGATGTGACAGATGAGCTGGTGGTGCTGCGCTTAGTGTCGAGGAAGACAGAAGCTGTCGTGGCTCCGGACGACGAGTTCCACCTGATTGTGGTCATGAGACGAACGTAAATTAATAGGCATATGCTTTGGGTTCGTAAAATAGGGCTGTTTTCGAATGAAGGGTTTATCTAATATATTTCTATCTATCTATATAACCAGTTGGAACCCACCGTTGGGGTATAAGCCTTTCCTACGTAGTTCCCAAATTGTTCTATGGAACACGACGTCATCGAATAAAATTACACATTTTAGTTTCATGCCATAGAACAAAATGGGAATCAGATTTTCCCAAAATCTTCCTTAAGAAGATGAAGCCTTATAGAGCCATTATGATAAGATCATCGTAAAGAGGTCTTATTAACCTTGTCCTAGAACAATTTGAGAAATAATAGTATTACATGTTCCATAGTACAAAATAAGAAAAAAATATCTTATTCTGTCCAATGACATCATGTCCCATAGAACATATGAGAATCATACCCTCTCTAATACTGCGTTTACATTTAGACATTCGCGCTGTCATTTGCGTGGACGGAAATGTTGCCGTCCCATTCTCGCATTGCCCAGGTCCCTGGCCCGACCATGCTGATGATATCATCCGACTGGTGGTCTGCCACCACTCGTGGTGCATTCCTTGGTCACCACTCCGTCACTGACTAAGTTGACATGCGATGGCGCATGTTGTCCCTTTTTGTCAAGTTGCCTAGCATAGCCAAGTTGCCTAGCCTAGCCAAATTGCCTAGCATAGCCAAATTTCCTTGCCTAGCCAAGTTGTCTAGCTTCCTAGCCTATCCAAGTTTATTAACTTATGCTATCTTAATTTCGGTGCATAATTATCTAAAAATAATTATTATAGCAAGTGTGGCAGTCTGTGAGGCAAATACTTCCCTACATTATCTTCTGTCACATTTTTGCATTTTCACCGAAAACGGCCGAACTTTTTGATGTATATTTTTATATTTATTCGCGGCTATGATATTTTTTCCTACATTGTCAATTACCTACTAATAAATCATTTGATATCGCTTATCGGTTCTTTATAATAATTTAACAAGTACCCACTTACTTGACTTCGTAAACAAAAATTTGATTCAGAGAAGATAAGCAACGACCTTGACAATCTTTGTAGCAAATCTGGTGATTGGCCAGCTGAAACGCCAAAGGTGTGGGCTAGATCTCGGCGGTACGACATATTTTGACTGATAAGAGTAATCACCAGCTACTGTATTTTTTTATTATTATTATTTGTCAAGAAGCAATGCACCCAAAAGACAAATTAAAGGCAAGAAGCGCTGCGATCCTCACCTTCTGGAAAGTCCAGGAGTATAGCCACCTGCTTAGCATGCCCAGCGTACGCGGCCAGGTGCAGCGGCGTCCGGCCTAGCCTGTCAATCCGCAGCTTCTCGGCTCCGAACTTGATGAGCAGCGCCAGGGAATCGCCGCCGACTATTGCAGCTGTGTGGCACGCGGAGACCAGGTCTAGCCGGCAGGTGGCGTTAGGGTTGGCGCCTCCGTTTAACAGTCTATATACGAAGTTAGTTTTTTTATACCAATATCTCTCTCTTGTCGTGTCACTGTTTATTTCGAAACAGTGCGGTGAAATGATTTTAGCGCGCCTCAAGAGGCTCCTTTCGAGCACTTGACACATGTTATGGAACTTTTTTTTAACATGCCGGTTTCCTCACGATGTTTTTTTCCACCATTTGAGAGTACTGGCATTGTTCACATACATATTTGAACAGAAAAACTCATTGGTGCACGAACGGTTTCGAACACGACCTTAGGATCGGAAAGCGAGGCCGCTACCACTAGACCACCAGTGCTCTCAACCACTCTTATACCACTTACAAGCAAATAACCTGATGAAAGGTGGTAACCATCACCAACAAAGCATTGTATCGTAAGTCAAGCTCGATGGGAACGTGCCCTACGATGCACTGCCCTGCGTCCATCAACTTGAGGCATACAGATGTTAAGCCTCACGTGCCTGTAATTTTACC
The DNA here is from genome assembly GCA_932294275.1 of Chloroclysta siterata. NCBI lineage: Eukaryota > Metazoa > Arthropoda > Insecta > Lepidoptera > Geometridae > Chloroclysta > Chloroclysta siterata. The sequence goes on along the minus strand of OW028592.1, from coordinate 7,863,712 downwards.
GGCAACCACACCCTTCAAACCGAAACTACATCCCCGGATCAGTTCTTACCCACCGACCACCTCCTGAGACCACCTAGGTGAACCGTGGAAAGTTTTTTTCCAATAGTTCACCTCTGTCCACCTGGGTGTGGCTCGGATGAGTATGTTAAGGCTTACCTTTCCACTTCCGCCGGATTTTGACCCTCGATAGCCTCCAAGAGCTCTGTGTTCAGCCTCCTGAGCCGTCGATCTCTGCGCCTCCATGGCTTGTTGAGGCAGGCATCCAGGAGCGGAGTGTTGTTGACTGTTGATGATGCTGATGATGGCGACCGTTCTGGTAGAGGCGGGATTGGCGGTCGTTGTAATGGAGGCCTGAAAAGTATTTTTTTATTTATTTATTTATTTATTCATTATATTTTACATTGACATTACAGTAAAAACCAAAGCGACAATGAAAAGCCTATGAGCTACTACTAATTTAAATTTACTTAGACAAAAAATAAACAACCATATCCGTGAATTTGGTCAAGCTTACTTCAAATATATCAACATCCTCGGCTGCACAAAGACTGTTGATTGTTTTAAGGGCTCGCGTAAATGGTGATTCACTAAGGAGATTAGTAGGTAAGTGAAATACATAATAAAAAAAATATATAAATAAAAATTCAAAAATCAAAATAAACGAGCCTTCTCTGTCTCTTGTCGTATCAATAGTTTCTTTCGAAACAGTGTGGTGAAGGATTTTAAGGCTCCTTTCAAGCACATGACACATGTTATAGAACTTTTTAGGTTCTACAACATGCTGGTTTCCTCACGATGTTTTCCTATAACAAGCCTTTATTGTCCTTTAACAAATTTTTTTTGACAGTAGGTATTACTTAAATCTAATTAAGTAAGAACTAAGAACCCCTCATCGGGTGTAGGCCTCCTCCAACACCATTGAAATACATACTTCCATCATATCTATAGAAATTATAACAGCTTTGATAATATTCCAAAAGTTTGAATCGAGTTGGAATCTAAACTAGGACCTTTTTTTTTTTTATTTGGGAAAATGCGTAGGTTAGTTTTAAAGCTTCGAGCTAATATAAATAAATATAAATAAATTTTGGTGGACATTCCACACAGCACTATCTCGCCCCAAACTAAGCCAAAGCTACTATGGGAGCCAGATAGCTTATACATATAATGCTTAAATACTGTTTTTTTTTGTAAATTCATGTAATATTTGATAACACCCAGACAGAGAACAAACATCTATGTTCATCACACAAATATTTGTTCTCGGTGGGGATCGAACCCACGGCATACGGCGCTGAAGGCAGAGCTACTACCAACTGAGCTGTGAAGGCTGTCGTGTGAATATGATATTATTATACCTAAATATAAATATGGGATAATAAGTTATGCTTAGTTTGGGGCTAGATAGTGCTGTGTGGAACGTCGACCAAAATGTATAATATTTATTTATTCTGTTCAGTTCTTGAATCATTTCATGTGATGATTAGATCACAATCATTAGATGACCCGTGTCTACGTACTGTGCCTCTATATGAAGTCCTAAATTGGCAGGCCGAGCCGGACGCAGCCTACCATCAGGTCTGCCATCAGGTCTGCCGTCAGGTACGCTGATGCCGTTGCCATGACCACTGAGGAGAGGGCGTCGGTTCTCTTCATCTTCTGGCTCTCCTCTTTCTACATCTGAAAGGGCAATGGTTTAATATTAGAGTTATTACCAACGCTCAGTTGGTAGTAACTCTGCCTTCTGCACTGTAGGCTATAGGTTCGATACCCACAAAGAACAAACATTTGTGTTGTGAATATAGATGTTTGTTGTGTCTAGGTATTATATTCGATTTATTAAAACAAATTATATTTACAAAAATAATTAAATAAATATTGGCGGACTTTCCACACAGCGCAAAAGTCGACCAATATTTATATATTTATTTTATGACGATTTATACCATGACGTATTTATTTTATTTGATAAATTCAATAGATCCGTAACAGAACTTGCTGTTACGGATCTGTTGAGACTTGAGACTAGTTTCATCAACAGCACTTGTCAACCTTACCTACTACTTTGTAGCGCTTTGACTTCCGAGAACATCGTTTTATCACATTTTCTGGAAGATAATGAAATGGAGGGATAATATCGTAAAGATCACGGGAAGACGGTGGATCGAGAGGACTCAGAATCGTTCTTCCTGGAAATGTATAGCACCTTACTACTTTGTTGCAAGAACTTCAGAGAAATTCGTTTATTATATTTGTTGGAATGGAATGGAGTGGAGATAGGTATATCGTGAAGATATCTTTATTCCTGGTATATTCCATACATAACTATACATTGCCTATATTATCCTATGTCCTATGTTTAAGAGTAGTAGAGCTCTTTGTGAAGGGCTCGTCCGGGGAAGTACTATCACCACGGCTTTTTCTACCGCCAAGCAGCGTTGCTGTGTTTCGGTTTGAAGAGTGAATTGCCGGTGTAATTACAGGCACATAAGGCTTAACATCTGTATCAAAGTCAAAGTCAAAAGGTATTTATTCAATAAAATCACAAAGATCACTTTGAAACGTCTTAAAGCTAGGTGGCTCTAGGTGCCAGTTCCACGCGACCAAAGCCTAGAAGAACAGGCAACAAACTTACGGCTTGGTTCCTACCGTTCTTTTGTATGATCCTTTTACATGCCTCAAGTTGATGGACGCAGGGCAGTGCATCGTAGGGCACATTCCTATCGTGCGTGACTTACGAGGTAATAGAGGTATAGGTGATGGTTACCACTTAACATTAGGTAGGCCATGCTTGTTCCATCAGCGAGTTGTAGGTATAAAAAAAAGTGGACTTCAGACTGTTTATGAAGTAGCGCATGTGGCTTCTCGGGGATAATTAATATGCAAACCGTCAAACCAAGTTCTCGCTCGTACATTACAACATTCTTGAAGACATAAAATTACTGTAGTTATAAAAAATCACTAGGTACTAAGTTTTGGAAAGGTATAAATGTACAGAAAAAATATCGTTTTGATCAACACAAGTTTTCCGACACAAATAAGTTACAAGTTTTTGTTCTCGAATTTTTTTAAATGCGATTTTTTGTCTTAACATTAGGTTTTTGCTGCTGCTGCTTCACTAGTTTCTTTAGAAACCGTGTGGTGAAATTTTAAGTGCGCCTCAAAGAGGCTCCTTTCGAGCACTTTTGCTTGAATGCTATCAAGCTAAAGTGAGAATACACTTCCATCTTTTTTCTGAACCTTGGAATGAATTTTACATTACTGTGTTGTTGGTGTATATGGGCGACGGTGACCACTTAACATCAGGTGGGCCGTAAGCCCACCTGATGTTAAGTGGTCTAATAAAAAATAATAATAATATATATTATTAAAAAAATATATATATTAAAAAAAAAACGATAGTTTGGATATTTGCAATAATGTACTTACTTGCCTCGAAATAGAGACGTGAATATTCCTTTGGTACAAACTTGCTCGTAAACCTTACTGTTCAATTTATCGGTCATTATTCACTTGGTTTCTGTAAGTCCTTTTGAAGATAGTTCTTTACCTATTTACATAGTGATTATTTTTAATCACGCACTATTCGATGTATTGTATTTTACATTATTCACTGCATTAAGACACCCTCTAGATTCAACACAAAGACATCACTCAAAGTCAAAGTAGATTTTTTATTTAATTGAATGAAAATCCCTTTAAAATATCTTAAAGCTAGGTGAATCTAGGTGTAAGTTCCACGCAACCAAGCCTAGAACTGACAGCAAACACGGCATGATAATTGTTACAAAATAATAACAAAACTGATGATGTATACCGTGCCTGGGGATTAAGAGGCGAGTCTATTCTTGTGTTTTTTATTAATATTTTTTTTTAACTATCATTAAAAACGAATTTCAGTAAAATAATAATATAATAAAAAAAATCACTTGGAAAATAAAACTAATCGGTTAATTTTTTATTATTAAATTTGACAAAATAATAAATTACTTTGTTAAAGACACCTCATTGGTAAATAAAAAAAGGCATAAAAACATAAAATTTCACAAAAAATTATCATGTTGTAAAATAAAACTGAAACTGAAACAGCTTCACGACTTTGATCCCCAGGCACGGTTGTTATCCATAAAAGAAAACTCATTGGCAAATAAAAAGGTACTTAAAAATACCAACTAAAACCACAAAAAAATATGGCAAATAAAAAAAAATACTTAAAAATAACAACTCAATTTCACAAAAAACAGCATTACGTTTTATAACTTATTGGCAAGACTCAAAAATACTATACACTTCGTCTTTTTGTTCAAAAAGTATACAATCCAACCGAGCTGAACACAGCACTGTGGCGGTAAAAAACATTTTCCCATTGTCATCTTAACGGAGAAGGTAAACAAACCGAAGGTAAAGTTATCTTTATGACTAACAATAGGCTAGCAAATTATGTTGTCATCATCATAAATACTAGAAGTGACTCCTTATAGCTCAGTTGGTAGTAACTGAAACTGATACAACTTTACTACTTTGATTTCAGGCACGGTAGATGTCCCCTTAGATCTCGTTTAGTTTATATAATTTTTGAAACAATCATGGTTATGAACATAATTTACATTTTCATTATTAAAATAAATAAATAAATAAATAAATATTGGTGGACATTCCACACAGCACTATCTCGCCCCAAACTAAGCGAAAGCTTGTGATATGGGAACCAGATAGCTGATATACTACTTATATACTTTTTTTTGTAAATACATACTTACAATATATAAATAAAGAGGCTGATTTTGTAAAAAGTTGTTTTAGTTTACTTCAAACTTCCGAAATAACTGGCGAAATCTAGTAACCCTCACGTACGTGAGTATGTAGCGTACGACCTGAGACTCACGATCGTGCGGGTAGGTTTCTAGGTTACCTATAAACCTAGGATTTTTTAACTGGTTTTTTTTGGCTCCTTAGACCTATAAGATTACAACTAAAAAGCTTTTATTATAAAAATCGGGAAAAAAGGTATCCGGTTGTAAAGGGATATTATATAACACCCAGACAGAGAACAAACATCTAAAATAGTTTAGTTTATTGCGAAAAAATCATAAAGTAACTTTACAGACTCAAATCTAATACATCACTTACATGGTACTCCTAAAAAAGATACAAAGTAAATTCAAATTAAATTTTAGAACAAAATAAATTCGACATAAAAATATAAAGAAGAACTTACAAAACAATATCATATCAAAAATAGGTCGCTAGCGAGAATCTTTAACAGAAACATAGGAACTATTCTAACTTCAAATAAAAAATATTATTTACTAAATTATTTGTACTCTCTTAGTACCAAGTCCAACCAAGTACCAAGATTCTTTGAGGATGTTTTTATGGCGGGTAGTCAGAGGTACGTCCAAATATTACATTTGGCACATACCCTCGTTGTACAGTAGTTTGTATTCCACAGATGGTTGCAAGCCCATCGCCGCTCTTAGAACACTAACGGGTTCCCTTCACCGTTTGATAGAAGTTGCTGGCATTGCGCACATCAATTTTTCGAAGTGAAAAATTGATTAAGATTAAACTTCTTTAAAGTTTGCTTATGTACGTAAACCAGTCAAGCAAAATTTTGTGTAGGAAAACATGTATCGATCAAAATTAAATTTTTACTAAACTGTGTGCATTGTGATTTCACACAAAAAAATGTTGATTGCGATTTTTCGAAAATGAGTTTAGTGATTTTATATCTTTCAACATGTCGAAACGTGCGAGCGAGAGTCACATTAGCTCTTGTATTCGTCTTAAGTTACAACCGAGAACACTGGTGGTCTAGTGGTAGAGCGGCAGCCCCGCCCTTTTGTTTTTAAGGTCGTGGGTTCAAACCCAGTCGTACACCAATGAGTTTTCAATCAAAATGTATGTACACAGTGCAACTCTCGAAACGATGAAGGAAAACGTCATGAGGAAACCGGCATGTAGAATCTAAAAATGTCATAATCATGTGTCAAAAGGTAACTCCATGAGGCGTACTTAAAATCCTTTCACCACACTGTGTTCTCGAGGACATTCCTAGTGGTTGTCGATTCTACGCGCTATATGACCTTCCTATTACCAATTCAACTTGCTTATTCTGACAGCAACTATTGTGGCCTTGGTTTTTACAAGTACCTGGGCCTATTTATTGCATCATAAATAAGATAAACAAACATACCTTTATACACAGACATGGCCGCTAAATATCTCACATTTGTAAATCACACAAGGACGTCGTAAACAAGATTTAGCTCACACTCTGAGATTTCCACTAGAAATACTCTACACTCGCACATGACTTACTCAAATAAGTATTAAGAACTGACGATTGCTTATCTGTTTACTCATAAATTGGCATGTAGAGCTACTAATTATAAGAGCTGGCGATAAATTACTTCAACGGCCTGACCTCATAGCTCAGTTGAAGACGAACATTTGTGTAAATAATAAAGATATTTGCTCTGTAACTGGGTGTCCTTAATTTACAAAAATACGCCAAAGGAACTAAGAGTGTCATGGGAGGGTATCGCTTTTTTTTGTATAATAGCTGATGGAACAAGCTATCTAGCTATATAGTGTGCTATCAGTTTTAAATTTTTGGGACGGTATAATTAATTAAAACTTGGTGACTTCCTGTATTTACTTTGGTTGCAAATTTCTATAAATATCAATTCTATAAATGTCAATTTATCATCTGCACTTAATGACCTATTTTTCATTTAATTATGTACGTTGTATACCTTTATCTGAAAATAAACATATTTATAATCTCGATCAGATAGCAGACGTTCTAGAGAAGAGCCAGGTCAAGAGTACCCTAAACCGACGAGAATGTATGAAGAATGTTAGGAGAGTGAATGAAGCGAAAGAGGTATGTAAGGACCGTAGCAAGTGGAAATCCGTGGTCTCTGCCTACCCCTATGGGAAGCAGGCGTGATTTTATGTATGTATGTATGTATGTATCATTATTCTCCTCGTTGATTCATCTGTGGAGTGTGGTTGTGGGACTGTGTGTTGGTGTCCTGCGTCCATCAATTTGAGAGGGATACCTACTACATACAACCCTTCAAACCGAAACACAGCAGCGCTGCTTGGCGGCAGAAACAAACATGGTGGTAGTACTTCCCCCGACGAGCCCTTCACAAAGAGCTATACTACTCTCTCTTACTCTTCTTCGCAAAGTCATCCTTGTGATTGAACTGTATATTGTATAATTAAATAAAATTTTTATGTTTAAAAACTTTAGGGGGCTAAAGTACCCTTCAATATGAAAAACTTTTTCTAAGGAACCAACACTGTGAACGCGAAAAAAAAACAGCAGTTTCATACAAAAGTTCAATACCTACCTGGCTAAAATGTATGAAATAACAGTGTTGGTTCCTTAGAAAAAGTTTTTCATATTGATGGGTACTTTAGCCCCCTAAAGTTTTTAAACACAGGTATTGGAACACCTTGTATAATTTGCTGGTGGAAAATGGTAATTTCATGGTTTTCTGTTCAATGGTGGAAACGTCGCTGGTTTCTGTAAAACTTAAATCTAGCTATTTATAATTATTACAGTACTGTTTTTTTCCTAAATAAAACAAAAAAAAACTGAATAAAGACCGCTTCGATACGATTTACAAACGGGCTAGTCATGTCTATGAGATTATAACGTCTTCTTGTTATCTATCGATAACTCCAAAGAATATAGATTAGGCTCAGTTACCTTGTAGGAATAGATCCTGGACGATATCGACGATAACGTTTCCTGTAGCACCCTGGCCAGTGTGGTGAAAGACAAGATAACGACTTTTCGCCCACAATTGTGATGATTTATACAGGGGCAACTTTTAAACTCATGCCGCGACGATATAGTGACCGGGGCAGGATTAAAAATAAAGGAGGCTTGCCCAGCACCTATACCTGTTGGGTTTACATTTTATACGGCTTGATTTGAAACCGACCTTCCCGCCTTGCGAGCCTAGCCTCGCAGGCCGCCCGCACGAGAGCGCCACTGTCTTCACCAAAACATTACGAGTGCGCCTAACCATCTCAGAAGAAAATACAAAAATATCAAAAAAATAGTGAAAAATAAGAAAACTTTCCATCTTCAACATATACTAGACAGTGAAGTGAAGCCACAACATTGTTTTCAAGTCCCGGAACCGGCACATTGCAGAGGATTTACAAATGTGAGTTTCTTCAGATCAAGCCGTTATTTTATTTTTATTGTAGGTACATAGACATAGCTATCGAACCATACACCATCGACAGCTTAGTCGGCCTAATCCACAAATAATACATGGTTTGTACGTCCAAAGTGTTTTCTCGAGATAAATAAATTAAATAAATATTGGTAGACTTTCCACACAGCACTATCTAGCCCCAAACTAAGCCAAAGCTTGTTTGTTATATGGGAACCAGATAGCTGATATAATACATATATACTTTTTTTTTGTAAATACATATTAATAATATTATATAACACCCAGACAGAGAACAAACATCAATGTTCATTACACAAATGTTTGTTTTCGGTGGGGATCGAACCCACGGCCAACGGCGCAGAAGGCAGAACTACTAACAACTGAGCCTTCCTTCGCGAAAAAAAGGCATTCCACTTTTTGTGAACACTCCCTTTTTTTATACAACTGCTGTTGGAATAAGCAGATGGCCTTCCTGGTGTTAAGTGGGTTACCACTATTATGGTTGTGGTTACACCACCATAACAAAACATTGCCTCGTAAGTGACGCACGATAGGAACGCGCCCTACTATGCACTGCCCTGCATCCATCATAAACTAGAGGCATACTGATATTAAGCTTTATGTGCCTGAAATTTCACTGCTAAAAATGAAACCAACATTAATGATGGTAAAAAACATGTAGGTACATACAGGACAGAACCAACCCCCACAACATAGGTTATTCCTAGGGTGGAGGTTAGTGCGCTACCAAATGAAAAAAATGAAAAATGAAAAATGAAAAATGTTTATTGGCAATAATAAAATCAACAGTAAAGTGTGAGGCTCTGTCTCCTGGAATAGCGTTAGCTGTGGCCCAAGAAACAGTACTCTCCCGAATGACAATATACTTCTAGTTTTATAGTTATGAATTAATCTATTTTTAACATTATATAATTAAACGAAAATTCTAGCTTAATTGTTGCTAATAATAATAGGATAGTGTGTGTGTTGAATATGTTTGTGTGTGTGTATGTATGAGAGTTCTCCTGATTACACAAGTCTCTTAAGAGCCAGGGTTTCACAGGAGAACCACATGTGACACGAACGAAAGTTAAAACAAATTGTACCTATATTATCTTACTCCTATGTATTGTCATGTGTACTTAAAAGTTCTTAAATAAATATAAGTTCTTGAATAAAAAAATAAAAATAAACTATATATGTATATTTATTTCGATTTCTTTGTACTCTGCGTACGCCTGCATTCGTTACACGTGCCGTTTTTAGCCACCGCCTTCAAAGTGGTTTCCACTGTATTCTGTATCAACACATTTAATTTATCTTCTTCAACGCAGGCTGTGCTTACGTCACAGTCCGGAATGTCAATGTTTGTTCTCGCTACTGCTTCAAGAATCTTATCCAGTTTTTTTTTAATCTCCATGCAATCAGCCTTCTTCTCTATCATATCCATAAGATTTTGAGCCTTTGTAGTGATCACTTCTCTCATTCGACCTTTGAACGAATGCCATTGGTGTTTAGTCGGTTCGATGAGAATAGCTGAAGAGGATATTGCCCAGATGTTTCTTGGATCTGTGTTCAATAACCTCATTGGCCATGCAAAACGTTTTTTTGAGAAAAACGTCTCCAACGTACATAAACATTTGACCTGTTTTTCCAACTGACGTAAGTTCCCTTCTAGAGTCAACGATTGCAGATCGTTTACAGCAACGCCAACCATTAGATTCATTAAAACGATTGCAATGAACACGAGAAACAGTAGGAAGACTATGCGGAGAATGGCTGACGGTGCATCTTTGAATAAGTCTCCGTAGTCAAACTCTGACGTCATCATAACTGTTGTTTTTAAAAAGGCAGCCACAGGATTGTCAAAAGGTTTGTTGCCGTGAAACTGGATCATGAAGATGATGGAGAAACAAAACAGCGGGAAGGATAAAACTAATAAAACCTGCGGACAATAAAAGAACTTTGAAAAGAAGGAACAAAGTTAAATAAAAAGGGTATAAAAAATAAATATTAAATATTGTTGGACTTTCCACTGAGCACTATCTAGCCCCAAACTAAGCCAAAGCTTGTAATATGGGAACCAGATAGCTGATATAATACATAACATACTTTTTTTGTAAATACATACTTATAATTAATAATAACAACCAGACAGAGAACATACATCTATGTTCATCACACAAATGACGAACATTTGTGTGATGATTGTGGGGATTGTGGGGAACCCACGGCCTACAGCGCAGAAGGCAGAGCTACTACACACTGAGCTGAGAAGGCTGTCAATATAAGGCATGGTATAATATAAGTTAAGGTATATAGGTATAAGTCGTAAATCAGCAAAGCCGCGAATAACGCGGCAGTAGAGTCAGTCCAATTTAAGATCGCTGATTAACATCTCTTTAACTAAGTAGTTCAAGTTATTATCAAGACGCGTGTTACATTCTAAAGTCATATTTTCACTTTAGTTTCCTATACATCAAATGTTTGCGCTTTGCCTTGCTATTTACGTGCGTCGGTAAACTAGTGGAAAAAGTAAAAAATATAAATAGTACCTTTAGCATTTTGCAAGAAACTTTTCCAAGCATTTGCATGTAGTACCCACAAGTTGGCAACCACGACAGGTAAATCATAATGTTAGTCCAAGACAGAATAACTGATAATGATGCCAGATCTCTGAACCACTTGGAGTTGCGTGAGGAGTCCATAGTTATTATTATAGGCATCACTGCACCGAGTACAATGGAGCCAAACTTCACCCATGCTGTGATTTCGTAGATGCATAGCTTTTTGAGATCCCATAGAAATAATTCCTGTAAATATAATGTTTTAGAAATAGAAAATTTTTAGCTCAACTAATAAATATTTTTAATGCTATATATTGGACCTCAAGGGCCCAAGACCGTAAAGAGTGGAAGGGGGATAGAGAGGCCTTTGTCCTGCAGTGGGACGATGCAGGCTGAAATAATACTAGTAGTTCGCCCCGAACTGATATCTCGTGATGCGACCCGACGAACGCACCAAAACTTTGAGTAGGTGGTAGTCAGAGGCAAGTCCAAACATTATGTTTGGACTTTTTTCTGACTACTGCCTACTAACTTGGTACGGTAACCAAGTTTCAACTCTATTGGCCTATTTATTGAAGAGTTCCGTTGAACAGACCTTGGTTCCATCATCAGATCTGGTCATTGTCACCATTTTATGAGAACTGAGTACCTCCTAAATTTATTTCAAGAAAAAAATATAAGAAAAAGCAAAGTAACTGGCCGACCAGTAGAAAAACCTTGATGCCAACGAAACTCTTAGAGATGGGAGATCTTGGATCGCTGGTTATCTTAATTTAACTTTTTTGTTGTATCTCAAACACCGAGCGTCCCAGAAAAAAAGTAAAAATTGTTTTGGAATGTCCAAACAAAGCCCTTTCATATGACATGTAACTTGATTTTTTTATGTCACTTTTTTTATTTTTCCCCCCTTAAAAAACCCCATATCTTAATAACCCTTCATCCGATTTTACTCATATACTTACCAGTAAATTTCTCAAGTACAAGCTATCGACTTATCAAATTTCATGCAGATCCGATCAACGGTTCGAAAGTTATGGCCAGACAAACATACATACATACATACATACATACATAAAATGCCAAATCGCCCAAGTTGAAACTAGAATCTTCGTTCCCTTCGCTCACTCGATCAATTATATATATGTATGCTTATTATACTAATGGAACAATCAGGTGTTCCATCTGTTGTGGCAACCTCGAAGTCTCTGCACCTTGCGTAGCAAATACTCTTCTGCAGTCATAGCTATGTTTTGTTTTCTAAATATACATAAAAGAAAAGCAATTAAAACTTACTAAAAGGCAAACCAAGAAGCCTGTCACGAATATACAATACTTCCACACACTCGGATCATAGCCCAGCGGTATATCGGTTTCTTGAACCATTTTGTCCACGTGGAAGAAAACAGACACGAGGTACGCATTCATTGACAACACAAATAAAGCATACATCACTATCATAAAATAGATAAACTTTGAAAGTTTTTTCCATTTCAAGTATAGGAATGTTTCAGCCAATGGGTGAGCGAGCAGACGTCTCTGCCCGTGTCTGTTGCCAGTTTCAACCAGTGCTTCCAACACGTTCATTTGTTTCGCTCTAGGGTTCAAATATCTTGGATTCTGTACACAGCATCCAGGCATGAGCACCCGATAATTCACCGTTATCTTAAAATCGGGATCATATATGTTTTTATCATTGCTAACGATGTAGCGATCAAATATGTCTTCTAGGAATTCAGTTGGTCTTGTTATATGGTACATGATAAGGCTTAACGCGGTTTGGCCGCATCCATTTTCCTGGCTCAAGTCTGCACCTTCTTCCAGTAAAGATACCACCATGTCTCTACTGCCATGTGTTATAGCGGTGTGCAATGAATAACCTGTGTTTATCAAATCATATTTTACGTGGCTATAGTCGTAATTCAGAATATCGTTGTTAAAGCATGTATACATGAAGTCATAAAAATATTGTGCGCGGTTGAATTTTGCCATAGTATCTATCAGTCTAATCGTTTCTCTGTCATCTAATCGCTTAACCTGTAAAATATAATTGAATAAACGTGTAAAGTCATGGACTACCGCATACTCTAACGGATCCATGTTGTTAGAAGTTGATAGTTTTCGAAAGAGCATATTTTCCATCGTGCTGTCATAATTCAGCATAAATAAAACTATATTCATATCTTTCGTATAAATTGCTTTTGAGAATGGTGTTTCTCCATCACAGTTTGTTTCGTTTAAACCACTTTTTTGTTTGGCAGCATAGAGAATATATTTTAGGATTTCCAAATTTCCCACCTCTGCAGCTATATGTGTAGCAGTATCACCCCTCAAGCTCTGAAAATTAAGTAATACTTAACTTGAAATATTACTGTTGGCTAATTCCAGCCTTGTCATCGTCTGACAGCTTTTTTCAAACGAAACCAAGTAACCGCGGGGATTCGTTTTCTGACAGTTCAGGAAGCAACATGGCTTTTTCATTTTGATTGTTTTTCTGGTGTTATTTTGAGTTGTGTTGTGTAATTTCGTTGGTATTTTAACCAACATTACTTGAGGTCTTAGCACAAGTGTAAGCATTTGGAATGAAAGTGTACTAAGTGATATCCTGATTTGTCCGAAAATGTTTCCAATGTTTTGAAGAAAACCGCCATCATTTTCTTCAAAACAAATGACGGCCGACTTGACTATAGACTGACTTGACAAAAAAGTATTTATTCAATACAAATCACTTGACACTGGCAAGATTGTCTGTCGAATGACAGACAGGAGCCATAAACGGAGAGAAGAAGAAGAAGTAACCGCGGCCTGACCGGCAGCTCAAGTTTTTTTTTTTTTTTTATACGACTAGCTAATGGAACAAGCAGATGGCACACCTGATTTTAAGTCGTAACCATCACCTAAAACAAAGCATTGCCTCGTAAGCTACGCTCGAAGGGAACGTGCCCTACGATGCACTGCCCTGCGTCCATCAACTTGAAGCATACAGATGCCAAGCCTCATGTGCCTGTAATTACACCGGCAACCACACTCTTCAAACCGAAACACAGCAACGCTGCTTGGCGGCAGAAAAAGGCATGGTGGTAGTTCTTCCCCGGACGAGCTCTTCACAAAGAGCTCTAGTATTGAACTGTCAATTTTAGCAGTTGTGAAAACAGTCTTGAAAACAATGCTGAGCAAAACTGGCTTGTGTAAGTTTACCTCTAACACACACATGCGTAGATTAGCTGACATAGTGTTGTTCTCTCTGGACATTATGACGACTCTGACGTCCTACATTATGTGTTCGGTGGCGATCAGTACCCTAAGTAAAATCAAAATTGGCGCACTTATAATCCTTTAACCACACAGTTTTGTTTCAGACTCGAAAAGAAGAAGAAGAAGGTACCTGCTGAAGGAGCTTACCTTCAAAGTAACGTCAGCACCAGCTTTCAATGCAATCTTAACTCCTGGAAGCCAAGCTTCACGAACTGCCAAGTGCAAAACAGTGTATCCGCGCGAGTCCGTCATATCAATGGCTCGAATTTCAGCTGGTTGCCGATAATTTACTGATAATACCTGCAAAGATTTCATTCAGTAAGGTTAAAGGTATGTTAGGTACTGTCACATTACCCGCAGAATCTTGTAAAATCAATTCTTTTGCTCCTATAACTTGTGCTGTACCTACTGTGTTGGACTTTGAGTTAGTTACCCTAGCTTGACGTTACCTTAAGGTGTTCTTTGAGCCTCAACATCACACAAACGTGTAAAGGTGTGTAGTATACCCCTTGACCACCCAACGACAAATGCTGGATCTGTGCTCCGGCGTCTAACAGCAGCGGTATAGTATCGAGGCTGCCAAGTTTCACGGCTGTGTGGAGAACTGAATCGAAGATCATTTGGAGTGTCGTCGTTTTGAGCTGGCCGCCCACCCAGAGCAGTGTTTTCACGGTTTCTTCAAAACTGAAATTTCAAAATCAAATTCCACAACGGTCTCCTAAGATTGTTAATAAACTTGGTAAATCTAGGCGCCAGTGCTTCAAGAACTGTATTCCTTGATATTCCCTCTGGACTTAATCTATCCCTCTGGACTTATTCTCTCTCTCTCTTTTGTCGTGTCACTAGTTTCTTTCGAAACAGTGTGGTGATAGGATTTTAAGTGCGCCTATTTAAAAATTCAACAGAATCTTTCTAATGCAGTTCTTCCAGTAATGTATACTTGACTAGGTACTTTGAATTAAATCCAAAGAGTTTGAAATTTGGGAGTCTAAAGTCGGCAGCAACATATTTTTTTACAAGTATTAACATTACAACATACTCATCAACGTTAACTGCATTGCATTTATCTTGGAGGCACGCAGATCCTGCTACGTCTAGAGGCGTTCGTTCACTGGCGTCCTTCATGTTAGGATCGGCTCCTGCAGCCAACAGCAAGCGGATGCAGGGGAGGCTAGCAGTGTAACTCGCTGCATGTAATGGAGTCCACCCCGGTTTGTACCTTGGAAACTAATCGATAGATAGATAACACTTTATTGGACACATCATAAATCTAGGCTAACTTAATAAAGTACAATGGGCGGCCTTATCGCTGAAAGCGTCTTCTTCCAGGTAACCAGACCAGGCCAGGCCTCTCCAGTAAAGTATAACAGCAATATTAAAATATAAATATGCATTATTATTTTAATATTGCTGTGATATTACCAGCAAAGAATAGGACAATTTCAGCTCCTGAAGATATCGCCAAGAGGCGAGTCATGAAAGACTTCCGAGACAGACAGCCGATGATGACTGTTCCAACAGACTTCTGACATCTAGTTTATTGATTGCTTCTTGGCGGGCTGCGTAAGGGCAAGAAGTGGTCCACCTGCTCTTTTCACCTTGGTGGATACTGAACACTTGTCCTTGCCTTTATTTCCCCTTTTCTGGAAATTTAAAAACTTCCACGAAGCGCAGAACGAAACTTCAGATCCATTGTTCTACGGCGAAGAATACCACCTACTCATTCTTTGCCGCTGATCAATTTCCACAATGCTTTCTACTACAACCCAAGCTACCCTCCACCACTTTTAACCTAAGATGAGATGAATACAGTGATAACTAGTAGTTCGCCCCGAACTGAGATCTCGTGATGCGACCCGACGAACGCACCAAAACTTTGAGTAGATGGTAGTCAAAGGCAAGTCCAAACATTATGTTTGGACTTATTTCTGACTACCGCCTACTAACTCGGTACGGGTAACCAAGTTTCAACTCTATTGGCCTATTTATTGAAGAGTTCCGTTGAACAGACCTTGGCTCCATCATCAGACCTGGTCGTTGTCACCATTTTATGAGAACTGAGTACCTCCTTAATTTATTTCAAGAAAAAAAAATAAGAAAAAGCAAAGTAACTGGACGACCAGTAGAAAAACCTTGATGCCAACGAAACTCTTAGAGATGGGAGCTCTTGGGTCGCTGGTTATCTTAATTTAACTTTTTTGTTGTATCTCAAAAACCGAGCGTCCCAGAAAAAAAGTAAAAATTGTTTTGGAATGTCCAAACAAAGCCCTTTCGTATGACATGTAACTTAATTTTTTTAAGTCACTTTTTTTATTTTTGCCCCCTTAAAAAACCCCATATCTTAAAAACCCTTCATCCGATTTTACTCATATACTTACCAGTAAATTTCTCAAGTACAAGCTGTCGTCTTATCAAATTTTATGCAGATCGGATCAACGGTTCGAAAGTTATGGCCAGACAAACATACATACATACATACATACATAAAATGCCAAATCGCCCAAGTTGAAACTAGAATCTTCGTTCGCTTCGCTCACTCGATCAATAAGAGAAAAACTGATAATAGCACGTACATGGTTGACAAAATGGTGACGATGATGGTGCCTGCTGTCTTTCCATGTCTCCTCGACCTTATGTTTGTGTGGCTGGATGACAACTGGTGTGTTGACCACGTGGCTCAGTGCAGGTCTGAGAGCTATGATCTCGGCTTCTGTTTCTGGGGTCCAATCCCGAGTAATTTTAACCAGTAAATCTATAAAAATCAATGATAAATATTTCAACATTTCTTTCGTATTCAGTACGCACTCAAGATTATTTGAGTAGGTATGTCTAAAGGTATCTCATAGTCAGGGGAACTGGCACCTAAAACGTCTTAAAAAAGATGAATCTACGAAGCTTTATGACGTTTCAAAACTAGGCGTCAAGCCTAAGCAAACCCAATTACCTGCTATTTTGCTGTCGTTTCTATCTCCATAGCTAGGGAGAGCCTAAACTATGAACAGCATACACATATCAAGAATATCCAATCTCCTTGTCACCCCAAAAGGCAAGTAGACGTACGGCTCAGTACCATCCATGCCTGGTAAATATACCACCCATTCACCAAGCGCTTTGCTTCTACCTTTACTATGCGAACAGCCAAGGCGTGGAACTCATTGCTGTCGTCTGTTTTTTGCTGATCATTAAGATTTGGGTCTCTTAAAGGCAAGAGTGAATAGGTGTCTTCTAGACCGTTCTGCTCCATCGTCGGCCACATCGTCGCTCACCGTCAGGTGAGATTGTAGCCAAAGGACAGTCTATTATAAAAAAAGGTGATACTGCGGAAGTTAAGCTGATGAAGATCTACCAGCAGAAGATCTTTACCTTTAGGAATCCCCAGAAGTATTGCCGTAGGCCGGACGAGACCAGCGCAGGCAGCCAGGTGCAATGGTTTTCGCCCATACACATCCACCCGGCTGCTATCAGCTCCAGCCTCGAGGAGCAGCGTCAGTGCTGTCTCGTTCGACAAGGCTGCCATGTGGATCGCGAAGATGTCGCTATCGAAGCGGCAGGTCGCGTTACTGCTGGCTCCATTTTGTAACAATCTGAGGGTAGGTTGTGTTTTAAATATACATAAAAGCTTACAGTGACTTACGGCCGGTTTCTGAAAGCTATATCGAAACTAATCAGATGTAAAGTCACTCGCCATTTCAGCATCGAATTAGATAGAGATGGAAAGTGACTTGACATCCGATTAGTTTTGAGCGGGCTTTCAGAAACCGGCCGTAGGTCACAGAAACTTTTGCTAAATTTTAGTCGCTAAGCCGAAGCTATTAAGTCTGCATTCGCCTTCCCGAAAATGATTACACACTTGTTTTTTTTTTTCACAGAATGGACGGTAGATGTATTGTGTTTGAGAACCCCTGTTATAGATGATGGTTACTTAACATCAACAAGGCAATCTGCTGGTTTTCTTAGCAAGTAGTATAAAAACCAGACCAGCAAACTAACCTTGCAAGTTCTTCATTGTTATGCACCTCGATGGCGCGAAGGACGCGGCGGTTCATCTCTGACCTTTCGTCGTGACCATCATAACTTGGAGTGACAGGTCTTGGTGGCGAAACGCTGGAGAGTTCGGCTGAATACAATACAATACGATAGGTACCAAATTATTTATTTATGCCACACGTATACAGTTTATAAAAATACAAGAAAAGACATTAAAAGTAAGTAAGTGACATAAATTGGCCGTCACTCAGCATTAATGCTATAGCAGCATACGCTACTAAGCTGGTCTTCCGTGACACCAGTACGCTACGCGACAACGCAGCAACTGCGACACCCATGTCATCGTTACAGTTATGACGTAATGACGTATACACTAATTAGATTATTTCTCTATCACTCTTTTTGGATGAAAATTAACCCAATACATGCTGCTTCTGCTAACCTTTCAAGCTTTAGAGTAGTAGAACTCTTTGTGAAAGTCTCGTCAGGGAAAGTACTAGCACCATGTTTTTTTCTGCCGCCAAGCAGCGATGCTGTGTTCCGGTTTAATGGTGTTGTCGCCGAAGAAGTAAATATGTTTCAAAATAGAAGGAAATACTATACAATGGGCGGTCTTATCGCTCAAAGCGATGTCTTTCTTTGGATGGGGATGATTGTAAAATTATGGAAGATAGGTTAGAGGTGCAAAAATACTACAATGAGTAGGTATTATGAAAGCATGTAATAAAATTAGTAGAGCTCTTCGTGAAGGTCTCGTCTGGGGAAGTACCATGCATTTTTCTGTCGCCAAGCAGCGTTGCTGTGTTCCAGTTTAATGGTGTTGTCGCCGAAGAAGTAAATATACCTCTTGATTGTAAAATTATGGAAGACAAGCTGGTGCCCGCGACTTCGTCTGCGCAGGATTAGTAACACAATATCTTTATAAATTGTAGCCTATGTGTTATGTCTGATGTATAAGCTATATTATTGTAAAGTTTCATTAAAATCCATTAGTAGTTTTTACGTGAAAGAGTAACAAACATCCATCCATCCATCCATCCATACTTACTTATTAGTAGGATTGGTTAGAGGTGCACAAATATAAAACTAAATAGGTATATAAAAAAAATTGGTACACACGCTCAATAAGAACATACTTGGTTGATTACCTTCTTCTTGACTTTCCTTGGCCTTTTCTTGAAACTTTATTGTACTCTATGACAAAAAAAAATATCGTTTCTAATAGTGCATTTTTCTCATCTACTCTATAACCATTCGTGAGGACCGCTAATTGGCTTCTCATAATCTATATTACTCAGAATTTAAGATTTATTAAACTGTTGGTCTTCCTAAATTAAATAAATAAATTAAATAAAAATTTATAATTAAGAATTTTGTCAGCCTTTATTATAACTTTTGGGATAATATAATAATATTTGTAAATTCGTTAAGTATATGTAAAAACTATACAACTAATTAAAACTATCATATTGTTTGTAAAATTATCGACAAACACTAAAAATAATTTTCAGCTTACCATGTCTATAAAATTATTCACGTTGTAAAACATCATTCAAAATATAATATATAAATTATTAATTTTATCTAACGAAATTCGCATTATTATATGTGTTGCGTTCTCGAGAGAGGAAACAGGATTGGATTATTTATAGGTACCTATTCATTATTTCCTTGTTATTATATAGATAAGTCAAAGTCAAAAGGTATTTATTCAATAAAATCACAAGGATCACTTAAAGCTAGGTGACTCTAGGTGCCAGTTCCACGCGACCAAAGCCTAGAAGAACAGGCAACAAACTTACGGATTGGTTCCTACCGTTCTTTTGTATGATCCTTGTTACAAAGTAATATAATACAATATTGAAGCTCCAGTGTGGTGCCAATCGAATTTAGTGAGGCGTAGGCGTAACAGAAAAAGGTAAGATATACTAAGATACTCGAACAGGGCGTAAAAGGACTACTAATGAAAACTGAAACGGGACCTATAAAACACGCTAATCGATCCATTACCACCGCAAAAGGCGAAATATCAGTGGTCAGTGTAATAAGGAAAAACCATAAATATTTATTTATAAATACAATTACATACATACATACTGCTGGCACGTAGGTATGCCTCAATTTGATAATTCATTTATTGGTTTGTAAACACAGGTAATGATTACGTAAAAGTAGGGCACGTATTACTAAGCTTTACCTGGCGGCATGCAAAAAGTGATGACCCTTAAATAAAATAAATTATAATATACTGTCATGATCGTAATGTCTGAGGGATATTATGTTCCAAAATATTACGGCTTTTTCTAAGAGCATTTTTTAAGTTGAATGGATTTACAACGAAAATGTCTTAAATATACTTTGAAAGTTTGTTAAATATGCGTGCAGGCAACAAAGAACACTTGTTATATGGGCCCATTTTGTTACTAGGAAAACAAATCTTATTGTTGTGAAGCTTACTGCTAAGTTTCATAAAAAGGTCCATTTCAATTTTATAAATATCACAAATTCATAAATGTTGAGCTTGGGTAGTGTCAATATTTTAAGATCAGTGAAGAATGGTCTACAACTATCAGTTTTATTTTATTTTACATATTGCTCTAATGCATCTCTTCTGGCTGATAAATACTCTGTCTTTTAATGTGGAATTTCCCCAAAATATTATTCCGTATCTCATTACAGATGGACACAGGGCAGTGCATCGTAGGGCTAGTTCCTATCATGCGTGCTTTACGAGTCAATGCTCTGTCATAGGTTACCACATAACATCAGGACCTACTGATGTTAAGTGCTTGCTTCATCAGCAAAAAAATACACATGAAAAAATATAGTATACCCAGCCTAATTGTGCAACTTCTACTTTGCCTCCCACTTCACCTTAAGGCTAGTTTTTGTAGGAATGTTTTATTTTTTATTTTACCCGTTTTGTTTGACCATCCAAAGACCTTGCTTGCCTTTGCTGGGCAAGGTCTTTTCCAAAATCTTCCAATCTTCCAAATACCGGTCCTCTTCTTCATAATGTTTATTTTAAGTAAACATGATTCGCTTTCTATCAATTCTGATAATTAATTTTAATCATGGTTTGTTTGCCTATTTATTATTCTTTTTTGGTTTGTCTTTTTATGTTTTTGGAGCGCTTTTATAATAAGGTTTTAATAAATTGTAAATGTAAAATATATACTAATTCTCGTGCATTAATTTAGGGGGAAGAACAGATGTCTATCGTACAGACTGTCAAAGTCTAGTTTAGAGATCTGAGGCTTCAATAAAATATGTGTATGTTATAAATTACATTTAAATGTTATTTTAACAGTGATCAATGCTTAGTACTCAATAAATTTCATTTCATTTTCAATTTCATTTCAATTTCATTTCATTTCATTTCATTTCAATTCATAACTCTAATTATTTGATTTCAAAAACTATTATGTTTCATTCGTACTACGTAATGAAAAATGGTGTCTAGTTTCGTATCAATAGAGTCCATTTGTTGTTTCATAGCATCTAAATCATGTTTTGACGCGAAATGTTGTTTGTCTTCCTCCAGCTTAAACTTTTCAACCTCATCTTGAGAGTCAGCGCTTAAAACAGCATCAAGTATATGATCAAGTTTCTTTTGTAAACTTTCGCAATCTCCCTTTTCATCAATCTTCTCCTTCTGAGACTGAGCTATGTCAATGATAGCGTCTCTCACGTGACTCGGTATAGCTTTTGAGTAACTTCTACTCGGCTCACAAGGCTTCAAAGATATCCTCATCAAGCTCCGAGCAAATCTCAATTTGTATTTAAGCTTTTCCGGCAAGATTTTCATAAACAACTTGTCTTTCACCAATGTCTCCAAAGATGCCAAAAACTCCACCTGTTTCTCTAATCGCAAGATGTTACCTAGAACTTCCAAGTCGTTGAGGTCATTGACAGCTACGGCTACCATGAGATTCATCAAGACTATTGCAGCTAAGATCAGGAAAATGAGAAATAACAGTCGGATAATGATCAAGGAAGTGTGTAAGCTCGTGGAGTCTTTTTTGTCTACTAAATCATCGTAGTCAAACTCTGAAGTCATCATCACCATGGTTTTGACGAAGGCGGCCCAGGGGTTCTCGAAAGGAATCTTTGAGCGGTACTCAATCATGAAGCTGAGCGCGAAGCCAGTGACGAGAAAAACAAACGTCAGGAGAATCTGAAAGTGACAGTATTTTTAACTATTTTAAGCCAGCTGATCTGGAAAAAAAGTATAGCAACTCTTCTCCATAATATTTTGAATGCGGTAAATAACATAATTATATAACAGGTATTTTAGTCCTAAACTAAGATTTTAATCAGATATTTGGATCTTACCTTCAAAACTTTAGTGGACACCTTCCTAAACATAAGTACGTAGTAACCCCACTTGGGGAATCTGGACAACAGGAACGTCATTTGCAACCACGACAGCAACAAGGCTATGGTTGCAAAATGCCTCGGCCAGTCTTCTTTAGTGCTGAATATAATCTGGGGCAGAAGGATGGCGAGGGCAATGGAACTGAATTTGATCCAAGTTTCCAGCTGAAGAAAATATCTTTTGCTGACTTTCATAAAGAGGATTTCCTGGAATAGAATATTTTTTGTTTCTGTATGAAAGGGTTAGGGCCCAGCATACTCAGCTAAAGAAGTGAAGAAAGAAATGCAGAGTTATGCAGAATCAATGAGTGATTTAATTTACCAAGCATCTGGTGGAAAGCGCTTCCGACCGCATTAACTCATTTGGTGCGAAACTGAAGAGTTTTGCTTTACTCTTTACATAATTATATATTACATAATTACATTGTTATAGTATTTATAAATACTTTTCATAATGTTTATGAAAAGTATTTATAAATACTATAACTTTGTATATTCTGATTTTATTATGCACCTACATCTCCAAGGGTCTTATGTAGGGCTGCTTACCTGAAGCACAATCAAAATTATTGTGACATAAAGAACATACGCCCAAACCGAATAATCCAACCATTCTGGTCTGTCAGCTTCATCATTATAATATGGATATTGTGTGGCTGTAGACTGGGTAATATTACCTTCAGTACTATTATATGTATCTCTGTAATAATATACTGAGAGTATGAAAACTGTCAGGGTCATCACAAACATTCCATACAGCACCAGCATTATATAGAAGAATGGTAATAGAGCCTGCCATTTCAAAATCAGAAAACTCTCCACCAATGGATGTATTAAGAGCCGTCTCTGATCGTATGTATTGCCAGTTTTCAGTAACGCTTCTATAACCTTCATATCTGTGTCATTGACACCGCCCATGTTGATATTCTTATTCGGCACTAGTATCCGATAGTCTACTGTCACTTCGCAGTTCAGATCCTGGGGATGCATATTGTTGCAGTTGATGCACGAATCGAATATCTCGTGTATAAACTCTTTCGGTTTCGACAAATTATTTATGAGTAACTGTATTGCTGACTTCCTATCTTTGTTCTCACCGCCAGTGTACGCTGAAATATCGGAACCTTCTCGCAGGAGCAGTTTGATGACGTCTCTGCTTGCGTAGTGACACGCGATATGCAAAGCATTCCACCCGAGTAAGTCTTCTATGTATATTGATAATTTATTATTTTCAAGAATTAGCTTCACTATTTCGGTGTTGTTATTTGTAGCGGCTATATGTAAAGGAATAGAACCTTTATTAAACGATTTTAAGTTAATAAAGGCATTTCGAGATCGAAGTAGCTTAACGCATTCGAGATTGTTCTTTTCTACTGCAAAATGTATAGGTCCGTACCCTTTTCTATCATCGGCTACAATGTCGTTGATCATTGCTTGTGTAACAGTATAGTTGTGATCTAGAAGAAATTTTAGCATATTGAATAACCCGCCCGCTGCTGCTACATGGAAAACGTTAGTTTTGTTTGGTAATGTGATTTCTATTGAAGCTCCTTCATTGAGGAGCATCTTCGCGCATTCAATGTTTCCTTTCATGACTGCTTTAAAAAGAGCTGTTTCTCCTTTCTTATTTGGCTTGTCGATTGCTTTCGCCTCTTTAGCAAATGTAAGTATTTCTTTGAGAATATCTAAATATCCTAGGTCTGCTGCGGAGTGTAGAGCAGTTTCACCATTGTGAGCCTAAGAAAATATAAAACTGTTAATAACTTATTGTATAATTATTCACACTACCAAAATATTTTATTTTATACAACAAGCTCATGGAACAAGCATATCGCCAACCTGATGTTAAGTGGTAACCATCACCTTTATCAAAGCATCGCCTCGTAAGTCACGCACGATAGGAACGTGCTCTACGATGCACCGCCCTGCGTCCATCAACTCGAGGCATACAGATGTTAAGCCTCATGTGCCTGTAATTACACCGGCAACCACGCTTTTCAAACCGAAACACAGCAACGCTGCTTGGCGGCAGAAAAAGGCGGGGTGGTAGTTTTTCCCCGAACGAGCCCTTCACAAAGAGCTATACTACTCAATAGCAAATACGGGAGCAAATTCACGAATACTTAATAGAAATGTGAAGTGTCCAACATCATAAGGTCCAACTGGACCTCACCTTACCCTTGTCAGTATATTGGCACCAGCTTCTAAACAGAGTTTCACTCCTGCCAGCCAGTTAGACAAGACACAACAGTGCAGCACGGTATACCCGTCCTTGTCTCGCACATCCACGATCAGCGCAGTTGGAGAATTGGAGAACCGGTAGTCGGAGTAGATGAATGCCTGGAAATAAATTGATTTATATATCATAGTATGTAGAACTTTGAGTAGAGATATAAAGGTATACCTACCTATATTATTATGAATACTGTGATGCTGCAATGGTTTAGATTATGTTCAATGAACGCTGCTTGGTGGCAGAAAAAGGCATAGTGGTAGTACTTCCCCGGACGAGCGCTTCACAAAGAGCTCTAATCCTCTTATTCCGTCTATAACCAACACTGCAAAGCCAAAGTCAAAGTTAAAAGTTAAAATTTTTCATCATTTAATAAACTATAGGTGAATCTTTTCAATTCACCTGCGTTCCAAGTGACCGACCCCGGAACAGCAGCAAGAAACGATGATATTTCCAACAAAATGTGGTATACTCCACTCCACTGTGCCCACATTACGCTGCATTAATGCAGCAAGCATATTATTGCATTTTATTACTAGTTAGAAGTCTTAGGGACCCCCTTAAGAGAATCTCCAGAGAATCTGGAAGACGTACTTGGTACCAAGAGATCTGAGGGAAATGATTCGTCGTTGTGGTGCGAGAATTAATTAAGTGCAAAAAGCTAGTTTCGAGATAATCTTAAATTAACCTTGCACACGAACGTTCAACAAATTATGGAAATAATTCTATGGTTACTGAGATAAATAAGAAAAAGTAAGTTAGTTAATTCAGGCATACTCATTATGATGATATTAAATAAAATAAAATAAATAATGGTGGACATTCCACACAGCACTATCTCGCCCCAAACTAAGCCAAAGCTTGTAATATGGGAACCAGATAGCTTATATAATACATATATACATTTTTTTTGTAAATACAAACTTATAATATAATATAACACCCAGACAGAGAACAAACATCTATGTTCATCACACAAATGTTTGTTCTCGGTGGGGATCGAACCCACGGCCTACGGCGCAGAAGGCAAAGCTACAACCAACTGAGCTGTGAAGGCTGTCATATTTGGTGAGTTAATTAACTTTCTGTGTGCATTAAGTTATTATTCTGCGTACAGCATTGTTTTAATTAGGTGGATCGCATCGAATATATTGTACGCGAAATGTAACTAAGTGACTTTAAACCTGGGGATCAAAGTCGTGAAACTGTGTGTGTGTGTTAGTGAGGCAAAAGAAAGAAATATGATGACAATACCTGAAGGTGGTCCTTCAGACGTTTCTTGACGCACACGTGTAAAGGTGTCAGCCCCTCGAGGTTCAGATTGGTTGGACACGCGCCAGCTTCGAGCAGCAAGGATATACTCTCGAGGCAGCCTAGCACCACAGCGGTGTGGAGGGGCGTGTGCAGGTTGATCCGCTGTCGGATGGTTCGGCTGCGGCATTCGATGGCCAACAACATCGCTACCACTTCTGCGAAGCCGAGTGGGTGGAGTGTGGGTAGTATGTGCCTGTAAGAAACAAAGTTTTAACACAATAACAAAGCCTTTAGGTATTTATTCAGATACTAACTTTTTGTCGTATCACTGGTGGTCTAGTTGTAGCGGCCCCGCCTTCCGATCCTAAGTTCGTGGGTTCGAAACCGGTCGTGCACAAATGAGTTTTTCTGTTTAAAAAAATAATGTGCACAATGCCAGTACTCTCAAACGGTGAAGGAAAACATCGTGAGGAAACCGGCATGTCAGAGAACCTAAAAAGTTCTATAACATGTGTCAATTGCTCGAAAGGAGCCTCTTAAGGCGCATTTAAAATCCTTTCACCACACTGTTTCGAAAGAAACTAGTGACACGACAAGAGAGAAGAGAGACACATGTTTTAGAACTTTTTAGGTTCCACGACATGCCGGTTTCCTCACGATGTTTTTCTTCACCGTTTGAGAGCACTGGCACATACATTTTAGAAAACACCAAATATAACTCAAACTTGGGGAACAGAACAAATACACAAAACATTTTGTTCTTTTCGGCAATCTCATCCTACGGTGCAGAGGGATCGCTACAGAGCTTAACCAACCGAACTGTGAAGCTGCTAACTTACTGCTTAGTCCCAGTGTGTGCGTAATAAGCGGACCCGGCGACGTCAAGTGGCGTCCGGCTGATGACGTCACGCAAGCAGGGTTCGGCCCCCGCTGCCAGCAGCAACCGTACGCACTGGTGCTGCGCGCTGCAGCTCGCGGCGTGCAGAGGCGTCCAGCCCGGTTGGAAGAATGGCAACTAGATAAGGGAAAAATTGCCGAAAAGTCTTAGAAGTATTGAACTGTAACCTAAAATAAAATTCACGGTATTGACCAGCTTACCGACAGAATACGATTGTAGATTTTATTTATTTATTTTCATTTCTTAAGAAAACAAACAGTACTTATAGTCTATGTAGTAATTAACATATAAAGCTATTGCCCATTAAACCGTTTTCGCATAGTGAGACTAAAAAGAGCTTACTTCTTAAATAAAAAAAAATTAAAGAAAACTAAAGACAAACAAAGGGAAAAAAAAACAATAATGTTTTAAATGTTGCTTTTAGAAGAAACAGGGAGCCTAGGGAGACTCATCAAACCAGCGCTTCGTTAGGATATCCTTAATTTTCAGCGCTTTAGAAGCAAAAAGATCTAGTTGGGGATGTCAACCAAGTTGTTAAACGTAATTACTGCTATTTTATTAAGATCTTCAACTTATCTTTGCGGATAAGTTGAAGAGCAATAGGTTTTGTTTTTTCCGTAAATAAATTAAAATTATTTATCCCACTTGTTTGTATTGGACATGCTCCTGATCGTGGGCTCTGACACTAAAATTATATAAAATTATACTTCTTCTACAGAAAGGATATACTATTTGCTTACCCGTTCCGCGATCTTATGGCAGCTATGCTCTATATCATCACGCCATTCCTTGGGCACTTTCATGGTCATCTCACCGAGCTCGCACCGAGTGTTCACGACGTCTTTCATGTAGAAACCCAGTTTCCGAACTTCCTCAGCTATCTCTGTGGTCATCTCACCGTTGCCTAGCTTCTTTTGTATTGCTGCGGCGTAAAAGGAAGCAGTCAGCCATGGTAAAAAACCTCTGGAATACTTAATCGGGAACTGCCATTGACAGCCTTCACAGCTCAGTTGGTAGTAGCTCTGCCTTCTGCGCCGTAGGTCGTAGGTTCGATCACCACCGAGAACAAACATTTGTGTGTTTAACATAGATGTTTGTTCTCTGTCTGGGTGTTATATAATATTATAAGTATGTATTTACAAAAAAAAGCATATATGTATTATATCAGCTATCTGGTTCCCATGTTACAAGCTTTGGCTTAGTTTGGGACTAGATAGTGTTGTGTGGAAAATCTACCAATATTTATTTATTTGCAACTTTAGACGTGAATTATGAATTATAATATGAATATATTATAATTCATAACTACTAAAAAACTCAACAATGGTTATTTATTTTAATATGGCCTGTAATACTGCTGATAAAAGACAGGGTACATATGTTTATTTAAATACCTCCCACTGTTCGTTCCACGCATCTCTGTCCCGTACTGAATTCGGCTAAACTTCGCAGTACATACACAGAAAAACAGTTTTTTTTTTTGGAATCCTAATATTAGGTTTTCAAATGAAAGTTTTGCTAAATTACTATTACTATTTACTTTGGCACGTCACACTAACTGAATCAGCCTTATCTACCTTATCCAGGAAGCTTATTATATAAATAAATAAAAAGAACAAATAAAATTGTATATGTTCAGATGTACCTATATTCAGAAAATATGTAGGTAATGTATGAATGAAAAGTATTAAGAATGTTGAATTAATTTGAATGTTGAAATCATGAGATGAATATGGAATAAATAATCTAATGTTAGAAATAAGTATATGACTGAAATGAACGAAATTAAATGAATTTGTTATTATATACAGAAAAAATGTTGTTGCAAAAGCAAAAGGATAATTTTGAGGTAGTGACGTTACGAGACGTCGAAAAAAAAACCTTCAGGAAGCTCCAGGAAGAGGCCAAGATGTCGCACGTGCCCTGCCCACGCAGCCAGGTGAAGCGGTGTTCGGCCCATACGGTCTGTCCTGTGAGTTCAAGCAAAAGTAAAGATAATAATATTTAGATCATAGGTAGGCAAAATCAAAATGCGTTTATAAATAAAATTACAAGGATCACTAACGTTACAAAGTAATCCGTGTGAACAACCCGATTGAATCCGTGTGAATGTGAATCCATATGAACGAGGTGAATGTATGCCAGTTCCGTGAGATTACAAATTAACATATACCCCTTTTACACTCAGCTCATGTCCGTGGAAATGTGCAGAGACATCGGCAGGGCAATGCGAGAATGTAAACAAAACAGGCCACTTCCATGTCCACCGCGTTGCCGCTCGCGTTGCCCGTGTTGCGTGAAACACACTGCGACGCTGCCGCAGACATATGGACGGCAACATTTCCGTCCACGCGAATGGCAGCGCGAATGTCTAAATGTAGACGCAGTAATAAAATAAGCAGTTCGCATAACTAAGCTTAGGTAATGTAAAACGGACCTATACTTCTCAGCACCATAATTCAGCAGCAAGAGCAATGCATCTCCGCCGTTCAGCGCCGCGATGTGACACGCTGACACGAAGTCCATATTGCACGTGGCATTGGGATTGGCACCAGCTTCTAGAAGCCTGCGAAAACAGAGGTCAGAGTCTACTTGAGGCGCATTTCAAATCCTTTCACCACACTGTTTCGAAAACACTAATAACACGTCTAAAAGAAGAAGAGTGAAGGAACAAATGTCATCATCCTGAAGCCTGAAGAACTTTACTGCTGGACATCCTCCGTGCAGACATCCACCCTACACCCTACACAACAATTTTAGACCTTCATTAATTAAACCTTCCATTAACTTAAAATCAAGCGATCTTAACAATGTCGGTCCATCAGGGCGTCACACGTTTCGTCTTCCGCCTCGTAATCGTTATTCGAGAACCTTAATTTTCCAGCGGTTACCGGTTATAAACTTGCCTGCCCATTGCCACTTCAACTTGCTACTTCAGCGAGCAAAGTCAATAACACTACACTCCACTCGGAGAATATGTGTTGTGGGTAGTTAGCCTCTTTCGTCCATAAAACTACCGTGTGTATGAGCAAATAATTAGTTTGATAGTACGGATGTTCAGCCTCGAAACACAGCAACGCTGCCTGGTGGCAGAAAAAGGCATCGTGGTAGTATACCCGGACGAGCCAAACATAAAGAGCTCTTCTACTCTTACCTAAACCTAAACATAGAATACCTTTGTACTTCCAGCACATGGCCGCTCTCAACAGCCTCCAAGAGCTGCGTGTTGAGCCGGACGTTGCGGCGGTTACTGCGGCGGTACAGCATCGGAAGAGATTCTATCTTCGACAGGATCAGTTCGGTGCTATGCGTGGACTTCATCGATGGATCCACGTCGTTGCTGAAAACACCAAGGAATAATAAAAGTTTTGAGTGATTTGAGTAGTAGAACTCTTTTTGAAGGACTCTTTCGGGGAAGTACTACCATTCCTATCGTGCGTGCCTTGCGAGGCAATGCTTTGAGTTTGAGTGCTTGGTGGTTACCACCAAACATCAAATGGGCCATAAAAACAAAAAAAAAATGCTAGCATTTTGCCATTGCTTATTTCTACTACCAAGCAGTGTCACATTTCACAATCACTAACACCACTCGCGTGAGTGACTTGGTGTGGAATTGCTAACGTGAGTCAAATCAAATCAAAACTGTTTTATTCAGTATAATCACAGGGATCAATTTTAAATGTCTTATAAGCTTGGTGAATCTACCGCCAGTTCCTGGCGACCAAAGCCTAGAAGAACAGGCGAAGTTCGTTTATTTTATTTATTTATTTATTTAATAAAAACGGTTAAAAACCAATTACATTCATTAAATCAGAAAAAGAAAATAAGTATAGTAACATAGAATATTTAAAAACACATAAAAATCATTTGAGAAAAAATAAAAAACAAATTGTAATAATATTAAAATAAAAAAAAATAAGAAAATGTCACAGCTATCAAAAATAATACCTAATAAGAAAAAAATAACAAATAATAATAATAATTATGTCAACCATTTAAATTAAACAATACTAAATTAAATTATATTGAATTAAACTGAATACAGTCATTCATCACGCTCACAAAACTTCAGACATTCATACATAACTTTGGACCATCCATCCGCAAACAAGTCACATTCAGGATTGGCTCTCAGGAGGGCGTTGAGCGCCTCCAGGACGCGGGGCACAGGTGAAGCAGCTCTAGCAGCAGTGCGACACGCCGGCACGTCAAACAACTTATGTCTCCGGCCTCTACAGTAACTATCCGGGGTATAAAATCGGCACAACACATCGCTCAGGTCTGGCGCATCAATCATGCCTCGGAAGATTTTACACGCCAACGTGATTTGATTGTTGGCTCTTCGGACTCCCAACGAGTTACAAAGATTTAATATAGTCCCAAAAGTTATTACCCGAGTGGGATTTGAACCCACGACCTTCCCCTTGATACGGGGCCGCGCTAACCAACTGCGCGGCCCCGTATCAAGGGGAAGGTCGTGGGTTCAAATCCCACTCGGGTAATAACTTTTGGGACTATATTAAATCTTTGTGATTTTCCTTAAGTGTAGTAAACACTATAAAAACAAATGAAAATTCCCAACGAGTTGTATCCTAGACATCCGAGGAGGAATTTTGTTGGATACAAAAACGGATAGTACCCATACTGACGTTTGTAGAGGTACCTCAGAAAGGCTTTTTGGACCTTTTCTAGGAGTAGAGCATATGTACTCTCATGCGGATTCCACACGCAGGCACTGGTTTCAAGCTTGCAGCGGACTAACGAACTAAATATAAGGCGAATAACATGCTCATTCTGGAAGTCACGGGCGTTTCTTAGAACGAACCCAAGGCGTCTGAAAGACTCCTTTGCCAGCGTAGTCACGTGATCATGGAAGGTAAGCTTTTGATCGAATGTGACTCCCAAATCTTTGATAGTGCTTGTGCGAGTTATAGAAGCGTTGTTGATTTTGTAGTCAAAACATATTGGGTGCCACATTCGACCAAAAGTCATCAAATTACATTTGCTAGGGTTGAATTCCATTTTATTGTTCACACCCCAATCAGAAATTGCGTCGATATCACTTTGCAGTGCCAGACAGTCCGCCTCAGACCTGATCTCAGCGTACAGTTTCAGATCGTCTGCATACAGGAGGCTTTTTGCATGAGTGATTACTGTAGGAAGATCATTTACCATCAGCAAAACCATCAATGGACCAAGTATTGACCCTTGACTTACACCGGAACGAGTGTGATAGGGCCGAGACTCGTACATGCCGAGCCTGACAAACTGCTGGCGATCGCGAAGATAGTCCGCAAGAAGCCGGAGAAGACCCGGGGCAATGCCTATGGCGGCTAGCTTCGCGAGCAGTATGTCATTATTGACCCTATCAAAAGCCTTCCGGAAGTCGAAGTAGAGAACGTCCACCTGGATTCTCTGGTCAAGGCGAGTCGAGATGAAGTCAACGAGCGTCAGTAAATTGGTGTTCACTGATCGTTTTTCCCTAAAGCCATGCTGTTCATTGCACAAATATTTATTAACTTGAGCGAATATATACTTATGCAATATCCTTTCAAAAACTTTCGCTGTTGAGGATAATATGGCTATAGGGCGATACTCTTCCACCTTGGCTCTATCGGAACTTTTAGGTATAGGGGTGACCCTCGAGAGCTTCTACTGAGAAGGATAAACTCCAGTCTTTAGGCTTAGGTTTAAAATATGACAGAGTGGTCCACACAATAGATTTTTTGCGTTTTTAAGAACAACAGGGGGTACTCCATCAGGTCCCACCGAGCTATTCAGTTTCAGCTTATTAATGGCATAAATAACGTCACTCTGGTTGACCTTCGTGACATTAATGGTATTTCTGTTAGCGCTGCCTTCAATAGGATAGTCACTAGTGAGGAGTTCAGTTGGGGAGTGTCTGGAAGGAAGACGCTTGCGAAGTAGCTTGCAAACGCTTCTGCCGCCTCTGGACCCGCAAAAGTTGTCCCTTGGTATGTTATATTTGGCTCAAAGCCGCCTTTTGAACGCAAGCTTGAAATATGCCGCCAGAATGCACGGGGGTTGAGTTTCATGTTGGCTTCAATAGTTCTCATGTGGGTACCATAGGCAGATGATATTCGATGTTTTAAGTCTGCCCTCAAATATGAGAAGTCATTGTAAGATAACTCAGATTTATTTTGCTTCCAGACCTTATGACCTTCGTGATCAAATTGAGTGCGGATTGAAACTCTTCGTGATTTATTGTTTTGTCAAAGTCATCTAGCGTGACGACATCCAAGATGTTGCCGGCGTCACTTGGACCAGGCATGCCACCGACCGAACACTATGGCGATGGATAGAGGAGGCCTTCACCCAAAGGTGGGTGCCCAAAATAAAAAAATAAACTCACTTAAGTGCTTAGTGCTTAAATCTCTACTTAATAACACATGAAAAAAAAACTTAGCGCTGATTTCACCATGCTCTGTTAGATTAACAAAGGATTATAGGGCCGTTAAATATGTCAAAATGTACGTGTTTGACATCAAAGGTTAAACGGCCTGTTAATCCTTGATTAGTAACTAACAGGGCATGGTGAAATCAGCTCTTAATATTTTTAACTCTAAAACTAGTAAGTAAGTAAACTAGTTTTAATAAGTAATCACATTTCGAAAATGCACGTAGATTTAGAAAAAATATGTTATTTAAATTATTTTGGAAAATACATGGCTTTTTATTATTATTAGTCTAAACCATCAGCTTCAAGTGGTTCAACTCACAAGCCACAGACGAAGACGCTCTGGCTCCGATTGCGAGGAGGAACCGGCGGCTTGCACTCAAAGCATGCGTTGTCCGTCTCATCATGACAGCGCTCATGGTCTGCAGAGTGGCTCGGGACGGTTGAAACTGAAAAATATATAGAAATAACGAAGACATTAAATTTTATACACTATCAGCTGGCGGCAGCTTTGCTCGCGTAGTTGATATGAGCTATCTGCTTGTTCCATCAGTTGTCCCAGACTACTATGTGCGTTGCGGCCGCCCCGACTGCACTAACACTTACCACACCACAAACTCACCACGCAAATAACGCGCCAACTCTAAGAGCACTTACTCTTTTAAACGCATTTTTACACCAGGTCCAACATGTCGATGTATTTAATGACAAAATTTATGTTATCCGTGGTATTTTTAATTATATTTTTAAGTTAAAAATAAAGATAGATATAGATATATAGATAACATTTTGGTCTGCATACTGTAATACAATCATTTTTGTAATAAACTAGTACTTCGCCCCGAACTGAGATCTCGTGATGCGACCCGACGAACGCATCAAAACTTTGAGTAGGTAGTAGTCAGAGGCAAGTCCGAACATTATCTTTGGACTTTTTTCTGACTACCGCCTAATAACTTGGTATGGTTACCAAGTTTCAACTCTATTGGCCTATTTATTGAAGAGTTCCGTTGAACAGACCTTGGCTCCATCATCAGACCTGGTCGTCGTCACCATTTTATGAGAACTGAGTACCTCCTTAATTTATTTCAAGAAAAAAAAATAAGAAAAATCATAGGAACTGGCCGACCAGTAGAAAAACCTTGATGTCAACGAAACTCTTAGAGATGGGATCTCTTGGATCGCTGGTTATCTTAATTTAACTTTTTAAATTTTATCTCGAAAACCGAACGTCCCAAAAAAAAAGTAAAGATTGTTTTGGAATGTCCAAACAAAGCCCTTTCATATGACATGTAACTTTATTTTTTTATGTAACTTTTTTTATTTTTACCCTCTTAAAAAACCCCATATCTCAAAAACCCTTCATCCGATTTTACTCATATACTTACCAGTAAATTTCTCAAGTACAAGCTATCGACATATCAAATTTCATGCAGATCGGATCAACGGTTCTAAAGTTATCGCCAGACAAACATACATACATACATACATACATACATACATAAAATGCCAAATCGCCCAAGTTGAAACTAAGATCTTCGTTCGCTTCGCTCACTCGATCAATAAATAAATTAATTTAAAAAAACAAACAGCAAGTGGTATTAAAAAAACAGGCAAGAGCTTTTATACTATCTGCTGATCGAACAAGCCGACGGCCCATCTGACGTTAAGTGGTAACCATCACCTATAACAAAGCATTGGCTCGCAAGTCACGAACAAAATCGTCTACACGTTTACATTAAAAATATTAGTAGGATTGCAGATCCGTGGATTTTTAGTCCCGAGATAATAATCGAAACGTTCGAGATCATTTCAAAATTCACGAACACAAATTTCCGAGTAAATCCGTACCTTTTATTTGTCGCAGCACTTTCTTCTTTGTTCCCAAAAACGCTGTTACTATTTGATCCATAATATAATTATAATTTGTTCATTTTTAAATTAATTTCTAAATTATAATTATTTATAATAATTTAAACGAGCTAATAGTATTGCCCGTCGATGCTGCATAACATCATGCAGTTTTAAAACGAATTCCATACGATTTCTGAAGTTATTTTCCTCATAAACTACAACAGAGAGATGCGTCAATTGTCACTTAGGTACATAATACATACCTACCTAAGTCCATGCATACCTATCTACACTAATATTATAAGGAGGAAAGATTTGTATTTTTGTATTTTTGTATGTAACGAATAGGCTCAAAAACTACTGGTCCGATTTCAAAAATTCTTTCACCATTAGAATGCTACATTATCCCTGGGTAACATAAGCTATATTATATTTTCAAAAAAATCAGGGATCCTTACTAAAACTCCAATAATGTAACCCAAGGTGGAAAACAAAAACCTTACATCGCGTGCGCTGCGAAAAGTATTGATGATAGAACAAAATAATGTACTACGATTTTGTAGGACACGTCATCATCTACAAAAAATGTCGCGACAGCATATGTCTAACTATTTTAGTTATGTCACAATAAGTGTTCTTTTATTATAAAAATTTAATTGAAATGCCGCCGCTAGAAAAGGGTCTTTATTTGTACCTTGGTATTAATCCTTATCCAAATAAATCATTTCATAATTAAGACGGTTTCAATACCTATAGAGTACTTCTTAAATTTTTAAATCGGACATTCCATTCAAAAGATATGACGAAATTAAAAATGTTAACGGGTCCACGGGTCACGCGCGGGGTGCGATTTCACTCACTCAAGGAGAAAGACGTGCAAATGTATCAAATAAGTAGATGCGAGGCTCGAACCCACGGTCTAAGTTTATCATAAAATGTTCAAAAAATTTATGACCACCCATGCGAAGCTGGGACAGGCCGCTAGTCTATTATAAAACATGTAACACATACCTAGAACATTCCACACTTAGGTTTCCCTGTTTTCAAGGGCGTTGCCAAGGGGGGGCAGGGAGGAACAGCTGCCCTGCCTAGAGATTAAAAAAATGTAGCCAACTGTAAAGAAAATAAAGTCCTAAGGCCTAAGTTGGAACCATCTTATTACAATCACCATAGAGGCAAAGAATCGCGCTACAAGCTGTAAAGCTTCATGCTCTTGACTGTACCTACAATTCATATTTTTCTCATCGTAAGTCACGCACGATAGGAACGTGCCCTACGATGCACTGCCCTGCGTCCATCAACCTGAGGCATACAGATGTTAAGCCTCTTGTGCCTGTAACTACACCTGCAACCACACTTTTCAAAGCGAAACACAGCAACGCTGCTTGGCGGTAGAAATAAAATAAAATAAATAGTGGTGGACTTTCCATGCAGCACTATCTGGCCCCAAACTAAGCCAAAGCTTGTAATATGGGAACCAGAGTATGGGAAGAGTAGAGCTCTTTGTGAAGGGCTCATCCGAGGAAGTACTACCACTACGCCTTTTTCTGCAGCCAAGCAGCGTTGCTGTGTTTCGATTTGAAGAGTGTGGTTGTGTGGTGTGGTTGCCGGTGTAATTGCAGGCATATGAGGCTTAACATATGTATGCCTCAAGCTGATGGTCGCAGGGCAGTGCATCGTAGGGCACGTTACTATCGTGCGTGAGTTAATTACACAAATGTTTGTTCTCAGGCGGGATCGAACCCACAGCGCGGAAGGCAGAGCTGTGAAGGCTGTGAAGGCTGTATGTGTGTGTAAGTTTACTATTAAAGAATATGCACACCGCCGTATTTAATAAAAGGCGGCAATTTATATTTTATAGGTCCTCGTTCCACCGGCCATCGGGCCGCAGGATCGGTATCCGTTAATATCATCAGCGCGCCGGCATTCCTCGACATGGAGGCTTGCTAATATTCTCTGCGGAATGCCATTGGAGAATACAACCATTCAATATCATGATATTTCAATAATTTTCACTTCAAATGCTTTAAGGGCGTGATGGAACGAATATCATTCACAATAAATAAAATAAATACAAATATTGGCGGACTCTCCACACAGCAATTTTTTTTACACTGACAGTAAGCATAATATGGCTTATTTGTTGAATAAAATTATAATAAATTAAAAATTTTTGGACAGACAGCACTTTCTAGCCCCAAACTAATCAAAGTTAAACATGGGAAAAATGGCTGTTATATTATTTGTAAATACCGACACTAGTACCTATGATAATCTACATCTACACTAATATTATAAGGAGGAAAGATTTGTATTTTTGTTGTGTTGTTGTTTTGTATGTAACGAATAGGCTCAAAAACTATTGGTCCGATTTCAAAAACTCTTTCACCATTAGAATGCTACATTATCCCTGAGTAATATAGGTTATATTATTCAAATAAATCAGGGGTCCTTACTAAAACTCCAATAATATAACCCAAGGTGGAATATGAAAACCTTACATCGCATGCGCTGCGAAAACTATTGATGATAGAACAAAATAATGTACTACGGCTTTGCAGAACACATCATTATCTACAAAAAATGTCTGGACAGCATATGTCTAACTATTATAGTTATTTCACAATAAGTGTTCTTTTATTATAAAAAAATAATTGAAATGCCGCATCTGGAAAAGGCTCTTTATTTGTACGTTGGAAGTAATCCTTATCCAAATAAATCTTTTCATATTCAAGACTGGTTCAATACTTATACATTACTTCTTGAATTGTTCAAATCGGACATTTCATTCAAAAGATTTTAAAAATATAAGCGACGCGCGGGTTCTCACCCAGCGCGGGCCCGGGCAAGGCGCGACGTAGAAGGGAGTGCAAATGACTCGAACCCACCACGGTCTAAGTTTATCCTAAAACGTTGAATAAATTTATGTCCACCCATGCGAAGCTGGGACAGGCCGCTAGTATAATATAACACTCGACCTGAGAAATAAATATCAATGTTCGTTCATCACTCAAATTTTTGTTCTCGGTGGGGATCAAACCCACGTCCAACAGAGCGATTGCAAAGCTACTACCATTACATTATGGGATGTCCCCATACATATATCCTAGGCTAAAGCAATTATTAATATAATTATTATTTGCCTTTAATGCCATATTATGCCGAATTGCACTGCAGCAATCTTTCTGGCGTAAAGATGTTAAATCATTTAATTTAAGTAATTTATTGCAGCAAAATTATAATTTTCTTTCAAGCAAGATTTCCTATCAAAAAGATTGCTTTTTTTGGAAATGTTGTTTGGCGGTTGTGTGGGTATAACTTAGGTGTTATCAGTTTGAAGCGTAGCGTGTGCTATAAGACGATAAAAACAATTAAAAGTGATCATTGTAATTTAATTGAATGAATATATTTTGGCTTTGACCACGCAAGTTGCATGAACGAGTTGTGTATGACAGATTGTAAATAATTTTGGGGCTTGCAGCTTAAATTCTAGTCGAAACATTCCCGTCACTACATTTTAAAATTCATTCAGCAAGACCACTCCGTTGGGTACGTGTACCGAATGATAAGTGATATCAATCCAGGAATAGTGATTGCTTCCTCGATCGATGGCAGATGAAAATGTGGCGCTGTCACCGTCCATCGAGGGCTAAATATTTAATGGACAGTTTTATTAGCACCTGTGGTCTAGTGGGCGTTATTCCGCCTTCCGATCAAAAGGTGAAAGGTTTGAATCCGGCCGTGTAACATTACAGGAACTATACATTACAGGTTTAGGAAAAATATGTTTTGATCGAAATAAGTTGACTTACAAAAAAACCTTGTTTTTCAGGAACTATTGTTATTTTACATGCATGCATACATACATGTTATTTGACATAAAATCACGCCTGCCTACCCCTATTCCCATAGGGGTAGGCAGAGACCACGAATTTCCACTTGCTACGATCCTGACATACCTCTTTCGCTTCATTCACTCTCATAACATTTTTTATACATGCTCGTCGGTTTAGGGTACTCTTGACCTGGCCTTTCTCTAAAATGTCCGTTATCTGATCCAGATACGTTCGCCGAGATCTTCCCCTCCCAACACTTCCATTCACACTCGCCTGATGTACCTGTTTCGTGAATCTTCTTTCATCCATCCTCCCCACTATTGTTATTTTACACGCTGTAAAAATATAGTAAACTGTAAAAGGTGCTTCTTCTGAACAAAACAGATAGGTAGGGACTGAATATAAACTTGCAACAGGATAAGACAAAGGATCGAAGAATAACTAAGATTGTATCTGTATTCTATTTAAAGTTTAGCTGCCGATAGTCGATACCCTCGGATGCTGGGCTCGGAATGAGATAACATTGTCTGTGTTATTCTTGCTTGGAATTTGTATAGTTAGCAAGGTTGTTTTGACCATTCAAAGTTTGTTTTTGAATAATAAAATAATTTGAATATCGTCGTAGAACCCATAAGAGCCTAACGGCCGGTTTATGAAAGCCCGATCAAAACTATCTCTATCTCTACCTTATCCGATGTAATAGCTGAAATGGCGAGTGACTTGAAATCCGATTAGTTTTGATCGAGCTTTCAGAAACCGGCCGTAAGAGATGTTCGAAGTGCTCGAAAAGGAGCCTCTTTGAGGCGCACTTAAAATCCTTTCACCACACTGTTTCGAAGAATTAGAACTAGTTCACAAGAATTAGTGACACGACAAGAAGAAGAAGAATTTAAATAAATATTGGTGGAATTTCCACACAGCACTATCTAGCCCCAAATTAAGCAAAGCTTGTAATATGGGAACCAGATAGCTGAATAATACCTATATACCTTATACTGTTTTTTGTTGTAATAACACCCAGGCAGACATAAAACATCTATGTTCATCACACAAAATAATGTATATTCTCGGTGGGGATCGAACCCACAGCCTACGGCGCAGAAGGCAGAGCTACTACCAACTGAGCCGTGAGGGCTGTCAAATAATATAATACTGTCCTTTGCAGTCCTTTGGCTACAATCTCACCTGACGTCACATTGAGCCAAAGCCTCATTGATTTAGCTGACGTCAAATTGGTAGTTTGTGGTTTTGATAAGAAGTTATAATTTTGTTGTTGTAAATTTTTACTTTAATTTGATAAATGTCGAAGTTTTAAAAAAATACCATATCTATTAATAATGTTCCTAAAGTAAGCACATCTATACGATACATTACTTATTCTTTAGTAACTATTAGTAGTCGTTACCGATAGTAGTTCTATGGTTTCCAGCGTTTTATACTCCGAAACCTAGGCTTAACATCTGTATGCCTAAAGATAGCTGGGACCTGCTGGCTGATCACGTTACTTTGTTGCAATTTTTTATTATTTTTTTTATAATGAACTAGCTGACCCGTCCCCACTTTGTTGGGCGGTGTCAAATTTGCAATACAATAATATTGCGGCTATAAATTGAGATGAAGGCTATCCTATCTTTTAAGTAAGATCAAACTGCACACGGTGCGCAAATTTGATTGAAATCGGTTAAGTAGTTTTAGGAGTCCATAGCGGACAAACAACGTGACGCGTAATTTATTGATCGAGTGAGCGAAGCGAACGAAGATCTTAGTTTCAACTTGGGCGATTTGGCATTTTATTGATCGAGTGAGCGAAGCGAACGAAGATCTTAGTTTCAACTTGGGCGATTTGGCATTTTACGTATGTATGTATGTATGTATGTATGTATGTATGTATGTATGTATGTATGTTTGTCTGGCGATAACTTTAGAACCGTTGATCCGATCTGCATGAAATTTGATATATCGATAGCTTGTACTTGAGAAATTTACTGGTAAGCATATGAGTAAAATCGGATGAAGGGTTTTTGAGATATGGGGTTTTTTAAGAGGGCAAAAATAAAAAAAGTTACATAAAAATATCAAGTTACATGTCATATGAAAGGGCTTTGTTTGGACAATCCAAAACAATTTTTACTTTTTTTTTGGGTCGCTCGGTTTTTGAGATAAAACAAAAAAGTTAAATTAAGATAACCAGCGATCCAAGAGCTCCCATCTCTAAGAGTTTCGTTGACATCAAGGTTTTTCTACTGGTCGCTCAGTTCCTTTGCTTTTTCTTATTTTTTTTTCTTGAAATAAATTAAGGAGGTACTCAGTTCTCATAAAATGGTGACGACGACCAGGTCTGATGATGGAGCCAAGGTCTGTTCAACGGAACTCTTCAATTA
This sequence comes from Chloroclysta siterata, assembly GCA_932294275.1. Taxonomy (NCBI): domain Eukaryota; kingdom Metazoa; phylum Arthropoda; class Insecta; order Lepidoptera; family Geometridae; genus Chloroclysta; species Chloroclysta siterata. The sequence goes on along the minus strand of OW028592.1, from coordinate 7,822,448 downwards.
ATAGGCCAATAGAGTTGAAACTTGGTTACCATACCAAGTTAGTAGGCGGTAGTCAGAAAAAAGTCCAAAGATAATGTTTGGAGTTGCCTCTGACTACTACCTACTCAAAGTTTTAATGCGTTCGTCGGGTCGCATCACGAGATCTCAGTTCGGGACGAACTACTAGTGTATGTATGTATGTAGGTATGTATGTATGTATGTATGTATGTTTGTCTGGCCATAACTTTCAAACTGTTGATCCGATCTGCATGAAATTTGATAAGTCGATAGCTTGTGCATGAGAAATTTACTGGTAAGTATATGAGTAAAATTGGATGAAGGGTTATTAAGATATGGGTTTTTTTAAGGGGCCAAAAATAAAAAAAGTGACATAAAAAAATCAAATTACATGTCATATGAAAGGGCTTTGTTTGGACTTTCCAAAACAATTTTTACTTTTTTTCTGGAACGCTCGGTTTTTGAGATACAATAAAAAAGTTAAATTAAGATAACCAGCGATCCAAGAGCTCCCATCTCTAAGAGTTTCGTTGGCATCAAGGTTTTTCTACTGGTCGTCCAGTTACTTTGCTTTTTCTTATTTTTTTTTTCTTGAAATATATTAAGGAGGTACTCAGTTCTCATAAAATGGTGACAACGACCAGGTCTGATGATGGAGCCAAGGTCTGTTCAACGGAACTCTTCAATAAATAGGCCAATAGAGTTGAAACTTGGTTACCTTACCAAGTTAGTAAGCGGTGGTCAGAAAAAAGTCCAAGCATGATGTTTGGACTTGCCTCTGACTACCACCTACTCAAAGTTTAGGTGCTGCGGTCTAGAAGACACCTATTCACTCTAGCCTTGAAGAGATTTAGATTGTAGTGGTGGGGAAAAACAGACGACGGTAATGAGTTCCACTCCTTAGCAGTTCGCATAATGTAGCTAGAAGCAAAACGCTTAGGTGGTATGATAACCAGATATGGATGATACCCGGCCGTGCGTCTACTAGTCTTATTTCAGTTTCTGTTTGTAATAAGTAATTATGACGGCTATGCGGTTACATTTTAGCTTCAGTTGCTAACAAAGTTAGATTACAACTGATGTTTCTATTGATGGATAATCGCAAAACTTTCATATTGTTATATATACTTATTGGTTTCATATAGAAACTGATTGCAACAAAGTTACGTAATCACCCTGATATATTACTTATACGTACTTTTTTTGTAAATACATACTTTATTATATTTTAAGACCCAGACAGAGCACAAACATTGTTCATCACACAATGTTTGTTCTCGGTGGGGATCGTACCTCGAACCCACGGCCTTTGCCACAGAGGGCTGAGCTACTACCAACTGAGCTATGAGAGCTGTCAAATCATTTTTAATTACATTCATACTCACCACTCTTCTTTACCTACCTTCCCCCTCCTCTCTCAACATGAAATGCACATTACAAGCTTACTTAGGAACTCGTGAATGAAAAATAATGATGTTGGGTGGAAAAAACATTATTTTCAGAAGTTCAGCGAAGAAACAGTGAAAAGAATAAGTCGCATTGAATCTATACACAGTGTTATTGGGACAATGTTCTTGGAACACGGTAAAGTTTTTGACAACAAACAACGTATCTTATTCAGCCTTATTACAGAGTTAAAAAGCTCTGACATAAGGCTCTTAGATTACGTAGCGATGTAGAAACCGTGTAACTAGAAGAATGTAAAGTATGAATGTGAAGGCATACCAGGAAGATAGGCCAAAGAAAAGATGGACTGTGAGAAAGATGACATGAGTAAGAAAGGTGTGACTGCTGAGATGACGGCTTCTAATATAATAATAATTCATTTATTTATTCAGACAATCTTGTCCATGGTGTTAGTAACAGAAAAAGTTTATACCTACATAGGTTACTAACTTATAACTAATAACGATTTGGTCCTCTGGATGAGTTTCCATACCAGAGGACAATTTAGTTTTTCATCAAGCGCATTTAGGATGCCGTTGCTACTTCCGCGCAATCTATGTAGCAGAGACGCTGTTTTTTTTCTGTGCGCATCGCGGTGAACATACCGGACGCACTGCAGTAGCGCGGGAGCTGCAACAGCGCCCTAAATGCGTTGTTATATTGGACCCGCAAAGCATTGTAAGCCTTTTGGGTATAGCCACGTATAGCTGACTCGCCGAGTACAGCGAAGTACAGTATGCCTTGAACAGAGTTATTTTCACTGCATCTGTACAACGCGCGAATCGGCGAGCCAGCATATTCCCTCATATATTTATAGAAAAAACCTTATCCCACATGAAGTGGAATAAGGGCAAGAATATTTTATAATGATGATAAGGGCCGGTTTCACCATGCTCTGTTAGATTAACAAAGGATTAAAGGTCCGTTAAAAATGACAAAATGTACCCGTTTGACATCTAAGGTTAGATTTAACGGCCTGTTAAACCTTGATTAGTTACTAACAGAGCATGGTGAAATTAGGCCTAAGACTGCTAGATTCTGCGCATATACATTTGTGAGGTGTGTGAGCGAGATAGAACAACTACATGCCGACAAACGTAATTGTGACTACGGCATGATAAGACACGATAACCTTTCCTTCGGGAGACCACAAAACATCATTTGGCTAATGTAAAAAACCCATCAAAAAAGGTATTACGACGAAGACAACCGTCAAACAACTTGTGGCTAACCCATTTTAACATAATCCTTTCTCCACACTGTTTCGAAAGAATTAGTGACACGACAAGAAGAAGTTTTTTTTTGTTTTTACTAAATTAGTTTAGCGCATGACGCATACAAATAATATTAATAAGAAAGTGTCCATTGGCACTTTTCTTACAGTCTCTACTTAAGGCGACACTTTGTTCTTGTGTTCATAAAAAGTAGCACTATCACTACACAATATTAAGTTTATCACTGCACTAACTCAAAAGGTTTGGTTCTTTTGAGTCTTCTCACTTTGTCTGTGTTGTCGAGGAGCTGGATGGCCTCGACGTTCACGTGGTGAAATAGTCTTTTTTGGTGAGCTTCTGCGTATTTCTTAATTAATTTATCAACGAACTCAATCTGGAGGTCCCGGTGTAGGTCATCGTTTCTCACGTGCCAAGGTGCATTGAAAGAAGAATTGAATGTAATTATTAAAATCGCAAACCACCAATTAAGTCGAAAACAAATTAAACGCTACCGTTTTATTCGTTTTCGACGTAATGTTTTAACAGTTATTTTTCTTTAAGTTTTTTTGTAAATAATACTTATAATAAGTTATAACACCTAGACAAAGAAATCATCAATGTTCATCACGCAAATTTTTGTTCGGTGTGGGGATCGAACCCACGGCCTACAGCGCAAATGGCAGTGCTACTACCAACTAAGCAAAGAGGGCTGATAAAGATAGTGACCTCTTTCTCGGGCGCCTTTCTTTTCGTAGTCTAATTTAGCTGAAAGGGTATAAGGTCCATCCTTTTGTTAATACTATTTACTTACCTACTTTAGTTTGTTCGTAACATAAAAACTTTTATTTTAATTTAAAAAACCGGCCAAGTGCGAGTCTGACTCGCGGACGAAGGGTTCCGTACCATTATCATCTATAAAAACGACAAAAAATCACGTTTATTGTATGGGAGCCCCCTCAAATATTTATTTTATCTTATTTTTTTAGTTATAGCGTAATAGCAGCAATATAAATACATCATCTGTGGAAATTTCAACTGTCTAACTATCACGGTTCATGAGATACAGCCTGGTACAGACAGACAGACGGACGGACAACGGAGTCTTAGAAATGGGTCCTGTTTTACCCTTTGGGTACGGAACCCTAAAAACAGTAGGGATCAAAGCTGGGCCATCAAAGGGACGGATGAAATAAGAGTGCATGTAGCGAAGATGAGATTGTTGAGATGGATGTGTGGTATGACGAGAAAGAATAAGATAAGGAATGATTTTATTAGGGGCAGTTTGAAAATGGTCCTTGTAACTGAAAATATAGGGAGTACTAGGTTAGCGTGGCGTGGGCATGTTATGAAAAGGGATGAATGTCATGCAACGAGAAGAATGATAGGGATGAATGTAGATAGATATAGGAGTAGAGGTAAGCCGTAGAAAAGATGGATGAACCAAGCGCGGATCCGCCTTTGTGGGCACAATGGGCATGCCCGCAAACCTAAGACTTGAGACGTCTCACACACAGTGTTTGCCCCGTAGCTTTGTTCACGTGGAGCTATAGGCGCACTGTACAAAATCTTGGTCAGGGCGTCATATACATTTCGTAAATATCTCCTTTGTGGGAGTGCACGATAAACATCATAAGCGAGTTCATATTCCGACTCATTCTTGGCCGATTTTCGGGTGGCTGTCTCTCTCACTTGTCGTGTCACTAGTTTCTTTCGAAACAGTGTGGTGAAAGGATTTTAAGTGCGCCTCAAGGCTCCTTTCGAGCACTTGACACATGTTACAGAACTTTTTAGGTTCTACGACATGCCGGTTTCCTCACGATGTTTTCCTTCACCGTTTGAGAGTACTGACATTGTGTACATAAATTTTAAAACAGAAATCTCATTGGTACACGACTGGTTTCGAACCCACGAGCTTAGGGTCGGAAGGCGGGGCTGCTACCACTAGACCGTGTGGTTGACCGGGTGGCTGTGACCACAACCTTGTTTGAGGGCTGGAACCGCGCCTGGGATGAACTGTCTTGCAGTTAGTGGACCCACTGAGAAAATATCAAGAGTAGTAGAGAAGGTAGCGTTTAAAAAAATGTTTCAGGTTTAGCACAAATGTACTCAGTGCCAGAGACAATGGCCCAAATATTAACCAAAAAGGTTCCATTCCTGAACTGTGCCATACATCGCGCTTTGACTGAAATTGTACGTACCTAATGCCTATAACCTACCTTTTTGTCTCACGGTTTTATTATATGCGAATAATTGACACTTGGCTTTAAACAAGGTGTTCCAATACTTGTACTTAAAACTTCAGGGGGCTAAAGTACCCATCAATATGAATAACTTTTTCTAAGGAACCAATACTGTGAACGCGAAAAAAAAACCAGCTGTTTCATACATTTAAGCCAGGTAGTTTTTGAACTTTTGCATGAAACAGCTGGTTTTTTTTCGCTTTCACTGTGTTGGTTCCTTAGAAAAAGTAATTCATATTGATGGGTACTTTAGCCCCCTAAAGTTTTAAGTACAAGTATTGGAACACCTTGTATAAGTACTTCAAAACGAGATCCCTTTATCAAAATACCTTAAAACGAGTTGGTCGCATGTATCATGAGTTTCAAAAGTAATGTATTTAAGAGTAGTAGAGCTCTTTGTGAAGGGCTTGTTCGGAGAAGTACTCCCACCACGCCTTTTTCTGCCACCAAGCAGCGTTGCTGTGTTTCGGTTTGGAGAGTGTGGTTGCCGGTGTACTGTCACATGAGGCTTAACATCTGTATGCCTCAAGCAGATGGACGCAGGGCAGTGCATTGTAGGGCACGTTCCTATCGTGCGTGACTTACGAGGCACTGCTTTGTTATAGGTGATGGTTACCAATTAACATTAGGTGGGCCATCTGATTGATCCATCAGCTAGTTGTATAAAAAAATAGTTCAACCTTAGTACTGTAACTTGTGCGGTTTTTGGTGTTATAGTTCATCATCATGTTCATGTCGCTAGCACATTTCAACATTTTGATAAATTTAAAATCATTAATCTTATCTATGAAAAATTACAATCAACCAAATGCGATTGTACACAACCAAATAGTTGTATGCAATCGCAACCAAAATAAATAGTTGTGTTCAATCGCATTCCACATAGTTCAGCTAAAAAAATCCTGGCCAGGCTATGATCAATTGAAAAATTACTTTTTATTTAATAATGCACACATGAGTCTAACCAATAACAATTGAAAGTATGAAACCTATAGATATGCATACCGTGGGTTTTTAATTATTTTTTTTCCTATTGTAACTGTAACATGTATAAACAGATAAGTTGATAGTAGCTATTTTCACTTATTGGTCTATTAAACATATCTCTGTATATAAAAATTAATTGCTGTTCGTTAGTCTCGCTGAAACTCGAGAACGCCTGGGCTGATTTAGCTGATTTTGGTTTTGAAATGTTTGTCGTAGTCCAGGTGGTCCAGGGAAGGTTTAAACGGTGAGAAAATATGACAAAATTGCCAGGATAGGTGATACGAAGTATACCGGGTCATCTAGCCTTAGATAAAAATAAGCGCTATTTCATTGCGAACACGATGATAAAAGGTTTTCTGCAAAAAGTCTGGTAGTAGTAAATATTTGACAGCCTTCACAGCTCAGTTGGTAGTAGCTCTGCCTTCTGCGCCGTAGGCCGTGGGTTCGATCCCCACCGAGAACAAACATTTGTGTGATGAACATAGATGTTTGTTCTCTGTCTGGGTGTTATATAATATTATAAGTATGTATTTACAAAACAAAAAGTATATAAGTAGTATATCAGCTATCTGGTTCCCATATCACAAGCTTTGCCTTAGTTTGGGGCGAGATAGTGCTGTGTGGAATGTCAACCAATATTTATTTATTTATTTATTTAATAACTTTCGAATCTGACTGTACCGTCGCGCTACTCCAGGATATTCAAAACGAGTTGGTTGCGTACCGGATCCAGACTAGACGCATTGAGATCGTGGTCGCTGCCAGCGAGGAGTTTGCAGCGGTTGTGGTACACAAGGTGAAGAGGAAGAAGAGGGCGCAGATGAGGCTCTGATTGAGGACCTAGGTATAGCATTTACATATTGGCAGGCCTCTGCGTTCAGTCAGCTCTGCCTTCTGCACGTTGGGATTTCCCTACTGAGAATACACATTTGTGTAATGTTGTTCTCTGTTTGCGTGATACATTGTGTGTATATTATATACCTATGTATTTTCAATAAAAGTGTATATATATATATTTTACAACTAGCTGCTGGAACAAGCAGATGGCCCACCTGATGTTAAGTGGTAACCATCACCTATAACAAAGCCTTGCCTCTTAAGTCACGCACAATAGGAACGTGCCCTACGTAGCGCTGCCCTGCGTCCATCAACTTGAGGCATACAGATGTTAAGCCTCATGTGCCTGTAATTACACCGGAAACCACACTCTTCAAACTGAAACACAGCAACGCTGCTTGGCGGCAGAAAAAGTCGTGGTATTTAATATTTAGGTATTCAATCAAGATCTGATTCACATAGCTTAATTTGGTGCTAGATGGTTTTAATATCTTTTATCCACCTACAATTATATATTTTTTTATTTTAATACGCAGAGTTTACGAACAATTTTATTGCTGCGCGTACAGACTACGAATATATGCTACGCAGGAGCTACAGATGCTACGCAGGGTCTACAAATGCTACGCAGGGTCTACAAATGCTACGCAGGGTCTTCAAATCGAATGTACTAGTACCTACGAAATAATCACGATTTTTTTGTCAGCCGTTCTTGTTTTTTAGCCCTCACTGCTCAGTTGAAAGTAGCTCTGCATTCAGCGCTGTCTGCCGTGGGTTCGATCCCCACCGAGAAGAAACATTTGTGTAATAAACCTAAGTAGATGAAAAATGAAAAACAGATTATTTGACACCTTACAGTTACAATAGTAAATAGATAATATTTACGGTTTTATGATAACACAGGTTGTGGTTCGAATGATCCCGCTATTACCTAAACTAAGATAAAAATATCTTGTATGATAAGATCGATGTTTGTTCTCTGCTTTTTTTAAATAAATTTATGTAACAAGATAAATTTGTCTAGTATACAATATGTCCGCAAATTTACAATGTGTACCTACCCAAGGGCGGATCCAGGATTTTTTTCTGGGACACAAGGTGCGGACGGGCAAAAAAATCAACAATAACTGTCTTTTAACAATGCAACGAACAAAATTCGCAATTCCAGCCAGAAATAGACAAGAGTTTCACTCATGTTCTTTCTGTTATTCATATATTTTAACAACTCTAATATTTTGATTCGCTTCTAAGTATGTAGGTACTATGATGGAATCTCGACAGTACACAAAAATAAATACCGTCTGGGGGGGCACGTGCCCCCGTGCCCCCCCCCTTAAATCCGCCCTTGTACCTACCTACCTACTCATTGATTGAGGTGTAAATAATCAGTGTGTCCCTATCAACTAATTTAATGATCCTGAGATTTTGTATTACATAAACTGTTAAGACATTCTAAATTATTTCAGAAAAAGCTAAACAATGAAGATAATAAGTAATTTACTGAAGGATAGTCAGGACGAGTGGTTAGTGAGCACGGTAAGTATTGGTAGTCAGTGGGAAGTCTCAAATTCGTTGAAAGCCCGACAAGAACCATCATTCGCCTAGAGCTCTTTGTGTAGGGCTCGTCCGCGGAAGTACCTACTACCTACTAATAAATACTTGTTTGTTTCTTTTTAGACTACGCACATAAATACCGTAAATCCCATAGTGGATAGGCTGATGGACGATGATTCAGTGGAAAGCGTCGTGATGACAAATAAGGAAGGTGATTAATAGAACTTCATTTTTAATTGGCCGACAACCGTCAAACTACTTCTCGCTCGCACATTTCACTATTAGGGTTAATAAGATAGATTAAGTTTTGATACGAGATGTATTTTTTTTATGTTTTATTATAGGGCAGTGTGGTCAAAGCCCTTAACATGAATTTAAAAAAAACTTTCTTGAAGATATAGTAATATTACTGAAGGTATTGCAAATCGCAATCAACTAAGTTTCGGGGAATAGCATTGCAAAAGTTCAGCAAAAATATCATAGACTAGCGGCCTGTCCCAGCTTCGCATGGGTGGTCATAAATTTTTGGAACATTTTAGGATAAACTTAGACCGTGGGTTCGAGCCTCGCGTCTACTTATTTCATACGTCCTTCTTCATGAGTGAGTGAAATCGCACCCCGTGCGTGACCCGTGGACCCGTTAACATTTTTAATTTTTTGTCATTTCTTTGGAATGGAATGTCCGATTTGAAAAATTTAAGAAGTTTTCTATAGGTATTGAAACCGTCTTAATTATGTAATGATTTATTTGGATAAGGATTAATACCAAGGTACAAATAAAGACCCTTTTCTAGCGGCGGCATTTCAATTAATTTTTTATAATAAAAGAACACTTATTGTGACTTGACTATAATAGTTAGACATATGCTGTCGCGACATTTTTTGTAGATGATGACGTGTTCTACAAATCGTAGAACATTATTTGGTCCTATCATCAATAGTTTTCGCAGCGCACGCGATGTAAGGTTTTTGTTTTCCACCTTGGGTTACATTATTGGAGTTTTCGTAAGAATCCCTGATGTTTTTGAAAATATAATATAACCTATGTTACTCAAGGATAATGTAGCATTCTAAGGGTGAAAGAATTTTTGAAATCGGACCAGTAGTTTTTGAGCCTATTCGTTACATACAAAAATACAAAAATACAAATCTTTCCTCTTTATAATATTAGTGTAGATAGTGTAGATAGATAGAGATAGATAGAAAATACTTTATTGGACACAACTTAAGGATATAACAAAAAAAACGGACTTAAAACTACAAGAACAATGGGCGGTCTTATCACTAAATAGCGATCACTACCAGACAACCGTTGGATGAAGTGGACTCATTCAATTTAGAAGGGATGCTTGTGTGCGTAGAGATAAAAAATGATTTGTGTGTGAAAAAGGCTATGCTACATACATATAAAAGAAAAAGAATTAGAAACAAATATATAAAAATATAAATAAAATACTTAATATAGGTAATAAAATACTACATTAGTCATACATACTATACCACGTTACATATTATCATATCATATTGATCGAAACATGTTTTCCTACCAAAAAGTTTGATTAACTACGAAACTATTTAAGAGTATATTTTAAGAGTAGTAGAGCTCTTTGTGAAGGGCTCGTCCGGGGAAGTACTACCACCACGCCTTTTTCTGCCGCCAAGCAGCGTTGCTGTGTTTCGGTTTGAAGAGTGTGGTTGCCGGTGTAATTACAGGCACATGAGGCTTAATATCTGTATGCCTCAAGTTGATGGACGCAGGGCAGTGCATCGTAGGGCACGTTCCTATCGTGCGTGACTTACGAGGCAATGCTTTGTTATAGGCGATGGTTACCACTTAACATCAGGTGGGCCATCTGCTTGTTTCATCAACTAGTTGTATAAAAAATAAAAAATAAAAAAAAACTATAGTTAAGAATATTTTTTGTTAGGAAAAGTTAGAATCAAACTTAAATTTTTGTGAACCTTTGTTAGTCGTTTATGAATGTATTAGAAGTCTTCTTTTACGAGTAATATTTTCTCTGTGACAGCCTTCACAGCTCAGTTGGTAATAGCTCTGCCTTCTGCGCCGTAGGCCGTGGGTTCGATCCCCACCGAGAACAAACATTTGAGTCATGAACATAGATGTTTGTTCTCTGTTTGGGTGTTATATAATATTATAAGTTTGTATTTGCAAAAAATGGTACTCGTATCTATTATATCAGCTATCTGGTTCCCATATTACATGCTTTGGCTTAGTTTGGGGCTAGATAGTGCTGTGTGCAAAGTAAAACAATATTGTTTTTATTTATTTAAAAAATGAATTCCTACGAAAAGTGGTTATTTTCAATTTTTCATAGCTTCCTTAATTCCAGTAATTTTATATCTAAAATTTTTATGTGAGTGCGTCAAGAACATTAGCGGCGGTAGTCTGCGTCTTAACTAACTGCCGTCGGGCTTCGCACACATGGCAGTAATAGCATAGGTACTAGAAAAATACTCACACACAAATGCGTTAATGGCGTAAGCCACAAATATTGAACCGTAGACCGCATCATCACTTAACATCAGTACCCCAAGTATGAGTTGTGTTTACCATATTTGGTTTCTCGTTTTTCGTTCTTGTTCCGTGTTCATTGCGGGTTTTGTATGAAGACGCGATAGAGATACCGATACGGAACTTTATGCTGCCCCGTATCAAGGGGAAGGTCGTGGGTTCAAATCCCACTCGGGTAATAACTTTTGGGTCTATATGAAATCTTTATGCTGCAAGTATGATGAAAATTAGTAGTAGAACATTCCGTATCGGTATCTCTATCGCGTCTTCATACAAAACCCGCAATGAACACGGAACAAGAACGAAAAACCAAATATGGTAAACACGACTCATACTTGGGGTACTGGTGAGATTGCGGACAAACGTTTTACCTATAAGATGTGTGTCGCTGGTAAGTAGGTATGTCTATGTATATCAGTGTTGGAATTCGCTGTCTTTAAATTATTTTTTTTTTTTTTTTAATACAACCAGCTGATGGAACAAGTAAATTGCCCACCTGATGTTAAGTGGTAACCATCACCTATAACAAAGCATTGCCTCGTAAGTCATGCACGATAGGAACGTGCCCTACGATGCACTGCCCTGCGTCCATCAGCTTGAGGCATACAGATGTTAAGCCTCATGTGCCTGTAATTACACCGGCAACCACACTCTTCAAACCGAAACACAGCATTGCTGCTTGGCGGCAGAAAAAGGTGTGGTGGTAGTACTTCCCCGGACGAGCTCTTCACAAAGAGCTTTTAATGTTTCGTATTTAGTTTTTCGCAACGTCAGGTCTTTTTTGTATGGAGACTCGTTTGTTCTCAGCACGCCCGATAACGGCGCTTATCGAATCTCCATACAAAAAAGGCCTGACGTTACAAAAAACGAAATACGAAAAACAAAACTCAGACTTGGGCTACTGAAGTAGCAGAGTTCGTTTGAGCTGATGACCACATGAATGTCTTTAATCATATTTTCTTCTAACACCAATGTATTGACTTAATGAATATGTAGATAAAGATATTTATTTCTCAAAGAACAGAGTTCACTTTCAGAGAATAATACATATTACAGAATGTGTGTACACAATGTACTTACTGGTTTAAGTCCAGTGAACTAACAGTGATAGTTATACGTTAAATATAAGTAGGTAATTGACATTATGATTAATTTCTTTTTGAATGAAAATATACTTGTGGCTTCTTTAATGCTCCGATCACTAACAGATATTTTTTTATATAGGAAATCCTGTTCTTACGAACGTCAGCGTTACAAGTGCTACGAGGTACGCATTGAATCTGCACCACTACGGCATGCTAGCGCAAGCCCTCGTCAAAGAACTGGTAAAGTACTATTGCATATATAAATACCTACTCTATTTATAATACCAAGTTACAAGTCAATAGGTAAAGGAACAAAAAATTAATAATTTTATTATTTTATATAAGTTAGGTACATCCGTAAACAAATAAGTGAATATGACAAAGTGCATGCATAAAAGTTTAATTTCCCCTACAACTAGGAACAGCAACCAATATTAAATTATTGTTATTGTTTTCATATTATATCAAATGCTATTTTCCCTTAGGATCCGTTTGATAAAGTGCTCGTAGTTCGCCTGAAGACGAAAAAGATCGAGATAATGCTGGCCCCGGACTCAGAGTTCAATATAATCGTCGTACAGCATGCTAGACATAAAAAGAAGGAAATCCCTAAGAAAAAAAATAAACGAATCTAAAATGGACTTGCTAAAATTACAATATAATTATTACTATGTTAAAACCTATTACCGATAGTTATGCTCTATATATTTTAATGAATACCTACTAAAACCATTTAAATAAACATGCTTTTGCACTTAGGACACTCTTTTATTTTGTATCGCTAATGAAACTATTGTTACTGTATCATGTTTTTTAGCCAAAACCTATGGCATAAAAACCTATATCCAAGCCACAAAAATCATCTACCGGAAATGAACAAACTGTCATTGAAATGTTATTTCAATGACAGCAGTAATAGTAGGTAGATTGTTTACCAAGGGAGCAAACAACTATTTTTATGGCGAGAGTGTTTTTTGAATCCAGAGCGGAGCGAAGGATTCTAGAGTAAAGTAGAATCCTAAGCGTAGCGAGGGATTCAAAGTACTTCACTCGAGCTTAAAATAGTGTTGCTCCCGAGGTGGACACTCTACTTTTTATCACCCTCTATGAGAAAATAACTTAGTGCAACTTATGAATTTATTGTAATTTTATTTATTTTCATAAAACTAAGTAAAATCTGAATTTGAGTAAACAATTATGAACAAAGGTGGAATGCGCTTTTCACGTGTTTTTGTTTATTTTTATTTAGTTCAGGCGCTTTTTTTTTAATCATAAAGCCTGCCTTTTCATACAGTGTTCGTGATCTCTTTGGTGATTGGAACTTTTACTCAATAAGCACATTCCAAATTCAAATCACTTTACCGCCCTAGGGCGGTAATGTACTTTACCGCCCTTGGGATCAAAGTGCTATTTTGCTCCCTGTTTTCGAAGAGCAAACTATCTCTTTTCGAATTGATGTGATAAAAATACATTTAATTTAGTTCACTCAATTCAATTTGACTTTCAGTACACTCATTCTCTCCCCTCAGTAGGGCTAGGGAAAGAAACATTGGAGAAAAAACATCGATGGTTCGTGTATAGACGTTTGAAAAAAAACCATTGAGGCTAAAGTAGCCCCGTAAACATCGGCTTTTTATTCCTAGCCCAGTAACGCAATCGTCATACGATTATACCTACTAGCATTTTGTACATTTGAAAAAAAAGCATTTTTATTTGCAAATAATGCAAATAATCATTAATTGTTTTATATTTGATAGCCTTAAAAAACTTACCTTACACTATTTTAACAATGATAAGTCTCAGTATTTAATAAATAAACAGTTTTACATACCAACACAACACCTTCAACAGACTCAACATAAAACAGTTTTTTGACCGAAACATCGATGTTTCATAAACGTATCGGTGTATCATTCATCCCTACTTTTCATTCCATCTCGTTCGTTCCGGTCACCCGTCAGCCGTCAGTCCCGGGGGAGGCAATAATGTACAGCATGATATTGCACAGCACGATAATGCACACCCAGATAATCCGTGTCCACTGTGTTGAAACATATAAATTACGCACGAGGCGAGCGAGCAAAGCGAGCGTGCCGCGGCAGCGGCCGCAGAAGTGCCAGAAATTATTTTTTACGGTACTTACCAAAGTGGCTTCCAATTATCATGCTGTACATTATCTGGGTGTACATTATTGACACGTGACGATATTGCACATCCACATAAAGCACACCCCAATAATGTACACCCAGATAAAACAAATCCAAAAAGGTACGAAAGTGGATTCCAAATATCATGCTGTACATTATCATGTCGTACAATAACCGGACTCAGTCCCGGTCTCGGTCTCACTGATCTCGCTTCTCGCTCCGTTCGGTCGCTGCTTTTTGGAAATAGGAAGCTGAATGACGCGCGTGATGAAGTTTTAATTTTACGCTAGAAACATAGTTTTGTTTGTTGAATTCCAATTAATCTAATACATTTAGTAAAGTTAAGTATAATGGCTGATAAATATGATAACGGCTACAACAGCAGCGATTTCAAGAGGAATTCGCAGCAAGGCGCGAGCAACGAGTCTCACCAAGATGGCGAAGACGGCGTCAAATTGAATGAAAAAGCCGGTGAATACATGAGAGAATTGCTGGCCGAAAAGATAAAACTGACCACTGGAAAGTTCCCGGTATCGACTAAACTTATTGACCAAGGTAATATTGATGAAGACTTGTATATCGCTTTGTAAATAAATCGATACAAACAAAGACGCTAACATGGTACTTGTGGCTCCTGTCACCCTAAAATATCTTGATATCGAAGTTTGAAGGCTAACTGATGATATCAACATCTCGCTAGATAGATTCGGTAACGGTATACGATGATTCAAGGTTGACTCATGACTAGACAGGTCATCGACCTCATGGTAATTTCCGCCAATTCACGTACTTGTTGCCCTTTTTTTGTGATTAGCTTTTTTCGTGAAAGTAGCTTTATGCAACTCAAGGTCTGTATTTTTTATATAGATAGAACGTTACTAGTTCAATACTTAGTTTTAAAATAAATTAGGTCAAATTAGTTATTGATTAAATCTTGATCCCACAGAGGTTGCAAAAGTGCAAGCATCGGGGAGAACGCCAGGCAGGGACAACAAATACCTGGATGTGTATAGGGAAAAACCTGCCAAGGTGTCGGTCAAGGTCCTGGTACCATTGAAGGAACACCCTAAGGTATTTATTTCTATCTTATGCATGGACATGATGTCTCAAGAGAGCACACTCACTGGAGCACAAATTAAGAGGTTGACTACCCACAAACCTGTTTATAGTCTGAAGACAGACAGCCGATTCAAATTGAACAAAAAATATATCACAGTAATAGTAGGTTAATAACCATAAAGAGGTAGAACACACAAAGAGAACAAGTGTTGCAGTGTTGACTAAAGAATAAAATAGACAGGACATTAATTAACAGGTTGCCAGCTTGCCGGTGTTCATAAGTTCTAAAGAGTGGCTCTTCATAAAGAGCCAAATTGAAGCAGCTGGTACTTTGGTATAATATCAAAACACGATCATCATCTTCCTGACCTTATCCCTCGCTAAGTGGGGTGGCACAACAGGTTTTCTACTTCCACCCTGTTATAAAGAAATGTAATTTCAGATACCTAATATACATTTAAGTCTTTTTAATTGCTGTAATTTGTTTCTTAGTTTGTAAGGTATACTAAGGAATTTTCATTCATATAAAATTGTTCTTTTCTCTAGTTCAACTTTGTGGGCAAACTGCTTGGACCCAAAGGCAACACAATGAAGCAGCTACAGGAAGAGACCATGTGCAAAATGGCAGTTTTAGGAAGAGGATCCATGAGGGACAGGTAACAACAAATAAATACTTACTCAATATTTACTAGTCATCAAATAATATCAAATATATACAAGGTGTTCCAATACTTGTATTTAAAACTTCAGGGGGCTAAAATACCCATCAATATGAATAACTTTTTTTAAGGAACCAACACTGTGAATGCGAAAAAAAAAACAGCTGCTTCATACTAAAGTTCAATACCTTACCTGGCTGTAATGTATGAAATAGCAGTTTTTTTGAAAAAAATTAATGAAATCAAATCTTAATTTTACACTACACCTAAAAAATTTACAATATTTACATTTGTACAACATACACATGAAACAGTTGAGCTATCTGCAGACAGTTGCGAATGATCTGGAGATAGCTCAACTGATCCTAGTCATTGCCAACTGTTCTTATTCATAGACAAAAAGAAGAGGAACTCCGTAACTCCCTGGACCCCAAGTATGCGCACCTGACAGATGAGCTGCATGTAGAGATCACATCCATCGCACCACCCGCTGAGGCCCATGCCAGGATCGCCTATGCACTTGCCGAGGTTAAGAAGTATCTTATACCAGACCCAAATGACGGACCTGCCATGATGTGGGGACAGCCACCTATGGAAAGAGGTAATGGTGACAATAGTAATATGTAGAACCATATGGTGTTTATTTTAAAATTGCTTTGTGCTTCATATGTTTTCTGACTCCGATTGGGACCACACCAAATCTCCATTATTATATTTTAGTAAACTAGGTGAATCTAGGCCCACGCTACTACTACGAAAAACACGCAAAATTTTGAAACGAAAAATTGAAAATGTGTGCAATGCTAGTATAACTTAAATGTTGAAGGAAAACATATTGGCTAATTTATTAATAGATATGTATATTCAATAAAATCACAAGGATCACTTTGAAAGTTTATGTCTATACATATAATTACCCGAATAGACCAACAGAAGTGGAGATGGACAGGCCACATGATCCGAGATCCTCAGAACAAATAGTCTAAAAGTGTCACTGATTGGTACCCCAGAGATCGCAAGCTCAATAGAGGGCATCAACAGATGAGATGGAAAGACTATAACTTACAGCTGGTTATCACTATAGAAGGGTAGCATGCGACAGAACCCAGTAGTTAGAGAAGGCCTATGCCAAGAAGCACACCAAACTGCGGGACATCCTATAATTTAGTCTATAACTTTATTTATTACAAAAAACGAGTAAACCGAAGTTTGAAATAAATGGCTTATACTTGGTACTTTGTGAGCGGACTAGTTTCCGCAAGTAGGCCGCTGGTGGGCCCTTTTTGCGTGAAGGGTGGTGGTTGCTAGTTCAGCCACCTGATGTCCTCTTGGAAGGCCAGCAGCTCGCTTATGCTGATGCAGGCTTCCCTAGGCGTCTTCGGTTAAATGGTTTAAATTATCTTATCTCGTACACAGATATGATGCCGCCGTCAGGTCGCGGCGGACACGGGCGCGGGCCACCGCGCCTCGCCGCGCCGCCCATGCAGCGCCTGCCTCCCAAGACCAAGGTCATCAGCATCCTGGACCGCGCGCGCTCAGCCATGGAGGCCAACTACAGCTATGACGACTACGGCGCGCCGGAGCCGCCGGTAACTATTTATAACATACATTTGATAATCCTCATAGATCAGTTGGTAGTTTCCTTCAGCCTTCTGCACTGTAGGCTGTGGGTTCGATCCCCACTGTTATCAAACATTTGTGTGATTAGATAGTTGTGTAGAAAGACATCCAATATTTATTATTTGCAAGAACACAACAGTTCTAACTAGCTCTACTGGTCCATTTAGTTGGTTCGTTTCGAAGACAAAGCACATGTTATGGAAGTGACATGGTATTTAAAAAATGTAAAGTACCTTAAAAATAGATTTAAAAAAAGTCGCTTAGCTCATAAAAAAGGTAATTGGGTTAATTAAAAGTAAAGGGGGGCCATCTTTATTTGCGCTTTCTAGTTCGTACTGAAGAGCTTTTTGCCCCAACGCCGTTGCCCTGCTGACTGCTACTTCAAGAGGCTTCACTTTCCGCAGCGGAAAATAGTTTAAAAAAAATCTTAATGTATCCTCAGATGCGTGTGCCGCCCCGTCAACAAGACCAAGAGTTCTACTTCGACCGCGCGCCGGAACGCTTCTACGAAGACGAGCCTTACTACAAGGACGAACCCCGTAATGAGTACAAGCAATCCACAGCTCGCGAGGTTCCTATTTATACTTATACTCACTCCCGTTCATATCTTAAACACTGATCAAGCTACAATAAGTCAAAAGAAAAATTGCGCTTACTACAATGATATAAAAGCGAGCAGTTCTTAGCCTGGGGCGTATCCTTATGTACCTGTGTCTAACCCGTCACCAAAATGGTACAATAAATTTCTGTAAAAATACAGAAGAAAACCATGTAAAATACCCAAAAAAAATTTTTGCTAGCTTACCTATTGTATTGCAAATACACGAAAAACGACGCGGCTCGCTTCGCTCTTCACTTTCCTCTAATGATGATCAGTGACCATCAAGGAATAACAATTAACATAATTAGTTTCAGGAGTTTATAAAAAAAGTAGAATGTAACTTAAAATGGAAAACATCTTCACAACAAACAACAATCTTGTGGTTAAAGATATTTATTTCTCAAAGAACAGAGTTCAGTTACATAGAATAATACATATTACAGAATGTGTGTACACAGTGTACTGGTTTGAGTCCAGTGACGTAACAGTGATATACATAAAAGTAACTATCTTCGCCATTTCTGTCCAACTACTTCCAATATTATGAGACGATCACGATAATATGTGTAACATAAAAATATGTTGTGTTCCAGGTCGGTACTCGGCGTCCGCAAGCCGGGCCCCAGCGCCACCACGGCGGCGGCGGCGGCCACAACTCGTACGCCAGGGCCCAGCCCTACGGCCGTCCGCAGAAGTAAATATCCCGAGATAAATGTCGCTTCATAGTTTACCCGCCCTGTTGTACCCGCTTATAGTAACCATTCGTGTATTTTGTAGAGACAGAACTGGACGACTTTAGATTGGCACACTGTACAACGCAAGTAGCAAGTTTATCCCTGCACGTCTTAGAACCAAGAATTCGGATAGATTTGCATGAAAAGAGCCGAAGTATACTTTAGCGTACTGGTTTATTCAAATCAGTTGCTAGGTATTTTAAGGCCGATGTTCGGTCACTGTTCGGAAACTCAGTGACCGAGGTATACCCAATGACTTGAAGAAAACTTGTATGACAATAGCTCATGGTTTTACAGGTCTGGGACTAAGCCGCGCAACCCTTAAACAAGTAAGTTCAAATCTGGTGGTCTCAAATATTATGCAAAATACCAAAACTCCACAAAATTAAGACCATACACCAGACCTGTGCAAATTTATTTTCAGCTAATATCTTAAAACTAATTTAATATTAATTTTCCTCTGGACCAATAACTTGACGGTAGAAAAAATACTAACATGGTAGACAATTTTAAAAGCAACATTCTTTAAAATTATTAGTATTGTAAAAGCATAAAGCAAACAATGCTTTCAACTTTAAAATATGTAAAATGCGTGAGAGCATTCGTTTATTACGTTCGAATAAGAACACAAGATTTATTTTTAATTTCTATATAAAAATGTGTTAGGGCATGTAAGGTTTTCGCAACTTAGAAACATAGATTTTTAAATAACTTCAACATGTTTTATCAATAAAAGTTGATTCTATAGATAGAAATAAAGTAGAGCTAGACTTGCTATATTAATAAATATATAAAAAACTACAAATCAAAAAAAAAATATTTTAAACATAAAAAAAATGGTTTCAACTCCATAAAGCACATTGAAGCATGTTGAAAAGTACCTAATAATAAAAATAATTGTATTCAATTTTTGTGTGACTATGTAATAAATAAACTGAGAAAATGTAAAATTGGACTTTTGATTTTAATAGCAATATCATTAATTATTTGTAAAGATACCCTTGATTAGGTAAAATCTAAAGAATGATTAAAGAGACCAAATTACATTGCCAATATTTTTATTTGTGTTTTTTACAACTTTGTCTATGTTTTAAAACTCAACCTATAAAGTGTTATATCGGGCTCAGAACAAAAGTACCTACTACGAAAATTAAAATAATTAAAACTCAAAAGGCATTTTTATCTCACAAATCACAAGGATAACTCTAAACGTCTTAAATTAGGTTAATCTAGGTAGTCTACTTAAAAGTACTTATGCCAGGGTTCGTTTGTAAATTTTTGACGTCTCCAAAAAAACTGGTGAGTCTAAAATCAATGTATTTTGTATATCTGTATGTAAATATAAGTAACAAAATAAATTTAAGACAAAATAATAAAACATTGGTCCATGAAATCACACCAAAAGCATGAAAACTACAGCAAGCATTGGAAAAACGATGGAGAATCTAAACGTGAAGAAAATAAACCTAAACAAAAATCAAAACGACATAAATCAAGCAATAATGAAGAATGCTGGTTTTGGAGGCCTCGGTAAGTTTGTTTTTTTCTAGCATTTTTTACAAATTTTCCGTTCAGTAGATGTGCGCCGACGTACAAAACGGTAAAACTGAAAAAAAAAATAACAGCGGAGCCAAATCACCTGTTAAACCTACCTACGACCTATAGTCGCGTTAAACTCTCGCTGCAGGCTCGGTCAATGCTCAACCTATAGTCGCTTTAAACTCCCGCTGCAAACTCGGTCATAAATCATCTTAACACACGCTTAAACAAAAGGATCGTCCGTTCTCCTAAGTGCGAGAGAGAGAGAGAGCAATATTGCTGTCTCGATCCGATAACTTTTAACCGAGCCTGCAGCGAGAGTTTAACGCGATTAGAAACAGGCGATTTGTGTTCCTTTCGACCATGTTAGTGGCACTACACTTTGGCAAAAAAGACTAGAAACAGAACTAATTTGACATGCGGGTGTTTCGCATAGGTGCGAGCAAGATCGCATGTGAGTGAACGAAAATGTATGGAAAGTAGCGTCTATTCTTTCAAGACTATTTTGCCAAGCTGTACCTTTTTCTGCCGCCAAGCAGCGTTGCTGTGTTTCGGTTTGAAGAGTGTGGTTACCGGTGTAATTACAGGCACATGAGGCTTAACATCTGTATGCCTCAAGTTGATGGACGAAGGGCAGTGCATCGTAGGGCGTGTTCCTATCGTGCGTGACTTACGAGGCAATGCCTTTTTATAGGTGATAGTTACCACTTAACATCAGGTGGGCCACCTGCTAGTTGTATAAAAAAAAGAAAATACCTCTTGAACCATATTGCAAGTCTGCTGATAAAAATGCAGTTTATCTAACTCGCCTAAGAGTTTATACAGTCGAAATGCAGATATTTCGACTGACAAAATAAAAACGGTTCAAGACAAATTTTGCAACTGGTTTGTTGCGGTAAATGTAGATAATCTGCATAATCCTATTGTGTCCTAATAATTGTTCTACTATATTCTATTTAAAGTTTCAACCGAATTCAGGCTAGATGGCGTGACTCTACATACATACATAAAATTGCTTGACCTGTTTCCCATAGGGGTAGGCAGACTCCACGGATTTCGACTTGCTACGATCCTTACATAACTCTTTCGCTGGATCACTCGTGTAACATTCTTCATACATTTTTTTCGGTTTAGAGTACTCTTGACCTAGCCTTTCTCTAGAACGTTTGCTAACTGATCGAGATACGTCCGTTGAGGTATTTCCTTGCCAACAGTCCGATTCAAACTCGCCTGATGCATGCACCTGTTTCATCTTCTTTCATCCATCCTCTCCACAAGCCCAAACCATCGTATACCTTTCTCTACCCTCATCACTATGTCTTGCACTACACATTTCTCTTTAATAATCAAAATCAAAATAGTCTTTATTCAGTACAAAAGTACCACTTTGAAACGTCTTATATACTAGGTGAATCTATCGCTAGTTCCTCGCGACCAAAGCCTAGAAGAACGGGCAAAAATCTTACGGCTTGGTTCCTTGCGTTTTTTTGTATGATCCTTTTTACAATTTTATTATGGTGTACCTACTTAATTGTTTAGTGTTTTTAATGAGTTGGAGCATAGTTCAGTCCCAAGCTTTTTGTCATCTAATCAGATATTTTATAGTAAGCTTTTGTAAAAAGTTTTCTGTTTATTATGTTTTTGAATTTACTAATCGACAACGTTAATACTGTTCCTCACTCAATCAATCACACCACACATATTACGTAACTCTTATTTCTACTGCATTCGTATTGGTACGTGAATCTTCGCGTGATAAAATTAGGAAATTTCAGATTAGGAGCTTCGGCAAACTGCGGACTTGCTATCGGCCGATAGGTCTGTGGGGATTCTAATTCTAACGTGTGCGTGTGGATTGAGTGAGCACCCTCTGAAAAAAATCAAAAAAATACTAGTCATTTAGTTAAAACTCTGAAACCATTTGTTAAACCAATATGGCAATTTGTTAAAGCCTAAAACAAAAGTTATATCGTATAAGGTGTGCTCACTCAGTTCTCACAGACAACCCTCGAGATATGCTAATGTATTGAGTTTACACAAAAGATTAGTATGCTAGTATTTAGTTAAAGTTATGACAAGCTATGGTTTAAAGTTTCAGCTCTCCAAGTGCCGTATTTAAAAATTAACAATTGAATTACTGTGCTCACTCAATCCTCCAATTTCAGAAAGCCCGATTTCTTACTAACTAACCATATTATTAAACTTTATTGTATTTCTAGCTTAAGCTTATGACCAACAGGCTTTTGTTAAACACTAAACGAACCTCTATCATGATACGTATTTGAGTAATTAAATAATAAAGGTGCTCACTCAATCCACACGTTTTCGGAAATTTAAAAACATTCATAGCGTAAAGTCTGTAAACATTACAGCAAATGTAAATGGCTCAGGATTTAGTTAAAAGTTTTAACTAAATCTCCACGGTTTCATTTTGCAGATTAATTGTTTAGTTTATGAAATATTCTTATTTTATTGTTTGTATGAGAATTTGCAATGTAGGGTAACCACACGTCTCAAAATGCAGGATTTACGTTTATTTACTTACATTTATTTACGTTCAATATGCTGATCTTGCAACAAATAAATATTCACGAATGAAGATTAAGTCGAGAAGTGGGTACTTTCGTAAAAAAAATATAAATTGGATTAGGCTGCGTTCAGAAAAACAAAAATAAATAGGAATGGTTCCCGTCATTCAGTCACTAAAAAACGAAGCTTTTCATCAGAACGGGGTCTTTGGTTGAGTAAGATATGCAAACTCACGGATCAGTGGTTAGCTAAATTTTACAAATCTAATCTATTTGAAGTTCTTCGTTCACTCGATCAATTACGGGGTCTTGTAAACGATAGTTTACTGTTTACAGTTTTCTGATATTTAGTTTTTTTTAATTTATGAAACGTTAACAGAATTTCGAAAACGAAGTATTATAATTTTGCACCCGCCAAAGTATTCCAGAGCTTGGTCAGATCTCTTGGCCTTATCTTATAGGGGTATTATGTTACACTTTGTATTTAATTTCAGTTAACTGAAGTTTCATTTCACAGAAATACAATGTCAGATTATCAGTTAGTTTTTTTTTAGTTGACAGCAATACCTTTTCGTGCTCGAAACATTTGAAACTTTTGCCACATAATTTTCAGATAAATGATTACGAGAAACTTACCTGAAACCTTCTTCAACCCAACAGGAACACTAATAAATGTTGGATTATCAGTTTTTTTTTATTTCATTTAATATCTTGAAGTCGAAGTTAGTAGTAAATTTTACCACAAACTTTGCTTAGTGCATGCGATGACATCATAAAAAGTAAAAAAAAAAAGGTATGTCTAACGGCATTGTTGTATCGGCTGTGGGATACTAGGTGAAGTGCGTCGTGAAACATGTTAGCGTGGCATACAGCGGCATGTCATGCAAAGGTAAGAATGTCATGAAGCAAAAAGAGTGTATGTAGTAATAGTATGAAAGTATGAATGTGGATGAATTAAAGTGTAGAGGTAAGCCAACAAAATAGAATGGATTATATGAAAGATGACGGGTCAGCAGAAAGGAGTGACTACTGAGATGAGGGATTATATAGGAAAATGGAGAGAAATAACCTGTTGTGCCTATGTGAACATGATGTGTGGAAAATAAGATTACAATAACGTAAATCATCTTTATTTACATAGAAATTAAGAAAAAAATCCTGCATTTTGAGACGTATGGTTACCCTACATTACAAATTCTCATACAAACATTAAAATAAGAATATTTTATAAACTAAACAAATAATCTGCAAAATGAAACCGTGGAGATTTAGTTAAAACTTTTAACTAAATCCTGAGCCATTTACATTTGCTGTAATGTTTACAGACTTTACGCTATGAATGTTTTTAAATTTCCGAAAACGTGTGGATTGAGTGAGCACCTTTATCATTTAATTACTTAAATACGTATCATGATAGAGGCTCGTTTAGTGTTTTACAAAAGCCTGTTGATCATAAGCTTAAGCTAGAAATACAATAAAGTTTAATAATATGGTTAGTTAGTAAGAAATCGGGCTTTCTGAAATTGGAGGATTGAGTGAGCACAGTAATTCAATTGTTAATTTTTAAATACGGCACTTGGAAAGCTGAAACTTTAAACCATATCTTGTCATAACTTTAACTAAATACTAGCATACTAATCTTTTGTGTAAACTCAATACATTAGCATATCTCGAGGGTTGTCTGTGAGAACTGAGTGAGCACACCTTATACGATATAACTTTTGTTTTAGGCTTTAACAAATTGCCATATTGGTTTAACAAATGGTTTCAGAGTTTTAACTAAATGACTAGTATTTTTTTGATTTTTTTCAGAGGGTGCTTACTCAATCCACACACACACATTCTAACTGGGATGATGCCACAAGCGAACTTGCCTCTTAGATTCTTTGTTTTGTGGCCTTATGTCTTTTACAGGAGTGCTGCATGACTGATTGTTATCTGGAATATTGTTCTAACTTATTTTTTCATAATGCTATTTACAATAAACTAATTCTTACAAACTATTTGGTTTTATTTATGTTTAAATTTTTAGAATTAGGAAGTTTGAAATAAGCAGTAGTTTTAGTACAAAATTTTTAATAGTGGCTTCAAGATAAAATAGTCTGTATTATTTAAAGCTTAAATCATAAAATCTAAGAATATGTTATGATAATTATTAAGTATGCTTACAACTAATAAAATAATTACAAAGCCATTATGATAAGTTACAAATTTCAGACTACAAGCAAGGTGTTCCAAACTTTTATGTAGATTAATTTAATAATCATGAGGATGCCAAATGTCCTGTGAATGTTAATGCAAATACAAAATTAAACAGTAAGAGTGAATAACTTGCATAGGGATATTATGGCATCATCACCCACACAACCATACCATTAGTCTGAAAATATGTAGTATAATAAAAAAACTTTAAATATAAATAATCATATGTACATTATCTGTTAGTCTGATGTGTTCTGTATAACAATTAGAATAAATTCACGGTCTGGTGCAATAAGGATCTCATGTCTGCGACTTCTCACTCGCAGAAAGGTTAATTCATTTGTAGAATCCTGCAACATAATTAAAAAGAAGGGTGATTCACACATCAGTGAAGTCACAGTACCGGCACAGTTTCATACATTTTGGCACTGAAAAGTGGGAATGCATACATAGAGAAAGTATGAGAGAATATTTCACATTGTACCGGTACTGTGGCTTCACTGATATGTGTGAATGCACAATAGCAGAATGGAGTGTGATTATATTATATTGGCATACCAGGAGAGATCACAGGATGTGGGTGGCAGGTAATTTCCTGCAAATCTATAGGGGAGATCTTTGACCAGCATTGGACTTCTTCAGGCTGATATAATCATTTTACACAAATAACAGTTTGGGACATAGGTGTGTCTGTCACAGTGGTCTGGAAGAATATAACATACCATTTCACGAACAACATTTCTAGCTTTTTCAGTGAGCTGCCCAATTAATCCAGAATATAGCACTGACGTCGCATTGTCCAAAGAACTTTTGATTGGAATTCCTGAAATTTACCCATAAAGTTTTTGATCAGATCACAACATAGGTACCTATTGTAGGAAAGTATCACAATACAAAGTTATTAAAATGCAATGGGCTCTGACTATTTTGTGTTCAATGTGGATTTGAGGAAAGTTGCTATGGAAAGCTATGAGTTTATCGACCAAACCTTCATGGTTTACGATGACGACCCCCATAACACCTTTGTGGGCTTGAATTCTCTTGATCGTGTCTTCAACTTCAGTCGCCTGAAAGAGTAATATTGTACATTAGTTTTGCCATCGTCTACACTTGACGAAGCAACTCCGTGAATGCTTATTTACCATTTTTCTATAAATTTAAATTGAGGATTCGTATTTGACGAGAAGTGATAGGATGGATGACGAACCGAAGGATTGTTGTTTGTTATCTGTCATTGTCAAATAAGCGAGTGACGTCCGTATAGTTGACAGTTTTAAATTGACTGACACTTTTTATTTAAACAGACTAAAAAAATACCAAGACTTAGTAAAATGCTAGCGGATACCAGCTAGTGGAGCAGGTAGTTAGAATTTATGGGTGCCGATAATGTACAACCATGGATTGTACAGCCGAGGAAAACACAGCCCGGATTTGATGTACAATTTGGTCGCGAAATCCATGGCTGTGTAATCCAAGGGTGTACATTCCAAGCCGTACAAATTTTGCACACCTTTGGAAAGCACGACCCGATAAAACGCAGCCAAAATTTTGATGCCAAAACTTAGGCTTTGTTTACACTCGTCAATTACTTACTCACTCACTTGTTGATCCGACTCGGATTGGTTAGGTTATGTTAAAACATATTAATTACGCACGAGGCGAGCGAGCAAAGCGAGCGTGCCGCGGCAGCGGCCGCCGAAGTGCCAGAATTTTATTTTTTTCTAACAAAAATCTCTGAATAATTCTCTTATTTTATAATATTTTTAATCTGTGCTACTTGCCTATACTTACTGTGTAGTGCATCTAAACAGAGCATAGGCTTTCGACCAATCAGAGCATGGTCACAGAATCCATGGTCGTGCAATCCTGGCTGTACAATCCCGACTGTGCTGGGAAAGCACAGCCTGGAAAACACGGCCCGGATTTCATGTACATTTTGTACATGGAATCCGGGCCGTGTTTTCCAGGCTGTGCTTTCCGGGTTGTACATTTTCGGGCTGTGTAATACTTGGTCGTAAATTAACCGGACCCGAATTTATCGACTACAATAATATTACATACGATACTATGTTCTTTTACATACCGCGTTAAAAAAAAGTACTCAGCCGCCGCGTCGCGCGTCGTTTAGATGGCATCCCTTATTTTTTTTTGTGGTCATCTCGTTTTGTCCAACGCTTAGACTATGTCATGTCAGTGTCAGTCAAGTCATCCTTCCATCTAATCATCACCTGCTCCACCCGCCCGCGCACCGCTCCGCTCCTCGCTCGCGCTCACCACCTGAAAAGTTTCGTTGTTCGTTCTCTTTTCTTTCGGATAACTTGCGGTGCGTTGGAATATTTGGATGATTTTGGACAAAAATACTAAATATTAGTCGTATTCTGGGTGTCTACAATGGCAGATCAGTTGTCAATTCACGATGACATCAAACTGTAAGTAATCTAATAAATTCAGTCAACTTACCAACGAGTATTTTGTTGCTGATGGCGATCAATCTTTCTTGAAATCATTTATTTTATAACTTGTACTATACATTCATGATAAATTTACATTTTTGTCAGAGGAAATAAGTATTTCCTATTCAGCATGCCATCAAACTCGTTGTGTATCGTTGCTCGGGTTCATTTCACAGTATCGTAAAATACCTATACCTATTTAATTCGATAATATCCTCACCTCGACATAAACCTATTGGACTAAAGAAATACTAATTCCAATTAACAATTACCATTACGTCACTTTTATTAAATTTGGTTTTAACAGTGCCTACAAATTTGTGTTTCAAAATGTACTTAGGTACATGATGAAACTCAACAAGAATTCAAAATATTCAACACTCAAGACAAGTACCCATAGAGAACGAGAATTGAGGGAACATTAAAATTGCATTTGGGGGTACATACCTCCCTGAACCTACAATTGAAAAACATTGCAAAGATATAGTACAAAACAAATACTTTTCAGGTATACAACTTCAGAGAAATTCTATTTGGAACCAACCATCAACCCAACTGAAATCTTGGTGATTGACAGGATCACTGGGGAAGCTTCCGTCAAAGGTATGTGTATAATAGATATGATTTCAATATAATAATATTACCAAAATCAATGGATTTTATGAGCCATTGGGTCTGAAAACAGAAATCCTGGAAACCGGAAACTTTTCTGAGTTATAAAGGAACTAATGCTAACCATAACGCTAAGTTCAACAACAAAGAAATTTATAAGAGATCTGGAGGGATCAACTATAACTGAGGATCAAATTTTTCAAAAAGTGTGTTTATAGTTCTTGTTAAATTTGGGAGCAGTTTATTTACCTTTGTATTTGTTCCAGAATATGGCACAGTCAAGATCCCCATACCTGCAAATGCTTACCGTCCAATATGTGGGTTCCTTGGATCGATCAAACTCGTATCGGGATTCTACCTTATTGTGGCTAAATATAGGATACTGGTCGGCAAATTGAATGGTCATGACATTTTTCAACTGGCCGGCACCGAACTAGTACCTTATGCTAGATCTACAACACATCTCACAAATAAACAGGTATAAAGTAAACAGTTCTTTGTGTCTTCACAGCTCAGTTGGTAGTAGCTGCCTGCTGTCTGTGTGTCATTATATTATAAGGCCAAAGGCCCCTATTCATATTCCCTGCCATTTTATAGCGGCTCTATAGAGTATCGCTGTCACTTTCATGACATTGGCTTTCATGATTTTGCTAAAAGGATACTTTATTTTATTTTTAAAACTTAGAAATACTGCAAATTTTTTCTAAAAATTACTTGCTGCGTCTGGGAATCAAACCGACTCCAATGTGAAAAATTAACATCCAGTATTTTTATGATGCCAATCGAAAGAATGGATAAAAAATAAAAATTCCTCTTAAGTAACATAGTAAGTACATATCTTATATCTTGAAACAAAAGAATAACGTAAATTGTGATAACTCGATTGTCGTATTGCTTTTTGTATACCAAATTTTTCATGTATAGAAGTCATCTAGCGGTGTTAGATCTGGGAATCTTTGTACCAATCAGTACCCCAAGTATGAGTTGTGTTTACCATATTTGGTTTCGAACGAAAAACGAAAAACCAAATATGATACTTGGGGTATTGAGTAGGAAAACATTCATTCAGGAACTTGGTTGCTCTTCGACTATTATAAGCCAGAAGTTTAAGAACAACATTATTTTTCTTTTAAATTTGCTTTCTGTCTAGATAACAGAGAATGCATTCAAATACTAAGTTTTTATCATTTTATCTGCACGTGCACTTATAATAAGGAAAACAGTGCCATGAAGTCGTTTATTTAGTAGGTACTTACTTATTTTACTTATTACGAATGATCAAAGCTATCTATGTATTGATAATATCGATATTTTTCCAACGTCGTCGTCGGCAATAAATAATTTTCTTGAAATTTGAATCAAACATTTTACGTTATTCTTTTGTTTCAAGATACCATGTTACTTAAGAGGATTTTTTATTTAATATCCATTCTTTCGATTGACATCATAAAAATATAAGGTGTTATTTTTTCACATTGCAGTAGGTTCGATTCCCAGACGAAGCAAGTAATTTTTAGAAAATCTTTGAATGCAGTATTACTAAGTTTTAAAAATAAAATAAAATCTCCTTTCAGCAAAATATCCTATCTACAATATTTAAGCTACTTTCACTTCATGTCGCATAGTCTTGGGACGCCCTGTATAATAACACCGTCAGCCATCGGGTTCCCATAATACAAGCTTTACTTAGTTTGTGACTAGATAGTGCAGTGTGAAAAGTCCACTAATTATTTATTTATGTTTTACAGATAGAAGACAACAATACTTACGAACGTATGATCCGCGCCGCGTTAGACGCTCCCGGGATATACTTCTCGTATGGATATGATCTCACACACACATTGCAACGTCTGCATTCCGTGGCCACTGACTTCCATAAGGTCCTGAATCTATTTTATACCATTCCCCCTCTTAAAAGCTTATTTTATTCACTGAAAACAGTGAATAAAAAACTCTTTTACTCACTGTTTTGGTGTTTGAATTTAGAACACATCAACATTCGTTCTTCATCTCCTCAATGCTATACAACCTCCTTGCGCAAAAAAGACTCGATACAAATCCTTGTTCAAAGAATACTCGACATACAAACTCCTTGGGCAAATAACTCTTCGAGATTTGATTGGTCGACATTAGAATAAAAATTGTTTTGAGTTCTATTTTAATTAATTTAAGCTTCTTTTTTTCTGCATGAAATGTATATTTTCTGTAATATTTCTTTTTCTCGTAGTTATGGTATAAAGTATAGTATGCAACTCTTGAATAAAACGGATTTATATCGAGGGCCATGCATCACTCGCGTCCCTCAGGATTCTAACACTTGAATCACTCGCTACGTTCGTGATTCAATCGTTAGAATCCTTCACTTGCTCGTGATTCATCTATGGCCCTCGCTTTAAATCCGTCCTTTATTCACTAATTGCATAATATACTATTATTGCGAGAATATCACAAATTACGCATATGGACTACATGAAGTCAAGCGGTAAACTTCGGTTATAAAATAAAACCAGCCAAGTGCGATTCTATTTTTTAGTATTTGTTTTTATAGCGGCAACAGAAGTACATCATATGTGAAAATTTAAACTGTTTAACTATCACGGTTCATGAGATTCAGCATGACATACGGACAGACAGACAATCAGACGTACGGACAGCGGAGTCTTAGTAATAGGGTCCCGTTTTACCCTTTGGGTATGGAATCAAATCCCTAAAAATCAATGAGTTTGCTTCTATCCTATGCTATTTAGCAATTGCATTGCAATTGAGTATATTATATTGACACCTTTAGTCCCTCCAATCTTGTTTTCTTTCTTACGAAAAACTTGTAAACTAGAAAAAAGTCTTAATCTTTTTCAAGGAAAAGTTATTTGGATAAAAAATATATTTTGCTAAACATTTTTATTGTTATTCTACAAAACTTGACGAATAAATTCTGTTATTTCATCTTCAAAAATGTTAAGATGTGCGAGCGAGAAGTTGTTAGGCAGTTGTCAGCCTGTTAAGTTGTATCGGTATGGTTTCAGATGTCATTAGCAAATCGCGCTGATGCAAGGTTCCTGTGGAACGGCCACCTGCTCAGAGACTACTCACACCAGCAGTTTTCTAGATTCGCGCTGCCCATAATTCAGGGCTGTATCCTTTGCAATGACTACTTCTTATAAAGATTTTTTATTAGTAAGCGAACAAACCCTTGAAGCACCCTGTACAAAAAACTGTAAAACATTGTTTTTTTTTTTATAAACATTGTTATTTGCTGAAGCTCTTTGTGCAGGGCTCTTCTGGGGAAGTACTACCACCATGCCTTTTTCTGCCGCCAAGCAGCGTTGCTGTCGAGAGCACTGGTGGTCTAGTGGTAGCGGCCCCGCCTTTCGATCCTAAGGTCGTGGGCTCGAAACCGGTCGTGCACCATGAGTTTTTCTGTTCAAAAATTTATTTGCACAATGCCAGAACTCTCAAACGGTGAAGGAAAACATCGTGAGGAAACCGACATGTCGTAGAACCTAAAAAGTTCTATAACGTGTGTCAAGTGCTCGAAAGGAGCCACTTGAGGCGCACTTAAAATCCTTTCACCACACTGTTTCGAAAGAAATTAGTGACACGACAAGAGAGAGCGTTGCTTTGTTTCGGTTTGAAGAGTTGTTGCCGGTGAAATGAGGCTTAACATCTATATGCCTCAAGCTGATGGAGGCAGTGCATCGAAACGCGTTCCTATCGTGCGTGACTTACGAGGCAATGTTTTGTTATAGGTGATGGTTACCACTTAACCTCATATGGGTCAACTGCTTGCTCCATCAGCATGTTTAAAAAAAATAAGGTGGATAATCTGCAAAAGTTTATCATCAGAATTTCCTTAGCCCGCAGTACAGTCGTGTCCATAAACCACATAACAGTTTGCGGGCACCAGCTGACGTGGTCCCTCGTCTCGCGGAGATGTGTGGAACGTGCCGGTACCAGGCTGTTCATGCGAGGAGTCGACGCACAGGTATGTAAAGAAATTGTTAATAAAACACAATACATGGATTTGTTTGATGGTTTTATCTTATTATGCTTTGAAACTGCTAGATATTGGTGCTATTGCAAAAAATGTAATCAAAGTTTTTATTGATGGGAATCAACATTTTTTGCAATTATTTTACTATATTTTTGATATATGGTGGTAAAATAGTAAAATAAATTTCGCAGCTATTTCTATATTCTAAGAATAAGAATCATTGCAAAACTGTGTAAATCGATCTTACAGAGGTTTTTTTTTTTTTTTATACTAATCCTATAGCCATCCTTGACCACCCATTGCAGATCATAATAGGTAATTTAAGATTAGTCTTAGGATGTAATTAGGTATCCACATATTTTTAATTGAACATTTCTTATTTTTAATTAAACATTTCTTAATATACTAGTAGTTCGCCCCGAACTGAGATCTCGTGATGCGACCCGACGAACGCATCAAAACTTTGAGTCGGTAGTAGTCAGAGGCAAGTCCAAACATTATCTTTGGACTTTTTTCTGACTACCGCCTGCTAACTTGGTATGGTTACCAAGTTTCAACTCTATTGGCCTATTTATTGAAGAGTTCCGTTGAACAGACCTTGGCTCCATCATCAGACCTGGTCGTCGTCACCATTTTTTGAGAACTGAGTACTTCCTTAAATTATTTCAAGAAAAAAAAATAAGAAAAATCAAAGGAACTGGCCGACCAGTAGAAAAACCTTGATTTCAACGAAACTCTTAGAGATGGGAGCTCTTGGATCGCTGGTTATCTTAATTTAACTTTTTAAATTTTATCTCGAAAACCGAGCGTCCCAAAAAAAAAGTAAAAATTGTTTTGGAATGTCCAAACAAAGCCCTTTCATATGACATGTAACTTGATTTTTTTATGTAACTTTTTTTATTTTTGCCCTCTTAAAAAACCCCATATCTCAAAAACCCTTCATCCGATTTTACTCATATACTTACCAGTAAATTTCTCAAGTACAAGCTATCGACATATCAAATTTCATGGAGATCGGATCAACGGTTCTAAAATTATCGCCAGACAAACATACATACATACATACATACATACATACATAAAATGCCAAATCGCCCAAGTTGAAACTAAGATCTTCGTTCGCTTCGCTCACTCGATCAATTAACGTTGACATACATTCCCAATACCTGCATACCTAGTTTTATTTTTCGTGCCTTATATTATAACAGATAACACCAACCTAGAGGTTTTTTACTGTAACTATACCTGTCTACCAACTATACGCATTATAATTTGAAACCTCGTCCTGCCTCCATGTTGCCATACCCTATGCAGGGTCCATGTGATACTTGCTAACACCTAACAACAATGTGTGTACCTAAACTAAACCATGTTAAGCAATAAATGTATTGAGTATTCCACTTAAAGTAGTTACATTTAAAATTATATACATGATGCAAGCTATAGCATAGCAAAAATCATGAAATTCTTGTGACGTAATTCATGGATGGCCCCCAAGAGATCCGAGAGTATATCCATCAGGAGATCATAGGCATGAAGCTGTTTTATACTGCACTTTGTGTATGCTTTACAAATCAGTAAAAATATACATACTGACAAAATAAGTTCACTCACACTCTTACTCGACACAAAATATAATCTCATAACAAAGTCAACTATTTCCCCAGGGCAACGTAGCTAACTTCGTAGAGACGGAACAGATAGTGGAGCGCGGCGGCGAGAAATCCTCCTTCGTGCAGACTCGCGGCTCTATACCTCTGTACTGGAGCCAATACCCGAACATAAAATACAAGCCGAGTATGACTCTTTCTCATGAAGACCATGTGGCAGCTTATACCAAGCATCTGAGGGACCAGCAGCAGAGATATGGCAACCAGGTGCTGGTGAATTTGGTGAGTCGATAAGGTTTTTATACTTTGCTAATGAACAAGGAGATGGTCCATGTGTTGTTAAGAAGTTTTAAGAGTAGTAGAGCTCTTTGTGAAGGGCTCGTACTTACGTAAGGGAAGTACTACCACCACGCCTTTTTCTGCCGCCAAGTAGCAACGCTGTTTTTCAGTCTGAAGAGTGTGGTTGTCGGTGAAATTACAGGCAGATGAGGCTTAACATCTGTTTGCCTCAAGTTGATGGACGCAAGGCAGTGCATCGTAGGGTACGTTCCTATCGTGCGTGACTTACGAGGCAATGCTTTGTTATAGGTGATGGTTACCACTTAACATCAGGTGGGCCATCTGCTTGTTCCATCAGCTAATGGAATAAAAAAAAAGTACCTATAACAAAGTATTGCCTCGCACGATAGGAACGTGCCCTACGGTGCACTGCCCTCATGTGCCTGTAATTTCATCGGCACCTACACCTTTCATACTGAAACTCATTAACGCTTGCTGTGTTTTTGGTATAGGTGATGGTTACCACTTAGTATCAGATGGGCCATCAGGTTGTATTAGTAACAAGATTATAAAAAAAAATAACCTTGAGTTGGCACTTGGTACAAAGATTAATAATTTAATGGCGGAAAAAACAAATAAAATACATTAAAGTCGTAAAATTATACGTTTGCCGTGTGGAATAAAGCAAACTTATAATGACTTATTTGTTTTACTTCTACATGAGGCGCATCAAGCGCGTGAGCGCGAAAAAAAAACAGCTGTTTCATACAAAAGTTCAATACCTACCTGGCTAAAATGTATGAAACAGCTGTTACAGTGTTGGTTCCTTAGAAAAAGTTATTCATATTGATGGGTACTTTAGCCCCCTGAAGTTTTTAAATACAGGTATTGGAAAACCTTGTATAGGTTAGTGTTTGAGTTGAATATGTTTGCGTATGTGTATGAGAGTTCTCCTGATTACACAAATCTCTTGGCGAAGACAAGAGCTAATGTGATTCTCGCTAGCACGTTTAGACATATTGAAAATAAAAAATCACTAAACTCATTTTCGAAAAATCACAATCAACCATTTTGTGTGCTTAAGTACGAAAACTAGTAAAGCAAACTTTTGAGTAGGAAAACATTTATCGATCAAAATGAAATTTATACTAAACTGTGTGATTGCACACAAAATGGTTTATTGGGATTTTTCGATAATAGGTCAGTTATTTTATATCTTTCAACTAGCGGACCCGAAAGACGTTGTTCTGCATGATATTTCAAGCGACTGTAGCGCCATCTGCCGGGCTGATTTGTGAATCTAAACCATCCAGGATGCCACCCAAACGCATACAAAAACATTCAAATCGGTCCAGCAATTTAGGAGGAGTTCAGTGACATACACACGTACAGTAGAATTATATGTATAAAGATATGTCGAAACGTGCGAGCGAGAGTCACATTAGCTCTTGTATTCGCCTTAAGAGCCAGGTTTTCACAGGACACTTATAATCGGACACGTAGACAGCCTTCATAGCTCAGTTGGTAGTAGCTCTGCCTCCTACGCCGTAGGCCGTGGGTTCGATCCCCACCGAGAACAAACATTTGTGTGATGAACATAGAATCTGGTAATGGAGAATGGAATGGAATATGATGTCTGGGTGTTATAAAATATTATAAGTATGTATTTACAAAAAAAAAAAGTTTATATGTATTATATCAGCTATCTGGTTCCCATATTACAAGCTTTGGCTTAGTTTGGGGCTAGATAGTGCTGTGTGGAAAGTCCACTTATATTATTTATTTATATTTAATCGGAGTGGTTACCCTCAGATCGACCAGCGCGGCCGCGAGGAGGCGCTGGAGCGCGGGTACCGCGCGGCTGTGGCGGCCGCCGCATTACCCAACGTGCGCTACGAGCCCTTCGACTTCCACGCGGAGTGCCGCGGCATGCGCTACCATCGCCTGCAAGTGCTCATAGACAGGATCACGCATGAACAGGTGACATTATTTTTTGTTGGGACCTTACCTTACCTTTTTTGTTTTTTAGGGTTACAGGCACATCCCGGTCGCTCTGCCCCTCGGCAGCTAGCATGTCTGCAATGTCTGTACTGTACCTACTATTGTGTGTTTTATTTTTCTCTGATTTAATAGATTGTATTTAATTTAATGCATTAGGTATTATTAGTTTGAAGCGTAGCGTGTGCTGTCTTATAAATTTGATTATGTTTACCTTTTTCTGTATGCCTACGCCTCACTTAACTTCAATAATATATTATATTATTACATTGTAAAAGGATCATACAAAAGAACGGTAAGCCGTAAGTTTGTTGCCTGTTCTTCTAGGCTTTGGTCGCGTGGAACTGGCACCTAGAGTCACCTAGCTGTAAGACGTTTCGAAGTGATCCTTGTGATTTTATTGAATAAACACCTTTTGACTTTGACTTAACATTAGTATGAATATATTATTCCACAGACAGAATTCGGATACTTCCTCTCCCGCGGCGGCACGGTCCTCCTGCGCCAGAGCGGAGTCTTCCGCACCAACTGTGTGGACTGCCTCGACCGCACTAACGTCGTGCAGAGTCTGCTGGCGAGGCTGCAGCTAACAGCAGTGCTGAAGCTGTTAGCGGTGATCGCTGATGATACGCCGCAGCTGCATCTCGACTTTCTGTTCAATAATGTGAGCTTCATTCAACTATACTCTTCTTATAAGAATCATGCGCACAATGTACAGTCTGCTCGCGAGGCTGCAGCTAACAACAGCACTGAAGCTCCTCGCTATGATCGCTGATGATACGCTGCAGCTGCATCTCGAATTTCTGTTCAATAATGTGATTATGTGAGCTAAAGGAGTTGCTTCATCAATGCATGGAGCCTGGGTCGGCTCTGTACAGTGTACATAAATATCGCTTAGCAATATAGATAAATGTTTTGATTGTTTATTTTCTTGCGCTTCAAGATTTTCTTGGTCAAAGAGAGCGACACAATTTACTAAAAATATGACGGACTGACATGCGTGAAATGTCATTTTGACTATTGTATAAGTCAAGCTTGAACTTGAACAGGAACTCATGACTGTCAAAAAAAGCAACAAAACTGTAAAAGCAATGCAAAATGCAATGCGTCATGTCAATCGTCAATTAAAAACTGTCATGGCGGCTCTAGAAGTTGTCACATAGTAAAAAATTCGACGTGGTGTACATAGACCCAACCCAATATGAAATATGTCCTTTGAGACTGCAACATAATTTTCACAGTTTTAATTAGTAAGTGGTGCACTCTGTGACTGTTCTGAATAGATATCACTAATTCAACTAAATACAATAGTGGTTCCGGTCGGGTCAGCCTGTCGTCTGTAGGGTCACGTTTTATCCTTTGGGTACGGAACCCTAAAAAGCAAAGGAACTTCCCGACTACTAACAGAATTACGAAGATAACGAAACTCCTTAGGGATGGGAGCTTAATTTTCGCAATGTGTATATGTCGTACAAATTCCCTTAATGTTCATAATCATAAATCATTTATTTGCTTCAATGTAGGTACATAAAGATGACAAGAAAAATAAATAAGTAGCACTCATTCCCCATAGCTGGGATGCAAATTGTAGGTGTGGGCTTTATACATTTTGGTAGGTAGGTAGGTACTTTTTATACAAACAAAAGTAAAATTCAATAAATATAAAACAAACAATAGTAATCAAATGTCAAATCAAAATAATTAATAGTATGTTAGTATAGGTATAGTATGTCAAAATATATTAATCCATGTCAAAGTACCCCCTATTAAATAAAATTATGTTATGTCAATGAATTGCAGTAACCATTCTAACCTAGGAATCTTTTAAATTATAATAGCCTTTACTAATAAGCCAAAGTCTTAGATCTTTGGCTTATGTTCCAACCCTAAATGAAGGAAGAAGGGCAGGAAAATGATGATTTACGTTTTGTTTCTCAGGTATGGGCAGACCACGCTGACATGATATCCACCCAGTACTCCGGCACCGGCGCCTTGAAGACAGATTTCACGCGCACCGGCAAACGGACGCATTTGGGACTCATACGAGACGGCGTGAACTCGCTAACCAGATACTATAAGAATAACTTCAGCGATGGATACCGACAGGTGCGATTAAACTTGGTCATATTGAACAGATCAGTACCATACTTGCTTACCATATTTGGTTTTTCGAGATACCGATACGGAACTTTATGTTGCAAGTATGATGCAAAACCCGCAATGAACACGGAACAAAAATGAATAACCAAATATGGTAAACACAACTCATACTTGGGGTACGGGATACGGATTTTCTCGTCCGACCCCTAACACAATCTGTCTGTGTTCTTTAATATAATAAGTTTATATTTACAAAAAAATTGTTTATAAGTATCGGTAAAAAAGCATATCTGCCATCTGGTTCCCATATAGTAGTAGGTAGCTTTGGCTTAGTTTGAGGCGAGATAGTGTTATGGAATGTCCACCAATATTGATTTATTTACTTTATTTATAACCCACTTCACCTAATGTCCCCGTTCTTGTCGTATCACGAGTTTCTTTCGAAACAGTGTGGTGAAAGGTTTTCAAGTGCGCCTCAAAGAGGCACCCTTCGAGCACTTACTTGAGAACTTTTTACAACAATGAACGTTCTACAACATTTCCATTGGTGCACGAAGTTTTGAACCCAAGACCTTAAGATCGGAAGCCGGGGCAGCTCCCACTAGACCTTCTGTGGTCTCTTCCCTGTTGAGTACCTACCTACCTACCTACCTTTATACTAGTACCTATTATTTAAGCATAATAATTCTTTTACTGGATATAGGAGTAGAGGAAGGCCAAAGAAAAGATGGATGGATTGTGTGAAGGATGACATGGATAAGAGAGGAGTGACGACTGAGATGACGGATGATAGAGGGAAGTGGAGAGAAAAGACCTGTTATGCCGACCCCACATGAAGTGGGATAAGGGCAGGAAGATGATGATGATGATGAATAATTCTTTTACTGTGTGGAATGTCCAACAATATTAATTAAATAATCTAATTATTTCCAGGACACAATAGACTTGCTCCTAGGCAAGTATGCAGTGTGCGAGGGAGAAGGCATCAACGTACCGTGCCCACTGCGCCGCGACAGAGACTGGAAGTACATCACTGTAAGTACATTCACAAACAAGATGGCCGCTGACTGACAACCACGTGACCTGCGCACAGCAACAATACTGTAAAGAAATGGGTTCTTCGCAGCTAAGTCGCACGAGCTTTAGTTTTGAGAGTAGTAGAGCTCTTTGTGAAGGGCTCGCCCGAGGAAGAACTACCACCATCCCTATTTCTGCCGCCAAGCAGCGTGGCTGTGTGTCGGTGTGAAGGGTTTGGTTGCCGGTGTGATTACAGGCACATGAGGCTTAACACCTGTATGCCTCTAGTTGATGGACGCTTAGCAGTGCATCGTAGGGCACGTTCCTATCGTGCGTGACTTACGAGGCAATGCTTTGTTATAGGTGATGGTTACTATTTAACATCAGGTGGACCATCTGATGTTACTATTTACCATCAGGTGGGCCATCTGCTTGTTCCATCAGCGAGTTGTAAGTTTGACGGTTATCAACCTTAAATGCTATTCATAATTTTGTATTTTATTTCAGTTCCCGTCCGTGTTGTTAGTGGCTATGTCTATGTTCTGCGCGAGCGCAACACTACCACAACGGTACACAAGTGAAGTTCTCCTGTACTTGATGTTCTGGGGAGCGGCTGTGGGCGCCACTCTCACCTTTATATTCAGGTTTGTAGAGTGTATTATGTTATAGCATACTTTAAGGTTATGGTTGTTGAAAGAAATGTATTATACAAAATAATGCTAAATTAAATCAAGTTTCAAAATATTTTATTCATTAAAAACAAGTTTTAACAATCAAATGGGTTGGGATCTTTTATTTTTAGTTCTAAAGCCAGTATTCGAATGTACGTAGTATTGCAATTTATGAGCTACGGTTACATGGTTACTATGTCAACTGCACTATAATTATTGATCGAGTGAGCGAAGCGAACGAAGATTCTAGTTTCAACTTGGGCGATTTGGCATTTTATGTATGTATATATGTATGTATGAATAGAATAGAATAGAATCATTTATTGCACTTATGTTGTTACATATGGATCTTAAAGTAGGTAGGTACATTGTTTGTTTCAAACATAAACCCTGTTAGGGCACAGCAATATTCCACTAGGGGCGCTATATTATAATATGTAATTGTACTTAGTCTAATTAATATAAGAATCTGTTAAGAATTCTTGTAATGAATAGTAACAGTTTTCAGTTAGGAACCTTTTTAAAATATTTTTAAACTTTTTAACATTATATTCTTGTTTAATGCTATCAGGAATTTTATTATATATTTTCACACACATTGCATATGGTCCAGAATGTATCATTTGTAATGTTGAAGTAGGTCGAGCTAGCCTATTTCGTGGTCTAAGGTTTTGGGGTCGTGAGTATTGCGGGAATAGGTTTAAATTAGTTCTTACAAAATGACAAACTTCATAAATGTAAATACATGGTAATGTTAATATTTTTTCTTTTTTAAAATAAGGTCTACAGCTTTCCATTATGTCTAAGTTCAGAATTATTCTCAGACATCTCTTTTGCAATACAAATAAATTATTGATGTCGGTGCTATTACCCCAAAGTACTATGCCGTAGTGAAGCCAGGCATGAGCATAAGCATAATATGCACAAGTGGCAGTTTTTTTGTCTGTGTTTCTTTTAAGTTCATTTAATGCATAAGTAAATCTTGATAACTTTAACGCAACTTTTTTGACATGTTCTTTCCAGTTTATACTACAATCTATATTTATTCCTAACAATGAATAAGTTTTCACGGATTCTATTTTAATATTTGTGTTATTAATTATATAGTCAATATGTAATGGTAATTTTTGATAAGGTTTAAACTGCATAATTTTGGTTTTTTTTAAGTTAACTAGTAGGTTATGGTCAAACAGCCATTCAACAATTTTTGATATAACAGAGTCAAGATGAACATTTAAGTTGTTATTACTATTATTTTTATATGGCATTACGATTGATATGTCGTCTGCAAATAACGTACAATGACTATTTATTATATTTGGCAAATCATTTATATATATCAAAAATAATACACAACCAAGGACACTTCCTTGTGGTATTGATTGGGTTACATGATTTTTTTGTGACCTAACATTAGTTATTTCCCCTGTGTAGTTATTATAATATTGTATTTCTACTCGTTGTAAACGGTTTGACAAGTAAGATACAAACCAATCATGAGCTATACCTCTAACCCCCACTCCGTGTAGTTTCTCTAATAAGATCTTATATGTGACTCTGTCATACGCCTTGCTCATATCTAGTAATATGCCCACTGCATATTGTTTTTTATTAATTATACTAAGAATTTCGTCTATAAATTTATAAACTGCTAGTGATGTGGAGTGTTTTTTTCTAAAGCCATTTTGACTGTCGTTGAATAGATGAAATTTTTCACAAAAGGAATAGAGACGTTTTGACATCGCACTTTCAAATATTTTTGAAAATGTTGGCAATAGAGCTATCGGTCTATAATTATTGCAGTCCTTTTTGTCACCGTTTTTGTAAAGGGGTTTTATTATTGATAGTTTTAGTGCATCAGGGACTCTTCCTTCTGCAAATGATTGATTTATTAAAAATGATAGGGGGGGAGCTAATTCTTCTGCGCATCTTCTAACGAGAAAAGGTGGTAGTTCATCGTGACCAAAGCTTTTTTTATTTTTCAAATTTCGAATTAGTTCGAAAGTTTCTTTCATAGTCACTGGCTGCAAAAACATTGAATTTTCAGAAGGATTTATCACAGGCCGACCTGTTGGGGGTAGGCTGTTTAAGCTCTCCGTGGCTTTTCCTACTGATACAAAAAAATTATTAAATGAATTTACAATTTCTTTTGGGTCTTCTGATATTTTATTGTTAATTAAGATTTGTATATTTTTTTTATCTGCAATTTTTAATTTATTTGTTTGTTTTTTAACTAAGTGCCACATTGTTTTTACGATATTATCAGAATTTTTGATTTTATTTATATATTTCAGTTTTTTAGATATAGTGACTGTTTTTTTTAGTATTTTTTATGTATGTATGTATGTTTGTCTGGCCATAACTTTCGAACCGTTGATCCGATCTGCATGAAATTTGATAAGTCGACAGCTTGTACTTGAGAAATTTACTGGTTAGTATATGAGTAAAATAGGATGAAGGGTTTTTAAGATATAGGGTTTTTTAAGGGGGCAAAAATAAAAAAAGTGACTTAAAAAAATCAAGTTACATGTCATACGAAAGGGCTTTGTTTGGATATTCCAAAACAATTTTTACTTTTTTTCTGAGACGCTCAGTTTTTGAGATACAACAAAAAAGTTAAATTAAGATAACCAGCGACCCAAGAGCTCCCATCTCTAAGAGTTTCGTTGGCATCAAGGTTTTTCTACTGGTCGGCCAGTTACTTTGCTTTTTCTTATTTTTTTTTCTTGAAATAAATTAAGGAGGTACTCAGTTCTCATAAAATGGTGACAACGACCAGGTCTGATGATGGAGCCAAGGTCTGTTCAACGGAACTCTTCAATAAATAGGCCAATAGAGTTGAAACTTGGTTACCGTACCAAGTTAGTAGGCGGTAGTCAGAAAAAAGTCCAAACATAATGTTTGGACTTGCCTTTGACTACCACCTACTCAAAGTTTTGGTGCGTTCGTCGGGTCGCATCACGAGATCTCAGTTCGGGGCGAACTACTAGTTATTATGCCGTGACTTTGATCCCCACCGAGATCATCGCGTTGAAATGTCCACCAATATTTGTGGCTAAAGATATTTCACAAAGAACAGAGTTCACTTACAGAGATTAATACAGTGTACTGGTTTGAGTCCAGTGGCATAGCAGTGATGTACGTAAAACTTAATATTTAAATATGAATAAGTTTTTTTTTTTTTTTTTAAATGGTGGACACAGCACTATCTCACCTCAAACTAAGCCAAAGCTTGTGATATGGGAACCAGATAGCTGATATACTACTTATATACTTTTTTTTTTGTAAATACATACCTACTTATAATATTATATAACACCCAGGATTGTCACACCCATAATTGACAAAGGACAGGTTTATTCTGGGTCTGGTCTATGTACCGCAAATAGGAAAATATGCGATTACCATATAAGATTACCATTCAAATGCAATTTCATTAATATTTAGGATAATTTAGTTGTTATCACAAAATTTTGAACTGTTCGAATTTCTTACTATGTGCACACTTCTAGAGCCGCCATGACAGTCTGTAATTGACTTTTGATATGACGCATTGCATTTTATAATTTTTTGACAGTTTTGTTGCTTTTTTTGATTTACACTCTCAAGCTTGACTTTTACAACAGTTGTCAAAATGACATTCACGCATGTCAGTCCGCCATATTTTTAGTGCATTGTGTTGTTGACCCCGGCTCCATATATTGATGAAACAGGGCCTTTATTTATGTAATGATGTATTTTGTTCCCCAGACACGGCAAAGAGTTCTGCGACTGGCCTCGACTGGACGGCGGCGGACTGGCCGCATTGCGAGCCCTGCCTCCGCCATCTTTATGATCCCGGACTTACCGCAAGTAGTCATCGTATGACAACCTACTCTACCCCACTCTGCCTCGTCCACTGGGGGTCTAAATACCCCTTTGTACCCCTCTAGGGGATCTAACAATCTAAAATCATCTGACTATCGTACGCAGTTATCGTATGACGTTCACTGGGGGAATTGCATCTGACCGTCGCATATTGTATTCTAAAGGATACTGATTCATGTGACTATCGTACGCAGTTATCGTATGACGTTCACTCGGGGGTCTTAATACAATATAACCCCTTTGTATCCCTCTAGGGGGATTCATCTGTCCGGCGTATTCTAGAGGTTAATGATTCATGTGACTATCGTACGCAGTTATCGTATGACGTTCACTGAGGGTGTTAATACAGTAATACCGTTTTGTACCCCTCTAGGGGGAATTTCATCTGACCGTCGCATACTCTAGAAGATACTGATTCATGTGACTATCGTACGTAGTTATCGTTTGACGTCATAATACAATACAAACCCTTTGTACCCCTCTAGGGGGAATTGCATCTGTCCGGCGTATTCTAGAGGTTAATTTTCATGTGACTATCGTACGCAGTTATCGTATGACGTTCTACCCCGATCTACTCCATTAGGGGACTAAATACAATTCTCCCTTCTGTACCGCTCTAGGGAGATTCATCTATCCGGCGGCGTATTCTAGTGGATAAAGATTCGTGTGACTATCGTACACAGTCATCCTATGACGTTCTACCCCGATCTACTCCATTAGGGGTCTAAATACAATTCTCCCCTTTGTACCTCCTAGGGAGATTCATCTATCCGGCGTATTCTAGAGGATAAAGATTCGTGTGACTATCGTACACAGTCATCGTATGACGTTCTACCACGATCTACTCCATTAGGGGTCTAAATTCAATACTACCCCTGTACCCTTCTGAGGGGATAATTATTCGTGTGACTATCATATGCAGTCATCCTGTGACTCCAGCCCACGCTTTACCTCATTGGAGTAAAAACTACCCTTTGTACCCCCTTAGGGGATTCCATCTGAATATCGTAATTTAGATGAGTTAAAGATTCATTTGATTAATGTATGTAGTCATTTTGTGACGTCA
The DNA here is from genome assembly GCA_932294275.1 of Chloroclysta siterata. Taxonomy (NCBI): domain Eukaryota; kingdom Metazoa; phylum Arthropoda; class Insecta; order Lepidoptera; family Geometridae; genus Chloroclysta; species Chloroclysta siterata. Next base: position 7,777,802 of record OW028592.1, on the reverse strand, counting down.
GCCTTCAGGGACTTATACGATAACGGGGAATACAGTACACATACAAATATAACCCTTCTGGGGGGATATTAAATATCGAACATACAGTCTTCAAAGTTTTATGTGACTGTTATACCTCCAATAAGGATAGTTAGAACAAATTACTGCAAGCTTTCTTAGAGCAAATTAGTAGATATCCAGCGAATTTGTCCACACCATCAGATGTTTGTCATATTTTAAGTAGGTATTCCTCATTACAGGAATTTCCAATTTTATGACATTTTAAACTCAAACCGTTTTATTGTAATAGAGATAAATGCTGGAATTTTCATCTTTTACTATGTAAATACATATTTTTAAAATCAAAGCTCCTGTGAGATCTACCCTCTATTGTACAAATAATTTGAGACTAATAAAACTGCCGAATTTAGAAATTATGTTGCCTCATTCTATTCTGTGGCGAGTGAATGAGTCAGCATTGTTTTAGGATTTTATTCGGCAAAATGCTTATATTTCTTGACCAAACACTTGCTATTGCTCTTCACATTGGATATTGTAGTTGAAAATAGGTATTTATTGTTTTATTATGATAGCATTCCATGTAAAGGATGTCCACATGATTCAATTGTTTAAAATTTGATTAAGTCCAGGTCCTCTTTTTCTAATAAATATATGACGGAACTTTTATTTGAACTAGAATTTTACACAGACAAAGAAGTTCAAAAATGAATTATATTCCCATTTTCGAAGGTTCAATTTCATTTAATACTGAAAGAGAACCCGGTCTTGAGATTTATTAACAGGAGTCCTCTGTCCTTTTCCTGCATGCATGGCAGTGTATGCATACAAACTTGTTAGAAAGAGAGAGAGGGCTCCCTATATCTCAAAGTCAAAGTCATTGCCTTCCAAATAGTTATTAGTATCATGTGTATGTCCTACTTTACTATAAGCTTTTAAATTACAATTTTATTGGTGTTTTCGGTATTTTATGGTGGTGGAATTGACAGAATTACAATTATCACACGAGCATTTTATAATATTATAAAAAGTTTCTATAGCTTCAGTATTTTCAACGGTTCTTTTAGGCGGTCAACTGGGGCGCCACTATCGTAAATTGTGAATCACAAATAAAGAATTAATTGCAGCAAAGAGAAATTGTGACTTCATGAATGGCTTATTTTCCTCCAAAAAAAACCTTTTTAGACTAAATTGTTAATTAATTAAAGATCTTGTCGATGTCAAGTTTGGTGAATAATTTAAAAAAATGTTACATAGGGATGGGACAAAAGTTGTGATCACAATTATCAAGATTATATGAATGCTCATTGTGAGATTGCATCGACTGAAGTGTGGTAGCTGAGTTGGGATTCGATTATTGCGAAGCGGCTGTAAATATCTTTGGAATACATTGCAAATCCATATTATTTATAGGATCAAAGGATTTAAGTTTGAAAATGGAATGTAACAATCAAAATCATCGGATTAGTTTATCATATTTATTTGTCTGATCACATTATTCATTAAGCTGTAAAGTTGTACCATTTATTTGCAATGTTATTCAAATTTTTTCTTTTTGTTACTAAATAGTTTAATTTATGATTGTTTTATCTTTTGTGAAATTGTGATGTGTATGTAACTTAATTATTTTTAATTATTATAAAAACAAGTATGTACGTCTATTTCAATAAATAATCGATATAAATTATAGTGCCTAGTTACTTTATACCATAATACTTTTTTTTTATACAATTAGCTGATGGAACAAGCAGATGGCCTACCTGATATTAAGTGGTAACCATCCCCTATAACAAAGCGTTGCCCCGCAATTCACGCACGATAGGAACGTGCCCCACGATGCACTGCCTTGCGTCCATCAACAAGAGGCATAAAGATGTTAAGCCTCATGTGCCTGTTACACCGGCAACCACACTCTTCAAACCGAAATACAGCAACACTTGTTTTGCGACAGAAAAAGTGGTGGTAGTACTTCCCCGGACGAGCCCTTCACAAAGAGCTCTACTAATAAAATAAATATTAATACCTATATTATTATTTGGTGGGAGAGATGTTGTGGGTAGTCATACCTAGTATGATACTTGGAGGTGGGTAACTCGTGAATAAACCAGTTGTTGTCTAGCACTCGAATCGTTTCGTTTACTCACGACAACAAAGTACTTCGTGCGCAATCCAACCAAGTTACGTTGGTTCAAGATTAGTAGGACCTATTTCCAATGTTCTTAAGTTTTACATCAAAGTGCTACATTGGTGCTTCCGTCACTGATCTTTTGAAGTTGGTAGCAATCAAAACCGTTCAGGGGCCTTATGCTTCCGAGCGAGATTATCTCACGGTGGAGATGACGTCATATCTCGTTCAATAACTCGTTGACGTTTCGACTCGCACGAACTTTGTATGAGAAAATTAGGGAGTAGGATGGTGAGAATGGGGATAAATAGTTATCGAACGAGATATGACGTCATCTCCACCGTGAGATAATCTCGCTCGAAGTGAGCTTATGGCCCCTGGGGCCTTATGCTCACTTCGAGCGAGATTATCTCACGATGGAGATGACGTCATATCTCGTTCAATAACTCGTTGACCTTGCGTCTCGCAAGAACTTTGTATGAGAAAATTGGGGAGTTAGATAGTGAGAATGGGGATAAATAGTTATCGAACGAGATATGACGTCATCTCTAACGTGAGATAATCTCTGTCGAAGTGAGCATACATAAGGCCCCTGCTGTTCGAACGTCAAAACTGTTTGAAATTAGCACCACTGGGTCCCAACTGAATATCCGCTTCACCACCGTAGTACGATAGCTGTGATACAGAATTACATTACCTGCATAAGTTTATGTTGGTACTAAAATACACAGACACCATGCTATTGGGTGTCGATTTTTTTCGACCCTGAGCCACATACTTATCCCTTCCCTTTAACTGTCATTTTGGCATTTACTTAACTGTCATTTCCAGAAACGCTCGGAAACCATGCGCAGTTCACTTGAATGAATAAGAATGAATCAAAAAACTACTTTAAATTGCTTGTACTACTGAATCGTTCGTATCATCAAATTGTTGAAATAATATACTTAAATAGATACTCAATACAAGTAAAGTAGTAAATAATGAAACAATTTCATTCCTTAAAATTGCAATACACAAAATTTAGGTGTTTAATGTTTTAGGAAATTTGTCTAAGCAAGGTTACAAAACGCACGCGCTTTCCGTTTCGTCGGGAAAACGCTCCCGTTGCAAGTGTTTTTCGTTTTGCGAATTTATTTACTGTCGCAGTATTATTATGTTCCGTCATAAATACGAATACTGTGATAAAAAATAATAAAAATAAACTTTAGTGTCGTCTAGTTATATTGTAAACCAAGTAAATGCTCAAGTGCCTATTGTTAATCTTGGCTAGAGATGTGAAGCTGCGAAGTGTTTTTGTGTAATTTTTTGCGTAGTCTAGGCACCAGAATGTCTGATGAGCTTGAAGCTAGGATGTGGGACGAGGGAACTTCCAGATATGAGTCCAGGAGTCGCGGTGCTTTCTTCGAATCTGCATTTGCATCGTCGGAACATCTTGATAGGGCACCTTTGCTCTCAGAAGTGAGTATATTTTTTTGTTTGTTTATGTAAGTGCACTTATTGGCATCTCAGACGTTACTAATGACTTCAGTTATCTATTTTAATTGCCTATAAGGTGTGATTATTCAGAAATAAGAAGGTAATTAAATAAAAAATGTATCAGGAACTATAGTACCTATCCAGAAAAGTATTCTGTGAAACAATTAAGAAAAATAATTAGATGCTGTACTTGAGTAGGTACTAAGCTACATTTCTAAGGTAAGGTTCTCAATGACTTGCACCAGACATAAATGGCTGATAAGAAATATCTTATACATTTTATCATATTAGTTTTATCTAAAGCCAAGCAGATAAGCAAACTTTTAATAAGCTATAGTGTAAGAGGAATTATCAATAATAATGGTTGTAACCTATTGGTGATAAAATGTAAAACAAATTTTAGTACTATGATAGGTGTTACTAAGACCATGTTACAGAAGAAGTACTTCAGTAATTTGATTTTACATTTGAACAATATTATTCATGTAATATCCACCTTGAAAAAACATTGATCAAAAATATCAAAAACGGTTTTTATTCAGTACAATCACAAGGATCACTTTGAAACGTCTTATATACTAGGTGAATCTATCGCCAGTTCCTCGCGACCAAAGCCTAGAAGAACAGGCAAGAAACTTATGGCTTGGTTCCTAGTGTATTTTTGTATTATCCGTTTTACAATTTTATTGGTAAGATGTTAGTGCACCTGTGACAAAGCCAGTGGTCTGAAGGACCCTCTACTAAGACTAACGACACCCTCAAGAATCTCCACCTATAGATCCAAGGAATTATATTCTGATATAGGTACTGTGAGGCACAATGAAATAAACTGATGTTGGTGCAGCTGGGACAAGGCCGGTGGTTTGAGGCACACTGCCAAGCCACTCTCAAGATTCTCTATCAAAAGAGCTGAAGCGCTTGCTAATTATTAATTAAGATTTATTAATTAAGAAGGCACAGCTAATTTACATTTATTTTCTTGTCAATAAGACTCTGTGGTATCCACATTCACTGTCTTATTTTTATTTAGGACTAGCGGCCTGTCCCAGCTTCGCATGGGTGGATATTCATTTTTTGAACATTTTAGGATAAACTTAGAACGTAGGTTAGAGTCTCGCGTGTACTTATTTCGCACGCCCTTCTCCCTGAGTGAGTAAAAACGCGCCCCTTGGAACCGCGCGTTCACTAATAATATTTTAAAGCGAGCTAAACTTTTTAATTTCGTAATATCTTTTGAATGGAATGTCTGATTTGTAAAATTCAAAAAGTGATTTACAGGTATTGAAACAGTCTTGAATACGAAATGATTTATTTGGATAAGGATTAATACCAAGGTACAAATAAAGAGCCTTTTCTAGCAACGGCATTTCAATTAATTTTTTATAATAAAAGAACACTTATTGTGACATAACTATAATACATAGACATATGCTGTCGCGACATTTTTGGTAGATGATGACGTGTTCTGCAAAGTCGTAGTACATTATTTTGTTCTATCATCAATAGTTTTCGCAGCGCACGCGATGTAAGGTTTTTGTTTTCCACCTTGGGTTACATTATTGGAGTTTTAGTAAGGATCCCTGATTTTTTTGAAAATATAATATAGCCTATGTTACTCAGGGATAATGTAGCATTCTAATGGTGAAAGAATTTTTGAAATAGGACCAGTAGTTTTTGAGCCTATTTGTTACATACAAAAATACAAATCTTTCCTCTTTATAATATTAGTGTAGATTAGTGTAGATTGTCAACAAAATATACACAAAATTACAATAAATTCCATACTTTTTAGATTATATCAGGTGCTCTTTCAATTATAGGCAACCACTGTTCTATAATATAAAATGAACTCAACATACAAAGAGGTGTTGGTTTGAGGCACTCTCAAGATTCTCTATGAAAAAATCCAGTTTATTTCCTTGTGTGATATCCACATTCATTGTCTTATATTATCAATTACAAAACCCTTAAGCATTGTAGATATTAAAAAGAAAATGGTATTTATACAGATTCAAAGGTATTGGGCTCCTTAACTACATTTATAAAGAAGGAATATACCTTTATTTGATTTATGTATTCTCTTATCTGTGCTTACACACACACAGATACATATACAAGGTGTTCCATAAGTTGTGTATATAAACTTCAGGGGGCTAAAGTACCCATCAATATGAACAACTTTTTCTAAGGAACCAACACTGTGAACGCGAAAAAAAAAACAGCTGTTTCATACAAAAGTTCAATACCTACCAGGCTAAAATGTATGAAACAGCTGTTTTTTTTTTTGCGTTCACAGTGTTGGTTTCATAGAAGAAGTTGTTCATATTGATGGGTACTTTAGCCCCCTGAAGTTTATATACACAACTTATGGAACACCTTGTATAGAACAGTCAGCTACAGTGCTGACAAGCAGAGTAGGTGGGTGCTATTAAAAACAAACAAACAAATAAAATAAAGTATGTAGGTAGGTAGGTAGTTACTTAGGTACACAGAAACTGGATCTGGGCAGTCTCATCCCATGCTGAATAGAAGATAAAATTGGCCCCAACTCAGCTACCAAACTTAGGTAAATAGTAGATAAGATACCTACTTTATATGTCACAATGTGTTAAATATGTACGGTAGGTACTGTTGGTCTAACACTCATATTAAAATTGCTTCTAATTTTGCCAAATCAATATCTCTATCTACATAATACTAAATGATTGGCAAGATAACCTTATGTACCTACTACCTACCTACTCTTTGCAATTATGTAGTAAATGTTCAAGGTACTTTTCAGTATCTGTGGTAATAAATATTCAAGGTACTTTTGTTTCCCAGTCTTACTATCCATAATTTAAAAAATCTGTAGTAAAAGTCCAGAAAAAAATTAAAACAAAACAATGAGAATATAAATTAATAGATTGACTTTAAACAATTGCTACTTCTTCAAAGATATCCTGCCTGCTTTGTAATTTAAGTGAATTCATAATCCCCAGCATTAGCTGTTAGTTTTATTTTTCATTCATACTATTGCCCTTTAAATATTGCCATACCCTAGACTTCAGTGTTTATTATATTATGTAATTAACCATTTTTAACATTCTTCTTCTTCTTGTCGTGTCCCTATATAGTTTCTTTCACAACGGAGTGGTGAAATGATTTTAAGTGTGTCTCAACGAGGCTTCTTTCTAGCAATTGACAAATGTTTTCGAGCTTTTTAGAATCAGAATCAGAATCAGAATAGTCTTTATTGTAAACTGTTTAAAAAAATATAAGGTGGTCGTTTATAAGAAGTAGTACAAATAGTCTGCCCTATTCGAGCGTACAATATAAAGTTTAAAGCTTTTCCGTACTACAAGTACTTTAAATATTTGAAAAATAATTAACACTTAAATTAATTATCCTAAACTAACTTATTTAGTGAGGAACTATTAGTTTATTTATACAATAACTCATTCTAAATTATAAAACTCTTCTAAATTGTAAAACACTTTTGTTAGAAGCCATTTTTTTTAATTGTAAAACACCTTTGTTGTTAGAAGCCATTTTATTAGCCATTTAGGTTCCACAACATGCCGGTTACTGACACTAAGGACATAAATTCTAACAATAATACCTTACCATGTAACATAATAATTGAAATTAACAATATAAGTATTTACACTGAACACAAATGCTATTTGTAAATGAATGTTCCACTACATGACCATGGTTTTATGAGCCAAATAACTTGATAAGAATCTACAATGTAACAAATAACCGTAATCAGCTATGTCACTAATCAAATACAAATTAAATACCTATTTGCGAATGGAAAACGACAAATTATTTAATTAATATCTTATCTGAGAACTAATAATGGTGGGTTACAAAACTATTTACCATATTGTCGGAATTTAACATCCTGTGCGACCATAATGCGTGACCTTATCAGCTTGTCGCCACACTGATTATGCACGTCACCCGCCTACAATGATACAGAAACAGCCTCACAACTTTGTCCCCAGGCACAGTATAATATCCCAGTACCAACTCTTCTTCAAGATTCTTAGAGGATTATCCACCGCGAGCGGAGCAGACTCATTAAGAACTCCGTTTAACTCTCAAGAATAAACTGCATATTGCTCGACTATTTGTTGGTGGTAATACAAGTATGCAGTTTCTTCTTGCGAGTTAAACGGAGTCCTTAATGGGTCCGCTCCGCTCGCGGTGTAAAACGGCATAGGCTGAGAGACATCAATGAAATCCTAGCTAAGATTAATAGAAGCTAAGAGTAGTAGAGCTCTTTGTGAAGGGCTCGTCCGGGGAAGTACTATCACCACGCCTTTTTCTGCCGCCAAGTAGCGTTGCTGTGTTTCGCTTTGAAGAGAGTGGTTGAAGGTGTAATTACAGGCATGAGGCTTAACATCTGCATGCCTCAAGTTGATGGACGCAGGGCAGTGCATCGTAGGGCACGTTCCTTTCGTGCGTGAATTGCGAGGCAATGCTTTGTTATAGGTGATGGTTACCACTTAACATTAGGTGGGCCATCTACTTTTTCCTTCAGCTAGAAGCTTAAAAGCTAAGACTTAAGCTCTTAGTGAAGCATCGTCTAAGGTGATCTTTGGATTTAGTATTCAGACGGCCGGTTCCTGAAAGCTCGATCAAAACTAATCGGATGTCAAGTCACTCGCCATTGCCATTTCAGCTATTACATCGAATTAGATAGAGATAGCAAGTGACTTGACATGCGATTAGTTTTGATCGGGCTTTCAGAAACCGAGAGAGATTCAGGATGTCAAACTTATATATAGGTCTTCGCTAAGACCACACTTAGCAAAGGCATATGCTGCTGGTATAATGTGGGTATGTGCCAATAAATATAATGTTTAAACATTCCTCTTACTCCCTTAAACGTTCTCAAATAATCAGGAGTTCGTACGTGGTACAAAGAGATCTATTTATTTTTATTTAAAACTTTCACACAAAATAATGTAGGGCTAGGAGGACTTAATGCTAATAGCATTGTCTACCAGTCATCCTGGGCGTGCAAAAAGATGGTGAAGAAGTGTGGCGTGAAAACTGTTTGATTTTAAGTGGGTATTTTTTTTTATTTTTTTATTCAAACTATATAAAAACTTTAAACTATAAATAATAAAGGGAAGAAACAGCAGAAAGATATAGGTATATACATATATCCAATAGGTTATCTACTGGGCCTGGGCATCAAAATCGTACCTGTTTTAGTTTCATGAAAATAAAGCAATAAACTGTAGAAAAATCCTTATCGTAAAAGTCATAAATTGTTATAGAAACAATGCTGATATTGAGTTGTGAAAACAGCCTAATTGTTTTGTTGCTATAGCTGCGGTTCCACTCGTCCCGTAAATTCATTTCCTCGGTAACCTTGCTACCAAGAATCTAAGGAAATGTTGAAAATAATCTAAAAAAATGTTTTTCTTATGAACAAGCAAATAGCCTACCCGACGTTAAGTGGTAACCATCACCTATAATAAAGCATTGCATCGTCACGCACGATAGTAACGTGCACTACGATGCACTCTCCTGCGTCCATCGAATTGGCATACAGATGTTAAGCCTCATGTGTCTGTAATTTTACAGGCAACCACACTCTTCAAACCGAAACACAGCACATTACATTTATTCAATTGAACCACAAGGATCACTTTGATCAGTAATATGATCAGTAAATTATCAGGATTTCGAGTATCAGGTAGGTTCCATTTTTTTCCTTTTGAGGTACGAAACCCTAACAATCACTAGATTACAAAGAACATATTTTATTCTGGGTCTGGTCTATGTACCCCACATAGAAAAATTAAAAAAAAATCAAATGCAATTTCATTAATATGTAGGCTAATAAAGTGTTCATCACTAAATGTTGATCTGTTCGAATTTCTTACTATGTGCATATTTGATCGAGTGAGCGAAGCGAACGAAGATCTTAGTTTCAACTTGGGCGATTTGGCATTTTATGTATGTATGTATGTATGTTTGTCTGGCGATAACTTTAGAACCATTGATCCGATCTGCATGAAATTTCATAAGTCGATAGCTTGTACTTGAGAAATTTACTGGTAAGTATATGAGTATAATCGGATGAAGGGTTTTTGAAATATGGGGTTTTTTAAGGGGGCAAAAATAAAAAAAGTTACATAAAAAAATCAAGTTACATGTCATATGAAAGGGCTTTGTTTGGACATTCCAAAACAATTTTTACTTTTTTTCTGGGACGCTCGGTTTTTGAGATACAATAAAAAAGTTAAATTAAGATAACCAGCGATCCAAGAGCTCCCATCTATAAGAGTTTCGTTGGCATCAAGGTTTTTCTACTGGTCGGCCAGTTACTTTGCTTTTTCTTATTTTTTTTTCTTGAAATAAATTAAGGAGGTACTCAGTTCTCATAAAATGGTGACAACGACCAGGTCTGATGATGGAGCCAAGGTCTGTTCAACGGAACTCTTCAATAAATAGGCCAATAGAGTTGAAACTTGGTTACCGTACCAAGTTAATAGGCGGTAGTCAGAAAAAAGTCCAAGCATAATGTTTGGACTTGCCTCTGACTACCACCTACTCAAAGTTTTGGTGCATTCGTCGGGTCGCATCACGAGATCTCAGTTCGGGGCGAACTACTAGTTCTAGAGCCGTTATGACAGTCTGTAATTGACGTTTGACATGACGATTGGACGCATTGCATTTTCTATTTTTTTTGCAGATTTGTTGTTTTTTTTACTTTCACTCTCAAGGTTGACATAAACAATAAACAACAGTTGTCAAAATGACATTCACGCATCATGGCAGTCCGCCATATTTTTAGTGCATTGTGTTGCTCAACTTGATCAAAAAAATCTTGATGAGCAAGAAAACGAAGTAAAAATAAAGCATATAAGCACATAAAACAGTTACTATATTGGTAGTACACAGACGCGACCCCGGCTCCATCTGATGGAACAGCGGCTTTAATACGATACCTTTATTATGTATCAGAGTGTTCTGACCATGTTCTGACTCATTGACGTTGTGCGTTCTGACAGGTCAATGGAGTCTTTTGAGACTCCATTGAACTGTCTAGACTAAGTAGGTAGGTAAAAACTTCAATCTAACAATGGCATGTTCCTACGAACAAAAACCTCATGTGTCTAAAATATTAGGTACTTACTTCGAGTATTTACTACAAGTCACCCGCGACTTCGCTCGCTTATTAGAAGTATAATATTTCAGATGTTTTACTTTTATATTGGGTTCGTTTATGTTTACTATCCCGTTCCCGGTAATTTTCGATCAAAAGCAGGTTCATATCGTGTGTGACTTACGAGGTAATGTTTTGTTATAGGTGATGGTTACCACTTAACATCAGGTGGGCCATCTGCTTGTTCCATCAGCTAGTTGTATAAAAAAAAGGACAAGGATAGGATAAAACAGGATGTGTAGGTTGCGTTATACTATAACACTAGCTGTAACCCATCAAATGAACACGCAGATCGTTGCTAAGGTACTTTCATCATTTCATCATTTTTTTTAATAATTTAAATTAAGTATTTTAACAAACTACTTATGGCGCAGACTACATCTTCTTTTGAAAGATATAAAACCACTGAACTTATTTATGAAAAATCGCAATGAAGCAAGTTGAGGGCCGGTTTCACCATGCTCTGTTAGATTAACAATTGATTAAGGCGAAGACAAGAGCTAATGTGACTCTCGCTCGCACGTTTCGACATGTTGAAAGATATAAAATCACTAAACTCATTTTCGAAAAATCGAAATCAACCATCTTGTGTGCAATGTGATTGCACACAGTTTAGTAAAAATTTCATTTTGATCGCTACATGTTTTCCTACTCAAAAGTTTGCTTTACTAGTTTTCGTACATAGGCAAACTTTTAAGTAGGAAAACTTGTATCGATCAAATTGAAATATTTACTAAACTGTGCGCAATGGGATTATAAGGAAGGAACGGAAGGGCCGTTAAATATGTCAAAATGTACGCGTTTGACAGCTAAGGTTAGATTTAACGGTCTTTTAATCCTTGATTAGTAACTACATTTTGACATATTTAACGGCCCTTTAATCCTTTGTTAATCTAACAGAGCATGGTGAAACCGACCCTTAATATCTTTCAAAATGTTAAAATGTGCGAGCGAGAAGTAAGCAAGCTACGACACTCGCACTCCACAATAACTATTTTTATTGCTCCTTACGTTTTCTCGTTTATCGATCGCATCTAATTATCTAAAGCCAGTACCTCTCTGCATAAATTCATGACTACGCTTAAGTAAGTATAATGGGCATGCCAAGCGCTGACGGTGTGTTGTGGTGCCTAAACCCCGGAGCGACAGCCAAAATCTGACGCGATAACGTCTTGTAGCATTTTTTTTGACTACGCTGTGAGGATGGATATGTGCTGGTCAAAGTCAAAAGGTATTTATTAAATTGAATCACACGGATTCCTCGCAAGCCTAGAAAAACAGGCAACAAACTTAGCTCGGTTTCTATCGTTCTTTTGAATGATACTTGTTACACATTAATATAATAATGAAACTCCAGTGTGGTGCCAATCGAACATAATAAAGGCAAGCCTATTTTTTTACTAGCTGATGGAACAAGCAGATGGTCCACCTGATGTTAAGTGGTAACCATCAACTATAACAAAGCATTGGCTCGTAAGTCACGCATAAAAAGCGTCAGGGCTGTATATTTATTTATTCATTGATAAATTATCTTCAATAAATGCAAATGCCCGTTTACTTTATTTTGACAATTAATATCCCTATTGGTTCTTTAAATAAAAGATTTGTACCAAGCATCTATTGGTCAAATAAAAAAGTTTTCTTTCGGTTTTATTTTTAAGTATAAGATTCGGAACACATATCTATAGACCGTGTTAAGATGACCTCGGGCTTTTCCACATAAAAAATGTCACGTACAGAATGATACATTAAACGAAGTGTTAAATGAAATTTTGTGATTTAAAATACAAAATCAATGCCGTACCAATTTTTCCAACTACCAATGTATTACGATATTAAATAAAAGCGTGCACGTTCAAAGCGTGATCGCACATCCAATTTCTTGTTATCTCCGGGATACGTTTAAAGACATCAAACTACCCGCCATTGTATGAAAAGTAAAAACTGTCGCCGCAAGGCATTTATGTGTTCTGCAATCTGTCGCCCATTGTTATATTTTGTGTTGATATTCTGCCAAAATGAAGATAGCTGTTGTAAGAGATAGCGGCCAAGTAAGTTACGTAACTTTATGTTGTAAGAGATAGCGGCCAAGTAAGTTACGTAACTTTATTGTCAAAATTGTGATACGATTTCGGACAAAGGGACAAAGGCAGGTGTTCTTTTGTTCAAAGTCTCGGGTCTTTCAACGTATCTTGCTTCTTTTTACTTTTATTTTTAATGATTGATCGTGGTGCAGTGGTGTAGCTTTTTTCATGTTTTATTTTAAGCTAGCTGGTGCCCGCGACTTCGTCTGCGCAGGATTAGTATTTCGAGTAGCTTATATTAGCGTGGCGTAGTACATATGTGTAACTCTAGCGGTTTTGGCAGCGCACGCCAGAATAGCTCGCAGATGGTTGATTTTATCCTACTTACTTGACACTTATCGTCATATTTTGGACAATTCACACAATATATTTAATTGTAGTCTATGTGTATTTCTGATGTTTAAGCTACATTATTGTAAAGTTTCATTAAAATCCATTCAGTAGTTTTTACGTGAAATAGTAACAAACGTCCATCCATCCATCCATCCATCCATCCATCCATCCATCCATCCATCCTTCCATCCATCCATCCATCCATCCATCCATCCATCCACTAGCTATGGTCGCCCGCGGCTTTGCACGCGTTGTTTATAAAGAATCTTCTAATCTCCTTTGTTCTTTCTACGTCATTCCTGTTACTTTGTTCAATATTAAAAGTACCCAGTGATATTCCAGGCCACGAACTACTTACCTAGTTTTATCGAAATCTGACCACTGTAACCGATACGACGAGATTAAACTACAATCATCTAAACATGCACAATATATTTAGTAAAGGTCTTCTATAGATTTTTAAGCGGTCCAGAAACAAGATCCAATGGTTCTGTGTATATCATACAAAAGAACGGTAGGAACCAAGCCGTAAGTTTGTTGCCTGTTCTTCTAGGCTTTGGTCGCGTGGAACTGGCAACTAGAGTCACCTAGCTTTAAGACGTTTCAAAGTGATCCTTGTGATTTTATTGAATAAATACCTTTTGACTTTGACTATACATACTTGGGGGTGTCCTTTCGGGACCCCATGAGGGTTACATTACTGAGGTAGGTATCTTATATTTGACGTAAAAAATGAAAATATTTTTTCAAGTGGAATCATCGATTTCGCGCATCACCGAGCAGGCCGAGTCGCGGGATTAATTTGTATAATGATGTCGCGTTATGCGGGCGGAAATAATGAGTCTGCTATTTGCATGATTATAATCTCCGTGTTTTGTTTTTCGTGATGAAATGAAAAAATAGTATTTTTTTTATACAACTAGCTGATGGAACAAGCATATGGTCCACCTGATGTTAAGTGGTAACCATCACCTATAACAAAGCATTGTCTCGTAAATCACGCACGATAGGAACGTGCCCTACGATGCACTGCCCTGCGTTCATCAACTTGAGGCATACAGATGTTAAGCCTCATGCCTGTAATTACATCGGCAACCACACTCTTCAAACCGAAACACAGCAACGCTGCTTGGCGGCAGAATAAGGCGTAGTCTGTCGTAGTATTTGTATTATGTGACCTTTGCATAGAATAAAATAGAAAATGTTTGTAATTTGCCACAGAAACCTTGTCCCAGAGAATAACAAATATAATAAAATTGAATATAAAAAATAATGACAAAAAGCGGCTACAACCAAACACCTTACTTTCATGAATACACGGAGGCATCAGGCTATTACTGCTAGCTTTTATGTCCTTGTAAAAGTAATTTTTATTTGGCTTTTCGTAGACAACTGTTGTCGGATTATTTTGTATAATAAAACGTTTTTTGCTACGGTTAGGGCATAAATAGTATCACAATTGGTGCTAGAACTGGCTCCTAGCATTAAATTATATAAGTTTAGAAATTTTAATTATAATTTTCGTCAGTCTATATTCGGCCCTGGATTTTTATGTCTGGCTGCTACTATTTCGTCTCTGCCCACCCCTACGGGAAACAGGCGTGTTTTTTTGTATATACATACTTAAAATATATAACGGCACCCAGACAAAGAACAAGCATCTATGTTCATCACACAAATGTTGGTTCTATGTGGGGGTCGATACCATGGCCTATACAGCGTAGACGGCAGAGCTACTACCAACTGCGCTGTGAGGGCTCTCTAAACAATCAAACCTACAATGTAACATAATATAATCATCATCATCATCATCATCACCACCAGCCTAAAGAAGTCCACTGCTGGACATAGGCCTCCCCTATACATTTCTAGGTAGAACGATTCCGAGCCCTCTCCATCCACCGACTTCCCGCGATCCTTGACAATTTCGTCAGTCCATCGAGTAGGAGGGCGTCCCACGCTTCATTTTCCTGTTCGTGGACGCCCGAGAACCTTTATTCCCCAACGGTTATCAGTCCTTCGAGCTATATGACCTCCCATTGCCACTTCAACCTGCTGATTCTGCGAGCTATGTCGGCTACCTTGGTTCTCCTACGGATTTCCACATTTCTGATTCTATCCCGTAGTGAAACTCCTAGCAAAGCTCTCTCCATAGCCCGTTGAGCGACTTTGAGCTGATGAGGCCAAAAGTAAGCAAATATAATATGACCATCAGATATTTGACTTTCATGGGA
Organism: Chloroclysta siterata; assembly: GCA_932294275.1. NCBI lineage: Eukaryota > Metazoa > Arthropoda > Insecta > Lepidoptera > Geometridae > Chloroclysta > Chloroclysta siterata. The sequence continues at coordinate 7,762,376 of OW028592.1, read as the reverse complement.
TTCTACCTTCATTGGAAGGTTTTAGAATGTGTTTGTTGTAATGTGCTAACGATGCGCTTTCGTCCATGAACTATAAGAGGCAGTGATGCGACTCCATGCGGGCCCGTCGCGTGTCAAGGCAACCTATATTATCATAATCTTGTTATAAAGCTCCGTACTCACATTCGGTATTACCCGATAGTTTTACTCCAAAACGAGTAAATATTAACGTGTGGACCGCAAAACTCACGCATCGAGCTGTGAGTTTTGCGGTCCACACGTTAATATTTACTCGTTTTGGAGTAAAACTATCGAGTAATACCAAATGTGAGTACGGAGCTTAATGCATTTTTCAATTCAATTCAATTCAATATTTTTATTTCAGATAATTTCACATAATAAGTAAAAACACAACAAGCAACTTAATAAAAAACAAAATACACATACAAATAATCCTTATCCCAAAGTTTGCTTTACTAGTTTTCGTACATAAAGCAGGAAAACTTGTATCGAAATTTTTACTGAACTTATTAGTGATTTTATATTCTACACTTTCAACATGTGTAGAATACAAAAGCTAATGCTAATGCTAAACTAATATAAAATCACTAAACTCATTTTCGAAAAATTGCAATCATCCAATTTGTGTGCAATCACATTGCACACAGTTTATTAAAAAAATCATTTTAATTGAAACATGTTTTCCTACTCAAAAGTTTGCTTTACTAGTTTTCATACATAAGCAAACTTTTAAATACGAAAACTTGTATCGATCAAAATGAAATTTTTACTAAACTGTAACTCGTAACTGTAAATTGTAACTCAACCATTTTGTGTGCAATGTGATTGCACACAAAATGGTTGATTGCGATTTTTCGAAAATGAGTTTAGTGATTTTATATCTTTCAACATGTCGAAACGTGCGAGCGAGAAGTTGTTTGATAGTTGTCAGCCCCTTAAGAACCGCATTATGCGCTCTTGTCCGGTACTCCATAAAGAGGCTTGCGGTATCTAGCTTCTCTGCAATGAGGTGTAGGTAATTTTTGGAGCTATCGCGCACCCGCCGCATCAGGGATTTTAAAATAATGAATAAATATTGGTAGACATTCCACACTATCTAATCTAGCTCAAACTAAACAAAGCTTGTACTATGTGAATAACAGCTGATATAATACTTCATTGCATCGTAGGGCACGTTCCTATCGTGCGTGACTTACGAGGCAATGTTTTGTTATAGGTGATGGTTACCACTATCAGCAAGTAGTATAAAAAATACCAGACTGTTTTAGGAAATTGTTGGAGCGGACGAAATCGCGGGTAGCACCTGCTTATATGTATATTTTGTAGTTGTTTTCTTTTTTAGGGTTCCGTACCCTCAGACAAAATAAAAAAGTAAAGACGGAGCTCTACGAACAGAAAAGTGAGGCCAGTTTTCTAAACATGTGTGCGAAGGCCGGTGTTGCCATGACAATTCAAATTACCCTAAAACTACAAAAATAATATTACTAAATAAAACGTCTATCATGATGTAATCTAACACAACTTATCTGATTATGGGATCGGTTAGGTTGTGTTTGCCTTTCCTAACGGACATACGAAATCTACGAGTTTACAATTTTTTGACAGATTACAATCTCGCGAGATAGATTATAATCTAACGGTTTTCACAATATTACGGATACGTAACCTATTTTAAGAAATAATAATCGTAAAAATCAGTTAACAAACGGGGAAGATATCGCGTTGCGCCGTGGGTCAAGATGACCGACAGACCAGCCATCAAGGCGATGTTTGACAATTTCGTTCGGTGAGTATGAATTTCCGGTCTCGGTATTGTCTGTATTTCGTTCTGTATTGAACCTAGCTTCACAATGAGTGCAGCCAATGGGCGTTAAGGTAATTTGACCTCGTAGAAGTGAGCAACAAATGGGCTCGAAATCTTGTGTACATCCGTGTGTTGCCACGGACACGTGGGGCCCACGAACTTAGCGAACACCCGTGTGTTCTCTAAGCACTCGACGGGTTTAAAATATACTGACAACCATCCTAAGAAACGAGTAACATTACGTTGCGTATCACATTACCAAATAATAGGATAAACAAAAACACTTCATACTGGCAACACTTGTGTTCCAAGCAATAACCTCAAACTTTTATTTTGATTTATTGAAAATTATTGGTTTCCAAATTACTTACGTGTGAAATGTGATTCCATCCCGCTTTTTTATATTTTGAAGATTGATTCTTACACCCTTTCACAACACAATTCGGCATTTTTACTGGTAAATTTATAATTTCTCAAAACGTTGCTCCCCACGAGCCGCCATAGCCAGACTGACAAGGTAAGGCGTAGTTACGTTGTACGCGTGTGTGTGTAATTGTGTATGTACACGTCAAGGCGTAGTTTGACCGGCCTCACTTTGCTGTTCACAGAGTTCCGTCTTTACTTTTTTATTTTGTCTGAGTCCGTACCCAACAGGTAAAATGGGGCCCTATTACTAAGACTCCGCTGTCCGTCCGTCTATCACCAAGCTGTATCTCATGAACCGTGATAGTAAGACACTTCAAATTTTCACAGATGATGTATTTTTGTTGCCGATATAACAACAACAAATACAAAAAAAACAATAAAATAAATATTTAAGGGGGCTCCCATACAACAAACTTGATTGTTTTGCCGTTTTTATAGATACGGGACCCTTCGTGCGCGAGTCCAATTCGCACTTGGCGGTTTTTATTTGTAGTTGTTTACTTAGATAAACAGGCTGAACGTACAGAAAAGAAAACACGCTTTTGCATATTGTAGTTGATTTATACATCAAGTCAAGGGCACCTATATTCTCTTACAAGGCTGCTCAAAAGCTGTGCAGAAGGCCATTGCCAGATTCTTTTGTTGCGAAAGTAACGATAATCGACCGAAGGACCGTGGTGTAGATTAATCAAATCAGCTTACGGCAATAGTAAATTCTTTATATTTGACAGAACTTGAAAAATTGTAGTATAGTAGTCTTCGGCGGGTCTTTAGTCGTTTCGCACCACAAGCGATTCGAACCGCGCGGTGCGAAAAACCCAAGCACTGTTTCGGAATGGGTTCTTTCGCATCGCGGTGCGAATAGGCCAAACCTTTTTTTTTAATTAGTCAATTCATACCGCAGAGAGTAACAATGCAGTTTTATTTTTGATGGTTGAATTCTGACAAAAAGCTAAGTAGTACCACCATGCCTATTTTTGTTGCCAAGCACCGTTGCTGTATTTCGGTTTGAAGAGTTTGGATGCCTGTGAAATTAGAGGTACAATGTATGATGTACACTCTACGCTTCAAGCTATATACCTAATATATAATACCTAATGCATAAATACAATCTATTAAATCAGAAAATAAAACACACAATTGTAGGTACAGTACAGATATTGCAGACATGTTAGCTGCCGATGGGCAGAGCGACCGAGACATCGGGCCATTTATTTGTTTAGTAACCCTGACTCCGTTGTCCCCAGGAGGCGTATACCGACGTGCCAGTCACCCCACTAACAGACACCGACGAGCACTGCCATTGGAAGCAGACCCAGCCCCCGAGTGCGATACCTCAGCTGGTGGTCGCTTTAGTGCTATGTGGCTTTTTCATGGTGAGACTCAATCGGCAAAATACTTAGTTTCAGAGTAGTAGAGCTCTTTGTGAAGGGCTCGTCCGGGGAAGTACTACCACCACGCCTTTTTCTGCCGCCAAGCAGCAACGCTGTGTTTCGGTTTGAAGTGTGTGGTTGCCGGTGTAACTACAGGCACATAAAGCCTGTATGCATCAAGTTGATGGACGCAGTTCAGTGCATCGTGGGGCTGTTCCTATCGTGCGTGACTTGCGAGGCAATGCTTTGTTATAGGTGATTGTTACCACTTCAGGTGGGCCATCTGCTTGTTCCATCAGCTAATTGTATAAAAAAAAAGGTTTATGGTATAGACTCTATACCATAAAACTTTTTTTTTTATACAAAATGCTCTATACTATAGACCATCTAATAGGCATTATAATTTATATCGATAATTAATTGAAATATACGTACATACTGCATTGCTGTGTTTCGGCTTGAAGTGTGTGTTGGCCGGTGTAATTACAGGCACATCAGGCTTAACATCTGTAATCTCTATGCCTCAAGTTGATTGTTAGTGTATCGTAGGACACGCTCCTTTCGTCCGTGACTTGCAAGGCATTACTTTGTTATAGGTGATGGTTACGCTTAACATCAGGTCGGCCATCTGCTTGTTTTATCAGCAAATAGAATAAAAAAAACTGTCAAAAATCTTCTGACTATCACATTTCCATATTAGTTTTGGAGAATAGCATTACAAAGTTCATCAAAAAGTTCGTACGTAAAAGTTTGATTAAGTACGAAAACTAGTCAAGCATATGTTTTGATAGGAATTTGTTTTCTGAACGAAAACATCAAACCTCAAAGCAAAAGTATATCTTGTTTGTTCAAAATTATATTTTTCAAAGCTTGGTATATTGCGTTTTTTTAGAAATTTTATAACTTTCTAATAAATTAAGAAGCTACTAAGTTCTCATAAAATGATGACAGCGACCTGGTCTGATGCAGACAAGGTCTGTTCAACGGAACACTTCAATAAATAGGTCAATAAAGTTGAAACGAAGCTACTATACCAAGTTAGTAGCTGGTAGTCAGAAGCAAGACCAAACACAATGTTTGGCTAGCCTTTGACCACCTTTAATTTTCGGAGCGATCGGATCTCATCACGAGATCTCAGTTCGGGGCGAATAGTTATAAATGTTTCCTTAGATATGCGAGGTGATCGGCGGTTACCTAGCCGGCAGCCTCTCCATAATGTGTGATGCGGCGCACATGCTAAGCGACTGCGGCGGCTTCGCGCTGGCATTGCTAGCCTTCCACTGCGCCAAGCGTCGCCCTGACGTCCACATGTCCTATGGATACAAGCGAGCTGGTAACTATCTCCTATCGAAAAATGAAACAGCTTCATGACTTTAGAATAGAAAAGATTTTTTTATTACATCAATTCGAAAAGAGATATCATGAACAGGGAGCAAAATAGCATTTCGCTCACTTCAATAACTTTTCCGCCCTAGGGAGGAAAACCTTTTTACTTTATTTTGAACCAGTGACACGACAAGAAGAAATATTTAAAGCGATTTCATTTTTGCGAAATATTTATTTTTTCCGAATAGTCTCAGAGCCTCAAGTTTATTTTTGTAAAGTAGTTGTTTTTCCCTGTTTCGGTATCCATACACTTCTTCTTTTTTTCGTTGTTTTTTTTGCATAAATGTTTATTTTTTATTTCCCAGAGGTCCTCGGAGCCATGGTATCCGTCCTCCTAATCTGGATCCTGACCGGAGTATTCGTGTACGTGGCCGCGGTGCGGTTACACACCGGCGACTACAGCATCGAGCCGGACATGATGATGATAGTGTCCGGGTGCGGGGTCGCGTTTAACGTGATCCTGGCGATAGTGCTGCATGGATGTGCTTCGGACGTTGGTGAGTGGTGCTTAGTGCTTACACATACATCATCATCATCGTCACCATCATCATCATCATCATCGTCATCACCATCGTCATCATCATCGTCATCATCATCACCATCGCCATCATCATTATCATCAACACCACCATCGCCATCATCGTCATCATGAAGAAGAGTGCATCGAGCCGGACATGATGATGATAGTCTCCGGGTGTGGGGTCGCGTTTAACGTTATACTGGCCATTGTGCTGCATGAATGTGCTTCGGACGTTGGTGAGTGACACAAATCATCACACATCGTCATCATAACCATCGTCATCACACATCGTCGTCATCATCGTCATCATCATCATCATCGTCATCGTCGTCATCGTTGTTTACCTAGGGAGCAAGCAACTATACATATAAGACCCAGACAGACAACAAACCTCTATGTTCATTACCAGGGGTCGGAATAGGTAGCGTTTTTAAGTACCAAATGCCGTAAAATTACCTTCGCAATCTTAACATGAATATTATGCCTTTTAACCAGGAATCTCTTTTTTCCTATTTAAAAAAAAACTAAGTAGCGTTACACGTCACACGTACAGCAGGGCTATTTTAAAACATTCGGAAAGGTTTCCAATCGGAAACGTCAGTTTTTATCACAATTGATTTCGAACCCGAATCATTTCCGACACGGGGATTAAAAAGGCATATCCATATTTAGATTTCGTAGTAGCGTATTTGACGTCATTTGGTACTTAAAAACTCTACCTATTCTGACCCTTGTTCATTACACAATTCTCGGTGGGGATCAAAAAAGGAAAAAAAAAACTGAAACAGCTTCACGACTTTAATCCCCAGGCACGGTAGATATCCCCTCAGATCTCTTAGTACCAAGTACTAACTCCAGATTCTTTTGAGGATGTCTAAGGGGGGTAGTCAGAGGTACGTCCAAACATTAAATTTGGCACATACCCACATTTTGCAGTAGTTGGTATTCCAAAAAGGTTTTATTTTATTATACATTGACAACTGATCCTTTCGTCCCTTCCAGCCCACCACCACACGCACGGAGGCGCGGCGTGCTCGCACCACGGGCACGCCCACACCCACCCGCACTCGCACTCGGAGGAGCCACGCTTCCGTCTCTTCCGGCGAGAGAGGAAGCAGAACGGGGTCCTCGTGAACGGCGATTTCACCATCAAGGATCTGTCTAGCAACGAAGCCAACGTCCCTGGTGCCAATACACGGTAATACTTTTTATTGACAGCCTTCACGGCTCAGTTGGTAGTAGCTCTGCCTTCTGCGCCGCAGGCCGTGGGTTCGATCCCCACCGAGAGTAAACATTTATGTGATGAACATTGATGTTTGTTCACTGTCTAGGTGTTATATAATATTATAAGTATGTATTTAAAAAAAAAAAAGTATATATGTATTATATCAGCTATCTGGCTTTATACCACTAGCTGATGGAACAAGCAGGTGGCCCGCCCGATGTTAAGTAACCATCACCTATAACAAAGCATTGCCTCGGAAGTCACGCAAGATAGGAACGTGCCCTACGATGCACTGCCCTGCGTCCATCAACTTGAATATTAAGCCTCATGTGCCTGTAGTTACACCGGCAACCACACTCTTCAAACCGAAACACAGCGTTGCTGCTTGGCAGCAGAAAAAGGCGTGATGGTAGTACTTCCCCGGACAAGCCCTTCATACAAAGCTCTACTACTCTTTTTGTTGTTTACCTAGGGAGCAAACAAACATTTTAAAGGCGAGAGTGCTTCTTTAAAAAGTACGTCACTCGAGCTCAAAATATTGTTGTTTCCGAGGCGGGAACTCTACTTTTTATCACCCTCTATGAGAAAATAAGTGCAACTTATGAATAAGAATAGTAAGTTTATTTATTTTTATAAAAGTCTCCCAATTAACTCACGATATGAACGTGCCCTACGATGCCCTGCGGCCATGGGCTTGAGGCATGGAGTTTTATAAAAAAAACTAAATATAATATGATTTTTTATTCTAGGAACATAAATTTGCGAGCCGCCTTAATCCACGTCATCGGGGATCTCATACAAAGCTGTGGAGTGTTACTAGCGTCCGTTCTTATAAAATTTTACGTAAGTATAAATTACTAGCGGCCTGTCCCAGCTTCGCATGGGTGGACATAATTTTTTTCAACATTTTAGGATAAAGAAGTTATAGTATCATAACTACGATAGTTAGACATATGGTATCGCTGAGTTTTTTGTAGATATTGATGTGTTTTTTAATATTGTAGAACATTTTTGTGTTCTATCGTCAATAGTTTTCGCAGCGCATGCGATGAAAGACATTTTATTGCCATTTTTTTTACATTATTGAAGTTTTAGATAGGATCCTTATTTTTTTCTAGTAATAAATAAAGCCTATGTTACTCAGGGATAATGTAGCATTCTAATGGTGAATTCCTATTCGTTACATACATACAAAAATACAAATCTTTCCTCTTGAGACGATGTGTGATAGAAATAGTAGCTGAAAAATACACAAATATACAGAATGAATAGTAGAAATAATAAGAATGTGGAAAATGAATAAAGTTTTTGATTCTGATTCTGAAAGTCATGAAGTTCTTTCGTTTTAGTTTTATGAGTATTGGTGGACCTTCCACACCGTACCATATATTTTAAGAGTGGAAGGGCTCGTCCGGGGAAGTACTACCACCACGGCTTTTTCTGCCGCCAAGCAGCGTTGCTGTTTCGGTTTGAAGTGTGTGGTTGCCGGTGTAATTACAGGCACATCAGGCTTAACATCTGTAATCTGTATGTCTGATTGACGTTAGTGTATCGTAGGGCACGCTCCTATCGTGCGTGACTTGCAAGACATTACCTACTTTGTTATAGGTGATGTTTTATAACTACAAAGTACAATGGGCGGTCATATCTCTAAATAGCTATGATTATTTAAGATAAAGATAAAGATATTTTATTTGCAAAACATAAGTAGAATAGTTTCATTCAGGTATTAAAGTAGGTAATATAGGTTTCAATATATTTTGCCTTGACAAGGCGTGCAAATTTTTATTTTAAAATTATACAAATATTAATTAGTAGGTACTCATTATTTTACACAAAAGGTACAATTGCATTATTATTTATTATTATTTTTACAATGCTCAAAATACTCGCTCTATTGACGATTAACAGTTTCTTATGTACCTTCACGGCTCAGTTGGTAGTAGCTCTGCCTTCTGCGCCGTAGGCCGTGGGTTCGATCCCCACCGAGAACAAACATTTGTGTGATGAACATAGATGTTTGTTCTCTGTCTGGGTGTTATATAATATTATAAGTATGTATTTACAAAAAAAAAGATATATAATGTATTATATCAGCTGTCTGGTTCTCATATTACAAGCTTTGGCTTAGTTTGGGGCTAGATAGTGCTGTGTGGACAGTCCACCAATATTTATTTATTTTAGAACAGAAAAACTCATTGGTGCACGACCGGTTTGAACCCACGACCTTAGATCGGAAGGCGGGGCCGCTACCACTAGACCACCAGTGCTCTCGGTCTTATCGCTAAATATCTATGATTAATGATGATTAACAGTTTGTTTTGTTGTGTACAGCCTCACATGAAGATAGTAGACCCGCTGTGTACCTTCGTGTTCAGCGTCCTCGTTCTACTCACGTCTGCGCGAGTAGTCCAGGACGCGCTGTCTATGCTTATGCAAGCTGTGCCTAAGCATTTCCGGTAAGGAGCTTCAATATCGTATTGTGAAACAGCTTCACGACTTTAATCAATAAGGATCATACAAAAGAACGGTAGGAACCAAGCCGTAAGTTTGCTGCCTGTTCTTCTAGGCTTTGGTCGCGTGGAACTGGCACCTAGAGTCACCTAGCCTTAAGACGAATACAAGGACTAATGTTGCCGCTTGGCGGCAGAAAAAGGCGTGGTGGTAGTACTTCCCCGGACGAGCTCTTCACAAAGAGCTCTACTACTATTATTCGCCTTAAGACGTTTCAGTGTGATCCTTGTGATTTTGACTTTGACTTTAGCAACGTGCCGCTCATGTGTAAACACTTCGAGGTGGTCTCATATACATTTTATCGAAATTCAGCGCTTTTATTCCAATTGAACTGAACAAAAATTCAACAAACACAAAAAATATATACACAGATAACGTTTTGGTTTATGGTTTCTCTTCAGCAAAAGTTTTGTATTATTTTCAGTGTATCTAATCAAAAGTAGATTCCTTTTTTCGAAAAATTATTTTTGTCTATCTCTGTTTCAGATACCGTGAATGCGTGTCTGCACTGTCGACGGTGGGCGGCGTACGGCACGTGCACTCTCTGCACGTGTGGTCGCTCTCCACTCACCACACTGTGCTCACGGCGCACTTAGCTATCGGTATGTACATTTGTTAATTTATTTATTTACGAGTATGAAGAAAAGAAGTAAGGGACTACGTCTTTTTACTTTTTTCTTTTTCCACTACTACTATATGAACGTGGGTTATATGACGTGCATATTACCCACGTTCATATAGTAGTAGTAGACTTGAGAGGCAATGCTTTGTTATACGCGATGGATACCACTTAACATCAGGTATACCATCTGCTTGTTCCATAAGCAAGTTGTCCATCAACTTGAGGCATACAGATGTTAAGACTCATGTGCCTGTGATTTCACCGGCAACCACACTTTTCAAACGCTGCTTGGCGGCAGAAAAAGGCGTGGTGATAGTACTTCTGAAATGCTGAGTGGTGACCTTTTTTATCGTCAAATAAGTTGTAACATCTCTTAAGATACAACAATTTTCTATATATATATTATTGCAGATGAACTGGGAGATGGCGACAGCATCCTTCGAGAATGCCAGCGCATAGCTCGAAGCGACTTCGGTGTACAATCCGCCACGTTCCAAGTTGAAAGGTATTCACCTCGCATGCTCACTTGCACCCAGTGCCGTGAGCAACCGGCCATACATCCCCCCCACCCTACTACTCTATCCCACTGAATGTACAACTACCCTCATTTGGAAAAAAAAAAATTCTTAACGAATTTTGATCTCGCGATCTTGGAGCTCTTAAATATTGTGGCGTGGAAAAGACGATCATCTAAAATGCCAGCGTATTAGCACTTAAGTGACTTCACGACTCAGATTCACTAAACTACCCTCATTTTGGAAAAAATGCTATTAGAACGACGAACGACGTTCGGGGTGCCTACATGAGATCATCTCGTTATTATCCCACCACATTTGTAAATATGAAAAGAGATACATGCAATCGCGTTAAAAACTCGCTGCAAACACGGTCATAAATTATCGGAACGAGACAGCAGTATTGCTCTCTCTCTCGCACTTAGTAGAACGGCACGGTCCTTTTGTTTAAGCGCAGAGATGTGCATTATTGGAGTCGATAAGAACTATCGATACAATCATACTGACTACCGATAATGACCTCTCCGACCGCGCAACCACCGGGCGCTCTCGCTGAGTCATTCTTTTCATCGATAACGTGCATGCGCCCGCGCCGAGTACTCTCAACACTAGTGTTAAGATGATTTATGACCGAATTTGCAGCGAGTGTTTAACGCGACTATAGCAATATTTTTCTGAAGCTAAATAAAGAAACTACCCTCATATTTTCGAAAAAAAAATGACGAAAAAGCTACTTTGTTTGAGGCTGAGTTTGACTTCTTACAAACTCGAAATCCATTCTTCCTTTTTATCCTTTATTAAGAGTCTTAAGTTTGACAATTCGATGAAACTAATTAAGTATTGTTAATAAGTATTAAATTGCAAAATTGTTGACTTTCCAAACAAAGACATTGTACCAAATTGTTTTTAGGTTAATAAGTGGACGAGAAGATGAATTAGTATTAAATTAGTGCCAATTATTGTATTGTTATAAAATAGATGCTACAATCATTTGAATTTATTCGTAAGTATTTATTTATAAATTATATTGGACATGTTATAATAGAATTAGATTTTTTATGTAAGAAAATTAGGATAAGTTATTAAATGCATTTAAATTAAATTATACGTAGACGTTGCAGAAAAATATTTGTAGATGGTGCCAGGAAGAATCCTGATTGGCCAACTGAAACGCCATATTGTTTCTGTTAACTTGTGATTGGTCGATACGTTTACGTCACAATTTTACTTACCATTGACTGTTCTCAAAACACAGTATTTTATTGTAATATTTAAGTGCATATATTCGTGTGGACATATTTAAAAACTAAAACCTTTGCTCTTAGAATCTTCCACAGTGGTTAGGCGTATCGTGACACAAGTGTGAGAGAGTGAGCGATACTATTGCGCACACGCTTACTCCCGTGTCATACGCCTATGCTAAAGTTAAACGTACATTGTCTTAAAACGTGCGAGCGAAACACATATCTGTCCCACTCGCACTCATAGGTTTTGTCGCCTTGAAGCTATATTACTGTAATTACTTTCTTAAAGCCTCTAGAGTCTGAAAAAAAGCTTCAAAATGTTATGATTTTATTCTATAATTGAAGGCTATGCTTTAATTGTTAGATAGTATAGCAATAGTTACATAGTTTTTTTTAATAGTTAATAATCCTTCAAATGAGGAAGAATGAGGCTCGATCGAGGCCTTAAGGCGGCCTCAGAAATTCTTTGGTCCAGCTAATATAATTTTACTTATTAAATAACTTCTTGTAAGATCTCGATGCTATGAAAACAGGTTTATAAATAGTCAATTTATCTAAATTACTAGATTTAATCCATTACAAATCTTCTAACGTTATTTTCTACCAGTGTAATTCCACTTAGTTGTTGTAGGATTTATTTCTTTTTACTATTGCTTATGTATCAAGCATATGGCCCACCTGTTGTTAAGTGGTAACCATCACCACAAATCATTGCCTTGCAAGTCACGCATGATACGAACTTGCACTGCGATGCACTACCCTGCGTCTTCAGGAACCGCTCAACATCAAGAAAGCCAAATGCTTGTGTTGTCACTTTTGAAATGAAATATATTCTCAAACAAACTTTCGAAATTATTGTGCGAATTTTGTGAATATACTTAATGATTTGGATGATGTTAATGAACCCTCCATTAGTCTAATTATTTAAAAACAGGCGAGTTTTATTTATTATTTAAATTTATTGTCGCTTGCTAAGTAAAACGCCATGTAGGAACATAGTTTTAGACTTGCTAATCTTCACAAACAAATTTATAATTCGATGTCTATAATACAACAGTAACCTGTAAAGATTTCTATAATCTCTCAAAGTTTCGAGTCCGATTATTTTATGACCATAGAATTAACACCCACAACCTGATAATACACAACCATGGAAAGCACAACCTGGGAAAACACAGCCAGGACAGACAGGAACTAATTTACAAAATGTACATTTTTTAGGGTTCAACCAAATGAAAGCTTTTGTCTCTGGCTCCGCGATTTTTATAAATACTAGAAGTAAGGGTCACAAAATCACGGTCGACGTGTCGCTTCTGTGATTCATTTAGAACCTAACCTACTCAAATCGAGATACTCTGTCTCGGTTCTGTGACTCATTTAGAACCTAACCTACTCAAATCGAGATACTCTGTCTCGGTTCTGTGACTCATTTAGAACCTAACCTACTCAAGTCGAGATGCTCTGTCTTGGTTCTGTGACTCATTTACAAACTAACCTACTCAAGTCGAGATACTCTGTCTCGGTTCTGTGACTCATTTAGAACCTAACCTACTCAAATCGAGATACTCTATCTCGGTTCTGTGACTCATTTAGAACCTAACCTACTCAAATCGAGATACTCTATCTTGGTTCTGTGACTCATTTAGAACCTAACCTACTCAAATCGAGATACTCTATCTCGGTTCTGTGACTCATTTAGAACCTAACCTACTCAAATCGAGATACTCTATCTTGGTTCTGTGACTCATTTAGAACCTAACCTACACAAATCGAGGTACTCTGTCTCGGTTTTGTGACTCATTTAGAACCTAACCTACTCAAATCGAGGTTCTCTGTCTCGGTTCTGTGACATATTTAGAACCTAACCTACTCAAGTTGAGATACTCTGTCTCAGTTCTGTGACTTATTTAGAACCTAACCTACTCAAGTCGGATGCTCTGTGTCGGTTCTCTGATTCATTTAGAACCTAACCTACTCAAGTTGAGATTCTCTGTCTCAGTTCTGTGACTCATTTAGAACCTAGCCTACTCATATTGAGCTACTCTGTGTCGGCTCTGTGACTCATTCTGTGGTTTTGTGACTCGGGTTCATATCTCACTCTGATGTTATGTTTGGGACATTATAAAAATCTTTGTGTTTGAATACTCCGAAAACACACGACTGTAACTGTTAGGTAAATATTGTTTTTAAAGCTATTAAATTCATATTTAAACTGTAGTCATAAGGACCTTGTACTTATAAATCCTGCAGCTCTTTAGGTCATTTAAATTTCATGCTCAAATTAAGTTATTGTGATAGTTTGATAGTCAGTATTCTTCATACATTCCTGTTTTTAGCTTGGAGGAAATATCATATGGAGAGAGCATTTCGGTTTTTGGCGTGTCCGTTTTTTGTTAGTGTGCAGTTGTCGATATGTATTCGTGTGAGTGACTAGAGAAGTGACTACATTGACTAACCTATCGATAGAATAAGAAATGGATGAAAAAGGCGTAATAATTGGAAATCTACTTTTTAATTTTAACTTGTTGCTGACTTTTATTGCGATAGCCCAAAACCGATATACCTAGCTACTGGAACGCTATCATCGTCAATATTATTTCCCACATTAACAAAGATAGATGATCACTGTTTGTAAAGGGTTATAAGTCTTATGGCTCCCTGTGTCATGATATTTCCTCCAAGGTTTTTAGTTATGTCTTCTGAACAGTCAGTGTCAGAGGTTGATGACTTTTTCGGAATTCTGAATAGTTACCTTTGATCGTAAATTTCCACCAGAATTCACATTTGAACAGCCGTTTACTTCTAAGCCGAGTTTGAGTAGCTTTAATGAGGCTGAGGGTTCTGGAGTTATTCAAGATTTGAAATCTTCAAAACGTCTTCGAAATCTTCAACTTCTGTTACTGATAACTTACTCATAAGAAGGCGGTCAGCTAATATTGTAACTTTATTTAAATTATAACTTGGCTATGAAGTACTTGCTCAGTTACAAACTAACTGTAAATTGTGCTATTCGGCGTGCAATTTATTCTGCTTTTATACGCTATAAAGAAACTCTTTTGACAAAATAAAAAGCCTTCTTAAACGTGTTGCTGTTAGCTGTGGTTGCCTTTGGTGGCTAAGCACGGGGCAGGATTTTGTTTTCTCTTGTGTATTATCTCTTAGCGATCATAATAAATACATGGGGTCGTCATCATCATTTCAGCCCGTTTGCACCCACTGCTGAGTATAGGCCTCTTTAATACGCCACTCTTTCTGGTCCCTTGCGAGTCTCATCCATCCATTTCCAGCACAGCTAACAGCTAAAAACGGCAACATACAACACAAAAACATAATTATTGCTAAAATAAGATGTTGACTCAGTTTTTATAAGAAAATGGTAGGTAGGTACAGGTACCTTTATAAAATGTTGATGTAATATTGGCACTTCTCTCTAAAATTGGCTACGTATTCGATATTCGCGTTTTGCGTAAAAATAGACGAATAAGGTCACACATCGTCGTATTTGGCAAAATGAGACGAATCCGCGAACAAGAATAGCCATGAGAAGTGCTACCGTAGGAAATTGTTATTGTGATAATGGCGTCAGAAGCAATTATTTAGCTATTTATTTCATATTTAGAACTTCAATAATTATAATATTTTAAGAGTTTTATAAACCATTGGAGTTTAATTAGCGAGCCATGTTTTTCTTTTACTAATTAGTCTTAAGCAACAGGTTAAATGTTATTAAGAGTTGTATATAAATAGTTCTTAAATCAGGCTATGTATAAAGAACATAATTAGCGCCAAAATGTAACCAAAAACAAAGTATTTTTGTATTTTAAATGAGCATAATGTAATTTTGAATGATATATTGAAGATGTTATTTTTATTTAATTTATTTGTTATCGTTGTAAATGTGTTTTCCGTCCCCCTGTTCGTGTTTTGTTGTAACTTGTAATCCATTGTACTGAGAATAAAATAAATATTGAAAAATGTTGTCTATATTATTCTGTGCCAAAGCAGCCTAGCCACTTTTCCCAGATGATCCCCTCCAAGTTGTTGAGTATTCACTAAAGTATAGTGTGAGCTGTTGCAAATACGTACATATGACTCCATTTACATACCCACATTTTAAGAGTAGCTGGTAGCTTCTATACCTCACCACTGCTGCTAGAATACTATAGCTGGCCAAGATAGCTGGTGATTTTCTCTCGACGTTTTCCTTTAGTGTTCCACGCGGTCATTACACAAGGTTGTCTGGAAGAGATCGCTTTTTAGCGATAAGAACGCGCATAGTACATTTGTGTTTGTCTCTGTAGCAGAAGGACAAATAAGCAAAATTCCAGATTAGCCGGAGGACAGATTTGCATATAGGCAGAAGTAGGTACAGACCCACACAGAAAACAAAAATAAAATTGAATAGGTAGGTAGTTACAATTCGTAAAATTATTTGAAAGTATTAATACTTTAACACAGCGATGTACCAGGCCAGCAGTGAGAGAAGAAGTCAGCAACACAAAACACAAGTAGATGTTAGGTACTTATTTAACACAACTAACACAAGGCCTTGTGCGCAGTGGAGACGCGATGTCTTCTAGTTCAGCTACCAGGCGCACATAAAGAGAAAGCGGTGTTTAGGCAAGGTTTGTAGGAGGCGGGTTGTACCACGCGCTCAGTGGTTACGCGACAATAATGATTGAACTAACCAGCAGGCAACACTTACAGGCAGAGGGTGTGGCTTGTCGCTGATTGGCTCTTGTCGCAGGTGGGAGGTCCGCGTTTGCCGCTCAAGCAAAATGGCTGCTTCACGATCAGTAATGGCGCCGATATGACGCGCGCGATGGTGACTCTTGCGCACTCCTTGTTGCTTCTGTTCTCCGAATATTTCGATCAATTTATTGTAGCACAAATTAACTTTAATTCGATGATAAAATTAAAAAGGATTATGTGAATATGTCTACTCGGTGTCGCGGTCCGGGGGGAAGCAAGATCCACTGATTATTGGTATATGGTTTGTATATTGTTTGCACGACAGTAGGTACCTACATTACCTATCTGCCTTTATGCGAATCTGTCCTTCTGCTAATCAGAGATTTTGCTTACCTATTTGTCCTTCTGCTGCAGAGACTTGTGTTTCTTTAATTGTTATAATTTGCCCTATTTTGTTAGTTTGTAAGGTGTGTAATAAAGAATTTTCATTCATTTTTCACGCACATTTTTTATAAAAAAAATACACTTTGAATTCAGACCTCATCTTGCGATCACTTACTTCTTAATATTGACCAACGATGTTCCTAACAAATATTTAGAAAACCGCTCTTCAGCTGGGCTATTATTTTTATTCGTAAACGCTTCCTATTGAAAACTTATTTAGCTCTGCCTAAGAATATCGCCGCAGTAAAAAGGAATGTCAAATAAAACATGTAAGTAACTACTTATCAATAACTTATTATTCAGAAGGCGATTTCAACACATCTTATACACATTTCAACAAACATACAACATTATTCTATCGCTAAAGGGGTTTTACACTGTAGTATCTACCTATTTAGTCAGCCAATAACAAACGTACATGTGAAATATAGCTCAGACTATTGTCATCTCTTTCTATCTCGTTCAAATTTATTCTTTGTGGAAGGCTGTCTCATTCACTTGCTATCCTTACGATTTCTGAAAGCCCGATCAAAACTAATCGGATGTCGAGTCACTTGCTATCTCTATCTAATTCGATGTAATAGCTGAAATGACGAGTGACTTGACATCCGATTAGTTTTGATCGAGCTTTCAGAAACCGGCCGTTAGCTTTTTAACGTTAGCAGGGGTGTATAAATAAGATCCACTTTCAGCTATAGAAATTAATAATTTATCTGAAATTGACAAAATAGAGATAAAATGAATGTCATTTTCTTACAATTTATCTTCCCTCGGCCGACTTTACTATGGACTGACATGACTAAAGAGTATTTTATCTATTTTTTAATACTTGACACTGGCAAGATCGTGTCCTTATGACGAAACGTATAATCTTGGATCTCTCTCTCGGATGTAAATTGTAACCCCAATAACGTTTGTACGAATAAATATCACAAAGGCATAATATTAACTAATATCGTTTTTAAAGCTACACTTAACGCATGTTTCGATATTGGGTACAATACTGTTAGGAAGCTTACAACCGTCCAACAAGTTCTACTCCATTAATCCAACATTTTTGAAGATATAAAATCAATGAATGGTGTTAGGGGGCGTCCATTCAATACGTGAGGCGTTGAGGGGGGGTCTCGGCAAAAATCACGAAATTTTCTATCTCGAGAGTTCCAGTGTAAAATTGAGAGAAAACTGGGTTATTTTTACTTACTGAAAAATCTAAAATTATAATCATATATGTATTCCCATGTATTTCCTCCTATTCGTGGCTCTATCTGAAAACCAGCGCTACCCCTGACATGGTTCATGCACGGGGTAGCATCACGCTGAGATAGAACCAATTTAACCTCACTAGGCACAGAGTAGGACAAATTGGCATAATTATTTTGTTTATTTTTGTTACTTCCTTCTTTTTATCTTGTTTTATATTCATCTGTTAACTTCTCTGTTCTGTGTTCCTCTCTAATGTGTGTGTTAAATAAACGTATTTCATTTCTTTTTCATTTCATAAACAAAAAATAATTTTATAATGCACACATATTAGTCATATACATAAATTTAATAACATTAAAGAACTCATTTTGAAACAACTCACGTGAGATTAGGGGTGGGGGAGGGGGTCGAGCAAATTATCACGACATCTCACCAAGGGAAGAGGAGGGGTCGAAAAATCGCAAAAATTAACTCAAATGTTGTCTATCAGCCAACACAACAGATGTACCCAATATCTAACGATTAACAATAATAAATACCACACACAATTGTGTCCACCCACAAGTTTTCATACACTCACACAAATTAATTATACGATACTTTTTTCCAAATATCTACCTCGCTCCTATTACCTATCGATAGAAAATAGATTGCTTTTGAGAAGTACATGACCTTATAATATTTCTTGCATTTTTATACATTATATTTAAAGTCACAGTCACAAAAATATCTTGGTTTAGGAAAGTGTACAGTACCTCAAATACTAAACCAGCAGGCTGATTACGTAGCTTTGTTGCAATCAGTTTTTATATGAAACCAATAAGAATACAAAACAATATGAAAGTTTTGGGATTATCCATCAATAGAAACACCAGTTGTAATCTAACTTTGTTAGCAACTGCAGCTAAAATGTAACCGCATAGCCGTCATATTTACTTATTACAAACAGAAACTGATTGCAACAAAGTTACATGATCAGCCAGCTGGGCTCTGAATACAGAAATCAATCCTTTCACCACACTGCTTCAAAAGAATTAGTGACACGACCAGAAGAATACAGAAAAACAAATGTGAAAAACGAAAAAAAAAAACGGAATCCCCAAAGCGTACATTCTTAAGGGGCTGACAACTATCAAACAACTTCTCGCTCGCACGTTTCGACATGTTGAAAGATATAAAATCACTGAACTCATTTTCAAGTTTTCCTACTTAAAAGTTTGCTTATGTACGAAAACTAGTAAAGCAAACTTTTCAGTAGGAAACATGTATCGATCAAAATTATTTTTTTACTAAACTGTGTGCAATGTGATTGCACACAAGATGGTTGATTGCGATTTTTCGAAAATGAGTTTAGTGATTTTATATCTTTCAACATGTCGAAACGTGCGAGCGAGAGTCACATTAGCTCTTGTCTTCGCCTTAGCGCACTGGTTTAGTTCAATACAAGTCAATAAGACTTTTGATTGGCATTGTGTTTACAGAGAAGACATAAATGAATGGATTTATTACAGCCTCCACTGGGTTGTTATAGAAATGAATAGGTCACAATCTTAATAGAATTACAATAAGAATTGACCGTGTGTTTCTTGTGGATTAGGCCGACTAAGCTATGAGGATATTATACCTTCAGAACTTATATCTTCTGGGCAAGCTTACTTTGTTTCTATTCATTTTGAAATAGATCCTTAATACTTAACTGATTAAAGACCATTTTGATTTGACAATGGTTAAGGAACTGGCGCCTAAATTTACCTAGCTTTAGCACATTCCAAAGTGAGCCTTATGATGTAACTGTATAAATGCCTTTTGATTTGAAAATCGCTTGGCAATAGATTCTACAACCCATAGGAATGATTATCACTAACATTGTGCGTAAATCTACTCAAGCTAAAAGTATTTACAGGCATTTTCTACTTATTTTTAACACTAAATTATTAATACTATTAATTGAACGAACAACAGTTGGTTTAGTAAATATATTATGCATTGATACCTATATTATATAATTATTTTGTATGATAAATAATATATTATATTTTTGAGATTTAACTGATGGTTATGGTCAAGGCATTACAAAGCACATTGCGGTTTCAATGAATTGTTTGTGCACAAAATAGGCTTTCTAAGCCTACTTCCTTTCACCACACTGGTTCTCTGCCTCAAGCTACTTTTAATATGACCACTGATTTAGATTCAACTAGATACCGCATAGCTTTAATTGCGTATTTTCCTGAGAAGTGAGTGCAATGCGCTTATTCGGTTTAGGCCTGATTTCACCATGCTCTGTTAGATTAACAAAGGATCAAGGGGCCGTTAAATATGTCAAAATGTACGCGTTTGACATCTAAGGTTAGATTTAACGGCCTGTTAATACTTGATTAGTAACTAACAGAGCATGGTGAAATCAGCTCTTACGGCCGGTTTCTGAAAGCCCGATCAAAACTAATCGGAAGTCAAGTCACTTGCTCTTGCTATCTCTATCTAATTCCATGTAATAGCTGAAATGGCGAGTGACTTGACATCCGATTAGTTTTGATCGAGTTTTCAGAAACCGGCCGTTTTTTTTCCAAATACTACATTCTTGACGAACTAGATTCGAACACGAATTATACCGAATAGCGAGGCGTCACCATAAAAACAACAATTTTAGTGCTGTCAATGTAGTTTTGTTTAAAATAATAATAAAATAAACCAACAATATTAGGGATCGTCCATTAATCACGTGAGGCTCGAAAGGGTTCGGAAAAAAACACTTAAATATCACAAGGAGGGGGGGGGGTTATAATTAAATCACATGTATATATTTTTCGTGAACGCTCGATCTCTAAACACGAAACAGCTGCGCGTGGACTTGACTCACTGTTGCCAGGCAACAATTTCCCAGCGTTCCAATTTTCAAGATTATATCTGTATTTTAAGATAATATTCTGAAAATTTAAATATACTTTGTACTAAAAAATACACGTGATTTTAGGTAGGGGGGGGGTTAATCTAAAACCTCACCACATATCACCAGGGGGGGAGGGGGTTAAAAATTGCCAAAAAACATCACACGATTAATGGACGACACCTTGTACAAATTGTATGTCTCTTTCTTGCTAATTGAAAATAAGGTGAGCCAAGAGTGAGACAGTAACACATACGCTAAAAATAAGTAAAGTATTCATAAATAATTAAAAAGTAGTAAAAATATCTTAAAAAGTCATGATAATATGAGTATTTTAAAGCTGTTATATTATAAATTAAATGAGATTCCATTTATAAAAATTGGCGGGTAATGTTTTTTTGAAATGCTCATGTTATGTAAGTAACAAACGTACTTAAATGTAGCAGATTTAAATAAAATAAAATAATCTATTCTTAAACAAATTAATATCATAAATTCATAATACTGAAAATGTTATTATTTAATTCAGTAACGCTTAATTTAATTTCAAATAAAAGTTTGTTTGACTTGACAGATAGATGGCGCGTCTTACAAAGTTTAGACGCCATCTTGAAATGGGCAAATATTAGGCATTTAAATGAATTAATTATAATTTATTTATTAAATATTTATTTATTAAATAAATTATTGCACTTATTATTAGATAGAGCTTATGTTAACATTTTCTCACTTTATTGTGTATTAATTTACGGAATTATCGATCGCCATAGACCAATTATTAATTTAATTCAGCACTGTCTAAATTCACAGTCACAGTTGATACTTGGTACTAAGATATATGAAGGGATATCCACCGTGCCTGGGGACCAAAGTCGTGAAGCTGTTTAAGTGATATTTATATAATTACAGTGATTAAAACGAAACTGAAACCGCATCACTACTTTGATCCCCAGGCACGGTAGATATCCCCTCACCGATATCTCTTAGTACCAAGAACTAACTCCAGGTTATTTGAGAACGTCTAACGGGGTAGTCAGAGGTACGTCCAAACATTATGTTTGGCACATACTCACATTTTGCAGTAGTTCGTATTCCATACGTGACAGGTTGCAAGCCCATCGCCGCTGTTAGAATAGTAACTGGTTCCCTCACGATGTTTTCCTTCACCGTTTAAGAGCGTTGGCATTGCGCACAAAATTTTTTCGATATAAAAATCCATTAGTGCACGGATTCAAACCTACGGCCTTACGATCGGAAGGCTCCCACTTGACCACTGGTGTTCTGATTAAATGATATTAATATAATATCGGTATGTATTTCACACTACACTTTCTAGCCCCAAATTGAGAAGCTACTTTGGAATCCACGTAGCTGATATTAATTTCCTTTTTTTTTTTTTTGAAAATACATGGTACTTATATTATTTATTTAAAGTACTTTAACTACAACTACAGCCTTCACAGGTAGTAGCTCTGCCTTCTGTACCGTAGGCCGTGGGTTCGATCCCCAGCGAGAACAAATATTTGTGTGATGAACATAGATGTTTGTTCTCTGTCTGGGTGTTACATCATATTATAAGTATATATTTACAAAAAAAGTATATAAGTAGTATATCAGCTATCTAGTTCCCATATCACAAGCTTTGGCTTAGTTTGGGGCGAGATAGTGCTGTGTGGAATGTCCACCAATATTTATTTATAGTTGCCACCGCACAATCTTTGCTTAGTATGGGGCTACATGGCGCTGTGAATCCCCCAATACACCCTTTGTCTACTAATAATAGGTCAATAGCGATTCACAATGAAAATGGTTCCTTATCTGATATGTCTACCTGAACTACTCAATCACAGAATACACCACATTCACACAAACTGCATGATTTTGTTTTATATTTATTAACTTACTGGCTAGTGAACTTTTTGAGTTATGAATTTAAGAAGACATCTCTGTAAATGATCTAAGTATGTTAGTAGACGAGCTTTTAGTATAGGGCTCGTCCGGGGAAGTACTACCACCGCGCCTATTTCTACCGCCAAACAGCAACGCTATGTTTCGGTTTGAAGATTGTGGATGCCGGTCAAATTACAGGCAAATGAGGCTGCATTTTCAACCTCACGTAGTATTAAATTTTAGACTTCAACAGCTACGAATCCAACATATTTTTAGATTGATCATGAAATTTAAATAGGCTCCAAACGTGACTGTGAAAATCACAAGTTTTGTTAAAAATAATAACATTTGGTGAAGCCGTTTCATTGGTAGTTACTGAAGATATACCAATTATTTTCACCTTTCCAAGTTCCTTGATAAAAAAATTAAAATCTTTTTTTTTTTATAATGACAGCTATTGTTTTACTTATTTGAAAATAAGTTTGGTTTGTTTTTAAATTCAATAAGTTCCAGAGAAACATTCCCGAGTCCTCTCAGGCGGCCTTTACGCCACTTCGTCTCAACGGCTAAAAGGTAATAGTAATATTGTAAAATGTCTGATAATTTTTAAGAGATGTCAACTTCAATTCATACTAAAATTTCAGTCTCAAAACGCACGCCACATCAATAAAAAATGATCCTTGTGTCATCAGTGATAGACATCAATTTGAAGTAGTGGGCGTGCAGTTTAAGATGATCTCAACATAAGTGTTTTACTAAACTACACACAATTTAGGCAAGTTGCTAGACTAGTGTAACAGCTGCCCTACTGGACTTGTACTCAAATAGTTAACTGGAATGATTTTTTTATGTACCATTGTTTTGTAATTGTGATGTTGTTTATCTGAAAATAAGGAAAAAATATCAATAAATCAGGTGGGCCATCTGCTTGTTCCATTAGCTTGTTGAATAAAAAAAAAGTTAAGAGTCAAAGTTAAAAGGCAAGACAAGGTGTAAAAATACCACTCCTGAAAACTTCAGGGGCTAAAGTACCCACCAATATGAATAACTTTTACTAAGGAACCAACACTGTGAACGCGGAAAAAAACAGCTTAAGATGGGAAGATATTTATTGTACATGTCTGCAATGTAAAAAAACCTGAAAAATTGTCTAAAAACCAGCGCCATACAAGCCACTAGGCTCATATGGCAAATGCTGAGTTTTTTACGACACTATATACATACTTATAATGTTTTTTTAATGTCTTCTTCTAAAAAAATATCTTTAATTTTTTATTTTATGATTGTATATTGTGTCGTATAATAAATATTTATATTCTATTCAATTAATGAATAAATGAAATAAATAAAAAAAACTTTCTGAGACCAATGTTTAGAAAGTTTCCGGTTCTCAATAAAGTAAAAAATGAAAATGAAGATACCGACCTTATTCCGTTGTATTAAGGTTTAATACCGCGCCGTGGGCGAGTGCGGTTGTCTGACCACCACGCCCGCCAGTCTCTCGCAAACTGCTTCTAGTTGTGCGTCAAGCATTAGAGACGCTATCTGATCGTCGGTCAGCATTTCCACGCTAGAATAATACGGAACACTTTAAAAAAAGCCGGCCAAGTGCGAGTCGGACTCGCACACGAAGGGTTCAGTACCATTATATATAAAAACGGCAAAAAATCACGTTTGTTGTATGGAAGCCCCCTTAAATATTTATTTTATTCTGTTTTTTAGTATCTATTGTTTTAGCGGCAATAGAAATCATCATCCGTAAAAGTTTCAACTGTCTATCACGGTTCATGAGATAAAACCTGGTGACAGACGGACAGACAGACGGACGGACAGCGGAGTCTTAGTAATAGGGTCCCGTTTTACCCTTTGGGTACGGAACCCTAAAAAGAATTTACGTGTATACACTTATTAACCCGCATTTCACACGTCCCAACCCGACTTTACCCCTTCTCAACCCGTATTCCACACATCCCACCCCGCATAGTAGTACTCTTACCTGGCCAAGCTGTCAGTATCGGAGTACCGTTCGTCAGAGGTGGAGGAGCCGTCCCCGGTGGCGCGGCGCCGCGGGGAGGAGGCGCGGCGCGGGGTGCGGGGGGCGGATAGCGAGCCGCGACGCTCGCCGAATAGTGACAACCCTGGGTATTATACTTTTGTTATTTAACCCGCTCTTGATTGTGATAAAATGAAATCTACTACTCCAAAATGTGTCCAAATAAAATATTTGGACGTTACTACTTTGGGACCGTTCAATTATTACGTAAGCACTATAGGGGGGCGGGGGGATCTACACTCTGCTTATTTTTGATGACATGGGGGTTGAGGGGGTCTAAATGGGTAAGAAGTTTGCTTACTTTTACTGACAAGGGGGAGGGGGGGGGGGGTTTTATACTACTAGCTGATGGAACAAGCATATGGGCCACCTGATGGTAAGTGGTAACCATCACCTATAACAAAGCATTGCCTCGTAAGTCACGCACGATAGGAACGTGCCCTACGATGCACTGCTCTGCGTCCATCAACTTGAGGCATACAGATGTTAAGCCGTGCCTGTAATTAAAAATTAATTACAGGCACATGAGGCACAGGGGGTTAATAATTGTAATAAATCTGCTTACGTAATACTTGAACGGCCCCTTTTACTCTAGCTAGACATCTTGGTGCTATGAGATCTGAGAGGATATCTACCGTGCCTGTGGATTTAACCTGTTTTTTTTTAATTCTCCCACGTTGCATCGCATACGTTGCGTACGGGACCAGTCTGAATTAAAGTTGTAAGAACACAGGTAAAAATATAATAAACTTAACCTTGAAACATTTCCTTGACTTTCTCCCCGGTGTAAATTATGTATATAACAATGTTAAATCTACATACATAAAAATACAATAAATATAGTGAATACTGAAACAAAGAGAGAAGAGAGCACTGGCACCGCCTTCCGATCCTAAGGTCGTCGGTTCGAAACCGGTCGTACACTAATGAGTTTTTCTATTCAAAAAATTTATGTGCACAATGCCAGTACTCTCAGGAAAACATCGTGAGGAAACCGGAATGTCGTAGAACCTAAAAAGTTCTATAACATGTGTCGAGTGCTCGAAAGGAGCCTCTTGAAGCAAGAAACTCGTGACACGTCAAAGTCAAAGTCAAAAGGTATTTATTCAATAAAATCACAAGGATCACTTTGAAACGTCTTAAAGCTAGGTGACTCTAGGTGCCAGTTCCACGCGACCAAAGCCTAAAAGAACAGGCAACAAACTTACGGCTTGGTTCCTACCGTTCTTTTGTATGATCCCTTTACAATGTAATATAATATATTATTGAAGTTAAGTGAGGCGTAGGCATACAGAAAAAGGTAAACATAATCAAATTTATTCAAATTTAGTCAAGAGAGAGAGACTGAAACAAAATAAAAATTAGGAAAAACCTCACCTTGAAACATCTCCTTGACCTTCTCCCCGGTATCATGGAACAGAGCGTCCAGACTCTGCCTGCGGCCCTGCTCGAGCTCGGCGCGCAGGCAGGCGCCGCGGTCCGCCGCCGGCCGGATGATGCGGCGCGGGGACGCCGCCGAGACCTTCGAGCGCGGCGGGCTGGGGGGGGAGCCCTGCGAGGGGGGCGAGCGCGCCCGCAGCGAGCACTTCTCGAAACTCACCTGTTATACAACAAATATATTGTTTACCTAGTTTACTAAAAAAGGTAAGTTGTTTACCTAGTTTACTATAAAAAGTAGATTGTTTACCTAGTTTACGATAAAAATAGTAGATTGTTTACGTAGTTTACGATAAAAATAGTAGATTGTTTACGTAGTTTACGATAAAAATAGTAGATTGTTTACCTAGTTTACGATAAAAATAGTAGATTGTTTACCAAGTTTACGATAAAAAGTAGATTGTTTACCTAGTTTACGTTTAAAAAGTAGATAGTTTACCTAGGTTATGTTAAAAAAAGTAGATTGTTTACCTAGTTGAATATGGTAAAAAGTTGACTGTTTACCTATTTTACGATAAAAAATAGATTGTTTACCTAGTTAACGATAATAAAGTAGATTGAATAAAGAAAATTCTTTATTGCATAGGCGAACTTAATCCTACAGTTAACGTTTGTGTAATTTGTAAAAAACCGAAAGTATAAGTTTTATACAAGGTGTTCCAATACTTGGGTTTAAAACTTCAGGGGGCTAAAGTACCCATCAATATGAATAACTTTTTCTAAGGAACCAACACTGTGAACGCGAAAAAAAAACAGTTTCTAAACCCAAATATCGGAACACCTTGTATAGTTTGTTTTCCAAATAAAATAAATGTTCCAGCGATTGTTGTATAGAAACCGAGCATTACCTCCTCCGGGCTAGAGTACTCCAAGTCTATCTCGGTCCAAGTGTCGCTGGTGTCGAGACAGTGCGGCCGCGGCACATCGACGCGGCGCAGCCACTCGCGCACGTGCGCGTCGGTGTGCGAGCACAGCTCTTCTAGCTGCTCGCTTGCAGGCGTGGTAGATTCACTCGCGTTCTCTGTTGTGGTGCGGTCTACGTCTGTAACAAGATTTTTTACTGTAACTATACCTGTCTACCAATTATACGCATTATAATTTAAAACCTCGGCCTGCCTCCATGTTGCCATACCCTATGCAAGGTCCATGTGATACTTACTAACAACTAACAACAATGTATGTACCTAAACTAAACCATGTGTAAGCAATAAATGTATTGAGTATTGAAGATAACAGCTTCACGACTTTGATCCCGTGGCACGGTAGACATCCTCTCGGATCTCTTAGTACCGAGAAATAACTAATAATAATAAAATAAATTCAAAGTTATCCTTGTGATTCAACTGAATCCTTTTGACTTTGACTTTAAATATACTTTTCGCACAACACCATATAGCCCCGAATTACATGAGACAATTAATAAATGATTTTGATTTTGATTATAATTATGATTATGATTATGATTATGATTATGATTATGATTATGATTATGATTATGATTATGATTATGATTATGATTATGATTATGATTATGATTATGATTATGATTATGATAATGATTATGATAATGATTATGAATTAGCAAAGCTGGGAAACATATACGGCCTTACTACAAAAAGTCTGTCAAACGATAAACTATGCTTAAACTATTGCCATCTCGTACCAACGCGTATAATGGCAAACAGAGACAGCGCTAATTTTGATAATTATTTAAATTGAAGCACCATTTTATAGTATGAGGGATTATACTTATATCCTTTTCCTCTACTGTAAAAACATACATACATATATAATACTCAGACACAGAAAAAACATGAATATTCATCACACAAATGTTCCTCCTTGTGAGAATCTAACCCAAAACCTTCCAAAAACATCCAAACATCATTTTTTTATCATTTATTTATGTGTAAGGATAGTAACAAATTAAAATAAAAAATTCTTCCTGAAAACATAATAATGAAGAACTATGTCCACCAATGGTAGCCTTCACAGCTAAATTGGTAGTAGCTCTGCCTTCTGCGCCGTAGCCCGTGGGTTCGATCCCCACTGAGAACCAAAATTTGTGTGATGACCATAGAGGTTTGTTCTCTGTCTAGGTGTAATTATATGTATAGGTATTATAAGTATGTATTTACAAAAAAAAATTATGTTATATGTTGATATGACACGTTGTTTGAGTCTAAGCTCCTGACTCTAGAGCATCGCCGCAAAGTTGCCTGTTTGTCGGTTTTTTACAGGATACATTTCGGAGAGTGTGCAACGGAACTCCACAACTTGGTTCCCCCATCCCCGTTCTACCATCGGACTACCAGACGTACGGAAATGAGACATCCATTCATGGTTGACTTACCTACAGCCCGCACAAAGCGCTTTGCATCTACTTTTATAATGCCAAAAGTGGAATTCCTTGCCGGCGTCTGTTTTTCCGAATGCCTATAATTTGGATGTTTTCAAGAGACGAGTGAATAGGTATCTTCTAGGTAAGCGTGCTACACCGTAGACCGCATCATCACTTAACATCAGGTGAGATTGCGGTCAAACGTTTTACCTATAGGTTGTAAAAAAAAAAAAAAAAAAAAAAAAAAAACAGCTATCTGGTTCCCACTATCACTGTCCTGGTGTGTGGAAAGTTCACCAATATTTAAATGGATTTCTTCAGGCCAATGAGACACTAACCATTCCTAGTGGAGGTCCTCCTGGAGCGATGGCGGTGGATCTCATCCGAGATCCTCTCCAGGTTCCTCAGCGCCGAGGAGTACTGCTGCTTGGTCTCCGAGACCTGCACCTCCAGGGTCTGGATGCGGGCCTTCTGGGCTTCCAGAGCGGCGTTGATGCGGGCTTTCTCTTCGAAGTACGGCCTACAGTGTAATTGCAGATTTTATATACATTTTTAGGTTTGTGTTTGCTGATGGAACAAGCTGATGTTAAGTGGTAACTATAACCGTGACTTACAAGGCAATGCTTTGTTATACAAAGCATTGCCTTGTAAGTCACGCACGATAGGAACGTGCCCAACGATGCACTGCCCTGCGTCGCATCAACTTGAGGCATACAGATGTTAAGCCTCATGTGCCTGTAATTACACCGGCAACCACACTCTTCAAACCGAAACACAGCGTTGCTGCTTGGCGGCAGAAAAAGGCGTGGAGGTAGTACTAACCCGAACGAGCCCTTCACAAAGAGCTCTACTACTCTTAAACTGTACCCTAAGTTTTGTTTTTCGTATAAAAAGTCCTGTGCTCGTGTGCTTATTCACACAGATCATAATAATTACAAATAATGTAAAACAGAAAACGTTATTTGACCTTAGCTTTACATTATTACTTTATTGAATACAAGCTGTTGCCCGCGACTGCGTCTGCGCAGGATTAGTCACACAATATCTTTATAATTTGTAGGCTATGTACTATTCTGATGTATCACTATCACTACATAGTATAAAACAAAGTCGCTTTCTCTGTCCCTATATCTCTATGTATGCTTAAATCTTTAAAACTACGCAACGGATTTTGATGCGGTTTTTTTTATAGAAAGAGTGATTCAAGAGGTAGGTTTATATGCATAATACAAGCATAATCTCTTAGGACCCACAATAACCGTGCGAAGCCGGGGCGGGTCGCTAGTAAGCTATATTATTGTAAAGTTTCATTAAAATCCATTCAGTAGTTTTTACGTGAAAGAGTAACAAACAGCCATACTTACAAACTTTCGAGTTTATAATATTAGTTTTATAACATACTTAACTTTACTTTGTAATATAACATGTTAAATGTTAGTTTAATTGTAGATAACCCCTTAGATCTTTTGTTTTGGTATGCAAGATTGTTGGGTATACCAAAGAGGTAGTCTGGGCCACGTACAAACATACTTGTAACATTAGCACAAGCACACCCAATTTTGATAGTTAGTAAAAAGGTCATGACCAAAAATTTATAAAACATATAAAGCGTTTTACCTTAATTATTTTCCGGCTATTTTGCAATAACGTCGGGAAAATAATGTAGGTAAAACACGATAAATACCCGTGTAATTCTTCAATATGTGTTATGATCGCGAAAGGTTAATAATTTATAAAACATACACGAAAGGTACAAAAACATGCACAAAATGGTACAAAAACATGCTCAAAGTATCCAAAAACATGGAAGGGTAACAAAAACACACTAAAGGTAAATCACATGCACTATAGGGAATAACATGCGAAAAGGTTCAAAAAATACTTCGAAAAACTACAAAAACATACTTCCAAAAGGTACAAAAACATGCGCATAAGTACAAAACATACTCCAAGAAGGTACAAAAACATGCAAAGGTAAATAAAATGAGTACCAAACGTGATAGAGGTGCGTCGGCCGGCGCGAGCCCTGCGGAACATACGAACTCTGTGCAACTAGTCAAGCGGAGACAGAGTGGCGCGGGCATAGAGACAGCGAAGGCGGAAGGAGACTAGAAAATCATAAAACTACCCTATTTTTTAAATATTTTTTTCGTAAACGTCTGGACCCAATTTCACTTGAGTTTTTATTTTTTATTTTTTTATTTAACAAAATCAATTTTACAACATCGTGAAACCTAGTAAGGTTTGTGCCGATGTTGGCACTGACTCGAGCTGTTACACTTTTTAAACACAGATAATATAGTAGGTTTTATAAGTAAACTTCTTAAAATTAATTAATAATTGCACTTATTTTTTTTATACGACTTGCTGATGGGACAAGTAGCTGGCTCACCTGATGTTAAGTGGTATCACCTATAGCAAAGCATTGCCTCGCAAGTCACGTTCGATAGGAACGTGCCTTACGATGCATTGCCCTGCGTCCATCAACTTTACAGATGTTATGCCTCATGTGCGGCAGCAGTAGGCATGGTGGTAGTGCTTCTAAAGACGAGTCCTTCACAAAGATCTCTATTACTCCTATTGTTTGTAATCACGATATCCCTAAAACGCGTTGTGTTGGAGAAATTGAGTTCATTTCATTTCTCGCAACCCCTATAGACGTCTTCAAAGGATCTCAGGTACCTACCAACTATATCTGAGGGGATGTCTACCAAGACTGGGGATTACCAACATTTTATTTTAAAAATCCTTTCCGAGTGCGCTGTCTACTATGTCTGATCACTGAGGCATTATAATTGTGATTTTTATCTTGAAGACTGAACCTTACCATTTCTTTTTCAACCCAGGAAATTCGTGATAACTTAATGATTCAAGTTGGGCTTTTTAAGAATTGAAAACGGTAGCACAAAGGAAATTGTCAGTCGTCAAGGTATAATGCACGCAAGCCAGTAGAAGTAGTAATATCTACAATCTGTTAGAAGTTTAACTAAATTATTCAAGCAAAATTCAGAAGTACTATCTGCTTACATTAAAAGGCTAGAAGAATCTACTATCAGACAGAATCAAGACAAGAGATTGAAAGGCTATTTTAACTACTATTTTACAAAGCAAATGGGTGCAAACTGACTATTTTTTTTGTTTGTAATTCTACTATTCTGTCACAAACATACATTGAAAAGTATATGTTTGTTTATATAATTAACAAATACCTTAAGGGTAATTTTGTACGAAAACAAATAATATTATAAAATTTTCATCTACATTAAATAAACTGGTCTTATTTTATTTAATCAGAGATCTCACCGAGACTTCGCGATGTGCCGCTTAAGTCCGCTCTGTAGTTGCTGCACGAGAGCGGACGCCGCTCGGTGCGCTGCGGATTTCGTCCGCTGGATGACGGTAGCGGACGCACGGTCAGACTCCGCCTGTATTTATTAAATAACATTATGTTGAAATATTAGATGGACGATTTCGGATAAGATTATTAGTCCCGGTAGTCCCGGTAGTCCATTGCACATTAAATCTATATTTGGTGAAGTGAGTTCTAACACTCGAAAAATCTATTTTTAGAACTCAAAAACTACGAATTTAACTAATTTATTGGCTGATTTTGAAATTCCAATATTTAGTTAGTGATGGGGCTCGAAAATCACAAAATTTGCATCATAATCAAAATTTTTCGTGTGTGTGTTTGCAGATTAAATTAAAGATATTGCAAAAATGCAGTTTAATTGATGGGTACATAAAAATATGTAACAACAAGCTGGTGCCCGCGACTTCGCCTGCGCAGGATTAGTCACACAATATCTTTATAAATTGTAGCCTATGTGTTATTCTGATTAGCTATATTATTGTAAAGTTTCATTAAAATCCATTCAGTAATTTTTACGTGAAAGAGTAACAAACATCCATCCATACTTACAAACTTTCGCGTTTATAATATTAGTAGGACAGTAGGATTATTTTAATTATTTAGCATGAAGCCTGTCTTTAGTATTTTTTGTAAAAATATTTGGTTTTTAAATTCTTTAAGTTGCAGAGTTGGCCGCTCCCTGCCCCTCTCAAGTATGGGAGTTGAGTATCACATACCTGGTTAACTCTATGTGTGGCATGGTTGAGCATCTCCTGCCAGGCG
The DNA here is from genome assembly GCA_932294275.1 of Chloroclysta siterata. Lineage (NCBI taxonomy): Eukaryota > Metazoa > Arthropoda > Insecta > Lepidoptera > Geometridae > Chloroclysta > Chloroclysta siterata. Next base: position 7,729,662 of record OW028592.1, on the reverse strand, counting down.
GGGTCAAGCGTGAGCCCGCCGTCGGAGCCCGCCGCCAGTCGGGCCAAGCCCTGTTCCGCGAGGTACACCATCTCTCGAGCGGCGGAATGGGCGCTGTTCGCTTTGTCATATGTGATCGTGGCAGTTTGTAGCTCTTGTGATGTCTAGGAATAAGTTATTTGTTAAGGTATTTGGACTAAAAGTACCCTGTTTCTTTTTGAAAGACAAGCATTTGCAATAATCTAAACATGAGAAAATCAGTTTAATTCAATTTAATTTAATTTTGTATTATTCAATTTAAATGGTAGACATAATTTTTCTTTTTTTTTCATTATGAGGTATTTGATTTCTGTGACATTTTTATTTTAATATTATTACAATTTTTTTTATTTTTTCTCTAATTATGTTTCATTTGTTTTTTAATATTCTATGTTACTATACTTATTTTTTTTCATTTTAATGAATGTTATTGGTTTTTTAACCATTTTTAATCAATATCTTTATAAATTGTCGCCTATGTGTTATTCTGATGTATAAGCTATATCATTGTAAAGTTTAATTAAAATCCATTTAGTAGTATTTTACGTGAAAGAGTAACAAACATAGTAGGAAGGATTTCAAAACTTTTTTTATATAGGTACTTTGGTACTCACAATATTAGCTCTAAATCTTGCTTCATAATAAGGTCGGGCCTTGTGCACACTAGTGCCAAGCTTCTTGGTCAGCTGTTGGATGCGCAGATGTCCCTCTGCGAGCAGGCGGCGGAACACAAGCCGAGCCTCGTCCAGTTCCACTTCCAGGCGGTTGATCTCATCTGTTGCTGTGTTTAGGCGCTCTAGTTCTATCTGTTGGATAATTAATACATAAAATCACGCCTTTAACATAGGGGTGGGCAGAGGACACGAATTTCTCTCTTTCGCTTCATTCACTCTTATAACATTCTTCATAATTGCTTGTCGGTTTAGGGTACTCTTGAACTATAGTTTATATGTTGGTTCTTAAATTGTTTCTATGATCCATGTGAGACACTCAATGTTTATTGTGTCTGGAATCCCAGCATACTAGAGGTTTAGGACTAATGATGTTAAGTGAATTGAAAATCAATAAAATATTACAAATTCATATTGAAATAAAGTTTTTATTAGACTTGATAACAGCAGTTATACAGTTCTAAAATATAGTTACGAGAATTTCAAATTCCCACTGTATTTGAGATCAAAAAACGACTAGTTCATTGCATAATAAAAAAACAGCTGAGTTGAGAACTGTGAAACAAAAGCCATTGTTTCAACAACTAAAAAAGCTCTAATTATAAGCGTGACCTCACGCTCCGATCTGTGTTTTCAAGTGTAAATTTACAAAGCAATCCGCAGCATAAAGATTATTGCCCTGCTATCCATTTCTAGTCCCAAATTATCTTCTTTTATCGATTTACCTGTACTCGCGGATCGAGTGCTTCCGTGCATTCTGCTCCGCTATCGTTCATTGTAATGGACGCATCTTAATTTTGCCTACGTTCGATGATGAGTTTCCTTTTATTTATCCTGTACCTACGAAAACAAGCATACTTTTTCAGTGTTTTTCATGAAAATACAGGATTTCTATTAGAATTATTTACGAAACCACCCCCTCTGTGCTACGCTGTTTGCACCACTTGATTTCTATAGATAATAAAATAGCTTAGTTTGATAGTGACACTGACAAAACTGAACTGACTTACACACCGCTTAGAGCAACACGGGCCACCGGCGGACCGGAGGGGAGTAGCCTTCGCAGGCATTCCCCTCTGTCAAAGTACAAGTCCACGCGGTCCTAGACGTACAATAAAACTAGTTGCAGCCGCACTGCTCACTAGACTAAATCTAGTTGCGGGACAGAATCAATGTCCTTTAAAAAATGTCGAATTGTTCTGTTTTATGCTGCAAAAAGACATCTGCCACGTCAAATTTACAAAAAGATGGCGTTACCTTTCAGTAAGTAATTTTTAACGGCGCGCTTATATAAACCGATTTTTTTTATGTGTGGTTTGGTTATAATGTTTGCATTCGGTCTTTCGACAAATGTTTTCACATTATATTCTACCATGTAACTTTCTGATTCTTAAATTGTAAATATGAGCATAATTTCATTATTATTCCACTGAATCCAGAAAACATCGATGTATAAATAATGTTTACGCATGCATCGTCAACAAATTATTATAAAATGCTGACATTTTATATACTGCACTTTAGCAAACATTTTTATTAAGGTTGTATAAATCTTCACTACATTAGCTTTGATGCTAGTTTTAGTGACATAGAATTATACATAGTTAGTATGGGATCGGGTGATGATGATGTAAAAAATCGGTGAAAATAAGATTTTGGCGAATTACAGAATATCAGATAGTTACTATGACACATAGAAACTACACTTGAATCTGTGTCACACTTTTGCGTGACACAGATTAAAGTTTAGTTATTATGGATAATAGTAATTTTCGGTGTAACTATGATTTAGGCGAATTACTGAATATCAGATAGTTACTTTGTCACATAGAAACTACACTTGAATCTCTGTCACACTTTTGCGTGACACATTCAAGTTTAGTTAGTAAGGATTATAGTTATTATCTGTTACTTGTCATAATAGGTAATTAATTATATTTCGATGGTGTATTTGTTATTAAGTGTAGCTGTTTGGGATGGGTATTTTTTTATTCAAGAATTTATACATAGTACTGTATTCCAATTAGCTGATATGATGATGGAGCCAAGTGCTGTACCTATAATGTAGATCCTACATTATACAGGTGTTTGACTAGGTGTTCTGTCGGTGTGTGTAAATTAATTAAAATTCAATTTTATTAAGTATTATTCATAAAGTACTATTATATTGAGTTGGTAAAATAATAATGAAAACATCAGTGGTGAAAACAGAATAAATGTTATAATATTAGTAATACTTAATATAAATTTTATTTCAGATAACTTAGATCCTTATTGTTAGTACATAATAAACTTAATGAACTATGTTAAGTTAGTATTTAGAAAAATGGTGATCCTGTGCTGTCATTACTCGCAAACAGTGCTTGAGGAAGGGGCTATCCTATTAATGAACAATGATGTCCAAGATGTTATTGGAACTTCCACTGACTCTTGTCAGCTGTGATGCAATTTTCTTATGCATGCAGGCAGCGAAACTGTCAGACCTCTTCAGCGGCACTGAATTTGTTTTCATAGAATTTGTGTACAGTAAAGTTCTCGGTCTTGTAAGTTTTTTTAGTTTAATAATGAATTATAGTGGTATTCACATCCACAATGAAGTGTGGTAGTTTGCTGTAGATTTTGAGACAGTAGGAGTTGGTGGTGGCATCTCATGATGTGGCAGTTACTGTTCAGGAAAATGTTCAAGGTTGCAATAGGACTGCTCAGCAAATAATATAATTTTATGACAATGTTTTTAATTTATAGTACCTGCAAAATAATAAATAAAACTTTAATTATGAAAACAGGATCAATTTTATCAGCAGCAATAAATTTGTCTCTAAAGAAATTCGAGTAGGTACAGTACAATAATCTATCGAGTAAGTAGGTATTTACCTAACTCTTGGATGGAACAGCAGACTCTGTTTCGAGCTCTCTTGGTAGGTGTACCACCCATCAAAAATGTTACTTGGCAAATTGTGTAACCTATTGTAGGTTTTAGGTAAATATAGGCACCACAAGCTCGTGCTACATGTTACTCTATCTGTATCGATGAGGCTAACGCGGTGCAACCGTTTATATGCGTCCGACAATCAACATATGTACATGCAATTATTGAATAGGTGTGCAAATCCAAACACATAAACATTGAACAATAAACAAACAAAACAAACAAGTCAACGCCACGCCAGTTGCCAACTAAATTTCCCTAAATATAAATAGCGTAAATTCAGTTTAAAAAAACAGGATACTCAAATTAAGATAGATAACACTTTATTGTACACAAGGATACATCATAAATCTAGGCGTAAAATAATAAAGTACAATGGGCGGCCTTATCGCTGAAAGCGATTTCTTTCTTGTTTTAAGTGTAATCATTCTGTTTGTTTCTCAAACTGAAAGTTATATACTTAGTTGATATATGACTAATAGATTTATTTTGATTCCTTAATCAGTTTCTCATAGGTCTTTGTCAGAGACCACGGATTTCCACTTGCTACGGTCCTAACATACCTCTTTTGCTTCATTCAATCTCTAAACATTCTTCATATGTTGTTGGTTTAGGGAAGGTAGGTACTATTGTCCTGGTTGTTCCGTAGAACGTCTGCTATCTGGTCGAGATACGTCTTCTGAGGTCTTCCCTCCCAACAGTCCCATTTATAGAATAGAATAGAATCTTTATTTTGTCTGTTAAAAATCGAAATTTACAAAAGAGCTGTTACAATTTTGATGACAAAAAAGGCCATTTATGCTTGCCTGATGTACCTGTTTCGTTAATCTCCTTTCATCCTTCCTTTCCACATGCCCAAACCATCTTAACATAGCTTTCTATACCCTCATCACTAGGTATGTCTTCTTTCACTCCACATTTTTCTCTAATCACACTGTTCCTCTATCACTCAAATTCATATCACACATATTAAGTAACGCTTTCATTTTTTATGCATTACTCTACTCTGATGTTTGCCCAACTTTTACTAGGTACCATACATTATTGTCGGCACGAACACCCCCCTATGTACAGCTATTCGTGCCTTTTACAGTTTCTGGCTGCTCATAAACGTGTCTTGTGCCCCATTCGCTCTATTTCCAGCAGTCACTTTCTTTTCGATATAATGTTCATGCTTTCCAAGTTTCGCAAATAAAGTCCCTAAATAGTTCGAAACAAAGTAGTAGTTCTTTTTGGTTCTCAAATTATGTAAAATAGCTGAAATAACCCAATAATGATTGATTATGTTTATAATGCAGTTTGATTACCTTTATCATAGGCAAACTTGGAGCTGGCAGCATTTACATATTATTTTGTTAGCAATCTTCTACTTCTTCTTTATTTTGTAGATGTTCTTGCTAACAATCAATAGCAAGCAGTTTGATAATTGACAATATGAAATGTCAGTTTTGACAGTAGAAATATCAGTTATGTCAAAACAAAAACTGAAAAAACAAAAAGTCCGCCATTTGTAAAATCGGTTTAAATAAGTCCCGCCAATTTTTAATCACATTATTACTTTAAACTTCTTTTAAACTTAAAAATCACAATATTATCGGTCGTGTTGTTTCCGATTTGTTAACAAACACAGGCCGCTCGCCTTCATACAATAAGCGGATCGGTCGAGCGACTGATCCGAGACATTTCCTAGAAGTCGCTGTCGCCGAGCGATAGTGTTGTTACCGGTTTGTTTGTAGATAGTTATCGATAAAAATGGCAAAGGCAAAGGATACAGACATTTTTGTGATTTAAGTTTTCTGATTAATTTAAAATATTATATTGTGAGCTTTATTTTAATTTAAATAGTTTTTTAATAAAATTGCATTACAATAAATATAATACAATACTTACGAGTACAAACACATTTTACTATAATTACTTAGTCTGAACCATAATGTTTTTTATTTATTTATTGCAGGTTTCCTAAAGATCCAAATTTTAGGGATGCATGGAATTAATTTTGTATTATCAGACTAACCTGGATGCCCACAAGAAATAGTGTAATTTGCTCAAATCATTTCAAGACCTCTGACTTTCAAGTGTTGGCGAACAATAGAAGGAAATTAGTCGAGGGCACCATTAATGGAACTGACAAGATTAGTAATGGAAAAATATACTGGTACAAGCATTTCTTTCTTAATGAAAAAAGAAAACCCACAAAAATGTAATCGTCATATTATACATATATAGAAAACTAATCCATTTTAAAAACCAGTGAAAGATACAACTACAATTAAAATGATATAAACATTATGTTTATTGTGATAATTGATCGAGTGAGCGAAGCGAACGAAGATTCTAGTTTCAACTTGGGCGATTTGGCATTTTATGTATGTATGTATGTATGTATGTATATATGTATGTTTGTCTGGCCATAACTTTCGAACCGTTGATCCGATCTGCATGAAATTTGATAAGACAACAGCTTGTACTTGAGAAATTTACTGGTAAGTATATGAGTAAAATCGGATGAAGGGTTATAAAGATATGGGGTTTTTTTAAGGGGGCAAAAATAAAAAAAATGACTTAAAAAAATCAAGTTACATGTCATACGAAAGGACTTTGTTTGGACATTCCAAAACAATTTTTACTTTTTTTCTGGGACGCTCGGTTTTTGAGATACAAAATAAAAGTTAAATTAAGATAACCAGCGACCCAGGAGCGCCCATCTCTAAGAGTTTCGTTGGCATCAAGGTTTTTCTACTGGTCGGCCAGTTCCTTTGCTTTTTCTTATTTTATTTTCTTGAAATAAATTAAGGAGGTACTCAGTTCTCATAAAATGGTAACAACGACCAGGTCTGATGATGGAGCCAAGGTCTGTTCAACGGAATTCTTCAATAAATAGGCCAATACAGTTGAAACTTGGTTACCGTACCAAGTTAGTAAGCGGTAGTCAGAAAAAACAGACTTGCCTTTGACTACCACCTACTCAAAGTTTTGGTGCGTTCGTCGGGTCGCATCACGAGATCTCAGTTCGGGGCGAACTACTAGTTATTGTATTACATAATAAATAAAGTCCATTTTTATGATAACATCTTACCTTTCTATCACTTTAAAAACCTAATTTCCCTAACCGAGTTCTTGAATTTATCGATAATGCGTATCGACAGTTGTTACAACTACGGCTGTAAGCAAATTGTCAGTGTCACCTCATACTGTTAGGACACAGAATGTATCTATGTGTGCATGAAATTGTTAGTGTATTTTTAATTAGGTATGTGTGAGTTTCGTAGTGACAGACGATTATTTTTGTGTGGGAATTAGAGAAAGTGTGCGTAACACAAATTTCCCCCCGCAAAAAATGGCAGACAGTTTTGTATCGGTAATAAACGCTACGGCCACTCCCCTCCGTGTTGCTCTATGTACACACCGTTATCCATACACCACAGATGAAAATAAATTTATTCGGGCTACTCATAGACAGGCACGGAATATGACATTATATTACTATGTAGGTGAGAGCACTGGTGGTCTAGTGGTAGCGGCCCCGCCTTCCGATCCTAAGGTCGTGGGTTGGAAACCGGTCGTGCATCAATGAGTTTTTCTGTTCAAAAATGTATGTGCACAATGCCAGTACTCTCAAACGGTGAAGGAAAACATCGTGGTGAGGAAACCGGCATGTCGTAGAACCTAAAAAGTTCTATAACATGTGTCATGTGCTCGAAAGGAGCCTCTTGAGGCGCACATAAAATCTTTTCACCACACTGTTCCGAAAGAAACTAGTGACACGACAAGAGACTATGTAGGTAGAAAATTATCTTTACAAAATTTTTATATTTTACCTACTCGAAAAGATGCCTTCAGAGTATTTTATCCAACCCCTATAGAGATAAATCGCGTCTAAAGAGAAGCCTTATTCCAATGCAGGCGGCGGCTTGGAATAGAAATTGTTCTTGGCTGGATCCTAGGTCAAATTCTCCACCGAACATTACCTTGATTACCCATGTTGATTACCTTACTCCACCGATCATTCTCTTTCGTGCTGAGGTCTAACATGAAAATTGACGAAATTGCGGGTTAAGCAAAGGCCAGATAAATAAGAAGATGAAGAGGAATATTAATCTGCGTGAGCATGAACGTCGATGTAGAACATCGCTTGCCATGCTAAAAATTGTATTGTACGTACATCGATATTCGTTTGTATTGTATTGTATGGTTTGCATCCCTCCCTAGTAACATAACCTAAAAAAAAATTGAAAACATTTCAGCGTGTGATTTGTTTTCTTTCAAAAAAATTCGGGATATTGATTTAAATAAATGAATTGAAGAATGAAGACAGTCGAAGGTTACCCTGACCTTATCAGGACCATTGAAGATGGTGAAGAAGTTGAAGATTTATCTGAGGAATCTGACGAAGAAGTAGAGGTTTGTTCATGATAACTATGTAAACATTATTGAAACGTGCTATTGTTGAACTTTCTGAGAATGTTATTATTTTAAAACTGCTCCTAATATGTTCTAGCATCAACCATCAAAACAAAAAATCAAAAGGAAAGCGGACTTCAACCCGAAATTCCAATTTGTGTATTCAGTAGAAGAGTTCAACAAGGTAGGTACCTATTTAACCATATCCATTCCTCTAAAACTTTTGTTATAATATATTCAAATAATTAAGTACTTACGTATTTTTTATGCATAACATTTAACATATAGAAATAAATGCTACAACGTTAAATCTCTTTTGATTGGTTTATTCACCAGAACCCTTGGGATAACCTTCACAAATATATCCGCCGCAATGTAAAGAGAACTCTAGATGAAAGAATTGAGAGGAAGAGAGCTCAAGTGAAGGTAGAAGGAAGTAAAGATGTGGACACAGACTCTGATATTAACGGTAAGTCAAGATAATAAATGAATTTGACAACCTTCACGGCTCAGTTGGTAGTAACTCTGCCTTCTGCGCCGTAGGCCGTGGGTTCGATCCCCACCGAGAACAAACATTTGTGTGATGAACATAGATGTTTGTTCTCTGTCTGGGTGTTATATAATATAATTAGTATGTATTTACAAAAAAAAGTAATATGTATTATATCAGCTATCTGGTATCCATATTACAAGCTTTGGCTTAGTTTGGGGCCAGATAGTGCTGTGTGGAATGTCCACCAATATTTATTTATTTATTTAAATATTGATGGACATTCCACACAGCGCTATCACACCCCAAACTAAGCCCAAGCTTGTAATATGAGAACCAGATAGTTGATATAATACATATAATATTTATAACACCCAGACAGAGAACAAACACCTATGTTCATCACAAAAATTTTTGTTCTTGGTGGGAATTGAACCCACGGCCTACCATGCAGAAGGCAGAGCTACTACCAACTAAGCTGTGAAGGCCGTCATAATACAAGTTCCTTGTGCAAACATCATAGCTCCCCAACCATACTGGACTGAAATCAAGAATGTAGATACAGGTTTCTAACCTATCTCAGGCACCAGTCTCATACAAAACAGGGTTTTTTGTAATACCCATAACATATACCCATTACCACTGTAAGAAAACTTTATGTGTCTGAGAAAATAAATGAGTAAGAAATGAGTGAGTAGAATGGATATTCTGGACAAGGCAAGCCTAAATAGATATTTAGGCTTGCCCTAGAGAAGCCTAAAAGGAATACTGCTGACCTTTAGTAGTCGAGAGGCATCCTAAAAAGAAGAAATGAAAACATAAGTGGCACCATTGTCCCAGGATAGGAATGAGTCAACCATTGAATGAGGTTGCTAAATACACTCAAGTTTTAGAATGTTCTCTGCTGAATGTTATCTGCAAACACTGAAACAGGTTCTTAAAAAGAACAGATGAAAAAAACAAATGTAAAACTTTCAAAGCTTAAAAACATAGATTATCTAAAATTGCATGACATAGATACCTACTTGAATCCAAGGCTAATAATATATATCCAAGACTTGTATACCTACATAAGGGTGTTCAAGCCAAGAAGAACAAACAAGAAAGTTTTATAATCCTTTATTCAAAAAATTGGGCTCGTGTACTGGCAATAATTAATTATGTTTTTGCCCTTTATTTCACTTAATAAACTATACATCCTAAAGATTCTTGACTTGTTTTATATTTCAGACGGTGACGAAGATGTCAATGAACTTGAAATATCAGATGATGAACTCAAAAAGGATGAAATCAAAACAAAAGATAAGAAACTTAGTAAAAAGCAAAAACTAAAACAGGTATACATATTTTTTTTAGGTATTTCTTATAGTTTCACTATTTTTATCCCCAGTTACTGTAGATATCCCTCAGATCTCTTAGTACTAGAACTGGCACCTAGATTCACTTAGCTTTATGCTGTTTCAAAGTAATCTGTTTTTTTTTTAATAAATATTGGTCGACTCTCCACACAGCACTATCTAGCCCCAAACTAAGCCAAAGCTTGTGATATGGGAACCAGATAGCTGATATATACTTTTTTTTGTAAATACATACTTATAGTATTATTAACACCCAGACAGAGAACAAACATCAATGTTCATCACACCAATGTTTGTTCTCGGTGGGGATCGAACCCACGGCCTACCGCACAGAAGGCAGAGCTACTACCAACTGAGCTGTGAAGGCTGTCATTGAGCTGTGAAGGCTGTCTTATTGATTTAAGTGATTTAAATGAATAAATACCTTATGAACTTTATGTACCTAGTACTTTTAGAATGCTAGCTTGTTTCTTTACGACGTTTTTCTTTACTGATTAGGAGCACTGTAATTCTACATATTCATTTTTCTAATAGAAAAATCCAGTAACGCAAAATCTTATCTAAACTCACGGCCTTACGATCAGAAGGCGGGATGACTCCCACACATACACGTTACTTATTTATATAAACTAGTAGTTCGCCTCGTGATGCGACCCGACGAACGCACCAAAACTTTGAGTAGGTGGTAGTCAAAGGCAAGTCCAAACATTATGTTTGGACTTTTTTCTGACTACCGCCTACTAACTTGGTACGGTAACCAAGTTTCAACTCTATTGGCCTATTTATTGAAGAGTTCCGTTGAACAGACCTTGGCTCCATCATCAGACCTGGTCGTTGTCACCATTTTATGAGAACTGAGTATCTCCTTAATTTATTTCTAGAAAAAAATTTAAGAAAAAGCAAAGTAACTGGCCGACCAGTAGAAAAACCTTGATGCCAACGAAACTCTTACAGATGGGAGCTCTTGGGTCGCTGCTTATCTTAATTTAACTTTTTTGTTGTATCTCAAAAACCGAGTGTCTCAGAAAAAAATTAAAAATTGTTTTGGAATGTCCAAACAAAGCCCTTTCGTATGACATGTAACTTTATTTTTTTAAGTGACTTTTTTTATTTTTGCCCCCTTAAAAAACCCTATATCTTAAAAACCCTTCATCCGATTTTACTCATATACTTACCAGTAAATTTCTCAAGTACAAGCTGTCGTCTTATCAAATTTCATGCAGATCGGATCAACGGTTCGAAAGTTATGGCCAGACAAACATACATACATACATACATACATACATACATACATACATACATACATACATAAAATGCCAAATCGCCCAAGTTGAAACTAGAATCTTCGTTCGTTTCGCTCACTCGATCAATTAAAGTATGTACCTACATAAAATAAATAATAATTAATACATACCTTACTAAGAGATCAGGGGCCTTATGCTCACTTCGAGCGAGATTATCTCACGGTGGAGATGACGTCATATCTCGTTCGATAACTATTTATCCCCATTCTGACCATCTCACTCCCCAATTTTCTCATTCAAAGTTCATGCGAGACGCAACGTCAACGAGTTATTGAACGAGATGTGACGTCATCTCCACTGTGAGATAATCTCGCCCGAAGTGAGGGATCTACCGTGCCTGGGAATCAAAGTCGTGAAGCTGTTTCTTTAAGGACTAAGTTGTCTGAAATAAATAAATTTATTATTATTTTTATCACATCAATTCGAAAGGAGATAGTTTGCTCTTCGAAAACAGGCAGCAAAATAGCACTTTGATCCCAAGAGCAGTAATGTGATTTGAATTTGGAATGTGCTTATTGAGTAATAGTAGATTGTTTACCAAGGGAGCAAACAACTATTTTTATGGCGAGAGTGTTTTTTGAATCCAGAGCGGAGCGAAGGATTCTAGAGTAGAATCCCGAGCGTAGCGAGGGATTCTAAAGTAGAATCCTAAGCGTAGCGAGGGATTCAAAGTACTTCACTCGAGCTTAAAATAGTGTTGCTCCCGAGGTGGACACTCTACTTTTTATCACCCTCTATGAGAAAATAACTTAGTGCAACTTATGAATAATCATAATCATAGTCACAAAGTCACAAAGTCACAAAGTCACAAAGTCACAAAGTCACAAAGTCACAAAGTCACAAAGTCACAAAGTCACAAAGTCACAAAGTCACAAAGTCACAAAGTCACAAAGTCACGGAGTCACGGAGTCACGGAGTCACGGAGTCACGGAGTCACATAGTCACATAGTCACATAGTCACATAGTCACATAGTCACATTGTCACATTGTCACAATGTCACATAATCTCATAATCATAATCATGTATTTATTGTAATTTTATTTATTTTCATAAAACTAAGTAAAATCTGAATTTGAGTAAACAATTATGAACAAAGGTGGAATGCGCGTTTCACGTGTTTTTGTTTATTTTTATTTAGTTCAGGCGCTTTTTTTTTAATCATAAAGCCTGCTTGTTCATACAGTGTTCGTGATCTCTTTGGTGATTGGAACTTTTACTCAATAAGCACATTCCAAATTCAAATCACATTACCGCCCTTGGGCGGTAAAGTACTTTACCGCCCTTGGGATCAAAGTGCTATTTTGCTACCTGTTTTCGAAGAGCAAACTATCTATTTTCGAATTGATGTGATAAAAATAAAATTACAATGACTATGTGACAATGTGACTATGTGACTTCGTGACTTCGTGACTCCGTGACTTTGTGACTTTGTTACTTTGTGACTTTGTGACTTCGTGACTTTGGGACTTTGGGACTTTGGGACTTTGTGACTTTGTGACTTTGTGACTTTGTAACTTTGTGACTTTGTGACTTCGTCACTATGATTATTCATAAGTTGCACTAAGCTGTTTTCTCATAGAGGGTGATAAAAAGTAGAGTGTCCACCTCGGGAGCAACACTATTTTAAGCTCGAGTGAAGTACTTTGAATCCCTCGCTACGCTTAGGATTCTACTTTAGAATCCCTCGCTACGCTCGGGATTCTACTCTAGAATCCTTCGCTCCGCTCTGGATTCAAAAAACACTCTCGCCATAAAAATAGTTGTTTGCTCCCTTGGTAAACAATCTACTATTATATTTATTTTGCATACCATACATTCTATTTCAGGAAATAAAAGAAGATGACCTAGAGATAGGCGCGCACATAGAATACGACTCTGATTTCTTCGAAGAGCCCCCACCATATGATGAGAACGCTTCCTTCTACATGATGAACCTATCTCGTCCGCTGCTCAAAGCCATTGGGGCATTGAACTTTGTACATCCAACGCCAATCCAAGCTGCTACTATACCTATCGCTTTACTGGGTAATTATGCCTATCATATCAGATTTGGGCTACTGTGCTGGGATTTGCTGTCACCACACATGGGGGAGAGATTGGTGACTTTAATAGACCTTGTGAGTACATATGGCACATTTAAAATATTCAGTCAGAATGGATGGGTCATGGGTAGGGTTGCCACCTTTTTTTTTTTGCAGATAAAGTACATTGGTTAATATAGGTAAGAAAAAAAAGTACATAGTATCAAAATAAAGTACAATTTATTTTTCTTTATTATTATGTTTAAAAACATATTTTTTATTGCTTGTTGCAGTTTGTATCAAACTAGTATCTCTACTAAACAATTGAACAGCATCTTTACAGTCTATTTTTAAATTAAAGTAGATGTAATTCATTTTCTATCAAATTCAGAGACGCTTTGTTTCTTTCGTCTCGCCATTTGCCATCCATCACAGAAAAAAATATTTCTGTAAATCCTGACGTGGCGGGAATAGACAATAAAAATTTAATTATGTACTTTAAACAAGTTTAAAAAATTAGCATCACTCTTAATAAATACTTGCTGCCATTTTTGTGCAGATAATTTAGACGTACATATCTGGTTATAAAGTGACAATGACACTGACATTGTTTGACAATTTGAGGTTAGGTTGCGTTTAGAAATTGTTAAAAACGAGCGCATAAGTGGCGCTGGCGAGTGGCGACATCGATTCATTAACAAAAAAGTACTTAATACGACACGACTAAACTTTTCAAAATCCCATAGAAATTAAATCATGCGAAATAAAGTATTTTCGTGTACTTTATTGTTCGCATAAAGTATAGAGTACAATTACCTGAAATAAAGTACAATCCTTTATTATAAAGTACGGGTGGCAACCCTAGTCATGGGTCTCTCTTTCTCTTGTTTTGTTTGTGTCTTCTTCTTGATTGTATGGCTTCTGCAGTGTTGCCAGCAATTCGCCAATGTCACGTTTTATGTTGAAGAATGACCGGTGGAGAGAGGTAATGCTTGTTGGAGAATTTCGTTTTCAAGCAAACCTAAGAACACAAAATTGCCTCCAAGTTGTTGAAGAATAGAAATACCAGTGTTTACAGTGTTCTGCTTTTTAATTGGAACCTGGCATCACACGAATTGACCACCAAACTGTAGTACCGCACCTCCGTAATTGATAAGAATCAAACTAATCGTAATTCTTTAAAAAATAAGATAGAAAGTGACGTTACCGAAATCATTGACAAAAAAAAATTGACTCACGCGAAAAATTGTCAATGAAATCCCGAGGCACTTGTTGAAGCATCTTTCGCTACAAATATACTTATGTAAATGTATTGTCTGTTTTCAGGCAAAGACGTATGTGCATGCGCGGCCACAGGTACAGGTAAGACAGCTGCGTACATGCTGCCTATTCTGGAGCGGCTGTTGTACAAATCAGCTGTGGGAGACCGGGTCACCAGGGTGTTGGTTCTAGTGCCGACGAGAGAGTTGGGTGCTCAGGTAACACTTTACTTCTATGTATAAAGGTATACACAAAATCCTTTTTCTGTGTTCGGATTCTCAGGGGCAGTGGCGGATTTACATATTTGCCGCCAGTAGGCTAGAATGAGTGAACAAGTAGAGTATTACTAAGCGTGCCTCACCTTAGACTGCATCTCCTCTTCCCATCAGGTGAGATGGCAGTCAAACGTCTTACTATCAATACCTTTATTTTTTATGTTATTAAATGTGCGAGCAGTGAGTTGTTAGTCGGTTGACTGCGTCTTAATAGGATAAATAGCTATTTACGTTGCATAGATTATTGTTTTGTCGACAGGTACATGCTGTGACGCGACAACTGACACAGTTCACAATGGTCTCTGTTGGTCTCTCTGTCGGTGGATTGGACGTCAAGTATCAGGTAAACAGAACTCGATTTAATCTACATCTACACTAATATTATAAAGAGGAATGATTTGTATTTTTGTATGTATATGTAATAGGCTCAAAAACTACTGGTC
The DNA here is from genome assembly GCA_932294275.1 of Chloroclysta siterata. Taxonomy (NCBI): domain Eukaryota; kingdom Metazoa; phylum Arthropoda; class Insecta; order Lepidoptera; family Geometridae; genus Chloroclysta; species Chloroclysta siterata. The sequence continues at coordinate 7,714,488 of OW028592.1, read as the reverse complement.
TGATTTCAAAAATTCTTTCACCATTAGAATGTTACATTATCCCTGAGTAACATAGGCTTTATTTATTACTAGAAAAAATGCCAAGCAGCGTTGCTGTGTTTCGGTTTGAAGAGTGTGGTTGCCGGTGTAATTACAGGCACATGAGGTTTAACATCTGTATGCCAAGGTGATGGACGCAAGGCAGTGCATCGAGGCAATGCTTTGTTTTAGGTGATGGTTACCACTTAACATCAGGTGGGCCATCGGCTTGTTCCATTAGCTAGTTGTATAAAAAAAACTTTACTAATATCTATTTCATTGTAGGAAAGCGTGCTGCGAAGGAACCCCGACATAGTGATCGCGACGCCTGGACGTCTGATAGACCACATACGGAACACGCCGTCTTTCGGACTGCATTCCATCGAGGTGCTGGTGCTTGATGAAGCTGACAGGTTGGTCATACGAGTAGTTGAAATCTTAAAAATCTAAATCAATAATCTTTAGATTGTTTTTCCAGTATAAATAATATACAAGGTGTTCCAATAATCTACATCTACACTAATATTATAAAGAGGTAACATTTGTATTTTTGTATTTTTGTATTTTTGTATGTAACGAATAGGCTCAAAAACTACTGGCCCGATTTCAAAAATTCTTTCACCATTAGAATGCTACATTATCCCTGAGTAACATAGGCTATATTATATTTTCAAAAAAAACAGGGATCCTTACTAAAACTTCAATAATGTAACCCAAGATGGAAAACAAAAACCTTACATCGCGTGCGCTGCGAAAACTATTGAAGATAGAACAAAATAATGTACTACGATTTTGTAGAACACGTCATCATCTACAAAAAATGTCGCGACAGCATATGTCTAACTATTATAGCTATGACACAATAAGTGTTCTTTTATTCTAAAAATGTTATTGAAATGCCTCCGCTAGAAAAGGGTCTTTATTTGTACCTTGGTATTAATCCTTATCCAAATAAATCATTTCATAATTAAGACTGGTTCAATACCTATAGATTACTTCTTAAATTTTTCAAATCGGACATACCATTCAAAAGATATGAGGAAATTAAAAATGTTAACGGGTCCACGGATCACGCGCGGGGTGCGATTAACCTCACTCAAGGAGAAGCGCGTGCAAATGTATGAAATAAGTAGACGCGAGGCTCGAACCCACGGTCTAAGTTTATCCTAAAATGTTCAAAAAAATTATGACCACCCATGCGAAGCTGGGACAGGCCGCTAGTTGTGTATATAAACATCAGGGGGCTAAAGTACCCATCAATATGAATAACTTTTTAAAAGGAACCAACACTGTGAACGCGAAAAAAAAAAACAGCTGTTTCATACAAAAGTTCAATACCTACCTGGCTAAAATTTATGAAACAGCTGTTTTTTTTACGCGTTCAAAGTGTTGGTTCGGTTGGTTCCTTAGAAAAAGTTATTCATATGATGGGTACTTTAGCCTCCTGAAGTTTATATGCACAATTATTGGAACACCTTGCATAAATCGGTAGTTTAAGAACCTGTGATCCAGTTTTACCATTTGGGTCAACTACCAACCCTAAAAAAGGCAAAAAATCACGTGTTGTATGGGAGTCCCCTTAAATTTTTATTTTGGTCGAGTGAGCGAAGCGAACGAAGATCTTAGTTTCAACTTGGGCGATTTGGCATTTTATGTATGTATGTATGTATGTATGTATGTATGTATGTATGTATGTTTGTCTGGCGATAACTTTAGAACCGTTGATCCGATCTGCATGAAATTTGATATGTCGATAGCTTGTACTTGAGAAATTTACTGGTAAGTATATGAGTAAAATCGGATGAAGGGGTTTTGAGATATGGGGTTTTTTAAGAGGGCAAAAATAAAAAAAGTTACATAAAAAAATCAAGTTACATGTCATATGAAAGGGCTTTGTTTGGACATTCCAAAACAATTTTTACTTTTTTTTTGGGACGCTCGGTTTTCGAGATAAAATTTAAAAAGTTAAATTAAGATAACCAGCGATCCAAGAGCTCCCATCTCTAAGAGTTTCGTTGACATCAAGGTTTTTCTACTGGTCGGCCAGTTCTTTTGATTTTTCTTATTTTTTTTCTTGAAATAAATTAAGGAGGTACTCAGATCTCATAAAATGGTGACGACGACCAGGTCTGATGATGAAGCCAAGGTCTGTTCAACGGAACTCTTCAATAAATAGGCCAATAGAGTTGAAACTTGGTAACCATACCAAGTTAGTAGGCGGTAGTCAGAAAAAAGTTCAAAGTTAATGATTGGACTTGCCTCTGACTACTACCGACTCAAAGTTTTGGTGCGTTCGTCGGGTCGCATCACGAGATCTCAGTTCGGGGCGAACTACTAGTATATTGTGTTTTTAGTATTTGTTGTTATATCGGGCAACAGAAATGCATCATCTGTGAAAATTTCAACTGTCTAACTATCACGGTCCATGAGATACAGCCTGGTGACAGACGGACAGACGGACGGATAGCGGAGTCTTAGTAATGGGGTCCCGTTTTACCCTTTGGGTATGGAACCCTAAAAAGGATAGGATAGATAGATGCCACTAAAAAGGTGTTTTAACCATAATTTCAAATTGCCAGAATGCTGGATGAATACTTTGCCGACCAGATGAAGGAGATCATCAGGCAATGCTCCCTGAAGCGGCAGACCATGCTGTTCTCAGCCACCATGAGCGATGAGGTCAAGGACCTCGCCGCTGTGTCCTTGAAGAAACCAGTGAAACTGTTCGTGGACAGCAATAAGGATGTCGCTTTCAATCTGAGGCAGGAGTTTGTGAGGTAAATGCAATTTGAAAAGTTTAATTTGATTAGGAACGCTCAGACCTCCTTGCAAAATATATTTCATGATTCGTGAAGGTACATGTGTGAGTACATTGCCTTTGGGTAACCAACAAGAGTTGCAATAATCCTACTATCCTACCTATAATATTATAAACGCGAAAGTTTGTAAGTATGGATGGATGTATGGATGGATGTTTGTACTCCTTATACTCTTTCACGTAAAAACTACTGAATGGATTTTAATGAAACTTTACAATAATATAGCTTATACATCAGAATAACACATAGGCTACAATTTATAAAGATATTGTGTGACTAATCCTGCGCAGACGAAGTCGCGGGCACCAGCTTGTAAATAATAAGAGTGCTTCCTCGACTCGGTCGCATCAACACAGACTATGTGGATCGCCTTAAGCCTTACGGCGACGCGACGCACAGTTTGAGAAGCCCTGCTTTATCCCATACATTTTCACCGCTTTAATTTTAATAGCTCGCTTTGCTCATCTCTAACCTTTATTCTTCAGGATACGCCGAGAGCGCGAGTGCGACAGAGAGGCAATACTAGCGGCGTTAGTCTGTCGCACGTTCCGCGACCGCGCAGTTATATTCGTGCAGACGAAGAAACAGGCGCATAGACTACATATTGCATTGGGGCTGCTTGGTATAAAGGTCGGTGTTATTACTTCACACAAATGCATTTTTGGTATTTACTAATTAAAAAAAAAAATCGTTCGAAATTTCAAAAGTTGTAAGTTGTTCGCCATGAGCTGTAGAATACACTGTTTCCTAGTTAAAGGGGTATTATGTTACACGTTGTATAACGCCTTTAAAATAATCTTGTTTGGGGCTAGATATTCAATGAATGTCCACCAATATTCAATTTATTTTTATTATTTTGTACTACAAAGCCCCACAGTTATTCTTACTTCTCACACCCAGGTAGCAGAACTACACGGCGCATTAAACCAACCTCAGCGACTCGACTCCTTAAAACGTTTCAAGGACGAGCAAGTGGACGTGTTGGTGGCCACTGACGTCGCAGCCCGCGGGTTGGACATCCCTGGCGTTAAGACTGTCCTTAATTTCACACTGCCGGCTACTATCGAGCATTATATTCACAGAGTAAGTTTATTTTGTATGTTTTTAACGTCTGTACCCCAAGTATGAGTTGTGTTTACCATATTTGGTTTTTCGTTTTTGTTCCGTGTTCAAATTAGTAGTAGAACATAAAGTTTCGTATCGGTATCTCTATCACGTCTTCATACAAAACCCGCAATGAACACGGAACATAAACGAAAAACGAAAAACCAAATATGGTAAACACAACTCATACTTGGGGTACTGCTTCTGATCTCTTAGTGCCAAGTACATCTGCTTGTTACATCAGCTAGTTGTATAAAAAAAACTAACTCTAGCTAAGTAGGTCCATTATATCTGGCACATACCCACATTTTGCAGTAGTTGGTATACGTGACAAGTTGCAAGCCCATCGCCGCTGTTATAATACCAACTGGTTTATTCTCGATGTTTTCCTCACAGGTGTCTAAAACTAGGTATATATAACCCTTCACAGCTCAGTTGGTAGTAGCTCTGCCTTCTGCGCTGTAGGCCGTGGGTTCGATCCCCACACAGAACAATTATTTGTGTGATAAATAACAGAGATGTTTGTTCTCTGTCTGGGAGTTATAATAATATATTGAAAGTATGTATTTACAAAAAAATATATAAGTACTATAACAGCTATCTGGTTCCCATAGTACAAAATAAATAAATATTGATGGACTTTCCACACAGCACTATCTAGTCCCAAACTAAGCAAAGCTTGTAATATGGGAACCAGATAGCTGATATAATGTTTAAATACTTTTTTTTGTAAATACATACTTATAAATATATAATTACACCCAGACAGAGAATAACTAACATCTATGTTCATCACACAAATATATTTGTTCTCGGTGGGGATCGAACTCACGGCCTACGGCGCAGAAGGCAGAGCTACTACCAACTGAGCTGTGAAGGTCGTCAAAAAGTACAAGCTTTGCTTAGTTTGGCCTAGATAGTGCTGTGTGGAAAGTTTACCAATATTTATGATAATGTCTTCCCCAATACCCCAAGAATGAGTTGTGTTTACCATATTTGGTTTTTCGTTCTTGTTCCGTGTTCATTGCGGGTTTTGTATGAAGACGCAATAGAGAAACCGATACGGAACTTTATGTTGCAAGTATGATGAAAATTAGTAGTATAACATAAAATTTCGTATCGCTATCTCTATCGCGTCTTCATACAAAACCCGCAATGAACACGGAACAAAAACGAAAAACGAATTATATTAAAAAGTATTATATCAGCTATAGCAAGCAAAGCTTGTAACATGGTTCCCATATTACAAGCTTTGCTTAGCGCTTAGATAGTGCTGTGTGGTGCACCAATATTTATGATAATATCTTCTCCAGGTCGGTAGAACTGCGAGGGCGGGTCGCGCCGGCGTGTCGGTATCCCTAGCGGGCGAGGCGGAGCGGAACCTCGTCAAGGCGATAGTGAAGCGAGCAAAGCGGCCGGTCAAGTCGCGCGCCGTGCCACCAGATATCATCGATAAGTACCGCAACAAGCTAGCTCGCCTGGAAACTGAGATAAGTTAGTATTACTCATTTTGACAGCCTTCACAGCTCAGTTGGTAGCAGCTCTGCCTTCTGCGCCGTAGGCCGTGGGTTCGATCCCCACCGAGAACAAATATTTGTGTGATGAACATAGATGTTTGTTCTCTGTCTGGGAATTATATAATATTAAAAGTATTATTTACAAAAAAAAAAGTATATAAGTAGTATATCAGCTATCTGGTTCCCATATCACAAGCTTTGGCTTAGTTTGGGGCGAGATAGTGCTGTGTGGAATGTCCACCAATATTTATTTATTTATATTTTATTTATTTATTCCAAAGTATTTTCGAGAGCACTGGTGGTCTAGTGGTAGCGCACGACAGGAACGTGCCCTACGATGCACTGCCCTGCGTCCATCAACTTGAGGCATACAGATGTTAAGCCTCATGTGCCTGTAATTACACCGGCAATCACACTCTTCAAACCGAAACACAGCGTTGCTGCTTGGCGGCAGAAAAAGGCGTGGTGGTAGTGCTTCCCCGGACGAGCCACACACAAAGAGCTCTACTATTTTACTATTAACAATGGATTAAAGGGCCGTTAAATATGTCAAAATGTACGCGTTTGACATCTAAGGTTAGATTTAATGGCCTGTTAATCGTTTAACAGAGCATGATCAAATTAGCTTTTACTGTATTGTAACCAAAAAATCCTTTACAGCCACCATCTTAGACGAAGAATACGCGGAGAGGCAAATGAACAAAATGCAGAAGCAAACAGAAAAGCTGGAGGTCACTTTGAAGGAAGAAGGTCCGAAGCACGAGATCAAGCGGCAGCACGAGTGGTTCCAGACAAATAAGGAGAAGAAGGAGGAGAAGGAACGATTGGCTTTGACTAGGCATCAGGGGAAAGGTAAACTAACTTAATACAAGAGCTAATGTACCTCTCGCTCGCACGTTTCGACGTGTTGAAAGATATAAAAGTACTAAACTCATTTTCGAAAAATCGCAAACAACCATTTTGTGTGCAATTAAATTGTGCAATCAAGCTTAGTAAAAAAATCATTATGCAAACTTTTGAATAGGAAAACCTATATCGATCAAAATGAAAATAAAGGTATTTATCCAAGAGCATTGTAGAGACAATCATTTCGAATGCTGTGGGATTGATTTAATATCTCATAACTTATCTGTTATTTGTCTTTACAGAACGCCGAATTCTGATTTTCAGTTTTTTATCAAAAAATTAACTAATATATTACACTCAAGTTGTTTTAAGAATAAAAATAAAATTGTATTAGCCGGTGATTTGAATATAAACATTCTAAAAAATTCTACTAGAAAAAATGAGTTTAGCGATCTCTTATTGAACTACAATCTTACCATGCACATAAAAGAGGCCACACGGCAGAATACTTGTATTGATCACGTAATTAGTAACATTCCCTTAGCTAAAGGAGAACTTTTGCACTGGGATATATCTGATCATAATACAGCACAGTTACTAAGTATTCCTATTAAAGATAAAAATATTTCATTGCACCATACAATTTATAGAAGAGACTATAGTTTAAACAATATCGCGAAATTTAAAGAATGTTTAAACAACTTATCTATTACAGAGGTGTATACACAACCGGATGTTAATTCTGCTTATAAAACATTTCAGAACGTATTGCTCTTATTCTACAATCTTTGTTTTCCTTTTATGAAAATTAACGTGTCAAACAAAACAAAAAAACTTAAATGGATAACAAAAGGTTTAAAAATTAGTTGCAAAACAAAAAGGCATTTACGATATAAATACTACGCTGATAAATCGAAGGCTAATAAGATTAATTATAAAAAGTTCTCCCGAGTTCTAAAAGGCTGTATAGATAGAGCAATAAAAATTTCTAAAGAGAATATACTAAAAACATCAAAAAACATTTGTAAAACATCATGGCAGCTGATAAAGCAAGAATCAGAGAGCGCAAAAAACTTGACTCTGATAAGTGAAATAAAAAATGGGAATAAAACATGGCACAGCCCACAAGAAATTGCTGAGGAATTTAATAATTACTGGATAAATTTGACAAATAAACAAAACAGTGACCTTCGAATCACACAAAAAAGCAATGTTTGCAGTAGCATGTTTATAAGGCCTTTTGACCATGAGGAAGTTCATAATATTATTAAATCCCTTAAAAATACAAAAGCGGTAGGATACGACGGTTTTGCTACGAACATTCTAAAGGCCTGTTCAAATGAACTTGTACCTGTATTGACGTATATGATTAATATGTCTTTTGCGGAAGGTTGCTTTCCAGAATTATTGAAATTTTCTATAGTAAAGCCACTTTATAAAAAAGGCGACCGGAACAAACCAGAAAACTATCGACCGATAACATTGATTCCTATAATATCAAAGATATTTGAGTGGGCTATGCAGAAACGTATGCTATCGTTCATTGGTAAACATGACATTTTAAAAAGTCAACAATACGGTTTTCAAAAGGGTAAATCTACAACATTAGCCTGTTTCAATTTGACAAAAAGGATTATTGATGATTTGGATGCGGGTAAATGGGTAACAGCTGTATTTTTTGACATGTCAAAAGCTTTTGACTTTGTATCTCATGAATTATTATTAGGAAAAATTGAAAAATATGGTATCCGAGGACCAGCTCTAAAATGGCTGGCAAGTTACCTAGACAAGAGAATGCAAAGTGTAGAAATTTCCAATGTTGACATTAATAAAGATTTAAAGCCTGTCAGATCAAACTATATGCAAAATGACTGTGGGGTACCTCAAGGCAGTGTCCTGGGACCACTATTATTTTTGCTTTATATAAATGATCTTCCTGACATTACGCCTAATCCATGCACACTATTTGCCGATGACATTTCTATTATTATTTCTTCTAATTCTGACATTTATAATTATACTATTGACATTGATAATACCATTGATGCAATAATTTTGTGGCTTAGTAACAATAATTTAAATGTTAATCTATTAAAAACAAACTTTATACAATTTGGAACTTATGGGAAAAAACGTCAAAATCTTAAATTATCATATAAAGGCCAAAATCTTAATGAAGTCGACAAAACTAAATTCCTAGGCATAACTATAGACCGGCACTGTAATTGGAAAGCCCATATAGATGAAGTATGCCGAAAATTAAATAAATTTGTGTACGTTCTATACAAGCTACGCAAGACTACAAATCATAATACTATTATGACCGCGTACCACGGATATGTAACCTCTGTTTTAAAATACGGACTGGTTCTCTGGGGTAATTCGACTGAAATAAATAAGGCGTTTATAGCACAAAAAAAATGCGTACGTGCTATTGTCGGCATACCTCCTTGGGAATCATGTAAACCCGTATTCCTTAAGTTAGAACTATTGACATTGCCTAGCATGTACATTTTGGAAGCTGCTAAATTTGCCAAAGATAACTCTAGCTTATTTACAAAGGCGCGAGATATCTATTCAAGATGTGTAAGAAACCCTGACAGAATTGTTCTTTCTAGAGTACCCAGAACTACTTTATATAAAAAAAACTCTTTTGCTATGTGTGGACAAATATTTAATAAAGTGCCCAGTGAAATAAAAAACTTACCAATCAGACAATTTATAAAAAAGTTAAAATTATGGCTAATAGAAAAAAGTTTTTATAATGTTAATGATTTTTTGAATAATTGAACTTGTACACTGACTTACTAATTTTATTGATTTATTGACAATTTATTATGGACATCTTTATTATAATGTACCTAATTTAATTTAATGATAATATTATTTAATTGTACCGAAGTAAAAATTTGCATGCCAATGATTTGGTGAAATATGTGATACTACTTACCAACTAAGAACTAACTTCTAACCATATTTCTCGCAAATAAACATTTCATTTCATTTCATTCAAAGGTACAAAGTCAAGAAAAATGTTGTATTGTTTTACAGACATGCAGAAACAGAAAGGCAAGAAGCGCAAGCACGACAATGACGACGACTCCGACGACGGCGGAGGCAAGAAGAAGAAGGTCACTAAGCACAAGGTCAAAGACACGGCAGAGGAAAGGGTCAATCGAGAAATGGAGAAGGTACCCTATATTCTTTTAACATTTTTTTTTTAAATTAGTAATTCGTTTTTGAGATTCGAAATAAGAAAAATCTATGTTTCTAAGGTACCCTATATTCTTTCTTTTTTTTTTAATTATTAGTAATTCGTTTTTGAGATTTGAAATAAGAAATATCTATGTTTTTTTAGAATTCTTCTCATTAACCATTTAGAAAAATGTTTTTTTTTTATACAACTAGCTGATGGAACAAGCAGATGGCTCACCTAATGTTAAGTGGTAACTATCACCTCTATCAAAGCATTGCCTCGTAAGTCACGCACAATAGGAACATGCTCTATGACGCAATGCCCTGGGTCCATCAACTTGAGGCATACAGATGTTAAGCCTCATGTGCCTGTAATTACAAACAAACTGGACAATTAATACAGTTTCTATGTAGACGACTAAATTTAACTTAAATTCCAGGTGGCGCTCTTACAATCCCGCATGGCCAAACGCAACAAGAAGCAGCGAAGAATTCGCACAGTCGACGACGACGAGGGACGCCCACAAGCGCACAACAAACCTGCTAAATCCAGGAAGAAACAGAGCAATTTCACCAACGACCTAGTGGACACCTCCCGTACCACCACTAAGAGGCTTAGGTACGAGGCGAACCAAGCTCAGAAAGGCAAGGCACCAGGGTTCAAGGGTCAAGGTTTTGGGAAGGGAAAAGGGCCGATGAAGGATAAGGGTAAACCGATGGGAGGCAAACCCAAGGGCAAAACCTTTGGAAAACCACAGGCATCAAGGAAAGGTGGAAAGAAGAAATAAATGTTTTTTTTGCATTTTGCTGTTTAATTTTTTTTACCAAATATTTCTGGCTTGATGCTGTGCTTGCCGAAAGCAGTAGGAAGAGCTGGCGCCGGCAGCTTCGTTTTTTTACTATGTCGGATTGGGATTTCTACCACTGATTACACAATGATCGATTTTATGAGTCCGGTTATTGAACGACATTATAATGTACAGCACATTAATGTCAAGCATGTTAATTGGAATCCACTGGTACTTTTTGGATTCGTTTTAACTGGGTGTACATTATTGGGGTGTGCAATGTTGTCACATTTAGTTATGTTCAGCAGTTAATATACTGCACGTTAATGTACAGCATGATAATTGTAAGCCACTTTAGTACCGTCGAAACGATGCCCTATCAAGTCTCTTACGACATCATGTAAAAGCTCCACTGGCAATTTTTGATACATTTGATTCGATTGTCCTTGACCGACTGGGGTAATTAGCCAAATGTAAAAATAAATAAAAAATAGAGAATAATTCAGAGATTAGTAAAAAAATAATTTCTTGCACTTCGGCGGCCGCTGCCACGGCACGCTCCCTTTGCTCGCTCGCCTCGTCCATAATTTATATGTTTCAACATAGCCTAGCCAATCCGAGTCGGATCAACAATAAACAAACTGCTTGATTAAACTGGTACAGTGCAAAAAAGGCTCGACGGTACCAAAGTGGCTTCCAATTATCATACTGTTACATTAACTACACGTGACAAATGTGCACGGCAAATTATTGTACGGGATGATAATGTACACCCCGCTAATTCAGTTCACACGGATTAACTGGTTGTACATTATCATGCTATACAATAACATGCTGTACATTATTTGGCTCCCGAATCCCGATTTTAGTAGTTTGAAGAAGAGAGAAGGACAAGGCCCTTGTTCTTGTCCTTCAAGTTATTAAAAAACTTAAATCAAGCTATTTTCAATAGATTCGCGCGCAAATTTATAAACCAATAGGTTTGAACTACAGACTGCTATATTTAAAACAGGCAAAATAGACGCGCAAATGAATGAACGAATTGGTTGGAAACACAGAATGCTATATTTGGAACTAAGCCAATGTATGACGCACAGTGAATGGCCACCTTTTATGACATAGACAATTTTGACAACTATAGACTAGGAAAGCAAGCGTTCGTTGTTCTTGTTCTTTCAAGCGGCCATTGTTTATGGTCGGACATTTTGCTTTGGAAATTGAAGACGTAAATAAATTAGAAAAATACAATATTTTTCATCAAATCCCAGCCATCCTATAGTAAATTTCATTTAGCTCTTGACCTGTCCGTGTTAAAACACCAATTTACGATGTAATAAATGTCCCGCAGAAGCGAAACAGTGAAGTTTTTTTTTCGTCCATTATAGCGGGAAATCTACGTAGCGACGCGACTTTCGTGAATATCCGTGGCTTGGACTGCGAGGAGTGTCGTAACAGCCGTGTTATGTGTTCAAATAGGGTTTGGTAGTTGAATCGTGATAAACTTTGTTGAAATTGACAATGTCGGAGGAAATGGCGGTTTCTGATAACGCTACGGGAGAAAATGCTACTGTACCGAGTGACAGTGCCACGGTGGAAACTGTTGCTGAGGCGGCCGAGGAACTTATGGAGCAACCGAATAAAGCGCCAACCGAGCATCCAGATGAACTACCAGTGGTCCCCGAAGGTAATATGAAACTTTGGCACCTAACCTATTATCTAATTTGTTGACACACTTTTGTATCATTTCATTTCATATTTCTATTTAAATAACCTTTTCTCCTCACTAGTAATGTCGCGAAAGTTTTTAGTACAGTTATTTACTTGTCTAACAGTTGAAAATACCAATATTTTAGTTTTTGATGTTTGAGTTACAATTTACAAAGAAACTAGTTCATGTAAATTTTCACTTTCATTGTAGTGATTAGCAAGTCTGCCGTTTATCGCGTTTGTGGTTTAGATCTATTGTTCCGACTGTAATTTCTCCTATCGAGTACATAATGATGATGATATCATGTGATCGGAGTGGTAACTTTATGTTGTTTTTGAGCTAAAGTTAGTGAAATGATTACTGCGTTTATTTATAAGCATGTATTTATTAAATTAACTTACTTCTAGCTATTGAACTGAGATTGCGTTACATTTGGAACTTGTGATTGTCACTCACAAGTTCCACAAAAATAATAACTTAATGTCTATTTATCTATCGAGTAAATCATAACCCAGACTTTATATACAACATATTAAGAGGTTGATAACCATCAAACAACTAACAAGCTCTACTGGTCCATTTATGAGTCGGATAGTGGGTGTTGAGACAAAACGAAGGTAGAATGAAAGTGCCTTTGTCTTGAAAGATATAAAATTACTTAAAAAATAGAAAACTTCAAAGAAGTTCTTGCTCGCTCATTTCAACATTCTTCTTCTTCTTTTATTTTTGGCTGTTCAGCGGCCGATAGGGTTTGCCACGAATTTGCCAATGTCAAGTTGTTATAGGCTTAAAACAAAAAGGCGGAGATCTGAGTAAACCAAGGGAGAATCTAAAAGTTGATTAGTTAAAATGATAAACAATATAATTATTTATATTACTTACAACAATAGAGGAACATGTACTGAATGTAGTTATGGACATTTAATGGTGTGACTTGTAGTGGTTGGTGTAACAATAAAAACAGTAAAAATCATTGACAATCAAAACAAGGTAACACAAATTCAAAAAAATATTGTCTAGTTGGCTGATATAAATCAAAAAATTACTGAATTTTACTTATTCAGTGTCAGTTTTTAGAAATGTTTCTGTTGTCTTGGCTTTCACAGAAAGATCCACAGATATATATATACATAGATAACGCAAGTATCACGATTTGTATTGAAACCAAGCGTGCCGACTTTTTAATACCTACTCTGACGTCACAGTCGAAATTTAGTGACGGGAAATCTAAACCGATTAAAAGACACCGATGCCGCCGATGCCCCTCCGTCCCGCTACGATTTAAACGATTCAACTGGAACCGCCGGCGCCGCCGTGATCGTCTCGCTCATACCTACTCATAGATTTTATATCTGTGGTCCCGCTCGCTCACTCCGCGGTCGCCACTACAGTACGCCTTGTAGTTTCAATGTGAGGAGTCGTGCTCAACGCGCTTTTGAGCCGTTTCATTCTGTCGACGCTTTTGGATACCTTCGTTCGCTTAATCTCAAGTAAGTCTACAAATATATATTTGTTAATAATTCTTTAAAACACAAGGGATTAGTATAAACATGCATGTTATGAAACAGTAGTTTTTGATGACCTATTACGAATCGATTTACATGAATGACATCGATTTTCTGACAGACGAATGATATGGACAGACGAATGATATGGACAGACGAATGATATGGACAGACGAATGATATGGACAGACAAATGATATTAACGGAATTAAAATAAATAATATAAAGTAAAATTAATATTTTCTTAGAAATTTGAAATAGCCCTGTCTGTGTACGTGTCAAGGTCAATGTGCACGGTCGCAATGGTAACGCGCGTGTTATCTTGACGCTATTTTAAATATATAAGTTGCTAGGTAGGTAGGTGCATAATTATGTTTAAGTACTTAGGTACCTTTTACCCCGTAGGTAAGTAAAGGTAGGAAATCACAAAAGATTTCATGAAAACACATTAAAACAACGTAAGTATCTACTATCTACCTACAAGATGAATGCCAGTCAAGCCACAATACTATAACTGATTTTGATGAATTTTCTCATTATTTATTGGTTCTAGGTAGGTAACTTAATGGATATCAGTGGATATAACTAAATATTGACACATTTTTATTAATTTATTCACACTCTTACACACACACAAGTTAGTTAGGCCTATAACACCTATATAAGATGATTTAAACAGTGTCCAAGGCCAATAGGCACTTAAAAGGCCTATAGATACGTATATATGTATGTATGTATATGTATGTTCAAAGGATGAACATGAACATATTAAATAGGTACCTACATGAACTCTAAAAATATTACCCTCCCACTTAAAGCTTTTGTATAAAATTAGAACATTTATTTATTTATGAGCTTGTTTTTATCAATAACTACTAAACTATCTCTTATTATAATGGTTAATATCATTTGTCTGTCCGATATCGATTATTCATTTACTTTGTAGGACGAACAACACTAGTCGCGAGATTTGACAGACGAATGATAAGTTGCCTGTACCACGAATACGAAGCGATGCGCGACAGTATCGCTTGTTCCGATATTCATCGTCTCTTAACTCAGAACGTCAGATTAAACGCTCAAAGCAAACGCGGCAATGTAATGTAAATATGGTTTACTTAACGTTAATCTATAGTTACTTAGGTATACTCTTGAAATCACAGCTTGGAATACTTTAAAATTAGTTTTAAAATGAATTTACGCTTATTATGATTTAAAAATTACTTACCTGTGATATGAAATATATCCTTGCCTTGGGGGGCTAGAATTTGTTGAGCTATTGCAATTCAATATCATGCAACGAGGCATTTTATACAATTTTGCGGACGTCTGGCTGCAACAACGGACGCGCATGGACTGTGAGCAGCGGCGGCCAACCTAGACGATTCGTAAGGGTTCGGACACGGGAAGTACAAGCATTTGCGTTATCTATGTATATATATATCTGTGGAAAGATCCATGCGAATTAGGCTTTGGTTAGCATTATTTTATTCTTCCTACCAGACTTTTAATTAAGCTAAATCTAATCATCCTTCATTATTATTTGTTCCAAGTTTCATCCAAATTGGTTCAATAGATAGGGTGGGATTAAACTAGAAACATCCTAACAGTGTACCTTTTGCAATTATAAGTCAAAGTCAAAAGGTTCTTCTCAAGATCACTTTGAAACATCTTAAGACTAGGTGAATCTAGGAGCCAGTTCCACGCAACCAAGCCAAGAATATTAGGATGTTAAATTGTTTTATTTATCACAAGCTTTATCATCATTGCAGAAAAACCACACCCAGAGCCTGTTAAATTAGAACCAGACCCAGAACTGGAACCACATGAATCTGAAACTACAAACGAAACTGATCTTCAAATCAAAGATGAAGTCGATGAGACAGAAGTGCCACTTCTAATGGACATTAAAGATGAATTTGAGGCAACCGACAACATGGAGTACCCGGACGATGATGATAAGCGAGGCATCAAACGCAGGGCGTCTGATGCTTTTGAAGATGATGTTGAGTTCAAAGGTTTTGAAAAGATTGAGGACTTTCCACAGTTGGAGTACAGCCTTATATTGCGTGAGTCTCTTTTTTACTGGTTTAGTCTTTATCTGATACATATATCCTACTAATATTTTAAACGCGAAAGTTTGTAAGTATGGATGGATAGATGGATGGATGTTTGTTACTTTTTCACGTAAAAACTAGTGAATGTATTTTAATGAAACTTTACAATAATATAGCTTATACATCGGAATAACACATAGGCTACAATTCCTTCATCTACTATGCAATAACATTTAAATGTTGTTACATAGTGAAACTAGGAAGAGCTTACTTGTTTAATAGATAAATTACCGGCCAAGTGCGAGTCGGACTTGCGCACGAAGGGTTCCGTACCATTATCTATAAAAACGGCAACAAAATCGCGTTTGTTGTTTCTTTCACTGAACACTTTTTACCATCACTGAATTTTACTGAATATTTTTCACTAAATAACAATCAAGGCGAGGTGCTCGCTATTTATACAAATCAGATCGATCGGCTGACCAATTAGAAGCCAGCTTCAACCAATCAGAGCTCGCCTATCGCTATGCCTGTCTAACATTACTTATTGCTAATATTGCTATCTCTGTCATAGTTATTTATAGTATCTCTAGAACATTCTAACCTTATTTCCAGCACTTCCTAGGTCCTAGCCTATTCTTTATCTACAGTGTTTAATTTACGACTGTTTAAGTATTTTCTTAATCTAGCTCGGCGTCCATAACAAATGTTAAGTAAAATCCTTATCTCATTTACTCGCTCAAGGACCTTACATATACAACGTGTTGATGAAGTTATGTAGGAAAACAAATAGCGTGTATTTAGACCAAGCACTGGAATACTTTGACGTGTGCAACGGTTGGATACATCGTTTTCGAAATTCCCATAGAAAAGTAAAATTAATATTTTCTCAGAAATTTGCAACAGCCCTGTCTGTGTACGTGTCAAGGTCACACGCACGCGCGCTTCTATCTAGGAAAGAAAAAAACAACGATAACCTACGAGATAATTTGAAATACTTACCTTTCGGTAGGTAGGTAGGTACGCCGCCAATCCCCTGACACGATATTTTTACTGGTTCCTATGGATTTTGTCATTATTTACTGGCTATAATAACACTGGATAAAACTGGATTTTGGTAAGTTTGCGAGATTTCGCACGACACAGGCTTCAAACTTCACACTAAACCATTACCACTGCTGCACTGCTCATACACACACTGACTGACGACGGCTTTTTACATAACAATCACCATTTTAACACGTTTGATGACATTTTCTCAACAAAACAATGTACAACAACGCATGTAAACACAAACAGGGTGACCATCTCGAAAGTGGCGGTTCTACCACACATCTGCCAAAAAATCTGTCAAAATCTACCAAGCTTGACGATAAAAATACCTAAATAAAAATCCTTCGTGGCTACGGAATAAATTAAATACCTACATTACATTCAGTTACTATCTTTTGATCGTTTGTAACGGTTTGCAGTTATCTAAAACGAGATAGAAGTTGTTTAGAAACCAAATCAATAAAGGTAAAAAAGAATAAGAAGTTTCCAGTTCGGTAAAAAATAAATAAATTATAAATATTATTTCATTAAAAATTCAAACTAATAAGATTTTTCTTGAAATATTTAAAATCTGCCAAATAGTAGAAATCTGCCACAAATGGTAACACTGATCGGCGGCCGTCGGCCGTCCTGATTGGATATGCGTTTTTATATGCAACCAATGACAGATAGGTATGTCAAAGATTAAATAAGACAGACTAGACACTTCCCAAAATTGCAGTTGAATAATTTTGTGGTGTCAATGAACCATGGTGGTAAAGTAACATGTTACAATTTAAAGAACTATGAATATCATAAACATTGCTTTACGACATCTAGTAATCAAACAAAAATAAATATTCTATTAAATATTGAGTACGTAGCCACGTAGGTACCTAGTTACTGAATAGGTATTAGTACCAAAGATCTCAGAGAATGTTTACCGTGACTAGGGATTACAGTCGCGAAAATATTTCTTTTACATACCAAGATCTTTAAAAACAGCAACATCATTATTAGGTAGGCACATTACTAGGTAATTGGTGGCAGTTCTGTTACCTATTTTATCTACAATTGACAACTAGAGGTCAAAGAACAGCTGTAAATAGGGCTGCCTCATGATGCGTTTAGATTCATTTTAGATAAAAGTTTAAGAGGCATTTGATGAATGAAAAACTTTGAAATTTTAAAAGTCGTAGAACAAAAGTTGTTCGTTATGACCGGTAGAATATCCTGCTTTCGGATCCCTACAACTCTTAATAAACACGTTGTATAATAAATAGTATAATAAATATGTTGTTTCAGAGCGTCTGGAAGCGGAGGTGAAGGCAGCCACCAAGGGCTTCAGGCCGGTGCGGACCGTGATGGCTACTCCCTCCGCCCCCGCACGTGCTACCAAACGACCCCGCAAGGATACTGGTAAGAGCTGCTGACATAAAACCAACCATTTTTTTTGTTAAATGTTTAGTTTTGTTAGTGTTTTTGACTTAATAAGTTCCAATACCTCCTAAGACCCCAGATACGTTATAATGAACAAATTAAATTACTTTCATCAGTTCTAATACAACATCTGTCTCTGTAGTCAGTGAGACCCGCTGAACATTTTTATGTACATAACATTCAAACAACTCTTCTTATTTGCATGGCCTTTGCAGTATAGCTAATGTCACGTTTTATGTTAGACTTCAGCACGAATGAAAATGACCGGCGGAGTAAAGTAATGCTCGGTGGAGAATTTTGTTTATTTTAATGATTCCACACAAAATTAATACTATAAAAATAAAAACGTAACACAACGCAATTTTAACTAAAAACTCAAAAAAATATAAAAATTATAACAATAACTGCTTATTTACTAAATACTAATGTTTTATTTTAAATCTACTAATATATTTACATACAATATTTACAAAAGGGGTAAATGCTAAAGGAAGAATACATTTATATGAAAGGGGACAAGGGATTTCTGGGGGAATGAAATTGTAAAGCAACAACTGCAAATTCGGACAATTACAAAATATGTGGTCCACGGTTCCATCATTAAGACCACACTCACAAAGAGCGCATGATCCCTAATCCGAGTTTTGGCCAAAAACACAGTACTACCAATATGACCAAGTCTGAGCCGACAAATAGTGGACGTGGCAAATCTATAGTCGCGTTAAACATAAATTATCAGAACGAGACAGCAATATTGCTCTCTCTCTCGCACGTAGGAGAACGGCATGATCCTTTTATTTAAGCGCAGTGATGTGCATTATTGGAGTCGATAAGAACTATCGATACATATTATGACCTCTCCGACCGCGCAACCACCGGGCGCTCTCGCTGGGTCATTATTTTTATTGATAACGTGCATGCGCCCGCGCCGAGTACTCTCAACACTAGTGTTATGATGATTTAAGACCGAGTTTGCAGCGAGTGTTTAACGCGACGAAATTTTAAGAACCAGGGTTTGAAAGGAATATATAGTTTTTGATTTTTCGGCTTGCGTTTTAGGCAGTTGACGTATAAGATTGATGTTTTTTGTTTATGGTTTTCAATACTACCAACCGTTTGAAACCACCCCTATCAAGCACACGTGAGGACTTGCGAAAAGATGGCGCCGCCCGGCCGTGTTGGTGAGTTTTTATTGTAATTTATCAAAATGATCATGATAGATGAAACATATATTATTTTACATTGAGCAATAATCAATTTATTTCATTTTAATATTATTTCCTCGAATTTCACTTTGTTAACCAACTTTATTTTGCATTGAATAATTATGTACATATTACTGTACTTTGGGTCTCAAGGCCATTTCTTCGTAACGTAATTTAGTAAATTTTTATTTAGTTTGGGACTCAAAGTCACTTCTTCGCCTTACAATATTTGTTTGCACTTTGGGTCTCTAGAGAGGCGCTTAGAGTATTATAAAAGTAGTAATAGTAGAGAGCGCGTACAGTTTCGATGTTTGGTAATCATTTCACTAATATCGCATTTATCCACAGATTTCGCAGAAGAAGAAATCAGCCACATCCTTCAGCATTCTGATTATGAAGCGGACGATTTTGAAGATGGAGATGCTTCTGACGATGACTTCAACCCACTCATTGAAGAAGTGGTTTCTTCTGAATCCGAAACGGATGAAGATGATCCTCTTTTAGCTCCTCTTCTTTCTGTACGTGGGCCTGGACAATCAAGTAGAGGTCGTGGACAATCAAGATCAAGCACCAGAACAAGTGCCGGCTCGTCGGGGCTTGTTGATCAGGCAGAAGAGTGGTTGCCTAAAGTCTTCAACCCACCAATTCCTCAGCTGTCTGAACCAAGTTACCCGCCTATCGACAGCAAGGACTTCACGAGCATTGATTATTTCCAGCAGTACTTTGACGATGCTATAATTCAATTAATTACAGAAAAATCTAACCAAACAAGTGTAGCAAATACTGGACGATCTCTAAATCTAACACAAAGTGAATGTAAAAAGTTTATAGCGATCACAATGATGATGTCCTGCTTGAATTTCCCTTACATTAGGATGTATTGGGAAAATAGATGGCGCGTACCTATGATTACGGCAGCTATGGCGAGAAACAGATTTTTCCAATTGAGATCGTCACTCAAGGTTGTTTTCGATAACGACGTGTCGCGAGAACAGAGAGCGAGGGATAAATTGTGGAAAGTTAGGCCTATCATCGAAAAAATGCAAATGGGATGTCATAAACAAGTCAGGCAACAACACATATCAATCGATGAAATGATAGTGCCCTTTTCGGGAAGTTGTGGAATCAAGCAGTACTGTGCTAACAAACCAAATCCTGTTGGATTGAAGATATTTGTTCTGGCTAACCCAGACGGCACAGTTTGTGATTTTAATGTTTACCAAGGGAAAACTACATATCCTGAAGAAAATGCAGCAGGGTTTGGTTTAGGAGAAAGTGCTGTTATAAACTTGACACGAACTCTCGTTCCTGGGCACATATTATATCACGATCGGTATTTTACATCAATAAAATTAGCCACAGAGTTGAACGCAAGAGGGTTCAAATGTGTTGGCAGAATCATGAAGAACAGGATCCCCGCCACGCTAAGAAACGCACTTCCAAGCGACTTGGAAATGAAGAGAAGAGGAAGAGGCAAGGATTCGGTTCTAGTAAACGCCAATGACAGTATAGCGTGTACCAAATGGTTCGATAACAAGCCTGTAGTCCTACTGTCCACAATTTATGGCAACGAACCACAGGATGAATGTCGCCGTTGGTGCAAGACTCGGCGAGAGTACATAACCATAAAGCGACCCATGGTTATTAAAATGTATAACTCTAAAATGGGAGGAGTTAAAATGGCTGATCGGATGCTGGCTGTTTGTACATCTAGGGCCCGAACAAAAAAATGGACTATCCGATTCATCTCGCATATGATTGATTTAGCTGCCTCAAATTCCTGGATCCAATATCGCAATACGGAAACACAGAGAGGTACAGCCACAAAGAAAATTCAATCATTGAGGCAATGGAAAATGGCATTGGCGGAATCAATTTTGGAAAATATACATAATGAAATTGGATCAGCATCAGATGAAGAAACTTCAGAGCCCAGCAGGCAAAGAGGTAGACCATCAGTCAATATAATTCCATCCAAAACGAGTCGGCTTCGTGGGGCGTTACATATGCCAATGTTCACAGGAGTGATGAATAGATGTCGCAAAGAAGGGTGTAGCAAAAGGTCTTCAGCCAAATGCACCACATGCGACGTGGTTCTCTGCTTGTCATCCGCTCGCAATTGCTACACAGAGTTTCATAAGTAATGAGAACTACTTCTCCTTCCGTCTGTAATTGTAGCTAAATAAATGGTTCTCATGGATATAATTATTACGAACAATTATGATTTTTACAGTTTTATTTAATATAATAAGTAGGTATGAATTTTTTTGCAAAAAGAAGTGCAATTTATGTTTTTTGTGTTATAAACACGCTAACTGTTTCATTACCTAATTGTTAAAATTGAGAATGAAATATAACGAAGTTGTGTGTTAACATTCCTAATATAATGTAGTCATTAACAGCAATAAATAATGGATATAATCTGAAATTTATTTCTATATTTCTTGTTTCATTTACTACTTTTAGTATTCATTAGACTAATTATAGGTATGTACATTTTTATGTACACATTAAAAATACATTTTACAACTATGGGTATTAACATTATGGGTATTCCAAACATTCATAATTAAACTAAACAAAATCAATTTTCATCTTAAAATCTCAAATAATACAAAAAAGAAGTATTTTTATCCTTGGGTCTCACAATGAATTTTTAATTTATACATTTTTCTGCACAGAGTGTACCAATGAGTACTCAAATAATATAGCTCCGGGTCTTAGGAGGGTTTTGATTCCATAGTCAAATACCACATGGTCAAATGGAGGTAAGCGTTGGTATCTGCGACACAGTTTTACACTTCTGCATATATCATCGACCCCGACTTTGAGTTACCTGCATATATTTATATTATTATTTTATTTTAGTTTTTTGTAGGAGCTGAGGTACAAGTTCCACAATCGGTTTTATTTTTCGGGCATGATACCAATACTAATACCAATTTAAAAAAAAAACTATTACGAATATGAAATGAATGAATTAATTAATATTTATTAATATAATTTCATATGAACTTAATTCTTATATTTTTTATATTTAGTGAGTCTATGTAATTTTCTCAGAAATTAACAATAAATATGAGCCATACTACAATAACGCGATTTTATCTGCCAAAAAATAAATTTAATACATTAATATTGGTGGACATTCCACACAGCAGGAAATAAAACCCGGGAATGGGAAATAACTTAGAATTTAGATGTTATAAAAATCTTTATGAAAAAAATCGAAAATTCTACTATAAAATACCATGATTTTTTATTTTTTATTTCAGATGGTTCAAGACCATCGTCGGCACTGTCCTCGAGATCAGAAGATGATGTAAGTATCAGTTACAGTTCATAATAGTTCTTTCTACAAAATAAGCACATTCATTGATAATTAGATAAGATAAAGATAATGTTTATCTCCAACAAAGCATTTAGGTCTTATTTAATGATTCATAATAACTTTATTGCGAATTTATGTAGGTACATGTTAATACATATGTCAGGATTTGCAATTAATGATCTTCCATATTCCACTTATTAGATAAATGAAAATATAAAATGTAACAAATTTAAAATAGAGTAGGAGATAAATGAATATTTTATTAACTTACTTCAAAAAACTGGCTAAGTGCGAGTCGGACTCGCGCACGAAGGGTTCTGTACCATTATCTATAAGAACGGCAAAAAAATCACGTTTGTTGTATGGGAGCCCCCTTAAATACTTATGTTATTCTGTTTTTTAGTATTTTTTGTTATAGCGGCAACAGAAATGAAATGAAAACAGACGGGCAGACAGACAGACAAAGGCAAAAATATCACGACGGACGGGCAGCGGAGTCTTAGTAATAGGTTCCCGTTTTACCCTTTGGGTACGGAACCCTAAAAAGGAGCCAGTTCTCAATTCGATTATATGTTTTTTTTATGTTTCGCGATTGCTCCGCTAATTATGAATTGATACTGATCCTTTTTTTGTATGATTGTATCGATTTCAAAAATCAACAAATACTAAAATTACCCAAATGGCGTTTTGGTTTGAGGTCGCGAAAGAGTTCAGCAAAAGTTTTGTTATACGTTTTTCAGTAAATTTGAAATCGGTTATTTTGCAAAAAAAAAAAAAATTGTGCTTGTGAACAGGTTAGTTTTTAACAATTTATTGCTGTGATTATATATTTTATTATATTTACTGCCGGTGTCTGAAAGCCCGATCAAAACTAATCGCATGTCAAGTTACTTGCTATCTCTATCTTATTCGATGTAAGGGCTCGTACACAAAACTGCGATGCCACGTCGCATCGCAAAAATCTGCGAGCTCGTTGTGGACTTTCCCGTGGAAGTTCCTGCGATGCGACGTCATATCGCATCGCATCGCAGTTTTGTGTACGAGCCCTAATAGCAGAAATGGCGAGTGACTTGACATCCGATTAGTTTGGATCGGGCTTTCTGAAACCGGCCGTTAGTGTAACTATTTGCCTATGCGAGATTCATATAGTGGCGTAGCTAGGTGGACAAGGGCCCCGGTGCATAGAGAAATAATCGGGCCCTCACCCCCTCTTTCTACATAGCTTGAACTTATATTGGTCTTTAAAATAAATAATAAAAAACAATTGTGAGCAGGTTCATGGTTTTCTAGCTCCGGGAGCTGGCTTTCCCTCTATTTTTAAAGCATAGGTTAGAGGGCCCCCTGAGCTCCGGGGCCCTGGTGCACTGCACCACCTGGCCCTACGATAGCTACGCCACTGGCTAGACAATACAATTTATAACTCGTTTAAAATCCGATATTTCGTTTACCATTCGATATTTATATCGTTTCTGTCTGACTACAACACTATATAGTATTAAGAGAAACACGTAAAGTAGTTATTACTTTATGGTACTTATATGAATGCACCATAAATCTGGGCGTAACTAAATATAGTACAATGGGCAGCCTTATAGGATTTCTTCCAGGCAACTTAGCAGTATAGCACAACGCATCTTTGTGGTTCTTAAATAACTTTAATCGTCATATCTTTATATTATGAGAAAAGACGTTAGAAGATAATACCTGATGTTGCGCGGTTACCTCCTATAACAATTTCCACACAGAGCACGTCCACCGAGGATGGAAAAAAAATGTTTCTCTATAAATTTGAATAACAAAAGTTTTTTTTATACAACTTGATAGAGCAAGCAGATGGCCCACCCGACGTTTTGTAGCAAACATTAACTAAAACAAAGCATTGCCTCGCAAGGCACGCACGATAAGAACGTGCCCTACGTTGCACTGCCCTGCGTCCATCAACTTTAGGCATACGGATGTTAGATTTGAGAATACGAAATTTAATGCACCTTTTTCAATTACTGTAAATTCATTTATATGGAATTCTTTTGAAAATTAATATTATAAGTAGACTACAAAACTCCATTGAAATCGCATGGGTCGTTGCGAAGAAATCTACATTTTCTTTCAGATTATATTTATTTATATTGAACTCTTTTGAATGATGCTGACTGTACACCGCTGTAGATTTAACGACTTTAGAGCTGATTTCACCATGCTCTGTTAGTTACTAATCAAGGATTAACAGGCCGTTAAATCTAACCTTAGATGTCAAACGCGTACACTTTGTCATATTTAACGGCCCTTTAATCCTTTGTTAATCTAACAGAGCATGGTGAAATCAGCTCTTAAGGCGATGACAAGAGCTAATGTGACTCTCGCTCGCACATTTCGACATGTTGAAAGTTATAAAATCACTAAACTGATTTTCTAAAAATCGCAATTAAGGCGAAGACAAGAGCTAATGTGACTCTCGCTCGCACGTTTCGACATGTTGAAAGATATAAAATCACTAAACTCATTTTCGAAAAATCGCAATCAACCATTTTGTGTGCAATCACATTGCACACAGTTTAGTAAAAAAAAACATTTTGATCGATACATGTTTTCCTACTCAAAAGTTTGCTTTACTAGTTTTCGTACATAAGCAAACTTTTAAGTAGGAAAACTTGTATCGATCAAAATGAATTTTTTACTAAACTATGTGCATTGTGATTGCACACAAAATGGTTGATTGCGATTTTTCGAAAATGAGTTTAGTGATTTTATATCTTTCAACATGTCGAAACGTGCGAGCGAGAAGTTGTTTGATAGTTGTCAGCCCCTTAACCATTTTGTGTGCAATCACATTGCACAAAGTTTAGTAAAAATTTCATTTTGATCTATACATGTTTTCCTATTTAGAAGTTTGCTTATGTACGAAAACTAGTAAAGCAAACTTTTGAGTAGGAAAACATGTATTGATCAAAATGATTTTTTCCTAAACTGAGTGCAATGTGTTTGCACACAAAATGGTTGTATGCGATTTTTAGAAAATAATTTTATTGATTTTATAACTTTCAACATGTCGAAATGTGCGAGCGAGAGTCACATTAGCTCTTGTCTTCGCCTTAATATATAACTCGCTTTAGGAAGCAGTCTTGGGTTAGAATTCCAATCGACTTTTAATAATTTAAAATCTTAATATTTCTGTTCATGCCGCTGGATTACTCACGGTAGGCATCGCGTCCACATACCGCCGCGCTCATCCATAAAACGGTATTTATTTCTATGGTTTTAGTAGCTTTGGCCGGCGGATTCGCTCGTATTTAGCGTGCGACGAGAACGCTGCTTAAGATGATGACAATTGTCAAACATCTCGCTCGCATAGTTGATATAACATTACTGAAGGTAGTCATGAAAAAAATCACTTCAAAGATTCCCTTACATACATACATAGATAGAGATAGATAGATACCAAGCGAAGCTAATAAAAGCGTGTTAAAAATCGCAAACACCAAACAAGTTTTCTTACCTAAAAGTACGAAAACTAGTTTAACAAATGTGAGAACTAGTTGTTTGACGGTTGTCTGCGTCTTAATCGGCTTGAGGAATGTTTGATCGCTTGTAGTAATGTGATCAGTTGTTAAATTACAAATTTCGAAATGAGATTGGTATGCTCCTAATATAATTTAAGAAATAAATGCAATCAATATGTTTTTTTTTGTAATAAATAATCATCTCTAATCTCTAAAAAGTGATCTCTTTAATGATCACCACACGGGGGTTCAATCTTCAAAAACCACTTTCAAGTGATCGTTATGATTTTTGAGGGACTTTGACTTACAGAAAAATTATAGGAAGTAGGGTAGTTTAACATTTATAATTGAATGACCTGCCTTATAGCTTTTGGAAGATTATTAAAGGAGCAAGTATTTTTGTTGTGTTAAACTATAGCCATAGTTTTTTTAATGTATACCTGTTCAGAAAATCTTAGAATAATGGTGAAGGTTGTTTTTTTTTGTATTTTAGTGTACTTTTTCGTATTGGACGTTAGCGCTCCATTAGCTAAAATTACTGATAAGTCTTGCTGTCTCTTTTCGTTGTTGAAAGTAACAGTGACCAGTATATTAGAGCCGCTATAAAATAGTTCAGAATATGAAATGGGCATTCATTATATCGGGTTCGCTCCGTCCTTAGATCTCGCGATGTCCACGATCTGGCTTGAATCCAATCTTACCTGTACCCCGGAACTTTATGTTGCAAGTATGATGAAAATTAGTAGTAGAACATAAAGTTCCGTATCGGTATCTCTATCGCGTCTTCATTAAAAACCCGCAATGAACACGGAACAAAAACGAAAAAGCAAATATGGTAAACACAACTCATACTTGGGGTACTGAACCTCGAAGTCGTTAAAAACGAAACAAATGGGGGCTTATATTGACTGGTTTTCAAAATTTTCTATTTTCGTTAAATATCAAAAAACGATGACCTAAGCCGCATGAAAAATCTTCGCTCGCTCGATCACAAACAGGACAGTAGTATAGTTAGTGGCCGTGGCAACCGTATTTATGTGCAATGGCATTTTAATTTGCGCTTAAGAGTTTCGCTGTAACATTAAGATTACTTATACAGCAGCAGGGCCTCGATCACGAATACATTTTGAGATTTGTGGTGTTAAACGTATCGTACCGATATCCAAGGCGTCGCCAGCCCATGGCCAGGGGGGGCCAAGTTAATATTATGGAGGATGAGAAAATTATGCATTGTAGGTGCAGTCAAGGGCATGAAGCTTTACAGCTTGTAGCGCGAGTCTTTGCCTCTATGGCGATTGTAATAAGAATTGTTCCTTAGGACTTTGGTTTCTTTGCAGTTGGTTCTACATTTTTTTGATCTTTAGGGGGGGGGGGCAGCTGCCCCTCCCTGCCACCCCTCGGCCACGCCCTTGCCGATATTCGACCTTATTGTGTTGTTAGGGATACGATCTAAAACATGTGTGACGTGCTCGATAAGACGTTATCACCACACTGTTTAAATAAACTGGTGACACAACAAGAAGTAGGGATACGATATGTTTACGTCACTAAAGTCAAACTATTTCTTGATCAGGCTCCAGTTTGGTGTAGACAAGATTTACTTTCTGTTTGCGGAACACGCATATGAAAATGACATTAGCTTGACAGTTTCTCACGCCAAACTAATGTCATTATCGTACAGTTTATCTCTCCGCATGCGTTTTCTGCAAACTGAAAGTGGATCTTGTCTAGACCCCCATGGCAATTTACCCATGCCTCTATATAACTTGTAGTGCTTGGTATATGATTTTAACATGATGATGTGGATTTGTACTACGCAGTACCTACCACCCTTTCAGTCTAGTCGCCTTATCCACAGAATAGATATAGCGCGGATCTGCCTAAGCTGGTTTTCTCCCAACATTGTATCCATTATCACCTTTGCCAGTATAGTAATAAAGTCCACTTTCCCAGGTGAACCCCTCAGCGTCTCCGGCGCAGCGCGGCCGTCGCGCTACCAGCGAGATGACTTCCCCTCTGTTCCGAGTACCTATAGACCTCGGCTGGAAGCGGGAGCTGGTATACCGAGCCGCGTTGGACGCACACTCGAGGAGAAACGCCGATATTTACTACTACACGCCGTATGGGAAGAAACTGCGGTCTATGCGTGAGGTACGTTTTTCTATACATACATCAATACGATACAAATGTCTTTATTGTATCCAAAAAGATACATAAAATATTACAGTGATGAAATCTCCTTTTAAGTAAAAAATACTAGTCATAGGAGATCTCGCTCTTGCTTAGGTCTTTTTACAACAAATTATTTCAAAGGCGTTAGATTTCAAATCAAATCACGCCTGTGGTCTATAGGGAGGGGGTTTGAAGACCTCGGATATCCACTAGAGCTATGCTGGGGCTCTTATTCTAAGTGATCCTTGTACTTTCATTTAATCAATAATTTTATCTTTTGTTATATAGATTGGTGAGCATCTATCAGGCACCGGACTGACGTTAGACAACTTCACATTCTTCAAAGAACCACTGGGACTTGATGATCCTGACAAAGAAATCATCAGGTATGTGTATACACTATACAGGCAGGTGCCTGTATAGACCACGGAAAAGGGAAGACTAAATTTCTGTGTTGGAATTATATTATGTACTATAAAAATTTGTTTAAATATTTTTACAATAGATGATCCTTTTTGAACCAGTGAGCATTTTATTTTAGTAGGAGTTAAAAATAAAAATCACTTACAAAAAAAATTATAAAAAAAAGTAATACTCAAAGTCGGTGCGTCGTCGCGCCTTTCTCCTGTCTGGAGTTTTTTTTATTAATTACCCTATAAAAAAAAATTGTAGCACTAAGCTGCTAAATACTTTAATAAAGCGAATCTAGGACTACCTAGATTACCTTTAGATTAAATTTACTACCATTTAAGTAACTAGATGGTATGTTTAGCTATTGGTAGTTTTCTTTAGTAGCTAAGAAGTGAGATTAAAAATGTGTACTTATTACAGAGATGCGAAACTAGTGGGAGGGTACCGGCGCGTGGAATCCCCCATCGCGTCTCCGGCCCCGGTGGTCGTGGACGGCAAGCGCACCCCCAAGCCGAAGCAGCCCAAAGGAGTCAGCCCGGAACCGATCACCCCCAAATCACCACCCGCTAAGCTGAAGGTATGAAACTAAATCACTAACCCAACCAATATCTCTCTTGTTATCTGTTTTTATTTTTAAATAGCATCTTTTCACATTACATGGATAAAAATTAAAGTAACTGAAATTTTTTTTACGACTTTAAAGTTGTTTGACGAAGAGAGGAAGAGAGAGAACTTCTTCAAGCACGGTAGATTTCCTCTCAGATCTTTTGGTACCAAATCAGCCAGAATCGATACTTCAAAACGAGCTACTGACTAGTTGATGATGTGCACTCTTCCAGGTCAAGTCGATGGGTTCCCGTCTCTCCGGCCCTGCGGCAGCCCCCTCCAAGAAGAAGGCAGCCCCCGCCCCCGCCCCCGCATCGCCGGCACTCCCCTCCCCCGGCCCCGCCCCCGCGCCCGCCACCCCAGCCCCCGCTGCTCCCCCTGCTACCCCGGATAACAACAACACGGCCGCTTGGAAGAAACCCAGGTATGATAATTTATAGGTAAGCGTTTGGTAGACTGCGCCTTATGTGACGATCCGGATCACTACTTAAAGCGCAGACTACCGTCGGTGTGACAGCTGTCAGCCCCTTAAAAGAAAGCCGCACGGTGGCGATCAGCTGTTTGTAGGTCGCAGTACGCGCTGATGTGCGCAAGCACTTACAATAATCATTTTACGAACATGATCGCATCTGTGCACGCTATCGCGGACTTAGTTGAACGCGTTTGTGTGTCAAATTCATTCAATGATGTCGATTCTGACGTTGCTTTCATAAACTAACTTAGCATTTAGAAAAGGTTTGTAAAAAAAAATTAGGGGAATTTTGGTGTTTACCATATTATCTTTAAATCATTTTTTTTTTTAAGATAAATGGTTTGAATAGATATCTTCAAATAAATAATAAGAACATACAACCCTTTTCTACTTTTTCTTCAACAATTGAAAGTGCAATAGAAAACTAGTCAAACTAGACTCAATATATACCTAGTTATATTTTTACCGACGAGCGTTATATTTACTAAAATATTTTATTTCGTTAAGACAATTCTGTGTGTAAATGTTTGATTTTGATACATTCCCAAAGTTATTTAATATATTGTTATCGCCTTATTCATAATAGTTTGAACATAAATATTTTGGCGACCTTGTATAGTGAATTCATTTCACGAAGGCGTTGTATAACCTTTATGTAGTTGGTTTAAGAATCAAAATGCAATGAATCATAGGCGTTCGTGAAATGCATTAACTGTAATTAAAATGGCTGAAGTTTTCGTCGACCAAAAAGTGGCAAAGACAGTATTATTTTTAAAATGTTATTGTGAATAAGGTTCTTAGAATATGTGATCTTTTAGTTGTACCATTGTACTATCTATGACTGTCTGTTACAAGTATAAAATACCATTAGAGGACAACCTTAATTTATAACTTAATCTGTAAACATGTGTACTATATTATAATCCATAAACTATTCAAACGTGTCGGTGAAACCGCATAGGTTATGTAAACGTATACAAAGGTATGGATTATAGTAGTTAAGTATCTAACACTCGGGAGGGCTGACTGACTGATGGTAGTCAGCCCTCCACTGCGGGTACTGAGCCGGCGCGAGTGTAGTGTGTGCGGGCAGGGCGCCGCAGACTGCGCCCCCCGCCCCCGTGTCTCCGCCCCCCGTGGCCCCGCCCCCCGTGACTCCGCCCCCCGTGGCACCGCCCCCGGCGCCGGTTGAACCCCCGACGCCGCCGAGGCTGATGACGCCGCCTCCGCCGCCGCCTCTCCAATCCAAGCCGACGATGTCTCCTACTGCACAGGTATTGTGTCGATGTGCTATGCTTATTCATAGACTTTTTTTCTAAATTCTTACAGTAAAAAGTAATAATAATGGTCTAATCGTGCTCGATTATGATTACATTATAGAAAGAAAGAAAATACATTTATTTTGGACACAGCACATAAATTATAAGATAGTATACTAAAAAGTTAAGATTAAGAATCTCGTACGCTATACCGAATTCCGTTTTAAATAGAGATCATAATACAGGTAATAATTTATTAGTGTTATAACTTTTTGTGCAGTTACCTACCATTAAATATTGCTACAGTATTGATATAAGTAGCAGTAAAAGGAAAATAATAATGAATACATATTTTATTGGTAATGCATAGAAATCTAAGCGAATTTTATATAAATCGCCGTGCGAAACTAGTTTTTTATTTAGATTTAGTTGACGACGAACAGAAACGAACAAGTTTCTTGGATATTCCTCTAAAAGAAGACTAGACTTAGCGCCTTCACCTAGTTTATTCTATGTTACATATTGATATATAAATAAATTTTTAACATAGTACATTTATATGTGATACAATACGAAATGTTTATTGCAATAAACTTAATCTGAAGTACGTTTCATGGGTTTGAGACCCAATTTTTTAGTACCTGTAGTACCTGTGTTAGAGAGTCCCACTTTTCAGTAATAATATTATTTAGAATATCTATCTATGATAATCAAAAAAATGTATGCATTATATTTCATAGTGCAGAAGGCAGAGCTGTGACGCCAGTATATTACCTGTAATTTTATTAAATTAAATACATACATCTTTAAATTCGACTTTAACAACACAGTTTATTTTTATTAATGTAAGGGCCGGTTTCACCATGCTCTGTTAGATTAACAAAGGATTAATGGGCCGTTAAATATGACAAAATGTACGCGTTTGACAGGTGAGGTTAGATTTAACGGTCTTTTAATCCGTGATTAGTAACTAACAGATCATGGTGAAATCAGCTCTTATAGTAGTATAATATCCCAAAAGTTATTATCCGAGTGGGATTTGAACCCACGACCTTCCCTTTGATACAGGGCTGCGTATATCATTTAGAAAACCGTATACATGCCACAACTTACTATCCATCGTATAGTTGTCGAGAAAACAAGTTCTGGTTCAAGAATCACATTAACTGCGCAAACGAAAATTCATATAAAAAATGCGTTGTGTGTTAGTTTACTTACTAGGCTTTGGCGCGTGAACTGGCACCTAGATTTACGTTTAAGACGTTTCGATTCCAAAGTGATCCTTGTGATTTAATTGTAAGTGTAAGTGTAAGTTTAGTTAGGTTAGTGGTCTGTACGAGGTCTTTTTGTAAATAAATAAAAAATTACATGTAGTTGTTTGTTATCCAGTCTCCACGTCAACTGGTCCAGCCATGCTCGATGTCCTGTGGATCGGGAGTGCCCTCGCTGTCGTGCAGCGCCTGTCTTTGCTTGTACCACCCCGCTTGCGCCGGCTTCAAGCAGGCACCACCTCCGAAACCGTTCTTATGCAAGGTATAGTTACGATGGATTGAATACTTTTTTTTTAAACAACTTGCTGATGGAACAATCAGCAAATAAACATCAGGTGGGCCCTACCTGATGTTTATCTAATTTATTTGTTTACTACAATAATTATAGATTAAATAATTATATGATAATTTTAAGAGTAGTAGAGCTCTTTGTGTGTGGCTCGTCCGGGGAAGTACTACCACCACGCCTCACAGTGGTTCCAAATCAAAAATAAGTGGACATAGGGTCGAAAGTCGGAATTTCGATCTGATTTTTTTATACAGAATAGATCTCAGCTATCCTGACAACTTTTATTCTATGAAAAATCTGTGAGAAGCGTAGTTTTCGAGAAAAAAAATAATTAATTATTTTTTGTATGGAGAAAAACATACTTTATTTTTTTTCTCGAATTGGATCAATTTGGCCCGTGTTTGGTTGGTACTGTGTCATAGCCCAGGTGATATACTAACATAAAAAAAATATAACACGCGCAGTCACTTGCAGCCACGGGAGAAAATTGACTCTAAATAAAAAAAATTTTTTTTGCTTGTTTTGCGAAGAGTTCTTATTTCTTCATATCTTTTCATGGATTTTCGTGTACTGTAATATATTTTAATTGACTCCGTGAAGAGAAAGTAATAAAAAACTACATTTTAGTTATATTTTTCTGCCATATTAAAAATTTTTGCTAAGGTACAAGAGACTGTACGTATTTAATTGAAAGTGAAGATCTGAAATTAAATTGTAAAATAACAACGCAATTTCAGTTGTTGACAAGGGTTCAGTCCAGTACCCAAGCTAGGTGCAGGTAGTTTATTATTTGCAGGTGGCTAAGTGATTAGTGGTAAAGAGATTATCTTATTTACGATAAGGGCCAAGTATCTGAAATGGCTCATTCTTTCGTACAGGTAAAAATAAGTTTGTTTGTGTTTAAGGGATGAGTGGTAAAGATAATTAATCCTGATCTACTAAAAAATTGGTCATTCCGGTACTGGGCTGTGATTGGTCGTTAATAGACAAGCTCATTACGGACACAGCTGCAAGACTACAAATATATTGCAATGATTAATTTCATTTCATTCTATTTTCAACACTTAACTGTGACAGATCTCGGAATAACGTTTTTCAATCTAAAATGGCTGGTTTCGGTTCTTATCTCGATTTGTTTCTGAGTCTTAGGGGGAGTGGAGATCTTAATAACAATCATCTAAGTGAAGTTATAATTTCTAAAATTCCAAGTGAAATATCTGAAGAAGACCGTAGGAAAATCATTGAGTTTTGCTACCTGTGATACGGTTGATTTAGTTACCGTAATGGCAATTCCTGAGGACTTGGTTGATGCGCCAGAAGTGCCAGAATATTTGCCGGAACCTATTCTAAATGTCTGCACTTCAGAAGCTGGAACCTCTGGAAGCTGGAAGAGAAGGAGAAAAGAATGCCATTCGCGGATTTGAGCAACAAGCAGAAGAAAAGGCGTTCTGGCTCCATTATAAATGACAATTCTGAAGAAGAACTGGAATATTGTTATATATCAAAGTTAAAAGAAACGGGAAAGTTAGCTTTGGCGAAGATTGTGGATCATCTAAGCAAGAATCCTGGCATTGTGTCCGATTTGTCAAAACAGCTTTTTAAAGAAATTAAACCAGAATAAATTTCTGAAGATAAATCATTGGCACTCTGCACATCTCTTAAACTGTCCAAGTGGCAGTACCAATCGCTAAGAACGTTCCTCAAAGAAGAAAATTGTTCCAGTGCTCTTCAGTCTTATCGGAAGCTTTTGTGCGCTAAAAAGAGGTGTTTCCCTTCCGATGAACATGTGAAAGTAACGGAGAAAAGGGCTCGGATCAGGTTATTTTTATTTTAAACAATCCTATAATATAATTATATTATAAAGCGTTGAGATTCACGTTATTTATTTATGTTTTTATTTTCAGACTACAAGGACTTTTGGACCACACTGTTCAAAGGATTTTGCTAGACTTGGGACCCATCGAAAGCACTGAAAAAGGCCTGAAGTTAACATGGAAATGGGGCCTTGACGGATCATCATCACAGAGTAATTACAAACAGAGTTTTTCAGATACCGAGTTTGACGATTCCTCTGTTGTGATGATCAGCATTGTCCCTCTCCAACTTGTTGATGGAGAAGAGATGATGATTTGGGAGAACCCGAACCCTTCTTCCACATATTACTGTCGACCAGTGAAGTTCACGTTCACTACAGAGACAGCGGAGTACACAACTCCGAACACACACTTGGAAATGCAGCAAGAAATTGCAGAATTGGTACCAACGAAATGTCGAAGTGCCGAGATAGTCCACGAACTCCACATGACTATGATCAACGGAAAAGTCGCTAATACTATTGCAGATGTACCTTCTTCAGCAACGTGCCCCATTTGCTTGGCAAAGCCAAGCGAAATGAATAATTTGCAACTCTTGGCTACGAAACCCATTCGAAGTGACCTGTACCAATATGGAATTTCATCACTACATATGAAGATAAGATGTATGGAGTGTGTGCTTCATATATCTTATAACATAGACTTTCATCGATGGAGTGCCCGTGGAGAACACAAAGAAATGAAACAAGCCAAAAAAATGCGACGGAAATACGGCAAGACGCTTTTTCGGTGACTACAAAAAAACGGCACAAATAACAGGAGTTGACGAAAACCTAATTCGTCGATTTTCAGTTATTCTTTCAGTTATCTTCAAGAAGAAAAATTAGCATTAAAAACTTCCGGAGCTACTGTAGAGAAACAGCAGAACTTTATGCGCATTTATATCCGTGGTAATACATGCCAGTCAGTGTCCACAAACTTTGTATGCATGGAGCAGACATTTGTAGCCACTTTTCTGTTTTGCCTATTGGTAAGTAAAGCAGAATCAATACTTTCTTTGCATAAAAGTAAAAATTTTATTCCTGTAATAATTAACCATGTTTTATTATCTTAGGGTTCTTATCAGAAGAAGCTTCGGAAGCTCGTAACAAGGACTTCAGGAATATAAGGGAGAAAAACACAAGAAAAACAGGACGAATCGAAAACAATATTGACATTCTGCATGGCCTTTTAATAAGCTCAGGGGCCTTATGCTCACTTCGACAGAGATTATCTCACGTTAGAGATGACGTCATATCTCGTTCGATAACTATTTATCCCCATTCTCACTATCTAACTCCCCAATTTTCTCATACAAAGTTCATGCGAGACGCAAGGTCAACGAGTTATTGAACGAGATATGACGTCATCTCCATCGTGAGATAATCTCGCTCGAAGTGAGCATAAGGCCCCAGATCCACACATTTCCCGAATCAGGCCTAAGTTTTCGAAGATAATCCATCATGATTTACTCCCAGAGGCAGTTCCACTGCTCGAGGCAGACCCGGAGTGGACACGCTTTGAAGAAGAGAACATGTCTCAAGAAGCAGAAAACATCGTTTTCTTTTGAAAAATATAACTAACAATCCTTTAGAAAAATATCTAAAATGTAGTTTTTTATTACTTTCTCTTCACGGAGTCAATTAAAATATACTACAGCACACGAAAACCCATGAAAAGATATGAAGAAATAAGAACTCTTCGCAAAACAAGCAAAAAAAATTTTTTTTATTTAGAGTCAATTTTCTCCTGTGGCTGCAAGTGACTGCGCGTGTTATATTTTTTTTATGTTAGTATATCACCTGGGCTATGACACAGTACCAACCAAACACGGGCCAAATTGATCCAATTCGAGAAAAAAAATAAAGTATGTTTTTCTCCATACAAAAAATAATTGATTATTTTTTTTCTCGAAAACTACCCTTCTTACAGATTTTTCATAGAACAAAAGTTGTCAGGATAGCTGAGATATATTCTGTATAAAAAAATCAGATCGAAATTCCGACTTTCGACCCTATGTCCACTTATTTTTGATTTGGAACCACTGTGCGCCTTTTTCTGCCGCCAAGCAGCAACGCTGTGTTTCGGTTTGAAGAGTGTGGTTGCCGGTGTAACAGGCACATGAGGCTTAACATCTGTATGTTACAACGTATGTCCCTAACAACTATGTATAACGCACATAGTTGTTAGGGACATGTATTGGCATCATGCTTAGTATATGTTAAGTGGTAACCAACACCTATAACAAAGCATTGGTGTCAATTCTGTTGTTTAGTTTTCCTAATTTTACCTAATTTGACAGCACTAAAAATATTGCCGTCCCTTTCAAAAAGACCGAAACAACAAGGACGTCTATAATTTTAGAGCTGTCAGATTAGGTTAGTTTAGGATAATGCAACAACAGAATCGACACCATTACCTCGTAAGTCACACACGTCAGGAACGTACCCTACGATGCACTGCCCTGCGTCCATCAACTTGAGGCATACAGATGTTAATCCTCACGTGCCTGTAATTACACCGGCAACCACACTCTTCAAACCGAAACACAGCAACGCTGCTTGGCGGCAGTAAAGGCATGACATGGTACTTGGGCGAGTCCTTCACAAAGAGCTCTACTACTCTTAACCTGTCATGTATGGGATACTTACCACTGCAAAATGTGCGTATGTCGTAGAGTCCTTCGACGTCCTCAAAGAATATGAGTTCGTACTTGGTACCAAGAGATCTGAGGGGATATCTACCGTGCCTAGAGATCAAAGTCGTGAAGCTGTTTCAGTATGGTGTTATTAATTTCCAGAACTGTCGCAAATCGTCGTCCCCGCCCCGCGACCCGCCGCCGCTGACGCACAAGTCAGGTCACGTGACCACGTCCACCGTTCCGCCGGCGGCGCCCGCGCCGCGCAGAATGCCGACGCCGCAGCTGAATACCCACAAGCCTAATGATAAACGTGTGCTGCTTAGAATGAAGGTAACATTTTATAAACATTTCCATGGTCTTAGCAGCTCAGTTGGTAGTAGCTCTGCCTTCTGCGCTGTAGGTCGTGGGTTCGATCCCCACCGAGAACAAACATTTGTGTGACGAACATAAGTAGATGTTTGTTCTCTGTCTGGGTATTATTATATATTTTAAGTATGTATTTACAAAAGATAAGTATACAAGGTGCTGGATAAAAAGTATGAAACAGGTGTTTTTTTTTCGTGTTCACAATGCAGGTTCCTTAGAAAAAGTTATTCATATTGATGGGTACATTAGCCCCCTGAAGTTTTAAGCACAAGTATAAGTATTATATCAGCTATCCGGTTCCCATATTACAAGCTTTGCTTAGTTTGGGGCTAGACAGTGCTGTGTGGAAAGTCCACCAATATTTATTAGTTATTTATTACAATTAATACAAGTATTTACAAAATGTACAAAATACATATGAAATAGTTGAGATATCTGCAGACCGTTGCAAACGATCTAGAGATAGCTCAACTGATCCAAATCACTGGCAATCGGAAGCGTCCCCAAGGAACTGGCTGTAGTGCCGCAATACCAACCGTGTCTAGGGATCAAAGTCGTGAAGCTGCTTCAGTCTTTGTTTTACATTCCAGGTATCAGGCGGCGGCGCGGACGGCGAGCGAGTGTGGGCAGTGGCGGCCCCCCGCGCGGGCACCCCCCGCGCCCCTCCCCCCGCGGCGTGTGCCCCCCCGCCCGCTGCCCATCCCCCACCGGCGCAGGCCACGCCCCCTGCACGGTTGCTCGCTATCCGTGGCGGGCTGCCTCAGTCGCTCGCCGTCATCAACGGCCGCCGGTTCATTATAGTGCCGCGACCCGCGCCGCTGCCCAACGCTAATGTGCAGCAAGTAGCGCACGCTACAGCCAAGTGAGTGCTACTGTTATTTTTTATCTTGGGCATTAAAAGAGCAGTAGTGGTCCAGTAAAAATGGCCCCGCCTTCTGCTCGTACGGTCGTGGGTTCGATTCCGGTAGCCCACCAATGGATTTTCTCTTACAAAAATGTAGGTACGCAATGCTAGCAAAGAAAGACATCGTGAGGAAACCGGCATGTCGTAGAACCTAAAAAGTTCTAAAACATGTGTCATGTACTCGAAAGGAGCCTCTTTGACGCACTTAAAATATGTTCACTACAAAGTTTCAAAAGAACTAAGACTTATTTAGCGTCAAGAAGAAAAAAGGCTTCTCTACGGGTTTTAGAAAGTGACGCTATCCGGTCTTGGTTAGTTTTTTTTATACATCTAGCTGATGGAACAAGCAGCTGGCCCACCTGATGTTAAGTGGTAACCATCACCTATAACAAAGCATTGCCTCGTAAGTCACGCACGATAGGAACGGGCCCTACGACGCACTGCCCTGCGTCCATCAACTTGAGGCATACAGATGTTAAGCCTCATGTGCCTGTAATTACACCGGCAACCACACTCTTCAAACCGTAACACAGCGTCGCTGCTTGGCGGCAGATAAAGGTGTGGTGGTAGTACTTCCCCGGACCAGACCTTCACAAAGAGCTCTACTACTCTTTTCTCCTAAAAATATGTACCTGTTACCGGTTTTTTTTTATTTTCAGGTGACACGCATCGGCGGGTACCGAGGCTTGATGGAAACTACTGACGGGCTCACATTAGAGTATTTATTTAATTGAGTCACATTTCAAAGTGTCTTAGCTCATAACCAATTGGTTTGAGAACTAAGCGCCGCCGAAGCTTTTAAGAGTCTGCCGTAGGAATGATTATCATGATTATCGAATGGTTAAAAGTCAGAAAATCACTATTAATGCTAGCGAAGCCGCAGGCGGCAGCTAGTGTGACCTGCGATAACAAAGAAACGAATATAATAATACAATAACTTTTCTGCAAAAAAAAACAGACTCCAATGTTTTTCTCATGGATGCCATTGTCAGAACAGCAGCGCAAGTACCGATCTTTTTACGAACTATGCGATCGTCAAATTTGACATTTCTATTCGTGAAAACGGGCTTTAGCGATTTTTTGGCGGTTTTGACGAAAGTGAGCGAGAGTTGTAATTACCAGCGTCATTTTAGATTTTATTTTTTCGGCGCAGGTTATACTTACACGACGCATGTGTGGCTATGTACCTATGACTATAATACGGCCGTAACTTTACCGGCTTGACAACTATTCTTTGTATAGATTTCTGTGAAACAAAGCCAAAATCCGATAGATAAAAAAATATTTATTGCACACCACAAGAAATAAACATAATATTACAAAACGCGAATTTATGAATGAATAAACTATGTACAATATATATTACAGATCATTATAAATATATATAACTATAAGATCATTTTAAATATATCCGTTGGCAACTAAAATGGAGAAATTGTATGCAGGGAATGATGAAATGTCCTATTATGGTCATGGTGTACACTAAAGTAAAATTATAACCAAAATTAGATTTAAACTACGTCACAGTTCGGTTAATAAAAAAAAGCTAAGTAATTTTTAAACTAAATAAGTTTCAAAGAGAAAGTCAAAGAGTAAACTGAACTGAAACAGCTTCACGACTTTAATCCCCAGGCACGGTAGATATCCCCTCAGATCTCTTAGTACCAAGTACTAACTCTAGATTCTTTTGAGGATGTCTAAGAGGGTTAGTCAGAGGTACGTCCAAACATTAAATTTGGCACATACCCACATTTTGCAGTAGTTGGTATTCCATATGAGACAGGTTGCAAGCCCATCGCCGCTGCTAGAGTACTAACTGGTTTCCTCACGATGTTTTCCTTCACCGTTTAAGAGCACTGGCATTGCGCAGTCAAAGAGTATTTATTCAATAAAATCACAAGGATCACTTTGAAACGTCTTAAAGCTAGGTGAATCTAGGTGCCAGTTCCACGCAACGGAAGACCAAAGCCTTTCACAATTGTACCAGTTTTATTTAGAATCGGTCGAAAAGGTTGTATAAGGTTGCAAACTTATCAAGATAACGGTAACGGATTGGTAAAGTTTTCATGTTACACCTTGTAAATATCGAGATATTTATGTCTAGAAAAATAAAATTATATTTTAGCGATCGATAAGCGATTTGTTCAACAAACAATAGTTCTAATTCTAATAGTATTCCAGTAGTAGCTGTTCAAATCAGATATAGTACCTAGTATTTATTTACAAAGAAAATTACAACTCGGATAATTATTTACAAAATTTTAATCCATACTAATTGAAAAACAAATGGAATTCCGCAAAGTCACGCCTGAATCAATTAATTAATCACAATCCAAACTGTCCCATCAACCTTTACTGGAACCAAAAGGTTCAATATTTTATTTGGAATTTATTCAATAGAATTACGTAGTAAAATTTTGCGAAAAAGCCTTGCTATAGAAACTATAGAAAACTTGTGTGTTTGTTTCCTGTAGTTTTCATACGAAGCGAGCGAAGACGATTTGTAGCGTGTGGCGGCTACCGGCGTCAACCGTGTGCGGCGAGTCCATATAAAATGTATGAAAACTACCGGAAATATGCCAGTGGCGGCGTTTTGTGGTTGTGGCCGGAGGCCCGTGTGGAACACTAAAGGTTCGACCAACACAAGAGTAGCACTATCTTGACTGGACCCTCACAACAAATGCAATAACACGTTGGTTTCGTCTCGTCTGACATCCAGATTCGGCACACCACTTACACACAAGACAGGAATGCACTTTTCAATTCACCGTGCAGTCTAAACTCACCTCTATTGATATCGACTTAGATGTAATATGGCTTAGCAAATAATTATGTCTCTAGAAATTTGGGCTGATTGGTTGCTGTTGAATAGATTTGAGCCGTCGCTCGCTGACTTTAAGAACCATAATTTTTTTATACAATTTATAGGTAAAACGTTTGACCGCAATCTCACCTGATGTTAAGTGACGATGCGGTCTACGGTGTGGCACGTTTACCTAGACGATACCTATTCACTCGTCTCTTGAAAACATCCAAATAATAGGCATTCGGAAAACGGACGCCGGATTAAATTATATCAAAAATTGTTAAACGAGACGTTTTTTTTTAAAACTCGTACTGTAGCTAAAGTAAATGGTATGACGAATGTTTGCAGGATTCAAATATTTGTTCCGAGTTTGTTCAAAGATTTTAACTTTTCAAATTGTTACTTTTTTTAATTGTAAATAAATTGTTTTTTTGTTGTGTTCATCAAGGGATTCTGTATATTTTTTTAACTTTAGCTTTCGAAACAATAACATGGTATCAGTTACCTGGCCCCTATACTTGTAAACTATGCATATAAACTGATTTAAAATTGACCCTTTCACTATTTGTTAAACATCGGTAGATGTTATTTTTTTTCAAAATGTTTATTCAAGAAAACATATAAAAGTAGGTAAACTCAAAGTCGGGATCGATGATATCTGCAGAAGTGTAAAACTGTGTAAAAATGTTCATTGTTTAGTATCTTTAAACAGATTTTTAGTATATTTAAGTATGGTCATAGATGTATAAATATTATGGTATAACATTTAAACTTAGTTCTAAGTTACAGTTTCACTCGTTAGAGCATGTTTGGTGTATAAAAAAAATATTTATATTTAATATGAAAAAAGCCGAAAAAGGTGTTTTACCTAATTGTATAATATGCCAATACTATTCTATGTAATTGTATCGCCTTACGCTTGAAATCGCTTCACAAACATCACTGGGCGAGACATCCAACGAAAATTATTGAATTCGCTAGTTCTCTGTTGAATACCGAATCACGTGAGCTGCGCATAACGAAAATTCATAAAAGAAATGCGTGCTGCGCGGCTAAGTCACGTGGTTCGTTGGACTAACTTTATAACCACCAACTATATATACAAGGTGTTCCAATAATTGGTTTTAAAACTTCGGGGGGCTAAAGTACTAATCAATATGAATAACTTTTTCTAATGAACCAACACTGTAAACGCGAAAAAAAAACAGCTGTTTCATTCAAAAGTTTCACCTACCTGGCAAAAATGTATGAAACAGCTGTTGTTTTTTTCGCGTTCACAGTGTTGGTTCCTTAGAAAAAGTTATTGGAACACCTTGTATACACATATATAACTAAATAGGTGATAATGTCGTCTGCCCTAGTGATTTTTGTCAAAACATTCCAAACTTAAGGCCCCCAGACGGGTACAGTTAAAACAGTAACT
This sequence comes from Chloroclysta siterata, assembly GCA_932294275.1. Taxonomy (NCBI): domain Eukaryota; kingdom Metazoa; phylum Arthropoda; class Insecta; order Lepidoptera; family Geometridae; genus Chloroclysta; species Chloroclysta siterata. Next base: position 7,671,953 of record OW028592.1, on the reverse strand, counting down.
CACTTTGCTTTCCGAGTACCGAAAGCGGAGTAAATGTACAAATATGTTACTAATAGACAGATATTAATTTATCTTATCCTATACTTTTACTGTGAAAATTATTTAGGTTAATGTTATATATAATAGCTAAGGGAATGTATCAAACGTGAACTGTTAATAAAAACTGTATAGAACCATTTCGTTTAAACCTTTCATGTGATATTACGCTGACGCATTTCAAGGTATGTAGATAGTCTAACATGTGTAATACAAATGTTTGTACAATTATTTCTTTAATCCGCACTGATTGTCTACGAAAGTGAGTCCATTTGTATTTTATTATTTATTTATTAAAGACCTCCATTCAATATTAATTTTCAATCAAAAATTTTGTACTCTTTCAGCGCGGATTATAGCGATAACTGTTTAAGGCGAATACAAGAGCTAATGTGAAAAAAATCATTTTGTGATCGATACATGTTTTCCTACTCAAAAGTTAGCTTTACTAGTTTTCGTACATAAGCAAACTTTTAAGTAGGAAACGTGTATCAATCAAAATGAAATTTTGACTAAACTGTGTGCAATGTGAATGCACACAAAATGTATAATTACGATTTTTCGAAAATAAGTTTATTGATTTTATATCTTTCAACATATAGAAACGTGCGAGCGAGAGTCACATTAGCTCTTGTCTTCGCCTTACTTATGTTTTTTCGTGAATGCTCCGAACGATCGGAATTCGTTATTGTTCGTTCATTATTTGTCGTTCGTAATTAATTAATTAAATAACATAATTTCCCCACGATCTAAGCGAGTCTTTCCTACAGTGACGACAAGCGTCGGACAAGAGTCACGAACGGAGCGGCCACGCCCACACCGCCCATGGCGGCCGTGTCTCCGCGCCGCCGCGGTCGGCCCAGAGGAGACGCTAAAGACGAAGTGGACTACTTCTCCGCATTCTACGAACGAGCCCGGGACAGCAATGTCGTTGTACAGGTAATATACTACGTCACAAAGTTAACAATCCTACCATATTGAGCAGTATGACTTTATATGTACCTAACAACTACATACGATGCGGCCGTCGTCGACACCAGTTATTTTCGTGTCACATAGCGCGAACCCAGCATGCGAACAACGCACCGACTCTACGGGCGCTCACACTTTTAAACGATTTTCTACATGAGTTCCAACATGTCGACATTTTTAGTGATAGCCTTAGTTCTATTTATAAGTCCATAAGAACATATTTAAGTTTTAATCATTAATTAAGATAGTCAGCGTTTTGGTGTTATACTGTAAGCTTACTGTCAAACTTGAAATAAATATTCTATTCTATTCTAATATACAAATTCTTATTTTCTTTTACCTACCGATTTTATATATTCATTCACATTTACATCAGAGCTATTTTAAAATATTCGGAAATGTCAGTTTTTGTCGGGGTAAAACGGAACTCTATTACTAAGACTCCGCTGTCCGTCTGTCTGTCTGTCTATCTATCTGTCTGTCACCAGGCTGTATCTCATAAACTGTGATAGTTAGGCAGTTCACAGAAATTTTCACAGATGATGTATTTCTGTTGCTGCTATAACAACAAATACTAAAAAACAGAATAAAATAAATATTTAAGGGGGCTCCCATACAAGAAACGTGATTTTTTACCTTTTTTATTTTGATAATGGTGGCACCCTTCGTGCGCGAGTACTACTCGCACTTGGCCGGTTTTTTGTTTATAAGCAAGCAAAACAAGAGCAAGAGAGATAAATTCTTAAGTTTCCGATTGGAAACATTTCCGAATGTTTTGAAATAGAGGCCTAATCACAAATGAATTTGTCTTTAGTGGCGTGAACGTATCGTATGCCTAACTACAACACAATAAGGTCGGATATCGGTACGATACGTTTAACGTCACCAATGTCAAAATATATTCGTGATCGAGGCATATACATGTCTCATAGTTCAGTTGGTATATAGTAGCTCTACCTTTTGCGCTGTAGGTTCCGGGTTCGATTCCTACCAAGAACAAACATTTGCGTAGTTGAGTGGTATCGTAGGTGGTATCCGGTTTCCATAGTGAATAGTATTTCATAGCGTCAGTATTTATTTATTTTATACCTAACTTCTAATTTTCATTTATTATATTATCATCAATACTAACGTATAAATGTTGTTCTGCAGATATTCCAATACCTTGGTATGCGAGACTTGGCACACTGCGCGCGCGTCTGTCGCGTGTGGCGGGAACTATCCGCGACGCCTGCGCTCTGGAGACACGTTCGAATGAAAAACTCACAAGTAAGCACTTTATTATATTTCCCGTGGGTCTATATAGCCTTGTCTTATCCAGAGTTAAGTGAAGCTGTTAAGGCTTTGAAATAGGGCATACTAGTGCACTGTAGACTCAGTTAAAACAACTGTAGGCTCATTCGAGCTGTCGTCGTCTCGATCGAGCCGACTGTAGCCTCAGAGGAACCTTCGTCGTCTTGATTGGGCTCAGTTGAGACTTCGGCGTCTTGATTGAGGCGACTGTAGCCCCATTTGAACCTTCGTCGTCTCGATTGGGCTCAGTTGAAACGTCGTCGTCTCGATTGAGGCGACTGTAGGCTCAGTCGAGCTTTTGTCGTCTCGATCGAGCCGACTGTAGCCTCGGTCGAACCGTCGTCGTCTCGATTAAGGTTGACCGTAGTATCAGTTGAGACTTCGGTGTCTTGATTGGGGCGACTGTAGGCTCGTTGAGACGTTAACGTGTCGATTGAGGCTACTGTAGGGCCAATTGAGACGTCGATCGTTCTCATCCATTGTCGTCAGATTGATTTTTATATAAATTGAAAGCGTAATATGTATTTGATCAGGTAAACGATTGGGGAGGGCTATGCGGGGCGCTCAAACGACACGGCACGAAATGGCTCGACCTCCGCAAGATGCTACTACCGCAGAACGATGTCGCATTCTGGGACCAATTCAAGCAACACATATCCAAAGTTGACACGCTAGAAAGGTAACTATTTCATTGTATCCTTTAAAATCAAAAGCTAAGTCTTTATTTGGTACAATCATAAGGATCACTTTGACTCTCCGTCTGTACTCCTATAACAAGGATTGAATTTACAGCTTGAGACCAAAATCATATGACTTCGTCTTAAGCCATCGAACATTCATGTTTATTACATAATATTTGTTCTCGGTGGGGATCTAACCCACAGTCTACAGCGCAAATGGCAGAGCTACTAGGCTGACAAAAAGTTTTGTTGTGTATTGTATTTAGGATTATTTAGAATGATGTGTATTTTGTGTTGTAGTATTTGACCTTTGTAAATTTTGTTGTAATAATTAAGTCCGTATCAAATTTAATTATAATGTAATCTGAAATAAAATTATTGAATCGAAGACTTATCTTCCAACCTAGCTTTTTTTTTTATACTACTAGCTGATGGAACAAGCAGATGGCCCACCTGTAGTTAAGTGGTAACCATATCACCTATAACATGGGTTCTCATTGCCTACAAAGCTTTTTTAGTTCCGATAAAATATCAATAGATGGCGATACCGGTTGCGATTGAAATATTAATATTTGTTTTAGTCCAGAAAAGAAGTATTATGGTCATGAATAGCTTGAGTATATTGTAAAAAAATCTCCCATAAGCACAGGAAGATGTGAAAATAAGCTTTTAATAAAATCTTCATGTTTTTACAAAATTCAATATTGACCACGTTTTTTCTTGCGGAAATTATTTGAACTACGTTGTGGTTCGGTTTCAAAAGTTCAAAAGATGACGCTATTTGCGTTTATCGAATACGTTTCGTATAGAGGCATTTTACAACGTACCTAACCTACCTCCGTAAAAAATAAAAAATAATTTATTTATTATTCATTTATAAAAACGGTGTTTATTAACATGATTCGATTTTAAGCCACGGAGTGGCTGGATACTTCTACTAGTACAGAATAAATAATAGGACTCTTACTGCGACGCAACAAGGTGCAATTTATCTTGCATAATTTCACCAAACATTGCCGTACTCTTCTAACGTGTAACTCTGTCGCTGTCTGGCGGGGTTAGCCAATAAATATGCCTAATAGGTCCAGCGGCTTCATCGCATGACGGGTTAAGGGGCTGACAACCATCAAACAACTTCTCGCTCGCATGTTTCGACATGTTGAAAGATATAAAATCAGTAAACTCATTTTCAAAAAATCGCAATCACCCAGTTTGTGTGCAATCAATTTAATAAAAAAAACATCGATATACAAGTTTTCCTACTCAAAAGTTTGCTTATGTTTAAAAACTAGAGCAATCTTTTGAGTAGGAAAACAGATTTCAATTTCAATTTCAAATTTTCATTTCAACATGTCAAAACATGCGAGCAAGAAGTTGTTTGATGGTTGTCAGTAGCTCCTTAAGTTTTACGGACGACGTAGTGCCGTAGAAAGAAAATTATTTATTTGGTCAACGCAAGTATAAAGTAGGTAGGTAAGTACAAAGTTTACTTGACCTACCTACTTTAGATAACCGCCCCGCATCAGGTGTCACTTCAATTATCTTAGAAGACCCGTTGATGTTCAGCGGCTATCGCTATAATTGCGGACGAAGGACTGTGTGCGGACACAGAATAAATAATAGTATGTACGTGTGGGCAGAACTAATTTTATCGCCATCTATTGGTTGCAAGTGCATTTTACGAGATACCGCTTGCTCGCTACGCAACCTCGCGACATCTAGCGGGATATTTTGGTTAGCTATGCGGGCTATTTCAATAAAATAGCTAAACAAAATAGCCCGCATAGCCGCTAGATGTCGCGAGGTCATTTAGCCCGACCGATTGCCCGAGTTAAGACTGGAACTGTTTCAATGTATGGGATGAGGTATCTGTACTAGTATTCTCTTATCTGTGCCTATAACAAAGCATCGCCTCGTAAACTCAAAGTCAAAAAGTATTTATTCAATAAAATCACAAGGATCACTTTGAAACGTCTTAAAGCTAGGTGACTCTAGGTGCCAGTTCCACGCGACCAAAGCCTAGAAGAACAGGCAACAAACTTACGGCTTGGTTCCTACCGCTCTTTTGTATGATCCTTTTACAATGTAATATAATATATATTATTGAAATTTAGTGAGGCGTAGGCATACAGAGAAAGGTAAACATAATCAAATTTATAAGATAGCACACGCTACGCCTCAAAGTAATAATACAATCTATTAAATCAGAGAAAAATAAAAAAAGCACGCAATGGTAAAAAAACAAACAATATAAAACAAAATAAGACCAGTATTTTTAATTATATTTTTCGGTAGTGTTTACCACTATCTAGGAAAGCCAGGTTGGAAGATGGGAATAATTCGAATCGAATAAAAAAGTGTGTTCGTGCTACTCCAGGTTAGAGATGTGCCGTTGCCCGGCGCGCGCGGTGGAGGCGGCGGGCGGCGCGCTGCCCGCGCTGCGCTCGCTGTCGGCGCTGGCCATAAAGGACGCCGTGCTGGACCCCACGCCGCTGGCCGCGCCCGCGCAGCTGCGCGAGCTGCGCCTCAAGTCCATGCAGGGCCTCGCGCTCACGGCCGACCTCACGCCGCTCGCGACCCTCAAGAACCTGCAGCACCTGTCCCTCACCTCTATCAAGGTATGTTTCATCAAGTCCATGCAGGGCCTCGCGCTCACGGCCGACCTCACGCCGCTGGCGACCCTCAAGAACCTGCAGCACCTGTCCCTCACCTCTATCAAGGTATGTTTCATCAAGTCCATGCAGAGCCTCGCGCTCACGGCCGACCTCACGCCGCTCGCGACCCTCAAGAACCTGCAGCACCTGTCCCTCACCTCTATCAAGGTATGTTTCATCAAGTCCATGCAGGGCCTCGCGCTCATGGCCGACCTCACGCCGCTCGCGACCCTCAAGAACCTGCAGCACCTGTCCCTCACCTCTATCAAGGTATGTTTCATCAAGTCCATGCAGGGCCTCGCGCTCACGGCTGACCTCACGCCGCTGGCGACCCTCAAGAACCTGCAGCACCTGTCCCTCACCTCTATCAAGGTATGTTTCATCAAGTCCATGCAGGGCCTCGCGCTCACGGCCGACCTCACGCCGCTCGCGACCCTCAAGAACCTGCAGCACCTGTCCCTCACCTCTATCAAGGTATGTTTCATCAAGTCCATGCAGGGCCTCGCGCTCACGGCCGACCTCACGCCGCTCGCGACCCTCAAGAACCTGCAGCACCTGTCCCTCACCTCTATCAAGGTATGTTTCATCAAGTCCATGCAGGGCCTCGCGCTCACGGCCGACCTCACGCCGCTCGCGACCCTCAAGAACCTGCAGCACCTGTCCCTCACCTCTATCAAGGTATGTTTCATCAAGTCCATGCAGGGCCTCGCGCTCACGGCCGACCTCACGCCGCTCGCGACCCTCAAGAACCTGCAGCACCTGTCCCTCACCTCTATCAAGGTATGTTTCATCAAGTCCATGCAGGGCATCGCGCTCACGGCCGACCTCACGCCGCTCGCGACCCTCAAGAACCTGCAGCACCTGTCCCTCACCTCTATCAAGGTATGTTTCATCAAGTCCATGCAGGGCCTCGCGCTCACGGCCGACCTCACGCCGCTCGCGACCCTCAAGAACCTGCAGCACCTGTCCCTCACCTCTATCAAGGTACGTATACTCAAGTCCATGCAGGGCCCCGCGCTCACGGCCAATCTGAAGAACCTGCATCACCTGTCCCTGTTCTGCGGGCCGTACAAGTATGTGGCGCGGGCGGCATGCGGCCCGCAAGCGGTGTTTTCGACAGCCCTGCTTTATACGGGAATGCCAGAGAACGAAATCTGTTTTAGTTATTAAATACTAACACTGTAGTCTCTGATTGCCTTAAGACTCCGATTAAAGACTTCAGAATTTATAGCATTAAGTGCACCTGTTATTTGAATGCGCAATAAAGTATTTTCTATCTCTGAACAGGAACTAGGCTGGAAAGCGTGCGACGTAGTCGGCGAGCTGCCGAACCTGGAGTCCCTCGAGCTGGGCGAGTGCACGTTCCGCGAGGAGTTCGGCTCCGTGCTCGGGCGCCTCGCGCGCCTGCAGCGCCTGCGCCTCGAGCGCGGCACCGCGCACTGCGCCGCGCCCGCGCTGCTGCGCGCGCTGGCCAGGCTGCCCAACCTCACCCGCCTGGAGCTCGTCAATATAGACGTGAAGGTATGCACAGCCGAGTTACATAAGCACGTCCTCGCCTGCAGCGCCTGCGCCTCGAGCGCGGCACTAGTTCTTATTAAACAGTGTGGTGTAAGGATTTTATGTGCACCTCGAAGAGGCTCCTTTCGAGCTCTGTGTCTCTGTTTTAGTATTTAGTGTTTTACCGAAATCAGCATCGGTATATTGTTTAACCTAAACTGTATTTTGCAATCTGATTACAGGTTGGTTTCGACGACGCGCTCGCAGAATGCAAAAACATTCAGAGACTACTCATCATACCTACATACGTATCACAATCAGCAACTACAAATAAACAGGTAACTATATCATTGGAAACTGGAATCAATACAAAAATTACTGAAACTACAGTACCTAAGAATACTTTTTACTGTTTAACTACAAAAAACGAAGGCCAGTTTAAAATAAAAAACTTTTTAGGTGAACATTCGCTCAGCCAATTGGCTAAATTCTCGTTTGCTTCGAATCTTATGCCCTTACTCATATTCCCTGCCCTTTTATTGCGGCTCTATAGAGTATACTTGTCACTGTCACTTTCATGCCAACAAAAAGAGACCGCAACAGGCTTATCAGTTGGATGAGCTAATGGAGCGCTCAGCAACAAATGTGAATAAGATCATTGGTGATTAACCTCTCTTAGTGACCAGATAATAAATATTGGTGGACATTTCACACAGCGTATCTAGTCGCAACTAAGCAAAGCTTGTAGTCCAGATAGCTAATATAATACATACATACATTTTTATATCTATAATAACATATATATTTTTGAACAAACATTATAATGCCCATATTTATCTTATAATTTAATTCACAGGTGCTAAGCGGAGTCCTCAGACTAAAGGAAACCCTGACTCATCTAATGTGGGGGGTCACAATCGAGCTGCTTCGAGTAACAGAGCTCTTCATAGACCAATGCTCGGCGGGCGGCGCCGGGGGACAAGCGAAGCGAGAGCTGGGCGAGTGCATCCCGGTGCTAAAGCCAGTGCCGGGCTGCCGGCTGCCTATGGACCATCAGCTAGTAGCCGGACCCCCTCAGGTTAGTTCCTCTATGTATAAGATCATATTTAAAGCCTATAAGTGGCGCATTTATAAATCATTTATTAAATTATTATGAGGAAAATGCTGTGCTGCTTGTATGTAGGTAGATACTAGATACAGTATTCAGTGTATTTATTTAATTATTATGTATGAATGTAGATTTAACATTGTCAGGACTAATGACTAAGTATTTTGAGATTCAATACATAATGTACCCAGTAAGGGTGTTGCAATAGAGAGAAGGGGACCAATATTGAAAATCATGCTAATTTTATAAACACATACTTTACTTACCTAGTCACATTGTAAAGATACATATCTGTTTTTTTTTATATAATAATTTAGTATGTTATGATTGTTAACATACATGTTTGAGTCCTTGCTCGATAATTTTGCTGGATTTGCCTATTTGGTAATTTTGCCTGCATATTAATCCGAAGGGTTACAAACTATATTTGTTCTAAGTTTCATCCGGATCGGTCTAGTAGTAATGGTTTGATTGAGCTACAAACACCGTACAAACATTCGAATTTCAGTATACTAATTGCCTTATTATGTATGTAGGTTCAACATTTTCTTATCTTGATCTTAGGACTCTTGAGATTCAATACATAATGTATCCAGTAAGGGTGTTGTATTTATATAATTACTAGTAGTTCGCCTCGAACTGAGATCTCGTGATGCGACCCGACGAACGCACCAAAACTTTGAGTAGGTGGTAGTCAGAGGCAAGTCCAAACTTTATGTTTGGACTTTTTTCTGACTACCGCCTACTAACTTGGTACGGTAACCAAGTTTCAACTCTATTGGCCTATTTATTGAAGAGTTCCGCTGAACAGACCTTGGCTCCATCATCAGACCTGGTCGTTGTCACCATTTTATGAGAACTGAGTACCTCCTTAATTTATTTCAAGAAAAAAAAATAAGAAAAAGCAAAGTAACTGGCCGACCAGTAGAAAAACCTTGATGCCAACGAGCTCTTAGAGATGGGAGCTCTTGGGTCGCTGGTTATCTTAATTAAACTTTTTTGTTGTATCTCAAAAATCGAGCGTCCCAGAAAAAAAGTAAAAATTGTTTTGGAATGTCTGAACAAAGCCCTTTCGTATGACATGTAACTTGATTTTTTTAAGTCACTTTTTTTATTTTTGCCCCCTTAAAAAACCCCATATCTTAAAAACCCTTCATCCGATTTTACTCATATGCTTACCAGTAAATTTCTCAAGTACAAGCTGTCGTCTTATCAAATTTCATGCAGATCGGATCAACGGTTCGAAAGTTATGGCCAGACAAACATACATACATACATACATACATACATACATACATACATAAAATGCCAAATCGCCCAAGTTGAAACTAGAATCTTCGTTCGCTTCGCTCACTCGATCAATTAGGTTTATTGGAGAGACTACATAAAATAACCTTAATTTATTTATCAACAGGTCGAAATCCTCCCCCTCCCCACCCTCCAGCGGCTGCTGTCGGCGCAGTTGCCGAACACCAAACTGAAACTCCTGCGCATCCCCTTCCACGCCACGTGGCGGCAGTCGCTCGCCGACTTCCAGTAGGGACGCACGCCTCGTCGGACGCGGCGCAGAAACACTATTACATTGTGAACTTGTTAAATATACACCGAACATCTCAGTTGTAAAATAGCTAAATGGACATTGTATACTGGCTGAATATACTTTAGAAACTGGTGGAATGTATATTGTAAACGGGAAAAGTATTTAGTAAAATGGAGAAATGTATTTTGTAAACTGTAAGTACGCTCAAGTGGCCGATACACTGTTAAACTGAATATACACTATAAACTGGCGATGTTTGTTGGTTTTTAAGTGAAGTGTACAAATGTACATTGTAATTGCATGGAATGCTAAGATTCTAATTGTAGAAAGAGGGTAAAATTATAACTATAATTTGCAATGCTCTTAATTGGTTCTTATAAAATTTACAGAATTTTGCACATGCCCTCAGCATGTGCAGAATGCAATCTTTCAACTTTCCTCAGACTATCCCCCTATACATCTGGAAAAGCTTGAGTGCCAAGAAATAAAGGGATATCTACCGTGCCTAGGGATCACAGTCGTGAGCCCAATGAACTGTTCTTACAGAAATCGGCAAATAATATAATTTATTTTTGTATAGATCGATATATAATTACAATAAAAGTTATGTACTTACGTACGCGCTCCAAAGCTGATATTCGTACATCCAAAGAAAATGAAATATGCCCTGCATATAGCGAATATGATGAATAGATGAAATATATAGCAATAATTCCATTTGTAAAACTGCCTTTGAAATAGTGAGAGTTAAGAAATATTAATTAGAGAAAATATTTATAATTCATGCACATCTGTAACCTTAAGAGCTGATTTCACCATGCTCTGTTACTAATCAAGGATTAACAGGCCGTTAGATGTAACCTTAGATGTAAAAAGCGTACATTTTGACATATTTAACGGCCTTTTAATCCTTTGTTAATCTAACAGAGCATGGTGAAATCAGCTCTTACGCTGCAAGTTTTTGTTCTGGCGGTTTTATCAGTACCGTACTTTTCAGTCGTTGTTTAAATATTAGCCGACTTTAACCATCTGCGAAAAGTTGTCTATTTAGAAAAATAATTAGCAAAATACGTGATTCAGATCATCAAAGTTTGAATGCACTATCATGCTATATCAGTGTCTATAAATCTATCAGGAACCGCGCATAAAGCCCCGTCTCCACTAAGGACTCCGTTTAACTCGCAAGAATAAACTGCATACTTGTATTTCCATCAACAAATAGTCGAGCGGAAAGGATAAAAATGATCGTATCGGCGATTTGGGAGATGTCGTATGGCTATGATAGTATGACAGGATAGATACATGAGAACCAAAATAATAAAAAAAACCATTTTCTTAGCTAACCTCTGTTTTGAATAATGTCAAAAAACTTTGATAAGACTGTTGAAAAGATCCAGCTTAATGGCGCCTAAGTAATAACTAAATATATTAAAATATGTATTTCAACCAACTTTTATCCGGTTCTTAAATCATATCTGCTTTTGTGCAATTTTTATCTATACACAAATAAAAATATATTTTGGGGTAATACAAAATACTAGACCTTGGCATATAATCCAAGGTTCGGCAGGTATTTCATGAAAAACGACTGGTGAAGATTCATATTAACGTTTGAGTTACTGCGAAACGGTAACTGTACCCCAAGTATGAGATTTGCTTACGATATTTCGGGTTTTGTAAAGTTCCGTATCGGTATCAATATCGCGTCTTCATACAAAACCTGCAATGAACACGGAACAAAAACGTAAAACGAAAAACGAAATATCGTAAGCAAATCTCATACTTGGGGTACTGGTTGCAGTATAACGCAAAACGTGAACACTAGACGAATATCGTTTCACATTATAAAACAAAAATTGGTGATAAATGTCCTCCTTACAGATGCTGCTATAACACACATGTTGTCGGTCGCATTTTGACTCTCATGAATCGTTTTAACTAAAAGCAATATAATAGCTAATATTATTGAAACAATGTTAAATTAGCACTAATAAAATTATAGATTTTTAAAAATGGAACATGTATATATTATTAAGTTAGCAATAGTGGTCAGTGCCTACAGTTGAACTTCGTTTAAGCTTTGGTTCTACCATAAGGCTTCTGTTACACTGGTTACACAAAACTGGGTGCCTACATTCATGTTATAGTCGCATTAAACACTCCCTGCAAACACGGTCATAAATTATCGGAACGAGACAGCAATATAGCTCTCTCTCTCTCGCACTTAGGAGAGCGGCACGATCCTTTTGTTTATGCGCAGAGATGTGCATTATTGGAGTCGTTAAGAACTATCGATACATTCATACCGACTACCGATAATGAGTTCTCCGACCACGCAACCACTGGGCGCTCTCGCTGAGTCTTTCTTTTTATCGATAACGTGCATGCGCCCGCGCCGAGTACTCTCAACACTAGTGTTAAAATGATTTATGACCGAGTTTGCAGCGAGTGTTTAACGCGACTATAGTAGTCTTAGCTTGTGCCAATTGCTGTAAAGCCAGTGTAATTTAAGCCCTTTATCGTGTGATGATTTATTAAAGTGTGTGTATTTTAGTTAATGTATAGTGTACAGAAATCTGGGCAAAGATTAGGGTTACTCTGTCGAAGGACACAGCACAATCATATTACCGGTCTTAAGTGTAAACCGATTCTTTAGAGAAGCGAATCTAAAATGGCGCCGCTTGTCAAGACCTCTCACGAGTGCGAGTGAGATGTAACTATTAACAAACGGGCGTGCGAGTGAGGTCATGATCAGCGGTGACATTTGAGGAGCACCGGAACAAAAATCGATAAATCCACTTTAGGTAATTTTTGGGAAAATACAAAACCAAAAATTGTCGGATTTTGTTCTGGCTGCCCATCTTTAGAGTCTCATTTAGTACGTTTTTAACGGGTTCAGACGCGTCCAATTAAAGCATGACATGTAAGAGTACTATGAGAGACGAAAAAAAAAGATGTTTGATCAAAAACGGATTTATCGGTTTTTGTTCCGGCGCTCCTCATTTTAGATTCGTTTGTTTTAAGACCAAGTTATACTACTACTCACCCGCTAGTTAAATGGATCTTGTTTCGTGATAGTTGAAGTAATAATGATAGCTAATGAACTGGTGAGAGAAATAATCTTTACCACCTCAGTTTTCATAATCTTTCCCACCTCAGTTTTCATAATCTTTCCCACCTCAGTTTTCATAATCTTTCCCCAGATGATGGACTGAAGTTGATTTGTACTAATTATTGTTGATATAAAATTATGTGGCAATGTTTGCATTACTTATTTTATTTTAATATTATTTTTAAGGCAGTACAAGAAATGCCCGAAGTATGAATCAGTGATTTGTATTTCTTTTGCAAAACACAAGGCTATGAAAATATGTCCTAATTTGTAACATTTCTATTACTTTTAGTATTTTTTTGCGGAATATAATTTTGTCGATACTCATCACTGATTTCAAACTAGGCATTCTACGTTGCATTTTAATAATTATAAGTATTTTTCGCATTACAACTGAGACGGACTAGTAAACCAAAATTTCGATATCAGAAAATTGTTTTCGATATTTTTCTGTACTTTAAGCAGTGTTATCGCACTGTAAAAGGCATGTGATGGTTCTAAAATGAAAACAATCGTTTTCTAGAGTTTGTTTATTTAAATAAGCTTTGAGATTTCATAATCGGACAGTGAATGACATTAATCACGGCAGACAGCTGAAAGCGTCTACATACGGCCGGAAAATCGGTGGCCAAATCTACCCTAAATCGTGGGTTTGGCCGTCCCGATTTCCGATGTACTGATAATAATATCGATTGCCGATCTCTCCACCACTCTCCCGATATTGCCACGGATTTTAGGGCCGTGTGTAGACGCTTTACTGTGCATCTAATTTTAACTTATGTTTTTATATCGTAGCGACAAAGCTATTAGTAATTGTATATTTTGGAATTTGAGAATTCATTTCCAAAAGTTTTACTCGGCCCCCGTCTAAGCCAAAATGAAAATAAATGACGTCACGTTAACGTTTATGGCTTCCATTTCATCCCGTTGGTGGCCCATGACATGACTCATTATATATTTAAAAGCATAGCTTTTTACTAAATAATTTAGACGAAATGTCTATACTTTATAATCTCTTAATGCTTCTTGTATTTTAGTTAATTTTGGCGGGATCGCCCCGAAACGGTATATTTTTATGTAAAAATTGTTCATATACATTTACTCCCATGACGGGAAAGGAAAATACTCATGAAAACATTGGTTGAGAGTATTTTTATTTCTCGTTTCGTTACATAGGGGTGATCTAAATATATTAGGATAATAATGTAGATAAGACAAATTGGCTAATAAGCACTGGTGACTGTTAATAAATGGTTACTCTAAAGTTTTGTTTTATTAAAAAATACCACAGGAAGAATATTAGCCAAGCAACTTTGTAAAGAAAGAAAGAAAACATATATTTGACCTACAAACAAATTTCTGGGTAGCTAGCTAGCTAGCTGCAGTCTCTTCTCTTGTCGTGTCACTAGTTTCTTTCGAAACAGTGTGGTGAAAGGATTTTAAGTGCGCCTCAAAAGGCTCCTTTCAAGCACTTAACACATGATATATAACTTTTTAGGTTCTACGACATGCCGGTTTCCTCACGATGTTTTCCTTCACCGTTTGAGAGTACTGGCATTGTGCATATACATTTTTGAACAGAAATTCATTGGTGCACGACCGGTTTCGAACCCACGACCTTAGGATCGGAAGGCGGGGCCGCTACCACTTGACCACCAGTGCTCTCAAAAAGTGCTAGCTGCAGTACAGTAACTTGTAGGACAATCCGAAATCAGTTGCTCTATTACAGATAAAATACGACGCTGTACTGACTGTGAACGTTTGTAACGTCACATACGGCACATCTGTATGCCTCAAGTTGATGGACGCAAGGCAGTGCAGCGTAGGGCACGCTCAGTGCGTGAATAGCGAGGCAATGCTTTGCCATAGGTGATGGTTACCACTTCAAGTAAAGGCGGGAATACACATGACTGTAGCTGGCACACTTGCATAAAAGTTACTTGCACATGCCACATACTTTCATGTGCATACACTAACTGGCATGCCTGTTTCTGCAAACAATTAACACAACATTTGATTTACTGGCATGCAACGTGAGGGAGGGGTAGCGGGGGGCTACGAAACCGGCAAATACAGGCATGCAATTTTAAGAGTAGTAGAGCTCTTTGTGAAGGGCTCGTCCGGGGAAGTACTACCACCACGCCTTTTTCTGCCGCCAACGCCAAGCAGCAACGCTGTGTTTCGGTTTGAAGAGTGTGGTTGCCGGTGTAATTACAGGCACATGAGGCTTAACATCTGTATGCCTCAAGCTGATGGACGCAGGGCAGTGCATCGTAGGGCACGTTCCTATCGTTCGTGACTTACGAGGCAATGCTTTGTTATAGGTGATGGTTACCACTTAACATCAGGTGGGCCATCTGCTTGTTCCATCAGTTGGTGGTATAAAAAAAAAAAAATGCAAGGACGCAATTTGCATGTAAGTCGATTAACTTCCAAATCTATCCACATTGCGCCAGTAACTTCCGCTACTGTTTCATTTAACAGGCATATGTATCCTCGGCTTAAAGGCATCTGCATAGTTCCTTCCATCATAGTCAGAGGTACGAGAGAGCGCTAGAATAGTAACTGGTTTCTTCAAAAATAAACGAAATATTCGGAGAACAGAACCAATAAGGAGTGCGCAAGAGTCACCATTGCGTCATATCGGCGCCATTACTGTGATCTTGAAGCAGCCATTTTGCTTGAGCGGCAAACGCGGACCTCCCACCTGCGACAAGAGCCAATCAGCGACAAGCCACACCCTCTGCCTGTAAGTGTTGCCTGCTGGTTAGTTCAATCATTATTGTAGCGTAACCACTGAGCGCGTGGTACAACCCGCCTCCTACAGACCTTGCCTAAACACCGCTTTCGCTTTATGTGCGCCTGGTAGCTGAACTAGAACGCGTCCCCACTGCCTTGGACACATGGCCTTGTGTTAAATAAGTAACATCTACTTGTGTTTTGTGTTGCTGACTTCTCTCACTGCTTGCCTGGTACATCGCTGTGTTTAAGTAATAATACTTTCAAATAACATTTTACGAATTGTAACTATTCAATTTTATTTTTGTTTTCTGTGTGGGTCTGTACCTACTTCTGCCTTTATGCAATTCTGTCCTCCTGCTAATCTGGGATTTTGCTTATCTGTCCTTCTGCTGCAGAGACCTAGAGACATTACTCATGAAAGAAGTGAGATTGTGTCCCGGTTAAAATAAGACAAAATTTTTGTTTAATATATATTTTGGAGTAAAATAAAACTTCAGATACATTTCTTACGCTAGGGAATATGAAATAAATATGTTTTACAAAGTGAATCTGTTATACAGTCATCAAATTGCCTTACACACTACAGCAATGATACATTTTTACTGGTGAACAAAGAAATGGAAGATATTTTCTACTGTCATAAACAACGACCAAAAAATCTCAAATTTGCTCGTAACATAGGGCACGCCGGTCATACCAAGTCGAGTTGGGTCATATCGCCACCTCGCTTCGTAGCGAGCGCCCATAACTGTTACCTTCTCGAAAATTCATTTACACTTTACGTACTTATCGGATATTCAAGCTGTCCCACTCAGTAGCGACTTCCAATCAAAAATTCGATTTTTATTCTTTTTCTATCCCCCTATAATTTAACAGTTTGGCAGATCTATACGCGCTTAGAATATAGATCACTAGCACCATTATATCTACAACCTGTTTTTGACGTCAAAACGTGCTTTCAAGTCGCTACTGACCCAATAATAAAGCATCTAAACATGAAATTCTTCCAAACCAATGAAACTCATATCTGATCAAGTGACATTTACGCATTTTTGTTTCGATTTAGGAGCTTCGTGACGACTTTTGCAGTATTCAATACAGGTAATAGCAGAGTGCCGACTTTAGGAAACTATGCAATTAATCGCTTATCGATGACTTCCATCACCAACTGAGTTTGGAAGGTAATTTTGAACTCGAACTCTAAACCGAGTAGGAAAGTATTCTTACTGTTGTCAGCTTAATTTGACAGCGCTGAAGTTATAACCTTATACAGTTTTTTATGAGACTGCAACCAGTGGCGTAGCTAGGACAAGCGCCCCAGTGCATAGAGAAAGAATTTAGTGAGCAGGCTCAAGGTTTTCTAGCTTCGGGAGCCGGCTGACTCTCTGTTCAAAGCTTAGGTTAGAGGGCCCCCTGAGCTCCGGGGCCCTGGTGCGCTGCACCACCTGGCCTGGCATAACTACGCCACTGACTGCAACATTTGAAGTGCTATGATTTAGTCGGGATGTTGCATGTACAGATGCGTTGGCTGGGCTAGTTGGCTGGGCTAGTTGGATGGGCTAGTTGGCTCGGCTAGTTGGGCGTGGCGTCTGGGTGGCGCTCCAGCAGCATAGCGACGCCCTGGCCGCCGGCCGCGCACGCGGAGATTACTCCGAGCTGTCCGTCCTCGCGCACCAGCCGGTTAGATGTATGCATCGCCAGCCGGACCTGTACAATATTCATTATTAAGAGAAGTTGAACTCTTTGTGTGTCGCTAAAAATAAAAATAAAATATATCAATACTTTATTCAGTTCGATCACAAGGATCGCTTCGAAACGATCCTTGTGATAAGAGTTTAAGAGTAGTAGAGCTCTTTGTGAAGGGCTCGTCCGGGGAAGTACTACCACCACGCCTTTTTCTGCCGCCAAGCAGCAACGCTGTGTTTCGATTTGAAGGGTGTGGGTGCCGGTGTAATTACAGGCAAATATGGCTTAACATCTGTATGCCTCAAGTTGATGGACGCAGGGCAGTGCATCGTAGGGCACGTTCTTATCGTGCGTGACTTACGAGGCAATGCTTTGTTAGGTGATGGTTACCACTTAACATGAGGTGGGCCATCTGCTTGTTCCATCAGCTAGTACTATAGTCCTTTAAACTAAGGTGAATCTACCGCCGGTTTTGTGTGTTGCAAATATGCTTATTCTATTATACTTACACCAGTGGCCGCGAAGGGGTGTCCGATAGACAGGGAGCCTCCCCACTTGTTCCATTTGTCGAGATCCGGAGAGCCGACCTGGAAACGCACAATACTTACTTCAATATTCTAGAAAACTTAAAAAAATTGCCTTATAATTTCAATCATCAGGCACGGTAGATATGGGATGTCTACCATGCCTGATTCAAGACTTTTTTTATCAGATCTTAGTAACAAGTACCAACTTAGGGTTTCTTTGATGTCTAAGGGAGTTGTCAGATTTACACATCTAAATGTTCAAGATTAAAATAATTTCATCTACAGATTTTAATTTGCTTAGTTTGGGGCTAAACGGCGCTGCGTGAAATGTTGGCCAATATAATGTCTTTATTTATGTAAATACAGTGCGTCGGCTGATGGAGAGGACTCAAAATCGTTCTTCCTGGTAATTTGTAAACGATGCCTATTAACGGCAGTAGAATTCTTAAAAAACAAGCCAAGTGCGAGTCGGACTCGCGCACGAAAGGTTCTGTACCATTATATATAACTTTAAAATTATTTAAAATATTTTTATTAAATGATACAACTAAAAATGTATGCTTTTCGCAATTTTTCCTTTATCTGTGCTAAGACGTGGCTTCGTACCAAATATCAAGGTTCTGAGCTCACGGGAAGTACCCTGTAGGTTTTGATTCCCTTGCGAGTGTCGAAAATTTGCAGCATAGACGGCTGTATCTTTTGATTTTGTTGGCTTAGAAGTTTGATTTTTTCACAGCTCCAAGGAACAGTAGACCTGAGTATTTGATATGAATTTCAGCTTGATACCTCCACGCGTTCCTGAGAAAAAGGGTCTTGACAGACAGACAGACGGACAAAAAAGTGATCCTATAAGGGTTCCGTTTTTCCGCTTTGAGGTACGGAACCCTAAAAAGTAAAAAGTTTCCTATAATTGGAATTGGAATGGTGTTAAGAGAAGCGTGAATGAAGATATCTCAGGGGACAAATACCGTGCCTGCGGATCAAAGTCGTGAAGCTGTTTCAGAATGTTGTTTATGTTGAAGATATCTCAAGGAACATCTACCGTGCCTGCGGATCAAAGTCGTGAAGGTGTTTCAATTTCAGAATGGTGTTTATGTTTGACATACCTTTCCCTTGCGGCCGAGATAGGTCTGTCCGAACCAATCGGAGTCCATCGCCTTCAGGTTGGCTAAGATTTGGCCCTGAAATTAAATATTTTTATTTAGCTTACTTATATTGCAATATTTTTTTTTATTTAGCTTACTTACTCGCTACTTTTACATGGCACATCTAGAATACCACTTACTACTACTATCTTTCTAGAATATCACTTTCTAGTAGCGAAGGGTGAATATTCACATCAGGGAAACCGTAATGTACAAGGATTAATAAAAATCAATAAATCTATTTCCTACATCCTTCTCAAAACGACACTACGTCGTCCCTCTGACTTTGTTCAGATCATTGTTTTTCTATTAAGGCGAAGACAAGAGCTAATGTGGCTCTTACTTTGCTTTACTAGTTTTCGTACATAAGCAAACTTTTAAGTAGGACACCTTGTATCGATCAAAATGAAATTTTTACTAAACTGTGTGCAATGTGATTGCACACAAGATGGTAGATTTTTAGAAAATCAGTTTAGTGATTTTATAACTTTCAACATGTCGAAACGTGCGAGCGAGAGTCAGATTAGCTCTTGTATTAGCCTTAAAAGACAGCGTTTGATTTATTTGACTTTCCTGATCGGATAATACCCCTATTATCCGATCAGGAAAGTACTTACTTTAAGTTAAGTACATTACTTATCTTTTGATTTATAAGACACAAACCTCACTAGGTTTCACAATGTTGTAAAAATGTATAATGTAATTATTCTCTTTGTTAAAAAAATAAATAAAAAGGGTATTTTAATAAGTAATGCAGAAGTTAAGTGACTCACAGCGAAGGCCTCGTGTATCTCCCAGGTGTCCACATCGCTGAGCTGCAAACCCGCGCGCTCCAGGAGCTTGGGGATGCCGTAAGCGGGCCCCAGTAGTAGCTGGTCCACGGGATCCTGTTACATAACAATACTGTGAGCGAAGCGAACGAAGATCTTACAATCGACATGGGCAATTTGGTTTTGTATCTTTGTATGGATGTATGTTTGTATGTGTGTTTGTCGGACATTCCAAATGAATCAAATCATCTCGCGGATAGGAAAAAAATCGCAGTTACCTCTTTTTTCCTCGTTTTGTGAACGTTGGAAACAAAATCGAAACGCTAAATTGATTGTCACCACAAAATATAGTGCGCTTTTTTTTTCAGCTTATTGTTTTATCGTTTAAATAAATAAAATATAGTAAATAAATATATTCGTAAACACTATAAAAGTAATAAAACATGAAAAACCAAGGAAGGAAAAGTCAAAGTCAAAAGGTCAATAAAATCACAAGGATCACTTTGAAACGTCTTAAAGCTAAGTGACTTTAGGTGCCAGTTCCACGCGACCAAAGCCTAGAAGAACAGGTAACAAACTTACGGCTTGGTTCCTACCGCTCTTGTATGATCCTTGTTACAATGTATTATAATACAGTATTGAAGCTCCAGTATGGTGCCAATAGAATTTAGTGAGCGATAAAATACTCATGAATACTCATACTTATTGTATGGAAGTCTCGTTTCTGTACATTGTTTATATTTTCTAAAAGAATATATTAACCAATAAATAATGTTACCTGAGCGACGTAGGTGAAGTCACGCAGGTACGCCTTGGGCTTGAAGCCGAGTGCCTTCGCTTTCGCCTCTGACATCACCAGGCACGCCGAAGCGCCGTCCGTCTGCAAACAATACAATTTGGTGGTTACAATCAATAGTGGTGAACATTTTATACAGCGCCATTCCAAAGTGATTCTTCCAAAACTAGACATACTAGACTCCGACTACAAGACTATCATAGTGTGTGGCTCGTCCGGGGTGGTATTTACCACGTTTACGAAGCTATGCTTTGTTATAGGTGATGGTTACGACTTAACATCAGGTGGGCCATCTGCTTGTTCCATCAGCTAATTGTATTAAAAAAAAACCTTTTGACTTCGAAGACCAATAAGTGAACGATAAGTCGTTCACTTATTGGTCTTTAGGAGGAACACTCTCTTTTCGTGTCACTAGTTTCTTTCGAAACAGTATGGTGAAATTTTAAGTGCGCCTCAAGAGGCTCCTTTCGAGCACTTGACACATGTTATAGAACATGTTATGAACGAGACAGCCTTCACAGCTCAGTTGGTAGTAGCTCTGCCTTCTGCGCCGTAGGCCGTGGGTTCGATCCCCACCGAGAACAAATATTTGTGTGATGAACATAGATGTTTGTTCTCTGTCTGGGTGTTATATACCTCTAATATTATAAGTATGTATTACAAAAAAAAAAGTATATAAGTAGTATATCAGCTATCTGGTTCCCATAACACAAGCATTGGCTTAGTTTGGGGCGAGATAGTGCTGTGTGGAATGTCCACCAATATTTATTATTGATCGAGTGAGCGAAGCGAACGAAGATTCTAGTTTCAACTTGGGCGATTTGGCATTTTATGTATGTATGTATGTATGTATGTATGTATGTTTGTCTGGCCATAACTTTCGAACCGTTGATCCGATCTGCATGAAATTTGATAAGACGACAGCTTGTACTTGAGAAATTTACTGGTAAGTATATGAGTAAAATCGGATGAAGGGTTTTTAAGATATGGGATTTTTTAAGTGGGCAAAAATAAAAAAAGTGACTTAAAAAATCAAATTACATGTCATACGAAAGGGCTTTGTTTGGACATTCCAAAACAATTTTTACTTTTTTTCTGGGACGCTCGGTTTTTTAGATACAACAAAAAAGTTAAATTAAGATAACCAGCGACCCAAGAGCTCCTATCTCTAAGAGTTTCGTTGGCATCAAGGTTTTTCTACTGGTCGGCCAATTACTTTGCTTTTTCTTAATTTTTTTTCTTGAAATAAATTAAGGAGGTACTCAGTTCTCATAAAATGGTGACAATGACCAGGTCTGATGATGGAGCCAAGGTCTGTTCAACGGAACTCTTCAATAAATAGGCCAATAGAGTTGAAACTTGGTTACCGTACCAAGTTAGTAGGCAATAGTCAGAAAAAAGTCCAAACATAATGTTTGGACTTTCCTTTGACTACCACCTACTCAAAGTTTTGGTGCGTTCGTCGGGTCGCATCACGAGATCTCAGTTCGGGGCGAACTACTAGTTTATTAATTTATGTATTAGAATACTGACCAGGAAGGACGCGTTGGCAGCAGTGACTGTGCCGTGCGGCTTGATGAAGGCCGGTTTCAGCTTCGCGAGCTGCTCCGGCGTGGACACGCGGATACCGTTGTCCTTCTCCACCAGACCTTCCCTGCCTTCCACTGGACACACACATCAATAAATAAATTAAATATTCATCATCTTCCTGCCCTTATCCCACGCTGCATGGGGTCGGCACAACAGGTTTTCTTCTTCCACTCTCCTCTATCATTCAAATAAATAAAATATTATTTCCAGTAAATAGGAAGCGGTTGGAGGAGGTCTTTGCCATTGGGCACGCTTCAACGCCACAACAAAAAATAATAAAGATAAACGAATTAAATAAACCCTAGAATCTGATATGGCTTAAATAAATAAATAGTAAACAGGTACATACATAGTAACAATAGTCAGTCATGTACAGGTATAAAAAATAACAATCAATAAAAAAAAAGAACAAAAACATTATCAAACATGTATCTAGTACTATTTCTGATCCTCATAGCTTAAAGAAAGGGAACTAATTGGGATCAGATTGACAGAATTTACAAAATTTAAAATCGTAGGTTCAAAAAAAATAAGTTTATTTTATTATGGAAAAAAAAATTTGGATCAGAATGACTGAATTTCAACATTTTTTCGACGCTTTTTTTTTTATGTTGAACACAATTTTATGTTGAAAATTCGCAAGCCATTGTAAAATAACATTACAATGTTTCAGCAAAAATATAATTTCAGTGTAAAAATCTATGAATCTTCTTTATTTATTCTTTTTTTTTTTTCTTCTTTATTGCACAAAAACATACAATTAGAGTACAATAGAAAGGCTTAATGCTTAAGCTTTTTTACCAATCTTAATCTGTAATAAAATATTATTTTATATATTTTACTAAAGGCGACCTCATGGTCCGAGAAAGCGCTCAGGCGAGAAGAAATAGATACCTTTAAAAGTAGATGGTGGGAGGAAACTCAGGATAGGGTGAATTGGGGGAGACCTTTGCCCAACAGTGGGATGACACAAGCTAAGAAAAAATTTTTTTTTGCGACTTACCCTTGACGGGGATGATATCAGTAAAGTATCCCTTAGTCTGCGCCTCGTGCGCTAGCTTGTGCGAACGAAGCGAGTAGTCATCTTGCTCCTACAACGATACATATAGGTTAAGAATCTTTTGCCAGTTTTTTGTAAGACCTCAAGCTTAAAATCTGTCAAAAATTCATTTTAAAAATTAAACAAGACAAATAATTAGGTGAGTTATTGAAAATTAAATAAGAATCTTTTCAATATGCTCTTTGTGAAGGGCTCCTCCGGGGAATTACTACCACCACGCCTTTTTTGCCGCCAAGCAGCAACGCTGTTTCGGTTTGAAGAGTGTGGTTGCCGGTGTAATTACAGGCTCAAAATCTGTATGCCTCAAGTTGATGGACGCAGCTCATCGTAGGGCACGTTCCTATGCGTGACTTACGAGGCAATACTTCGTTATTGGTGATGGTTACCACTTAACGTCAGTTGAGCTATCAGCTTGTTCTACCAGCTAGTTGTATAAAAAATAAAGTGACCTGTCGGGAAGCTCCGAAGGCGGCCGCTAGTCTGTCAGCTGAGTGGCCCATCGTCTCTCCCGATGAGAACTCTGCTACTGCGGGCAGCTGAAACAATTTTTTTTATTTAGGTATCTAATTAACCCGTTGGCACCCACTGCTGGGTATAGGTCTCCCCTCTATTACGCCACTCTTTTCGGTCCTGTGCCAGTCGTATCCACTGTGGTCCGACCACAGTGGATTTTTTTATACTACTTGATAATGGCAACCATACTCATAAAATATTTTTTTTTGATTAAATAACGTATGTATTTTTAAAACTTCTAACGACCTTAGACATCCTCAAATCCTCGAGAGCACTGGTGGTCTAGGGGTAACGGCCCCGCCTTCCGATCCTAAGGTCGTGGGTTCAAAACCGGTGGTGCACCAATGAGTTTTCCTTTTCAAATATTTATGTACACTTAGCTTTATGACGTTTCAAAGTGATCCTTGTGATTTTATTGAATAAATACCTTTTGACTTTGACGGAATCTGACGTTTCCGATCGATAACGTTTCCGAATGTTTTAAAATAGCCTGCCGGGATTCATTTTCTGTCATTTTTAGAAGCAACATAGCTTTTTCATTTTATTTGTTTTTCTAGTGTTATTTTGAGCTGTGTTGTGTAATTTCGGTGGTATTTTAACCAACATTACTTGAGGTTTTAGCACAAAGTGTAAACATTTGGAATGAAAGTGTATTGTGATATCCTGATTTGACCGAAAATGTTTCCAATGTTTTGAAGAAAACCGCCACCATTTTCTTCAAAACAAATGACGGCCTACTTGACTATAGACTGACTTGACAAAAAAGTATTTATTCAATACAAAACACTTGACACTGGCAAGATTGTCTGTCGAATGACAGACAGGAGCCATAAACGGAGAGAAGAAGAAGAAATAAACCCTGCCTGGTTTAAACTCACCTCAGGAGCGAAGAAGTCCGGTCGGATGGTAGCGAGCAGAGAGAGGCGCTGCGCCGGCGTCTTGGCGCGGTTCACGCGCAGCAGTAGCGAGCGCATCTTGCGGGAATGCCGGATCGGCACGTCCGACATGAACTCCACGCCGCCGGCGACGATAATGTCGTACGCGCCGGCCGCTATCATGCCTATACCTGGAGCCATCATGTTTTACAATAAACTGATAATAAAAAAAGCCCTGGTGGTCTAGTGGTAGTCGAAATGAGCCTCTTGAGGCGCACTTAAAATCCTTTCACCACACTGTTTCGAAAGAAACTAGTGACACGACAAGAGAGAGAGTGGTAGGATTAGTGGATTAGTGGTAGTGAGAGCCCTCCGAACCTAAGGTCGCGGGTTCGAATCCGGTCCTGCACCTATGGATTTTTCCAATTGAAAAAATTCTGTGAGCAATGACAAAACTGCGGATTAGTCAAGTAAAGTTTATTTTTTTTGTTGCTCCCTGACGCTGTATAAATTATCTACAATGAATCAAAGGCCTGTTTAATTTGTATCAAGGCCTTTTTAATTTGTACCTACTGTAACGCATCGCAAAAACTATGCACGCTGTCTGAAGAGGCAAGCACGGTAGGGAGCGTTCGAAACACGTGTTTTTTGCACACTCAATGGCTGGCTGTGGCGCTAGACAGACGTATTGAATCATCAACTTGAGAAACGCGCCAGATTCCGCACTGGACGATTCCATCTACTCGCGCCAAAACCCGCGCGCCTACAATCGGTCTACACCATGGAGGAAATATAATACTTCGTATAAGGTAACACACAGTTCCATCTAAACGCGATTCATAATATGTATCCCGAGACTGACGTTTTCGAGGATAAAATAAATCACATTAATAAAAATTTCTTTGAAGTACTGTGAGGGAGCTATTAAAACTCATTTGTAATATATACTTACTATTAGTATTACTTCGTTAGTCATTCTAATTGTTGTTATATGTGCCATGTTAGTATAAGTATGTAAAAATATTGTTAATAATGTGAACTATGTTATCATTTTAGCTATAAAGTTGTTAAGATAATATATGGTAAATTAAAAAATCACTCAAACTAAGTGTTTTATTTAGTACCAAAGCAAACTGTACACCTACCACTAGTGATGGCCACGTTGGAAGATATGCAAGCCATGGTGACGGTGTGCGACGGCGTTTTGTCGCTGAAGCCAGCTGAAAGAGCTGCTTCACGACCAATGTTAGATGTCTTCACCTCTTGGATGACCGTTCCATACACTACATAGTCAATCAGATTCTTGTCTATACCCGTTTTTTGGAGGAGACCGCTGTAATGGATTCATAATTATAATAAATAAATATAGTTGGACTTTCCACACAGCACTATCTAGCCCCAAACTAAGCCAAAGCTTGTAATATAGGAACCAGACAGCTGATATAATACATACATACTTTTTTTTGCAGAAGGCAGAGCTATTACCAACCAAGCTGTGAAGGCTGTCAATAATAGAAACAAATACAGAATCCAGACAGAAATTTACAGAGTTTTGTCAATATATTAGAAATTGCCTGACCTTTTTTGGTACTTAATTAAAATGAAGGAATATCTCCATGCCTGTGGATCAAAGTTATGAAGCGGATTTTTTTTGTTTTTTGCTTGAATGACCGGACAGTCTTAAATTTTACCTTCTAAACCAGCGGTTCTCAAACTTAAATCTACTACCCACTTTCAGATTCAATTATTTTCTACCTAGATTTTCTGCACTTACAGCAAGGAATGCCGGGCCAGCTCATGCGGCATCATCTTGGCATAGTCAGTGAAGGACAAAAGGAAAGGGGTCCGTACTCCATCCACCAATACCACATTATGACCAGTCTTGTCTTTCAGGGTCTTCTTCTGTTGCAGTGCTGCTCCTACACTGAGCGCTCGCCGTGCTGTGTCTAGGAGGAAAATATGTTTATTGTTCAAATAATAAGTATACTGCCTAAATCTTATTCTATAATGATAAGTTCATGGCATTCAAGACTAAGACGGGACTATGTGACACATTTTTTTTTAGCGATACACAACAACCCGTATATCTCCTCATAAAAAAATATGTCCCTTGTCGTGTCTTCTCGAGATCTCATCCAGCCAGTACATACATCTTTATAATCTTAAAATAGCTATAAAGATAATGTATAGTACAATTTGTAAATTGCATGATCTATGAGTAGGTACACAATCTGTAAAACATCTCAATGTTAGCTATATATAGGTCGAGTTGATAGGAATCCGTGGAAACTATTCACTTCCATTCATGTCTTGGCAGAGTAACATTGATTATCAACGATTCTATGCCAATTAGATGGAAGGTCCAAAGTTTACTTTTCATAAACATTCCATAAAACTAACCAATAAAAACTATTTTTTACAAAGTAGACACTTTTAGATACTTGAAAAAAAAATTATATACTGGATCAAATACCCGGAGGGAATAAATGCAATAAAATATAGAAGAGAAAATAAAAGTTTCTTACCAAACTTGGCTGTTGAACTTATGTGGGACACTTTCGTTAAAGATTTCGCTATGTGGGATGCCATAGCTGTATTTTTATCACTACACTAGAGTGAATACGACAGCGGGAAATGCTAAAACAAACTTAAACAAAAAACTAATAAATTATAAATACAAACGAGAACTAATCTCGCGACTACGCAAGAAAGTTGGATGGACTCCGGTCTAATGCTGGCTACACACGCTTGCGGCCGGCAGGCAACCGTTTTCGCACTCTCACTCTGTCATGGCATCGTATCAGTCTTATTGTAAAGGCCGCTCCATATTCTCACGAGACATTCACGCGAGAATCTCCGGAAATTCTCAGCGAGAACTTTAGCGAGAACTTCTTTGGGTACACACTCTCACAAAGATCTCAAATAGTTCTCACTACAGTTCTGGCGCTCGATGACGATGGACGCAGAAGTAACCGCTGCGACAAGTTTATTGTTATGCGCATTCGCATATTATAATTATGCGTATGCTAAAGAGAAAAAAGTTATTAAAAAGAAGGTAGAACGCCACGTGGTAGGTACACAACATACAACCGTTCAAGTCGGCGGCTCGCGCGCTACTGAGAAACATGCGAGTGTGGAGTCAATACACGTTCTCGCCTTTTCTCACGTTCTCGCGCTCCTTTGTCTCGCGCCAAAATACCGACAAAAAGTGGAGAAAGGCCGGAGAACTACGCGAGAACTTGAGAAGAATACGAGAATCGGTTCCACATTCACGTTTCTCGCATGTTTCTCGCGTTCTCGCGAGATTCTCTTGAGAATGTGGAGCGGCCTTAAGTCTCGCGCCAAAATACCGACAAAAAGTGGAGAAAGGCCGGAGAACTACGCGAGAACTTGAGAAGAATACGAGAATCGGTTCCACATTCACGTTTCTCGCATTTTTCTCGCGTTCTCGCGAGATTCTCTTGAGAATGTGGAGCGGCCTTAAGAATCCAGTGCAAACGCTTGCGCGTGCTTCTGATGTTCCTCTTAAACTATAGTAGTAGTAGATGAGTAGTAGTTTAATAAAATGGCAAGCTGCTCGTTTGATGATGTAGGTACCCAAGATCTGTTCAACGGTTTTTATTATTAATGTTTTCGGCTTATAAGAAAGGCTGAAGCGGATAGGTATCGCAAGATCTCAATCAAGCCTTTCCAAGCCAGAACATTATTACTCAAGACGTGCCAGCCATCCTCTCATCCTCTCCACAAAATAATTTGGCATTGGCAAGCGTGTGGATGCCATAAGGAAAACCATTTTTTTTAATTTTCTTGGAAGTGTAAGATTAAAGTACTTACGGCCATACTACCTCGCCTTCCATGCCGTTGTTGGATCTACGAGTGACGATTAATTGACTACTCGGGAGCCAATGTGCGACCAAATAATGTACACCATGAAAACATGCCTGATTTTTTTACATATTATCTCTGAATTATTCTCTTTTTTTATATATTTTTACACTTGGCTTCTTACCGCAGTCGGTCAAAGACAATCGAATCAAATGTATCAAAAATTGCCAACAGCGCTTAGACTAGTAATAGTGGCTTAAAATTATCATGCTTTTTATTGGGTGCCGATAATGTACAACCATGGATTGTACAGCCGAGGAAAACACAGCCCGGATTTGATGTACAATTTGGTCGCGAAATCCATGGCTGTGTAATACAAGGGTGTACATTCCAAGCCGTACAAATTTTGCACACCTTTGGAAAGCACGACCCGATAAAACGCAGCCAAAATTTTGATGCCAAAACTTAGGCTTTGTTTACACTCGTCAATTACTTACTCACTCACTTGTTGATCCGACTCGGATTGGTTAGGTTATGTTAAAACATATTAATTACGCACGAGGCGAGCGAGCAAAGCGAGCGTGCCGCGGCAGCGGCCGCCGAAGTGCCAGAATTTTATTTTTTTCTAACTTTAATCGCTGAATAATTCTCTTATTTTATATAATTTTTAATCTGTGCTACTTGCCTTTACTTACTGTGTAGTGCATCCAAACAGAGCATAGGCTTTCGACCAATCAGAGCATGGTCACAGAATCCATGGTCGTGCAATCCTGGCTGTACAATCCCGACTGTGCTGGGAAAGCACAGCCTGGAAAACACGGCCCGGATTTCATGTACATTTTGTACATGGAATCCGGGCCGTGTTTTCCAGGCTGTGCTTTCCGGGTTGTACATTTTCGGGCTGTGTAATACTTGGTCGTAAATTAACCGGACCCCTTTTTATTAACTGGCTGTACATTAACTACACGTGACGAATCCAAAAAGTACCAGTGGATTTTGAGCACCAATCATTCCAATTAACATGCTGTATATCGTGTCGCGCAATAACCGGACTTGACTAATGACTACTCCTTCGAGATGCAAGCGAATCCTTTGAAAGGTTCTATTGATAGTTTATCAATGGTTCTCTTTCAGTCGGGGCGCAAGATTGTAGAATTGTATTTTCAAAAAGTGCGTGTTCTATTCTCGAGGAACGAAGGAAACATGGTTTCGAATAATAAAAACAAATACAAGTTCGAAAAATATAATATATTTGCCAAATCTCCCCACCTGCTATCACTGGGGTCCTTCAAAAGGCGGGTTCAGAAATCAGAAATTATAACTGGAGTACAAAAAAGATCTTAAAGCTACAGTAGTTATGTACAGTTTTAACAGTTTGTCCGTTTCGGACGTACAACAAAAACGCATTGTTATATTCTAAAGTTTTCACCCAAGAACCAACTAAAACATTTTAATACTCACTAATAGGTACTCCCAATTTCTTGCAAGTAGGTATAATGAACTATAAGAAACCAAGAGGTAGATATTATAGAGCTTCTATTTTATCGTTCATAATATTCGTTTAAGTTATAAAATGCATTCGAGACTAACCATTTTCTCAAATGATTTTTGAATATATTTCCATGAAGAGGTTTAATTTTATCGGGTAAACTATTGTAAATTTTGATAGCTGCAACAAATGCACTTTTTTATACATGGTGTTGTTAATCTGAGGTATACATATATTATACATATTTTCAAGGACGGCCTTGTATCAGCAGGCCGTGTTGCAGGTGTCTATGGGCAATGGTGACCACTTTCCATCAGGTGAAGCTCACCTGCAGCTATGTCATAAAAAAAATCAAAATGACAACTGACTTGTATTAACTGCTATGAATGGTCATTTTAAGGTGAAACCAACCTAGAGCGGCGCAGCGGCGGAGAGGCGCGTCGCGGCGGCGGAGCGGCGCGGCCAGAAAAATATTCTTTCCACTGTTTCCTAAGACGCACTACAGTAGCACTGCAGCGGAGCGGCGCGGCGTAGTTGCCTGCTCGAGAATATTTTGCCGCATCGCACCGCGCCGCGCTGCTCCGCTGCTGCGCCGCTCTAGTGCGGTTTCACCTTTAATGTAAAAGGCAGATGGCCCACATGATTTTCATAACTAAATTCAGTAATTGAAGAATGTTGAAATGTGCAAGTGAGAAGTTGTTTGACGGTTGTCAACCTTTTAAAACAATATGGTTAAATAGCAACACAAACTAAATGATATTAAATGGGTTTAAGTCCCACTTAGCTAATACATTTTGGTACATTTCGATTCGAACATTATAAAATCTGTATTATGGTGAAAACTTTGAATAGCATAATGTTTTATAGTTAGTTAGACCAACTGTACCACAATTATGAGTTGTGTTTACCATATTTGGTTTTTCGTTTTCCGTTCTCGTTCCGTGTTCATTGCGGTTTTTGTATGGAGACGCGATAGAGATACCGATACGGAACTTTATGTTCTACTACTCCAAAACCAAATATGGTAAACACAACTCATACTTGGGGTACTGATATACGTTTATACGTATTTTACTTAAGGTGCTGACAACCGTTAAACAAGTTCTCGCCCGCCCGCACATAACAACACTTTTGAATTACTGAAGGTAGTTATGACAAATCACATACAACCAAAATTCAGAATAAATATCACTGATCCAAACAAGTTTTCTTACCAAATATTTTGATTAAGTAAGAATAATAAAAAATTTGATTAAGCCCTCCTATTGTGCTTTAAGTTTGTGTTTTGTGTAATAAATGATAAATAAATAAAGCAAACTTTATGGTAGGAAAACTTGTTGAAATGTGCGAGCGAGAAGTTATTTCACGGTAGTCTGCGTCTTAATAAACTGACTAGTCCTTAATTCCTCCCTTAAAAATTCACATGCTGTTCAACATTCCCTACGGAGTTTTCAGAGCCAGGTTCATGTATTGAATCATATGAGAAGCCGCGTCGTTCCGATCGAAGCCCAGAAACATGAGGCTTGGTGAAGTACTCGGCAGCTCTACCAACACTAGAGGCTTTTCTGTTTTAGACGGCATTTCCTTCCAGACCAGTTCTAGCCCTAACTCCGAAGCAGCACATTCGAGCTGTAAGTGTAGCGGTTGTCCCGCCTCAGCTGTGATTCGCAGTGCTTCTAACGCCGCGGCTCGTTTTAGCTCGTTGAATTGTAGGACCAGTCCGTGGTGGTATTCGCTGATCTTCTGACAGAGAGGTGGGCGCCATTGCTGGTCCTTGCGGTCTTCCTTGAAGCGGCCGAGTTTCTTATCTAAGGCACGTTCTAGCGCGTCCGCCTGGAAGGAATAATAACAATCATTAGACACAATTGAGTAGATTAAAAACTTCATATTTTAGCTGTAATTCGAGTGTCTGATTAAAAATAAAAAATATTTCATCATTATCATTTCAGCCCGTTTACACCCACTGTTGAGTATAGGCCACCTCTTTAATACGCCACTGTTTCCGGTCCCTTGCGAGTCTCATCCATTTATTTCCAGTACTCACTACAATGAAGTTCAACCAAGGCGGTTAAATTTAAAAAAAACCGGCCGGCGATCGCACTCGCGCACGAAGGGTTCCGTACCATTATCTATCGGCCTGTCCCAGCTTCGCATGGGTGGTCATAAATTTTTTGAACATTTTAGGATAAACTTAGACCGTGGGTTCAAGCCTCGCGTCTACTTATTTCATACATTTGCACGCCAGAGAGTGAAATCGCACCCCGAGCGCCACCCGTGGACCCGTTAACGTTTTTAATTTCGTCATATCTTTTGAATGGAATGTCCGATTTGAAAAATTTAAGAAGTAATCTATAGGTATTGAAACCGTCTTAATTATGAAAAGATTTATTTGGATAAGGATTAATACCAAGGTACAAATAAAGACCCTTTTCTAGCGGCGGCATTTCAATTAATTTTTTGTAATAAAAGAACACTTATTGTGACATAACTATAATAGTTAGACATATGCTGTCGCGACATTTTTTGTAGATGATGACGTGTTCTACAAAATCGTAGTACATTATTTTGTTCTATCATCAATAGTTTTCGCAGCGCACGCGATGTAAGGTTTTTGGTTTCCACCTTGGGTTACATTATTCGAGTTTTAGTAAGGATCCCTGATTTTTTTGAAAATATAATATAACCTATGTTACTCAGGGATAATGTAGCATTCTAATGGTGAAAGAATTTTTGAAGCTTTGTATTTTTGTATTTTTGTATGTAACGAATAGGCTCAAAAACTACTGGTCCGATTTCAAAAATTCTTTCACCATTAGAATGCTACATTATCCTTGAGTAACATAGGCTATATTATATTTTCAAAAAAATCAGGGATCCTTACTAAAACTTCAATAATGTAACCCAAGGTGGAATACAAAAACCTTACATCGCGTGCGCTGCGAAAACTATTGATGATAGAACAAAATAATGTACTACGATTTTGTAGAACACGTCATCATCTACAAAAAATGTCGCGACAGCAAGTCTAACTATTATAGTTATGTCACAATAAGTGTTATTTTATTATAAAAAAATAATTGAAATGCCGCCGCTAGAAAAGGGTCTTTATTTGTACCTTGGTATTAATCCTTATCCAAATAAATCTTTTCATAATTAAGACGGTTTCAATACCTATAGATTACTTCTTAATTTTTTTAAATCGGACATTCCATTCAAAAGATATGACGAAATTAAAAACGTTAACGGGTCCACGGGTCAAACACGGGGTGCGATTTCACTCTCTGGCGTGCAAATGTATGAAATTAGTAGACGCGAGGCTCGAACCCACGGTCTAAGTTTATCCTAAAATGTTCAAAAAATTTATGACCACCCATGCGAAGCTGGGACAGGCCGCTAGTTATCTATAAAAACGACAAAAAAATCACATTTGCTGTTTGAGAGCCCCCATAAATATTTATTTTATTCTGTTTTTTAGTATATTTGTTGTTAAAGCGGCAACAGAAATACATCATCTGTAAAAATTTCAACTGTCTAACTATCACGGTTCATGAGGTACAGCCTGGTGACAGACGGATACACAGACAGACGGACGGACGGACAGCGGAGTCTTAGTAATAGGGTCCCGTTTTACCCTTTGGGTACGGAACCCCAAAAAGGCCGGCGATGACTAGTGTAGGAACAAAGAGCTGCTAAATGGTTTTTGTTAGATATGCTGTGTTACACGGAGGTACAACGATTTTGTCATAAGGCCTGTGACAACTTTGATTGTCTTATCTAGGCGACTGCGACGCGTGACTAGAGGGCTGATAAGGTATCTGGCTCAGCGCATCTGGCCACACAGCCAGTGTCTTGGGGACGCTTCCGATCGGCACTGATTTGGATCAGTTGACTTTTATGATTACTTTCTCCACAAAACATGCACTACCAATAGTTATCCATTTATCATCAGTCTTACCAGCGACGACATACAACGCGCTACGACATACTATAGATACGCGCCTCAACAAAGTCCTGTGTGGAGCGCAAGCAGCCCCGCAGGTACTTGTAGATGGACTCCGCAGCCATCTGCCGAGCCGCCTTCTTGTTGAAGGCAGTGGCGTCGCGCGAGTGAGCGCCCACTGACGCGCGCATCGTGAAGCTGCGGAGATGCGGAGGTCCGGAGTCTCCGATCAGGGTGTAATCCGGGGCTGGTAGCTTGTATTCTTCGCAGTACTCCTAAAGGTGAAGGGTTAGAGAATAACATATTGGTGGACATTCCATACAGCACTATCTAGCCTCAAACTGAGCAAAGCTTACTATGGGAACCAGATAGCTGATATAATACTTGTTTACTTTTTTCGCCCTGGAACTTAACAATTAAAAGTCTAATTGTACTTGAGTTAATATGCTCCATCGTCAAAATGTACAATATGCCATGGTCATAATGTTCTCGCGACCTTAATTATCCTATGACACAATTTTTGTAAATACATAACACCATACACCATGCCCACCTGATGTTAAGTGGTAACCATCACCTATAACAAAGCAT
This sequence comes from Chloroclysta siterata, assembly GCA_932294275.1. Taxonomy (NCBI): domain Eukaryota; kingdom Metazoa; phylum Arthropoda; class Insecta; order Lepidoptera; family Geometridae; genus Chloroclysta; species Chloroclysta siterata. The sequence continues at coordinate 7,637,512 of OW028592.1, read as the reverse complement.
TGCCTCGTAAGTCACGCACATTAGGAACGTGCCCGATGCACTGCCCTGCGTCCATCAACTTGAGGCATACAGATGTTAAGCCTTATGTGCCTGTAATTACACCGGCAACCACACTCTTCAAACCGAAACACAGCAACGCTGCTTGGCATCTAGACCCCCTATTCTTCTAGGTAACGAGAACTAGCAAAAAAGGTGCTGGTTTATAAAAGCGATTTGAATCTAATTCTGTATTTTTATAGGACGATTATCAAGCCTCTTTCTAGTACCTACGCACCTTAAGCAGTGACACATAGCTGTGCGCGTCGAGTGCACTGGACGGCGCGTGTCCCCCCACCCCTCCCAGACCCTTCATGCCCCCCAGCTGTCCCGCGAGGCCCCCCATCTGTGCATCCCCCGCTAACCCCCACGGCGGCGGCACGGAATAGCCGGCGCGGGCCAGCCGCTTCAGCAAAGCACTTGCGACGTCCTGCTTAGCATCCTTTTTAGATCGCGCGGTGGCAGTGACCGACTCCTCGAATAACGTACAGCGGTATTCAAACGTGGCTTGGTGTTGTGGCCCTGACTGGAATCAGAAGAAACTTTTGGTGAGTCTAAGCCATGTGTATAAACCTAGGATTGACAAACTTACGACTTTAATTACACAAAAAGTCAAAACCGTTAAAACAATTATATATATGTAATCTCTAATACTATAAGACTCAAAGTCCTGACTGACTGACTGACATATAGACAACGCACAGCCTAAACCGCTGGTCCTAGAGACTTGAAATTTGAGGAGTACATAGGTCTTATGGCGTAGAGGTGCACTAAGAAGGGATTTTTGGAAATTCAACCCCTATGGGTGTAAAAAGGGTTGAAAACGTTTGTATGAAAAATAGTATTCCTTGAACCTACAAACTTGAAACTTGGAGTACATATACTTCAAGGCAAAAAAAAAGGAAAGGCATTGTTAGTTTTTTAAAACTACCCTTAATAAGGGTGCAAAGGGATGTAAAAGTTTGTATGGGAGTTTTTTGACCGCTGGTCCTAGAGACTTGAAATTTGAGGAGTACATAGGTAGTATGGCGTAGAGGTGTACTAAGAAGGGATTTTTGGAAATTCAACCCCTAAGAGTGTAAAAAGGGTTGAAAACGTTTGTATGAAAAATAGTATTCCTTGAACCTACAAACTTGAAACTTGGAGTACATATACTTCAAGGCAAAAAAATAGGAAAGGCATTTTTAGTTTTTTAAAACTACCCTTAATAAGTGTGCAAAGGGATGTAAAAGTTTGAATGGGAGTGTTTTGACCGCTGGTCCTAGAGAGACTTGAAATTTGAAGAGTACATAGGTCTTATGGCGTAGAGGTGTACTAAGAAGGGATTTTTGGAAATTCAACCCCTAAGGGTGTAAAAAGGGTTGAAAACGTTGGTATGAAAAATTTTATTCCTTGAATCTACAAACTTGAAACTTGAAGTAGATTTACTTCAAGGCTAAAAAAATAGGAATAACATTTTTGGTTTTTTAAAACTACCCTTAATAAGTATGCAAAGGGATGTCGAAGTTTGTATGGGAGTTTTTTAACGCGTGGTGCGATTGACTTAAAACTTGAGGTAAATATACTAAGAAATAAATAATTAAGAATAACACTTTGAAGTTTTGATAATTACCCCCGCAAAGGGTGCAAATGACTGTAAAAGTTAGTATGGGAGATTTTTAACGCATAGTGTGATTGATTTCAAACTTGAAGTAAATATACTCCACAATAAATAGATTAAAATCACGTTTTCACTATTTTAAAACTACCCCTGCAAAGGGTGCAAAAGACTGCCAAAGTCCCAAGGTTTGTATGGGAGATTTTTAACGCGTAGTGTAATTAACTTCAAACTAAAAGAAAATGTGTTCTGTGGATAAATAACAAAAAAACAGTTTGATTTTCGAAAACAACCCCTGAAACGTTACCCTCCTTCGTTGCGCTCGAGTAAAAAGGATACAACGAAGCGTCAATGTTATATTCTGTGTTATATATGGGATATTCTAAAAACGGGAATCTTGAGTTGGTACGAAGAGATATGAGGGTATCTACCGTGATTAGGGATCAAAGTCGTTTCGTTTGTTTTTGAGGTAGAAACTAGGAACAAATAAGTACATATTTTCCGTGTAAGATTGTCTTTGTTGTATTTGTCATGTTTGTGCCAAACTCAGTCAGTACCTATACCTACCTACCTAATATAGGTAATGTACGCCTATAGGTATCCCATATACCTACGTAGGTATTTAAAATCTTACCCTAATAATATACAAATCAATGCGAAAGTTACGATTGTTTATTATTAATATTATTAACTTTTATAATTGTGTCTGGAACTAAGTTCAACTTATCTGATCTAGGTATAATTTATATATTATTATTAGGTATAATTTTTATATTATTATTATATATATGTATTTTAATCCTTAAAAATAGTGAGATGGAAAATGAGAACTTGTATGTGAAGATATTTTTTTATTCTCATTTAAAATTTAGGGATTTTGAGATGACTTAGAACTCTATTGGTATGATAGGGATTAAGTACCTACTTCAAGGTTAATTAATTGTTGCTACCTTATGTATCTTTGAGAAACAATATAAATATTGATGATAATACTGTACTTATTGTATTTTCACAATTATATTTTATTACAAAGGTTCAATTGTTTGTCATGCAATAATAGATCATTGTATTGGTAATGATAGAGCTATGACTTTATGCATAGTAAACTTACTTGCGAGATGCATTCATACTCCGGTATCCGGCCCAGTTTTACTGCCAACTCCTGCAAGACTGCTGCAGCAGTTTTCATCTTTACTGCTAAGTATAGAGCCTGAAACAATAACTTAATGTTGGCAGCTAATCACACTGGTATCTGGAAGAAATCACTTTCTTGTCTTGCTGGGCTTGCAACCTGTTGCAATACCATAAGCAAAAGGTCAGTATTATGCCAAATGTCTTTTTGTCATAAGCTATAACAACTTGACATTGGCAAATTCGTGGCAAACCATATCATCCAATGAACAGCCACAAATAAAAGAAGAAGAGGAGATATTTACAGTGTCTGGGGATCAAAGTTGTGATGCTGTTTTCTTTGCTTAGGTAGGTAAGTACTTTTTTCTAAAGTATGTATAACATAGACACAACAAATATCCTATTGTGGTTCGTGTGTCGTTTCATTCTGTCTCGACGCCGGCACCGTCAGCCCGTCTCTCGAAACTTCAATACTCACAAGGACCCTGGATCTGAAAGAGGCGCGCTGGACCGGCTGTTTTACACCTAATAAAATGATTTGCATACACAGTAATACGCATCAGGCTATACACAATGCTTGCTTTTGTCTTAGTAGTAAGCTTATTACAAAAAGATGTACACATCACGTCACGATAATGTGTCAAGATTGATACAAAATATACAAATATTTAGGTACAACAATACAAACCTTGGTCCAAGATTCTCTCCGTCCACCGATAATTTATCGCCCCTATCATTTTTTGTATGGAGAATTTGATTAAATAATAATTTCCTATTATTTAAACTTACCTAGGCTGATATCATTTGATTTTTTATTAGTGAGTAATATTTAGTATTTATTTAAAAGTTATGGCCCGACGAACTTTCATACAAACATACAATGCAAAATCGAATCGCCCAAGTTTAACGGCGCGCTTATATAAACCGATTTTTTTTTATCTGTGGTTTGGTTATCATGTTTGCATTCGGTGTTTCGACAAATGTTTTCACATTATATTCAACCATGTAACTTTCTGATTCTTAGATTATAAATGTGAGCATAATTTCATTATTATTCCACTGAATCCAGAAAACATCGATGTTTAAATAATGTTTACGCATGCATCGTCAACAAATTATTATAAAATGCTGACATTTTATTTAATGCACTTTAGCAAACATTTTTATTAAGGTTGTATAAATCTTCACTACATTAGCTTTGATGCTAGTTTTAGTGACATAGAATTAAACATAGTTAGTATGTGATCGGGTGATGATGATGTAAAAAATCGGTGAAAATAAGATTTTTGCGAATTACAGAATATCAGATAGTTACTATGTCACATAGAAACTACACTTGAATCTGTGTCCCACTTTTGCGTGACACAGATTACAGTTTAGTTATTATGGATAATAGTAATTTTCGGTTCTAATAAGATTTAGGCGAATTACAGAATATCAGATAGTTACTATATCACATAGAAACTACACTTGAATCTGTGTCACACTTTTGCGTGACACAGATTCAAGTTTAGTTATTATGGATTATAGTAATTATCTGTTACTTTTCATAATAATTAATTGTATTTTGATGATGTATTTGTTATTAAGTGTAGCTGTTTGGGATGGGTTTTTTTTTATTCAAGAATTTATACATTGTACTGCATTCCAATTAGCTGATATGATGATGGAGCCAAGTGCTGTATAATGTAGATCCTACATTACACAGGTGTTTGACTAGGTGTTCTGTCTGTGTGTGTAAATTAATTCAAATTCAATTTAATTATTTATTCATAAAGTACTAATATATTGAGTTGGTAAAATAATAATGAAAACATCAGTGGTGAAAACAGAATAAATGTTATAATATTAGTAATACTTAATATAAATTTTATTTCAGATAAGTTAGATCCTTAATGTTAGTACATAATAAACTTAATGAACTATGTTAGGTTAGTATTTAGAAAAATGGTGATCCTGTGCTGTCATTACTCGCAGTGCTTGAGGAAGGGGATATCCTATTAATGAACAATGATGTCCAGGATGTTATTGGAACTTCCACTGACTCTCGTCAGCTGTGATGCAATTTTCTTATGCATGCAGGCAGTGAAACTGTCAGACCTGTTATCAGCGGCACTGAATTTGTTTTCATAGAATTTATGTACAGTAAAGTTCTCGGTCTTGTAAGTTTTTTTAGTTTAATAATGAATTACATAGTGGTATTCACATCCACAATGAAGTGTAGTAGTTTGCTGTAGATTTTTAATTTTTTTGAGACAGGAGTTGGTGGTGGCATCTCTTCATGTGGCAGTGACTGTTCAGGAAAATGTTCAAGGTTGCAATAGGACTGCTCAAGCAACAAATATAATTTTATGACAATGTTTTCAATTTATAGTACCTGCAAAATAATAAATACAACTTTAATTATGAAAACAGGATCAATTTTATCAGCAGCAATAAATTTGTCTGTAAAGAAATTCGAAAGTAGGTACAGTACAATACTCTATCGAGTAAGTAGGTATTTACCTAAATCTTGGATGGAACAGCACAATTTGTTTCGAGCTCTCTTGGTAAGTGTACCACCCATCAAAAATGTTACTTGGCAAATTTTGTAACCTATTGTAGATTTTAGGTAAGTAAAGGCATCACAAGCTCGTGCTACATGTTACTCTATCTGTATCGATGAGGCTAACGCGGTGCAAGCGTTTTTATTCGTCCGACAATCAACATAAATGCAATTAATGAATAGGTAAGTATGCAAATCCAAACACATAAAAACTAAACAATAATAAACAAACAAGTCAACGCCACGCCAGTTGCCAACTAAATTTCCCTAAATACTTAGCGTAAATTCAGTTTAAAAAAACGGGATACTCAAATTAAGATAGATAACACTTTATTGTACACTACACATCATAAATCTAGGCGTAAAATAATAAAGTACAATGGGTGGCCTTATCGCTGAAAGCGATTTCTTTCTTGTTTGAAGTGTGTGTGTTTCTCAAACTGAAAGTTATATAGTTGAAATATGACTAAGTAATAGATTTATTTTGATTCCTTATTCAGTTTCCCATAGGACTTTGGCAGAGACCACGGATTTCCACTTGCTACGGTCATACGGTCTACATTCTTCATACGTTGTTGGTTTAGGGTACTATTGACCTGGTTGTTCCCTAGAACGTCTGCTATCTGGTCGAGATACGTCTTCTGAGGTCTTCCCTCCCAACAGTCCCATTTATAGAAAAGAATAGAATAGAATCTTTATTCTGTCTGTTAAAAATCGAAATTTACAAAAGAGCTGTTACAATATTGATTACAAAAAGGCCATTTACGCTCGCCTGATGCACCTGTTTCCTTAATCTCCTTTCATCCATCCTCTCCACATGCCCAAACTATCTTAACATACCTTTCTATACTCTCATCACTAGGTACGTCTTCTTTCACTCCACATTTCTCTCTAATCCTACTGTTCCTCTATCACTCAAATTCACATCACACATATTAAGTAACGCTTTCATTTTTAATGCATTACTCTACTCTGATGTTTACCCAACTTTTACTAGGTACCATACATTATTGTCGGAACTAACACCCCCCTGTGTACAGCTAGTCGTGGCTTTTACAGTTTCTGGCTGCTCATAAACGTGTCTTGTGTCCCATTCGCTCTATTTCCAGCAGTCACTTTCTTTTCAATATAATGTTCATGCTTTCCATGTTTCGCAAATAAAGTCCCTAAATAGTTCGATACAAAGTAGTAGTTCGTTTTGGTTCTCAAATTTAGTAAAATAGCTGAAATAATCTGAATAATCGAAATTTGATTACCTTTATCATAGGCAAACTTGGAGTTGGCAACATTTACATATTATTTTGTTAGCAATCTTCTACTTCTTCTTTACTTTGTAGATGTTTTTTTTTTTTTTTTTTTTTTTTTTTTTTTTCGCCAGGTGGCGCTTTTTGAATAAACAACACTTTGTTTATGTTAAATTTTAATTTATTCAAAAGTTATATTTTTAGGGAGTAAAACAGTGATATTATCATTTCATAATGTTGATGGAGTAACAAATCAGATCTGCAAACGTTTTCGCTACAAACTGAGTTGGATTTTTGCGGAAAACTACACTTTTTACAAAGTTACCGGTAAAACCTTTTGAATATATTTTTTGGAGCGAAAAGAGATAAATACGAAGAACTAGAAGATTGAATCGAGCTTGGTTGTTTATTAGGTCCATGAAGTAACGTAGGTACAGATTCTAAGATCTTGTGAACCTTATAACTGAAATGGCGCCACTAAATAATAATATGTGTGATAAATGCAACCAGCCTTTGCCGCCAAAACATTTTATGACTTGCTCGATATGTCAAATTAAATTGCACTTAGAAACATGCGCTACAGTCACCGACAAGCACTACAACTATTTGTCAGTCAAAAGTAGAGCCGAGTGGAAATGTGGTACCTGCACCTGGAAAAAAGCTAATATTGCTACCACACCAACCAGACCTATAACTGGACCACTGTGCGTAAGTAGTACACCAACTGAAACTATGACCTCGCCAAGTAACTTAAATGTTACCTTCACTAGCGCAACTGCAAAAAAAGGCACGACTCCAACATCTATACCTAGACCAATCGCCTCTGCACCAATCGATTACGTGGATCATGAAAAAGCAACGGCAGTAAAGAAAAAGGTAGTCACAAATGTGTCAATTATGTCTGAATTGATGAACTTTCGGGACCATTTTACGAAACAATTCCTTTCACAGAACGAAAAGATCAATGAGTTGGTGACAACTCTAGGGGAAATAAAGAATTGCGTGCGAGAGGTAAACACAAAATATAGCACATTAAGGGTAGATGTAGATAATCTATGTGAGTCCATGGATGGCGCCAAGGATAATCGAGACATGTTAAACAACGCAGTTGAATCAATCCAATCAAGATTGTTACAGTTGCAGACTAAAAAACACACGCTGCAAGATGAGATATCTACAGCAAGCACAAAACTAAAATCACTTAAACAAAATGTTTCTCCTGAAATCTTAGATACTGGCTCTAGTATTATCACCAAAGCCAACGTCATCAGATCTGATACTAGAGCTGAAAAAGTTCTGGACAAAAGATCATCTAGATCAGAAGCAGTAATACATGCTCCCCCAAGGTCTCCACCCATTCATTTAGCTTCTTCATCTAAAGTTGCACACCAAAATGACGGCACCTGTGGCCTGCCAGCTATTTCGAAAAATACCGACTCATCATCATCATCGTTCTCTAATAAGGATGCGATACCAACGCTGATAGAAGGGGTAGAATCTCAAAATCCTGATGACCTGAGTAGGGAAGGCCCATGGAAAGTGGCTCAATATCGCCGCAAATATAAGCGCCAAGGCGTGGTAATAGGTAAAGCGGAACAACAACCTCAACTACAAGCAATTGAAAGGACAAAAAAAATACACGCTTGCTTCTTACATCCAAATACCACTACAGAGGCTTTGATTTCGCACATGGAGGCAACTTGTCAAAGGAAAGGATTTAATGCTTATAAACTAACCCTAAGGCATGACCGCTACGCATCGTTTGTGATTACAGTTCCTGAATGCACCTACAACCTGCTACTCACTCCAGATTCTTGGCCAGCTGGCACTGAAGTTTGTGAGTGGTTTCACAGAGGAGTCAGGCGTGAATACTACAGTCAACCCCGCCCGTCTGGCCAAACATACATTGAGAAGGGTGACACCAACATTTCGGGATACCATAAAAACCAAATTATATAAATGCAAACTACAAGCGTTGTACCAAAATGTGAATGGCCTTAAAACAAAACTGCAACAATGGCGCCTGAACACGACACTATTAAATTATGACTTTCTTGCCGTGACAGAAACAAACTTGGATGAGTCGGTAACTGATGCTGAAGTCACACCGTACGGCTGGAGTATGGTCAGGCGAGATAGAGGCTATAATAGGGGTGGAATATTGCTCGCTGCTAGACCAGGCCTGGAACTCTCTCGTCAGCATCATCTAGAAACAGGACACGGTGAGGACCTGTGGGCATCTTTCAGCCATAGAAATCGTACAGTATACGTATGTGTCGTGTACATCAAACCGTCGGCCAAAGAGGAAGAATACATGTCTTGGTACAGCAAGGTGGAAGAAAATATATCTACAGTATTAAACAAGTCCAGTGTGATTATACTAGGAGATTTAAACCTAAACAGTGCAAATAGTGCAATTAGAAATTACTCTCATTATTTTATGAATTTCTGTGATTTTGTGGATAGCAATAGTATTATAAATAGTACAGGTAGTAAATTAGATGTAGTAATAACAAATAGTTTTGTAACCGACGTAAACGTAAGTGAGGCAGACTGCGGGTTAGTGGATAAGGCGGATAAATATCACCCCCCTTTGGATATATCACTCAGTATTGGGGTCATGGAAAGAGAAATACCTTTGGAACCCAGCAACATAGATACAAGTATGGACTGGAATTTCGGTAAGGCTAATTTCGTTTTGCTTTACGAACTTATAAACGAAACAAATTGGAATGATGTTCTAAACGAAACAAATGTCAATAGCGCAGTCAAGTTATTTTATTCTAAATTACAGAATAGTTTTAGTCAGAGCATTCCTAAAAAAATTCGCCATACTAAGCCTTCTCGCAGGTACCCTACTTGGTTTTCCAATGACATTATTGCAAACATAAAAGTTAAATGGAGCTTACACAAAATTTGGAAACAAAGTAGAGACCCCTATATCTATAGTTTCTTTACAGCAATCAGAGCGTCAATTAAGCACGAAGTGACAGTAGCACAAAATGTATACACATTAAACATCCAGAATAATATAATATCCAACCCACGAGCGTTCTGGAATTACGTAAAAAGCCTTAGAACAAAAGGAGGATTTGATCCGTGCATAACATACGAAGGCCATAAATACACTGGACAGGCGGCTGCGGCAGCATTTGCGAATTATTTTAGTAGCGTGTTTCTATCCCAGTCACCTATTCTCGACCCTGACAATATAAATCCGAATGTTATTGGAAACTCCTCGTTAGGGGTTTTAAATTTTACAGAAGCTCATATTGAACATTTCATTCAAAAACTCAAACCCAAAAGCTCCATAGGTCCAGACAATATTCCACCTTACATAATCAAAGCTTTCAAAACACAATTAACATCTCCAATAACTCATATTTTCAACTTATCACTTCAAACTTGTATTTACCCCAATGTATGGAAACAATCGCGTGTAATCCCTATTTTTAAATCTGGTGATAAAACTTTAGCAAATAATTACAGACCAATTGCCATCCTCTCATGCCTTGCAAAACTGTTTGAGAGTGGATTACAGGCTAAATTATATAGGCAGGTAGAACCATTCCTGCATGATGCCCAACATGCTTTTAGAAAAGGCCGCTCAGTTAATACTAATCTTCTCTCACTCACTGATTACATTTCAGACAAATTAGACTGTAACATCCAAGTCGATGTGATTTATCTCGACTTTCAAAAAGCTTTTGACCACATAGATAATGATGTCCTACTCAATAAGTTAAGCTCGTTTGGATTCACCCCTGGTCTATTGAGATTATTTGCTGACTATCTGCGCGATAGAAAACAGTTCGTTAGGCTTGGATGTTATGATTCTGTAGCTTACCACACTAGATCAGGTATTAGTCAGGGATCCTCTTTAGGTCCACTGTTATTTACTATGATGGTTGATGATCTTGCCAAGACTCTTACTCACGCAAAGTGCCTGCTATATGCAGACGACCTCAAAATATACTGTCAGATTAAATCATTGGATGACTGCAGCGCCCTTCAGCATGATCTTGATGCAGTACAATCATGGAGTAGAGATAATAGGCTTAACCTTAATATAAACAAATGCCAAGTTATGACTTTTACAAGATCTGAACATCCTATCATTATGCCATATAACGTAGAAGGAGAAATAATATTAAGACCGCAAAATGTTAAAGACCTGGGGATTGTCTTTGATTCACAGCTCACATTCCATACCCACATAATAAAACTTGCAGCAGGTAGTTTCAAAAAACTGGGTTTTGTTACCCGAAATTGCAAAGACTTTACAAACATTAGTGCAATCAAACTACTCTACACGTCTTTAGTCAGGTCTAAACTAGAATCAAGTGCATGTGTTTGGAATCCCCACGAAGTAACGTATACTCTGATGTTGGAAAAAGTGCAGAAAAGATTTCTGCGTTTTCTATACAAAAGGGTATACGGTTACTATCCTTTTTTGTATCCTACCAAATACCTTCAGGGAACACTGGGATTCAACTCACTTGAAACTAGGAGATTATGTGAACAAATTGTCACAATCTGTCGCATCTTGCGTGGCCTTGTCAACTGCCCAGACCTACTGTCTGAAGTTAGTAGGATGTGCGTGCCGGATCACCGAACTAGATTCCGCCTTGGTAGGGTACCTCTGCTGGCTCCAAAGAACGCGCGTACAGTTGCACGCCAGCAATCCCCAGTCTGCCGCGCACAACGTCACCTCAACGCTATGGTAACAGCAAGAGCATATTGCGACATATTTGCTGATAGATTGCCAACACTGGAAAGTATCTGTTTGAGCTACTGTGAGGAACCCAGTTCCTTGTTACCGTGGTAATTCATTTAATCATCTTTTAGGGAACTTGTGTTTATTCTACACACAAGTTCCGGTTATTGTAAATAAGTTTAAAAAAAAGTTAAGTTTAAAAAAAAAAAAAAGTTTTATTGTAAATTTCTCTTATTTTTATTCCATTGCATTGGTTACATTTTATTTTTTATATTTCTGTTATGTTTCATATTTCTTTATTTTTTGTAGTATTTTTATTACCACCTAAGAATGCAATATTAATAATAAAAAAAACTAGATTTAACGCTTTGGATTATATCTGTAATGTTATTTCTTAAGTGAATAAATTTGAATTTGAATTTGAATTTGAATTTGAGATGTTCTTGCTAACAAACAATAGCAAGCAATTTGATAATTGACAATATGAAATGTCAGTTTTGACAGTAGAAATATCAGATATGTCAAAACAAAAAATGAAAAAACAAAAAGTCCGCCATTTGTAAAATCGGTATAAATAAGTCCCGCCCAAGTTTAATGTATGTATGTAAGATCCTCACTTCTTCTTCTTCTCTCCATTTATGGCTCCTGTCTGTCATTCGGGTGCCGATAATGTACAACCATGGATTGTACAGCCGAGGAAAACACAGCCCGGATTTGATGTACAATTTGGTCGCGAAATCCATGGCTGTGTAATCCAAGGGTGTACATTCCAAGCCGTACAAATTTTGCACACCTTTGGAAAGCACGACCCGATAAAACACAGCCAAAATTTTGATGCCATAACTTAGGCTTTGTTTACACTCGTCAATTACTTACTCACTCACTTGTTGATCCGACTCGGATTGGTTAGGTTATGTTAAAACATATTAATTACGCACGAGGCGAGCGAGCAAAGCGAGCGTGCCGCGGCAGCGGCCGCCGAAGTGCCAGAATTTTATTTTTTTCTAACATTAATCTCTGAATAATTCTCTTAATTTATATAATTTTTAATCTGTGCTACTTGCCTATACTTACTGTGTAGTGCATCTAAACAGAGCATAGGCTTTCGACCAATCAGAGCATGGTCACAGAATCCATGGTCGTGCAATCCTGGCTGTACAATCCCGACTGTGCTGGGAAAGCACAGCCTGGAAAACACGGCCCGGATTTCATGTACATTTTGTACATGGAATCCGGGCCGTGTTTTCCAGGCTGTGCTTTCCGGGTTGTACATTTTCGGGCTGTGTAATACTTGGTCGTAAATTAACCGGACCCTGTCATTCGACAGACAATCTTGCCAGTGTCAAGTGATTTGTATTGAATGAATACTTTTTAGTCAATTCAGTCCATAATCAAGTCGGCTGTCATTTTTGACTGAAACATTTTCAGGCAAATCAGGATATCACATAATACCATAGATTTATAATACTATAGATTGCCTACGAGCGTATACCCGAGCAAGACGGACAACAAGTACATACAATTTATGGGTTGCCACATCTTACTATTTTCACCCAACCAAGCATAAGCTATGCTGTCGCCGCGGCTCCAGTTGTTTGTTTAATTATGTTTAATTAAAGCTAGTTTCTGCAGTTTAATAGTTTGTACCCTCCTCTAGGTTACGCCATTTTAATATCTTCTAAGGAATGAGCTAGAAAAAAGCCTACACAGCTCAGTTGGTAGCCTTCTGCGCCGTAGGCCGTGGGTTCAATCCTACCGAGAACAAACATTTGTGTGATGTGATACTAGACGTTTGTTCTCTGACTGGGTGGTTGTGATTTGGCTTATTTTGGGGCTATATAGTGCTGTGTGGAGCGTCCACCAATATTTATAAAAAATAAAATAAAAAAACAGGGCGAACTGGCACTAAGCTGGCATTTTAGACATTGACATCAGAACCCTAGGCCCCGCGAGCTAGAGTCCTGGATTTTCCTAGTGAGGGGGACAGAGCTAGCTAGTGGTGCTATTCTTCACATTCTACCACCTACCAATAGTTTAACTATGTTACTGCTAGGTAAAATTTTTATGAATAAAAAACAATTTATTTATTTATCATTGATTTATTTATTCTACATCAGAAACCGTAATTCAAAAGGTTAATTTATAACGCGTGCTTCAATTTTAAATTATGTAGGTATAAACAATACATCTTAACAGGAGGAAGCCAGCTTATGCTAGAGCTGACCATAAGCCTGAGCAATGCCACCACTTTGCCCTGAAGCGCGAAGTGATGGCATTATGAATACAGCTATTCTCAGAACATCACTATGAATATGTCATAAATACATTAAAATATATCACGTGTAAGTACGTATTTATTTATTAGACGATAAATATTTAATAGTTTGTACATAACAATTTCAGATGAGAATATTTTCTTAATTCACACTTTTTAAAGCAAAATTTTAGAACATACTTTTTATATCCAGAAAAAAAAGCGGAGATACCGTTTATGTTGGAATAGCCCAAAAGTTTTTTAGTCCGTAAGTTTCTTGCCTGTTCTTCTAGGCTTTGGTCGCGCGCGAGGAACTGGCGGTACATTCACCTAGTACCAATATAAGACGTTTCAAAGAGATCCTTGTGATTGTACTGAATAAAGACCGTTTTGATTTTGATTTTGGAGCTTGGTGACCTGGAGCTTGGTAACCCGTAGCTTTAACCCACCAGCCCAAAGTAGTTGCATCTTTGGGAAATCTGTAAAACAAACATGTTATTATTAGGCATATGTAGGTATTTTATCATACTACGCGATGGTGGTCTCAGACATAAAATAACTACCAACTTCTCATATGAAAATCGTGAGGAGACTTAAATTATTAAAATGTAACGCAAAGCTAAAAAAATAAATTAAATGATATTAAAATATATGTACCTACTACCTATACCTATATTATATTTTTTTTCATTATGTACTTAAGTCAAACAAACCTTATTTCTTTGAATAAGGTAATAATAAGTTGCGACATTGTCATTTGTTTTCTAGATTATTGTGTGTATTTGAACTTATCCTTACATATCAGAGTCGAATCCACCCTAAAGTTGTTCGTTTCCCAACATTTTTGGCAAATAGATTTTGTTTTTGTTGGCAGCCCGAAAGATCGTATAACCCAGCCAAATTATGTTTCTATAGAACTGTATCGGTTTGAATAGCCATGTCATTTGTGCGGTTTATAGTAACCTATACTCAATTTTACAAAATAATTAAATTCTAGAAATCTAATATGATATGCGATAGAAAGTAAACACAACCGTTAAATGATTAATTGTGGACACTGTGCATTCTCTGTTTTATAGTTTAATTGACAAATAGAACATAAAAGTGCTACTTACCGAAGGAAGCTTAATTTTCAGTTTTCCGAGCTGTATCATTATCACAGCCTAAAATACTACAATGGACCACATTATAAACATAACTCTACGTATACTGGGACCTAGGCACACACTATTTTCAAAGAACTTTGGCACTAAACACCTGTAAACTCACAAGCACCAAGCGGTTTGTTTAGCACCAAACTTGGTGCTAAACAATCAAAAACGTATACGCAGAAAGGGACAAAACATTTATATTATATTTCTCTCACTCATAGGTATAATTTGTATTATTGCGTCTCTCTTACTCTTGGTATTATTATTTGATGCTCTATCTATTGTATTCTTGATCTAAGCATAATACACTTTCATTCATTCCAAGTTTGGTATTCAGAGACGAGGGTAAGCGTGAACTTACGCTTGAGTTTGTCAAAATCGGAAGCTTAGCCTTTATTTTTTATTCAGAGTCGCTAAAAATCAGTCTAAACTTAGGCTTGCGCTAAGTCAAGCGTAAGTAGTGGATATCGACTACTTGAGCCGATCTCAAACCAGAACTAGCGCCAAACTAGTAATGGAGAGCTATTTTTGACAAAATCAAACTTTAGTCTAAGGTTCGTAAGGTGCTAGTGGTTAAAATTGATCACTAAACTATGGCGGGACTTATTTATACCGATTTTACAAATGGCGGACTTTTTGTTTTTTCAGTTTTTGTTTTGACATAACTGATATTTCTACTGTCAAAACTGACATTTCATATTGTCAATTATCAAACTGCTTGCTATTGATTGTTAGCAAGAACATCTACAAAATAAAGAAGAAGTAGAAGATTGCTAACAAAATAATATGTAAATGTTGCCAACTCCAAGTTTGCCTATGATAAAGGTAATCAAACTGCATTATAAACATAATCAATCATTATTGGGTTATTTCAGCTATTTTACATAATTTGAGAACCAAAAAGAACTACTACTTTGTATCGAACTATTTAGGGACTTTATTTGCGAAACATGGAAAGCATGAATATTATATCGAAAAGAGAGTGACTGCTGGAAATAGAGCGAATGGGGCACAAGACACGTTTATGAGCAGCCAGAAACTGTAAAAGGCACGAATAGCTGTACATAGGGGGGTGTTCGTGCCGACAATAATGTATGGTACCTAGTAAAAGTTGGGCAAACATCAGAGTAGAGTAATGCATTAAAAATGAAAGCGTTACTTATGTGTGATGTGAATTTGAGTGATAGAGGAACAGTGTGATTAGAGAAAAATGTGGAGTGAAAGAAGACATACCTAGTGATGAGGGTATAGAAAGCTATGTTAAGATGGTTTGGGCATGTGGAAAGGAAGGATGAAAGGAGATTAACGAAACAGGTGCATCAGGCAAGCGTAAATGGCCTTTTTTGTCATCAAAATTGTAACAGCTCTTTTGTAAATTTCGATTTTTAACAGACAAAATAAAGATTCTATTCTATTCTATAAATGGGACTGTTGGGAGGGAAGACCTCAGAAGACGTACGCGACGCAGACGTTCTACGGAACAACCAGGACAATATTATAGTACATACCTTCCCTAAACCAACAACGTATGAAGAATGTTTAGAGATTGAATGAAGCGAAAGAGGTATGTTAGGACCGTAGCAAGTGGAAATCCGTGGTCTCTGACAAAGTCCTAAACTAAATGAGAAACTGAATAAGGAATCAAAATAAATCTATTAGTCATATATCAACTAAGTATATAACTTTCAGTTTGAGAAACAAACAGAATGATTACACTTAAAACAAGAAAGAAATCGCTTTCAGCGATAAGGCCGCCCATTGTACTTTATTATTTTACGCCTAGATTTATGATGTATCCTTGTGTACAATAAAGTGTTATCTATATTAATTTGACTATCCCGTTTTTTTAAACTGAATTTACGCTATTTATATTTAGGGAAATTTAGTTGGCAACTGGCGTGGCGTTGACTTGTTTGTTTATTGTCTAATGTTTATGTGTTTGGATTTGCACACCTATTCAATAATTGCATGTATGTTGATTGTCGGACGCATATAAACGGTTGCACCGCGTTAGCCAGGAGTATTATTGTTCTGTGGCGTTAGCCTCATCGATACAGATAGAGTAACATGTAGCACGAGCTTGTGGTGCCTATATTTACCTTTTGCCAAGTAACATTTTTGATGGGTGGTACACCTACCAAGAGAGCTCGAAACAGAGTCTGCTGTTCCATCCAAGATTTAGGTAAATACCTACTTACTCGATAGATTATTGTACTGTACCTACTCGAATTTCTTTAAAGACAAATTTATTGCTGCTGATAAAATTGATCCTGTTTTCATAATTAAAGTTTTATTTATTATTTTGCAGGTACTATAAATTAAAAACATTGTCATAAAATTATATTATTCGCTGAGCAGTCCTATTGCAACCTTGAACATTTTCCTGAACAGTAACTGCCACATCATGAGATGCCACCACCAACTCCTACTGTCTCAAAATCTACAGCAAACTACCACACTTCATTGTGGATGTGAATACCCATGAATACCACTATAATTCATTATTAAACTAAAAAAACTTACAAGACCGAGAACTTTACTGTACACAAATTCTATGAAAACAAATTCAGTGCCGCTGAAGAGGTCTGACAGTTTCGCTGCCTGCATGCATAAGAAAATTGCATCATAGCTGACGAGAGTCAGTGGAAGTTCCAATAACATCTTGGACATCATTGTTCATTAATAGGATAGCCCCTTCCTCAAGCACTGTTTGCGAGTAATGACAGCACAGGATCACCATTTTTCTAAATACTAACCTAACATAGTTCATTAAGTTTATTATGTATGTTAGTACAAGGATAAGGATCTAAGTTATCTGAAATAAAATTTATATTAAGTATTACTAATATTATAACATTTATTCTGTTTTCACCACTGATGTTTTCATTATTATTTTACCAACTCAATATGATAGTACTTTATGAATAAATACTTAATTAAATTGAATTTTAATTAATTTACACACACCGACAGAACACCTAGTCGAACACCTGTATAATGTAGGATCTACATTATACAGCACTTGGCTCCATCATCATATCAGCTAATTGAAATACAGTACTATGTATAAATTCTTGAATAAAAAAATACGCATCCCAAACAGCTACACTTAATAACAAATACATCATCGAAATATAATTAATTATTATGACAAGTAACAGATAATTACTATAATCCTTATTAACTTAACTTGAATCTGTGTCACGCAAAAGTGTGACAGAGATTCAAGTGTAGTTTCTATGTGACAAAGTAACTATCTGATATTCTGTAATTCGCATAAATCATAGTTACACCGAAAATTACTATTATCCATAATAACTAAACTATAATCTGTGTCACGCAAAAGTGTGACACAGATTCAAGTGTAGTTTCTATGTGTCATAGTAACTATCTGATATTCTGTAATTCGCCAAAATCATATTTTCACCGATTTTTTACATCATCATCACCCGATCCCATACTAACTATGTATAATTCTATGTCACCAAAACTAGCATCAAAGCTAATGTAGTGAAGATTTATACAACCTTAATAAAAATGTTTGCTAAAGTGCAGTATATAAAATGTCAGCATTTTATAATAATTTGTTGACGATGCATGCGTAAACATTATTTATACATCGATGTTTTCTGGATTCAGTGGAATAATAATGAAATTATGCTCACATTTATAATTTAAGAATCAGAAAGTTACATGGTAGAATATAATGTGAAAACATTTGTCGAAAGACCGAATGCAAACATTATAACCAAACCAAAAAATCGGTTTATATAAGCGCGCCGCTAAACTATATCACTTGACACTGGCAAGATTGTCTGTCGAATGACGGAGGAGGAGCGAAGAAGAAGTTTGTTTATTCCTCCAAGTTATGCTCAGTGAACACAACTTGGAGGAAATGAGGAACAAAACAAACTAATATTACTTCTTTAATTTGACAAAGCTAATATACCAGCATTAAAAGATTTTAAATTTTGAATTTAAATTTATATCTCCAACAATAAAATTAAAATCGAGGCCGAGACCCCTAAACTCTTTGATCAACAATAGTTATTAGAATAACAATAGTTCTATTGTTGATCGAAGCATAAACGTTATTACATGGTTATTATGATATCTCGTCCATGCCGCCGAGACCATTCTACACCTGACTGACAGTAGTCAAAAATTCTTCACGTTCATTCATTATTTTTAGAGATGGATTTTCTCAAGTACCTACCAACCGTACTAATAAAGTAGGTAATGTAACTAAGCAAAACGAACCAAATATGAGGGTATACCGATTTTCAACGAATTCAATGTATTCCGTTGTAAAATCTGCCATTTTGCCGGGAACCACGTTGCACGAAACAGTCAGTCAACATATTTTAATAATTATTTCTATGTCGCACACCAATTTAGTTGGTGGGAGAAACCAAGGTGAGTCCTAGAACATTATGCTGCTCAATTCCAAAGGTTTCAATTCCAATTAATGTTACAACTTTTAAATGATCAGCGCGCACAACTGCTGTAAGGACGGATCTACCTACTGCATTTCGTAGTTAATTAATTATTACCACGGGTTCCATTGTATGTTTTGTAGAATGAATATCCACATAGCAATATTTGCGCTATGCCTGGTGTCCTGCTCAGCGCAGTTCATGGATGAGTTGCAACAGTTCGAAGAAGAATGCCTTGGCGAGGAAAAGTTTCCTTGCATGGGAGGAGGATGCATCCTCCAATCGGAATACTGCAATGGCATCGTCAACTGTGAGGACGGAAGTGATGAAAGTTTTTGTGGTGAGTTAGACTTCTTCCGATAATGATAATCATAATCGTTGCAGAATTTAACATCTGATTTTTTCTTTCAATAGCCAATCACCAGCCCGATATAAAGTTTTGCAAAGGGACTGATCATTTCATGTGTTTGGACAACAAAAAATGTATTCCTAACCAGTGGATTTGCAACAATGAAACTGACTGTGACGATGGCAGTGATGAAGTCAACTGTACTGCTTCAGTAGTGACCGCTAATGTAAGTTTAATCCAGTTATAGCTCGACTGTTCCTTACACGCATCATCACGAAAGTGAACTGAAGTTTGGATTGTTTGGGTATTTTTGCAATGTCATATTCATGGGAGTTTGAGAGTAGGGTAGGTAGTAGGTATTATGATGGGAATATGTATGAAAGTCGTGAACTTTTGTGTGCGTTAGGTTGGTAGGTAGGTACCTAACGCACACAAAACTTCACGACTTTCATACTTTTCAGGCAGCTTCACAGCTTTTGACAGCCTTCACAGCTCAGTTGGTAGTAGTCTGCCTTCTGCGCCGTAGGCCGTGGGTTCGATCCCCACCGAGAACAAACATTTGTGTGATGAACATAGATGTTTGTTCTCTGGCTGGGTGTTAAATATTATAATAAGTACCAATGTATTTACAAAAAAAAAGTAAGTATATAAGTATTATAACAGCTATCTGGTTCCCATATCACAATAGTTTGGGGCGAGATAGTGCTGTGTGGAATTAATGTCCATCTATATTTATTTATTATTTTTTATATAACCGCCACTTGCAGTTATGTTTTGAAAAATAGTTTTAATATGTATTAATTACCTACTTACTTTTTAACAGGATACTTGCAAAGGCTTCAAATGCCGTGATGGCAAATGCATTTCTCGTTTGTGGGTCTGTGACGGCACTTACGACTGTGAGGATAAGAGCGATGAAGACACTCAGGACTTGTGCTGTAAGTGTTCTTAGTAGGTGCTAGTGCTAGCTTTCATCTTATTCTTCTCACTTCTAATGTTCGAAGCTTAGTTTTCGCCAATATTGATTAAGAGCCGTCAGGGTATTTATTTACCGACAGTAGGCTATTCATGCCGCCCCTACTGACCTGTGCCGTAGCTAGGTGGACAAGGGCCCCGGTGCATAGAGAAAGAATCGGACCCTCACCCCCTCTTTCCACATAGCTTGAGCTTATATTAGCCTTTAAAATAAATAATTTAAAAAAAAATTGTGAGCAGGCTCAAGGCTTTCTAGCTTTGGGAGCTGACTGACCGTCTGTTTTCAAAGCTTAGGTTAGAGGGCCCCCTGAGCGCCAGGGCCCTGATGCACTGCACCAGCTGCACCTACGATAGCTACGCCACTGCCTGTACTATTTGGTACCTTAGATTGCAATAATATTTATTAAAAAAAATGCCAATTAAATTGCAACTTTATGATTTGTGCACTATCGTCCTCATTACATCAGCTTTTCCCCGTTATTAGTATGATTGTGTTGTGAACTAAGGATCGATGTGGCAGTTCCCTTTCCAAAAGCTCAATCTTATAAGTAGCAGGTACCTACCTACATGATTGAGCTTTTCTTAGCTTAGAAATATACCCGAAAATAAGATAGGTAAGTATAGGAAAAAAAAGCCTTATTTGCCGCCCTAGGCTCCAGCACTCAGCTGGTAAATCCGCCACTGACTGCAGGAGTACTATTTTCTCATTTTCTAAATAAACAGTAGAATTAAGTACTTATACCTACCTACCTATACGAAAATAACACCATTTACTTCAGCTCAAGTTCAAGCGAAAACTTTCTGCTTTAATGAGAAATCATATTTGGTAAGGTATTTCAAATCCAGTAACTTCCAGGGAAATCCCTCCTCCAACATACGATCCTCGATGGCTCCTTTTGCCAAGAGCTCCCCGCAATTGGAGACAGGAATTACAAGTGTAGTGACTCGTCCTATTGTCTGCCGGCTCAAATGATGTGTGATGGGATAAAAGACTGCCGCGATGGCAGTGATGAAGGACCATTCTGCAAAAACTGTAAGTTTATTTACTTACATACTGAATTTTTTGTATTAAGGCGGTATTAGACGGTTCATTTTTGCTTTCATTTTCGATGCTTCATCGGAAATGAGAGAAAAAAGGGAACAGTCTAATATCGCCTATAATAGGACCTTTGTAAAGGAGATCAACCATGGAACTACTAACTGTACCTACCTATTTCTGTCACTAAGTAGTGATGTGATGCTCGCATTAATGTGTTCTTATTTGAAGGATGTGCGGCCTAACATCATAATTAACGTGCCCTAGTTGACACGGCGTAATATTGGGATGTACATTAAGGTCGTGCAATATTGTTTACCCAAGGAAACTTTTAGCTAATATTTATCATTAATTTTAGCAAAATGCCTACGTCGTATTTTATAATGCGAAGACAATGAAAAAGAAAAATTGTGTTTGTGTTTTACTCTCTCTATACAAATCTACAAATTCAATAGGTATCTTCTACATTAGTCATCCGATTCTATCCGAATGGGATTTTTTTACGCAACTTGCTCCTATTTTAACGTGGCGTTGATTTTGGCTCGCTAGCCAAATGATCGAATGAAATGAAATCATTCATCAATCACCAACAATTTATATTTTATCTATGATTCATGAACATAAAGAAAAAAAAAGAATGAAATGCGAATGTGGCTGCCGCAGGAGTGGCTGCGACAGGACTACACTACAGGAGTATTATTGTTCTGTGGGCTGCCGTACCGGCCGTTTGTTTGCTAGTTAATTTACGTAAATACCAAAATTGTTTTGATTTTACATTATTTAAACATGACTACTCCAGATATATGTAGAGCGTGTTTGTCTAGCAGCATCGAATTGTATCGTATTGCAGATACTGGACTCCAAGAGAAATTCGAAACAGTCACAAAAATCAAGGTTTGCATTTTCTCATATTTTTGATATTTTTACTGATTTGCCTGCGGTTTTATCACACAATATAAAGTTTTTAATACAAGTATTGTGGGTATTTCATTTTACAAGTACCCTCGTAAGACGGGAATGTATGAAGAATGTGATGATACTGAATAGCAAGAGAAAAACTGCTAGAATGTCTACCCTTACAGCAAACAGGTGTGATTCTATGTAGTTACACAATGTATGAGTAGTTTTAGTAGAAACTTAGTTAGTATTAAGAGTAGTAGAGCTCTTTGTGAAGGGCTCGTCCGGGGAAGTACTACCACCACGCCTTTTTCTGCCGCCAAGCAGCGTTGCTGTGTTTCGGTTTGAAGAGTATGGTTGCCGGTGTAATTACAGGCACATGAGGCTTAACATCTGTATGCCTCGAGTTGATAGACGCACGGCAGTGCAACGTAGGGCATGTTCCTATCGTGCGTGACTTACGAGGCAATGCTTGCTGATGCTGATTAAAGGTGATGGTTACCACTTATCATTAGGTGGGCCTTCTGCTTGTTCTATCAGTAGTATAAAGAAAAAGTATAATAAATTTAGGATACTCATTAGATTAGGTTCAGTACTATTCTAATAAGTATTTTACACTATGGGCTCTGCCCAGCAGTTTCACTAGCAGAATCCCATGGGATTTTGTTAGCATGAAGCTATTTCCACTTACCCTTAGTTAATTTTCAAAAACATAGTTAAGGATTTGTAGTATCTGAGATCTTGTGATAAGTGAGTGGACTTCATCATCATTTTCCTGCCCTTATCCCACTTCATGTGGGGTCGGCACAACAGGTTTTTTCTACTCTCCTCTATCAGCCGTCATCTCAGCAATGACTCCTTTAGGAGTGGACTTCTTGATTATAAATAAATATAGTGAAAATTGCCTTTCTTTTGTGCAAAGCCAGTCTGATTATGAAGTTTCAACATCCTGGCTTATAGAAAAAACTGTCAAGACTGCATGAATAATAGGACAAGATATTTTCAGCTGACCTCAGGAGATGGAAGACCTGAAAAAATTTGCTATGTTTGCTGTGCACTTCTACGGAAACTTTATAATTTTGTCTCCATGACACAGAATTCTGAGCGTGTTTTCCAATTTTTTCTTGAAGAATGCATAGATGTGAGTAAAAGTATTGATTCATTTTTTCATAGAATACTATTTCTTTTAAAATTAAGACTTTCCTTGTAATAAGATGAAGCAGGCTAAAATAATGTAAATTTAATATTAAAATTATAATATATTTTATAAATCAAGGCCTTAATTGTCTTATATAAATTTATTTGTTCCAGATATCCAAATATACAGTTTCTCGACTGAATCTGAAGAAACAAAACTTTGGTTTTTCTCGTTTAAAGACAGTATCTATCAATAATTCTCCTAAAACCCCAGTTGCAGTACCAGAAATAAAAAAAGAAGTAATTGAAATTAATAAAAACTCATACGCAGAAATAGTTGAGATGAATGATATTTTGAGGGATTTTGATGACCTTCCAATGAATGAAGATCCCGTGATAGAGGATAATGAAAGTTATACTGTCATTAATTTGGATCACTCTCCAATAAAACATGGAAACGGAATAAGGAATGATTCAGAAAATTTTAAACTACCAGCAGTCGCCACAATAAGAGATCCACACCAAATTAAAGAAGACACAAATGATCATATGAATAATAAAGCAGAAATGGTTGAACTGATTGGTATTTTAGAAGACTTTAAAAACAATCCTATAAAAAAAGAACTTATAATAGTAGAAGATCATATTTCTGATACATCAATCGATTTTGAAAATTCCCCAGTAACCTCTCCAGTGAGGCTACAACACGAAATTAAAAAAGAATTAATTGAAATGGGTGAAAATAATTATAAAGATATAGTTGATATAGTAAAGAACTTTGAGAACTATCCAGTAAAAACAGAACCTATGATAGACGAAGATGAAATTTCTGATACTGCTATTAATTTGGAACCCCCTTCGTTAATATCTACTGTGGAACAACAACACAAAATAAGTGATACTGCAATGAATAAGAGACACACTCCAGTATTCTCAACAGTGAGACGACAGCACACAGTTATTGATACTGTAATGAATTTGGAACACTCTCGATTACTTTCCACTAACAGATGGCAACACACAGCTATAGAGACTGAAATGAATACAGAACACACTCCAATAATTTCCATTGTGGAACATAATACTGCGATGAATATTGAACACACTCCAGTCGCCTCCAAAGCGAAGCAACAACACACAGTTGGATTTAATATGGAACACTTCGATCCAACCGACACTGACAAGAATAAGCACAAAGTAAATGGTACTTTAAAGAATATGGAACATATCCCAGTAGTTTCCACAGTAAGACAACCACACACAGCTATAGACACTTCAAATAATATGAACCACTCTCAATTAGTCTCCATTGATAGAAATCAACTCAAAATTTGCGATACTTCAGTAAAACATTCACCGGTTGTCACAGTGAGACATCAAAACAAAATGAAGAAAGAAGTAATTGAAATTGATCCTAATACATATGCAGAAATGGTTGATATCCTAAAGGATTTTGAAACCTATGCTGTAGAAGAAGATTGTGTGACTGACGATAATGTAATATCTGATACTTCAATAATTTTAGAACCCTCTGAAATAGCTCCTAATGTGAGACATGAAGACATAGCTAGTAATTCCTTAGTAAATGTGGAACTCTCTTCAGTTGTCTCTACCATAAAACAGAAACATGAAGCTAGTGATTCTGCAAAAAAAATCAGACACATACCATTGGTCCCTATTGTAAATCATAAACACAGAAGAAGTGGTACTTTAGTGAATTTGGAGCGGTCTCCAGTAGTCTCCACTGTGAGACAAGAACACAGAGTTAGAGATTGTGCAATGGATTTGGACCACTGTCCTGAAATCTCCACAGAGATACCTAAACACAATATTGAATTAATACACCCAGGACTTTCTCCCATTTTAAGTGAGGAAGATGATGAATATGATGAATTAGATGGTGTTATTTTAAAACACAAATATCCACCTATTGTTACGGAAGAGTATGAATCTGATGAGTGCTCGGAGAATGATGACATGCCTCTTGTAATAGATGAGAAAGGAAAAACCAGTTCAGAACAGAAACAACAATCTTCAAGAGATAAGTCTGAACAATATCGTCTAAAAGATGGTTTGGATACAGAACCTAATAACCAAACCCTGTCTCTAATAAAAAAGAATTCAATTTCTAAAGGAGAAAAAACAAGAGCTGGGCATCGAAACACAAATTATCACTTACCACTCAGCCCTCCATATTATAGAACACAAAAAGCTAGGGAAAGGTTTCAAGGAAGACATGACAAAGATTCAGCAACAGCCTTGAATAAACCATGTGATTTAAAAGATCCCCCGACTGACTCTTGTCCGGCATCTAAAGAATCACAGCTTTCTACAAAAAAAAGAAAACCCAATTCTTCACTCAAAACTACCTCTAAATGTCACTCTTGTGAGGACTGCTACAAGTCTTATAGCGATAGGCAAGCTTTAATAAAACACATCCGACAAAAGCACACTAACAGACAAATACATGGATGTAGAAGATGTGATATTATCATAACGTCTTTCAGAGACTTTATCAATCATTGTGATCATAGACACCCCGGTGAAAAATATCCTTGTAACAAATGTAAGAAAAAATATGCAGTACCGAGTCATCTAACGCTGCATAGAAAGAAGAAACACAGTATGAAAGCGCCTTTAGCTTTATATTCATGTAGTACATGCGGTGAAGAATTTGACGAACGTTTAGATTATAAATATCATTTACTATTTGAACATCCAATGAAATGAATAGGTTATCCGAAATTGTGAAAATCTTTTTGTAGGCTGTCACATGACTTGTACTAAAAATAAAAAATGGTCTGCAATGTGAAAACTAATTTACATTCGAAGAAATTAATCGTCAGTATCGATTTAAGGCAGAAAACAGAAAAAGCCTCACGACTTCGATCCCTGGGCACGGTAGTCTCTTCATATCTCTCGGTACCTATTACCAACTCGAAATTGTCTGGACTTCCAAAGGTGGAGGTCAGGTGCGTCCAAATATAACATTTGGCACATATAGAAAAAATCGAAAAACATGAACGTAAACATCGTGAGGTCAAACAGTTAGTATACAGCGGCGATGGGCTTGCAATCTGTCACGTATCGAATTCCAACTAATGCAATATGTAGGTATGTTCCAAAATGTAATATTTGGACGTTCCTCTGTCTACGCTCCTTAGACATCCTCAAAGAATCTTAAGTTGGTACTTGGTACTACTACTTACTTGGCGTAGGGATCAAAGTCACGCTTTTTTCTGCCGCCAAGCAGCGTTGCTGTGTTTCGGTTTGAAGAGTGTGGTTGCCGGTGAAATTACAGGCACGTGAGGCTTAACTGTGTGCCTCAAAATGATGGACGCAGGGCAGTGCATCGTAGGGCACGTTCCTATCGTGCGTGACTTACAAGGCAATGCTTTGTTATAGGTTAAGGTTACCACTTAACATCAGGTGGGCCATCGCTTGTTCCTTCAGCTAGTTGTATAAAAAAAAGTCAAGCACAATAAATGAAATTTAAAATAAAAACAAGGACAATGTTCCTTTTTGTCGTGTCACTAGTTTTTTTGAAACAGTGTGGTGAAAGGATTTTAAGTGCGTCTCAAAAAAGCTCCTTCCTCTTCCTTCGTGCACTATTAGTAACATACTATTATTTATTCTATGGTATTTAGATGTATTATACAAAATAATTATTAAGTTTCTCATATTATTAATATGAAACTTGATAGCCCTACGGCCGGTTTCTGAAAGCTCGATCAAACCTAATCAAATGTCAAGTCACTTGCTATCTCTATCTAATTTGATGTAATAGCTGAAATAGCAAGTGACTTGACATCCGATCCGAACCGGCCGCTAGTCTAGCAGCGGATTTGTTTAGGCTTGTTGGACGGATATAAATATAATATTGGTGTATCAAAAACACAGAAATATACTTACGTAATTTATAAAACGATTTTTATTTTTAATATCCCACTAAGTTTAAGGCTTATACTAGCTAGGTCAAAACCAGCCTAGGTTGGTACGGCCCGCCTGACGGAAAGCTAGAAAATGCTTGTGCATTAAGCCCTCCTTTTGTGCATTAACATTGTGTTTTGTGCAATAGATGATAAATAAATAAATAAAAGCTGTTACCATAGCCTGCGAAAACAGAAAATCACACGCACATTTTCGACCATTTAAAATACACATCGATAGGGTGTTTTTGCGAGAATGATACTGTTGAATGCTCCACCATTCTACCATATCTTAGTAGTAAATAAAGATTTTTATGGAGGAATTTGATACTAGCACTATAGCTTCCCATCAAATAGGTTTGTGAGTGAAATTTGCCCTTGACGCTTAATAAATCATCCACAGTTATTTTTTCGATGTGTTTTTTCTACGAAGTAGCTTAAAACCAGATGTTGCGCAGTTATTTCTCTCTATACAAGGTGTTCCAATAATTAGGTTTAAAACTTCGGGGGGCTAAAATACCCATCAATATAAATAACTTTTTCTAAGGAACCAACACTGCGAACGCGAAAGAAAAAACAGCTGTTTCATACATTTTAGCCAGGTAGGTATTGAACTTTTGTATGAAACAGCTGGGTTTTTTTGTCGTGTTTACAGTGTTGGTTCCTTAGAAAAAGTTATTCACATTGATGGGTACTTTAGCCAGTAGGTCCTTTAGGTACTTGCACCGGCATCCACCTTTCAAATCGGATTAAAGCAATTTACTCAGCTTTAGTGGACAGAACAGTAAATCCATATAGTACTACCCCCCACTTCACAATTCACAAAGGTTACCTGAAAGAAAATTAACATCAAGTGCCTATGCCTATGTCCGCTTGGACGTATTGGTCGCGTGGAACTGGCACCTAGATTCACGTAGCTTTACAGACTCTTCAGAGACCTACGGCCGGTTTTTGAAAACCCGATCAAAACGAATCGGATGTCAAGTCACTTGCTATCACTATCTAATTCGATGTAATAAAATGGCGAGTGACTTGACATCCGATTAGTTTTGATCGAGCTTTCAGAAACCGGCCGCTAGTGTAGGGGACATTAGGGGACTTGGGTCAATTAGACACTCATAGATTTAGGCAACCTACCTATATCGTGTCTTTACATTATCATGTAATATGAAACTTGTGTAATGAACCAAATTACTTTTAAGAACCAAATAAATATTATCTTATCTTATCTTTAAGACGTAGTGATCCTTGTGATTCAATTGAATAAAACCTTTTGACTTTGAATATGTACCTACTTCTTTCTTGTGCAATAAACAATTTTAAATAAATAAATATAAATATTGGTGGACTTTCCACACAGCACTATCTAGCCCCAAACTAAGCCAAAGCTTGATACAAGATAGCTGATTTAATACTTAAATACTTTTTTCTGAACAAACATCTATGTTTATCACACAAATATTTGTTCTCGGTGGGGATCGAACCCACGGCCTAGCGCAGAAGGCAGTGCTACTGCCAACTGAGCTGTGAAGGCTGTCAAATTGCACCTAAAAATTAACTATAATTAAACATTTCAGGGAAAACAATGTGCAAAAACTACAAATGCATCGGCAACGATACTATATGTTCTCCGGAACGCTACGGCCCTGCCTGCCTCTGCCTACCCTCATCCACCAGGACTTACAACTACATGACGCACACTTGCGATGATGTTGATGAATGTTTGTTAGAAAGACCGCAGTGCTCGCACAAGTGTGTAAATGGAGATGGGCATTTTAGGTGTGAATGCGATGAGGGATACAAGAAAGATGAGTTTGGATATCTTTGTTATGCTAAAGGTTAGTTTGGATACATAAATACTTTATTTTACACAAAGGAAAACATACAGAAATATGACAAAGTAAGATGCAATAGGCCGTCTTATCGCTTAGTGATCTCTTCCAGACTACCTTTGATGAAAAGGGTGGACAAAACTCAGAAAGACGGCAGTGTACCTACTCAAACAAAATCCGGTATTTTGTTGGAGTAGGTAGGTGATATTAGGTACGTAGGTACATTCCCCAGCAATCCCCAGTCTGTCGAGCACAACGTCTCATCAATGCTCTCAGTGAAAGCAAATTTTCTGATAGAAGGCTAACGCTCGATAAAAAAACTAATATTGAAAACCAACGTTCGAAAGTTCTAGATATTAGGTTTCTAAAGGCACGACGAATTAGAAGGTATTTAAAAAATGATGGTTAATTTTTAAATGCCTTCTAATTCGTGGTGGGGGAATTAGATCTGCACTGACGTCCCGCAATGGGGTGTATTGTGCATTGTCCCCCTGCTAACCTCACCCCAGCCAGCCCAACTCCTGGAAATAGCGGAGAAGGACCTTGGGTTTGGCAGCAATGTTCAAGCATCCCCGGTGGCGGTTTGGATGCAGATGAGAAGGACCCGAGCAGCAGTTTTGGACCTGGCTTCGTTAGTTGCGGAGCAGTGCAGTACCAAATGCTCCACCGTTTCTTTTTCCTGAAGACAGCCACGATATAAGGTTACTGTCTGTCGCTCCGATCTTGAAAAGATGGTAGTTGAGGTCGCAGTGGCCCGTGATCTTTAGTGTTTTCTTTAATAATAGATTTGATTTCAGGACCCGAAGCCATGTTGTTCTTCACCACCCGCAGTGAAATCAAGTTTCTGAAAGTTAAATCGAAACAGCTGGTTACGGTTGCTACTGGGATCAAGCAGGTAATTTTTCGATAACTACAAGGGCGTTGCCAGCCCATGGCCCAGGGGGGGGGCAAATTAATATTATGGAGGATGAGAAAAATATGAATTGTAGGTACAACCCGGTCACATTATCTCGAGACCTCGCTGGAATGCGAACCTCCCGCCCCGTTCTTCTTTCACCTCCCCGCGCTCGCCACGGCGCGTCAGTGTGGTTAGCACTTTCGTTGCCGATACGCGTCTACTTGTTTTCGTGGTATATTTTTAAACATTTCATTGTTACGTTTGGACTTTTATTGTTATTTTGTTATTGCTGTTGACTTTAATGCAAGAGTAGGTGAAAGACGAAATGGTGAAGACACAATCTTAGGACGCTATTGCTACGGACAAAGAACACGGAATGGTAGGAAACTAATGGAACTGGCTTTCGAACACAACCTTAAAATTCTAAATACCGAATATAAAAACAGCAGTAGATGGACATGGGAATCACCAGACGGAGTATATAAAAACGAGATAGATTACATCCTTACTAACAACAGCAAACTATTCGAAGATTGCAGAAATGTCAAACACATTAATTTTAATAGCAACCACAGAATGGTCCGTGCAAAATTAACATCAAAACAACTAAACAAACGGAGACCATTTGAAATAAATACTCAAACACGTACTATCGAAGGAAGCATAGACATAGATAAATTGAATTCTCAATTGGAAGCCTTCTTAGAAGCAGCGGAAAACCTTAATCTACAGGACAAATACGACAAACTCAACGAAATCCTCAACAATACGGCAAGACAAAATACGAATAACAACACGAAAACAAGAAACAACTCAATTTCAGACAGAGTAAAACAACTACTAGAAAAAAGATTAGAGCGTATAAATACAAGCGAAAAGACCAAAGAAATAAGGAAAGAAATAACCAACCTAAGCAAACAGATAAAAGAAACCATGAGGAAAGAACGACAAGCGCACAGATTAAATACATTTGAAAGACACATAAAGAGAACGGGCGGTATAAAGAAAGCGTTAAAAACCTTAACAGACAAACGAGATTGGATACCACAGATTAAGAATAAAAGAGGTAAAAGCATAACCAAACGACCAGACATATTAACCACAGCAACAGAGTTCTACCGCGACCTATATACGAGCCAAAATAATATACCAGAAACAAAACTGCCAGGAGAAGATGCGGTGTCGGTGATACTTCCGAGAGAAGTAGAAAGAGCGATTGAAACTCAAAAGAAAGATAAAGCACCTGGACCTGACAACTTAACTAACGAATTCTTAATTGCTGCCAAGGATGCTATCGTCAAAGTTCTCACAATAATATTTAATGAAATCTTGAGAAGCGAAATTATTCCAAAGCAATGGCTGACATCTACTATTATATTGATACATAAAAAAGGGGATAAAAATGATATAGGTAATTATCGACCAATCAGCTTAATGTCAAACATTTATAAAATCTTCTCGAAAATAATTCTTAACCGGTTAACAAAACTACTCGATGAGAATCAACCTAGGGAGCAAGCTGGCTTCAGAGGGGGCTATTCAACACTTGACCACATCCATGTGGTCAAGCAACTCATAGAAAAGAGCAAAGAATATAATATGCCCTTATATTGCTGCTTTGTAGACTATTGCAAGGCCTTTGACTCCCTGGAACATGAAAAAATATGGGAAGCTCTCAGAAATCAAGGGATTGAAGACAAGTACACTAGGATAATTAGAAACATCTACAGGAAATCCACTGCAAGCGTCAAACTAGAAAGAGAAGGCAAGACTATAAAAATAGAAAGAGGAGTGCGCCAAGGTGATCCTTTATCTCCTAAGCTTTTTTCAGCAGTCCTTGAAGAAATATTTCGTCAGCTAGATTGGGAATCATACGGCCTAAATATAAATGGAGAGAAACTGACACATCTAATATTTGCTGACGACCTGATCATTCTGTCCTACACGCCTGGAGAACTCACTTGCATGATACAAGACTTAGATAAGGAAAGCGGCAAAGTAGGGCTTTCAATGAATACCCTTAAAACTAAAGTTATGACCAACAGTAAACCAGAACCAATATCACTAAATGGGAATCCAATAGAGTATGTTGAGGAATATACATATCTCGGACAAGTTATTTCACCAATCGATCTAACTACAAAAGAAATAGAAACAAGAATAGGGAATGCTTGGAAGAGATACTGGACATTCAAAGAAGTAATGAAAAACAAAGAGGTCAGTGTTAAAATTAAAACGAAACTCTACAACACATGCATTCTTCCGGTGTTAACATACGGATGCCAAACATGGGCTCTCACTAAAGCCCATAACAAAAAACTGGAGGTCTGCCAGAGGTCTATGGAGAGAAGTATGCTGAGCATAAGAAAATCGGACAAAGTCAGGAACATAAAGATAAGAGACACAACAAAAATAGAAAATGTTACCCTAATAAACATATAAATTTAAAAGTAAACAATAATGTTTTTACAAAAAATATTGAAGTCGCCAACGCGTTTGATAGTTTTTTCTCCAGTATACCTAAAGTTGTGACTTCATCCTTAAATTCCTCAGCTGCTGAAGCGACAACACTATTAGAGTCTAGCGTTCAAAAATGTAATAATATCTTCAGTTTTAAATTTATTAATGCTGATAATGTTGTCAAAACATTTAAATCCTTAAATATTAAAAATACTGAAGATCTATGGGGAATGTCTACAAAAGTATTAGGCGCTATTATAACTGATATTGCACCATGTCTAGCATACATTTTTAATAGATGTGTTGATGAGGGCGTTTTCCCAGATTTAATGAAACACAGTAAACTCATTCCCCTGTACAAGTCTGGAAATGAACAAGATCCTGCCAACTACAGGCCTATTTCGGTACTACCTACGTTAAGTAAAATTTTTGAAAAAGTTGTTCTTAATCAGTTAATATCACATTTTAACGTCAACGGCATACTTCATGGTCATCAATTTGGATTTACTAAAGGTCGATCAACGACTGATGCCGGCTCGACGCTCCTGAAGCACATATATGATGCTTGGGAACACTCACAAGATGCGATCGGGGTATTCTGCGATCTGTCCAAAGCTTTTGACTGTGTAAGTCATGCCACTTTATTATCTAAACTTAAACACTACGGCATCCTAAACCGGGCTATTGATCTTATACAGTCTTACTTAACCAATAGAATCCAAAAAGTTGATGTTGGCGGTGAGAGGTCTTCTGGATCGGTCATTGATATAGGGGTGCCTCAGGGTTCGATATTGGGTCCTTTCTTATTTCTAGTTTACGTAAATGACCTTCCACCTTTTGTAAAAGATTTATGTGAAATAGTTCTATTTGCTGACGATACCTCTTTAATTTTTAAAGTCGACAGATTGAAGACTAACTTCGATGACGTTAATGCATCTCTGTCGCAAGTACTTAACTGGTTTACTGTTAATAATCTTTTGCTCAATGCTGGGAAAACGAAATGCATTAAATTTACTTTGCCAAATGTGGTTCAACGACCAACCAATATTGAATTAAATGGTGAATCACTTACCCTTGTCAATTCTACTATTTTTTTAGGACTTAATATTGATGCAAAATTGCAGTGGGGTCCACACATCAAGTCACTTGCTGGTAGACTGAGTTCGGCTGCATACGCAGTTCGCACAATAAGATGGCTTACAGATGAAGCTACAGCTAGACTAGTATATTTTAGCTACTTCCATAGTGTAATGTCTTATGGTATTTTGCTCTGGGGGAAAGCTGCTGATATACAAAGTATATTTGTACTTCAAAAACGGGCGATACGTGCCATTTATAAAATGAAACCACGTGACTCATTAAGGGAGCGATTTAAAGAAATTAATATTCTCACAGTCATTTCACAGTATATTTATGAAAATCTATTATACACTCATAAACACATAGATAGCTTTAAGAAAAAGAGTGATGCACATAACGTTAACACTAGAAATAAAAACAAATTATGTATACCTAAATTTCGACTTCAAAAGGTAAATGGATCGTTTATGGGGAACGGTATTCGCTTCTATAATAAACTTCCAGAAAGTGCCACTGGGCTTCCTATTAGAAAATTTAAAGTGTACATTAAGAATAATCTAATAAGGAA
The DNA here is from genome assembly GCA_932294275.1 of Chloroclysta siterata. NCBI lineage: Eukaryota > Metazoa > Arthropoda > Insecta > Lepidoptera > Geometridae > Chloroclysta > Chloroclysta siterata. Next base: position 7,603,240 of record OW028592.1, on the reverse strand, counting down.
AGCTTATTATACTTTGGATAGCTATATTGTTGATAAAAATGCGTGGCCCGATGTCCCGGTCGCTCTGCCCATCGGCAGCTAACATGTCTGCAATGTCTGTACTGTACCTACTATTGTGTGTTTTTTTTTTTTTTCTCTGATTTAATAGATTGTATTTTATGCATTAGGTATTATTAGTTTGAGGCGTAGCGTGTGCTGTCTTATAAATTTGATTATGTTTACCTTTTTCTGTATGCCTACGCCTCACTAAACTTCAATAATATATTATATTATTACATTGTAAAAGGATCATACAAAAGAACGGTAGGAACCAAGCCGTAAGTTTGTTGCCTGTTCTTCTAGGCCTTGGTCGCGTGGAACTGGCACCTAGAGTCACCTAGCTTTAAGACGTTTCAAAGTGATCCTTGTGATTTTATTGAATATAAATACATTTTGACTTTGACTTTGACTTTGACTTAATAGTAAGGAAAAACAAATGGAGATGGACAGGTCACACATTAAGAGGAACTGAAAGGTGGAGCAAAATTATAACTAACTAGCAGCGAAACCCGGCGTTGCTCGGGTTAAAATACATCGCATGTACTGACGAAAAATCAAGTACTTATATATCGTCAAATATAGAAATTTCTAGTACCAAAACACTCTAGAATATTCAAATAGTTCGGTCGTTTTTGTTTCTCGGAATTACTTGAATTTGTTTTATTACTGTTCACTCGAACTTTGAATGATCTTCAAGTTGTAGGATTTTTGGAAGTTTCTAGATCATTTCAGAAATTTTTAGAATTTTCTAGATAATTTCAGAAACTTTCTACAACATTCTAGTTCGATTACAACAATTGAAACTATTTTAGAATTTTCTAGATCATTTCAGAAATTTTTAGAATTTTCTAGATCATTTCAGAAACTTTCTGCAACATTCTAGATCGATTACAACAATTGAAACCATTTTAGAATTTTCTAGATCATTTCAGCATTTTTAGAATTTTCTAGATCATTTCAGAACTTTCTATAACATTCTAGTTTGATTACAACAATTGCAACCATTTTAGAATTTTCTAGACCATCTCGGATCAATTTCATCGATTGCACACATTTTGGAACTTTCTAAATCATTCCAGAAGCTTTCTGAAATATTCTAGATCGATTACAATAATTGCACGGCTTTTTGGAACTTTCCAGATCATTCCAGAAAGCTTTAGAACTTTCTAGATTGATTTCATCAGTTGCACACATTCCGGAACATTCTAGATCATTCCCGAGATTCCCGAGATTTTAAGAATTTTACAGAAGTTTTCTGTCCTTCTCTAACATGTATAGTTAGAGAAGGACAGATATATATTATTCCACATTATCGCCCCCCACAACCACCCTCTTCCACTCACCCCGACCAAACTCCCTTATGCACACCAGGAGACCAAGGGGTATTTGCCATCCCAACGGGAAGTTGATCGAAGTTGCGGATCATAGAGAAAACCGTGGACACACGTACGAACATTAGCATTTTATATAATATATTAAGATTGGCAACCAAGGAACCGAAAGAGGAAATGTGGGAGACCGTTTAAGAGGTGGGAAGATGATTTTAAAGTTATTGCTGGCAAGTTATGGCTGAGTACTGCCAGCGATAGAAACGAGTGGAAAAAGTTGGAAGAGGCCTATGTCAAACTAGGGCAAACAGATGGGTTAATAGTGTTAGATTAAGTTAGTATTAAGAAAAACTGTGTAAACATCTGATCAAAGGCTATTATTATTATTATTATTATTGCTGTTACGTTAAAATATTGTTTTTGTTGCAACGTAGGACATTTTTAACCAACCACTTAACCAAGATTGTTTCATTTATTTTTCATCATTTTAATCATATCATTATAATAATATTACCTACATTAAATTAATTAACACAATATTTGTTTTGTTGGAAATCTTATTGTTTATAATAATATCCTACTAGAGGATGCTTGTTTTGCGCACCATATCAGAGCGCCGACGCGACGTGACGTCATCGACGCCAGGTCTCGAGATAATGTGACCGGGTTGTACAGTCAAGAGCATGAAGCTTTACAGCTTGTAGCGAGAGTCTTTGCCTATATTTCCATTTCCTTTTTTCGCAGGCTCATGGGGTGTCATACGATGGAAAGTATCTTTATTGGGTGGAGGCGGCTCAAGGACACCAGTCTATCGTGAGGGCGCATCTTGAAGATATTGAAGGCACTAAAGAGGTAAAATAAGAACAATTTTGAGGACAGTGTGGGTACAGCACGGTTGTCCTACAGCGGCGGAAGTTATTGCGGGCAGCGATCTCTTCTAGACTACTTTCTTTCAAAACAGTGTGGTGAAGGATTTTAAGTGCGCCTCAAATAGGCTCCTTTCGAGCACTGTTTTTTAGAACTTTTTCACTAAGCCAGGTTCAGCGAATTGGTGACTGCAGTGTTGGTGTTAAGACTCAGGAGATCCACCTGCACTTGGAGTCCTCATAGTGCGAACCCTTAGTCGCATCATACGTCATCCACGGCAGGCTATGGAGGGGTCCTATTATATGCCATACCTGTATATAGACAAGGACTTGGTGTACTTCCTACACAGCACTATTACAGGGCGTCCCAAGACTGCGACATGAAGAGAAAGTACCTTAAATATTGTTATTCCAACTGAGCTTCGACAGCCTTCACAGCTCAGTTGGTAGTAGCTCTGCCTTCTGCGCCGTAGGCCGTGGGTTCGATCCCCACCGAGAACAAACATTTTGTGTGGTGAGGAACATTGATGTTTGTTCTGCCTGGGTGTTATATAATATTATAAGTAGTATTTACAAAAAAAAAGTATGTGTGTATTATATCAGCTATCTGGTTCCCATATCACAAGCTTTGGCTTAGTTTGTGACGAGACAGTGATGTGTGGAATGTCCACCAATATTTATTTATTTTATTAAGTTTTACAAAATACTTATTTAACTTATACTAGTAGTTCGCTCCGAACTGAGATCTCGTGATGCGACCCGACGAACGCATCAAAACTTTGAGTACGTAGTAGTCAGAGGCAAGTCCAAACATTATCTGTGGACTTTTTTCTGACTACCGCTTACTAACTTGGTATGGTTACCAAGTTTCAACTCTATTGGCCTATTTATTGAAGAGTTCCGTTGAACAGACCTTGGCTCCATCATCAGTCCTGGTCGTCGTCACCATTTTATGAGAACTGAATACCTCCTTAATTTATTTCAAGAAAAAAAAATAAGAAAAAGCAAAGGAACTGGCCGACCAGTAGAAAAACCTTGATGCCAACGAAACTCTTAGAGATGGGAGCTCTTGGATCGCTGGTTATCTTAATTTAACTTTTATTATTTTATCTCAAAAACCGAGCGTCCTAAAAAAAACGTAAAAATTGTTTTGGGATGTCCAAACAAAGCCCTTTCAGATGACATGTAACTTGATTTTTTTATGTAACTTTTTTTATTTTTGCCTTCTCAAAAAACCCCATATCTCAAAAACCCTTCATCCGATTTTACTCATATACTTACCAGTAAATTTCTCAAGTACAAGCTATCGACATATCAAATTTCATGCAGATCGGATCAACGGTTCTAAAGTTATCGCCAGACAAACATACATACATACATACATACATACATACATAAAATGCCAAATCGCCCAAGTTGAAACTAAGATCTTCGTTCGCTTCGCTCACTCGATCAAAAATATTATACCACTCAGACAGTAAACAAACATCTATGTTCATAACACAAATATTTGTTCTCGGTGGGGATCGAACCCAAGGCAGAGCTACTACTGACATCTGTGAGGTCTGTCAAACAATGCAACAAACAATGTTATAACAATATTCTGTGCGATGCCATGCCAATAGTATACGAACTATATGTATAAGATGATGAATGATGTTTAAGAGTAGTAGAGCTCTTTGTGAAGGGCTCGTCCTGGGAAGTACTACCACCACGCCTTTTTCTGCCGCCAAGCAGCGTTTTTGTGTTTCGGTTTGAAGAGTGTGGTTGCCAGTGCAATTACAGGCACATGAGGTTTAACATCTGTATGCCTCAAGTTGATGGACGCAGGGCAGTGCATCGTAGGGCACGTTCCTATCGTGCGTGACTTACGAGGCAATGCTTTGTTATAGGTGATGGTTATCACTTAACATCAGGTGGGCCATCTGCTTGTTTCGTCAGCTAGTAGTATTAAAAAAAAAAATGTATAGGATTTATTTACTCATAAAGTTTTTATCTTATAGGTCCTGGTCGGCCTTGGTCTAGAAGACCCAGGAGATATATCGATTGACTGGCTGGGAGGTAATTTCTACTTTAGCGACGCAGCCAGAGGGACTATATCAGCTTGCCGCCTCGACGGAGGAGTCTGCACCACCTTGCCTACTCACGCTAAGCATCCTAAATACCTCACACTCGATCCTAGGAATGGGTAAGTTATGACACTGGAATAAAACTTTTGTTGCATAAAAGATGCAAAAAAGAAAAAAATATCAATACTATGAAGGGTTTTTAAAAAACAGAGTCACATAAGCTTGTTGATTAAAGAGTACTTGAACTCTTTGTGCGTGGCTCGCCCCAGGCGAGCAAGTACAACCACCACGCCTTTTCTGCCTCCAAGTAGCGTTGCTGCGTGTTTCGGTTGGAAGAGTGTGGTAGCCGGTGTAATTTCAGGCACATGAGGCCTCACATTGATGGACGCAGGGCAGTGCATCGTAGGGCACGTCCCTATCGTGCGTGACTTAGGTAGGTGACGAGTTAATGCTTTGTTATAGGTGATGGTTACCACTTAGCATAAGGTGGGCCATCTGCTTGTTCCATCAGCTGGTTGTATATAAAAATAAAGTATTTCAAAAACTTCCTCGTATTGTATTGTCAGTTATTTACCCTGTGAATTTCATCGAGATATTCGGTAGATATCCCCTCAGATTGATCAAGTGTCTTAACCCCTTTTCAAATGTCTTATCATTAAAGTCGTTAAGCAGTTTTTTTTATTTTTTTTTCTCTTGTAATAAAACAATCGAATACCTCCACAGCAAAATGTACTGGGCAGACTGGCTGAACCGCGCCGTGATAATGTCTGCTAAAATGGACGGTTCCAACCCTGAGGTGGTGGTGGATAACCTGGAGACCTTCGCGACAGGACTGGCCGTGGACGCGCCCAACGGACGGCTCTACTACGTCGATAGAACTGTTAGAGTCGTCATGGTTAAGGAGAAGAATGTCTATGTAAGTAACAGAGGCGTAGCTACCGCCATATCTGCCGTATCATTTATACGGGGCCCCCGACGTGCGTAAGCTAAAATTTATAAATGACATTAGTGTAAAAAAAAGTTATGATGAATAAATATTTATGTCTTTTAATTTTATGCAAACATTTTTTTTTCTTTTGTGAGAAATTTTTACCTTTCATGAGGGCCTCCAAACAATTTTTTATACGGGGCCATGGTAAGTAAAAGCCTCTATTTAGGGGAAGACAGCTGGTAGTGCACCTCGTTCTAACGGACGGCTCTATTTCGTAGATAGAACTGTTTTGGTTGCGATTTTTCATGTTCATGTTGTTTTATTCAAAAAGCCTCGTTTAAATTTCGATAAAATTTATAAAGGACCATCTCTGAAGTATGGCCTACCAAACAAAAAAAATATCTTGATTGGCGGAGTAATCGTGTTACAAACATACAAAAAAAACATATCTGTAGAATTTAGAACCTCCTTTCTTGAAGTCCAATCATGCGTTACAAGTGTAACTTTTTTTTTTTCAGTCTCTGTTCGACGAGCCGTTCCACCATCCGTACGCAATCGCGGTCTTCGAGAACACGGTCTTCTGGAGCGACTGGACGTCCAACAGTCTGCAGAGTGCGGACAAGCTCCATGGCAGCCAACAGAACAGGCATGTTCTGCTGTCTATGAGCACACCAGTTTTTGGTAAGCTTGCTACGGCCTTCACAGTTCAGTTGGTAGTAGCTCTGCCTTCGGCGTCGTAGGTCGTGAGTTCGATCCCCACTGAGAACAAAAATTAGTGTTATGAACATAGATGTTTGTTTTCTGTCTGGGTGTTATCCTACTAATATTTTATACGCGAAAGTTTGTAAGTATGGATGGATGGATGTTTGTTACTCTTTCACGTAAAAACTACTGAATGGATTTTAATGAAACTTTACAATAATATAGCTTATACATCAGAATAACACATAGGCTACAATTTGTAAAGCAGAGCAAAGCTTGTAATATGGTTTCCATATTACAAGCTTTGCTTAGTTTGGGGCACTTAGTGTTGTATAGAATAACCAGCAATATTATTTATTCTTACAACATTTGTCCAGGTATGCACATCTACCACCCCGCTATGATGCAAGCTGGCAAGAACCCGTGCGCACAACACAACTGCTCGCATATCTGTCTCGTGACGTCAAACGCCACGTCCGTGTGTGCCTGCCCCCATGGCATGGAGCTAAAAGCAAACAGCTGTGCTCGTAAGTACATTTTTTTTATTTTATTTTTTATTTTATTTATCTTTATAAAATATACATAATAGATATTAAATTAAATAGCACTAAGAAAACCACTAAGGTTTGTAAAAGAAATGCTACTAAGGAGTCTTAAGTCGATAGCTACTAATTAATTACACAAAAACAAATACACATACAAATACATAGAAACTTTTAACTTCAAAAGGAGTTGTTTCATCAATATATGGAGGCTGGGTCGGCTCTGTGCACAGTGTATATAAATATCGCTTAGCAGCTTCGATCAACAATCAACTAGATTCCGTGTCACATACAAAATCAAAGCTAAAAACTGTCCGCTTGAACATCTACTTACACACACATAAACAGCTACATCGAACTGATTCAAAGGTTTTCAAGTTCAACCTAATTACAACCATAAACCCTTGTAATAAAGTCACAAATCTTCAAAATACTATCTTACACTTATGATCATTCGTCAATAACAGCCGTCACCTTGAAATTAAAAGACATAGGTTAAATAACATTTATTGTGTAATCAACTTTATGTTGCAACAAATAAAGTACTTTTCTCCATTTTTACTTTGTGAGTTACATTATTACTTTCGTTTCGTTTTGTTTCTGTTTGCTTCTTTGTATTTTACTACTCCTCACACACACTACATACAGGTGCCTCGATGGCGGACTTTGAATAAACGACAAAATATTTGTTTTTAATTTTAACAATGATTTAAGCATCGCAAAACGGAAACTGACATGTAATTACCGAAAAAAAGACATTCCTTCTGAAACCTTACTGTTTTAGGGGTTATTTTCGCAGTTTTAAAGCACACTGAGGCATTTTAGCACGTCCGCACGTTGGCTGTGGTTGGAGCATACTAAACTCAAATAAGAACACAAATTTATTTGTGCTCTTATTTCTCGGGCCGTTTTTGAGCCCGCCACACGTAATCTAGGTTGATTGTTGATCGAAGCTTAGCAGTATAGATAACTGTTTTGATTGCTTATTTTTTACATAATTTTCTTGCGCTTCAAGATTTTCTTGCTCAAAGAGAGCAACATTACTAAACATTTGGAGGACTGACATGCGTGAATGTCATTTTGACAAATGTTGTTTATGTCAAGCTTGATAGGGAAAGTCATTACCGTCAAAAAAGGCAAGGCACCACACTGGATCTTCATTATTTCATTGTATCAAGGATCATACAAAAAAACGTTTGCATGTTCCAAGCAAAAAGCATATTTTTAAAAAATATTTCTATAAAATAAATAATAACTCATCCAACAACCGACGGCCTTATCGCAGGACAACCGTAATACTTATTCAAAACTGTTAAATTATACATTTGTTTCATATGTCATTTGAATTGTATAATTATTTCAGACGTTGCCGGCTACCGTTCCGAATACCTGATAGTGAGCGGTGCCCAACAGTTTACGAGGATAGATTACAACGCGCTCGGCAACCCTGAGAGCCACACGACGCACTTTGACATCGGACGCGTTCAAGCCATGGCTTACGATAGCTTGAGAGGTAGGCTTATGCCGGTCTATCTGGCGTGACATCTCAATAATAATCCATAACCATGAAAAGCACTGGTGGTATAGTGGTAGCGGCCCTGCCTTCAGATCCTAAGGTCGTGGGTTCAAAACCGGTCTTCGGAGTTTTTATGTGTAAAAATGTATGTGCACAGTACCAGTACTCTCAAACGGTGAAGGAAAACATCATGAGGCATTGATCCCCAGACACTGGATATCTCCTCAGATCTCTTAGTAACAAGTAACAACTCAAGATCCTTTAAATGTCTCTGGGTCATTATTGTTGTTGGTATTCCTTGCGGTTGAAAGCCTATAACTGTTCCTCGGGATGTTTGCCTTCATCTAGTGAAAGCAAATGCTTGCCATTCGCACTAAGCGTTTTGCTTCTACCTTCATGATGCGAACCGAGGAGTGGAACTCATTGCCGTCGTCTGTTTTTCCTGTTATTACTTTACAGTATATTTACTCTAACCTTATGTATCTGTCGTTGGTGTGTCAAAATAAATATATATACAAGGTGTTCCTTAAGTTGTGTATGGAAACTTCAGGGGGCTAAAGTACCCATCAATATGAACAACTTTTTCCAAGGAACCAACACTGTGAACGCGAAAAAAAAAACAGCTGTTTCATACAAAAGTTCAATACCTACCAGGCTAAAATGTATGAAACAGCTGTTTTTTTTTTCGCGTTCACAGTGTTGGTTCTTTAGAAAAAGTTGTTCATATTGATGGGTACTTTAGCCCCCTGAAGTTTCAATACACAACTTAAGGAACACCTTGTATATATATATATATATATATATATATTTTAATTGTACAGACTGTCCTTTGGCTACAATCTCACCTGGAAGTAAGCGATGATGTAGCAGAACGGTCTAGAAGACACCTTTTCACTCTTGCCTTGAAGATACCCAAATTGTAGCGATCAGTACCCCAAGTATGAGTTGTGTTTACCATATTTGGTTTTTCGTTTTTGTTCCGTGTTCATTGCGGGTTTTGTATGAAGACGCGATAGAGATAGCGATACGGAATTTTATGTTCTACTACTAATTTTCATCATACTTGTAACATAAAGTTCCGTATCGGTATCTCTATCGCGTCTTCATACAAAACCCGCAAAAACACGGAACAAGAACGAAAAATGAAAAACCAAATATGGTAAACACAACTCATACTTGGGGTACTGATCGCTACAATTTGGGTATCTTCAAGGCAAGAGTGAAAAGGTGTCTTCTAGACCGTTCTGCTCCATCTTCGGCTACATCGTCGCTTACCACCAGGTGAGATTGTAGCCAAAGGACAGGCTGTACAATTAATAAAAAAAAAAACGACACACCAACGACAGAACAAAGGCTAGAGTAAATATAATGTAATGTTTAAGTAATAAGTATATGCGCTGTCACCTATAACTTACCTAAATTGTTACAGATACACTGTACATGTTCGACGGACAACGTAAACAGATAAATTACATAAACATGAGCGATTTTACGCTCGGCGTCACTCGAGTGTTGCTGTACCAGGGATTGGATAATGTCGTGGATATGGATTATGGTATGTTACAATATTATTATCATAAGGTGTAGTTTTTTTTATACAACTAGCTGATGGAACAAGCAGATGGCCCACCTGATGTTAAGTGGTAACTATCACCTTTAACAAAGCATTCCCTCGTAAGTCACGCACGATAGGAACGTGCCCTACGATGCACTGCCCTGCGTCCATCATCTTGAGGCATTATTAAGCCTCATGTGCCTGTAATTACACCGGCAACCACACCCTTAAATTCGTACCGAAACGCAGCGTTGCTGCTTGGCGGCAGAAAAAGGCGTGATGGTAGTACTCCCCCGGATGAGCCCTTCACAAACAGCTCTACTACTCTTTCTAATCTAATTTGTTATTTTCAGATTATGTGTCAGACGTGCTGTACTTCGTAGACGCGGGGCGTCGGTTGGTAGAGGCGGTGTCTCTGCGCACGCAGCAACGGGCACTGGTCTACCAGTTCAAGGATGGAGAGGTTCCGATCAGCTTCTGTGTTATGCCGGACTATGGGTATGTCAGTTTGAAACTTTACATTGTTCTTATACTTACTACTTAAAATTTATACAAGGTGTTCCAATACTTGTATTTAAAACTTCTGGGGGCTAAAGTACCCATCTATATGAATAACTTTTTCTAGGGAACCAACACTGTGAAGTGAACGCGAAAAAAAAAAACAGCTGTTTCATACAAAAGTTCAATACTTACCTGGCTATAATGTATGAAACAGCTGTTTTTGTTTTCTCGTTCAAAGTGTTGGTTTCTTAGAAAAAGTTATTCATATTGATGGGTACTTTAGCCTCCTGAAGTTTTAAAACTATCGGAACACCTTGTTTACCTGAATAAGTGCTTTATTTTGCCAGCGCTCTCAAACTGTGAAGGAAAACATCGTGAGGAAACCAGTTAGTATATATTCTAACAGCAGCGTATTCAACTTTACAGCTTGTAGCGCAAGTCTTTGCCTCTATGGCGATTGTAATAAGAATGGTTCCAACTAAGCCCTTAGGACTTTGGTTTCTTTGCAGTTGGCTACATTTTTTCAATCTCTAATCTGCCCCTCCCTGCCCCCCCTTGTCGACGCCCTTGCCTACGCCCGTCTTCCAGTTCGCGGTCGCCATTCTAGAACATTTATCCAGCCTGTCGGTTCTCACATACGTTTTGTTTCAGGAGGATGCTGATAGCCGTGGTTGAGAGCGAGTTCGGCAATGGTATCCATATCGACAGCGTGGGACTCGACGGAGAGGGGCGGTACCATGTTATCATGAACAATTTGAAAGGTATGTGACACCTCACAGCTCAGAATGTTTGCTCACGATGGGGATCGAACCTACGACCTACAGCGCAGAAGGCAGAGCTACTGTCCCGGTCGCTCTGCCCATCGGCAGCTAACATGTCTGCAATGTCTGTACTGTACCTACTATTGTGTGTTTTATTTTTCTCTGATTTAATAGATTGTATTTAATTTTATCCATTAGGTATTATTAGTTTGAAGCGTAGCGTGTGCTGTCTTATAAATTTGATTATGTTTACCTTTTCTGTATGCCTACGCCTCACTAAACTTCAATAATATATTATATTACATTGTAAAAGGATCATACAAAAGAACGGTAGGAACCAAGCCGTAAGTTTGTTGCCTGTTCTTCTAGGCTTTGGTCGCGTGGAACTGGCACCTAGAGTCACCTAGCTTTAAGACGTTTCAAAGTGATCCTTGTGATTTTATTGAATAAATACCTTTTGACTTTGACTTTGACTTTACTAACAACTGAGCTGTGTGAGCTGGCAATTTATTTATTTAATTTATTTAAGTTACAGATATGTGATATGTGTTTATAGTACAAAATGTCTTTGCAGGTCCGCATGTCCGATTGAAATATGCTCAATTTATGGATAACGTGTTCCTATCAGACGAAGGCAACGGTATCATAGACTTCATGCATCCTGAAGGTAAACTATCTAGAATAAGATTTTAGTTTAAAACGGGTTTTATTTAATACAACTAGCTGATGGAACAGATGGCCCACCTGATGTTAAGTGGTAACCATCACCTATAACAAAGCATTGCCTCGTAAGTCACGCACGATAGGAACGTGCCCCACGATGCACTGCCCTGCGTCCATCAACTTGAGGCATACAGATGTTAAGCCTCATGTGCCTGTAGTTACACCGGCAACCACACTCTTCAATCCGAACCACAGCGTTGCTGCTTGGCGGCAGAAAAAGGCGTGGTGGTAGTACTTCCCCGAACGAGCCCTTCACAAAGAGCTCTACTACTCTTAAATTTATCATGATAAGAACTGTACCGAAATATCGGGAAGCAATCAAAAGTGTTTTCCGTTTACTGGCTTCGAGCATGTTTTCCACGCCGTTACCGGTAATTATTTGGGATAAAGAGTAGCCTATACCAATACGAATAACTTTTTCTAACGAACCAACACTGTGAACGTGAAAAAAAACAGGTGTTTCATACATTTTTTTTTCGCGAAAAAAAAAAGTTATTTATATTGATGGGTACTTTAGCCCCCTGAAGTTTTCGGTTAGTAGTATTTTAACACATTGTATACGAGTATTAGTTGGATGATCACAGGTTCACAATTTTTATATTATTTCAGGCACCGGTCGCGAGAATTATCGAGAACTATCCACGACGGTCACAAGTCTCGCCGTAACAGACACCTACGTGTTCTGGACTGACAGAAGAACATCCAGGTTATTCTGGTCGAATGTTCACGAAGCCTCGCATAACATACGAAAGATTGACTTGTGTAAGTAGAACAGAAATGCCTTCACAACTGTTTTCTCCAGGCTCGATAGATAATAAATAATAAATAAATGTTACTGGACTTTCCACACAGCACTATCTAGCCCCAAACTAAGCCAGAGCTTGTAGTATGGAAACCAGATAGCTGATATAATACATAAATACTTTTTTTTTGTAAATACATACTTATAATATTAAATAACACCCAGACAGAGAACAAACATCTATGTTCATCACACAAATGTTTGTTCTCGGTGGGGATCTAACCCACGGCCTACGACGCAGAAGGCTACTACCAACTGAGCTGTGAAGGCTGTCAAGATATCGCCTCAGATAAGAGTAGTAGAACTCTTTGTGAAGTGCTCGTCCGGGGAAGTACTACCACCACGCCTTTTTCTGCCGCCAAGCAGCAACGCTGTGTTTCGGTTTGAAGAGTGTGGTTGCCGGTGTAATTACAGGCACATGAGGCTTAACATCTGTATGCCTCAAGTTGATGGACGCAGGGCAGTGCATAGTAGTGCACGTTAATATCGTGCGTCACTTATGAGACAATGCTTTGTTAAAGGTGATGGTTACCACTTAACATCAGGTGGGCCATCTGCTTGTTCCATCAGCAAGAAGTTTAAAAATAACTGAACCAGCTTCACGACTTTGATCCCCAGGCACGGTAGAATCCTTTTATACCTCTTAGTACCAAGTACCAACTTAATTCTATGATGATGTCTAAGGGGAGTAGTCAGAGATACGTCTATCTTAGTACCTACCAACTTAATATTCTTTGAAGATGTGTAAGGGTATTCCAAATATTACATTAGGTATAGGTATCTCACATTTCGCAATAGTTGGTATTCCATACGTGACAGGTCGCAAGCCCATCGCCACTGTTGGAATACTAACTGGTTCCCTCACGATGTTTTCCTTCACCGATGAAGAGCACTGGCATACATTTTTTTCGAAGAGACAAATTCATCGATTAGATTCGATCCCACGTCCTTACGATCAGAAGTCGGGGTCAATCCCACTAGACCACCGGGGTGCTCTTAACCACGAAAATGACCACCAATATTTACTGTATGGAATTTATTGTTTTTTATTTTGAATGTTTGAATTGTCCAATATATGATGATAAGTGTCAAGTAAGTAGGAAAAAATCTACCATCTGCATCTGCTATTCTGGCGTGCGCTGCCAAAACCGCTATAGTTACACATATGAACTACGCCACGCTAATATAAGCTACTCGAAATACTAATCCTGCGCAGACGAAGTCGCGGGCACCAGCTAGTATTTATTTAAAGTCTTTATTTTGTTTCAGCCCTTTTCCCAAACGCAACCCAGCTGCTAATCCAAGCCACAACCCCCTACCCTTCACCATCCAACCCCATACTCAACCACCCCTGCCTAAAATCCCACCCCTGTTCAGACGTATGCGTTCAATCCCCCTCCAACATTAATTCCAATGTTCATACCCACGACGTTCATACCGGGTACAAGTGCCTATGTCCTCCTGGCCTTATACAGGAGAAAGGTAAATGCGTGAAGCTGGTGGTGTGCAAGGAATTTGAGCTCTATTGCCATAGGAGTAACGTCTGTATTGATAAGTCGAAGAGATGTGACGGGGTTGCGGATTGCTCGTTTGGGGAAGATGAGACTGGTTGTAAAGGTGAGTGATATTAATTAATCTTAATCTACACTAATATTATAAAGAGGTAAACTTTGTATTTTTGTATTTTTGTATTTTTGTATGTAACGAATAGGCTCAAAAACTACTGGTCCGATTTCAAAAATTCTTTCACCATTAGAATGCTACATTATCCCTGAGTAACATAGGCTATATTATATTTTAAAATAATCAGGGATCCTTACTAAAACTACAATAATGTAACCCAAGGTGGAAAACAAAAAACCTTACATCGCGTGCGCTGCGAAAACTATTGAAGATAGAACAAAATAATGTACTACGATTTTGTAGAACACGTTATCATCTACAAAAAATGTCGCGACAGCATATGTCTAACTATTATAGTTATGTCACAATAAGTGTTCTTTTATTATAAAAATTTAATTGAAATGCCGCCGATAGAAAAGGGTCTTTATTTGTACCTTGGTATTAATCCTTATCCAAATAAATCATTTCATAATTAAGACGGTTTCAATACCTATAGATTACTTCTTAAATTTTTCAAATCGGACATTCCATTCAAAAGATATGACGAAATTAAAAATGTTAACGGGTCCACGGGTCTCGCGCGGGGTGCGATTTCACTTACTCAAGGAGAAGCGCGTGCAAATGTATGAAATAAGTAGACGCGAGGCTCGAACCCACGGTTTAAGTTTATCCTAAAATGTTCAAAAAATTTATGACCACCCATGCGAAGCTGGGACAGGCCGCTAGTATATATATAAATTACGCGTCACGTTGTTTGTCCGCTATGGACTCCTAAACTACTTAACCGATTTCAATCAAATTTGCGCACCGTGTGCAGTTTGATCTAACTTAAAAGATAGCCTTCATCTCAATTTATAGCCGCAATATTATTTTATTGCAAATTTGACACCGCCCAACAAAGTGGGCACGGGTCAGCTAGTAAGTATACAAGGTGTTCCAATAATTGTGTATATAAACTTCAGGGGGCTAAAGTACCCATCAATATGAATAACTTTTTCTAAGGAACCAACACTGTGAAAGCCAAAAAAAAAACAGCTGTTTCATACATTTTAGCCAGGTAGGTATTGAACTTTTGTATGAAACAGCTGTTTATTTTTTCGCGTTCACAGTGTTGGTTCCTTAGAAAAAGTTATTCATATTGATGGGTACTTTAGCCCCCTGAAGTTTATATACACAATTATGGGAACACCTTGTATATAAAAGGCAAAAGTGATTGACTGATGTATCAACACACAGGCCAAACCCTTGGGGCTAGATACTTAAAATTTCGCACATGTTTTTCTCTTATGACGTAGGCATCCACTAATTATTTTCAAAATTCAACCCCCAAGGGGGCTAGCGGCCCGTCCGACTATGTAGAGATTTTTAATAATGTACCTATAAAGAAAGGTTAAAGACGTTCTATAGTAAACGTGCGCAATCGAAGCCGCGGGTAATAGCTAGTAGTAATAAAAATAAAAAAATCTTTTTTTCTTTCTATATTTTCTCTTTTACTTTTTTTATTGGAGCAATTTCGCTTGTGTATTTTGTATACTAGTACTGTCAACGACAAAAGCAGATTAACAGTTTCTGTTATTCAATGCCCTTTCCATCAATGTAAAAAAAAACATGCTACACTGAGTGATATTTTAGTCACGGTTTTTTCAATAAAATGTATTTTGTGCCAAAGCCTATTACAGTCGTAAAATATGGAATTTAAAAATAAAGAAATTGTACTACTTGGTAATGGGTCAAGTACCCTAAATTTAACGTAACACAATTCCAATGCCACAGCAGCACGCTATATAATTCTTGTTATGCTTCTTTTTTGTCAGAATTATTTGCATTTCATAGCGCATTGGTCTATACTGTAATGTTATGTTACTAACTATTGTCCTATTATCTGTTATCCGTCCTATTATCTATCGTAATTATTATCCGTTATAAATAAATGAACTATTCCAGTTCAAAACTTGTATCAAGAAGAAGTGTGCAGTGTAACACAATTCCAATGCCACAACAGCACGCTATGCGTGGATCGGTCGCTGGTGTGCGACACACTGGTCGACTGTCCCGATGGAAGTGACGAAGGGCAGACCGCGTGCGATACGCTAGCTTGCTTCGATACTGAGTTCATGTGAGTAAGCGGAGCGAGCCGCTCTTTGACCCTATCACAAGTATTTTTTAATATAGTCCCAAAAGTTATTATCCGAGTGGGATTTGAACCCACCTTCCCCTTGATACGGGGCCGCGCTAACCAACTGCGCAGTTGGTAATACCTTTTGGGACTATATTAAAAAATCTTTTTGATTTCCCTAAGTGTATAGGTACTTTAAAAACTAATAAAAATTCCTATCACAAGTGTTTAAACCATCATGTTTTAGGAGCGTTTTGTTTTGAGGTTTTAGCAACATTAAAAATAGTATAGTTTAATAGTAGTAATATCAGCTATTAGCTTTAATAATTAATTATTTTAAATCAAATAAAAGTAGTTTAAGAGTAGTAGAGCTCTTTGTGAAGGGCTCGTCCGGGGAAGTACTACCACCACGCCTTTTTCTGCCGCCAAGCAGCAACGCTGTGTTTCGGTTTGAAGAGTTTGGTTGCCGGTGTAATTACAGGCACATGAGGCTTAACATCTGTATGCCTCAAGTTGATGGACGCAGGGCAGTGCATCGTAGGGCACGTTCCTATCGTGCGTGACTTGCGAGGCAATGCTTTGTTATAGGTGATGGTTACCACTTAACATCAGGTGGGCCATCTGCTTGTTCCATCAACTAGTTGCATAAAAAATAAAACATTTATTCGCAAAACTAAATGATTTGTTTTGATAGTAGGTACACTCTACAAACATCCGATCCTAATATCGTGGATTCAAATCTGGTTTATGTGCGCAATGTTAGCTCACAAACGGTGGTGAAGAATACATCGTGTCAACTCTGCACATTGACCATATTATTTTTGGACCATATTGACTAAGAATGGTATATAGGTGCTGAGTAAGCCCTATCTATCTTCACCTAAAACCCTGTCCTAGGAACTATATACGGTACGGATACGGTAAATAAAAGCATGATAATGTTGCCTCTGATGCTATAGAAATCCTCCGCATATACAAAAACCATGTTTACCTATACTTTTACACAAAAACACAATCGAATAGTAGCGAATGTACCCTCTCGCGAGCCAAGCGAGCCGCACTAATTCTGTTCCGTTGCTTTTATATATATATACGTTGCGTTTATATATATATACAAAAATAGATATAAAATAAATAAATTCATGTAAACACAGGCTCTGATCATGTCAGAGGGTCACCGTAGTGCCATTTATAGATGGCGCATATAAAAAAAAATCTGTTCCGTTATCAGGTGCGCTTCCGGCTCGTGCATTCTGAAGACTTGGAAATGCGATGGCGACCTCGATTGCAACGATGCTACTGATGAGATCGGATGCGGTAAGCTTTTTGAGGGTGCATTACATACAAAAAATGCGCGAGCGAGAAGTTGTTTGACGATTGTCAGCCTCTTTAGTTAAAGAGGCTGACCATAGGTAGTTACGAAAGAGTCTTAACTTACTTTATCGGTTAGGAAACCATCCAAGCTCCATAAAATCGCTTTAATAATAATCATATAAACTTTTTTTTAGACAACTACATATATAACAATTTCTATAATAAGTTTTATAATATTCACAGATACGTATCAGGTCTGCTAGCTTTTATGTCCTTGTAGTAAGCGTCATTTTTCTTTGGCTTTGTGTAGCTTGATCTGTATCCTCACAAGGTTTATTGGCTGAAGGTCTCGGCAGAACAACAGCGCCTAACTACTACAATAGTGGTGAGGCATCCGTTAAGTCGAGACCCTTTTGCTGCTACAGCACACAAACACCTACAGCATACCTCCTGTAATACCAATCTCTTTATCCAAATCTTTATTTTATTATTTTGTATGTGTATATTTTTTTGCAAATAAATGTCCGTCTGTCTACCCTTGTGTACAACCAAAATCAAATCAAAATCAAATCAAAATATGTTTATTTTGTGTCACAAAAACATAGGCGAAAATAAAATTTAAAGAAAAATACTGTGACATCAAAAACGGTCGTCACTCAGCTTTATGCTGTAATAGTGTTTGATGCACTACTACAACGCTGGTCTTCCGTGACGCCGAAGCACACAGGCAGCAACTGCAGTGCACAGCACCATCATTTTCTCAAATGAATGGAAATAATAATAACAATAACAAGAGATCAGAAATAAATTAGGGTTAAAACAAAAGACACATTAAATTATAAAATACGGCAATATACATACATTCCTGCTTCTTTTATAAAATGACCCAACCCATTCTGTTTCTCAATTGTCTTATAAATTTTGTATTATATTTCTCCTTACAGAGAACAGTAAGTGTAAGCCAGGGTTCTACCAATGCAGGAACAAAGAGTGCATAGAACTGAAGGCGAGGTGTGACGGCTTCCAGGACTGCTTCGACTTCTCCGACGAAGAGGACTGTGATGAACCAGTTATCATAGAGGTTAGTGATACTCAAGGCTTAAGTTTATCTTAAGGCTACTTGCGAGCAGAGCCCCTAAATTGTTTACTATTTCTATTCTTATCTGTTTTATCATCTGACTACCCCCTTAGACATCCTTAAGTGTAAGAGGGTACTGGTACAGAGAGACCTGGTGCTTAGAGATCTGAGGGGAATAATCCCCTCAGATATCTAATTACCAGGTCTCTCTGTACCAGTACCAGATAGTAGTAGGTAGTCAGATATCTGCATTGACGTCCCGCGATTGGGTGTATTTTGCATCGTCCCCCTGCTAACCTCACCCCTGCCAGTCCAGCTCCTTAGGTGTGTCCAAACATAGCATGCAATGTGCGCGGCAGCTACAGGCGGCATTCGCAGGACGCAAATTTGCCGCGTCACTAGTTTAGACATTTATTTATTTATTTATTAGGATCGCCAAGAGATAATACACAAAACTTAATACTAGACACAAACAAAACAACATCCTGCCCCGTGCTTATCCACCAAAGGCAACCACAGCTAACACAGGTATTAAAAACATGTATATGAACATCATTAAAATAATAAAAATTCAAAAGTAAATTCCAGATTAAAATAATAAAGTAATTGTAAATTTAAAATCATTAACACTTCGAATAATTGAAATAATACAAAACAGAACACCACAGAATAGAAAAGAGGAGAGAAGAGACATACAAATAAATGTATGCGCGGCGCGGTATTTCGTCCCATAGATCTTCTCTTATGTTATTGTTGTGATATTCTTTACGCCTGGTGTCCCATAGTGCACTGAATGAGCCATATATTTCAATAAGACGAATAGCTGTTTCGTTATCCATATTGCTTGTTAAAATACGTCCAAATACAATCACCGGCGAACGAACAATAACACCGTTTGCGCGCGGCAGGTAACGCGCGGCCGCCGCGCTCAAATGAAATAAAGTAGCGGAGCAGGACTTTGGGTTGATGGCAGCAATGTTCTAGCATATCCGATGGTGATGTGGATGCAAGGGAGCAAGATCCGTTCAGCTCTTGCAACCCCGTTTTAGACCTAGATTCGTTTATTGCAGAGCAATGGGGAGCATAGGGGGTGGTTTCCGTGACTGGGGATTAATGTCGCGGGGATATTTCTTTTTTATTGTCAACTCGGCCCGCCCCGGCTTCGCACGGTTATTGTGGGTTATCCCTAAGAGATAGACATATACCATCGCGGACTTTTTTGTAGATTTTTTTAAGGTGTACAATACTGTAGTAAATTATTTTGATCTATCTCGTAGGGTTCAGCCAGCGCGTTTGCAATGTAAGCGCAAAAAAATATGTTTATTTACGTCATCACATGAGAAACCTCTAAAATTATCAGTGTTTCTCTACTATATTATGCATGTATTATACATATAAACCTTTCACTTTATCTATTCAAAAAACCGCATCAAAATTCCGTTGCGTTTTAAAGATCTAAGCATACATAGGGATAGACAGACAACGGGAAGCGACTTTGTTTTATACTATGACTAGCGACCCGCCCCGGCTTCGCACGGTTATTGTGGGTTATCCCTAAGAGATTATGCTTGTATTATGCTAATAAACCTTCCTCTTGAATCACTCTTTCTATAAAAAAAAACCGCATCAAAATCCGTTGCGTAGTTTTAAAGATTTAAGCATACATAGGGATATAGGGACAGAGAAAGCGACTTTGTTTTATACTATGTAGTGATGTAGTGATGTATTTGTTTGGCTTAAAACAGGTGGAGCCAGTTACAAATTGCGCCGTCTACGAGTACGCTTGCGAATTGAACAAGAGCATATGCTTGCCGCTTACCGCACGGTTAGATATGACAGAGGTTGTGGGTCTTTGTGTGTTGTCCTATTACAGATTTGTGAGCCTATTCGGCCATTAATACGAGGCATTTGGGCCAATGAGTATCGTGACTTGCGAGGCTATGGTATTGGTATAGGTGATGGTTACCACTTAACATCAGGTGTTCCATTTGCTTGTTTCATCTGGATTCTGTCGTCGTCAAACATAATTACACTATAAACACTCTGTTTTTACTTTTACCATATTTTATATAACTAATCATAGCTAACAAGTTAGCATAAAGAGCTTACTCTTTTACTCTGAGGTTGTGGAATGCGCTCCCTGCGGATGTTTTCCCTGGAGAGTACAGCAAGGGGTTCTTCAAAAAAGGCGTTCTAAAACATTTAAGGCGAAGACAAGAGCTAATGTGACTCTCGCTCGCACGTTTCGACATGTTGAAAGATATAAAATCAATAAACTAATTTTCGAAAAATCGCAATCAACCATTTTGTGTGCATTCATATTGCACACAGTTTAGTAAAAATTACATTTTGATCGATTCATGTTTTCCTACTCAAAAGTGTGCTTTACTAGTTTTCGTACATATGCAAATTTTTAAGTAGGAAAACTTGTATCGATCAAAATGAAATTTTTACTAAACTGTGTGCAATGTAATTGCACAGAAAATGGTTGTTTGCGATTTTTCGAAAATGAGTTTAGTGATTTTTTATCTTTCAACATGTCGAAACGTGCGAGCGAGAAGTTGTTTGATAGTTGTCAGGGGTCCCCCTTAAAGGGTCAGCAACGCGCGTGTGCCACCTCTGGTGTTGCAAACGTCCATAGGCTACGGTAACCACTTCCCATCAGGTGGGCCGTACGCTTGTTTGCTTCCTTGGTGGTATAAAAAAAAAAGTTTACTAACTAACATGGAGCAAAAGTTGGCTGAATATTTTTTTTTGTTTATCTTTTGTGGAACAAATAGATGTTAAGTGGTAACCATCACCCATAAAGCATTACATCGTAAGTCACGAGTCGTAAAAATAAATGAACAATTATTGATTTGACTTGTAGTTGCAACATGAAAGTGGAGTGCCCCGGCGGCACGGACGAGAACGGTTGTGACTTCCGGTGCAATCCGCACGGTTTGTACGCTTGTAAGCAACAGCTGCTGTGTGTGGGTATGCACAAGCTGTGTGATGGAAGGAAGGACTGCGATGACGCCTCTGATGAGACCCCTGAAGCTTGCGCCATTGGTAAGTAATCAAGCCTTCACATCTGTTATTGAGAGCAATTCTGGTCTAGCGGTAATGGCCCGCCTTCCGACCGGTCGTGAGTTCTAAACCGGTCGTGCACCAATCAGTTTTTCTGTTCAAAATGTATGCCTTTTTCTGCCGCCAAGCAGCAACGCTGTGTTTCGGTTTGGAGAGTGCGGTTGCCGGTGTTACAGGCACATGAGGCTTAACATCTGTATGCCTCAAGTTGATGGACGCAGGGCAGTGCATCGTAAGACACGTTCCTATCGTGCGTGACTTGCGAGGCAATGCTTTGTTATAGATGATGGTTATCACTTAACATAAGGTGGGCCTTCTGCTTGTTCCATCATCTAGTTGTATAAAAAAAACAAAAAAAATGCAAAGACCCTATTTGTGTTACAGTTAACAAAACGTCGCACCTGTACCCGCCCGTGGTACTCCCGATATCGGAGTGCCACGACGGATACCTCTGCGAGATCGGACGAAATCTGTACCATCAGTTTACATCGTTTTATTTATACCGTAAAATGAAAAGACCCTATTATTTTTACAGTTAACAAAACGTCGCACCTGTACCCGCCCGTGGTACTCCCGATATCGGAGGGCCACGACGGATACCTCTGCAAGAACGCACAAAATCTGGACTACCAGTTTATATCGTATTATTTATACCGTAAAATGAAAAGACCCTATTATTTTTACAGTTAACAAAACGTCGCACCTGTACCCGCCCGTGGTACTCCCGATATCGGAGTGCCACGACGGATACCTCTGCAAGAACGCACAAAATCTTTACTACCAGTTTATATCGTATTATTTATACCGTAAAATGAAAAGACCCTATTATTTTTACAGTTAACAAAACGTCGCACCTGTACCCGCCCGTGGTACTCCCGATATCGGAGTGCCACGACGGATACCTCTGCGAGAACGGACAATGCGTGGAGTGGCGCGAGGTATGCGACCATTTGTCGCACTGCGCCGATGGGACCGATGAAGGGAGGCAGTGTTGTAAGTATACAACCAACGTGAGTGTTCATTAAAGGAAATCCTCAAAAGAACAAGTACAATAAAATA
Organism: Chloroclysta siterata; assembly: GCA_932294275.1. Lineage (NCBI taxonomy): Eukaryota > Metazoa > Arthropoda > Insecta > Lepidoptera > Geometridae > Chloroclysta > Chloroclysta siterata. Next base: position 7,580,646 of record OW028592.1, on the reverse strand, counting down.
AATAAAACAATAAATAATAAATAAATATTGGTGGACTTTCCACACAGCACTATCTAGCCCCAAACTAAGCCAAAGCTTGTAATATGGGAACCGGATAGCTGATATAATGCAAATATACTTTTTTTTGTAAATACATACTTACCTATAATTTTATATAACACCCAGACAGAGAACAAACATCTATGTTCATCGCACAAATGTTTGTTCTAAGTGGGGATTGAACCCACGGCCTACGGCGCAGAAGGTAGAGCTACTACCAATTAAGCTGTGAAGGCTGTCAAAAAAAAAGTATGTCATTAATGATACTGTACGCTCAGTAAAAGCTTTATAATGAGAATGCATTTCCGTTTCCGTCGATTTTAACCAGTTTTCGTACTTTTTACACCAAGTGCTTCCGGTCAAGTGGCGCCACCTGGCGGCCGCGCGCCATTTTGCTTCGTAAAATGTGCAGCGCCATTTTGGAATCATTGGCGTTTTGTTTTCCGTCGAAGCAACTTGTGTCTAGCAGCTATCTCTGCGACGACCGTTGCATATAAATATTTTATGTTCAAATCTTATCTTATTCTTAAAAGATGAAGAAAATTTTAATTTATTAAGTGAAGTGAAACTGTGCAAGAGGGAAAAAACCGTGAGTTCAACCCTCTTTATTTTAAATAGATGACCGTGATCAATTTTTTAACGATTTTTCGTTCGGATCACGTTCTCATAGTCAAAAAATTACCAGTTTAGGTACTTGAACGTGTATTTAGTAGGTATTATATTTTGTATAAAGTTGATTTTTCAGAAATATATTAGATATAAAAGCCTATGCTTTCACACAGAAGCTGTATGGTACTATTACTTGCGAGCATACGTGCTCTTTTTCTTTAAGTCTAGAAACCTGCAGAATAAATTATATTTCTATTTTCTTTACTAACCAGTCTGTCAATACAGGTTCAGGGTGTATAACAGGTTCAGGATTCCATTTTTATTAATATGGTTAGCGGGAAATATTATAACATCATTGTTCTTGCGATGAGGTCCAAGATCACAAATTTTAATATCAAGACAGAAAGGATCTATCTGCTTTAAAATAGCCCCATAGCTGTTTGAAACAAGTGCTTAGGCTAGAAGTCTGCACATAGCTACTTCACATACTTCAGGTATTCATAGACTTTTGGAAACAAACGAAGGGGGGAAAACGTATGATACCTTACGTTAACATGCCTAAATAAACTAACTGCATTATACTAAACTGCATTAAACAGAAATTTAGTTTTATGTGTAACAAAAATATTGCATGATGTATTTACAATCTTTTTTCTTGGGCTTATCTGAGTCGTACAACTGAAGAATCACTTTTCTTGAATTTTGCTACCTACCCACTTTATTATTTTCATAAGTAATATAATATCACTTTTGATTAGTTCGCGGGTCACCAACCCAAATGTCGTAGATTATAACGAACATAGTTTGGTAAAAGGCAAAGCCCTCTTGGCCGCCCCTCGCGGGGGTTAGGCGTTTTAAAAATCTATGTTCCATCAGGTGGAACTGTATAAGCTTTTAGTGAACGTGAACAAAGTTTATCCTGTCACGTTAAAAAGGCAAAACCTTTTTGGCCGCCCCTCGCGGGGGTTAGGCGTTTGAAAATCTATGTTTCATCGCGTGAAACTGTAGCTTTTAGTGAACGTGAACAAAGTTTGATCCTGTCAAATTAAAAAGGCAAAGCCTTTTTGGCCGCCCCTCGCGGGGGTTAGGCGTTTGAAAACTTATGTTTCATCGCGTGGAACTAAATACTAGTAAAAACTATTAGTATATATGGCTTTCTCAATACGCTGGGTTCTCTCTAAGGAAATCCAATCAATCTAACAGCCACCTCTCAAGGGGGTTTAGGCGTTAGTAAAACTGTGTTCAATCACGTGTGATTGAGATGAGATTTTAGTAAACGAACTTTCTTTTCTAAATTTGTTGGTTTCTCGCAAGAGAAATCTTATCAAGCATACAGCCGCCTTTCGAGAGAGTTAGGCGTTTGCAAAACTGTTCCATTGCGTGAAAATTTGTGCGATCCTTTGTGCGATGGCCTTTCAAAGCACAAAGATGCCTGTAACAAGTACATCCTCGCGGGGTGTATGTTCCTATAGCCAGTTTCCATTTAAAATCTCTCAACCCTCACTATTGTAATGATGAATGAAAATAAGAAAGTTTCATTCCATAATAGACTAGCGACTTTATCGTGAAAACCTAAGGCTCAGAGAAGTTTTAGATGGCTAAATAATGAAGATTAATATGGTAAGTACAGATATAAATAAATACCTCATAAAGTCAGTTATAAGCCACGTGATAAGCAAAACAGTTATTATTACTCTTCCACTCACAATGGAAGAAAATAAATTGATAAAGTTATCGTATCAAATGCCTAGCCAAGCGCCTAGCTGGCTGTAAAAATAAGTAATAACAATATGCTGAAATGTGTTTCATAATGATTTTCAATATTCTTATGAATATTATTTTAACATTACATACTTTGTAGAGTAAAACCTATCTGGTTATGGACCCAAAGCTGATAGTTCTGGCCATTTTTTACACAACACTAATCTAACTTAACCCAAACCTAACCTAACCTAGGTGTTTGGGTACTGGTATTGCTGGCGCCAGAAATAATATTTAAAATAATATAAAAAAAAAAAAAAAAAAAAAACACCTAACCTAACCCAAACCTAACCTAGGTGTTTGGGTACTGGTAGTGTGTTTAACTTAAGCTTTTGAGCTTCAAGTTATATAGATGAGTTAATTTTTACGTATAATAAGTATTGTAGGTTCCAGACATAAAACCTAACCTAGGTGTTTGGGTAATGGTAGTGTATGCTTAACTTAGCTTTTGAGCTTCAAGTTATATAGTTGAGTTAATTTTTACTTTTTACGTTTATTAAGTATTACTGGCTCAGATTCAGTTATATGTATATCAAAAATCTGTGCATCACTATGATCACTTGTTTTTGATTAGGCACACCACGACGAAGAAATTTACAGTTTAAACATTAAAAAGCAAAGCGTCGTTATTAATTTTGAGAAATCAATTATCAGTGCTCATAAAAACTTAATCCATATTATGTTCATCATTAACAAAGTTCATGAATTCCTCACTAGACTAGTCCCTACCTTACAACAGGCGTTCTAAAAGAATCGTTGCTACATTACCTAACTCTGACAGATTTCTAAAAGATGTTTTGAATATATGGTCTTGGAGTAGGTACACTCCATATTGCTCAATCCTATCAGCTGGTTACCAAAATATTTACACTAAAGAGAGATGCTGACCAGTCTGTACTGCAGTCGCTTGCCTACTAACAGAAGATATGAAATCAATTCATGTCAATCAAATGGAAATAACGTATCTTTACTACTACGATTACTACCATTCGAAATACACTTTGGCATGTGTCCAAGTTCGAAAATCAGGCCGTATTTTTATGTCACTACCATCATCCCGAGTGGCATCTATGACTAGCCTTTGTAAACATAGTGTTTATAAAGTAGGCAACTTGCGTAATCGACTTATTTGCCTCTGAAATTTCACATGCCGCCTACCTACAATTATAATTTTTGAGATTTGAGGACATTCAACCTACAATTATATTATTTGCATATTTTTTGAGAACTAAGGAACCATCACTCTATTTCACGATGCGTTTAGTATTCAATAGACTATCCACTCACGTGGGTATTTCTTTCTACCACCGGTTATCCCCAATGTCGCGGCTGACCTATTTCTGTCAATGGAATATTACTCATTAATAGTTCCGCAGTAAAACTTTGACGCGCTAACCTCAATATTTGAGCTCTAGCAGCACCTTTCACATTGGAAAACCTTTCCTATCAAATTATCAACCTCTAATAAAAGAAGATTTAATTTTTGTAGTAAGCAAATGCTAGTATATTATTGAATACGGACCAATAATTATTTTTATCTTTGTTTAAACAAAAAATATAGTTTTAAATACCCTGATAACATGACTGTAGTTTGCAACCGTTATTAACTTCTTGTTTAGCACTGAAATGAAATTTTGAACACACAATTATTATTATAAGTATAATTTCTTTGTGATTTGCACTTTACAAATAATTTCATTCAATACTTTCACATAAATGCTTGGTTCTTACGTTATGATGCAGACGCTTTTCTTGGTCTCTCGTTTAGGATACTCCTAAGTCAGTAAGAGAAGAGAGTAAGTAGAGAGTCAGAGTAATCAAAGTTTCCGGTTTGAGACGTTGACAAAAAGTGGTTTCAATAAAATAAGACTAAAAAATATCACTATAGATAATATTAGCAGTTGATGATTCCACATTAGATCTTGTAGGTACCTACTTAATAGTTTTGTCATTTATTTGTTCAATACTGATTGCAGTAATTATAGATGTTTGTTAACTATTATTAATTTAGTGATCATGCTAACAAAAATTCCTTCTCATTAATTATTGAATAACTTAATTATGCAACACAGCCAAATTATTTAATTTGCTTGTTACAGTAAAATAAAAGATTTTGTTAAGCGTTTTTCACGCCCAGTCATCAGCAGGCTGGAGGATCAAATCGTTGTTTAGAGGGACTGCTATTACAGCACCTCTAGAGTTCACAAAAAATTATCTTCTTGATTAATGAATTTGATATTGAGAGGTATAAAAGACAACAATTAATATCACACATCTATTAATATCATACATCTGTTTGACGTATTAAACATCCTTACTTCGTCTGAAATAACATACTGAAGAGGTCTATTGCCAGACAATGTCCTCCACAGATTTAGTAGTCTATGGGAAAGCTTTCCCTAGTCACCATGCTTAGCAGGTAATTTATGATTACTTACGATCGCTTATTTAGTATCAGATCATAGCTAAATCTGATATAAATAAATGAATTCGGTACATTTAACCAAACGGAAGCTAGTTCCTATTCCTATATTGTACGTTATCAGTTGTATTATTGATAATATGTAATACGTTGTGATCGTAATAAATGAATCATTATTAGCAAATGATAAATAGTATACTTTCGTAAAATAAAGTTTTTATTAATATTGTACCTACACTGTAGGTTGCCATTACAGTGTTTTACCTATCTACTTATTGTGGTAAAATATTTTTAGATTCACATTGGCGCTAGAGTTACCTAACTCTTACAAGTGGCGACACCAGGCGATAACAAACAAATCCTCATTATAAAGCTTTTACTGAGCGTACAGTATCATTAATAGCAGCGTTTTACCTGAAATAAAACGCATATTAATATACTTACCTCAGTAAAAGCTTTCATTTTTATTTCTGCCTGCTGAAACTAAGCCAATGATTCCAAAATGGCGCTGCACATTTTACGAAGCAAAATGGCGCGCGGCCGCCAGGTGGCGCCACTTGACCGGAAGCACTTGGTGTAAAAAGTACGAAAACTGGTTAAAATCGACGGAAACGGAAATGCATTCTCATTATAAAGCTTTTACTGAGGTAAGTATATTAATATGCGTTTTATTTCAGGTAAAACGCTGCTAATAAAAATATTATATTATCTTTCTCAGCATCAGCGTGCGCAAACAACACCTGCAGCCATATCTGCCAGGCTACCCCCCAGGGTCCTCAATGCGTCTGTCCCATTGGCTTCCACCACGCTGGTCCCAGCCTCTGTGAGGATATAGATGAGTGCGCCTTTGAGGCTTGCTCTCAGAAGTGCTTGAACATCCCTGGATCCTTCATCTGCTCCTGCCATCATGGATATGCCCTCAGGTATCACAAACCACCAAAAATTACGATAGAACTAGGATTTATTGGCAACGACATCTATCGGCTGCGACAAGTAACTCTGCGTCATAACTAGAGATCGGATAATCGGATGCATATTTACCTAAAGTTAATTTTTGGCTAACAAATTATAGAAACGGCTTCTTAGGATACTTTTATTAAAAATAAAATCCCGGGGTTGCATAAATAATCGGATGTATTCAGGGTGCCACGTTACATGTGTACTAAGCCGAAAGGTGGTGGTTCTGGACCCAGAGGGACATATTACGTTGTAACGGGGCAATTGTCATTCGTGTCACTTAAATTTAAATTTCCTGCGAATTATAAATCCCAGGATTCCGAAATTTTTAAACAAGAGCAAAATTTTAATTTCCCGGTTCTCAGGATTTTTTGATAAAAAGTGCTTTCCATAATAGCCAACATCTCAACGTTAGGTAAATATGCATCCGAATATCCGATCTCTGGTCATAACACTCACATTTGAGAGTAGTAGAGCTCTTTTAAGCATCGGCTTCCACCACGCTGGTCCCAACCTCTGCGAGGACATCTGTCGACTGCGACAAAGAAACTCTGCGACATGAAGTAACTCGCGCTGACACTCAATATTTTAGAGTAGTAGAAGCTCTTTGTGAAGGGCTCGTCCGGGGAAGTACTACCACTACGCCTTTTTCTGCCGCCAAGCAGCAACGCTGTGGTTCGGTTTGAAGAGTGTGGTTGCCGGTGTAATTACAGGCACATGAGGCTTACCCTCTGTATGCCTCAGGTTGATGGACGCAGTGCAGTACAGTACATCGTACATGATTCACGGGCAGTACATCGTAGGGTACGCTTCTATCGTGCGTGGCTTGCGACGCATTGCTTTGTTATAGGTAATAGTAGCACCTTTACATCAGGCGCCATTTTCCTATCTTAAAGCGCGTTTACATTTAGATATTCGCGCTGCCATTCGCGTGGACGGAAATGTTGCCGTCCCATTCTCGCATTGCCCAAGTCCCTGCGCCTGTCTCTACATGTCTCTGCACATTTCCACGGACATGAGCTGAGTGTAAACGGGGTATTATAAAGCCCGGACTCTAGCGAGCGCAGCGGAGCCATTAAGGACTCCGTTTAATTCGCAAGAATAAACTGCATACTTATATTTCCGCCAACAAATAGTCGAGCTGAAAGGACTGAGCGAGCAGAAAGTGTTGAAATGAACTCGCTCAGCTCTTTTTCCTCTTGCAGTGGAAATCAAAAGATAAAACTCTTTGTTGGTGGAAATGTAAACCTATTTGACAGCCTTCACAGCTCAGTTGGTAGTAGCTCTGCCTTCTGTACCGCAGGCCGTGGGTTCGATCCCCACCGAGAACAAACATTTGTGTGATGAACACAGATGTTTGTTCTCTGTTTGGGTGTTATATAATATTATAAGTATGTATTTACAAAAAAAAGTATATAAGTAGTATATCAGCTATCTAGTTGCCATATCACCAAGATTTGGCTTAGTTTGGGGCGAGATAGTGCTGTGTGGAATGTCTATCAATATTTATTTATTTCATTGAAAAGGAGTCCGTTCCGCTAACCATTTCTCGCTCATTAATTACCCTTTCGCGGTGGAGACCGGACTAAAGCCAAAGATAAAGATGTGATAAAAACTATGATAAATTTCAGATCGGACCGTCGCTCGTGCAAAGCCACTCGCGGGAACATGTCTATTCTGTACGTGTCCGGGAACACAGTGCGCTCTGTGTCAGCTGATGGCTTCGGCGCTGTGGAGTTCAGCGACCCGGCCATCGCCAGCGTCTCCGATTTGGACTTTAATGTCAGGTGAATAAGGATCAATATCGCTGTAATTTAAAAATTAGTCTATTTTTGCTTCTGGGTTCGTCATCAGCTTGAAGAAGTTACTGGACATAGGCCTCTACTATATATCTCCAGGAAGAAGGATCCTGACCTGAGCATTCTCCTTTCAGGCCATTTTCAGATTTCAGATTTCAGATTTATTTATTGCCAACATGTACATACAGGTACCTAGCTTACCTCTAAGGTACCTTTTAGGCGAGTACACGTAGGTACCCTGTAGGGCGCTGCAAATTAAGTAGATATAAGGTAGATACAATTCATACTAATAAGGGTACAAATAGGTAAGCTCATTGATACAATAGCTTAGATAAGAGAATACAATAAGCAAGTCACTTGAATAGCAAAAATTAAATGACAATAATAATAATCATTGCAATTGAATGAATGAATGGATGAATTTTTATTTAACACACATAAAAACATACACAGAGAAAACGTCTGACACAGTTAAAAACAAGAAATTAAAAATAACTTACAATTAACTATAACTATAGGAAACTATACATAGGTTTATAAAGAAAAAACAAAGTGGATAAAAAAAAAAAAAAAGTAAGATGTGCCAGCGAGTTGCCCCTGTGCGTCTGTGGGTCAAATTTGGTCCCATCTCAGCATAAAGCCACTCCACAACACGTTGTGTTGCAGAGCGACGCTGGTTTTCAGAATTGATAGTATGAAAAGTTTTTTTTTTTTAATACAACTAGCTGATGGAACAAGCTTATGGCCCACCTGATGTTAAGTGGTAACCATCACCTATAACAAAGCATTGCCTCGTAAGTCACGTACGATAGGAACGTGCCATACGATGCACTGCCCTGCGTCCATCAACTTGAGGCATACGGATGTTAAGCCTCATGTGCCTGTTTTTACACCGGCAACCACACTCTTCAAACCGAAACACAGCGTTGCTGTTTGGCGGCAGAAAAAGGCGTGGTGGTAGTACTTCCCGGACGAGCCTTTCACGAAGAGCTCTACTACTCTTGAAATGTCTCGATATAATAATAATAGTAGTAACTAAGTCAAATAAGGTAAGTATATAATGTCAATTTAAATGTTTCAGGAAAAACAAGTTGTATGTGACGTCAGCAGAGTCGAGCAAGCTGATTGAAGTGAATGGAACTCATAGTGTGGTCACAGTCAGCAATATCGGCCGACCTTCGAGGGTATTAGATTTTTTTTGCCTACTTGATGTTAAGTGGTAACCGTCACCTATCCTACTAATATTATAAACGCGAAAGTTTGGATGAATGGATGTTTGTTACTCTTTCACGTAAAAACTACTGAATGGATTTTAATGAAACTTTACAATAATATAGCTTATACATCAGAATAACACATAGGCTGGTATTTGTGTGACTAATCCTGCGCAGACGAAGTCGCGGGCACCAGCTTGTAAACAATACAAATACCTGGCAAGAAACGCACGATAACGTGCCCTAAGATGCACTGCATTGTGGCCATCAACTTAAAAGTATAAAATGAAATGGCTTCAATTATTTTTTTACTAACCCGTCCTAAACCTCTGCTGGACTCTTTTGTAAACATAGGATCTGATAATGTTAGGAACACTGTAGTGCCATTTCTAGAAGGCGAAATGAAAACCTCTGTTGTACCCCAAGTCCAAGTTTTGTTTACCATATTTCGGCGGTTTTGTATGGAGATTCGATAAGCGCGTGCTAAGAAGTCACGAGTCTCCATACAAAAAAGGCCTGACGTTACGAAAAACTAAATATGGTAACCCAAACTCAGACTTGGGGTACTGGTCAAAGGTCTCCCCTAGATTTTTCCACTTACATCGATAAAAAAAAGATATCCCGCACTTTCTTCCACTTCCCTCAACCTGAAATCCTACAGTCTTCAGAGCTCAGACAGCCTTCACAGCTCAGTTGGTAGTAGCTTTGCCTTCTGCGCCTTAGGCCGTGGGTTCGATTCCCACCGCGAACAAACATTTATTTTGTGTGATGAACGTAGATGTTTCTTCCTGTCTGGGTGTTATTATTATTATTAATTATAAGTATGTATTTACAATAAAATTGTATGGTATGTATTATATCAGCTATCGGGTTCCCATATTACAAGCTTTGGATTAGTTTGGGGCTAGATAGTATTGTGTGGAAAGTCCATAAATATATTAAATGGTGTTTTTAGGTGGCAGTGGACTGGATAACTGGCAACGCGTACTTCGTGGACAGTACTCCGGGAGACAGCTGCATCAGAGTGTGCAACGTTGCCAACAAGCGATGCGCTAAACTGCAGAAGCTGCCCTCTGATGCCAAGGTAAATCATATACATACTACTTGTTGTCTGTCTGTCTGTCTGTCTGTCTGTCTGTCCGTCCGTCCGTCCGTCCGTCCGTCCGTCCGTCCGTCCGTCCGTCCGTCCGTCCGTCTGTCACCAGGCTGTATCTCATGAACCGTGATAGTTAGACGGTTGTAATTTTCACAGATGATGTATTTTTGTTGCCGCTATAACAACAAAAATACTAAAAAACAAAATAAAATAAATATTTAAGGGGGGCCCCATCCAACAAACGTGATTTTTTTGCCTTTTTTATAGATAATGGTACGGAACCCTTCGTGCGCGAGTCCGACTCGCACTTGTCTGGTTTTTTAATTACTACCTTCAATGGTTTTATATCTTTTAAAAATGTTGAAATCTGCGAGCGTGTCTGTTGTCATCGTCATAATTTCCGGCATCGTTTCAGGTTTCCTCTCTAATAGTAGATCCGAAGTCCCGCCTAATGTTCTACTGCGTGACCCGTGCCCTAGAGTCAGTGGTGTGGTCGGCGAGTTTGTCGGGCCGCAGTGCACGTGACCTAGCGACCGTGCGGAACTGCACGGGTCTCGCCGCCGATTCCTTCACGCGAGTGCTGTACGTGGCGGAGACTGGCCCGCCGCATGTTATACGGATGGACTATGAGGGGAATTCACAGTGAGTACTTAAGTATATTACCACCGAGTATATTAAGATAGTATACAAGGTGTTCCATAAGTTGTGTATATAAACTTCAGGGGGCTAAAGTACCCATCAATATGAACAACTTTTTCTAAGGAACCAACACTGTGAACGCGAAAAAAAAACAGCTGTTTCATACAAAAGTTCAATACCTACCAGGCTAAAATGTATGAAACAGCTGTTTTTTTTTTCGCGTTCACAGTGTTGGTTCCTTAGAAAAAGTTGTTCATATTGATGGGTACTTTAGCCTCCTGAAGTTTATATACACAACTTATGGAACACCTTGTATAATAGTGATATATTATTAAATATTAATCCTTTAGAAAGAAAAAGAAAGCCTTCAGTTGGTACTTTGTACTAAGAAACCGGAGGGGATATCTACCGTGCCTGGGGATAAAAAAGTCGTGAAGCTAAAATATTAAAAGCCTTCACAGCTCATTTGGTAATAGCTCTGCCTTCTGCGCTGCGTCTGGTACGATCCTCAACGAGAACAAACATTTGTGTGGACCATAGACTATATTTTTGTCGTTAGAGAATACCTAGTCAGACGTAGAATTTTTTTAAATACTGTTCAACTTAGGTAAAATGAGTTTCAAGTTTATTGCCACTCAGGCGTTTTGCGTCTTAGGTGTTTCAAATCTCAGGCAATATGAGATTTATTAATTTAACTTATCAGGCATATTACTTTTTAGACATCCATGTTAGGCAATTTTCTACAAAAGCTAAAAGCGTTTTAGATGACCCGCTCATGAGGGATGAAACCCATGATACTATGCAAATATCTACGTTGATAACATAAATATGTTAGTCCTAACAAGCGCAAAAGTGGAAGCTATGACCAACTGACCTATGAGGCCAGTCAAATAATGCCTTTCATGTGCACCGAAAGCTGGCTTGCTTCGCTCCCTAAGGTTTGTGCAGCTTCGGAGAGCGAAGCAAGCCGCTTTCAAGCTATTTTGTTCCAGCGTCAAGATCCTAGCCAACAACCCGCAACTGCAAGCTCCACACAGCCTGGCCCTATTCGAAGACCACATCTACTACCTAGTAGCCAACTCCTTCCGCCTCTCCCGCTGCTTGCTATACGGACAGAAACACTGCGAGACTTACATATACCGAGTGTTTGATGCGAACACGTTCGTTATACGACATGAGAGCGCGCAAAGGGACGACGTTGCCAATGTCTGTGAACACGTGACTTGTGCGAATGTGTGCGTGTTGGGGGGGGCGGGGCCGGAGTGTGTGTGTGGGGACGGATTCGTCGCGAGGGAGGGGGCTTGTCGATTGCTGAAGAAAGACGAAGTGAGTATACTTTTTCATGTCACATTTATAGAAGACAAGCTGGTGCCGGCGAGGTTTTTGAGATACAACAAAAAAGTTAAATTAAGATAACCAGCGATCCAAGAGCTCCCATCTCTAAGAGTTTCGTTGACATCAAGGTTTTTCTACTGGTCGGCCCGTTCATTTGCTTTTTCTTATTTTTTTTTTCAAGACATAAATGAAAAAGGTACTCAGTTCTCATAAAATGGTGACAACGACCAGGTCTGATGATGGAGCCAAGGTCTGTTCAACGGAACTCTTCAATAAATGGGCCAATAGAGTTGAAACTGCGATACCATACCAAGTTAGCAGGCGGTAGTCAGAGAAAAGTAATGATATAATGTTTGGACTTGCGTCTGACTACCACCTGCTCAAAGTTTTGGTGCGTTCGTCGGGTCGCATCACGAGATCTCAGTTTGGGGCGAACCACTAGTTAATCTACGTGCCTGGGAATAAAGTTCTCGTTTTATTTTTAATTTATTTCATTTCCCTCCAGCTACCGCTATTCAACGGCTGGTCGTACCAAGACTACTTGCGCGCGCACCACGCCTCGTTCACCGTGGTCGCCGCAGCTCTAGTTCTACTGGTTCTGTACCTATGTCTGTTCGTGTACTACCACTTCGTGTACAAGCCTAAGAAGAACCGCAACTCTGCCTACACTGAGTGAGAACTACCCTCATTTTTTGAACTCTTCAAAATTAATATAATACTCGTATTGAAAGCATTGATTATGTTTTGTTAGTTTTTATAACAGCCTTACGCGCCTTCTGCGCCGTAGGCCGTGGGCTCGATCCCCACCGAGAACAAACATTTGTGCGATGAACATAGATGTTTGTTCTCTGTCTGGGTGTTATTATATTATAAGCATATATTTATAAAAAAAAGGGGAAAATATGTATTAAATCAGCTATCTGGTTCCCATATAAGCTTTGGCTTAGTTTGGTGCTAGATAGTGTTGTGTGGAAAGTCCAACAATTTTTTTTATAAGGCCTTAAATTTTTGATTGTGCATTTTTTTTATAGCTCTGTAAACATATCTGAGGATCGCTAATTGGCTTCTCTGATAACCTTTTGCTAAGCAATTAAGTTTAAATAAGCTTTTGGTCTTCCTAAAAATAAATAAATAAAATAGGAGGAGGTTTCAATCCGACATGTTTTTTTTGTGTAGGTAACATAATAATATGTTTATTTTTATTTAAAATTATTATAATTATTTATTATTATTATTATTCATTTATTTTCAGATTAAAAAAATCCATACAATTTTATTAATTTTACACAGAGCATACAACTATACACGTAATGATAAAAAAAAAAAAAAAAAAAAATAATAATTAATAATTAATAATTACCCTTTTTTATAGTAATCAATTCAGCGCTTTTAGTGCTATGGGAGACCTATGTCCAGCAGTGGACTTCATCAAGCTGATTATGATGATGTATATGTATATCAGCTATCTGTTGTCCATAATACAATGCGAGGTTACCTACATTCAATTATTTTTACCTCAAAAATGTTTAAATGAGATGTCGTTTGACGGTTGTCAGCCTCTTAAACTGTTTTTGTATGTGCAGAGTGAGATTCCAAACGAACGCACCGGACGCTGCGCTATCCTACGCTCCCACGACTGATGCAACCGCTGATGGGTAAGACTATCTTCTTAACTTTCTTTGTATGGAACAAGCAGTTTGCTTACCATATGTGAAGTGGTAACCATCACCTATAACAAGCGTCCATCAACATGAGACATACAGATGTTAAGCCTCAAGCAACCACACTCCTTATGCCGAAACACAGCAACGCTGCTAGGCGGCATCGGCATCAGCTTGTTACATTAGCAAGATGTTTGTAAAAACCCGGCCAAGTGCGAGTCGGATTCGCGCAGGAAGGGTTCCGTATCTATAAAAATGGAAAAATACCTATCACCTTTTGTTGTATGGGAGCCACCTCAAATATTTACTTTTTTCTGTTTTTTTATTTTTTGTTATAGCGGCAACAGAAATACATCATCTGTGAAAATTTCAACTGTCTAACTATCACCAGTGGCGTAGCTATCGAAGGGCCAGGTGGTGCAGTGCACCAGGACCCAGGAGCTCAGGGGCCCTCTAACCAAAGCTTTGAAAAGAGAGGGTCAACCAGCTCCCGAAGCTAGAAAACCTTGAGCCTGCTCACAATTTTTTTAAATGATTTATTTTAAAGGCCATCAGTTCAAGCTATGTGGAAAGAGGGGGTGAGGGCCAGATTCTTTCTCTATGCACCGAGGCCCTTGTCCACCTAGCTACGCCACTGACTATCATGGTTCATGAGATATGAGTGTTAAATAAAAATTCATTCATTCATTCAAGATACAGCCTGGTGACAGACGGACGGACAGTGGAGTCTTAGTAATAGGGTCCCGTTTTATCCTTTGGGTGCGGAACCCTAAAAATGGTGGTTGCCTACAATGTACGCCCCTCTTTGATATACCAGAAACGTTTGCAAAACTTGCCTGAAGGAAAACTATGACAGTTTCGCCTTTAACTAGTCACTAGAGTTTCTATGAAGCAATTTAGCAAAATTGACGTCAAGTTCAGCGTTGTGTTGTTTTCAGGAGCATATCTCATGAGTTTGTGAATCCGCTGCAGTACGTGAGGAGTATGTGGAGGCAGTCTTTCAGGAAGCCCCGTCCTGTGGTAAGTATCTTGCCTTCAAGTTAGTTTGCAATGTCTAATTATCAATGTATTTGTTTTCTGAGCTAGTGTCAGTCATAAATAAGTATACCTACCAAAGTAAACTATAGTTCCTTTAAAATTAAGTTAGATTTATAATAAAGATTTATGATGTTAGATAGAGATAAAATACATATTTAAAAAGTTTAGGTATGTTAAAGCTATACATTTAAATTCATAGAATTTAAGCAAAAATGTTTGTAACATTTAATTGTACGTCCGAATAGGGCAGACTGTTTGTACTTTTATATACTCACCACCAACATTCAACGGTTTACAATGAAGATTATTCTGAATCGGATTCACTAAACTGTGTGCAATGTCATTGTATACAACTTTGTGTATTGCTATTTTTCATAGGTTCAGTGGTTTTATACCTATCTTTTAAAATGTTAAAATATGCGAGCTAGAGGTAAATTAGCAGTTGTCTTCGCGTTAAGTGGTAACTTAACGCGAAGACAACTGCTAATTTACAATAACAATAACCTCGCGTGTCACGCACGTTAGGAACGTGCCGTACGGTACACAGCTGCGTCCATAAACTTGGAGCATAAAGATGTAAAGCTCCATGTGCTCGTAATTTCATCGGTATCCACACCCTTCAAATCGAAACACAGCAACCCTGCTTGCCGGTAGAGATAGACATATTATTATTATAAGCCATATGCATGTCCCACTGCTGGGCAAAGGCCTGCCCCCATTCTCTCCACTCTGTGCAATCCTGTTCTGTTCCTCTCCACTCTGTGCGATCCTGTTCTGTTCCTCTCCACTCTGTGCGATCCTGTTCTGTTCCTCTCCACTCTGGGCGATCCTGTTCTGTTCCTCTCCACTCTGTGCGATCCTGTTCTGTTCCTCACCGGCTGGTGAGCTTATCCACCACGATGAAAAACAAAATGTAAAAGAACGTTAAAATAGTTTTGTTTCGTCCTCAGGGCACCGCTGGCCTAACGATCGACATGTCTCGCTCGCCACTACAAGACTTCTCAGACACAGAATCGGATTTTGATGATAAGGAGAAGCTGATTGTGAGAAGAAAGTAAATTTAATAATTAAATATTTAGGCTAAACTACCTAACTGGTGAGGTATGGTAGTATATTGTGTAGTACCTAAAAGTGTACAAATCTCATTTATTAGTTATTCTTCTGCAAAATGTGTGCCAAACATAAAGTATGGACGTGTTTATGATTACCAACCTTAGACATTAAGTAAGTAGATACTTGGTCAGTACCAAAAAGATTTGAAGGGATGTCTACCGTGCCTGTGATCTTACACCTTATTTGTATAAAATGTAGGTAGTTTCTTAGACATACACTTTTAGGCAAGGAAAACTTAAGAATTGTAAACTGGTGGTAAAGTCAAGAATATTTTTATTTTGGAATAAGGTGTCCCAATTATTTGTTTTGATAAATATTAGTCTAATTTATTAGACACTATAATGTAAATATTAAGTAAAGGTGCTGTGCGCTGCTCATCAAAATGGCTTGTTTCTTGAATTTAATTATGTATTATTTACATTATAAAAGTTAAAGTTATTTGTTTATTTCTGTTTATAAAATTGGTTATGACTGAGCATAACTATATTTTTGTAAACAATTTTATTGATTGGATGCATGTTTTTATTATTATTCAATAAAGTTTTGTAACAGTAAGCTTTACCGTTATTTATTTTTGAGACAATAGCAACAAAATAATATTTTTTAATGAAACCAGATTTTTCATTACAAGATAGTTTTTATTTTAAACCTAATATAGAGAATAAACATTATAAGCAGTTTTACTTCCAAAGCTTCTTGATGGACATGTTCTTCTCGGAGTCCTTCTGCATAACCTTAGCAACAGCCATTTCAAAGTCCTCCTGAGTGACATGTACTCTGCGTTCCCGAAGAGCATACATACCCGCTTCAGTACACACTCCCTTGACCTCTGCACCGGAAGCACCTGGCATGAGCTCAGCAATTTTACGCAAGTTGATACCTCTCGTCAGATTCATTTTACGTGAATGAATCTTTAGAATATCTAAACGGGCCTCTTCATTTGGTGGGGGGAACTCAATCTTCCTGTCGATACGGCCAGGTCTCAACAGGGCAGGGTCAAGGATGTCAATTCGGTTGGTGGCCATGATGACTTTGATGTTCTTTGTTGCTTCAAAACCATCCAATTGATTTAGCAACTCCAACATTGTTCTTTGTACTTCAGAATCTCCTCCACTGCCTGATTCAATACGGGAGGATCCTATGGAGTCAATTTCGTCCATGAAAATGATGGATGGTGCATGCTCTCTAGCCATAACAAAGAGTTCTCTCACCATTCTACTTCCTTCGCCGATGAATTTCTGTACCAGCTCAGAACCAGAAACACGGATGAATGTACATTCAGTGTGGTGGGCGACGGCACGCGCTAAAAGCGTCTTTCCAGTACCAGGGGGCCCGTACAGCAAAACTCCTTTGGGTTGGGCAATACCAAGGGCATCAAACAGTTCAGGATGCTTCACAGGCAGCTCAATTACCTCCTTAATTTCTTTGATCTGCTTGTCCAAACCTCCTACCATCTCATAAGTGGAATCTGGGACCTTCTCGACCATCATGAGAGACACCAGAGGGTCGACTTTGTTTGGAAGGATTTTGTGAAGAGTGTAACTCTCGTTACGGAGTGCGACCCGGCAATTGGCAGTCACGTCGTTGATGTCCACATTCTTGTCCAGATCCACGACGAATTTACCTTCGGGATGCACTTTTACCAGAACCTTCTTTTTGTCCATTGGTTTGACGACCTCGCCGACGTAGGAGCCTTGCTCTTGCAGCAGCTGGAGCTCTTCACGCAACATACGCACTTTAGCGTTGAGTTCATTTCGCTGGGCTTGCAGACGACGAAGGTTTTGAGATTTCTCGGCAACAACGAGTTGGAGTTCTTCGATCTTTGTGATGTAGTACGGCCGGAATCCTTCTCCTTTCGCCGAATCTACGTCCATTTTAGCTGTGAGAGTCATTTTGGCTTTTACGTAGACATTCACTTGGTAAAATTAAACAATTTCCTTTAATTTATAAAAAATTGGAGCAGAAGCCAACCACGGATTGATCGGATTGAAAATATTTTCCGAGTCACGATTAGTGTTGCCATTGCCAACTGCAAATGTTGACTTTTGCCTGCCACAGATGTATTAACCCTTTACCGCATGGTTTTTTTTTTTTTTTGGAAAAAATATATGTCACTATAGGGCATTTATAGGTCCCCAAAAAAATATTAAAAAAAATATAGAAGACCATGTAAAAAAGATACATAGGTAAAAGTAATTGTTCCAAATATGGAACGCCATGCGTTCTAGTTCTAAAACTCAGACGTTCCAAATTTGGTACAACATGCGGTGTGATCGAATTATGTATAACATTGAAAAACAGGAATTAAAAGAAACAACGTGAAACTATGATGCTATTTAATTAAAGAAATTATGTGTGAAAGTTTTTAAAACAATTGCGATCTTTGTTGAAACAAAGATAACAACCACACTTTTCGCACATAAAAGTATAAAAGATCTTACGCTGCATAATGTTCCCGGTTCGGAAATTGTAAATGATTGATTGGAGCGCATATTGTTCCATATTTAGTGATAAAGTATTGTGGTCTAACACTGCATAATGTTCCGGATTTGGAAATTGTAAATGATTGATTGGAGCGCATATTGTTCCATATTTAGTGATAAAGTATTGTGGTCTAACACTGCATAATGTTCCGGATTTGGAACTTTCAAACTATTGACTGGAGTGCATAAAGTTCCATATTTGGTACTTCAAAAAACATAACAACTGCATGGTGTTCCAAATTCGGAACATTAAAAAAAATGATAATATTCACTACTTATTATGGTTTGAACTTCCTTCTTTTGCCGTAAAAAGCCTGTGGGTCCATTGTTGTATCAGGTGAATCACTAATTTTCTTCAGATATTAACAAAAAACCAATAAAAAATCGTATTGAAAACCAGCGAATTGACAATCTGTCAAATTTTGGAAACCAACTGACGAAATAGTCGATTTTAGTTGCTAGGCACCTCTGTAGAGGCGCCACTGGCGCATATTAGGTGAGTTACACTCCCTACATACGAATTAGTTCCAAGAAAAGATCATAGATGTCACAGGAATAAATATATTATACCAAAAGCTGAATGTTCCAAATTTGTGACAATATGCGGTAAAGGGTTAAACAAAACCACAAAACCCGTTGCCTCGTCAATTGCCGCTTTTTTTAAAAGCTGTGTCAAATTTTTTGAAGCTGAATTGGCCATGAATTTGCCAAATGGTTAGCTTCAGGCCTTAATTCGTCCAAGTTCAGGCCCACCCTGGCATCCTCAAACTACTTGACAAAAAGACTAGTATTCAAAGCATTAACTAAATAAAAACTACTAGGGCTAATCCTTAGATCAAGAATACAATAGATAGAGCATCAAATAATAATACCAAGAGTAAGAGAGACGCAATAATACAAATTATACCTATGAGTGAGAGAAATATAATATAAATGTTTTGTCCTTTTCTGCGTATACGTTTTTGATTGTTTAGCACCAAGTTTGGTGCTAAACAAACCGCTTGGTGCTTGTGAGTTTACAGGTGTTTAGTGCCAAAGTTCTTTGAAAATAGTGTGTGCCTAGGTCCCAGTATACGTAGAGTTAAGTTTATAATGTGGTGCATTGTAGTATTTTAGGCTGTGATAATGATACAGCTCGGAAAACTGAAAATTAAGCTTCCTTCGGTAAGTAGCACTTTTATGTTCTATTTGTCAATTAAACTATAAAACGGAGAATGCACAGTGTCCACAATTAATCATTTAACGGTTGTGTTTACTTTCTATCGCATATCATAGTAGATTTCTAGAATTTAATTATTTTGTAAAATTGAGTATAGGTTACTATAAACCACACAAATGACATGGCTATTCAAACCGATACAGTTCTATAGAAACATAATTTGGCTGGGTTATACGATCTTTCGGGCTGCCAACAAAAACAAAATCTATTTGCCAAAAATGTTGGGAAACGAACAACTTTAGGGTGTTCGACTCTGATATGTTAGGATAAGTTCAAATACACACAATAATCTAGAAAACAAATGACAATGTCGCAACTTATTATTACCTTATTCAAAGAAATAAGGTTTGTTTGACTTAAGTACATATTGAAAAAAAATATAATATAGGTATAGGTAGTAGGTACATATATTTTAATTTAATTTAATTTATTTTTTTAGCTTTGCGTTACATTTTAATAATTTAAGTCTCCTCACGATTTTCATATGAGAAGTTGGTAGTTATTTTATGTCTGAGACCACCATCGCGTAGTATGATTAAATACCTACATATGCCTAATAATAACATGTTTGTTTTACAGATTTCCCAAAGATGCAACTACTTTGGGCTGGTGGGTTAAAGCTACGGGTTACCAAGCTCCAGGTCACCAAGCTCCAAAATCAAAATCAAAACGGTCTTTATTCAGTACAATCACAAGGATCTCTTTGAAAAGTCTTAAATTGGTACTAGGTGAATGTACCGCCAGTTCCTCGCGCGCGACCAAAGCCTAGAAGAACAGGCAAGAAACTTACGGACTAAAAAACTTTTGGGCTATTTCAACATAAACGGTATCTCAAAGTAAATATTCTCATCTGAAATTGTTATGTACAAACTATTAAATATTTATCGTCTAATAAATAAATACGTACTTACACGTGATATATTTTAATGTATTTATGACATATTCATAGTGATGTTCTGAGGATAGCTGTATTCATAATGCCATCACTTCGCGCTTCAGGGCAAAGTGGTGGCATTGCTCAGGCTTATGGTCAGCTCTAGCATAAGCTGGCTTCCTCCTGTTAAGATGTATTGTTTATACCTACTTAATTTAAAATTGAAGCACGCGTTATAAATTAACCTTTTGAATTACGGTTTCTGATGAGTAGGGATGTAGAATAAATAAATCAATGATAAATAAATAAATTGTTTTTTATTCATAAAAAATTTACCTAGCTGGTGCAGTAACATAGTTAAACTATTGGTAGGTGGTAGAATGTGAAGAATAGCACCACTAGCTAGCTCTGTCCCCCTCACTAGGAAAATCCAGGACTCTAGCTCGCGGGGCCTAGGGTTCTGATGTCAATGTCTAAAATGCCAGCTTAGTGCCAGTTCGCCCTGTTTTTTTTATTTTATTTTTTATAAATATTGGTGGACGCTCCACACAGCACTATATAGCCCCAAAATAAGCCAAATCACAACCACCCAGTCAGAGAACAAACGTCTAGTATCACATCACACAAATGTTTGTTCTCGGTAGGATTGAACCCACGGCCTACGGCGCAGAAGGCTACCAACTGAGCTGTGTAGGCTTTTTTCTAGCTCATTCCTTAGAAGATATTAAAATGGCGTAACCTAGAGGAGGGTACAAACTATTAAATTGCAAAAACTAGCTTTAATTAAACATAATTAAACAAACAACTGGAGCCGCGGCGACATCATAGCTTATGCGTGGTTGGGTGAAAATAGTAAGATGTGGCAACCCATAAATTGTATGTACTTGTTGTCCGTCTTGCTCGGGTATACGCTCGTAGGCAATCTATAGTATTATAAATCTATGGGCTAATCAAATTGGGAGGCAATAATGTACGGCCAAATAATGTACAGTATGATATTGCACAGCACGATAATGCACACCCCGATAATCCGTGTCCACTGGTTTGAATTATTGGGTGTACATTATCATCCCGTACAATAACATGCTGTGCAATATCGTCACGTGTTGATAATGTACACCCAGATATTGTACAGCATGATATTTGGAAGCCACTTTAGTACCTTCGAGCCTCGTTTGCACTGTACCAGTTCAATCAAGCAGTTTGCTTATAAATGGTTCTGACGCTAGATGCTTGTCCTTTTGCCAAGTCGTACTGGTTTGCTAAACCAGTACGACTTGGCAAACTAGAATGAAAATTGGCTTGACTAGAATGAAAAATTGTTGTAATATTTTTGACAAAACAAGTATAAATAACATCCAACAATGCAAGAGCCCCCATCTCTTAGGGTTTTGTTGACATCATAGTTTCGTTACTGGTCGGTCAGTTCTTTTGTTTTTTCTTATTTTTTTTGCTTGTAATTAATTTTAATTGAGAAGGTACTAAGTTCTCGTAAAATAGTGATCTGTACCCCAAGTATGAGTTTTGCTTACGATATTTCGTTTTTCGTTATACGTTTTTGTTCCGTGTTCATTGCGCGTTTTGTATGAAGACGCGATAAGGAACAAAAACGAATCGTTTTTGCTCCGTGTTCATTGCGAGTTCCGTATCACGTACACGGGATACCGATATGGAACTTTATGTTCTACTGAACATAAAGTTCCATATCGGTATCCCTATCGCGTCTTCATACAAAACCCGCAATGAACACGGAACAAAAACGTAAAACGAAAAACCAAATACTTAGGGTACTGATGATGAAGACATGTTCTGTCCAACGGACCTCTTCAATAAATAGTTAGTAGAGTTGAAAATTCGTCACAATACCAAGTTAGTAGGCGGTAGTCAGAGTCAAGTCTAAAAAACCGAATGTTTGGACTTGCCTCTAATTATCACCCACTTGAATTTTTGGATCGCATCATGAGATTTCAGTTCGGGATGAACCACTAGTTTATTTTATTTTCACATTTTTAAAGGACATGCGCGATTATTACAGCCGTATTACAGCTTATAATAAACTATACCTACGACTTAATTAAAACAAAAAATGATGTCAGTGAGCTGACAGCTGATGTCAGTTGTCTGATAATGGAGCCAAAGTCTATTCAAGGGAAATCTTCAATAAATATGCCGATTGAGGTGAAACTCGGTTAACATACCTACCAACTAAGTAGATATCTACATAATGAATGTCCACCAATATTTATTTATTTAAAGAGCTTTAGAATTGGTAGGCAGCAATAACCTTCTTCTTCTCCTCGTCATCGTGTCACTAGTTTATTACAAAACAGTGTGGTGAAAAGATTTTAAGAGTGTGTTTGCCAGTGAAATTACAAACACATGAGGCATAAGATCTTTATGCCTCAGCTGTCGATGGACGCAGGCACAGATGAGAGAATACACGCAGGGCAGAGCATCGGTGGCCACGTTCCAATCGTGCGTGACTAACAAGGCAATGCGTTGTTATAGGTGATGGTTACCACTTAACATCAGGTGGGTCATTTGCTTGTTCCATCAGCAAGTTGTATAAAAAAATGCTCCTGAAAGAGGCTTCTTTTGATCACTAAAAAGTTCTACAAAATGTAGGTACCTACATTTTGTAGAATTTTTTAGGTTCTACGTCATATCACTATACTTCTAGAATAGTGCTCTCCATAGGAGTAGGTAACTATCACTGAAAAAACGGAAGAAATGAAAATAGTATTGAACAATGAACACTCCATCAAAAGAGAACTTGCTGTACCCCAAGTATGAGTTTTGCTTACCATATTTGGTTTTTCGTTTTACGTTTTTGTTCCGTGCATTGCGGGTTTTGTATGAAGACGCGATAGAGATACCGATACGGAACTTTATGTTGCAAGTATGATGAAAATTAGTAGTAGAACATAAAGTTCTATATCGGTATATATCGGTTCTATATCGCGGCTTCATACAAAACCCGCAATGAACACGGAACAAAACGAATCGTTTTTGCTCCTTGCTCATTGCGGGTTTTGTAAAGTTCCATATCGGTATCCCTATCGCGTCTTCATACAAAACCCGCAATGAACACGGAACAAAAACGTAAAACTAAAAACCAAATATGGTAAGCAAAACTCATACTTGGGGTACTGATTTCCTAGCAGGCTGCAGACAATATAGTACGATTCTCCAAGACATTTCAAAACTACAAAATAATCGTTACAAACTACAAATCAAAGAGAAATTTCAGAATATTCCGTTATCCTTATAATGACGACATATAAACATTATCGGATCTTACTAAGTACGTGTAAACTAAAAATGTAAAATGGTACAGCAATGCAAAACTCAACTTGCTCAACTCACTGTTTTTGGTCGAGTGGCATATTGCATGGCAGGCAAAAAGACCGATCGACTCCAGTCCAGCGCCATAAAACAAAATAAAAAAAAGAAAATAAATGAAAACCTTCATTTCTTATTTTCTAGAAGAAATATAATTATTTTACATATATTTAGAGTGAATTACCAGTGTAACAGTTTTAAATAGTATGAATGGACTGTATATTTGTTTGTGAACTATTTTAAGATGGAACACTTTAAAAATCGTACAAAGAATCCTTTTCGCAACTAATGGCGATTTGAATGTTTACATACACTTTTAGAAGCTGATCAGGGCCTGTTAACTGCTGCCGCTGATAAACGTGGAGAGTTTATTATAAATTACCCAAAAACACAACATAAGCACAAATTCAAATGCACTTTGCTCACCGGCCGGTACATAACCTTCAGGCACCGTTTAACTCCACTATCTTATATGATATATTATATACACTATATTATATGACCATGACACGGAGGGCACGTGACTTTGCAGCAAGGCTACAGGTGGTTGCTGCGGAGCTCTAATAGTAACAAGATTCAAGATCAGCTATTGCAAGAACGAGATGAGACATTGAGGCTCTAATGATTTAATTGTCTTGATGATTTTGGGTCAGAATAGAATCCTCAAGAAGCAATTGGCCGAGCTAGCCACCCAATACAAAACTGATCATGATCAATTAGAAGTCCTAACAGTCGAGACTTGAATGTATGAACCATTGGTTCTTACCACTCATGACATGAAACATGTATAAAATCCAGGAGTTATATGAGTGTAGACTAATGATCATTATGAATCTGTGCATGTGTCTTTGTCTAATGATTATAATATTGGATTTAAAGACGTCACCAGGGACCCTAACTTCTCACTAGTTGATTTCTCTTCACCTAAAAGCCAAAGAGTATCTAATTTAATTTCCTAGCATTGTCAAAAGTTCCTAGCATTATTTATATTGTAAATGTCTAGGCTATACCTTTTGTACTTGTATTAGTATTATATAGATGACATAAAAGCTTGGGACTGATCTATGCTCCAACTCATTAAAAATACTAAATAATTAAGTAGGTACCTTAATAAAATTGTAAAAAGGATCATACAAAAAACGCTAGGAACCAAGCCGTAAGTTTCTTGCCCATTCTTCTAGGCTTTGGTCGCGAGGAACTGGTGATAGATTCACCTAGTATATAAGATGCTTCAAAGTGATCCTTGTGATTGTACTGAATAAAGACCATTTTGATTTTGATTTTGAGTTGTAATTTAAGTATAAAAACATAACTAAATTAACTGTTGTACTATTAGTTTTTCTGTACTATGGGTAGGTAATTTAAATAATATAGGCTATCATTTACGATCTAATAGACAAGCATAGTACGGTTGTTGTTATTATTTTTCTGATGTTCTAAAGTTCATAAAAAGGAGATTATTGCTCCTCTAAGAAACTGCAATCCAGTACAACGAACCAACCTAGGTTTATAGTAAGTATGCAGATGTTAAGCCTCATGTGTCTGTAATTTCACTGGCAACCACCCTTTAAACCGAAACAGCAATGTTGCTTGATGGTAGTATGCACACCTGGTCAAGCTCATCGCAGAGGTTTTAAAATAAATAAATAAAATTGGTGGACTTTGCACAACTCTATCTAGCCCCGAACTAAGCAAAGCTTGTATTATGGGGTCCTGATAGCTATTTAAATAAATACTTTTTTTTAATGATAACATACATAGGTACTTGTAACATATAATAATACCCAGACTGAACAAACTACGTTCGTCACACAAATAAATTTTGTTCTTGGTGGGGATTGAACGCACAGCCCACAGCAGAAGGCAGAGCTATTACCAACTGAGCTGTGACGGCTTTTGAGGCTACGGCTAGATACTGTAACCTACCTACCTCAGGTACATTCATTCGTACTAGGGCATGCAATACCGGGACTAATCTCAATACCGGTATTGAGTTCGGTACTGGAGCCCAATACCGGAATCCCGGTACTACTACCGGTATTGGCAATTTTATTAAAAACTAGTGGCTTCCCGCGGCTTCGCACGCGTTGAAGTGGTGAACCGTGATTGAGCCACAAATATCCAAACATCGTAACCTTCGCATTGATTTGTATATTATTAGGGTAGGATTTTAAATACCTACGTAGGTATAAGATATACCTATAGGCGTACATTACTTATATTAAGTAGGTAGGTAGGTATAGGTAGGTACTGAGTTTAGTACAATCATGACAAATACAACAAAGACCACCCCACACGGAAAATATGTACTTATTTTTTCCTAGTTTCTACCCCAAAAGCAAACAAAACGAAACAGCATCACGACATTGATCCACAGGCACGGTAGATACCCTCAGATCTCTTCGTACCAACTCAAGATTCCCGTTTTTAGAACATTGACGCCTCGGTTGTATCCTTTATGGTAACGTATTTATGTTATTTATCCACAGAACACATTTTCTTTTAGTTTGAAGTTAATTACACTACGCGTTAAAAATCTCCCATACCAACCTTGAAACTTTGGCAGTCTTTTGCACCCTTTGCAGGGGTAGTTTTAAAATATTGAAAACGTGATTTTAGAACTATTTGTTGTGGAGAATATTTACTTCAAGTTTAAAATCAATCGCACTATGCGTTAAAAATCTCCCATACTAACTTTTACAGTCATTTGAACCCTTTGCAGGGGTAATTATCGTTAAAAGCGTCATTCTTAATTATTTATTCCTTAGTATATTTACCTCAAGTTTTAAGTCAATCGCACCACGCGTTAAAAAACTCCCATACAAACTTTGACATCCCTTTGCACACTTATTAAGGGTAGTTTTGAAAAACTAAAAATGCCTTTCCTATTTTTTTGCCTTAAAATTCATGTACTCCAATTTTCAAGTTTGTAGGTTCAAGGAATACTATTTTTCATGCAAACGTTTTCAACCCTTTTACATCCTTTGGGGTTGAATTTACAAAAATCCCTTCTTTGTATACTTCTACGCCATAAGACCTATGTACTCTTCAAATTGGCCGTGGTGGTCCCGGTCACGGGAGGTGATGGAGGGGTCCAATTATAGAATTGGACCCCTCTATCACCTCCCGTGGATGTCGTAATAGGCGACTAAGGGAACACACCAGGAAATGGGAAGCAGCATTTCCAGAGTAAACACCATCAACACTGCGGTCACCAATCCGCCTGCCAAGCGTGGTGACTATGGCAAACCCCCCCCCGCTCAATGATGAACACGATTCCTGGAAATGTATAGGGGAGGCCTATGTCCAGCAGTGGACTTCTTTGGGCTGATGATGATCATCATCATAACTCTTCAAATGTAAAGTCTCTAGGACCAGCGGTAAAAAACTCCCTTACAAACTTTTACATCCCTTTGCACACTTATTAAGGGTAGTTTTAAAAAACTAAAAATGCCTTTCCTATTTTTTTGCTTTGAAGTATATGGACTCCAAGTTTCAAGTTTGTACGTTCAAGAAATACTATTTTTCATACAAACGTTTTCATCCCATTTTACACCCTTAGGGGTTGAATTTCCAAAAATCCCTTCTTAGTACACCTCTACGCCATAAGACCTATGTATATGTACTCTTCAAATTTCAAGGCTCTAGGGCCAGTCAGTGGTCTAAAAACTCCCATACAAACTTTTACATCCCTTTGCACACTTATTAAGGGTAGTTTTAAAAAACTAAAAATGGGTTCCCTATTTTTTTGCCTTGAAGTATATGTATTCCAAGTTTCAAGTTTGTAGGTTCAAGGAATACCTACTATTTTTCTTACAAACGCTTTCATCCCTTTTTACACCCTTAGGGGTTGAATTTCCAAAAACCCCTGCTTAGTTCACTTCTGCGTCATAAGACCTATGTAGGTACTGTTCAAATTTCAAGTCTCTAGAACCATCGGTCAAAAAACTCCCTTACAAACTTTTACATCCCTTTGCACACTTATTAAGGGTAGTTTTAAAAAAACTAAAAATGCCTTTCCTATTTTTTTGCTTTGAAGTATATGTACTCCAAGTTTCAAGTTTGTACGTTCAAGAAATACTATTTTTCATACAAACGTTTTCATCCCTTTTTACACCCTTAGGGGTTGAATTTCCAAAAATCCCTTCTTAGTACACCTCTACGCCATAAGACCTATGTATTCCTCAAATTTCAAGTCTCTAGGACCAGCGGTCAAAAAACTCCCATACAAACTTTTACATCCCTTTGCACACTTATTAAGGGTAGTTTTAAAAAACTAAAAATGCATATCCTATTTTTTTGCTTTGAGGTACATGTTCTCCAAGTTTCAAGTTTGTAGGTTCAAGGAATACAATTTTTCATACAAACGTTTTCATCCCTTTTTACACCCTTAGGGGTTGAATTTCCAAAAATCCCTTCTTAGTACACCTCTACGCCATAAGACCTATGTACTCCTCAAATTTCAAGTCTCTAGGACCAGCGGTTTAGGCTGTGCGTTGTCTATATGTCAGTCAGTCAGTCAGTCAGTCAGTCAGTCAGTCAGTCAGTCAGGACTTTGAGTCTTATAGTATTAGAGATTCTAGTTTTTGTTCGTATAAAACTAATATTGTATGTAATTCAAGCTAACTTTAGCAAGATCTATTAAACAAAGACTTGAAACGAAGAAAAACTGCAGGAATAAAATCAAAATAATTTGTATCAAAATAATAACAAAATAGATCAATCAACAAACTAACGTTACTTATATTTCCTTTTACCTACATCTATCTAGGTACGCAAACGCTGCATGTAGGATTAGGAGCTTTGTGTTTTTATAAGAAATCACATTATATTCTAATATAATATGATAAACACAATTTGTTTTTCAGCCTCATTAATCATATATAAGTAATTAAATTAAATGAACTTAAACGTACGTATACGTAAGTACCAAATGTAGTCATACTATCAATAATATAACTTTTATTTAAATTAAATATTTCTATATACGGATCAACATTGTAGCTTAAAAAAATTAAATAATATTTTTTATCATTACCTACACGTAATGATGATGATGTCGTCCAGGCCGGTTTCGACAACGGCGACATTGTTATGTTACTGCTTGTTTATTGATTTGTCTATCGTGTGCTCTAAGATGACTGTAGTAACCAATTTTGGCTTGTAATAAGATTATAGGTACCTAGACAATAATCAACTCATCATTAACGTCATTATTATTTGGTCAAAAAACGTTCTTCTTGTTAATGTGTTCTCAATATTCGTAATGTGAAAGAGAATCTAGCATTTTATCTGAGAGATTTTACTTATTAATCGGTTACAAAAGTATCCCGCAGAAGAAAATATTCGCTCACTCTCAGGTCTCAACGCTTGTTAGCAAAATACGCATCAGATATTCATAAGCTTTAGTTGGATGGACTCCTCTATTTTTAACTAAGAAATGGTAATGTTGACTAAAACTCAATAGGTAATTAACTTTTTATCACATCAATTCGAAAGGAGATAGTTTGCTCTTCGAAAACAGGCAGCAAAATAGCACTTTGATCCCAAGGGCGGTAATGTGATTTGAATTTGGAATGTGCTAATCACCAAAGAGATCACGAACACTGTATAAACTTGCAGGCTTTATAATTAAAAAAAAGCGCCTGAACTAAATAAAAATAAACAAAAACACGTGAAACGCGCATTCCACCTTTGTTCATAATTGTTTACTCAAATTCAGATTTTACTTAGTTTTATGAAAATAAATAAAATTACAATGAATACATGATTATGACTATGTGACAATGTGACAATATGACTATGTGACTTCGTGACTTCGTGACTTCGTGACTTTGTGACTTTGTGACTTTGTGACTTTGTGACTTCGTGACTTTGGGACTTTGTGACTTTGTGACTTTGTGACTTCGTGACTATGATTATTCATAACTTGCACTAAGCTATTTTCTCATAGAGGGTGATAAAAAGTAGAGTGTCCACATCGGGAGCAACACTATTTTAAGCTCGAGTGAAGTACTTTGAATCCCTCGCTACGCTTAGGATTCTACTTTAGAATCCTTCGCTCCGCTCTGGTTTCAAAAAACACTCTCGCCATAAAAATAGTTGTTTGCTCCCTTGGTAAACAATCTACTATTCAAATTTTGACATTGTTATCAATCAATAATAAATTCTATTATTTTATTTTAATTTTCACGCCTTTTTCTGCCGCCAAGCAGCAACGCTGTGTTTCGGTTTGAAGAGTGTGGTTGCCGGTGTAATTACAGGCACATGAGGCTTAACATCTGTATGCCTCAAGCTGATGGACGCAGGGCTGTGCATCGTAGGGCACGTTCCTATCGTGCGTGACTTACGAGGCAATGCTTTGTTATAGGTGATGGTTACCACTTAACATCAGGTGGGCCATCTGCTTGTTCCATCAGTAGTGGTATAAAAAAAAAAAAAAAAAAAAAAAAAAAATTTAATATGCCTAATTGCACCCAACATTCGATATTGATTATTCGATTTCAATACCGAACAATGCCGGTATTGATTTCCTTCAATACCGGCATTGTTCGGATCCCGGTATTTCGGTATTACGGGATTCCGGTATTCATGCCCTAATTCGTACCCATTCTATACCTACTTACTTAGCCTAACGTAGATCTAGTAGATATTACATCAAGGCTAGACCACTTCTTACTAGAACCCTAGGTGGGTTCTACAGTACATTCGTACTGTTCCCAAGTTTATGCCTTAGTTGAACTTTAGTTTACGATAGTAAGTATACGATAGGATCCAGTTTCAAATCCAGTCGTGCACCAATGGATATTTCCTATCGAAAAATTTATGTGCGCAATGTCAGTGGTTTTAAACGTTGAACGAAAACATCGTGAGGAAACCAGTTAGTATTCTAACAGCGGCGATGGGCTTGCTACCTGTCACGTATGGTATACCAACTACTGCAAATTGAGGGTATGTAGGTAGGTATGTACCTATATTTTTCATGATACCAAATGTCATGTTTGGATGTACCTACGTCTGACTACCTCCCATAAACGTTCTAAAAAAATCATGAGTTTTAGGTAAGTACCTACCTACTTGGTACTAAAAGATCTGAGGGGATATCTACGAGGAGAGGGGGGGCAGTGAACCTGTTTCAGTTTGGTATGATGTAGGTAGAAAACAAGAGCGATATGATTCCAATCGTCATAAGTAGGTAGGTAAGCACTAGGGTTGCCACCCGTACTTTATAATAAAGTATTGTACTTTATTTCAGGTAATTGTATTCTATACTTTATGAGAACAATAAAGTACACCAAAATACTTTATTTCGCATGATTTAATTTCTTTGGGATTTTGAATAGTTTAGTCGTAAGTATTTTTTCGTTAAACGACTTTAACGATTGATGTCAAAGTCAAAATGTATTTATTCAATAAAATCACAAGGATCACTTTGAAACGTCTTAAAGCTAGGTGACTCTAGGTGCCAGTTCCACGCGACCAAAGCCTAGAAGAACAGGCAACAAACTTACGGCTTGGTTCCTACCGTTCTTTTGTATGATCCTTTTACAATGTAATAATATAATATATTATTGAAGTTTAGTGAGGCGTAGATGCTGAATCGATTTCGCCTCTCGCCAGCGCCACATCACTTAAGCACTCGTTTTTAACAATTTCTAAACACAACCTAACCTCAAATTGTACCTAAAAAAATTGTACTTTATTTTGATACTATGTACT
Organism: Chloroclysta siterata; assembly: GCA_932294275.1. Taxonomy (NCBI): domain Eukaryota; kingdom Metazoa; phylum Arthropoda; class Insecta; order Lepidoptera; family Geometridae; genus Chloroclysta; species Chloroclysta siterata. Next base: position 7,549,326 of record OW028592.1, on the reverse strand, counting down.
TTTTTTTTCTTACCTATATAATAACCAATGTACTTTAACTGCAAAAAGGTGGCAACCCTAGTAAGCACAGTGACCATCAAAAGTCAATAAATATTGAAACAAAGTTTCAAGTGTTGTTTCAATGAAAGTTCGTTTTTTGATAAAGGAGCTGTTTCATCAATATATGGACCCGTGGTCGGGCCTGTGTAGGTACAGTATAATACACCACTATTTTGTAATTACCAAACAAAAATGAACTATATGATCAGTGTCTGTTACTGATCACTTAGATGTAGCTAAAACTCAAAATAATTAATTAAAAAGAATATCCCAAAAAAAGGATGATAATTGGTTACCCTTTTATCTGTACTAGCCTAATACTACTTACTACTGACCCGAGAACCATTCTTAAATGTTTGTCTCATTTAAAACGAAACGCAGCGCTCGCGCAATACTAACTATTATTTTTTCTATGGCCTCAGACAAAATAAAAAAGTACTACTTTTTTATTTTGTCTGAGTATTACATTTATAAACATTTCCACTGTCCGACCTTTCATACGAACCATCAGACGAATAATTTATAAGACTTTATGTAACATAGTTTTGTAGAAAAATGAACGAGCCCAAAACGTAAAATATTATATAATTTTATATTATCTCTAATACTATAAGAATCAAAGTCCTGACTGACTGACTGACTGACTGACTGACATATAGACAACGCACAGCCTAAACCGCGGGTCCTAGAGACTTGAAATTTGAGGAGTACATAGGTCTTATGGCGTAGAGGTGTACTAAGAAGGGATTTTTGGAAATTCAACCCCTAAGGGTGTAAAAAGGGATGAAAACGTTTGTATGAAAAATAGTATTCCTTGAACCTATAAACTTGAAACTTGGAGTACATATACTTCAAGGCAAATAAAAAAGAAATGCATTTTTAGTTTTTTAAAACTACCCTTAATAAGTGTGCAAAGGGGTGTAAAAGTTTGTATGGGAGTTTTTTGACCGCTGGTCCTAGAGACGTGAAATTTGAAAAGTACATAGTTCTTATAGCGTAGAGGTGTACTAAGATGGGATTTTTGGAAATTCAACCCCTATGGGTGTAAAAAGGGATGAAAACGTTTGTATGGAAAATAGTATTCCTTGAACCTACAAACTTGAAACTTGGAGTACATATACTTCAAGGCAAATAAAAAAGAAATGCATTTTTAGTTTTTTAAAACTACCCTTAATAAGTGTGCAAAGGGGTGTAAAAGTTTGTATGGGAGTTTTTTGACCGCTGGTCCTAGAGACGTGAAATTTGAAAAGTACATAGGTCTTATAGCGTAGAGGTTGACTAAGAAGGGATTTTTGGAAATTCAACCCCTATGGCTGTAAAAAAGGATGAAAACGTTTGTATGAAAAATAGTATTCCTTGAACCTACAAACTTCAAACTTGGAGTACATATACTTCAAGGCAAAAAAATAGTAAAGGCATTTTTAGTTTTTTAAAACTACCCTTGATAAGTGTGCAAAGGGATGTAAAACTTTGTATGGTAATTTTTTGACCGCTGGTCCTAGAGACTTGAAATTTGAAGAGTACATAGGTTTTATAGCGTAGAGGTGTACTAAGAAGGGATTTTGGGAAATGCAACCCCTAAGGGTGTAAAAAGGGTTGAAACCGTTGGTATGACAAATTGTATTCCTTGAACTTACAAACTTGAAACTTGAAGTAGATGTACTCCAAGGCTTAAGAAAAGGAAAGGCTTTTGATAGCAAAGGGTGCAAATGACTGTAAAAGTTAGCATGGGAGATTTTTTACGCCTCATGCAATTGATTTCAAACTTGAAGTAAATATACTCCACGATAAATAATTTAAAATCACGTTACAATTATTTTAAAACTAGCTACAACTGCAAAGGGTGCAAAAGACTGCCAAAGTTTCAAGTTTTGTATGGAAGATTTTTAACGCGTAGTGTAATTAACTTCAAACTAAAAGAAAATATGTTCTGTGGATAAATTAGAAAAATACTGTTTGATTTTCGAAAACAACTCCTAAAAGTTTTTTTAAACTACCCTCCTTCGTTGCGCTCGAGTAAAAAGGATACAACGAGGCGTCAATGTTTGTAAGGGACATTCTAAAAACGGGAAACTTGAGTTGACACGCAGAGATTTGAGAGTATCTACAGTGCCTGGGGATCAAAGTCGTGAAGCTGTTTCGTTTGTTTTTGGGGTAGAAACTAGGAACAAATAAGTACATACTTTCCGTGTAAGGTTGTCTTTGTTGTATTTGTCATATTTGTGCTAAACTCAGTACCTGTACCTACCTACCTAATATAGGTAATGTACGACTATAGGTATTTAAAATCCTACCCTAATAATATACAAATCAATGCGAAAGTTACGATGTTTAGATGTTTGTGGCTCAATCACAGCTCACCACTTCAACGCGTGCGAAGCCGCGGGAAGCCACTAGTTAGTAATATAAGGCCAATTCAGTTGAAACTTGGTTACCATACCGAGTTAGTAGGCGGTAGTCAGAAAAAAGTCCAAACATAAATGAAAGAAGTTGAACCGTGGTTCAAACGGCTCAGAATTTCAGGGTACTACAGTACAGTGCCACAAACATATCTGGACTTTGTGGCACTGTAACTTCAAAGACTTCAAGCAACCATCGAGCAATTACAGGATCCGCGAAGACACGACTATGTTAGCTAACTTACTTACCTACTTCTAGTTACCTTTATGAAGTGACCTTCATAAAAAGCTTGAATAATTCCATTTTTGAATATTGGCCTCATTTGGGAGGGTTTTTCAAAGTCACCATAACCTTGCGAGGCTTTGTAAAATAAAGAGTTTTATTTTTTTCCACTCAACATCAGGTCATCTGTATGTTCCATGTAGGGCTTGCAAATATTCGAAAACTTTGATATTCGAATATTCGGGTACAATTGCGGGTACTATTCGAATTATTCGAATATTATTCGAATAATAGAAAAAAAACTATGTTTTCATTAAAATCACATCTTTTATTGTTTTAAGTGTTACTTCTAGGAACGAAATTGAAATATTAAATTAAAATAAAATTTACCCATAAATTACTAGTAAAAATAGTCTTTATAATCTTCAACAAAATTTAACACAATAACAAGTAAAACAATGTAAGTAACGGTAAGTAGTTACTAGAGTAAATAAGTACACAGACATTTTTAAGTGGTCTTATTTATCACACAACCATAATAAAATTTGCAATTAGAGTAACATTAATTGAACACATTCACAAATTCTTAGTAAAAACAGTCTTTAAAATCTAGATACGCATGTATTTAGCAATATCTACAATAAAATTTAACACAATAACTGTTTTAATACGAAGCAAAAAGTCGTAACTAGAAACAACTTGTTACGCCGACTCACATCAACCAGCTGGGGAGCAACACCGCATGTACTACGAACAACCGCTTTATCTCTATCATATTCTGCTGGAGAGTTTGCATGTCCAGTGTGGCATCGTTCTGCCCACGCCAAAGAGGTAGACATTGCGCTGAACGACACCTGCCGCATTATAACTGGTTGCTTAAAGCCCACTCCTCTTAACATGCTGTACCCACTGGCAGGAATAGCCCCTCCCAACGTCCGACGCGAAACAGCTAGTTGCATAGAAAAGAGGAAACAGGAAGCAGATAGTCGTCACCCACTGTATGGATACGAAATTCCACGCGCTCGCCTAAAGAGCAGGAAAACCTTCCTGAGACACACCACCTCCACGGAAGAAAGTGCTGTAAACATGAGATGTCGGCTATGGAGGAATGAACACCCTCCCCCTGTCTAGTTCATACCCCCAAACGAACACCTACCACCTGGACACGATCTACAATGGCCGATATGGAAAGCGCTTAATCGCCTCCGTACCCAGGTCGGCCGTTGTAGGAAAAACCTGGCTAAGTGGGGAATCACTGACCCAACCAGAGTATCGTGCAATTGCGGAGCCCCCATACAGGACATGCCACACCTGCTTTCTTGTCCGCTGTGCACGACCACCTGCACTTGGGAGGACTTAAGCAAGGCAACAGATAGGGCTATTGAGGTGGTTCAATAATATATTATATTATTACATTGTAAAAGGATCATACAAAAGAACGGTAGGAACCAAGCCGTAAGTTTGTTGCCTGTTCTTCTAGGCTTTGGTCGCGTGGAACTGGCACCTAGAGTCACCTAGCTTTAAGACGTTTCAAAGTGATCCTTGTGATTTTATTGAATAAATACATTTTGACTTTGACTTTGACTTTGACAGCATTTTGGTCTAGAAAAGTTTGAGTGTGTCTTGACACGAAAAGAAGAAGAAGAAGAACACAATAACAAGTAAAAAACACAATAACGGTAACACGTAAGTAGCTACTAGAGTAAGTACACCAAAATATATAAGAGCGACAACGTATAAAGATAAATATATAAAAGATATGGATAGACAGAAAAGTCTCGTCAAATCGCAAATGGACTACGCACTTGCGCGCGGCACTCCCGAACGTTTCCGAACCGCGTTCCGAACCCTAAAACATTGTCATGTTGTTTACCCGAACGATCTTAACTTGTATCGTCTTGAATGTTAATATCGCGCGAGTTTATACCTGGCATTTTATGCACATCAGAGTTCTCAGTTTGGTGTTATTATTATAAATCGAATATTCGAATATTGCTATTTTAATATTCGAATATTCGAACGGAATTAATATTCGAATTATTCGAATATTCGAATATTCGAATGCAAGCCCTAGTTCCATGTATAGGTATACATATACATTACAATATACATTTGTATATACATTATAATGTTTAAAATAAATCTCATCAGAACAAGCAGATGTTGATAACCTACCTGATGTTAAATCGTAAACATCATCTTTATCAAAGCTCGCAAGTCACGCAATATTTATACGTGTCCTACGATGCACTGTTCATCCATCAACTTAACGTAACGTACAGACGTTATTGCAGACGACTCATTTAACTGTAATTCTACCGGCAAGCCTGAGGTGTCAAACCACACACACACGACGAAACACAAGAAACGCAGCAACGATGCTTGGCGGTAGAAATAGGCATGATGTGTAGTACTACCTGACGAATTGTATAAAAGAAAGACTAGGTATATGTAAATAAGTCCTTCTGCAACTTATAACCTAGTTTTTAAGTAATTTATGTACCAAGTATCTAACTTTATTTATGTATGTATGGTCGGTAGTAATAGATCGAAATTACTATCCTATCCTACCTATTTACGAAAGCATTATTTTTTTTATTCTAATAATATTGTGTAAAGTTTCTAATCGGGAAAAATCCTTCAAAAATTATGTTAGTAATCATTGCTACCGCGTGAGTGAAGCCACGGGCAGATGAAATAATCATCAAGTAAATTTAGTTCAACTTTGTAAAATGAACCTTCTTCAATAAAAGAACAACAATAAAAATGTTGAAGCAAATTATTTACCACCGTATTGCTACATTTTCTATTAATATCACATTTTATTATTATTGTGTGGCGTTTCTAATCGGAAAATATTCCTTCAAAAATTATGTAAGCAATCATTGCTACCGGGTGAGAGAATCCACGGGCAGCCGAAAAAACCCTCAAGTAAATTTAGTTAACTTTGTAAAATGAACCTTATTTATAATGTACACAACCGTATAAATAAATAATTAAAATAATGTGGTAAATAATTTGCATCAAGATTTTCTGTTGTTCAATTCATCCTTACTTCATAAGTCATTCGCCTGCGCAGATATTACTTCAAACGATTCAACGGTTCGAGTACGTAGCAAACCTCCCAATGAATCAAAATAAATATTCTACTCAAACGGTTCAGGGTTCTATTTATCATAAAACCAATCTTTGAACCGTTTGAGTTGTGTATCACAATTTTGAGTAGACCCTGAGAACCGCTCCACAGATGAGCGGCTCCAAAAATGCAGCATTGGAAATTAGATCTTATTATCTAGACGAAAACATTCCAATTCATTTAGCAAAATTTTTGATCTAGATATCTTTTTTGTAATATAGACCCTATCTACCTAGGAATAAAATTTATATTAGGCATGAGAGCTGTTGAGCCGCTCCAAAAGAAATAGAGCCGGTACTTACGCGCTCACTACGGTATGAGCCGCTCCAGACGCGTACGTCTGACTCCTTCTACCCACGGCTAGCTCTGTATCACATTTATGTGTAGACCTGAAAACAGCTCCACAGATCATGAGTGACAAAATAGTAGTTTTGGAAATTCAATCTTATTTTCTAGAGAAACAATTAAAATTCATTTAGTAAATTAATTGATTAAGATTTTCTAAAATAGACCCTATCTATATAGGAATAAAATGGCTGCTATGGCAGGGAGAATGTGAGTGGAGTGGGAGTTGAGTCATTGCGAAAGGGATAGTTCTGATATTGACATACCTACTCACTGCGATGCAAACAAGGTGCCTACAAAATATCCCGAACACTAGGGATGTGACATTCTACATAATAAATCGATTTTTAATTAATCGATTGTTTTTTTAGCATAATCTTCGGTTTTATGAATATAAAAAAAATTGATTGTTAATCGATTATTTGTAATTTTAAAATCGATTTTTATCTTTAAAAAAAACGATTATTTTCATAATCGATTATTTTTTCACATCCCTACCGAACACCTTATTTAGACTTGCCTCTGTCTACCCCTTACTATCTATGGTATGGTATGGTATGGTATACCTGGAACATCCTCTAAATATTTCTGTTGAAATTTTGCAAGTGAGAAGTTGTTTGATTTATAGGTAGGTAGGTACTTACTACCAATAAATTTTTCAAATAAAAACTGTCAACCTTCCTCCCAAATTTCATGCAGATTGGATCAATGGTTCAAAAGTTATGCTTAGACAAACTTAAAATTCCAAATTACCTACCCAAGTTGTCATGAAGATCTTTGTTTATTTCATTCACTTGCCTCTGCAGCCTCTGCAGGCTCGACTTGAGCATAAGTATGACGCTGCACTGAGGATTAATGCTGTGAAGGTAGCAATGATCCTAAATCCATATCACATTTAATGGTCCACTGTACCCCTATGCCCTGAGCAATCTATAAGATGCCACCCTGGACTACCTGAATAATATAGGTAGACCAGCATAGACATGTCTGTCCACAAAATCAATAATGTTGATGAGATTCAAAATATTGATTAGGTATGTTTTCGGAATATTTGCAATATCTAGATTTACCTATACCTAAACATGATATATTAAAACCAATCATACTAGTGTATCAAACTCTATTACAGCATAAAACTGAGTTTTTTTTTGTTCCAATTTCATCTGCGATCAGTCTTCAGACTATGAGCAGGTTTGTGGTGGGTCGTTAGTCTTTTAGAAGGTACACTCCAGCGAGTGCTTCTCCTTTTAAACTAATTCTAATCCATAAAACTGAGTGACAACCAATTTTGTTGTGCTAACCAATATTATTCTTATATTTTACCAATGTTTTTGTGACACAATATAAATGTTTTTTGATTTGATTATTGTCTTGTCCATTATCTCTTTGGTTTTATGGTTGCAATGCTAGGTGAGCACGCAAGCTAACAAACTACTACTACTATTGAAATACTATAGGTACCTACCTAGGTCATATTCAAAATCAACATTATACTTAAATTTATTTATTTATTAAAAATACATAAAGTAGTATATAACACAACATAGTTTCAGAGTCTGTCTTGAAATAGGTACATTAAAATTATATAGGTATGGATTTCATGTTCATGTTTAATTTACAACTTTACTACCTATTCCATAATTTCATACACCAATTTATTACCATACTATGTAGAGTAAGTAGGTATATTTAAAAGGCCAGGTCAATCGAGAAACACTACATGGTATACAAATTCAACAACAACTCTGCAACCCTCTAATAGTCCTCTGTGTAAACTCAAGTTGTAATTATTATAAGAGTTAGTGGATGCTGCATATCGTGTGCCGGACAACGGTGGCATCAAGTGTATTGGTAGCTCTCTTCACCAATTCTTCTCATAGGTACTAATTATCATGATTCCGACAAAGAACACCATTTTCTTATCCTCTGTTACTACAGAGAAGAAACCTTGTTCATAAAATTATAATCAGACTTCTCTTTTCTGATTTTTCGTATTCTATTACCAGGTTCGTAGGAACTCAAAGTTGATTATCCTTACTCACTGGGTGTGTAGGCGTTTGCCATAAATAAAAGACATTTCCCCTGCAGAAATCATCCTGAATATGTATAGTTATTTTTTGCTGCTTGTTGATGTATTGATGATGAATACACCAGATATTTATGTTAATGCGTTCATAATGTTCCTATTTTCAGTCAATATACAACAACATTTATCGAAAGTTTAGACCTCTCGAATTTCTGTTTCTGAAAATAATCACTGCATACGGTACCTACTAGTAGCACCACTAAAAATACTAGAAACAACAAAATAAATAACTAAACAAAACATGCATTCAGGCATGTTTTGATTTGAAGAAATCCAAAAACTTCTTCTTGAATTTTATTAAAGCAAACAAAGCAAGCAGCAAGACAGTCGCACTTGAACACATCTCGCACATGAAAACGAGGCATAGCTTCGAGGTACTAAATTGGCTTCCAATTATCGTGCTGTACATTATCGTGCTGTACAATATCATGTTGTACATTAGCTGGCTGTACATTATTGACACGTGACATATTGCACATCCAGATAATGCACACCCCGATAATGTACACCCGATAAAACGAATCCAAAAAGGTACCAAAGTGGATTCCAATTATCATGCTGTACATTATCGTGCTGTACATTATCATGTCGTACAATAACCGGACTCATCAAATTGAATCAAATCAACAATGACATTGTCAGTCAAAAAACTGAATGTAATAAAAAAAGGAGCCGCGTATTTTTAAAATTTTAGACGAAAATGCAAGCATTAGAAGCATGGCAATTACATTTATTATGAATGCAGAATAGCTTGGACGTGCCATGAAAATAGCCATGTGCATCTTTTCAACTGTGGTTGTTTTATTCTGTAGCACCGTTTTTCTAAAGCTCCTTTGGATTGTACGCCTGGGTACCCTCGCCCATTGGAGCTACATTGTTGGATCTTCAATATACCCCAAAGACGTTCATGGGACTATAGTATTCAGTATTGGCTTATTTAGTTTTATTTTAATTGGTAATATCATACCGACATTTTTATGCCCAAGAGTAAAATTTGTGGCGACTGCTTTGAGCATACCTCCCCAAATGCACATGTTACTTCTGTTAAATAGAAACTTGGCTGCTCGCCTCGACAACCAAAATGTAACAAAGACAGTAAGAGCTTACACTGCAGTGTCTTTAATTTCAACACTCTGGACCATTCTGTCTATTGTTCGAACATAATGAAAATATCAAAAATATAGTAGGTAAGGTGCTCCGGGGTAAGATCGGATCTGGGGTAAGATCGAATAAATCGAATATCTCCATAACGTAGGGTCTTTTTTGATTCTTGGCAACATTGCCAGCAACGCCATTTTGTTGAGCCCATCCCACTAGTCGCCGCCAGTCAATCGGACCATCAGCGCGCATTTCATTCACTCGGATATGAAAAGGTACGTAAAATGTGTTTTTTTAAGGATCCGGACTTACCCCCGGCAACTTTAATCGTAAATTCTGGTATAACGGCTGTGTTTTTTACGAATTTTGTGGCTTATCTTCAAAGGAGGTGTCAAAGTTTGAGAAACATAGAAATTTCATTTTTTCTGAACCGGGGTAACATCGGATTATAAGAATGAAAAAAACAATATTTTGCCTCTCACTTTTGTCGTTGAAACAGTATCTCGAAAATCGATATTGATGCTTTATTATTGGATAAAACCGGATATTTTCATTATAGGTAGCTTATGTTTGGAGCTATAGAGGCGATTTTAGAATGTAGTCCGATGTTACCCCGTCAAGGTCCGATCTTTCCCGTGGTTTTATAAAAATTACTATCACTTTAATCCCCTATAACTCGGCCACCATTGTGTTTAGAGGGTTATCGGATAAACCGATTTATAAACCTGTCTTTTATACAAAGCTCTAACTAAATTTTAAATTAGCCAACATTTTCATAGTCGAGAAAAAAAATATTTTGCAACATACGAATGGTTTGCTAAAAAACCGTCCGGTCTTACCCCGGAGCACCTTACCTACTATATTTGTAATATAGTAGGTACCTAGAGTACGTAGGTAGGTAAAAAATACTACGTCGGCGTCGGTAGGGTACCTACTATCTGTGGTACTAGGTACCAAAACCAGAAAATTTATAAAAAAATTTATAATAAACTTCCGACTGAAATAAAAAATATAGAAAAAGATTGCCTATTTATAAAAACACTAAAGACATTTCTAATCAATAAAACCTATTACAGCATAAATGAATATTTAGAATAATCAAATAAACCATTGACATTAAAAATAATTTATGTAACTTATTTTAAATTTATTATAACCTAATATTTAAACTTACCTTAACTTTGACATTTTTAATTTTAATACTTGACATTATCACAATTTGACCTTAATATTTTCAATTTCTCATTTTAAATTAATAAACAAAATTTGACATAAATACCCAATACCTACATGACTATATATATTTTTTTTATATGCCTACAACAATTAAATAGACCTACCTAAATAACTTAAACGGTATTTATTAAGCAAGACTATACCTATGAACCTACTAGTAAATTGAAAACCTCGGCCTGCCTCCATGTTGCCATACCCTATGCAGGGTCCATGTGATACTTACTAACACCCAACAACTATGTTTGTACCTAACCAAACCATGTGTAAGCAATAAATATATTGAGTATTGAGTATTGAGATTCTGAGTATGTACTTACGAAGTACTTGCCTATTTAGCCCTTACTTTGGCTTTTCATTTCTAAATTGTTCGTTTAGAAATATTTTTGCAGAAAGAACATTGAAAATTACATTGGTTGAATAAAAACGGTGTTCTAGATTACCTAGTTAAATTTTATTAGCATCTATTTGTAAATACATTTTCTAGATCAAAGCATCTGTAATAACTTGATGTGTTTTTATTTACGAGTAATCCACGCTCGCTAATGGATTTTAGGATCATTTCATAATCGTCATGAAGGTCCGACTGTGATTATTTATCTTTGGTCCGACGTTCGAAGCAATAGTTGTCTGTCATCACTCATCATTCTACATGCCAGAATTTACAAACAGTTAGTTCCCTACCTGAGCGATTCTCAACATGCGTTCAGGAAAGGTAGATCAATTAACACCAATTTATTGACACTCGTCAACTTTATGTCAAAAAAGTTGGATGAAAAGGTTCAAGTAGATGTAGTGTATTAATACCTCCATGATTTAGATTTTAAAAAGGCGTTCGATCACGTTGTCAATGACGTCCTATTGACTAAATTGAGCATGTACGGTTTCGCACCTAAACTCCTGAATTTTTTTGCCAACTATTTGTCTGATCGAAAGCAGTTTGTACGTTTAGGTTGTTTTGACTCTCCCCCATACCATACTAGATCCGGAGTAAGTCAAGGCTCCTCTTTGGGTCCCCTTCTTTTTTCTATCATGATTGATGACCTGATGAACTCTCTCACCAGCTCGCAATGTTTGGTATATGCAGATGACGTTAAAATATATACAGAAATAAAGTCAACACAAGATTGCGAACTACTTGAAAGCGACATTAATGCCATACAGGCTTGGAGCGTAAGGAACCGGCTACACCTCAACATCTTAAAATGCCTAGTAGTAAGCTTCACGCGGTCCTCACGACCAATAACATTTAATTATGCGCTATACGGGGAGGTAATTACTAGGAGGTAATACTATCCTTCAAAGACCTCGGTGTTCATTTCGACGCAAAACTGTCATTTCATGAGCACATGCGACAGCTAGTAACTAGCTTCAAAAGGTTGGGTTTTATATCTCGAAACTGCAAACAATTCACTAACGTCAATGCAATTAAATTACTTTATACCTCTTTAATAAGATCAAAATTAGAATCTAGCTCATCAGTTTGGAATCCCTATGAAAAAACCTACAGCCTAATGATCGAAAAAGTGCAGAAGAGATTCCTCGGGTTTTTGTACAAAAAATCGTGTGGGTATTATCCCTACATGTACCCCACTAAGTTCCTTCAGGGTACACTAGGTTTTAATTCCCTGGAAACAAGACGGCTATATGGCCAACTTATAACTGTATGTAAACTACTCAGAGGGCATATCGATTGTCCTATTCTTTTGAGTGAAGCCAGTCAGCTATGTGTTCCAGAGAATCGTAATAGGTTCCGACCCGGTAGGGTTCGCTTATTTGCATCGACGCCAGCGCGGACTTTGGCGCGCCAGCAATCCCCTATCTGTCGTGTGCAAAATAATCTGAATAATCTACTAACAAATCATCCTCAGATAGATTTGCTTGTGGATGGCTGGAAGATGATCGAAAAAATGTGTCTCACCTTTAGTGAGAAAGATGATCTCAATTAGAGTAGATTTTTTAATATTAATTTTTATTTTTTATTTGTAGGTCTTTATTGTTATTAATTTTTTATTATTTTTGTTCTGTCATGAGTCTATTTTTGTTGTTTTTTGCTAATTTTTATATAAATGTTGTTAGAGTGCTAGATTGTAACGTATTAGATAAGTATCTGTAAGTTATAACTAGGTGTAAGTGAATAATAAATAAATAAATAATCATCTTAGTACCTCTAGGTAAGTAGGTAGGTAGGTACAGTGCAGGAACTGGCAGGAACCTTCTACCAACCTATTCTTAGTATCACCATTTTGGTTTCTTCGCGGTACAGCGTCTGTAATTATAAAAAAAAAAACATTTATGTTCCCTTCCCGTGTACCCCAAGCGTGTACCCGTTTTTACTGAGAGTTCAACAAGTTTAAGTTGGCGGGCCGAAGTTAGCCGTTCGCCAATTCTTCCATTCTCCAATGGCCATTCAATCAATTAGGTACCTACATATACTTTTGTGCGCTCGAATAGGGCAGACTGTTTGTACTACTACTTTTAAACTACCTTATATTTTTAACAGTTTACATTATAGACTATTCTGATTCTGATTCTACACGTAAACGGCTAACTTCAGGGCCACCAAGCTATACTTGTTGATGAAACTGTACATAGAAAAAATTATTTCAGTGAAAAAAGTGATATACATTACAGCATCACAAATAAAACCTGCTTTGTTTACTAAATCTGAAGATATCATCAATAGTAGCAAGGAAGGAAGTCGTTACGTCACGCGGCGCCGCGCGCGCCAGCTAGTTAGTCGCTCAAAATAAGCAAGTCAAGTCAGAGTGTACCAAGTGTATGTAGGTACTCAACTACTCAGAGACTCAATCCCGTAAAATAACCAGTCGCATTTGATTTGCTGTGACCGTAGGACGACGACCGGCCGGGTGAGCGTGGAACGAAAGACGTGCGGACTTTGTGTAAAATCACGAGGCTGAAGTTTTTCCTAACACAAATTATAAAAAAAAACAATTTGTCATCTTGACGAAGTTGACAAATAGACATTGACAGGTAACTTAGTGGTTTATGATTTTTGTTTACTTGTAAACTACAAAAAAATGTATTGATTTTATTAAATCTGCATAGAATTTCACACAAAAATATGACTTTAGTGAGCTTATCAATTTTTAATGTAATTAAAAACGTGAAGGTACTTGAGATAGAGCAGTAAAAGTTTTGTAATTCAATGATTTGGTGAATTTGTTTTTCGTTTTGTGAAGGCAAATTTATTTGTTTTTCTGTGTTATTTGGAAGATACTTTTAGATACGACACACTTAGTGATCAAGTAAGTTCGTTTGGCTTAAGGTTTTTAAGCGTAACCATTAGAATTCATGTGTCTTGTGACCAGGAAAAATAAATGTAAACATAGGTGTACCCATCAGTGTACCTATTGAATTCATTACCTTATATCGAAGCTACGGTGACATTGGATTGCCTTTTCCGACTGAATATATTGTTTAAGTCTTGCCTGTATCTAATTGATCCAATCATTGTCAATCTAACTCTGATAAATAGATAGTAGGAACTTTTTCAACCACAAGACTAATAAAGTCAATATTTGTTTACTGAATCAACAAATATTTACTTTGCTCATTGAGCATGTGATTCTAAACTCTAATCTATTATGTTAGTTCAGTAACTTCTTATCACTACATAGTATAAAACAAAGTCGCTTTCTCTGTCCCTATATCCCTATGTATGCTTAAATCTTTAAAACTACGCAACGCATATTGATGCGGTTTTTTTTATAGAAAGAGTGATTCAAGAGGAAGGTTTATATGCATAATACAAGTATTATCTCTTAGGGATAACCCACAATAACCGTGCGAAGCCGGGGCGGGTCGCTAGTTCAAAATATACAGATTTATTACCCCATGCTGTGGAATAAAAATTATATGAATATACAAATACATCAAAAATATTGATGAGATAATTCTTATTGCATGAAAAGTGTCTAAAAATATACCTGTTTGATATTTATTTATGTTACCATTGTGTAATAGTGACAGAATATTGCCATGTCTAATTTGTAATGCTTTTATTCTTATACTTAAGTACTATGTTTAGGAATCAGAGAATGAACAGCTCAAATATTTATTATTATGGGTATATATGGGTATTTATTTATTAATATAGATACCCTTCAATAACACTTTAACCATCAGTGAACTTAGTGCTTGATGTTCAATATGAAGAGTTTGCATTTAAATGTGATTTATTTTTAGCATGGGCAACACAAGCAAAAAGCTAGCAGCAAAATGCACACTCCTGACCAAAGATGAGCAGAAGTACATAGCGGCAACATTCCGGTCAGCATCAAAGAACTCGGAGAGGATAAGAGAGGATGATCTCATCGTGAGTGGCAAAGTAGATGCTGTCTCATTAGAAGTGTGTTCATTTTGTTTTTTTATCATTTTAGTTTTAGTTTTTTGATTGAGTTAGCGGCAGAAAGTTTTATTGATTTATTATCTTACAGTGGGAAATGGTTTACACTTTGCTTCTACATAGATATGTTGATTAAATCCACAGTTTGGATATCAACATGAATAGCTTTAAGAAAAAAGTTAATAAAGTCCTTCAGGGCAGGCAACACAAGGACAACACCCCAAGTGTTGTTGGTGTATATGGGCGACGGTGACGACTTAACATCAGGTAGGCCAAAAGCCCGTTTGTCTGTCTCTTGCATTAAAAAAAAATTCAACCTAATTTTGGCATGATATTACAAAAGAGATTGAAGTACCTAAATTAGAATTTATAATCTGATTATAAAAATATAAGTTATTGTTATGTCTGTTATTACAAGCAGTATATACAAGGTGTTCCAAATCTTGTGTTTAAAACTTCAGGGGGTTAAAGTACCCATCAATATGAATAACTCAATTCAATATTCATATTGACGGGTACTTTAGCCCCCTGAAGTTTTAAACACAAATATTGGAACACCGCATATAAGTAAATCTAACAAGTACCTTAATATAATAGAACACCATCACAAAGTCTTAGTCAAAAGTTTTAGTCGCTAACTTAATCATACTTTACATATAAGTTTTAAAAACCTATTATAAAATAAAAAAATAAATTTAAGTAATTACTATTGATAAATTATTGAAACATTTGTTTTTCAAACTTGTATGAAAGTGATTTTTTTTATTTATTTCTTGTGTATGTACCTAATTTGTTTATATTGTTTTGTATTTTTTCCAGTGACTATTTTTTTCACTGTTTCTAGAATTCATTTTGTGACTAGCACTTCATGTTTTTTTGGTGGTGGCTTCATATTTTTTATTTGATATCAAATCCAATTTCTTACATAGTTTTTTTGGGTATAAACTCACTTATTGCAGTTGGTAGTTAGTATTCCATTATGTTAGTAAGCCATATTTTTCCATACTAGACATATCCCCAGTGGATTCCCGACATCGTGAAATTCGATGGATGGAGGTGGTTCAAAGTCAAAATCAAAAAACAAAACGGTCTTTATTCAGTACAATCACAAGGATCACTTTGAAACGTCTTATATACGAGGTGAATACTCAGAATCATTCTTTCTGGAAATATATAGGGGAGGCCTATGTCCAGCAGTGGTCTCACAGGCTGATGATGATGATGACTAGACATTATGGATACATGAAAGGTCACCTTTCATTTTTTTTATTTATATTTTAGAAATTAGAACTCTTTATCATCACCAGAAAGCTATAAAATAATAAATTGTCAATAAGATAACGATTATAGCTAAGCCTGATTTAGGCTGCATATTCCATAGGAGTAATGACTGCTAAACATTAGCTATCTCTTAAAACAATATTATCGGACAACCATATCCCCAATTTACCAACTGCTTTTACTTGACTTTGTATGCGACTTCTGTGTTTAAAGTTAATTATAACACCAGGAAAACCATTCGAACAGTACAATTCGAAGAATTCAATTTGAGTAAACGCGGCGTTTTGGTATAATTAGCGCGAGAAGCTGATATTCGATCAGTCAAAGTCGCACACGGCAACAAGTCCGGGGACTGAATGACCGAAAAATTGCGATTACTTTATTTATCTGTTTGACATCATATCGATAAATCAGTTTCCAAAAAAATCCATATCGAAAAATATTGCGGTACAAAAAAGCTACGATTTTAAACTTGAAAGCCTTAGCGAGCCTTGCCGTGACCGTAATCACTATATAGTATACTAGCGGCCTGTCCCAGCTTCGCATGGGTGGTCATAAATTTTTTGAACATTTTAGGATAAACTTAGACCGTGGGTTCGAGCCTCGCGTCTACTTATTTCATACATTTGCACGCCAGAGAGTGAAATCGCACCCCAGCGTGACCCGTGGACCCGTTAACGTTTTTAATTTCGTCATATCTTTTGAATGGAATGTCCGATTTGAAAAATTTAAGAAGTAATCTATAGGTATTGAAACCTTCTTAATTATGAAAAGATTTATTTGGATAAGGATTAATACCAAGGTACAAATAAAGACCCTTTTCTAGCGGCGGCATTTCAATTATTTTTTTATAATAAAAGAACACTTATTGTGACATAACTATAATAGTTAGACATATGCTGTCGCGACATTTTTTGTAGATGATGACGTGTTCTACAAAATCGTAGTACATTATTTTGTTCTATCATCAATAGTTTTCGCAGCGCACGCGATGTAAGGTTTTTGGATTCCACCTTGGGTTACATTATTGGAGTTTTAGTAAGGATCCCTGATTTTTTTGAAAATATAATATAGCCTATGCTACTCAGGGATAATGTAGCATTCTAATGGTGAAAGAATTTTTGAAATCGGACCAGTAATTTTTGAGCCTATTCGTTACATACAAAAATACAAAGCTTTCCTCTTTATAATATTAGTGTAGATGTAGAAAACAAAGTCGCTTTCTCTGTCCCTATATCCCTATGTATGCTTAAATTTTTATAACTACGCAGCAAATTTTGATGCGGTTTTTTTTTATAGAAAGAGTGATTCAAGAGGAAGGTTTATATGCATAATACAAGCATAATCTCTTAAAGATAACCCACAATAACCGTGCGAAGCCGGGGCGGGTCGCTAGTTATAAATAAAGTCAAGGGGCTTAAAACCTTCAAAGTACTTCTCGCTCTGACATTTTAAAATTTTGAACGACAAACGGCCGGTTTCTGAAAGCCTGATCAAAACTAATCGCATGTCAAGTCACTTGCTATCTCTATAAAGCCTAGAAGAACAGGCAACAAACTTACGGCTTGGTTCCTACCTTTCTTTTGTATGATCCTAAGTATACAAAAGTTCTTTCTCGCCCACTCTACTAAAACACTATCATAATGCTTAGTGTCGAGTCGATGCAGTGTCCATTTACTTTAATGAGGAAACTGGCCCACAGTCAAATTCTTGATTAGTTATGACCGTAATCAAAGTTTGGGACAAACAATTTACTGGCCAGTACAACAGTTTTGACTGGATGTTTTGATGCTTTAGAGTACTTTACCTGCGTCAGCCATCTTGGCATTTTGTCGTTTATCAGAGTACGCTACTTTGTTTTTACTGTCCACTTAACCTTAGTACTATACCTCGAGTCTGAGTTTTGTTTTGTGTTTTTGGTTTTCAATATTGCTCAATAGTCCAGGTTTTGTAAGGAGACATGATAAGCGCCCCTTACCATACATGCTGTGAACTCTTGAATCCATACAAAACCTGGGCTCGAAACCAAATGCTGGTCTACAAGTGGTCCACTGCTTGTTCACTCAGCAAGTTTTATATAGTAAATCCCCGCACGAGAATGGGAGAGGATTCAATTTGAAAAAAACATAAGTAAATACTCTTTCACTTAAAAACTACTAAATGGATTTGAATGAAACTATACATCAAACTATACTTAATACATCAGAAAAACGCATAGGCTACAATTTATAAAGATATTTGTGTGAATTGTCCAAAATATGACGATAAGTGCTATTCTGGTGTGCGCTGCCAAAACCGCTAGAGTTACACATATTATGTACTACGCCACGCTAATATAAGCTACTCGAAATACTAATCCTGCGCAGACGAAGTCGCGGGCATCAGCTAGTTTAAAATAAAATTTTCCCAAAATACACGCAGCGAGTAAAAACTTCAATTGTAAATTATAGCTGTCTTCATGTGTCCACCACTCGAACAAAGATACGGGCGCCGCGCTAGTCTCAACCGTTGCTATTTACTTCTGTTTTATTTAGCCATGTGGAACAAACGATATAAAACCAGGTAAACTAGCAATAACGATACCTCGACGGGAAGCGGGCTATTTCGAACGCAAGTTTACACCCAAACGTCTGTTCAACAGAGCAGTTAATCATTTTGTATGGCGGGTAGGTGAGGTGCTTGTCAGGAGGCAAGGTTAATGTGATCAGTGGTTTATGGGAAAGATCTGGTGTGCTTTTGCCTAAAAGTCAAGTTCTTCATTATATTTTTTTTCATCGAATCGCTCTTCGTATTGTGATACTTTGTAACGTATCAACTAAGTTCTAAAAATCAACGCACTGGTAAATATGACCGGCAGGCCTACTTTAAAACATTCGGAAATGTTTTCGATCGGAAACGTCTTTTTGTTTATAGGCAAACAACACAAGAGCAAGAGAGATACATTCTGAAGTTTATAGTCAGAATCGTTTCCGAGTGTTTAAAAGTCCACTAACTGGTATCTCATGTTTAGGTTTAATGCTCTCATTGGCATCTCGCGTTTAAGGTAACCCGATCAAAAGGGAAGCACATAATTAAATGCTAGAAGAACCAAGACGTAACTTGAAGAACACGTCCAAAACACCTAAAAAGTTCTAAAACATGTGTCGAGTGCTCGAAAAGAGCCTCTTGTGTGCATTTAAATTCCTTTTACCACACTGTTTAGAATAAAACTAAGAGACACTATAAAGAAAGACAAATAAAAACATTGACTTAATCTAGTCTTGATAAATATGTAGCTAGTGTCCAATGTATACGCTTTGCTACAAATCAATTGATTTAGTAATACAAAGTACCTACGCCCTGCCCATATTAGCCAATGGCGCGATGTCGTCACGCCCGCCCTCGATTCCCACTGTTTACCGTCTGACCACCCAGCCCAAACCACATGCTTTTAGGGAAATTTATGAGTTTAATATATTCTGCTCATAATGTATATCATACAAACCTAGTGTTTCACCGTCTGTCTCTGACTCTACTTTAGACTCGTTAAAAACAAGAAAGGATATAACCGATAGCGTTACTCAGGGATTGGGTAACAGTCAAAATCAAAATGCTCTTTATTCTGTACAATCACGAGGATCATTTTGAAACGTCTTATATACTAGGTAAATCTAAATCTATATCCATTATGTAGAAAAAAATTTTTATGAAAGTATTTACAAAATGCAGATAAAACAGTTATGGTGACGACAAGAGCTAATGTGACTCTCGCTCGCACGTTGCGACTTGTTGAAAGATATAAAATCACTAAACTCATTTTTGAAAAATCGCAATCAACCTTTTTGACAAAAACTCAAAAGTTTGCTTTACTAGTTTTTATATCTTTCAACATGTCGAAACGTGCGAGCGAGATTCACATTAGCTCTTGTCTTCGCCTTAATTCAATATTATATTATAATATGTACATTGTAACGAGGATCATACAAAAGAGCGGTAGGAACCAAGCCGTAAGTTTGTTGCCTGTTCTTCTAGGCTTTGGTCGCGTGGAACTGGCACCTAGAGTCACCTAGCTTTAAGACGTTTCAAAGTGATCATTGTGATTGTATTGAATAAATAAATACCTTTTGACTTTGACTTAATCTACACCTTAATAGATGTAATCCATTTCGCTGGTTCTTAGTTATCCGCTAGTTTCAAAGCCCGCGTTTAAACAATGCTCTATAATTTTGGCATCGACCAATATTGATGCAAACCAGCCGAACATAAACATCGGCCTTAAATATTGTGGATTAAAACCAAAATGATTGATAACATGTTTACTCTACACGTTTATCCCTGTTTAATCAAATAAAGCTGACTGTCCGCTAAAGCGCAATATTCGTGCCGGTGTATAACCTGTCTAGGCTTTGCTCGCTGAACTGGCAGTAGATTCACCTGGTATTTAAGACGTTTCAAAGTGATCCTCGTGATTGTACTGAATTAGACCATTTAGATTCAGATTTTTGATTTTGCATAGAACGGATCGTAACTACGAGGTGTACAGCATAAATATTCCCTCTTATTTTTAGGGTTCCGTAACCAAAGGGTAAAACGGGACCCTATTACTAAGACTTCGCTATCCGTCTGTCTGTCTGGCTATCTGTCTGTCTGTCTGTCTGTCTGTCTGTCTGTCTGTCTGTCTGTCCGTCCGTCTGTCACCAGGTTGTATCTCATGAACCGTAATAGTAGACAGTTGAAATTTTCACAGATGATGTACTCGTACTTCTGTTGCCGCTATTACAAAAAATACGAAAAAACTGTTTTTTTTATCGTTTTTATAGATGTTACGGAACCTCAGTCCGACTCGCACTTGGCCGGTTTTTTATATAAATGCTTTCTGCAGTCGCTCGAACTGATAAGACCTTTATTCTTATTGGTCGCTGAGCCCTCCATAAATGACTCATTTTGTTGCCATCTCTTTTTATTGCGATGAAAGTGACAGTCACACGAATATATTTTATAAACTGAAACAGCTTCACAACTTTGATCCCCAGTCACGGTAGATATCCCCTCAAATGTCTTAGTACCAATTACTAACTCCAGATTCTTTGAGGACGTCTAAGGGGGTAATCAGAGGTACGTCCAAACATTACACTTGGCACATACCCACATTTTGCAGTAGTTGGTATTCCATACGTGACGGGTTGCAAGCCCATCGTCGCTGTTAGAATACTAACTGGTTTCCTCACGATGTTAATTTTTTCGATAGGAAAAATCCATTGGTGCACGATCGAATTCGAACCTACGACCTAAGGATCGGAAGGCGGGGTCACTCCCACTTGACCACCGGATCCGCTATAACGTGTCAGGGAATATGAATAAGACAGTATGTAATGTTCTGTCACAGCTTTTTGCGTACAGAGCGCTCAAATCGAAAAGTAATCTAAAAATGCGTTCTGCGCATTGTTCATTGAGAAAAACTGGTTTGTCGCTTTTACTTACCTACGCTTCAGTAGATTGCGGCCTTTTCAGCACTGAAATCCAGAAAGCAAAGGAAAAATGTATTGTGACGTCAGAATGCGTACTTTTAAAACTGTTTTTGTATAGTTTAGAATGTATTTTTGTGCTGAAATCCTACTGGCGCTGACTTTGTGACGTACATGAGCAAAAGTGCATTTTTGAAATTCTTCCTTTGTGTTGACAAAGATTTGTCATCGAATATTTTAGTTTAAAAAGTGGAATTTGAGTGCTCTCAAAACAGAGTTTTTTGGATTATTCCTGGAATCTATTTCAGTTTTTTCTGGTAAGCAATAAATAAAATAAAAATGGAATTAGAAAATACCTGCCTCTATAATAATACTACGTACTTTGTACGTCGTATCGTATTCGAAAACAGTTTCTGGTATTTCGGTATTAACTGCTGTATTATGACCTAATAAAATATGCGTAAACATGGAAGCTTAGATTGAATAATGTAGGAGTCTTGACGTATGTTTAGTAGGAATGGCACTAAATGATATACATAAACACATTTCAATTATCAGGCTATCAGAGCCGAGGTTTAGCAAAATAATCATTTCAACTTCGTACCAAACGTTTCAATGAAGAGCTCTTTGTGAAGGGCTCATCCGGGGAAGTAGATGCACTACCACCATGCCTATTTCTGCCGTCGAGAAAGGTATGTTAAGATAGTTTGGGCATGTGGAGAGGATGGATGAAAGGAGATTAACGAAACAGGTGCATCAGGCGAGCGTAAATGGGACTGTTGGGAGGGGAAGACCTAGGCGGAAGTATCCCGATCAGATAGCAGACGTTCTAGAGAAGGGCCAGGTCAAGAGTACCCTAAACCGACGTTATGAGAGTGAATGAAGCGAAAGAGGTATGTAAGGACCGTAGCAAGTGGAAATCCGTGGTCTCTGCCTACCCCTATGGGAAAGAGGCGTGATTTTATGTATGTATGTAAGCAGATTGCTGTTTCGTTTTGAAGGGTGTGGTTGTTTTTAAAGCATCGTAGGGCACGTTCCTATTGTGCGTGACTTATGAGGCAATTCTTAATAGGCGATGGTTACCGCTTAACATCAGGTAGGCCACCTGCTTGTTCATGATGGAATAAGGAGATTGATCTCGTAAAATAAATGGTACCGACATTATTTAGTCATTGAAATCGTGATTAATTATTCTGAATCGTCTTACAAAGTCTGATACATCAATGTATGGCCAGTATCTACAAATATACGAGCAGTAGGATCGGCGTAAAATATAGCTATCCAGTTTGAAACAATTGTGCCTTGCGTTGGTTTTGGGTTACTGGTCACACCTTCTTTTTTTTGTTGTCTATTTTGACCAATAGAGAGTTTTATTACAATCAGGTAAAGTGGCATTTTTAGTACTTGACCAGCCTCACGAAATACGTAGGTCCTATTGGTCTTTAAAAACAAAAGAAAACGAGCAAGCCGGGTGTGGCAATCGGTCACTTCACAGAAAAATCACCCTTAAGGTGGTTAAGCATATCTTACGCCCATGGTACATGTAAAACGTTATTTTTCTCGCTAAAACTCGAGAACGGCTGGGCCGATTTAGCTGATTTTGGTTTTGAAATGTTTGTCGTAGTCCAGGGAAGGTTTAAACGGTGAGAAAATATGGAAAAAATACGAGGATGATAGTAAAAACAACAATTTCATTTTCCCATATAAACTGTTCTACCTAAAGCGAAGGGAGAGTTTCAATGTCGTTAGGATAGGTGATACGAAGTACACCGGGTCATCTAGTTTTAAATAAAATCAAACCAAAACTGTCTTTATGCTGGCCCGCAGGTTCGCACATTGCTCAGGTGAGGTAAAAATAACACTGTTTAAATCATTCTGTCAATCATTTTACACAAGCGGCCTGTGGAGTAGTTTTAACAAATCGTCCCTCAGCGCCTTACGCGTCCTCTACAATAACATGTTCAGGGTGTTGTTGGGGCTACCCAGATTCTGCAGTGCGTCTGGCATGTTTGCTGATGCGCATGTCAATGACTTTCACGCCATGATGCGTAACAAAATAGCATCCATCAAGCACAGAATGTTGGCTAGCCCCAACAAGATACTCAGGATATTGGCTGGCAGATGGGACAGTCCATTGCAGTTTCACTGGGTGTCTGCACTTATTAACCCGAATGCCAGTCAAGTTTATTACATTAACTAAACAGTGTTCCTACCTACTTCATGTTAGTTTTAAATTGTTTGATTATTATGTGTTATTTTTAAGTTTGTATGGATCTATGACATCTGAAATAAATAAATTTTAATTTTTTAATTTAATTTATTCTATAAACCATAAGGATCACCTTTGAAATCTACTAGGTGAATCTAGGTAAGAACCAGTTTTCACCGAATTATATGCAATGTTCCAATGAATGATTCCGATTTTTTTCTGTTCAATAATTTATACAGTGCCACTACTCTCAAACGGTCATGCCAGTTTCTTCACAATGTTTCTTCATTGTGAAGAAATCGGCATTTCGTAGAACATCAAACATGTGTCAAGTGCTCCATCGGAGCTAATTTGAGGCGCGCTTCACCACACTGTTTCGAAATAAATTAGTCACACTAGAAAAAGAAGAAGAAGAAGCAAAACCAAAGGTGAAAATTAAA
Organism: Chloroclysta siterata; assembly: GCA_932294275.1. Classification (NCBI taxonomy): domain Eukaryota; kingdom Metazoa; phylum Arthropoda; class Insecta; order Lepidoptera; family Geometridae; genus Chloroclysta; species Chloroclysta siterata. The sequence goes on along the minus strand of OW028592.1, from coordinate 7,525,024 downwards.
GCTTAACACGGGCAATGCTTCATTGCCACTCCGTATCCTTCAACGCGATTTCCATTTTCACGCTGTTAATCGTCGCACGCGCAACTAACGTTGTTATTTTAACGCACTTGGCAGTAAGTTTGCAACTTTGGTTTAAATTTACACCGCTGCAATTGTAAATATTTTACAGTTGTTTTGTTTTGATGTGTGTGTAATTTTCAATTTTGCAAAGGTGAACTTTCCATACACAAGATGGAATAATATTTTCAACAATTTATAACATTAAGTAACTATAGTTAAACTACCAATGCTTTGTGAATACTAAAGAACTTTACTACTACTAGTGGTAACAGCCCCTCTTTCCGATACTAGGGTCGTGGGTTCAAAACCGGTCGTGCACCAATGAGTTTTTCTGTTCATAAATGTATGTGCAGTACTGCAGTACAGTGCCAGTACTCTCAAACGGCAAAGGAAAACATCGTGAGGAAACCGGCATGTCTTTAGAAATTAAAAAGTTCTTAAAAAATGTGTCAAGTGCTCGAAAAAAGCCTCTTTCATCAACTTTAAATCCTTTCACCACACTGTTTCCAAAAAACTAGTGACACAATAAGAAGGAACTTAATAAGAATTAAGTTAAATTTTATTTTCAAGCGTCAGCGAACGTCCGTTTCTATCGTCAAGTATTTTAAATTCACTGAAAAATTAAAATTAGGAATATATTTTTGAAATTGTTCCAGTAGTTAACTTTGCTGTATTAGCAAAGTAAACAGCTCGATCAATTTTTAAACAGGTCAAATAATAAGGTAAAGTTATAAATAAAAAGAAATAAACAAACGTTGTCCAATGTGATAAGAAGTAATGGGTTTCAATTGACAGTCTCAGCGGGACATTATCTGTGGAGTCTAGAGCTCCCCGTAGAGTTTATGGTGATAAAATTATCGTAAACACACAGATATCGGTAGCCACTTAAAATAGTATAGTTCCCAATGAAATAGTTCTCGAAAATGAAAAAGGTTTACAATGAGTGCCAATTCCAGTGCCAGGTGGCACTTCACTTCGCTAAGCGGTATTCGCGTTTTTATTTACTCGTGTATTTGCGTTTTGTCTATTCGAGTCAAATCTAGGGTCACTAGTCACTACACATTGTCGTTTTTGGGAAAATACGACAAATACGCGAATACCAATGATGAGAAGTGTCACCTCACAGGCTCGGTACCTCAGAATCCAATATTATAGAGGATGATGACGGTGGGCTAGTCACTTATGGAGTACCAACAACTACAAATGCAATATTTTGGCGTACTTCTGGCTATCCCTAAGACATCCTCAAAGAATTTACGTTAGTACATGGTACTAAGAGATCTGAGGTGTTATCTACCTGACCTGGGGATCAAAAGTCTCGAAGCTGTGTCAGTTTCAGTTGTTTCCGTTCCTATGTCAAGAGTTACGTTATCAACAACCAATTTCTAAGCTCCAATTGACTTTTTTTTTTTTTTACATTTGATAGGTAAAACGTTTGACCGCAATCTCACCTGATGTTAAGTGACGTTGCGGTCTACGATGTGACACGCTTACCTAGAAGATACCTATTCACTCGTCTCTTGAAATCGTCCAAATTATAGGCATTCGGAAAAACGGACTCTTTGGCTGTTCGCATTATAAAAGTAGAAGCAAAGCGCTTTGTGCGGGCAGTAGGTATGTCAACCATGAATGGATGTCTCGCTTCCGTACGTCTGGTAGTCCGATGGTAGAACGGGCATGCGGGGGAACCAAGTCGTCCTGTATATTATTTTTTATTTGTCTTGACTATTTATGTGAATTTGCAAAAGTTCTGGGGTCTTCAGATAGACCCGCGCCTGGCGCAGTACCTCACGAACTTCTTGTCCAATTGACCTTAAGCAGTTATCCTGTGTATTATTTTTGAATTTTCTTGACTCTTTATGCGAATACGCGGAAGACCTGGGGCCTCAAATAGACCAGCGCCTGGCGCAGTACCTCACGAACTTCTTGTCCAATTTACCTTAGGCAGTTATCCTGTGTATTATTTTTGAATTTTCTTGACTCTTTATGCGAATACGCGGAAGACCTGGATTCCTCAAATAGACCCGCGCCTGGCGCAGTACCTCACGAACTTCTTGTCCAATTGACCTTAGGCAGTTATCTTGCATATTATGTAATTCTCTTGACTATTTATGTGAATTCGCAGAAGTTCTGGGGTCCTCAAATAGACCCGCGCCTGGCGCAGTACCTCACGAACTTCTTGTTCGGCTCGGGACAGGACAAGGCGGCGACGGTGGATTTCAACCGTTTCGCCGAGCTCTACGTTTACAATGTAAGAGGTAAGTTCTTATTCTAAATACACCTCGATTGACAAGTCCATTGTTTCGATTATTTATTAGGCGCATCTAGTAATCATTTAAAAACGTCAACACCGACGAATGCCCTTTGTGTTTAAGAGTAGTAGAACTCTTTATGAAAAACTCGTCCGGGGAAGCGCCTATTCCTGCCGCCCAGTAGCGTTGCTGTTTTTTGGTTTGAAGAGTTTGGCTGCCAGTAAAATTACAGGCACATGAGTATGCCTCAAGTTAAGTCAAAGTCTAAGTCAAAGTCAAAAGGTTATTATTCAATAAAATCACAAGGATCACTTTGAAACGTCTTAAAGCTAGGTGACTCTAGGTGCCAGTTCCACGCGACCAAAGCCTAGAAGAACAGGCAATAAACTTACGGCTTGGTTCCTACCGTTCTTTTGTATGATCCTTTTACAAAGTAATAAAATACAATATTGAAGTTTAGTGAGGCGTAGGCATACAGAAAAAGGTAATGAAATTGAAGGATGCAGGGCAGTGCATCGTAGGGCACGTTCACATCGTGCGTGACTTGCTAGGCAATGTTTTGTTATAGGGGATGGTTAGCACTTAACAACAGGTGGGCCATCACCATCAACTTTTTCCATCACGAGTAGTATATAAAAAATACGTTGAGTTTCGCGGGTGTTTTGAGTCAAAGCCTCGTTCAGAATATGAAGTTTTTAAAAGCATGTGCTTTGTTGATAAAATAGTCTGCCCTGTTTTTTTTTTTTTTTTATACAACCAGCTGGTGGAACAAGCAGATGGCCCACCTGATGTTAAGTGGTAACCATCACCTATAACAAAGCATTGCCTCGTAAGTCATGCACGATAGGAACGTGCCCTACGATGCACTGCTCTGCGGCCATCAACTTGAGGCATACAGATGTTAAGCCTCATGTGCCTGTAATTACACCGGCAACCACACTCTTCAAACCGAAACACAGCGTTGCTGCTTGGCGGCAGAAAAAGGCGTGGTGGTAGTACTTCCCCGGACGAGCCCTTCACAAAGAGCTCTACTACTCTTAAAAGCATGTGGTTTGTTGATAAAATAGTACAGTCTGCTCTGTTCGCCGAGCGCAAAATGTTTTTCAACAATAATAATAGAATAAGGAATTCTATATTTATGGTGCACAGGAACCGTGGACGAGCGACTACTAGTCACATACAATTGCCTAGGAAAAGATTACAGTGAAGAAGTTGAGTTGCCTTATCAGCTATTAAAAGAAGTAAGTACTTTTTTAATTTTCGTAATTGTATCTTCTAGGGGAAATTATTTTTTTTAGTGCCAAAATTCCTATTTCTCGGTACATCAAATTTATTATTCTTTCTTTGTAGATCCTGGAAAATAGATCTTTAACCCTCTCTAATACTCAAGTTTCCGCGATCTTCACAATATCGCCTGCCTCCAACCTTTGGTCTGTCGCAACTGTTGGTCGTCCTTTTTCCGTTCTCTAAAGGCATTCATTGAAGCCTGCAATGACGTCCGAATAATATATCTTATTTGAGTGCTTTTGCGTCGTAGGGTACGTTCCTATTGTGCGAGCGAGGCAATAGGTGATGGTTACCACTTAACATCAGGACCATCTGCTTGTGCAATCAGCAAGAATTATAAAAAAAGTGTCTTAATGTATGATTTGATTCGTTCCAGTTTTGCGAAAGCATAGCGTCAACATACATCAAGATCCTAAAGTCGTCTTCCTCTCGACGGGCGCATACGTGGATCGAGAAGGGTTTCAAAGGGCGCGCGTGCCATGTTCAAGCGTTAGGCGAAGCATTGGCTGCCAGCGTTGGGGACCCCGACTCGCCACAGAACCACTGTACCAGTCAGCAGCTTGGAAAATGGTGAGTTGGTTGATAGTTTATTTGGAATCAGTAGGCTGATCACGAATGAATTTCGACATTTGGCGCGTTAACGCACAAACATAAAATCACGCCTGTTACCCATAGGGGTAGACAGAGACCACGGATTTCCACTTGCTACGATCCTGACATACCTCTTTAGCTTCATTCACTCTCATAACATTCTTCATACATGCTCGTCGGTTTAGGGTACTCTTGACCTGGCCTTTCTCCAAAATGACCGTTATCTGATCCAGATACGTTCGCCGAGGTCTTCTCTCCAAGATAGCTGCACTGAATTAGTTTCAGTAGTTTGATCACCACTCAATTTATTTTCTGAGGTTGTCTCAAAGTCAAATTCAAAAGGTATTTATTCATTAAAATCAAAAGGATCACTTTGAAACGTCTTAAAGCCAGGTGACTCTAGGTGCCAGTTCCACGCAACCAGCCTACAAGCCTAGAAGAACAGGCAACAAACTTACGGCTTGGTTCCTACCGCTCTTTTGTATGATCCTTGTTACAATGTAGGTATTATAATACAATATTGAAGCTCCAGAATGGTGCCAATCGAACACAGGATCGAGTGAGGGTTAGTTAGTCAGAAGTTACACTGTTATGGTAATAATCCTTGACGCAAAGAATTCACAAGTAGAGAATCGCGGACGTTTTAGTAATTAAACAAAAAAGCACCGTGTCTGCACTGTAACATAAAGAGAGCCAAGGAGAGTAGTATGGCTCTTTGTGAAGGGCTCGTCCGGGGAAGTACTACCACCACGCTTTTTTCTGCCGCCAAGCAGCGTTGATGTGTTTCGGTTTGAAGAGTGTGGTCGCCGGGGTAATAACAGGCACATGAGGCTTAATATCTGTATGCCTTAAGTTGATGGACGCAGGGCAGTGCATCGTAGGGCACGTTCCTATCGTGACATACGAGGCAATGCTTTGTTATATTTATTTGCCAATTATCTGATCCCTAACAATTGATTATAATATATTTTCAGGTTACAATACAACACACTTCTGAAGCAGTTAGCGGAGTTGGTGTTTATAAATCTGTACGGCATCAACAAGAAGCAGGGCGATGAGAGTCCGCAGCCGCTGCCAGCGTCCATGCCTTCGCTGTTGCCCGTTCCTGATGGTGAGTTATTCTTACACATTAAAGTACTATAACTATATAGGGTGTTAAAAATACCAATTCAGGGTTTCTATTGATGGGTAGGTACTTTAGCCCCCTGAAGTTTTTTTTTACACCCTATATTTTACTGTAGGGCTAAGCTCTCATTGCTTCATGGCTTTTATATTAAAATGGCCTGTCTACATCAATTCTAACGTGTACAATCTTCTAATATAAAAAAAACATGCTTATGTTTAGATGATTAAATATTTGATTAAAAGACGTTTGCTCAATAAATATAGTATAATAGCACAATGGTTAACTGAAAGAATTTGGTAACTAGCCTTAAGTTGGCCAATTTGCTTCTGTGCAATAAATATTTCTTGTCCGGTTTCGGATCTAATGATAGTAATGAGAGTAGTTTCAAAGAAATATCTCTAAATGTTGAATAATAGCTAGCTGATTCTAGCTTCTGATAATTTCAAGGGTAGTAGAGCTCTTTGTGTGTGGCTCGTCCGGGGAAGTACTACCACCACGCCTTTTGCTGCCGCGAAGCAGCAACGCTGTGTTTCGGTTTGAAGAGTGTGGTTTCCGGTGTAATTACAGGCACATGAGGCTTAACATCTGTATGCCTCAGGTTGATGGACGCAAAGCAGTGCATCGTAGGGCACGTTCATATCGTGCGTGACTTACGAGGCAACGCTTTGTTATAGGTGATGGTTACCACTTAACATCAGGTCATTCGTTTGTTCCATCAGCAAGTTATTTATTTATTCATTTACAATATTTATTTGTGTACATAGGTTCTTAAGATAAAAAGAAGGTTCAACATGAGCCTGTTAGCATTATATTAAAAACAAAAAAAAAATTAAACTAGTAGTTCGCCCCGAACTGAGATCTCGTGATGCGACCCGATGAACGCATCAAAAGTTTGAGACGGTAGTAGTCAGAGGCAAGTCCAAACATTATCTTTGGCCTTTTTTCTGACTACCGCCTACTAACTTGGTATGGTTACCAAGTTTCAACTCTATTGGCCTATTTATTGAAGAGTTCCGTTGAACAGACCTTGGCTCCATCATCAGACCTGGTCGTCGTCACCATTTTATGAGAACTGAGTACCTCCTTAATTTATTTCAAGAAAAAAAAATAAGATAAATCAAAGGAACTGGCCGACCAGTAGAAAAACCTTGATGTCAACGAAACTCTTAGAGATGGGAGCTCTTGGATCGCTGGTTATCTTAATTTAACTTTTTAAATTTTATCCCGAAAACCGAGCGACCCAAAAAAAAAGTACAAATTGTTTTGGAATGTCCAAACAAAGCCCTTTCATATGGCATGTAACTTGATTTTTTTATGTAACTTTTTTTATTTTTGCCCTCGTAAAAAACCCCATATCTCAAAAACCCTTCATCCGATTTTACTCATATACTTACCAGTAAATTTCTCAAGTACAAGCTAGCGACATATCAAATTTCATGCAGATCGGATCAACGGTTCTAAAGTTATCGCCAGACAAACATACATACATACATACATACATACATACATACATACATACATAAAATGCCAAATCGCCCAAGTTGAAACTAAGATCTTCGTTCGCTTCGCTCACTCGATCAAAAATGGTGTTTCAAGGTTTGGACGCGATGCCTGACTACCCCGCATTTATCGACCTCGCGCACATAGTGTGGCTAAACAGTCACCTGCCTCAGAAGCATCAAAATAAATGGAGGTTTCTGTTTTCATCTCACATACACGGGGAGAGCTTTTCTACTATGGCGGGTAAGGAAATCTTGCTTTTATTATTGAATAAATAAGTCAATTATTGGTAATTAGTACCATAGGTGAATACTTGGCTCAAAAAAATATTGACGTTGAGCTAGTGCTCTCAAACGGTGACGGAAAACATCGTGAGGTAAACAGTTAGTATTTTAACAGCGGCGATGGGCTTGCAACCTGTCACGTATGGAATACCAACTACTGAAAAATGTGTGTGAAATACAACCAACCGTAATTTACACCAAATGTATTATTTGGACGTACCTGTGACTATCCCCCATAGAAATCTTACTACTACCTATTGCAAAATGTGGATATGTTCCTAAGGCGAAATTCAGACGTTTGAATACCCCTTAGAAATCCTCAAAGAATCGTTGAGTTGGTTCTTGGAACTAAGACATCTGAGGTGATATCTATCATTCGCATGCCTGGTTTCCTCACAATGTTTTCCTTCACCATTTTTTTTTTTTGCAATAAAGTTTTATTTATTTTTATTTATGTGCGCAATGCCAGTGCTCTTAAACGGTGAAGGAAAACATCGTGAGGCAACCAGTTAGTATTCTAACAGCGGCGATGGGCTTGCAACCTGTCACGTATGGAATACCAACTACTGCAAAATGTGGGTATGTGCCAAATTTAATGTTTGGACGTACCTCTGACAACCCCCCTTAGACGTCCTCAAATAATCTGGAGTTAGTACTTGGTACTAAGAGATCCGAGGGGATATCTACCGTGCCTGGGGATGAAAGTCGTGAAGCTGTTTCAGTTTTTTGAAGTTTTATTTTTATTTTTCTTATAATTTGATTTCCAGGTCGAATAATAGACCAAGGGCCCTCGATCATAATAATTGAAGATAACAGCGGGTACATATTCGGCGGCTACGCCCCCGCCGCGTGGGCGATCGGCCCCAACTTCACCGGTAGCGACGATTCCTTCCTCTTCACCGCGTCTCCGAAACTGAGGGTGTACCAGGCGACGACTTATAACAACCACTATCAGTATATGAACCATCATACCAAGACGCTGCCTAATGGGTTGGTGAGTATTTTAATGGTTTACATCTCTCATGTTCGGTAAGTAGGTCTTATTACCTCCAAATGGGGCTTGTAGGTGACTAATTAGCGCTCTAGGGTAATAATGTAGCTAGAAAAGCCCTAGGGCGGTAAGTAATTTAAAAAAACACTTCTTTCTTTCAAAAAGTTCGCGTACATCTAACCATCATACTGGCAATAGACATCATGCATTCAGCCCAATGACCAAAGAGGTCGCTTTGCTATTCAGCCTTGTCTTCGCATGAGTATAATAGTATAATTTTAAATATCGAACGGTGAAGCTCAATTTTGATCTTGAAAAATAAAATTAAAAAGTTCTTTACTTGATTCTTTTTAATGAAAAAAAGCGGGAATAGAAAACTTTTACTTTAAATATTGTGTGTTCTTGTAATGCCGGTTTTTTTCTACTTACCTCACAATCGAGATGTAAAGCAGAATAGTTAGCTCGGGTGTAAGCACCAATTGCACCCTCGAACTATAGGCGCCCTCGCTGCGCTCGTGCCCCTAAATATCTCGGGCTGCAATTGATGCCTTACAGCCCTTGGCTACTAATCTACTATTATTTATTTATTAGATTACTTCAATATTATACAATCTTAGTGCCTATTTCACCTTATCGGAATACATTATCCGTCAGATAAAAATATCCTTCACGGCTCAGTTGGTAGTAGCTATGACGATCATACAAAAGAACGGTAGGAACCAAGCCGTAAGTTTGTTGCCTGTTCTTCTAGGCTTTGGTCGCGTGGAACTGGCACCTAGAGTCACCTAGCTTTAAGACGTTTCAAAGTGATCCTTGTGATTTTATTGAATATATACCTTTTGACTTTGACTTTGACTCTGCCTTCTGCGCCGTAGGCCGCGGGCTCGATCCCCAGCGAGAACAAACATTTGTGTGTTGAACATAGATGTTTGTTCTCTGTCTGGGTGTTATTATATATTATAAGTATGTATTTACAAAAAAAAAGTATGTAGGTATGTAATATATCAGCTATAAGCACCTATTTGTAATTCTGTAAAACACAAGATGTTTAATAAATAAATGAATATTTAATAAATAAATATCTGGTTCCCATATTACAAGCTTTGCCTTGGTTTGGGGCTAGATAGTGCTGTGAGAAAAGTCCACCAATATTTATTATGATTATACCTGTTATTAAATATACCTGTTTTGTAAGATTTCAAAAAAGCGAGGTGGTAGTACTTTCCAAAGTAGTGTAATGTGTAGTAAGTAGTGTACGTTGCGCAGGATTAGTCACACAATATCTTTATAAATTGTAGCCTTTTTCTGCCGCCAAGCGGCGTTACTGTGTTTCGGTTCAAAGAGTGTGATTGCCGGCGAAATTACAGGCACATGAGGCACATGTACAATTTTTTTTACATGCATACCTCAACTTGCTGGACGCAGGGCAGTGCATCGTAGGGAATGTTCATATGAGTGACTTACGAGGCTTTGTTATGTCTTAGGTGTATTCAATAATATAGTATACTAGTGGCTTCCCGCGGCTTCGCACGCGTTGAAATGATTGAGCCACAAACATCCAAACATCGTAACTTTCGCATTGATTTGTATATTATTAGGGTAGGATTTTAAATACCTACGTAGGTATAAGAGATACCTATAGGCGTTCATTACCTATATTAGGTAGGTAGGTATAGGTACTGAGTTTAGCACAAACATGACAAATAGGTACAACAAATACAACCTTACACGGAAAATATGTACTTATTTGTACCACAATAAATGATTTAAAATCACGTTTTTAAAACTACCCCTGCAAAGTAAAACTACCTCCTGAACAAATAAGTACATATTTTCCGTGTAAGGTTGTCTTTGTTGTATTTGGCATGTTTTTGAGACTCAGTACCTATACCTACCTACCTAATATAGGTAATGAACGCCTATAGGTATCTCTTATACCTACGTAGGTATTTAAAATCCTACCCTAATAATATACAAATCAATGTGAAATTTACGATGTTTGGATGTTTGTGGCTCAATCACGGCACCACTTCAACGCGTGCGAAGCCGCGGGAAGCCACAAGTAATACATATACATATTTTATGCATGAAAGACATCCTTTAAATGTAAGCTAGGGTAACAATCCGTTGATCTTTTAATTTAAGAGGCATAGTACAAGGGAATTATTTTTAAAGCGGGATCATTAATTTGTAAAAAAAAGGATACAATTAATAGCTGTACGATTTGCAGTTGTCATGAATAAATCCACTTTAATTTAAATTAATCAATTAAGTTTGTAAATTAAATCCTCTTTAGTGTGTTATGATACTGAAAAATGTGGGTAAATGGACGTACCTTCGAGACATCTTCACATCCTCACATGCTCCCATGCTCACATGCTCACATGCTCACATGCTCACATGCTCACATGCTCACATGCTCACATGCTCACATGCTCACATGCTCACATGCTCACATGCTCACATGCTCACATCCTCACATGCTCACATGCTCACATACTCACATGCTCACATGCTCACATGCTCACATACTCACATCCTCACATGCTCACATGCTCACATCCTCACATGCTCACATGCTCACATGCTCACATGCTCACATACTCACATCCTCACATGTGAGCATGTGAGCATGCTCAAATGCTCACATGCTCAAATGCTCACATGCTCACATGCTCACATGCTCACATGCTCACATGCTCACATGCTCACATGCTCACATGCTCACATGATCACGTGCTCACATGCTCACATGCTCACATGCTCACATGCTCACATGCTCACATGCTCACTAACTCACATGCTCACATGCTCACATGCTCACATGCTCACATGCTCACATGCTCACATACTCACATCCTCACATGTGAGCATGTGAGCATGCTCAAATGCTCACATGCTCAAATGCTCACATGCTCACATGCTCACATGATCACGTGCTCACATGCTCACATGCTCACATGCTCACATACTCACAAGTCGAGTCGAGCCTCAAGCATAGACATAAGCAGAGCTTTGATTCTAGAACGCTGCTTGAGGCTCGATTCTTTGATTGGAGATCACGTGAGTTTTACATATTCTGAAACGTCGCTCAGACCGATAAACTTTGAGCTTGAGCAGATAAACTATCTGTCACTTTTCAAAGAAAAACGAGACCGATGCTCAAGCAGGGTCGCGCGCGACCACGCTTGAGCATGATTTCGCCTTGCTTGTTGCTTGGATGTGATTAAACATTTGGCAGTGTTTTGTACCCTTTGCAGGGGTAGTTTTAAAATATTGAAAACGTGATTTTAAATAATTTATTGTGGAGTATATTTACTTCAAGTTTGAAATCAATCTCACTACGCGTTAATAACTCCCATACAAACTTTATTTATTTATTTATTTATTAAAACTTTCACACAAAATAATGTAGTGCTAGGACTTAATGCTAATAGCATTGTCTACCAGTCATCCTGGGCGTGCAAAAAGATGGTGAGGAAGGTGTGGCGTGAAAACTGTTTTATTTTAGGTAGGTAATATTTTAAAACTATAAATAATAGAGGGAAAAAGCATATATAAATATATATTTAAACCTACGTAAGAAGCTATTTTAATAAGAAATAATAATAATAAATATACCAATAATAATAATAAATAAAATAAATAGGGGATACCATTAAACCCTAACTATATATGATACAACATATTATAATAATATACTTAACGTGATAAACTTATATTGATATAGATAGTGACAGGAATTTATTAAGAAGATAGTAGGTAGCAGTCAGTTCGGAGAGGTAAACTTATTTAAGTTTGTTATTAACGGTTTGTTATTAACATGTGAGCATGTGAGCATGTGAGCATGTGAGTTAGTGAGCATGTGAGCATGTGAGCATGTGAGCATTTGAGCATGTGAGCATGCTCAAATGCTCACATGCTCAAATGCTCACATGCTCACATGCTCACATGCTCACATGCTCACATGCTCACATGCTCACTAACTCACATGCTCACATGCTCACATGCTCACATGCTCGACTCGACTTGTGAGTATGTGAGCATGTGAGCATGTGAGCATGTGAGCATGTGAGCATGTGAGCATTTGAGCATGTGAGCATTTGAGCATGCTCACATGCTCACATGCTCACATGCTCACATGCTCACTAACTCACATGCTCACATGCTCACTAACTCACATGCTCACATGCTCACATGCTCACATGCTCACATGCTCACATGCTCACATACTCACATCCTCACATGTGAGCATGTGAGCATGCTCAAATGCTCACATGCTCAAATGCTCACATGCTCACATGCTCACATGATCACGTGCTCACATGCTCACATGCTCACATGCTCACATGCTCACATACTCACAAGTCGAGTCGAGCCTCAAGCATAGACATAAGCAGAGCTTTGATTCTAGAACGCTGCTTGAGGCTCGATTCTTTGATTGGAGATCACGTGAGTTTTACATATTCTGAAACGTCGCTCAGACCGATAAACTTTGAGCTTGAGCAGATAAACTATCTGTCACTTTTCAAAGAAAAACGAGACCGATGCTCAAGCAGGGTCGCGCGCGACCACGCTTGAGCATGATTTCGCCTTGCTTGTTGCTTGGATGTGATTAAACATTTGGCAGTGTTTTGTACCCTTTGCAGGGGTAGTTTTAAAATATTGAAAACGTGATTTTAAATAATTTATTGTGGAGTATATTTACTTCAAGTTTGAAATCAATCTCACTACGCGTTAATAACTCCCATACAAACTTTATTTATTTATTTATTTATTAAAACTTTCACACAAAATAATGTAGTGCTAGGACTTAATGCTAATAGCATTGTCTACCAGTCATCCTGGGCGTGCAAAAAGATGGTGAGGAAGGTGTGGCGTGAAAACTGTTTTATTTTAGGTAGGTAATATTTTAAAACTATAAATAATAGAGGGAAAAAGCATATATAAATATATATTTAAACCTACGTAAGAAGCTATTTTAATAAGAAATAATAATAATAAATATACCAATAATAATAATAAATAAAATAAATAGGGGATACCATTAAACCCTAACTATATATGATACAACATATTATAATAATATACTTAACGTGATAAACTTATATTGATATAGATAGTGACAGGAATTTATTAAGAAGATAGTAGGTAGCAGTCAGTTCGGAGAGGTAAACTTATTGATCGAGTGAGCGAAGCGAACGAAGATCTTAGTTTCAACTTGAGCGATTTGGCATTTTATGTATGTATGTATGTATGTATGTATGTATGTATGTATGTTTGTCTGGCGATAACTTTAGAACCGTTGATCCGATCTGCATGAAATTTGATGTGTCGATAGCTTGTACTTGAGAAATTTACTGGTAAGTATATGAGTAAAATCGGATGAAGGGTTTTTGAGATATGGGGTTTTTTAAGGGGGCAAAAATAAAAAAAGTTACAGAAAAAAATCAAGTTACATGTCATATGAAAGGGCTTTGTTTGGACATCCCAAAACAATTTTTACTTTTTTTTTGGGACGCTCGGTTTTTGAGATAAAATAATAAAAGTTAAATTAAGATAACCAGCGATCCAAGAGCTCCCATCTCTAAGAGTTTCGTTGACATCAAGGTTTTTCTACTGGTCGGTCAGTTCCTTTGCTTTTTCTTAATTTTTTTTCTTGAAATACATTAAGGAGGTACTCAGTTCTCATAAAATGGTGACGACGACCAGGTCTGATGATGGAGCCAAGGTCTGTTCAACGGAACTCTTCAATAAATAGGCCAATAGAGTTGAAACTTGGTAACCATACCAAGTTAGTAGGCGGTAGTCAGAAAAAAGTCCAAAGATAATGTTTGGACTTGCCTCTGACTACTACGTACTCAAAGTTTTGATGGGTTCGTCAGGTCGCATCACGAGATCTCAGTTCGGGGCGAACTACTAGTTTAAGTTTGTTGAGGAGATGTTCTCGTACCAGTCTTTTGAAAGAGTCTCTGGAGTCAGACTGCTTAATAGATAGATAGATAAACTTTGACATCCCTTTGCACACTTATTAAGGGTAGTTTTAAAAAACTAAAAATGCCTTTCCTATTTTTTTGCCTTAAAGTACATGTACTCCAAGTTTCAAGTTTGTAGGTTCAAGGAATACCTGCTATTTTTCATGCAAACGTTTTCAACCCTTTTACAGCCTTAGAAGTTGAATTTCCAAAAATCCCTTCTTAGTACACCTTTATTACGCCATAAGACCTATGTACCCTTCAAACTTCAAGTCTCTAGAACCAGCGGTCAAAAAACTCCCATACAAACTTTGACATCCCTTTGCACACTTATTAAGGGTAGTTTTAAAAAACTAAAAATGCCTTTCCAATTTTTTTGCCTTAAAGTACATTTACTCTAAGTTTCAAGTTTGTAGGTTCAAGGAATACTATTTTTCATGCAAACGTTTTCATCCCTTTTTACACCCTTAGGGGTTGAATTTCCAAAAATCCCTTCTTAGTACACCTCTACGCCATAAGACCTACGTACTCCTCAAATTTCAAGTCTATAGGGCCAGCGGTTTAGGCTGTGCGTTGTCTATATGTCAGTCAGTCAGTCAGTCAGTCAGTCAGTCATTCAGTCAGTCAGGACTTTGATTCTTATAGTATTAGAGATTTTTAAATTGTGGAAATGTGCATGCGAGAAATTGATTAGCGGTCGTCATCCTCTCAACCTCTTAATAGAGTAAGAATGGTAATGTTATAATGTTGTTTGAAACCACTCATCCACTGTATTTCTATTTGTAGCTTCGTGTACTATTGAAATGTATTTGCAGGTATATGTTTGTGTCAGGTGTAATTCTTTTAACAGTTTTTTTTCCCCACCGTGTAACTTTGCGTTTGTTAATTTGTAACTTTTTATTTTTAATAATAGCACGCCAACATCATTTTCTATCTTTAAGGTTGGCAGGTAGAAAATGATTATAGCATTAAGCCCACCTTTTGTACACTTGAATTTTTATGTTTTGTGCAATAAAGTATTAAATAAATAAATAAAATAAATTGTATGGTGATTAATAAAATAAATAAGTATTTGTTTCCCTTCCAGCTAATGGGCGGGCAGTTCGAATTCGGCGGCATCTGGGTAAACGCGGACCCCTTCGGTGAGGGATCCTCCTCGGAGTCCTGCAGCACCTTCCGAGGGTACAAGCGGCTCAGCAAGGAGCCTACCTTCAGGATCCGGAGTCTGGAGGTGTGGGGTGTCGGAGACAAACCTCTGACGATGAAGGATTCTGTAAGTACTCAGTTAAAATATATTGGTGGACTTTCCACACAGCACTACCCAGCACTATCTACTTATAATGCGAACAGCCAAAAAGTGGAATTACAGGCGCCCGTTTTTCCGAATGCCTATAATTTGGATATTTTCAAGAGACGAGTGATAACCTTTAACTAACCTTTTACTGGAAATAAATATTTTTATTATTTTATTATTATTCGAAAGATTTACGTTCGCATTGCCATTACTTTGAAGCAGTAAAGGAAAACACCGTTAGGAAACCAGCTAGTATTCTAGCAGCGGCGATAGGTTTGCTACCTGTCACATATGGAATACCAACGCAAAATATATGGATGCCCATTTTGACATCCTCCTCATCTCATCATGAATAATCTTGTAGGTACTAAAGGGATAACTACCGTGCCTGGACTAGGTTATTTATGTTTTCCAAACAGCTGACTTCGATATCCACGCGGAGCAGTGTACTTGACACGAGGAAGTCTGATCGGAACTTCCTACAGCTTATCGGCAAGCCTACTGTTAGCGATGGACTGAGAGACT
Organism: Chloroclysta siterata; assembly: GCA_932294275.1. NCBI lineage: Eukaryota > Metazoa > Arthropoda > Insecta > Lepidoptera > Geometridae > Chloroclysta > Chloroclysta siterata. Next base: position 7,509,139 of record OW028592.1, on the reverse strand, counting down.
GAAGGCTTATGTTAGATATATCTTTTTATTTCATTTGGGACGTCCATAACATAGTTAGAGCTGATTTCACCATGCTCTGTTAGTTACTAATCCAGGATTAAGAGGCCGTTAAATCTCTAACCGTAGATGTCAACGCGTACATATTGACATATTTAACGGCCCTTTAATCCTTTGTTAATCTAACAGAGCATGGTGAAATCAGGCCTTAATAGCTTAGAAGTCGTCATTATCATAATTTTCATATTTTTTTTCGTAGCCATCACTTTTTAGATAAACCCATAGTCGCGTTAAACTCTCGCTGCAAACTTGGTCATAATTTATCGGAACGAGATAGCAATATTGCTCTCTCTCTCGCACTTAGGAGAACGGCACCATCCTTTTATTTAAACGCAGTGATGTGCATTATTGGAGTCGATAAAAACTATCAATACATTTATACATTTTTACAATATATTTTATAGTGTTAAGATGATTTATGACCAAGTTTGCAGCGAGAGCTTAACGCGACTATAGAATGTTTAATTTACCTACTTTGCTGTGAGAAAATAAACATATTTACAATTTACAATATAAACATTTTACATTGCAAGAAAATCATGTAGGTACTTTAATGGACGTCCCCAGTATTGTTCTTAAAAATAGTTGTACTAATTCGTAGAACAATCTTGTCAATTTGTAGAGTTGGTATTCTGTATCCTAGCCTATCAAAGGTTTGTTGAAGTTAGTGTTTGGATGTTATACACCGTTTACACTCATGTCCGTGGAAATGTGCAGAGACATGAGCGGACTTGGCCACTGAGGGCTTGGGCACTGAGTTTACATTTAGACATTCGCGCTGCCATTCGCGTGGACGGAAATGTTGCCGGCCTGTTTAGGCCACTTCCATGTCCACTCGCGTTGCCCGTGTTGTGAACACACATTGCCGGCGACGCTGCCGCAGACATATGGACGGCAACATTTCCGTGCACGCGAATGGCAGCGTGAATGCCTAAATGTAAACTCAGTATTAGAATGTATAAGGCTCAATCACGCGCTATTAGAGCTATTTAGATGAAACTATAGGTACAAGTATAGTTCTATTATGGTTTTTCCACAACAACAATATAGTTTTTAGCCTGGAATATAAAGGAATGGGGTATTAAATATAAAAGAACCTATAATATTGGTGATTACACGCGAGCGACGCCGCGGGCGGAAGCTATAATTAGTATAATATTATCTGTATTTGACTGGTATATTTATAATAACGTACAATAATGTAAAATTATGTTTAATTATGTAAAATTATGTAAAATTATGTAAAATTACGTAAAATTATGTAATATAATATAAAATAATATGTTTTCAGGATGAGCGCGACACTAGCGTGCTAGACATCGATCCCGAAGCGAAGGCCATTCTGGAACTAGCTGGCAAGACGAGGCACAGCGAGGGAATTCGGGAACCGCCACCACTATAAGCTTCCACACTTTACAAAATACTTGCGCACATACGTTTTTATGCATCCTAATCATTATCAGCAGTTTGAACTAAGACAGTGCTCTCAATCCGTGAAGGTCTCTTCTCTTGTCGTGTCACTAGTTTCTTTCGAAACAGTGTGGTGAAAGGATTTTAAGTGCGCCTCAAGAGGCTCCTTTCGAGCACTTGACACATGTTATAGAACTTTTTAGGTTCCACGACATGCCGGTTATCTCACGATGTTTTCCTTCACCGTTTGAGAGTACTGGCATTGTGCACATACATTTTTGAACAGAAAAACTCTTTAGTGCACGACCGGTTTCGAACCCACGACCTTAGGATCGGAAGGCGGTGCCTCTACCACTAGACCACCAGTCTTCTCAATCCGTGAAGGTAAATATCGAGAGATTTATATGTTATAATGTCCCTTTTAGTATAAGCACGCCAACCTCTTGTTCTTCAACAGTCAAGGTTGGCTGGTAGAAAATGCTGTCTAGCATTAAGCTCTCCTTTTGTACAAACTTTGTTTGGAGCAATAAAAAAAATACGGAGTTAATTAATTTCCAAAAAGCCTGAAAATACGTTGATAATAATAATAGTTCAAAATCTGTCTGAATCCTGAATGTTATTTTGAAATACATTATTATAAAGTTTCGATAAAAATTAACATCCTACCCGGTACTCGTCTAGAGAATAATGTTGTAAGCGCACATTTCGCTTTATAAGCAAACTCGTTTTCCGAGGAACCCTATTCCTAGATAGTTATCAAATGTATATTTTAAGCTAGCTTAATTAAATATATTTTATCTCTTTTTCTTTAGTCTGTAGCTTTCAGATTTTTCTATACCGTTATATCAGTAGTCTACTAGTCATTTGTAAAATAGAATATTATTGTTAAATTCTGAACGAAAAAATGAAATGTCCACTTATTGTAACATAGTAAAGAAAAAAATTGTAAGTAATTACTAATTTACAACATAAAGTGCCAAGGAATTAGATGCCATATGAGAGATTTCGATTTTCGTATGTATTTTTGATACTTTATTACGTACAATGCACATTTCTGCACCTTATTTTGTAACGCTACATTCCTTTAATATTTTTGTATGTCATATCTCTTATTGGCTTTTAAAAATCTTCCTCATTTGAAACATAGTTGTGAATCTTAATCGAAAAAAACTTAATTTTATCTATTTAAATGTGCTTTATGTGTTCTGTGATTAATTATTAATGATCTGTGTTTTGTCATTATTCTCTTTTAAAGTATTATATTCCAAGAATCTTTTTTTGTGATGCTAAGTTTTGCAAAATATGACTCCAATCTGTCAAGTGATAACCCTACTGTGTGTCTTATATATATTTTATTGCATTGTGATAGGTGTTATAATAGCTATTTCAGCTAGTCACCACGTTATAAGCTAATGCTTCTAATGTATAAATATGATTTTGAAAAAGTCAGTGCAAATAAAATGTAATTGTGACCTTATTCGTGTGAGCCGTAGTCGCGACGATAGTCGCTTTAGTTAGCTAAATGTATTTATTTATTTATTTGTATGAATAAATTTCGTTTTGAAACATCATTGGTGTAGCCCGTTTGTTATTTATTTACTTAAATAAATTACGGTTCAGAGTTAGAGCCTTAAGATAGGTACATTCAGTCGTAATAGGTAAGGGCTGTGTGGTTTTTAGATACAGTCGCCTGCGATAAGATTCCATTTCATACACTCGCCTGCAAAAATAAAGGGTCACCTAGTTAACTCCAAATAACTTTGAAACCGCACAACTAGCTCTTTAAATTAAAAAGTATCTGAAAGAAAATTTAATTACGCTTATAATAATAAACTACCACCACTCTGGCTAAACCCGAACTCTACCATGGTGATAATTCTGGTACATTCTTCCAAAGTCAAAGGCATGATTTTGCACAAATAACTCGAATTGAATAAAGAAAATCAATTTCGAGTCCCTTATTTAAACAAAATCTTTTATGCCATTACAGTAAAAAACGGATAAATAATAAATAAATAAATAAATATTGGTGGACTTTCCACACAGCACTATCTAGCCCCAAACTAAGCCAAAGCTTGTGATATGGGAACCAGATAGCTGATATACTACTTACTAGTGGCTTCCCGCGGCTTCGCACGCGTTGAAGTGGTGAACCGTGATTGAGCCACAAACATCCAAACATCGTAACTTTCGCATTGATTTGTATATCATTAGGGTAGGATTTTAAATACCTATATAGGTTTAAGAGATACCTATAGGCATACATTACCTATATTAGGTAGGTAGGTATAGGTACTGAGTTTAGCACAAACATGACAAATACAACAAAGACAACCTTACACGGAAAATATATACTTATTTGTTCCTAGTTTCTACCCCAAAAACAAACGAAACGAAACAGCTTCCCGACTTTGATCCCCAGGCACGGCAGATACCCTCAGATATATTCGTATCAACTTAAGATTCCCTCTTTTAGAATGTCCCTTACAAACATTGACGCCTCGCAACGAAGGAAGGTAACGTTTTAGGGGTTGTTTACGAATATCAAACTGTCTTTTTGTTATTTATCCACAGAACATATTTTCTTTTAGTTTGAAGTTAATTACACTACGCGTTAAAAATCTCCCATACAAACCTTGAAACTTTGGCAGTCTTTTGCACCCTTTGCAGGGATGGTTTTAAAATATTAAAAACGTTATTTTAATTTATTTATTGTGGAGTATACTTACTTCAAGTTTGAAATCAATCGCACTATTCATTAAAAATCTCCCATTCTAACTTTTACAGTCATTTGCACCCTTTGCATGGGTAATTATCAAAAGTTAAAAGCGTCATTCTTAATTATTTATTTCTTAGTATATTTACCTCAAGTTTAAGTCAATCTCACCACGCGTTAAAAAACTCCCATACAAACTTTGACATCCCTTTGCACTCTTATTAAGGGTAGATTTAAAAAACTAAAAATGCCTTTCCTATTTTTTGGCCTTAAAGTACATGTACTCCACGTTTCAAGTTTGTAGGTTCAAGGAATACTATTTTTCATGCAAACGTTTTCAACCCTTTTACACCCTTATGGGTTGAATTTCCAAAAATCCCTTCTTAGTACACCTCTACGCCATAAGACCTATATACTCTTCAAATTTCAAGTCTCTAGGACCAGCGGTCAAAAAACTCCCATACAAACTTTTACATCCCTTTGCGCACTTATTAAGGGTAGTTTTAAAAATCTAAAAATGCTTGTCCTATTTTTTTGCCTTAAAGTACATGTACTCCACGTTTCAAGTTTGTAGGTTCAAGGAATACTATTTTTCATACAAACGTTTTCATCCCTTTTTACACCCTTAGGGGTTGAATTTCCAAAAATCCCTTCTTAGTACACTTCTACGCCATAAGACCTATATACTCTTCAAATTTCAAGTCTCTAGGACCAGCGGTCAAAAAACTCCCATACAAACTTTTACATCCCTTTGCGCACTTATTTAGGGTAGTTTTAAAAATCTAAAAATGCTTTTCCTTTTTTGTTGCCTTAAAGTACATGTACTCCACGTTTCAAGTTTGTAGGTTCAAGGAATACTATTTTTCATACAAACGTTTTCATCCCTTTTTACACCCTTAGGGGTTGAATTTCCAAAAATCCCTTCTTAGTACACCTCTACGCCATAAGACCTATGTACTCCTCAAATTTCAAGTCTCTAGGACCAGCGGTTTAGGCTGTGCGTTGTCTATATGTCAGTCAGTCAGTCAGTCAGTCAGGACTTTGATTCTTATAGTATTAGAGATATACTTTTTTTTTGTAAATACATAGGTACTTATAATATTATATAACACCCAGACAGAGAACAAACATCAATGTTCATCACACAAATGTTTGTTCTCGGTGGGGATCGAACCCACGGCCTACCGCACAGAAGGCATAGCTACTACCACAGAAATGTAAATATACATAGAATTAGGAAGTGGGCGGAGCCCGCTAGCACCAAGTATGCGGGATCCCGCGCGCTTCATGCTCCGCTCACATCAGTCGTGTTTGAACTTCGTCAAGGTAAACATACCCCAAAAAAAACAAAAATGCTGTTTTGTGCCGTTTTGCAGTGTTGGAACGATAGCCGAACCAAAAATGTATCAAAAGGGGGCATATCATATCACCGGTAAGTATTATTTAATTGTTTTTTGTTAGTTTTGTTTAAATACAAAACCGTCAAACAAAGATAGACTGTGAATCATAGATGATAAGGTTCGTGTTTCTCTTAAACATAACCATTGTGGTGTCTAGCCTAGTCGCGCTGGCAACACTAGCGACATGCTGGCACACTGGCTTGGACGGCGTGGCCGGGCGGAGGGCATAACCTCGTTTAATAATATATTTGTGTTTTAATGGATCTAAAGAATCCCACAAAGTGGCGACTGAGGAGAACGTGAGTAATTTAACTCATTTTACTGAAAAGGAAGGGATAGATGGCATTCCAAAGTAATTATTTTGCAGTTGAAGTTCAAGTTCCAATTCAATAAACAAGGTACGAAACCTACGTTGAACTAACATGTACAGTACGAGGGTACCGTATATTAGATCAAAGTATTACTTACGTAATTGAGATACCTGTTAGAAAAAGATCTAGGAAATTTATCGCTGCATAATAATTTTACCTGCCTACCCTAACCTACGAAAAGCTTCTGTGAAAGAAAAGATTTTTACTTTGATCACTATGAAGGTAGAAATGTTTTGAAAATTATTAGCATTAACAATGCTGCCGTAGCCAAAATCGGCCTGGACGACACATCACATCATCATCAACCATATCTGTACGTCTTGACCCACGTCACCAGGTACTACAGTGTATGGAATACCAACTACTGTACCTGTACTGGGTTTGTGCCAAATGTTAAAAGTATTTGGACGTATCTGACCACTTTAGACATCCTCAAAAATCTTTAAGTTGATACTTGGTACTAAGGGATGTGTGAGGATATTTACCGTGCCTGGGAATCAAAGTCTTGAGGCTGTTGCTATTTTACTATTATTTTTATTAGCAATTAGGTGAATGGTTTTTATATCTTTTATACCTACCTATTGCAACTGAAATCTAGACTGAAAAATCAGCACCAGTTTTAAGGGCAATGCAACAAAGTAGCTATACTATTGTTGCGCTGAGCATGAGCCACAGCCTAAAATGAATAAACAATATCTAATATGAAAAATGTTATGTTACAGGCTCCAAATACCGGTCATGTAAATAAAGGCCATGCAATAAGTGTCACCACATCAGAGACGACGGAAAGGCTATGTAATTAATCTCATCAGAAATGATGTAAAGGCCATGTAATTAATGTCATCAGAGATGATATAAAGGCTATGTAAAATGTTATTAAAGATAACCAAAAAGCCATGCAAGAAATATTTCATCAGAGATGGAAAACAAAGCCATGCATTTAATAAATGGTCATCGGAAATGACAAAAATGGCAAAAGAAATGAAAAATCATCAAATGCAAATGCAAATGTGTGTGATCACATGTGACAATATAATAAAAATTAAAGGCCATGAATAATTCATATATGTTAAATATGCATCGGAAACTGGATCACAAACATACTTAATAACACTTAGCTTTTGAGTGTTTTAGATGAAATGAAATTTATTTATTTAAAATCGTTAACAAACATTACAGTATTTTAATAAATTGGGTTTATGTTAATCATTTGCGATATTTCCTGTTCGAACAACATTTGTACCCAAACTAGAATAACCCTGTGTTATAGTATACCAATGCCAGGTGTGGCAGGCAAAACACAGGAAGATTATTGGGTATTATCTCGATTTCCGTTTCATTTGTAACATACTATATACTTACCATTATCATTATAATTAATCTACTGGGTGGGTATAATCTACCTCGTTGATTATTCGTAGTGGTTGCTTTACTGTCAAAAGTTTATGTGTGTTGTGAATTTCACAATTTATAATAATATTACCGCATCTTTAGAAAGAAATAAAAATATTTGTTCCGTAATAATATAGAATATCAAACTACCTCCCATTATTAAAATGTGAGTAGGTATTATGTAACAAGAAATTAAGAAGAAACTTAACCTACACAAACACGGCAATGCAACTGTTAACAGTTGATAACGCCACGAATATGCATAAATATGCACGAATACATAATATAATTAAATGCCTTGACAATTTATTCTAATTATGTTATTATAACTCTGCTAATATAATATATGTAAGATAGACCATCATCATTTACAGCAAACAAGGCGGTAAAACCCACTCGGGTACGAACACTCCAAAAATCGACCGACCTGCTTGGTAGCTATTATAAATACTTACTATATAGGTACTTATACTATCAATAGAATGGTAATCATAACTGCATATTTTGTTCAGAGATTTTTGAGCTACCTACCTACATTGTAGAACACTATATAAATTCAAAACAGCCATACGTAAATCAAACTGTTTAAAAAGTGGTTGATCTATTTAAAGAAACGTCGAAAGCATTTACGAAAATAAAATAAAGGTTATTTGTTTTCTAAAAAATAATAATTACAGGAATGATGGAAACAAAAGCAGAAATTGTGTTAGTAGGAGTTTGCATTCTGTAGCTACCAAAAGAGACTTGTGCCTATGTTCAAACATGGTGTATGGATGGAACATCCACGTAAAAAGTAAAATTATTGTACCGATGCCTATATACTTAGGTAGAGACAGTCATACCTCACTATATTCTTGTATTTCCTGGATGATTGATAGAGAATGCTATTAGCATCAATTTTATGTGTGAAAGTAAGTATTAAATAACCTATCTGCTTATCACAAGCCAATAGAACATTCAACCTGCATACCTTGGTATTTATTACTAAGTGAACTAAATGAAGATTTACAATATACATTAATATAATAATCAAGTAAACAAAAGGAAAAGAATTAGGTACATTGGTTTAACTAAACTTGACAAAGTACAGTTTAAAAACTGGTTTTGAATAGAAATAAAATAACAGTAATACATAACAATTAAAAATAAATGTTTGAGCAACATTTTTGATAGAAATTGGTATTTTACCCTGTTTTATCTGATAATGGAGAAAAAGTACTTTTTATCTCTACTAAAACTTAACTTTGGCCTTGCACACAGTTCTTAATGTGTCACTAAGTAAGTTTTTCAATGTGTTGTAAGATTTTGATAATGTTGATAAAATCTACTGGTCACTCAGACTGGTAGTGAGCAACTGTAAAAAGAACGTACTGACTTATAAAAGTTACTAGACTCTTTGAAGGCATGAGACATCTAATGAACAAGCTGAATATATCAAAGTGTGTCTTCTTCTGGTAAGGATTCTACCAAAAGCTATATCAACTGTATTAATGAATTGAACCTATATCAATACCTTATAGTCATATAGTATATTGACTAAGTGTACATACTACCATTATTACATTAGAATAAGGGTGATGTTGATGAATAAATAAATTATGTTACTTATTTACCTAGGTAGGTACATACTTAAAACAAGGTAAAATTACTAAGTACAAGAAGTTCAAAGAGATAATAGGTTTTATTATGAAAATTTAAACATTGTACCTATCTTGAAAGAACCTTGGTTTTCCATGATATGTCTGTTAATGGTCTGAGAGTGAAGAGACAAAATATGAAATCTAGATCTTCATCTTTGTTTTAAATGTTTACGTCTTTTCACACCCCTGCTTGGGCGGACCTATATTCACCTTGAGTGTGTTTTAGGTACTATCTAAAATACTTCATATTTGCCGGCTGCAGTAGGGGCGATGGAACCTGACCTTAGTATAATCTATTTGATACTGCCATGGATACCTAATGAAAGTTATACATAGCCTAGAGAACATTATCAATTGGATTGGTGGTAGATTTAGTCAGTTCTTATACCTACATACCCCTAGTCCCTAGCTGTTCTAAAGGTCCTGTATAAACTTGTAAATTTTGGTGTACCTGCCTATCTGGAAAATGGGGGGTATCTGAGTAACAGAATCAATCAGTGATTACATACTTCAATGGGTTAGGTAAATTGATAATTGGGTAATTAGAGACTGCTTCAAAGTATGATCGATTGTATCCGCACGGATCTTGGATCAGACCGGTGGATTGACCTCTTCTTGATGTTATGTACCTATTCCGGCAAGAACTAGATTATGCTAATCAACACAAAACAAACGCCAAGAGCTGAGTTGTTCTGCCCATGGAGGTAAATGTTCTGCCTGTTGAATTCTTCTTCTTCTCTCAATTTATGGCTCCTGTCCGTCATTCGACAGACAATCTTGCCAGTGTCAAGTGATTTGTATTGAATACTTTTTAGTCAAGTCAGTCCATAGTCAAGTGGGCCATCATTTGTTTCGAAGAAAATGGTAGCGGTTTTCTTCAAAACATTAGAAACATTTTCGGTCAAATCAGGATATCATATATACAGACACTTTCATTCCAAATGCTTAAACTTTGTGCTAAGACCTCAAGTAATGTTGGTTAAAATGCCACCGAAATTACACAACACAACTCAAAATAACACTAGAAAAACCTTAGACGCAGATGAGAAAAATAATTAAAATGAAAAAGCTATGTTGCTTCCCAAATTGTCAGAAAACGAATCGCCTGTTGAATTGAATTGAGCTATGAAGAAACTACTAGGAACCAAGTTAGGCTAAATTGTTCTTTCAGCTTACTAAAGAGGTTACATTCAAATTTGAAAACGACTGACAAAATCAATGTTATGATAATGATATTATTCTATTTCTATATAAAATCTGTTGTGCATCAGACAAGATTTATGAGTTATGAAGAATTATGCTTTTATTCTTATAGAAATATCCTTCTACTAATACGATGAATTTGAAATCTATTCGTTCAATTATTAAATATGTAAATGTACCTACAAAAATGTTCATGTTAATATTAACAATTAAAGCATCTTTCATGCTGATACAATGTAAGAACTTTTAGATTTAAACCAGCAAATAAAAGTAACAAGAGGTGAAATCGGCATGATTTCTATATGATGTCTCACCCAACTATTTTAACTAGTTTCCTTTTAGTATAGTTTATTGAATATTAATTGTAAAATTCAATCAAAGAGCACGAATGGATTGCCTTGACCACAGATAAACAAATATTAGTGCCTTGACTAACCTGTAAGTTCTACCAGTAGTTTAACTTTTTGAAATTTTAAAATTCCATATGTTAATCAATGTTCAATACTAAAGGCCGCAAATTAATAGAATGGCGAACGGAACGTTCAACATTTTGAATCGGTCAAATTTTATTCTATTACCTGGTATTAGTTTAAGGATTTAAAAAAAAAAGGGATAAGGGGAAGGAATATAGGTAGTGATAGTAAGAAGAAAGAGTTAATCAGTTATTATTTATAATACCTATAACTATTCCAAAATATTTGAAAATGTTAGTGTTGACTTAAAATGTTGTACTTATACTATAACTGTTATACAAACTAATTTTACTATTTATTTCATCGTGTTTAATCTTTGTTCAACCTATGCTACATTTCCAATAATTTAGGTATGTACTTACATAATACAATATGTATTGAATATGGGTAAGTAAATAAGGAAATCAATGGTGACAATACAATCTAAAATGTAAGTAATAAATAATAGCGTTTGCAAAGAGCTACAAATGCTCCATTGCATCATGTGTGTTTTATACATTTTTGTGTACCTGTATAAGTTGTGGTTTGCTTTGTTTATAAAGGTGTTATATACAAAGTATAATAATATAAAGTATAAACTAATCCATAACTATTAAACTGTGCCTTATACTTTCATGATTACTGACTCTTTTACAAATATGGTTTACTGTAAGTGTTCTGAAATTTGTAAATTTTAATAAAGATGAGGATGTGGTGTCTAGCCTAGTCGCGCTGGCAACACTAGCGACATGCTGGCACACTGGCTTGGACGGCGTGGCCGGGCGGAGGGCATAACCTCGTATAATAATATATTTGTGTTTTAATGGATCTTAAAGAATCCCACAACCATGCTACTCAATTAGGGATGTGACCCAAATAAACTGATGAATGTGTTATCGATAGCTTTAATTATTTTTGTATTTTTATATGTTTTCGTCTGGTTCAATGCGTACCACCCGTGTTACGCAATTAACCAATTCTTATTTTTTGCTGAACCTGCATTTCTAGGAAATCTAAAGATTATATGAATAAACTAATAATGCATAATCTTAGCCAGATTAATCACCTTACTTCACGCCAAATCTTAGGTCCGTAAGTCAAAAAATGTATAAGATTGAATGAAAAAGACGAAAAATGTAAAAGACGTTTGAATTTTACCTGGTTCATTGCTGGACAACCCACCATATATAGAAGTAAAGATGATAATGTGTATTAATAAAGAAAGAAAGAAAATAAAGCTTTTTTATTTCGACCGCCATAAATATAACCTGACGTACTACCCATTATCCTTCAGTAGTTAGGTAATAATCGTTATCGATATATTCGTCTTGCATCCGCATTGGTACATCACTAACCGAGTAGCTTTGTTCGAGCAACAGCCATTGCATTATCAATCTTATGCTTTGTTGTTAGAGACTATAACAAAAATCGATAGCGACAGCGCCATCTCTTGTTGAGTAGTTTTGTTTTGTGGGTAATCAAGTAACCGCCATTGCATTATCAATCTTACTCCTAAGCAATAGGCACTAAAACAAAAATATTTTGCAAATGCGCGCCATCTGTTGTTGAGTAAACTAAGTAGACTTTCATATTTGATTACTGATTATTTGATTGCATTTTGAACCATGTTCTGATAGCTCTAAGGTTTTATATCCGTTCAATTAGTATTATGCTTTTAAGTCCTTTTTAACGGTCTCTTTCAACCAATTATAACTTTTATTTCTAAGTGTGTTCGTTTTTACATGTGTGAGTTCGGCGACACTGGTTCTCTTCATAGAAAGCCATCATGCGATTTCCTCTTATTCTCTGTTCCGTGGCTACTACCAACTGAGCTGTGAAGGCTGTCAAATGAAGGGTTACATACAGTCCGCATATCCTCTTTTGGTTTAATTTCATAAGCAAAAGAAGATGTGCTTATGAAATTTTTGCTTAAACATTTCTTGAAGATATTGCTGTTTTCAAATGTGACCTTTTATTTTTGCGGGCGAGTGTATTTTGTATTCGCGTCTGTGTGAATCAACTGGAAGTGAATACAAAAACAATTAACAATTAATTAAAATAATACACGTTGCACGTTTTTATTTTTTCAAATGTGAAAAAATTACCGATAAACGTCCCATATAATCTATTTTACCCTTTTGCTCCAACACCAAACCACCGATTCCCATGTACACACGGAATCGCATCAGACTACCCAAAATTCAAATTGTCATAATCCCCACTGGTGGGAACAGCTTAGTGGGGATTTTGACAATAAACCCCCTGAATGGAACTATTTGAATGCAGCAATTCGTGCGATAGGTTGCGATCGTTGTTATTTCGTGCCATTAACGGACCCCCCATCACGTCTTCCCTTATCCTATGAACTAGTGGCTTCCCGCGGCTTCGCACGCGTTGAAGTGGTGAACCGTGATTGAGCCACAAACATCCAAACATCGTAACTTTCGCATTTATTTGTATATTATTAGGGTAGGATTTTAAATCCCTACGTAGGTATAAGGGATACCTATAGTCGTACATTACCTATATTAGGTAGGTAGGTATAGGTACTGAGTTTAGCACAAACATGACAAATACAACAAAGACAACCTTACACGGAAAATATGTACTTATTTGTTCCTAGTTTCTACCCCAAAAACAAACAAAACGAAACAGCTTCGTTTTTTTCGGGTAAGGCGGGTAACGTTTTAGGGGTTGTATTCGAAAATCAAACTATCTTTTTGTTATTTATCCACAGAACACATTTTCTTTTGGTTTGAAGTTAATTACACTACGCGTTAAAAATCTCCCATACAAACCTTGAAACTTTGGCAGTTTTTTGCACCCTTTGCAGGGGTAGTTTTAAAATATTGAAAATGTGATTTTAAATTATTTATTGTGGAGTATATTTACTCCAAGTTTGAAATCAATCGCACTATGCGTTAAAAATCTCCCATACTAACTTTTACAGTCATTTGCACCCTTTGCAGGGGTAATTATCAAAAATTAAAAGTCATTCTTAATAATTTATTTCTTAGTATATTTACCCCAAGTTTTAAGTCAATCCGTTATGCGTTAAAAATCTCCCATACTGACTTTTACAGTCATTTGCACCCTTTGCAGGGGTAATTATCAAAAATTAAAAGTCATTCTTAATCATTTATTTCTTAGTATATTTACCCCAAGTTTTAAGTCAATCGCACCACCCGTTAAAAACTCCCATACAAACTTTTACATCCCTTTGCCCACTTATTGAGGGTAATTTAAAAAAACTAAAAATGCCTTTTCTAATTTTTTGCCTTGGAGTACATCTACTTCAAGCTTCAAGTTTATAGATTCAAGGAATACAATTTTTCATACCAACGTTTTCAACCCTTTTTACACCCTTAGGGGTTGAATTTCCAAAAATCCCTTCTTAGTACACCTCTACGCCATAAGACCTATGTACTCTTCAAATTTCAAGTCTCTAGGACCAGCGGTCAAAAAACTCCCATACAAACTTTTACATCCCTTTGCACACTTATTAAGGGTAGTTTCAAAAAACTAAAAATGCCTTTCCTATTTTTTAGCCTTGAAGTACATGTACGCCAAGTTTCAAGTTTGTAGGTTCAAGGAATACAATTTTTCATACAAACGTTTTCATCCCTTTTTACACCCTTAGGGGTTGAATTTCCAAAAATCCCTTCTTAGTACACCTCTACGCCATAATACCTATGTACTCTTCAAATTTCAAGTCTCTAGGACCAGCGGTCAAAAAACTCCCATACAAACTTTTACACCCCTTTGCACACTTATTAAGGGTAGTTTCAAAAAACTAAAAATGCCTTTCTTATTTTTTAGCCTTGAAGTACATGTACGCCAAGTTTCAAGTTTGTAGGTTCAAGGAATACAATTTTTCATACAAACGTTTTCATCCCTTTTTACACCCTTAGGGGTTGAATTTCCAAAAATCCCTTCTTAGTACACCTCTACGCCATAAGACCTATGTATTCCTCAAATTTCAAGTCTCTAGGACCAGCGGTTTAGGCTGTGCGTTGTCTATATGTCAGTCAGTCAGTCAGTCAGTCAGTCAGTCAGTCAGTCAGTCAGTCAGTCAGTCAGGACTTTGATTCTTATAGTATTAGAGATATCTGTTTTGTATGTAGCGTGACTAACTGGATGTGTAGCCGACTGTATCTGTGTCTTTTGTAGGTAGATGGGTAAAAATCAACTGAAATGAATTGAACTTAAGTAAATATTTAATGAAACATCACAATTTTATTCTTATTCCACTAAAACTCCCCTTTTCGTTACCGAGAGGTCCATTGGGAACTCTTGGTCGCGCTCCACGACGAAGTCCTGGGATAATCCAGGGTTGGCTAGAATCTGACAGTATTTATTGCTAAATGTCACATTCTGGCATAAAATCGTGCTTTTGAATATATTTTTAACGCCTTCGACCACTTTTGAGCACATATTCTCAGCGCCTTTGATCGCATTCGGGCACATTTTGTCATCGCTTCCGATTACATTCGGGCACATTTTGTCATCGCTTTCGATTACATTCGGGCACATTTTGTCATCGCTTTCGACCACATTTGGGTACATTTTGTCATCGCTTTCGACCACATTCGGGCACATATTCTCAATGTTTTCGGTCATATTTTTGCCGTTTTCGCCAACTCCTTTGTTCGGATTGTGGCAAATGATGCCGTAAAGTGGTATGGGTGTTTCTTCAGTTGTTGCCAGCTTCCCGCAGTTAAAGTTTCTTCTCACCCTGCGTAGCAATATAAGAAAAAAAGTAAGTGCTTCGTAGGGCACGTTCCTATCGTGCGTGACTTCCGAGGCAATGCTTTGTTATAGGTGATGGTTACCACTTAACATCAGGTGGGCCATCCAATCAATATCGGTGTTCAGAAGAGGGGGCAAATAACGAAAGTGGGCGATGAACTAATAAAAAGTACAAGATTTCTAAAAGGGGCCAAAGGTCAGGCCAATTTCTATGGATGACTCGAAATAATAGACGAAATGAGAAAAGGGGCAAGCGGCGAACAGACCCACTGCTCAACTAAATTGCTCAACTATTTGAGCAGTAGGACACAGTTTGTATTATCGATCATTTTATGCTCTGTACCTACCCAACTTAGTTGACCAGTAACTCCTGTTATTAATCTGTTAAATGTCTCTCAATGTGTGCGCTGAAGAGTTTTCCGATGCTGACTGCACTATACCCACTTGTAGTTCCGGCAAGCTGGCGCGGCGTGTCGCTCCAGATAGCGTCGCTGGCTGAAGGGCTTGCCGCAGCGGACGCAGCGCCACTGCCACGAGTGGTGGCCGCGCGTCCTCTGGTGGGCACGCAGGTTTGACCTGATACCTATATTACTCACGACCGGTTTCTGAACACTCGATCAAAACTAATCGAATGTCAAGTCACTCGCCATTTCAGCTATTACATCGAATTAGATAGAGATAGGTAGCAGTGAATTGATAGGCGATTAGTTTTGATCGAGCTTTCAGAAACCGGCCGTCAATGTTTTGCGAGCAAAACAGTCCGCACAATGTGACTTGATGGACCTGAAGTTTCATTTGATTTCAAAAGCAAGAGCCCTGCCCTCCCACGCTAAATCGGGTCGATACAATAGGTTTTCTTTTCTACTTGCTTATATCCTTCGTATTCACTCCTTTCAAGTTGTAATAACTGGAATTTTTTGGTGCAATTTAACTGGTTGAACTTAGTGGAACAGATATCTTACTCATGTCCTCTTCCATACAGTGAATCCATCCTTTCTTAGGCCTACCCCTTCTGAAACACATTTCTCGTTTGACTTTCAACCCTCGGCATGACATGCCCAATACCAATATTATTTTGATCCAAACAACCAAAAAATATCTTTACTAACTTTATCACTGGTAGAAAAACTTACACCGGTAACACGCTCGTTCAAATCGAAACACAGCAACGCTGTTTAGCGGCAGAAAAAGGCGTGGTGGTAGGTAATACTTCCCCGGCCGAGCCCTTCACAAAGAGCTCTACTAGGTACTCTTAAAGTTTTCAGAGCGGGGAGCTTCAGCCCAACATCGCACAGGCTACCGAATGCAAGTGATGTCCTTAATATTCCAGGACATCCACCTCCTCACGCCAGACGGGTTCTTAGACCTAGCCTTAGGTGAACAATGACCGACCGGGCCCCGGTAGCATCCAACTGAGACACCGCTACTCAGTCTAGTGCCGAATGTGCCGATGCAGTGTCGGACCATTTGTCAGGTGACGAGAGGTTCCACGATGCACTGGCACTAAGATGAAAGCATTTCATCGGTTGTTTTTAGTCAGTATGCTGTCTGTTGACAGAGAATGCAACATCCCCTCCTACTAAAAAAAAAACTTACCGATCCGCAAAACTCCTACCGCACTGTGCATACGGGCACGGGAAGGGCCGTTCTCCCGTGTGCAAGCGCATGTGGCCCTTCAGCACCCACGGCCCATCGAACGCCTTCCCGCACTGCGCACAGCGGTGCACTGCGCGAGGGCGGCTTGCTATCTCCCGGTTACCAGGATCTGGGAGATAGACGTTTATTTATTTACTACATAAACACACGAAAAAAAAAAACAACGGCACTAAATAAGAAAGAAAAAACTGAAACAGCTTCATAACTTGGACTTTAATTTTCTGCGTGATCATAGATCTAACCCAGAATGAAATAGGTCCTTTATGTGCGCAATGCAAGTGCTCTCAAACGGAAAAGGAAACGGTAGTAGCGGCCATGGGATTACAACCTGTCTCGTGTGGAATCCAATTACTGCAAAATGAGGGTAAATCCACCAAATGTAATATATGGACCTCTGACTACCCCCCTTAGACATCATCAAAGAATCTTGAATTGGTACTAAAAGTCGTTTTACATACATTGTGAAACTACCTACTTATAAATATTTACCCATCACAATACGTATCTATAGGCACAGGATGTTGATGCGTGTAACGACTTAATCAATGCAATTACAAACGTGTTACTGTGCGAATGGCCTTGTGATAAAATAACACTAACGTGTTGACGTGCCGGTAGCTGACAAAGGAATACAATTCATAGTCCAAGCACATACTGAATGAGCAAGTCAAATGGCTGACTTGCGTTATCAGGCCTTGGGTCACCAATATAGTTTCGATCGTTATAAATAGGGGTTCGCCCCGAACTGAGATCTCGTGATGTCCGCTCCAGTCTTACATTGATACCAAACTCGATGACTACCTCTGACTACCCCCTACCTCATACCTTTATGCAGATCGAATCAACGGTTCTAAAGTTATGGCCCGACAATCATACATACATACATAAAATGCCAAATCGCCCAAGTTAACAGTAAGATTTTCGTTCGCCTCGCTCAATCAATCAATAATTTCACCGGCAACCGAAATACAGCAACGCTGTTTGGCGGGAGAAATAGGAATAGTTGAAAAGGTTGGCAATGTTATCGACGAAATTGTAGTGGTCAGTTATCATGATAGCCGTCACAGCTTAGTTGGTAGCTGTAGGCCGTGGGTTCGATCCTCGCTGAGAACAAACATTTGTGTACCGAATGAACATAGGTGTCGTGGGCGTTTCCATAGTATAAGCTTTGCTTAGTTTGTGTCTAGACAGTGCTTTGTGATTCTAAGGTCGTGGGTTCGAAACCGGTCGTGCACCAATGAGTTGTTGTGTTCAAAAATGTATGTGCACATTGCCAGTACTCTCAAACGGCGAAGGTAAACATCGTGAGGAAACCGGTGGAATGGAGGAATGTCGTAGAACCTAAAAGGTTCTATAAAATGTGTCAAGTGCTCGAAAGGAGCCTCTTGAGGCGCACTTAAAATCCTTTCACCACACTGTTTCGAAAGAAACTAGTGACACGACAAGAGAGAGTGCTTTGTCGAAAGTACCAATAGCAATAGGTGGGTCAGCTGCTTGTTCTGTCACTACACTTTACAGTCGTAAGCCAGATTCAGTTTTTTTATTACCTTCGTACTTGATACTCTTTTTCAAAACCCAAAGAACCTTACCATTCTTAATCGCCACAATATCTGGTTCTATATTCTCCTCATCAAATAGCTCCTTGCACACCAGCAGCTCTTTGTCAAGTTTTACCATACTCTTCAGTTTTTCAGCTATCTTGTCAATTTCCAGTCCTTTCAGTTTCAGCGGCTCACGGTTGCGTATTTCTTCAATGATAGGTGCCAAAGGTTGAGATATCTCCTTCATATTTTCATTAGCCTCTATAGAATGTGTATCTTCTTTAATTCTTTTGCTTTTGTTTCGTAGTTTTTCTTCTAAAGCTGTTGGTTTTTCGTCCACCTTTCCTGGCTTACTCTCAACTTCTTTTTTTCTAGGTTGCGTTTCGTTTTTCCTCGCCTTTTGCCTGCGAAAACTCCCGTAAGACTTGCGTTCCGTTTTCGCTTCGCTCGATCTCAGATTGTAAGTTTTATCTGCAAGTTTTTTGTTTCTGTTCTTTGAAATATCAACTGTAACGGTTTTCTCATTTTCGGACGCGTATTCGTACGATTCAGCGTCAGTGAACTGTTTTAGAAACTGACTTCTCTTCAGCAGTTGGAGGTAGAATCTGGTTGATATTGGGACCTTGTCGTGGAAGATTGTCTCATTGTTTTTGAGAAGGTGTTTCTGTCTTTTCATATTTAGTTTTGGACCCTTCATATTTAGTGGTAGTGCCAGTTTGAATTCCGCTAGAATATATTGATTTGATGAAAATAAACACACTAGCTAGGTAGTTATATAGCTGACTTCACACACAATTTTTCTTGTTTACCATTACCATGAATCTACGAGTAAGTAACATGGCACCAGATATTGATAAATTTTTAACAATAGTTTTCCTTCATTATACTAGTTTAAAGTTAAAGTTTATGAGATTTATGCAAAGATGGAATAAAAAATCATTATCTTAAAAAACTGTTTAGTTTGAAACTGAAGATCAACATTAACTTATGAGGTTACCATATAACCCAACAGCAACCAAAGCCAGCAAACCAAATATTGACAGGCCGAACACAAGAAATAAACATTTGTCTCAGCGTGGGAACCGAACCCGAACCTATTAGCTCTTAGAAGCCACAGAGATCATTGTCCTGATGGTTGTTTTTTTGAAAAGCGGTTGGTCTACGATCATTCATTGATTCTACAAGTCCTACGACACCGTAGCCCGTAGCCCGTAGCGTAGACCCCACAGAACAGTTACATTTTCAAACTGAAAAAGGGTCTGCGTCAGGTAGGTCGTAGATTATACGCTCCTCAAATCTTAAGTATCTAAATCTAGTATTTCAGAGAACTATATTACGCTGCGTCTTAGGCTGCAGTTTAGGAAATGCTTATATTGTATTCGTACTTTCGAGTTTTTATAAAGTAGAGGGTACGAAACTTACTTCCGAGGGAGAATTCATCTGTTTCATGTATGAAAGAGCCTCTTTGCGACCGTACGGACTTTAAGAAACATCTGGGCATGTTATCAGCACTTGATTTCTTACATTAAATTGAATAATAACGTAAAATTTATTAGAAAACGCATCAATATTTGCAAATACCTGTGAAGCACTTGCTACGAATAGACAGTAGACAGCATCGTTTCGCATTTTTATTTTTGGAAATTCATATTTAAATTGAGCGTTCGACCTCGACGGCCAGTGCCGCTGACCGCGCGTCGTTATTATTTCTTAATTTTGTTTACGAGGACAGCTTTAAATGTGTTGAAATAAACCTCTACGGTTCGGGAAAGCTCTTTATCGGTGGCCATGTATCGTGAAAAGCGTGGATAATGAGCGCGCGCGCGAACTCGAGGAGAAGGGGGAGGGCGAGGCAATAGGGCGCGCATTGATTATTCGCCGTCGTAAGTCCGTCGCGACGGCACGCGTTCCATTTAAAATTAGATTTGCCGCCCGAAACGATCGCGGCGCCGGGAAATGTTAAACGGTACCTCCCACGGTCGGTATTGTGTGTTACACTTATAATTTCCGAGCATAAGTGTGTGGTAATGGACATATGACGTAGAATGAGGAGCTAAGGGTGGAGGGCCGCCGGCGACGAGATGGGAAACTCGTGCAGCTCTGGTCAGGCACATAAGGACAAGGACAACGTATCGCAGCATTCCGAAGAGTGAGTACCACGGGCGAGTATGGATCTTGACGCAGCGTGAAGGTCACATCACAATCCACAATGCTCTCGTTACTTTAACGAGTACAGTAAAAACAACACACTATTTATGTAATATATTGTTGGTTGGAGAGATAAGCGACTAGTGGAATCGTCAAAATAAATCAATACATTGACATCGCTTGCCTACATGCCTACCTACAGGTCGGCTGCAGTTTGTCATGCCGATATCATGAGATCTAATTGGAATATGGATAGTAAATCGATATCTGATTTTAAAACGTTGTCAGTAGAGATTTATAGAGTTTCATTATATTCCTAAATACCTATGAATGCAATATTTACTCCAAATTTCTGATCATTATGATAAGATTTTTTAGTAAAAAAACGATAGTTTACAGGTCTACCAGGTTGTTGTTTTTTTAATATGAGTTCGTAAGCGTAGGCGTAGTTTGAAAAAAAAATAAGGATCTCTTTGAAATAGGTATTGATCTCAATCACAAATTTCATAATGCCGAAAGACATGTCAACATGACATGAGTGACATGTTATGTTATGATTGGCGTAATGACTATTTTCCTTGAACAAACGTCATTTTGTTGTTTACATTTTCGTTACGGAGTGACGTTGACTCATTGTCATTTTTTTTTCTTTGACCTTAAATACTTTTTTAGTATGGAGGTTAGTAATTATTGGGTATACACTACAGTCTTCATCAGAATTTATATACTGTATCATTAGATTTAATTATAGTTTGCTTAATACTTTCCTAATATTATTATAGCCTTGTATTAATCCATTGAATAACATTATAGCTATTGCAATACAATGTTATACTTTTTAAATATTACATATACTAAATGTTAATTTTCGTTTTTAAAGCATATTCTGAGAAACAACATAAAAAACTGCTGGTTTTCATTCATAAAACACTTTTGAACTGTACTTGAGCTGGGTAAGCCTCTTGGCTATGCAATGCACCATGCACCCCTGCTACCTAAGGGTACCTTCCACCCCTTCTTGACATCAAACAAGTTCTGCATCCCTCACCCTACCTTGGTAATTTTATTGTTCTTTAATGTAACAACAATCAAGAAAGATCAAATTGTACAGAATGTTTCGATTTGATTAATATCACAAAGATTTTATAGTAAATTGTGGTTCATGCCTATTTCTACCGTCCAGCAGCTTTCGAAACATCTGCATGCCTCAAGTTGATGGACGCAGGGCAGTGAATCTTAGGGCACGTTGCTATCATGTGTATAGGCTTGCTATAGGTGATGGTTACCTTAGGTGGACCATCTGTTTGTTTAATCAGCAAGTAGGTAGTATAAAAAAATCCCACTCGGCTTGAAGTTTTGGAACATCATAAAATCTTTATATAGGACATAGGTAAGTACAATAGTAAGCCTACCTACCAAATAGGACTTGTCCGCGGCGCATTCCACTATTAGTAATCCCTGCACGTACATATAATTACATTTCGATATAGCAAGCATACGGATATAGTAGGTAACTTATATGCTTGATAGCAAAAAAATTTCTTAAGGGGCTGACAACTATCAAACAACTTCTCGCTCGCACGTTTCGACATGTTGAAAGATATAAAATCACTTAACTCATTTAGGAAAAATCGCAATCAACCATTTTGTGTGCAATCACATTGCACACAGTCTAGTATTCTCTTATCTGTGACACAGTTTAGTAAAAATTTCATTTTGATCGGTACAAGTTTTCCTACTTAAAAGTTAACTTATTTACGAAAACTAGTAAAGCAAACTTAATCCTATCCAAGATCCAAGATCCTTAATCCTATTTTATGCTATGACGAAATATGTTTCTTATTTACTTATGTAGTTATATTTTTACTTATTTTAATTATATTTCACCTTCTTAGGTAGTTATGTATTTACAAAAAAGGATACAAGTATTATTATCAGCTATCTGGTGTTTTTTTTTTTTTTTTTTTTTTTTTTTTTGGCGTCGCACTTTTGGTGCATTTGCCATTTTGCTTGTTTTTTTTTTTTTTTAAATAAAAATTAGGGAAACATAGGGATTAAATTTACACGGAAGGATAAAAGGAGATCAGTAGGGTTAAAAATAAGGTAAGGAAAGGAAAAATGTAAGGAAATATATACAGATAATGATTATGTATGTACAAAAAATTTACTAAATTTTTATATTATTTACATTTATAAATGATGCCAAACAATGATAAATACAAGGATCCAAGGAAGAAAGAAGAACAATGATATTAGTAGGGAGAGGAATTCGACAGGAAACAAGATCTTCACATAGTTTTTTATGGTCATATTGTGGACAAGCAAAAAATATATGATTGAGGTCACCAAATTCATTTCCACAGGCACAAAATGGATTAGACACTATTTTCATCCGTGCTAAATGAGCTGGGGTACATGAGTGCCCCAAACGCATTCTTATCAAAACAGTAGTGGCGCGTTTACTAAGTTTCAATGAAAAAAACCAGGGTTTCACCGGTATTGTTTTTTGTATTAGTCTATAATATTTACCTTTAATGTTACTAGAGTGGTCCCAATATTCATTCCAAGAGTTTTTAAGATAAATCTTGGGTAAAGCAATAAGATCGTGTACATAGTTTTTAAACGGGTAAAGGTCTCCACACTCTACAGCTTCATTAGCTAATTTATCGGCACGTACGTTTCCTATAATACCACAGTGGCTTGGTATCCACGCAAAGCTAACTGATAAACCGTTGATATTACATTGTAAAACCTTTGATCTAGCTTCCATTAATAGAGGATAAAACATTTTGGAGCGAAAAGGGTATTTCAATAGGGATTGCAATGAACTCATTGAGTCACTAAAAATAATGGTATTTTTAAGTTTCATTATTAAAACGTATTCTAGTGCTTTCACAATAGCAAATAACTCGCCAGTAAAAACTGAAGTCTCAGGGGGTAGTTTGACTTTTTGTACAATATTGTACTGTTTGTGATATACGCCTACACCAACATAACCAGACTGTGAGTGCTTGGAGGCATCGGTAAATACCTGATGCCAACCATGCCATCGGTTATCAACAGCGGATATAAAATATATATTAGCATGCGTGCCGTGGCGGTCAATATTTAGATCGAAATAAATGTTAATAGGTAGTGTTAAAGCTTTATAGTTACATTGGAAAATAGGCAAAAGAAGTGATTGATGAGTTGCAGCTGACAATGATTTATATTTGCTAAGGCTATTAATTAAAAGGGGTGGTGACTTATGACTCCAATAAGAAGAGGAGCAAATAAGTTCTGAAAGATGTTGGATTTTTGAATGAAGCTGGTGGTTCTGAACTTGTAATGTACGAAAAAAAAATCTACTAGACAAAAATTGCCGTCTTAAACGTAAAGGTGGTTCGCCACATTCTATTTGTAGTGCATTAATAGGACTGGACTTCATTGTTCCCATCACAATACGCATTGCTCTAGCCTGTATAGAGTCTAGTTTCTTGAAAAATAGCACTCTTCCAGGCTCCAACAAAAAGGTGCCATAATCCAGTATGCTTCTGATTAGTGCATTATAAATAAGTTTCAGGGAAAAGGGATGAGCACCCCACCAAACACCTGTGAGGCACCTTAGTAAATTAAGATGTTTTTCGCACTTTTCTACGATATATTCGCAGTGTGGACTCCCAACAAGCTTAGAATCCAATATGACACCTAGAAATTTGGCATGACTTTTTACCGGAATAGATATGCCATCATATATAACGTTTAAAGGTGGTGTGGTCATTTTACGGGTAAAAGGAATAACGATGCTTTTAGAAGGAGACAACTCCAAACCATGTTTATCTAGCCATTTCTTTAAAAACTTTAGAGCAAATGTTATTTTAAATGCGGCTGTAGTAATATAAGTGTTCGAAGAATAAAGTAACAAATCATCAGCATACTGTAGGACACAAACCGTATCACTTACCGATGCTTCCAGATCATATGTATATATATTATAGAGAAGAGGGCTCAAAACAGAACCCTGAGGCAAGCCCTTCCAGGCAACTCTTGAGATATTCGTGGTGTTTAAGAAAATTTCTCTGCCAGCTAACATGTTTTGAATAAAGTTGGTAAGAAAATGTGGAATTTTCAAGAAATGTAATTTCTTTATAAGTACCTCAATAAGGACATTATCATATGCCGATTTAATATCCAAGAATGTCGCCACAACAGATTTACTTTGTGAAAAAGCTATACGTATGTCCGTTGTAAATACACTTAAGCTGTCCATCGAACTTCTACCTTTTCTAAAACCATATTGACTATTAGGTAAGATGCTCTGATTTTCAATGAACCACTCTAATCTATTTTTAACTAAATGTTCCACAATTTTGATTATAACTGGAGACAATGCTATTGGTCGGTAGGACGTAGAATCAGAAGGATCTTTAGAGGGTTTCAAAAATGGCAACACTATTTGCGTTTTCCATGTTGAAGGAATGACACCTGTCAACATGACAGAATTGATAAGCTCGAGAAAATATTGCAAAGCAATATCACTAAGGTGAGAGTAGAAAGCATAGATTTATAATACTATAGATTGCTTAAGAGCGTATACCCGAGCAAGACGGACAACAAGTACATACAATTTATGGGTTGCCACATCTTACTATTTTCACCCAACCAAGCATAAGCTATGATGTCGCCGCGGCTCCAGTTGTTTGTTTAATTATGTTTAATTAAAGCTAGTTTTTGCAGTTTAATAGTTTGTACCCTCCTCTAGGTTACGCCATTTTAATATCTTCTAAGGAATGAGCTAGAAAAAAGCCTACACAGCTCAGTTGGTAGCCTTCTGCGCCGTAGGCCGTGGGTTCAATCCTACCGAGAATAAACATTTGTGTGATGTGATACTAGACGTTTGTTCTCTGACTGGGTGGTTGTGATTTGGCTTATTTTGGGGCTATATAGTGCTGTGTGGAGCGTCCACCAATATTTATAAAAAATAAAATAAAAAAAACAGGGCGAACTGGCACTTAGCTGGCATTTTAGACATTGACATCAGAACCCTAGGCCCCGCGAGCTAGAGTTCTGGATTTTCCTAGTGAGGGGGACAGAGCTAGCTAGTGGTGCTATTCTTCACATTCTACCACCTACCAATAGTTTAACTATGTTACTGCACCAGCTAGGTAAAATTTTTATGAATAAAAAACAATTTATTTATTTATCATTACTGATCCTTACTAAAACTCCAATAATGTAACCCAAGGTGGAAAACAAAAAACCTTACATCGCGTGCGCTGCGAAAACTATTGATGATAGAACAAAATAATGTACTACAATTTTGTAGAACACGTCATCATCTACAAAAAATGTCGCGACAACATATGTCTAACTATTATAGTTATGTCACAATAAGTGTTCTTTTATTATAAAAAAATAATTGAAATGCCGCCGCTAGAAAAGGGTCTTTATTTATACCTTGGTATTAATCCTTATCCAAATAAATCATTTTATAATTAAGACGGTTTCAATACCTATAGATTACTTCTTAAATTTTTCAAATCGGACATTCCATTCAAAAGATTTGACGAAATTAAAAATGTTAACGGGTCCACGGGTCACGCACGGGGTGCGACACTCAAGGAGAAGGGCGTATGAAATAAGTAGACACGAGGCTCGAACGCACGGTCTAAGTTTATCCTAAAATGTTCAAAAAATTTATGACCACCCATGCGAAGCTGGGACAGGCCGCTAGTATGTCATAAATACATTAAAATATATCACGTGTAAGTACGTATTTATTTATTAGACGATAAATATTTAATAGTTTGTACATAACAATTTCAGATGAGAATATTTTCTTAATTCTCACTTTTTAAAGCAAGATTTTAGAACATACTTTTTATATCCAGAAAAAATTGCGGAGATACCGTTTATGTTGAAATAGCCCAAAAGTTTTTTAGTCCGTAAGTTTCTTGCCTGTTCTTCTAGGCTTTGGTCGCGCGCGAGGAACTGGCGGTACATTCACCTAGTACCAATTTAAGACGTTTCAAAGAGATCCTTGTGATTGTACTGAATAAAGACCGTTTTGATTTTGGAGCTTGGTGACCTGGAGCTTGGTAACCCGTAGCTTTAACCCACCAGAACAAAGTAGTTGCATCTTTGGGAAATCTGTAAAACAAACATGTTATTATTAGGCATATGTAGGTATTTAATCATACTACGCGATGGTGGTCTCAGACATAAAATAACTACCAACTTCTCATATGAAAATCGTGAGGAGACTTAAATTATTAAAATGTGACGCAAAGCTAAAAAAATAAATTAAATGAAATTAAAATATATGTACCTACTACCTATACCTATATTATATTTTTTTTTCATTATGTACTTAAGTCAAACAAACCTTATTTCTTTGAATAAGGTAATAATAAGTTGCGACATTGTCATTTGTTTTCTAGATTATTGTGTGTAATTGAACTTATCCTAAGCTAAGTCCATACGTATCAGAGTCGAATCCACCCTAAAGTTGTTCGTTTCCCAACATTTTTGGCAAATAGATTTTGTTTTTGTTGGCAGCCCGAAAGATCGTATAACCCAGCCAAATTATGTTTCTTTAGAACTGTATCGGTTTGAATAGCCATGTCATTTGTGTGGTTTATAGTAACCTATACTCAATTTTACAAAATAATTAAATTCTAGAAATCTACTATGATATGCGATAGAAAGTAAACACAACCGTTAAATGATTAATTGTGGACACTGTGCATTCTCCGTTTTATAGTTTAATTGACAAATAGAACATAAAAGTGCTACTTACCGAAGGAAGCTTAATTTTCAGTTTTCCGAGCTGTATCATTGTCACAGTCTAAAATACTACAATGCACCACATTGTAAACTTAACTCTACGTATACTGGGACCTAGGCACACACTATTTTCAAAGAACTTTGGCACTAAACACCTGTAAACTCACAAGCACCAAGCGGTTTGTTTAGCACCAAACTTGGTGCTAAACAATCAAAAACGTATACGCAGAAAGGGACAAAACATTTATATTATATTTCTCTCACTCATAGGTATAATTTGTATTATTGCGTCTCTCTTACTCTTGGTATTATTATTTGATGCTCTATCTATTGTATTCTTGATCTAAGGTAGAAAGAGTATGGAATACCATCTTTACCTGGAGCTGTATCATGAACGTCTGATAAGACGCCTTTCAGCTCGTCTATTGAGAAAGGAGAATCAAGGCCATAAGGACACTTAGGGACAGAAATATGAATTGGCGTTAACAATTCCCTAGATGGAACAGTCGGTGGAGCCAAACGGTCTAAGAAACTGTCACTGAGAGAAGGTGGCATAGTGGCAAAAGTATTTTCACTAACTCCAGCTCTGTAACGTCTAATATTTTTCCAGACTTCTGAAGATTTTGTACTGGGAGATATTGTTGAGCAAAAACTCCTCCAGCCTAGCAACTTCTTTTCTTTTAATAGTTTTTTGGTTTTAGCCATGATTTCAATTAACTCGTCAAAATTAAACTCAGTCATATCAGAATTGTAAGTTAACTCTGCCTGCCTTCTCTGAGCAACAGCTACACTACAATCCATATCCCACCATGGTGGAGATGACAATTTCCCAGATGCATAATTTTTTAAAGGGAAAGTTAAATCTGCAGCATCTATCAAACTTTTGGTAAAACTATTTGCACAAACAGAAATACCTTGTGATATATGAGGCAAAGTGTTAATATTATTATCTATATGGTTTCTGAAATCACTCCATTTATCATTAATTATTTTATATCTCATTCTGGGTGGAGCTCTAGGTATTTCATTTACTCTAAATTCTAAAAACTTTATTATAATGGGGAAATGATCACTGCCATGAGTAGATGGCTGTGTTTGCCAAGTAACTGAAGATGCTAAACTGGGTGATACTATTGTTAAGTCTACTGCACTATTATTCTCTGAGGGTTTTGTTCGACGAGTTTGAGAACCATCATTTAGGATACATAGATTTTGTCTATCAATGATATCCAATAGGTCCCTACCATAAGTATTGGACACAGAGCTACCCCATGTTCTATGGTGAGCATTGAAATCTCCCATGACCACACATGGTTTAGGAACATGGCCTAACAGATTATCTATTTCAGTGAAAATTTGTGATGAAGGATGAGGGATATAAATAGAAATAAAGAATACATTATTAATAATGCATGCAACGGCGGTAAAATTATTATTATCATGTGCAGGAAGAGGGAAATGTGAAAATAAGTAAGAATTTTTAATAAGAAGAACGGCTCCTCCATAGCCATCAGGTCTATCGTCCCTGAGGCAGGAGAAGCCGCTCAATTTGAACACAGAGCCTGGCTTAAGCCAAGACTCTGTGATGGCGATAATAAAAGGGTTGTATACATTAATTAAATAGATTATTTCACTTTTTTTATTAACTACACTCCTGCAGTTCCATTGAACTGCGGATCTGGTGTGATCCATTGTGGTTGTGAGTGTAGGATAGAGATTATGTCAATAATTTTAGCAGCGTTGGACGGTTCTATAGCATTTGACTGTATGAATGTCTTAAGAAGAGCAATGATATCAGATATATTAAGCTGTCTATCCTCAGGTCTGCCCTCTTTCAGAGCGCAACCATTAGATAGGGATGATGATGGTGAATTAGTCAAGTTATTGTGTTCTTTTTGATCATAGCCTTTGGCTAGTTTGGGAGGTGCACGAGGTTTTAAGAAGACAGTTTTTCTATAGGATGATGTTGTGACATGGTTTGATGTGTGGGGTTGTTGAGTTTGAATATTTTGATCCTTGGCTGTTGCTAATATTTCAGCATATGACCTAGACAGGGGTGGATGAACTCTAGAAGCTTCTGCATAGGAAATACACTTTTCTGCCATTGAAAATTTAATCTTTTGTTGTCTTGTATATTCCGGACATGACTTACTTGTGGCAAAGTGTATTCCCCCGCATGAGCAGCAAGAAATACGTTCCTCATCAATATCGCAAGAATCACCTGAATGCTCTCTACCACACTTGAAGCAGCGAGGCTTAGACCTACATTGCAACTTTGTGTGTCCAAACCGACAGCAATTGTAACATTGGATGGTTGGGTAGGTATATAGGTTAACTGTAAGTGCAGTATAACACATATAAATATGGTCTGGTAACACTTGACCATCAAATGTCACCACAACCGTCTGAGTTGGTTTCCACACTGGAGCTCCATTAACAATTTCTTTAAAGTTAATACGTCTTAGTTTTAGTATCTTTCCACATCCGCTGGGGACCGTGGTGCACTCTAACATCTCCTCTGGAGAGAGGTCTGTAGGTACTCCACGAATTACACCCATGCGTGAGACATTGTAGGTTGGTATGAATGCTTTCAGATTGTTACTATTGAGGCTATCATGATTTAAGAATGCATTAGCATCGGTATGGTTGTTGAATGCAATGGAAACTCTGTTTCTACCAATTATTTTTACGCTACCATTAACCACATTGTAAATAGAATGCCGCTTCAAAAATTTCCCAAAAATAATTGGATGAAGAGTAGAGCCGTCATTCGGCAACTCAGAAACGCGTTGAACATGCACAATATACGGGGCATTATCGCTAACATCATATTGAGCTCTTGTAACCGGCGGCGCCGGCGGAGATGAATTTGGTGACGGAGCAGTGGGAGTAGATGTAGCTACCGGGTCTGAGATTGTAACTTTAGTCACAATCTCAGTGCTACACGGATTGCTAGGAATATTATTATCAGAAACTATTGGGGATTCCTCACAGCCACAACCTTGTTTGGAGTCACTGGATCCATGTCGTTTCCTCTTGTTGCAGTGTTTGCATATTTTGCGAGCGCGAGATCGTTTTAATTTCTTATTCTTGGAGACAGACGCGTCTGTATCCATTGCAGAATCATTGGATGGCAATTTATCAAAACTATTCGATAAAGTTACAAAGCAACCAGCCGGCGGGACTGTACCCCCGCCGGGGTCAGGCGGCTCCTCCATAATAAATAACTAAAAAAACTTACCAGATACTTTTATATATACACTAAACTACTAACAATAAAGAAATTAATTAAATAAATACTAAATTATAACGCTACTGATCAACTATCTTTGATTAAGTTAATTTTAAATTTTGGTGGGAAAAAAACGCGGCCTCCCTGTTCAACGTTTCCCGCCTTTTTCTATCTGGTGTTACGTATAAAAACGTCTATTTATTTTATTTCATTTTTAGTCTGTTCTTGTCTGTGACTTGTGTTATATAACTGTCAGTAAGCTGTGGTGGAATGCGTTGTATGGGACGTTAGCCTGTCGTTCCGACCTGTGTTTGTAAAAAAGAAACTTCTTTCTTTCATCCTTGAAATCGCTGATGCATCGCATCTATATTTCAATTATACTTTCGTTTGGTGAGTTTTTTGTCGAAAAGCCTTCAGGATTTGTTTAGTGTTGTGCTTTAGTAATAACGAGTTCGTTCCGTTTACAGGATTTATATATTTTGACCTGGAGATTGGAAAATATTTCTGACGCGCAATACCGCGTGGGCCTACCAGTTTTTTCTTCGAGTTTTAACAGTGAAACCTTCTGTCTGACCAACAGGTAAGAAGTAGGTCGTTATATCAACCTTTTGAGAGAAATTTTGTAATTTATTTCAATAAAACATCTTTTTCACAAATCTTAAAAAATCAAATTTATTCAACCAATTTCAAATCAAAAGACTAAAAGCTATGTGCTTATTCATTTACCTAGTTAGTATGTGGCTCTCTGTCATATTTACAGTCAGACCATGTGGCCAAAACCTGATATTTTGTTTAAAATCATTCTTTCCCGTTGCAAATGTTTCAATATTTGTCTGTAATTGAAGTTTTTTTCAATTACAGGAGGTTTTTTTTTTACTATTGAACAAGTTCTACTTCATCCCTGGAGGACCTATCTGCTTCCTGTCCTGGATTTGGGACCCATTGGACTCAACATTCCGGCTGGACAACGTTTGGTGATATCCGGTTTTATTCACACCGATTAGCAATTTTAAACATTATTGGATCTTTATCCTACAGAACCGTGGCTGTATCCCCTACCATGGTTGGCGCCCTTTTGAAATACAAATATATCCAATATTAATATCACAATAATAAATTAACCATATAAAAATTCATGCAAGTAAATTCAGGTTCTTCAACATCTTTTCAAATCTGAATTGCAATTCATCTCTGGTGCCTCACGATAAGAACCCTAGAAGACTAGTTAGCCGTGGTCTATCTTTTTTAAATTACCTACTTTCCTTTTTGTGTGTGTGTCTGAACAATAAAATTGACTAGAGATTGAATGCGGGTTTCCTTCAATTCCTCTGGTAGGTAGGTTCAGATTCCACTACGTATCACTGGTTATAGCTTTGCTTAGGTTGTGGCCAGATTTTTGTGTATGGAATATCCAATATATTTCTATTTATGTTTATTTATAAGGATGTTTGCTTACTTATTTATAGTATGAGGATATTTGGCTGAGAACGCGGGACCGGGGTGGTCTTCTTGACCGATATGTTATTACACTGAAGGTATTGTGCCTGTATAGTTAGCTACGGAAGTCGGTTCAAGAACGGAAGTCACATTTGGTGATTTTCAGGAATAACTCCAAAACTGTCGTAACTCTACTACTCCGCCGCCGATTCAACTTTCGCTACTGACTGTACCCACCCTACCTAACAAATAAAAAAAATACATACAAGGGTAGGTATCAGACTGTAGGTAAATAGTATATTATGCAATGAGTGAATAAAGGACGGATTTAAAGCGAGGGCCATAGATGAGTGAGACGAGCAAGTGAAGGACTGAATCACGAGCGTAGCGAGAGATTCAAGTGTTAGAATCCTGAGCGACGCGAGTGATTCATGGCGTTTCCAGGCCGTTTTATTCAAGAGTTGCATACTATTATTTATATTCATACCATGACTACGAGAAAAAGAAAGATTTAAGCGTAAATGTGTGTTCCAAATTCAAACACCAAAATAGTGATTAAAACTTACTGTTTTCAGTGAATTTTCAGTAATTCTTCTTCTGGTCGTGTCACTAGTTTTTTCGAAACAGTGTGGTAAGAGGATTTTAAGTGTTTAAAAGAAAAAAGAGGCTCCTTTCAAGCACTTAGCACACATGTTTGGAAACAAAATCAAAAAAATCTTGATGAAATTTGCATTATGGAGACAATCATAGGGTACTTTTTATTTTAGACCAATCGTAAAACAAACTCGAAACGAAGTTGGAAAAAGTTGCTCAAAGCTCCAAGTTGGAGTGAAAATATTTCATACGAAACTTAAAAAAAGCAACCTCCTCATTGCCAAGTTTGTTTGCGTCGAAACGCCATCCTTTCTCCTTAGTCTTATCTTAATTAGAAGAGTCTGGTTTGGGTTTGGACATATAACAAGCAAGTTATCTTAAAATCTCAATTATGATAGTCTTGGCAGTCCGTAACAAAGGCTTGACCTAGCACTGCTGCTAAAAAACTTGCTGGTAATTTTTTGTATTTGTGTTTTATACTCGAAATTTCGCTTTTGTTTTGTATAAGTACGTAGTAGGTACCTACGTCGTAAGTATGAACACTAGTAGAACAAACTTTTTGGAAGGAAAACTTGTCTGTATCGAAATGATACTTTTGATGATCTGTGTTTTTTTATGCTACTAGTTGATGGAACAAGCAGATGGCTCATCTGATGTTAAGTGGAAACCATCACCTTTAACAAAGCTTTGCCTCGTAAGTCACGCACGATAGGAACGTGCCCTACGATGCACTGCCCTGCGTCTATTAACTTGAGGCATACAGATTATTAAGCCTCATGTGCCTGTAATTACACCGGCAACCACACTCTTCAAACCGAATCACAGCAACGCTGTTTGGCGGCAGAAAAAGGCATGGTGGTAGTACTTCCCCGGACGAGCCCTTCACAAAGAGGTCTACTACTCCTTATGATTGTGATGATGTGTGATTTTTCATAAATCTTTCAAAAAGT
The DNA here is from genome assembly GCA_932294275.1 of Chloroclysta siterata. NCBI lineage: Eukaryota > Metazoa > Arthropoda > Insecta > Lepidoptera > Geometridae > Chloroclysta > Chloroclysta siterata. The sequence continues at coordinate 7,475,426 of OW028592.1, read as the reverse complement.
TGAAATGTGCGAGCGGGTAATGGTTAGATGGTTGTCATTTAAATTGCCCATTAAAATAATGAATGACATTTCTTTATTTTACGCGAATTGGAAAAAAAAATTGATACGAGATGTATTTTTTTTAATGTTTTATTATAGGGCAGTATGGTCGGTCGTCGAATAAAAAAAAAGTAACAAAATGAGAAACTAATTATAACAAGAGATCTACAATGCGCAATTGCTACAATTATAATAATCTAAAATGCGCGATCTTATAGAAAAAAGAGATCTCTTCCATTTGTTTGTCTGTTAACAAAATAATGTTTTTAAAGTAATGCCTAAAATAGCTTATAGACGTCTTCTAACATCGCAATTGAAGTTGTGGACATAAATTAGCATTTTTTGATTGGTCGTTAGCTCTCCACGTTCTCACCAACAACGTGACGACCAAATGAAGTAATTTAATGTTCATTTCCTTTTATTCATAAACAGTCGGATAAAAGCAATTGCACGGTATCAGATGCCAGGTTGCCAGCGCTTGATTGGGCTTCGTCTTCTTGTGGGGGCATGACTTCGCACTTTGCTATTGATAACTTGTTACACATATCAAACTGTTAGGGAATGACATTTCATTTATTCAGTCTATAGTTATTTTATAGATCATATATCACTTACATTAAATAACACAAATTTAATTTAATTAATGAATATTTAATTAAAAAAATATTTTAATTTCCTACTGTTTCTCGTTTTGACATTGTATTTATTCCTGTTTTTAATTATTCCTGTTGTTTGTATATCTGTATTCTTATCTTTGTTGCTATTTTTAATTGGTGTAATTGGCTGATGCCGTTCTAGTTAAATAAATAAATAAATAAATAAATTCACACAGGTATGTGTTTTGGTTTGAAGAGTGCCCAAGCAACATGATCACGTGAAAAATGACGACAAACTGACGTCATCTTTGAAACAATGACGTCCTTCGCTATAGATGACGTGATAAAATGACGTGATTCGGAGCTATATGTCGTCGTTTGCTTTATATGACGTAATAAAATGACGTGTTTCGGAGCTATATGTCGTCGTTTGCTTTATAAGACGTCATCAAATAACGTGATTCGGAGCTATACATCGTCGTTCATTTTTTAAGACGTCATCAAATGACGTGATCCTACACTCTGTATCGTCATTCGCCTTTAATAACGTAATCAAATGACGTGACCCTGCGCTGGATATCGTCTTTCACCATACATAACGTCACCAAATGGCGTGACCCTGCGCTGTGTATCGTCATTCGCCTTAAATAACGTCATCAAATGACGTGACCCTGCGCTGGATATCGTTTTACGCCTTATATATCGTCACCAAATGACGTGACCCTGCGCTGTGTATCGTCATTCGCCATATGTACTGTATGTTTCACATTTATTATATTATAGTATAATATACAGTACTGTACTTACTGTAAATACTGTACTATACTGTACTGTACTGTACTATACCGTACTATACTGTAAATACTGTACTATACTGTACTGTACTGTACTATACTGTACTATACTGTACTATACTGTACTATACTGTACTATACTGTACTATACTGTACTATACTGTACTATACTGTACTATACTGTACTATACTGTACTATACTGTACTATGCTGTACTATACTGTACTATACTGTACTATACTGTACTATCCGGACCGTACCGTACCGTACCGTACCGTACCATACCGTACCGTACCGTACCGTACCGTACCGTACCGTACCGTACTGTACCGAACCGTACCGTACCGTACCGAACCGTACCGTACCGTACCGTACCGTACCGTACCGTACTGTACCGTACTGTTATAGTATTGTACAGTATTGGACAGTACAGTACAGTACTATACTATGCTATATTATACCATAATAAATGAGAAAGGTGATGTGAATGTTTGTTACCACGTATCTCGGTAACTAATTTTATTTAGATGAAATTTGGTATGAAGATAGTTTAGGTTCTAGAATAATACATAGGTTGATCTATATTTTAACTATATTTAATTAAACTATTTACTACCTACTGAAGGAATACAACGAAAGACCAGGCGGTATACATAATTATGACTATAGCCTGTTGAAAAAAATAAAAAAGTACGGTTTATTGTTTGACATTTTTTATGGCGGGCATCGGGCATCACAACAGTAATTAATACATAATTTTGTGAAAAGTTTTCATTAAATTCCTAGGGGTTAGTAGGTATGTTCGTGGTTGCTGAAGAAGAAACGAAGAATGAGGAGATTGCTGTAAACGTGGTCATAGTCTCATCAGTATGGCTTACGCCAAGAAAGTTAGAGAGTTTCTGGCCCAATTCAAAGTTTTCTGCTCTATTTATCAAACTTTTAGTAAAACAAACATCCAGCAGAAGATGGCCTATCATACAATTAAGGCGGAATTTTTACGATGACTAGTAAGTATGATCGAATTATTACTACCTAGGTACATAATTATTGTTCACCAGTTTCTGGCATCTAAAATATTTTAGGTTAGTCAGTAAATATTTGTTGGGTTAAGTTTATCTTTGTAAAATGGAATATCTTCACAACAATGATTCCAGTATTTTGTCCGTAGACTTTGTTAGTGTACAAAATGCACGTGACAGGCCTTGACTAACAGTTTTTAACTACAGTATGCCTGCATGTCCTTTCGTTTAACTATTTACCTTTCGTATTACTATTTTACTTTTTTTTTTGAAGGTTCAGTCCAACCATTTCTGTCTACTGATGGTGATACAACAAGTATCACACCTACGCATAGAGGTAAAGTATTATCTACCTATATTTTTTTTCATTATGTTTATATTGGCTTAGTTACAATCTGATAGAGGTGTTTACTAATAACATTATAATTTTGTTTTTAGTGCCATAACAACCGTTCATGCCTACTGAAGAACTAGTTAGTGTTAATACTACACCTACACAATAAAATTGAGAGGTAAGTCTTTGTCTTCATATGACTTTTTTATCACATTGCCTGACCAAAACATAGAAGATCTGAGAGAATAAAAGAGTTAAAATATGCACAAACCTATGGCTAATGATATGGCAGCTTCCATACAAAAATGTTCGAATTCTTTTGTAGTGTGTGGGTTCGAGACAATATTATTATGTGACTGCTGGGTTTTATTTAGTTAAAAGAAAATTATTATGTGTTTTAGGGTCATCACAATCATCGTTGTATACTGAAGAATTAAGAGTTCCAACAACGCATCATACCAAATTAAAAGGTGCTATGCCTGCAGATGGCTTTTCTGCAACAACACAGCATTGGAAGTTTGAGTGGTAGAATGTACTTAATATAATTACTTAATTGGTTTAATTATAAGTAAGTATTTTAAGGTGTGGAAATGTAGTGAATTATCCATGAATTTTGTTGTGAGCATTTTTTGTGTAATTTTACCCTATTAAAACGTATTGTCCTACTAACCTACCTATTGTGTTTGTTTTTTAGATGAGTCCAAACTCAGGACGTAATATAAGGTTGTTTGAGAAGACGAATACGGCCGGCAACATACGTCAGGTTTCGCATCGGGTTACCGAATACGGGCACCCGACGGGAAACCCGATGCAAAAAACTGACGTATCTTGCCACTCTACGACGACATTAAGACGTTACAGGTGACGTCAAAATTGACGTAATTTAAGACGTGATTGTCACGATGAATACGACGACATTTTAGACGTTACAGTTCACGTCAAAATCACGTTAGTTAATCACGACAAATTTGACGCCATTTATGACGTGATTGTCACGACGTATACGACGACATTTTAGACGTCATCGTTGACGTCAAAATCACGTAAGCTAATCACGTCATTAATGACGCACTAATTTGTGACATCCTCACGTCAAAACTGACGTCTTAAATGACGTGATGCGACGTCTTTCGATGCCGTAAAATTCACGTCATTATTCACGTGACCATGTTGCTTGGGTGTGGTTGCCGGTGTAATTGCAGGCACATGAGGCTTAACATCTGTATGCCTCAAGTTGAACGCAGGGCAGTGCATCGTAGGGTACGTTCCTTTTGTGCGTGACTTACGAGGTAATGCTTTGTAGGTGATGGTTACCACTTTACATCAGGTGGGCCATCTGCTTGATCCATCAGCTAGTTGTATAAAAAAAGGTATCCTGTAGCTTTATGAGGCTGACACCTGTCAAACATCTTCTCGTTAGCACATTTCAGCATTTTTGAAGAAGGCAAATTAACGAAGGTAGTTTAGAAAATAGCAATCATACAAATTTCGGGGCATTATCTACGAAGGTTCTAAAAAAAAATATTTAATTCCAAATAAGTTTTCCTTTGAAAAATATGCTTAAACTAGTATTCGTACTTGGTCAAACTTCTCGGTAATTAGATGTTGAAATGTGCGAGAAAGAAGTACCATAATTAGCGGTAGTCTGAGTCTTAATAGTTTAACTTTCAGAGCGGAGACTTACTGACAAACAGTTGTCGGCAGAGCGAGACTATACCTACCTATATTTACAAAGCTGAACAGGATCACTAAAAAAGTAGTAAAGCTAAAAAAAGTTTAGGAAATAGGTACATAGTAAGTTACATAAATTAGGTACCACCTTTCTTTATTTTGTTCCATTTTCAAAAATGATGGACACATTGTTTTTTGACAAACGTAAAAGTAGTTTGCTATTCGACCTCTTTTATGAAACTTTTCCATTTCAAACAGTCTTCGTAAACGCACCAATATGACAGATAGAAGTTGGTTTATTGGAAATAAATTAATATAACCAATAAAGATGATATTCACGTGACGAGTCTTTATGACCAGAACGGAGGCCAGACACTAGTTTCATAGTTATCTCTAATACTATAAGAATCAAAGTCCTGACTGACTGACTGACTGACATATAGACAACGCACAGCCTAAACCGCTGGTCCTAGAGACTTGAAATTTGAGGAGTACATAGGTCTTATGGCGTAGAGGTGTACTAAGAAGGGATTTTTGGAAATTCAACCCCTAAGGGTGTAAAAAGGGATGAAAACGTTTGTATGAAAAATTGTATACCTTGAACCTACAAACTTGAAACTTGGAGTACATATACCTACTTCAAGACAAAAAAATAGGAAATACATTTTTAGTTTTTTAAAACTACCCTTAATAAGTGTGCTAAGGGATGTAAAAGTATGTATGGGAGTTTTTTGACCGCTGGTCCTAGAGACTTGAAATTTGAAGAGTACATAGGTCTTACGGCGTAGAGGTGTACTAAGAAGGGATTTTTGGAAATTCAACCCTTAAGGGTTAAAAAGGGATGAAAACGTTTGTATGAAAAATTGTATTCCTTGAACCTACAAACTTGAAACTTGGAGTACATATACTTCAAGAAAAAAAAATAGGAAATACATTTTTAGTTTTTTTTAAACTACCCTTAATAAGTGTGCTAAGGGATGTAAAAGTATGCATGGGAGTTTTTCGACCGCTGGTCCTAGAGACTTGAAATTTGAAGAGTACATAGGTCTTATGGCGTAGAGGTGTCCTAAGAAGGTATTTTTGGAAATTCAACCCCTAAGGGTGTAAAAAGGGATGAAAACGTTTGTATGAAAAATTGTATACCTTGAACCTACAAACTTGAAACTTGGAGTACATATACTTCAAGACAAAAAAATAGGAAATACATTTTTAGTTTTTTAAAACTACCCTTAATAAGTGTGCTAAGGGATGTAAAAGTATGTATGGGAGTTTTTTGACCGCTGGTCCTAGAGACTTGAAATTTGAAGAGTACATAGGTCTTACGGCGTAGAGGTGTACTAAGAAGGGATTTTTGGAAATTCAACCCTTAAGGGTTAAAAAGGGATGAAAACGTTTGTATGAAAAATTGTATTCCTTGAACCTACAAACTTGAAACTTGGAGTACATATACTTCAAGAAAAAAAAATAGGAAATACATTTTTAGTTTTTTTTAAACTACCCTTAATAAGTGTGCTAAGGGATGTAAAAGTATGCATGGGAGTTTTTCGACCGCTGGTCCTAGAGACTTGAAATTTGAAGAGTACATAGGTCTTATGGCGTAGAGGTGTACTAAGAAGGGATTTTTGGAAATTAAATTCCTAAGGGTGAAAAAGGGATGAAAACGTTTGTATGAAAAACTGTATTCCTTGAACCTACAAACATGAAACTTGGAGTACATATACTTCAAGACAAAAAAATAGGAAATACATTTTTAGTTTTTTAAAACTACCCTTAATAAGTGTGCTAAGGGATGTAAAAGTATGTATGGGAGTTTTTTGACCGCTGGTACTAGAGACTTAAAACTTGAAAAGTAAAGAAAGAAAGAAGAAGAAAGAAAGAAAGAAAACTTTTTTATTTGACCCAAAGTATTAAAAAAAAGATAAAAAATAATAAAAAGTAGGTAGACAAAAGACAGTAGCATAGACATTATGTGAAGAAAAAGAATAAAATAAAATAATTAATATACTTAATTAAAAAATAACATGTGCATCGTTAGGTAGGGTCAAAACGGTCATCCGTCTCAGCTTTATGCCGCACAGTACCTAGATAGGTATAGGAACGGTGCGGCGCTGGTTTTCAGACGAAGTGCATAGGTCTTATAGCGTAGAGGTGTCCTAAGAAGGTATTTTTGGAAATTCAACCCCTAAGGGTGTAAAAAGGGTTGAAAACGTTGGTATGAAAAATAGTATTCCTTGAACCTACAAACTTGAAAATTAGAGTACATATACTTCAAGACAAAAAAATAGGAAATACATTTTTAGTTTTTTAAAATTACCCTTAATAAGTGTGCTAAGGGATGTAAAAGTTTGTATGGGAGTTTTTTGACCGCTGGTCCTAGAAACTTGAAATTTTAAGGGTACATAGGTCTTATGGCGTAGAGGTGTACTAAGAAGGGATTTTTGGAAATTCAATCCCTAAGGGTGTAAAAAGGGTTGAAAACGTTGGTATGAAAAATAGTATTCCTTGAACCTACAAACTTGAAAATTAGAGTACATGTACTTTAAGGCAAAAAAATTGGAAAGGCATTTTTAGTTTTTTAAAACTACCCTTAATAAGTGTGCAAAGGGATGTAAAAGTTTGTATTGGAGTTTTTTGACCGCTGGTCCTAGAGACTTGAAATTTGAAGAGTACCTCTATAGGTCTTATGGCGTAGAGGTGTACTAAGAAGGAATTTTTGGAAATTCAACCCCTAAGGGTGTAAAAAGGGTTGAAAACGTTTGGTATGGGTGATTTTTAACGCATAGTGCGATTGATTTCAAACTTGAAGTAAATATACTCCACAATAAATAATTTAAAATCACGTTTTCAATCTTTTAATACTACCCCTGCATAGAGTGCAAAAGATTGCCAAAATTCCAAGTTTTGTATGAGGAGATTTTTAACGCGTAGTGTAATTAACCTCAAACTAAAAGAAAATGTTTTCTGTAGATAAATAACAAAAAGACAGTTTGATTTTCGGAAACAACCCTTAAAACGTTACCTTCCTTCGTTGCGCTCGAGTAAAAAGGAAACAACGAGGCGTCAATGTTTGTAAGGGACATCTAAGAGCGGGAATCTTGAGTTGATACGAAGAGATCTGAGGGTATCTACCGTGCCTGGGAATCAAAGTCGTGAAGGTGTTTCGTTTCGTTTGTTTTGTGGTAGAAACTAGGAACAAATAACTACATATTTTCCGTGTAAGGTTGTCTTTGTTGTATTTGTCATGTTTGTGCTAAGCTCAGTACCGATACCAACCTACCTAATATAGGTAATGTACGCCTATAGGTATCTCTTATACCTACGTAGGTATTTAAAATCCTACCCTAATAATATACAAATCAATGCGAAAGTTACGATGTTTGGATGTGTGTGGCTCAATCACGGCTCACCACTTTAACGCGTGCGAAGCCGCGGGAAGCCACTAGTTTAATATATAAAAGAAAGTCGTGTTAGTTACACTATTTATAACTCAAGAACGGCTGAACCGATTCGGCTGAAAATTGGTGAGGAGGTAGTTTAGAACCGGGAGACGGACATAGGATTCTTTTTATCCCGACTTTTATTACTTTTTATGTTTTCTAAAGTAAACGTGCGCGAGCGAAGCTGCGGGCAAGAGCTAGTAGTTATTAAAATATATATAATATTTGTAGAATAGAATTGACAAATTTTATTTAGCATTTAAAATTAAAATCTTAATATGAAAATGTTGTCGTTTTCATCAAAAAAAATACAGTCGAATTGAAAACCTCCTCCTTTTTTGAAATCGATTGAAAAGGAGCATTTGCTCAGAGGCACAGCAGACCTTACAGCGCTGGTTTTTAATGACACCTTAATATGCAGCAGCAATAATTTTACATTATAACGGAAAATTCGTATCTCAGAGAAAGCGTTTCTCAGACATGATACCTATTTTTTTTAATAACCTATACCTACTGTCCCACTGTTAGGCAAAGGTCTCCCCCATGCTCTTCCACTCTCCTCAGTCCTCGGTGAGTTGTACCACTGTTGAAGGAGTCTAATTCGTCTCGCCAGCACTTCCTCGGGCGGCCGCGACGTCTTCTACCCTCGGTCATGGTACCTATTATGGTACCGATTATCAAAAAACTTCTTACCTACCTACTGGTCTTTATCTACACAAAAGCTTGTAATCGCTGTCGTGCATCAATCAAACACCGAAAATTTGAACAGATTATCAATTTTCTCTAATAAAGCCACCATCAAACAAACAACAAAGGCATGGAAACCTCATGAAAACTGACTTCTGACAGCTGTCAGTTTACTCGAAGTCCCGCGCAAAGAAACCAACCTAAAATGGCGGCCTATTAATACCTCCCACGAGTGCGAGTGAGATTATAACGAATGTTAACTATAGTGTTTGAGTGAGAGGTATAAGCACCACATTTAAGATTAATTTATCTTTTCATAATAATTTACTTGCCCTTATTCCTCTTCATGTGGTGTGCACAACAGGTTATTTCTCTCCACTCTTCTCTATCAGCCGTCATCTCAGCAGCAACAATAGGTACATCCATCTTTTCTATATATAAATAAATATTGTAAATATTGGTGAACATTCCACACAGCATTATCTCGCCCCAAACTAAGCCAAAGCTTGTGATATGGCAACCAGATAGCTAATATACTACTTATATACTTTTTTTTGTAAATACATACTTATAATATTATATAACACCCAGACAGAGAACAAACATCTATGTTCATCACACAAATGCTTGTTCTAGGTGGGGATCGAACTCACGGCCTACGGCACAGAAGGCAGAGCTACTACCAACTGAGCTGTGAAGGCTGTGTCTTTGGCCAACCTCTACTCCTGTGCCCATCCACATTCATACCTAGCATTCTTTATTTAAGCGAAAAAATATCTGGTATCTTCTCGTTTCATGACTTTCTTCCCTTCGCCTTACAATGTAAAAAAATATAAGGGTCGCAATTTTTTTTTAATAAGTACCACTATCTGAATGAAAAAGCAGATGGCCCACCTGATATTAAGTGGTAACCATCACCTTATAATAAAGCATTGCCTCGTAAGTCACGCACGATAGGAACGTGCCCTACAATGCACTGCTCTGCGTCCATCAACTTGAGGCATACAGATGTTAAACCTCATGTGCCTGTAATTACACTGGCAACCACACTCTTCAAACCGAAACACAGCAACGCTGCTTGGCGGCAGAAAAAGGCGTTGTGGTAGTACTTCCTTCGACGAGCCACACACAAAGAGTCTACTACTCTTAAATTATGTGAACGTATAGCAGTCGACTTCTTCATAGGTAGCGGGCTCAGAATCGTTTGTCCTGGAAATGTATAGGAGAGGCCTATTACCTATGTCCACTCGTGGACTTCTTCAGGCTGATGACGATGAAGTTATGATGTAATTTGATTGATTTGGATCACAGTTACTGTTATTTATGCTGTGGTTGAGATACATATCTGCAGATCTATATGCGCTCTTAGATGTTCGTATTTATTTTTTAATAGCTATTCTATGTTGGGAATGTCGCCCGGATTTCAGACTCTTGAATCATATTGCGGAATTAGATTTTATTTTTGCAAATGTTATTTTCGTAAGCACTTTTATGAACGGTTTACCGAAGTGCTTTTATATTTACGCTATTCACAGACTTTAGTTTCTATAGAAATTTTAGTTTGAGGATTATCCTCAACTGCTCGTTTCTCACGTCATTTTTACCTCGAACGAGTAAGTTGTGGAACGAACTATATTAATTGATCGAGTGAGCGAAGCGAACGAAGATCTTAGTTTCAACTTGGGCGATTTGGCATTTTATGTATGTATGTATGTATGTATGTATGTATGTATGTATGTATGTTTGTCTGGCGATAACTTTAGAACCGTTGATCCGATCTGCATGAAATTTGATATGTCGATAGCTTGTACTTGAGAAATTTACTGGTAAGTAAATGAGTAAAATCGGATGAAGGGTTTTTGAAATATGGGGTTTTTTAAGGGGGAAAAAATAAAAAAAGTCGCATAAAAAAATCAAGTTACATGTCATACGAAAGGGCTTTGTTTGGACATCCCAAAACAATTTTTACTTTTTTTTTGTGACGCTCGGTTTTTGAGATAAAATAATAAAAGTTAAATTAAGATAACCAGCGACCCAAGAGCTCCCATCTCTAAGAGTTTCGTTGGCATCAAGGTTTTTCTACTGGTCGGCCAGTTACTTTGCTTTTTCTTATTTTTTTTTGTTGAAATAAATTAAGGACGTACTCAGTTCTCATAAAATGGTGTCAACGACCAGGTCTGATGATGGAGCCAAGGTATGTTCAACGGAACTCTTCAATAAATAGGCCAATAGAGTTGAAACTTGGTTACCGTACCAAGTTAGTAGGCGGTAGTCAGAAAAAAGGACTTGCCTCTGACTACCACCTACTCAAAGTTTTGGTGCGTTCGTCGGGTCGCATCACGAGATCTCAGTTCGGGGCGAACTACTAGTAAAAGAATAGACAACTACATGAAGACGAAATTACGCACGGAAACTTCAATGGACACATTCTTTCCTCGATCATGATTCACGACTCGATTATTAATATTAGCGTTTGACTCATGGAGGTATTATACTGGAGAGAACCATAAGACTTACATCCTTTTACAACAGTGTATCAAACAGTGATCATCTATCTTTGTTCTTCCCATGTAGCCTAGCTACGAGTAAAAGAAAAGAAGATGTAACTTCACTCACTCCATCTCACTCACTCACTGTCTGCGTAAATCGTGGCCGTCAGTTGATGCAATGTTTTGATCTTGTTTTGACGTTCTAGAAAAACTCGGTAGCAACATTGCAATGTAGCGAAAGAAATTATGTAAATATTTAAAGAATTATTATTGTCTAGGCAAAATATATTTGAAAAGGTGAAAGTATGTCTTGTGAAGCTGTGTTTTGTGTATCAAAAACAACAAAAGGAGGAGTTAAAGACCCGGAATTGTCATTTGATACGTAATATTCTTTTTCTATTTTCATGCTAAAAAAATACGTTTTTTCTTCCATAAAGACTGTAGGAATTACATTTTATTATTAGTAGTCATATTTTCCTATGTGAAAATGATGTAAACCATAGAGCAACACGGAGGGGAGTGGCCGTAGCGTTTATTACCGATACAAAACTGTATAACTGGGGGGAAATTTGTGTTACGCACACTTTCTCAAATTCCCACACAAAAATAATCGTCTGTCACTACGAAACTCACACATACCTAATTAAAAATACACTAACAATATCATGCACACATAGATACATTCTGTGTCAGTTTTATTGTACGTCTAGGACCGCGTGGACTTGTACTTTGACAGAGGGGAATGCTTTCGAAGGCTACTCCCCTCCGGTCCGCCGGTGGCCCGTGTTGCTCTAAGATGTAAACCCATTAATTATTGCAAAATAAAAATTATTGTTTTAGTCATCTGTTCTAGTGATGTACTTCCACCGACCAATTTAGCTTTATCGATAATATTATATTTTCCGATTTTGATATGAAACATCTAATGCGCCGGGTCAGATCGGCTGTTATGTTGTAGTTTCAATTTTTCACACCTTATAGGCGTCTCGCGACGGCTCAATTTTTGTTAAATTTTATATTATTTTAATTGTGTAACAATAATAATTATTTGCCTGCTGCATGAAGAAATATGAAAAAATTACCTATTAGTCAATAATAATTGATTTATTTAAGAATTGAAGAACACCAATTGTTTACATACTGGAATTAATTTATATGTATATATATAAGAAAAAAAAATTGTCAAGACACGGAATCGAATACCCAACCTCCAAGGTTGCGGGCAAGTACCAACCCACTCAGCCATTAAATGATTAGGGTACTCCTCCAAGATGGGTAGTGAATTGGAAGTGCTTATCAGGGCCATTTGAGATTTTGATATTTCACTGATTGCCTGTTATTTAAGATTAATATAATCAAATAATCATGTATGTACAAAGTACTGTAGGCTGGAGGTAAAGGTTAAATAGCTAAAAAAAAATATCAAAGGAAAAGAAGATGTTTACTAGTGTTTACTAGTTGGAATTTGAAATAAATTTTTTTCCGAAGTCTCTATTGTGGGGGCCCCCCGTTTGTGGAGGCCCCGGGCCATCGCCCCGTTTGCCCTCCCCTAAATCCGGCCCTGGCAAGTAGTATCACTACATAGTATAAAACAAAGTCGCTTTCTCTGTCCCTATATCCCTATGTATGCTTAAATCTTTAAAACTACGCAACGGATTTTGATGTGTTTTTTTTATAGAAATAGTGATTCAAGAGGAAGGTTTATATGCATAATACAAGCATAATCTCTTAGGGATAACCCACAATAACCGTGCGAAGCCGGGGCGGGTTGCTAGTAAAAAATAAATTCAATCCGATTCCTAGTAAAACTTGCTCGATAGTATTTGACCAAAGTTCGACACACGATCCTAACGTGCTAATGTAACTAAGTTTAAACTTTGCTCAATAAATTCTAAGCAAACTTCCACGTCTAACTTCGGCAGTTCAACAATGTTAGCTGCTTTTGTAAAGTATTCAGCAGGTTATCAAGAAATAATCGAGTTAACCCAACTTATTTTAGTAGAAACCAAGCGCGGATCCACCGCTGTGGGCACGATGGGCATGCTATATAGCAGGCTAGATAGCTATATATTGTTGATAAAAATGCGTGGCCCGATGTCCCGGTCGCTCTGCCCATCGGCAGCTAACATGTCTGCAATGTCTGCACTGTACCTACTATTGTGTGTTTTTTTTTATTTTCTCTGATTTAATAGATTGTATTTATGCATTAGGTATTATTAGTTTGAGGCGTAGCGTGTGCTGTCTTATAAATTTGATTATGTTTACCTTTTCTGTATGCCTACGCCTCACTAAACTTCAATAATATATTATATAACTAGCGGCCTGTCCCAGCTTCGCATGGGTGGTCATAAATTTTTTGAACATTTTAGGATTAACTTAGACCGTGGGTTCGAGCCTCGCGTCTACTTATTTCATACATTTGCACGCGCTTCTCCTTGATTGAGTGAAATCGCACCCCGCGCATGACCCGTGGACCCGTAAACATTTTTAATTTCGTCATATCTTTTAAATGGAATGTCCGATTTGAAAAATTTAAGAAGTAATCTATAGGTATTGAAACCGTCTTAATTATGAAATGATTTATTTGGATAAGGATTAATACCAAGGTACAAATAAAGACCCTTTTCTAGCGGAGGCATTTCAATTAATTTTTTATAATAAAAGAACACTTATTGTGACATAACTATAATAGTTAGACATATGCTGTCGCGACATTTTTTGTAGATGATAACGTGTTCTACAAAATCGTAGTACATTATTTTGTTCTATCTTCAATAGTTTTCGCAGCGCACGCGATGTAAGGTTTTTTGTTTTCCACCTTGGGTTACATTATTGAAGTTTTAGTAAGGATCCCTGATTTTTTTGAAAATATAATATAGCCTATGTTACTCAGGGATAATGTAGCATTCTAATGGTGAAAGAATTTTTGAAATCGGACCAGAAGTTTTTGAGCCTATTCGTTACATACAAAAATACAAAAATACAAAAATACAAAGTTTACCTCTTTATAATATTAGTGTAGATGTAGATAGTGTAGATTACATTGTAAAAGGATCATACAAAAGAACGGTAGGAACCAAGCCGTAAGTTTGTTGCCTGTTCTTCTAGGCTTTGGTCGCGTGGAACTGGCACCTAGAGTCACCTAGCTTTAAGACGTTTCAAAGTGATCCTTGTGATTTTATTGAATAAATACATTTTGACTTTGACTTTGCCCATAACCCTAATAGCCGTGTGACGCGTCACACAGTGTTCGCCCCACGACTTTGTCCACGGGGATCTACAACACTGTACAAAATGTTGGTCAGACCGTCATCTACACTATCTACATCTACACTAATCTACACTAATAATATAAAGAGGAAAGATTTGTATATTTGTATGTTTGTATTTTTGTATGTAACGAATAGGCTCAAAAACTACTGGTCCGATTTCAAAAATTCTTTCACCGTCAGAATGCTACATTATCCCTGAGTAACATAGGCTACATTTATTACAAGATTAAATTAGGGATCCCTTCTAAAACTTCAATAATGTAACCCAAGGTGCATAAAAATTGGCCATAATTTGGCTTTCATCTCATGCGCTGCGAAAACTATTGACGATAGAACACAAAAATGTTCTACAATATTAAAGAACACAAAAACGCAGCGATACCACAGATAAGAGAATACTAGTAGATACCATATGTCTAACTATCGTAGTTATGTTACTATAACTTCTTTTTTACAGATTTAAAGTTGATAGAAATGCCACGGGCCACGAGGTGCGTTCTCACTCACTCAGGGAGAAGGGCGTACAAATGTATGAATTATGTAGACGCGAGACTCGAACCCACGGTCTAAGTTTATCCTAAAATGTTCATAAAATTTATGTCCACCCATGCGAAGCTGGGACAGGCCGCTAGTATTTTTAATATATATTGTAAACATCTCTAATGATGCAGAATGCACTATATCGATCATGAGCGAGTTTATATCAGACTCGCACTTTCGGGTGGCTGTGACCACAACCTTTTTCGAGGGCTGGATCCGCGCCTGGTAGAAGCCACAGATAAGAGAATACGTAGAAGCACAGAAGTAGGTACTACATAAGATTTTTTTGTACAAGCTTTTTTTATGTATCTGTAATAGTTTTGTTTTGTGTTACTCAGTCAGATACCTTGTTTGGAGAGCTTGGTGGCCACCAATAGGAACTAAACTCTTGAAACAAGTACCTGCAAATAATACAATACATACAAAACTATTACAGATACAAATAAAAAAAAAGCTTGTGATAGGTATCGTGTACGCGCGGTCCGATTTTTTGATAATTACTTGTCTAACGTAATGATAAAATAAAATATGTAGTGGCGCTAAAATGTTTTGATAAGCGGAAGTCCAGAGATAGAGCACCACTTGGGGTACCGAATCACCCCCATATATATTTTCTGCGATTTTTCATACTTTTGAGACCCTGTATAATATGGTGTCATCTCTGAAGGACCTACCAAAAATAAAAAACCATCAAAATCAACTCATTTGGCGGAGTAATTGCGTAACAAACTATAAAAAGTTTCAGTTGAATTGAGAACCTTCCTCTTTTTTGAAGTCGGTTAATATATGTTCGTTTATAATACCAATATCACTACATAGTATAAAACAAAGTAGCTTTCTCTGTCCCTATATCCCTATGTATGCTTAAATCTTTAAAACTACGCAACGGATTTTGATGCGGCTTTTTTTATAGAAAGAGTGATTCAAGAGGAAGGTTTATATGCATAATACAAGCATAATCTCTTAGGGATAACCAACAATAACCGTGCGAAGCCGGGGCGGGTCGCTAGTCTAATATAATCACATGTTAATACCCGTCCATATTTGCTTGTCGACGAAGTATCTTAAATTCCTTCATACGAAAATAGGCAATGCTTAGAAACAATGCCAGTAGCAAGATACTGTGGCATAAAAAACATGATTTACATAAATGCATAAATTATCTACATTTTGTAAAAGCATAGACAAAAGAGTGACGTTGCGAGTGCGTCATACGGTAAGTAGGTCACGCCATGAACACAGAATATGGTAGCGTTAAGGACGACCTGCGCTCACACGGTAAAAATCACAATATTATGAAATAGTTCACAACATTATGTGATTTTAACCTAGGTACTTCTGTTAGAAGAATTGGATTTTTTTTAAGGTTGGCTGGTAGAGAATGCTTGAGCATTAAGCCTTCCTATTGATTTATTTATTTATTGAAGACTTTATTGCACAAAAATTAAAATTTAAGTGTACGAAAGGTGGGCTTAATGCTATGAGCATTTTCTACCTGCCGACCCTAAAAGTAGATAAGATAAGATAACATAATTGAAGGTAAGTAAATAAATGAGAATAAAAGAAAAAAAAAGTCTTTCACAAATATACTTCACAAATATAAAAATGGACTCACGTTTTGATTTTAGGTCGATTTATCGAAAAATAACTTTAGTTGCCCTATTCTAGGATTTTTATAACAAATTGTTGTAGCAACAAAATAATTCAAAAGGTTACAAAAACACTTCAAATGTACTTAATGATACTTTCTTGTAGGTATTATCCAAAACTTCGTTATTTGCGGTTTTTTATAATCATCAGTAGTTTTATAGGTATCTTCAAAAATACTGAAATGTGCGAGCGATTGTTTGTGTTGTCCTCAGTGGCGTAGCTAGGTGGACAAGGTCCCCGGTGAATAAAGAAAGAATCGGGCATAGAGAAAGAATTTTGTGAGCAGGCTCAAGGCTCAAGCTTCGGGAGCTGGCAGACCCTCTCTTGTCAAAGCTTAGGTTAGAGGGCCCCCTGAGCTCCGGGGCCCTCGTGCGCTACACCACCTGGCCCTACGATAGCTACGCCACTGATTGTCATCTTTTTAATGCCACTAATATTGGTCTACCTATTATTGTGCCCATAGTAGTATTGTGCCCTGCCTTATTTCTACATAATTTGCAGCGCCCTACAAGGTACAGTCGCCTATCAGCTACGATAGTACTATAATATTTTTTTATGGACTAAAATGCTGGTATATAATCGTATGATGTTTGCCGACAGCTTTACCGGGCTACTGGCGAGCGCAGAAGTACTTATACAATTAGATCTAAGATCTAAGTAACTGAAGATGTTCCAATACTTTTGTCTAAAACTTCAGGGGGCTAAAGTACCCATCAATATGAATAACTTTTTCTAAGGAACCAACACTGTGAACGCGAAAAAAACAGCTGTTCCATACAAAAGTTCAATACCTACCTGGCTAAAATGTATGAAACAGCTGTTTTTTTAACGTTCACAGTGTTGGTTCCTTAGAAAAAGTTATTCATATTGATGGGTACTTTAACCCCCTGAAGTTTTAAGTACAAGTATTGGAAGTACAATATTGGAGTATAAATATTAAGCAATATTATGGCAATAAATAAATATTATTATACCTAGCGACCTAGCTAAGTAGACCTAACTATAGTCGTAAGCGATGTCTCTGTTGTATAAACGACAAGGTATGACGTAGGTGGTGAGTGTGTGTGTGTGCTCGGAGACCACAAATCTCCGGAGGAAGCGTAGGTATTGTCCAGTAAATGGTTTCAACACGCCATCCTCTGAGGGCCAGCATGATTGCTTATTAACTAACTAACATTGGATTAGAAGAGTTGGTCCAATCTAAAATTATACGACGATTTAGATTGAGTAATTTATATTATTGGGTTTAAATACGTTTTATTCTCACTAAATAAAACAGAACACAGAAACGGCTTGACGACTTTGATCCCCAGGCACGGTAGATATCCCCTCAGATCTTATAGCACCTACCAAGTACCTACAAACTTTAGATTCTTTAAGGATGTCTAAGGGCGTTAGTCAGATGTACCTACGTTCAAACATTAGGTACCTACATTTGGCACATACCCACATTCTGCAGTATTCCATAGGTACGTGACCTTCAAAGTCAAAGTCAAAAGGTATTTATTCAATAAAATCGCAAGGATCACTTTAAAACGTCTCAAAGCTAGGTGACTCTAGGTGCTAGCTCCACGCGACCAAAGCCTAGAAGAACAGGCAACAAACTTACGGCTTGGTTCCTACCGTTCTTTTGTATGATTCTTGTTACAATGTAATGTAATACAATATTGAGAACCTTCTCTCCGTGATATTCAATAGCTCCTAGGGATCTATTTTTGTCTCATTTTCATCCATATAAAGACCTATACAAAAAAAAAGACAAATCGACTACTCTACAAAAGTTTTCATCCATTTTATTAACCCATCCGTCACTGTCCAATTCGTTCCCGGTTTCACCCCGGCCAGTCCTACTGGTCCTACCGATATAGCGAAATCTGCATATTATCACGATGCCCAAATTCCGTCAGTTGACAGCCTTCACAGCTCAGTTGGAAGTAGCTCTGCCTTCCGCGCCGTAGGCCGTGGGTTCGATACCCACCGAGAACAAACATTTATGTGATGAACATTGATGTTTGTACTCTGGGTAACATGGGTGTTATATAATATTGTAAGTATGTATTTACAAAAAAAAAAGTAAGTATATTATGGATTATATCAGCTATCTGGTTCCCATATTACAAGCTTTGGATTAGTTTGGAGCTAGATAGTGCTGTGTGGAAAGTCCACCAATATTCATTTATTTATTTATTTAGTTACCCACAATTTTTGAATGAGAGCACTGGTGGTGGCACGGGTACCGGCCCCTCCTTCCGATCCTAAGGTCGTGAATTCGAAACAAAAAAAAAAGTATTGGAACACATTGTATAAGTAGGTAGGTAATATACCAACATACCATAATTTACTCCTACGCACCTTCAGTCGACATAATGTATGTTTATTTTTAGTAAAAAAGAAATTAATAGAAGGCCAAATACCTCAATAAAACTGTAGGTATAAATGAAACGGTGGGTTTTACAGTTATAGATTTATTTATTTGTATGAAAAAGCTATTTATCGAGATCAAAGGTGGCCTGTCAATCGACAAAATAAAATGGACTAAGTATTCTCGTAGATGTGTCACGGATAACTGTCACCTCCCGCGCACGTCACCCCTATTGGCACGGTCTCAACTGGGTGCAACGAACATAGTTCGCTAATACATTAACGTGTGGTTATTGTAACCAGTACCCCAAGTATGAGTTGTGTTTACCATAATTTGGTTTTTCGTTTTTCGTTCTTGTTCCGTGTTCATTGCGGGTTTTGTATGAAGACGCGATAGAGATACCGATACGGAACTTTATGTTCTACTTCTAATTTTCATAATACTTGCAACATAAAGTTCCGTATCGGTATCTCTATCGCGTCTTCATACAAAACCCGCAATGAACACGGAACAAGAACGGAAAACGAAAAGCCAAACATGGTAAACACAACTCATACTTGGGGTACTGTAGTAATCCTAAATTTAGTTGTTCGTTTTTCGTAACGTCAGGCCTTTTTTGTATGAAGATTAATCAGTTCTCAGCACTATCGATTTGTATGAAGATTAATGAGTTCTCAGCACTATCGAAAGAGGCACTTATCGAATCTCCATACAAAAACGTTACGAAAAACAAAAAACAAAACTTAGACTTGGGGCACATACGTCATTCTGAATTTTGACAACTTGTTTTTCGAATTTTGGATGACGAAATCCAAATTATCGATTAAGAAATCTGAAATTCGAAAAAAACTAATTACTTAAAGATATTTCAAAGATTTATTTTTTATCTAAATTGTTTAACTAATTTTAAATTGACGTAGGAACGCATGAGAAGTGGCTTCTTAAAACCATAATATGTGTTTTAGTTAATAGAGGGAAGACTCTAGATATCACCAGTGTACTTGAGATCTTTGCTTATGTTTATCTTCTTTTTAGACAATATGTCTTATTCTGGCCATAACATAAGATATACTATAATTTGATCACCCAAGCTGGCCTCCAGCTCTTAAAATGTACAGTGACGGAAAGAAAAGGTTCGTCAGTTTTCAACGTATTTACCTATATATATTGTATCAGGAGCACATTTCCTTTGATACTGAATAGACAGAAAACACGGAGTTAAAGTGGTAACCATCACCTATAGGTAGGTATTGGTATACCAAAGCATTGCCTCGCAAGCCACGCACGATAAGAACGTGCCTCACGATGCCTGTAATTACACCGGCAACCACACTCTTGAAGCCGAAACACAGCAACGCTGCTTGGCGGCAGAAAAAGGCGTGGTGGTAGTAGGTACTTCCCCGGACGAGCCCTCTTAAAAAATGCTTGTGCTTGACGTGATGTAAAACCAAGAAAAACCTTATTCGATAGCAAAAGTCACATTTATTTAAATGTTTAACTTTACTGGTTGATATAATAAAATTGATTCTTGCAATCTGGTGCAAGCGAAAACCGACTCTGAGGTGACGAACCTTTCCATTCGCCCTTGCGTCAGTAGTACCATTGATTTGTACCATTGATGGTACAAGTGACACAGCTTTGTATCCTTAGTACCTACCATTAATGGAACTAGTGACAATTATTTTGGATCAGTAGTACCATCATAAATATTGATGTATCGCTAGTACCATGAATGGTACAACTAAACAAACTTGAAGTACCGTGGAGTGGTAATAGGGCCCAGGAAGTGAATTGTACAATCGGTGAAATCATTGACAACAACAATCGATAACCTTTATTCGGCTGTTGGTGAACACTAGCATTAGTAGGTAGAGCGAACATAGTGTCGTAAAACGGATTAGTCGTTTAATTATTGGTGTTTACCGAAAGTCTCTTCCTAGTTTCAGCTTCAGGCGAGTCATGTCTTCAAGTAAATTGAAAATTTAATCTTAAAATTGAGGAAAAAATATATTTTGCTTATACTGCGTTTACATTTAGACATTCGCGCTGCCATTCGCGTGGACGTAAATGTTGCCGTCCATATGTCTGCGGCAGCGTCGCCGGCAACGTGTGTTCACGCAACACGGGCAACGCGAGCGGCAACGCGGTGGACATGGAAGTGGCCTGTTTACATTCTCGCATTGCCCAAGTCCCTTCCCATGTCTCTGCACGTTTCCACGGACATGAGCTGAGTGTAAACGGGGTACTCAGTGGAGGTGGCTCTGCTTTTGGCTATGTAGATTGTGGGTTCAATCCACAGGACAAACATTAGTGTAATTAACATAGATGTTTGTTCTCAGTGTTTGGGTGTTAAAAATGTTATGAGTATGTGTTTTCGCAACGGTCTGCAGATACCTCAACTGTTTCATGTGAATACTTGTAATTATGTACCTGTTTTCATTGTAATAAATGTACTTATTAACGTTAATCACATTCAATACATAGTATAAAACAAAGTCGCTTTCTCTGTCCCTATATCCCTATGTATGCTTAAATCTTTAAAACTACGCAACGGATTTTGATGCGGTTTTTTTTTATAGAAAGAGTGATTCAAGAGGAAGGTTCATATGCATAATACAAGCATAATCTCTTAGGGATAACCCACAATAACCGTGAGAAGCCGGAGCGGGTCGCTAGTAAAAGTATAAACGTATTTTATCAGCTATCTGGTTCTAAAACTAGGTAGGTATAAGCTTTACTTAGTTTGGAGTTAGATAGTGACGTGTGGATTGTCATTCAATATTTATTTATTTATCTTTTATTTCCTGTACGATATTTACCAAGAGACAGCAGCGTCCCCAAATTGCAAAACGTGATCTATCTCCAAGGAATCTTCTGTATAGATCACGTTCCGTAGTAGATGCGGTACTGATACGTTTTTGAAATTCCAGATTCTAAACCCAATAGATTTTGCTATCTAATAATAAAAAGTCCCAAATAAGAGTCCCAAAATCGAAAAATCCCAGAAAAACCGTTACCTACCCAAACAAATGTTCGTTTTATTTCTTACTAATCTGTCAATTAAAACAATTTTATTATACATTTTCATATGAAAATAGCTGACTGAGAATTAAATCAACCGCAAAAATTTGAAATAAAGTCTGAAATGAAAACACGGTAACAGGTAGAATATGAAACTGAAAAAAATCAGAAACAGCCTCACGCACTTTGATCCCCAGGCACGGTAGATATCCCCTCAGATCTCTCAGTGCCAAATACTAAATAAGATTCTCTGGGATGTCACAGGTACCTACGTCCAAATATATCAGAATATAGCGATTTATTAAAACTAACAAAACAGCGATCATGAGCAAACAGTCAACTACCTGCCATATTGATTATCTACACTTCTACACTAATATTATAAAGAGGAAAGATTTGTATTTTTGTATGTAACGAATAGGCTCAAAAACTAATGGACCGATTTCAAAAATTCTTTCACCATTAGAATGCTACATTATCCCTAAGTAACATAGGCTATATTATATTTTCAAAAAAATCAGGGATCCTTACTAAAACTCCAATAATGTAACCCAAGGTGGAAAACAAAAACCTTACATCGCGTGCGCTGCGTAAACTATTGATGATAGAACAAATTAATGTACTACGATTTTGTAGAACATGTCATCATCTACAAAAAATGTTGCGACAGTATATGTCTAACTATTATAGTTATGTCACAATAAGTGTTCTTTTATTATAAAAATTTAATTGAAATGCCGCCGCTAGAAAAGGGCCTTTATTTGTACCTTGGCATTAATCCTTATCCAAATAAATCATTTCATAATACGGTTTCAATACCTATAGATTTCTACTTAAATTTTTCAAATCGGACATTCCATTTAAAAGATATGATGAAATTAAAAATGTTAACGGGTTCACGGGTCACGCACAGTGCGATTTCACTCACTCTGGCGTGCAAATGTATGAAATAAGTAGACGCGAAGCTCGAACCCAGGTCTAAGTTTATCCTAAATGTTCAAAAAAATTATGACCACCCATGCGAAGCTGGGACAGGCCGCTAGTTATTTATAATTTACGATTTGATAGCGTGCCTAGGCGGTCATCGACATACCAAATAGTCATGACGTTTACAAACTTGGCATAATAAACTCTCATCGAAATAGTGGGGAAAGTAGTATTAGCATGAACTTACTGAATAATGTGAAATAGTGAACTAAGACTTCAAATAGGTACCTAGGTTTTTTTAATACACTGAAAAATATTTAACATAACTTTTTCTGAAGGAAAACAACAAACAAAAACGTCGTCTAGCTGTGTACATATTATCTGATTTGTAGATTTGTCAAAAAGCTCTGTTTTTTTTTTGGTAAGTCCAACTTTAGACATAAATGTACCATATCAATTTTAAGAAATTGATTCACACTTTGAAAAAATCAACAAAACTAAAATGTATTCAGATGACGTTTTGGTTTGTGGTTCCCTTTAAGGCGAAGATAAGAGCTAATGTGACTCTCGCTCGCACGTTTCGACATGTTGAAAGATATAAAATCACTAAACTCATTTTCGAAAAATCGCAATCAACCATCTTGTGTGCAATCACATTGCACACAGTTTAGTAAAAATTACATTTTGATATCGATACATGTTTTCCTACTCAAAAGTTTGCTTTACTAGTTTTCGTACATAAGCAAACTTTTGAGTACGTGCGAGCGAGAAGTTGTTTGATAGTTGTCAGCCCCTTAACACTAACTTTGTTTTTTGTTTTTTAGTGTATATTTTAGTCGTTTTTTTTGCAAATAATTTATTAGTAGATATTTCGATTTTCCAGCAGACGATCAACTGACATTTAGGAACTCTTTGTCAGAAAAATTGTTTATGGACATGCAACGACTGATTTTAGTGTTACAGCGGTTGCTTGTTTTTAAATAATTGGCCCGTTCAGTTATTTTATGTTCATTTTGTATTACTTATATGATATGATAGAAACTATTTTACGAACGCCTAGATTTATATTATAAAAAAAAACAATATATTCTCGACCACTTTCCCATTTCTATGAAAAAATGATTACCTAATTCTTTCGCTGGGTACACGTTGCCGGCAAAGGAACCTAAAATATTCTTATTTCATTAAAAACGAAGTGGGTGCTAACTTTGCCTTTGAAAGGAGTTCCTGTAACTTTGCACAACCTTCTTTCTAAGATTGCGCTTTTGCTAACGTCTCTTTTGAGTGTGCTTGAATGGATCTTATAAATTTATTACGATGCGAGAGTAGTGGCAGAAAGTGAGCCACCGTCCGTCGGGGCTGTAGTTAAATAAATAAATATGTATATATTGGTGGACTTTCCACATACCACTCTATTTATCTAAACTAACCAAAGCATGTCCTATGGCACTTTAAGAGTAGTAGAGCTCTTTGTGAAGGGCACGTCCAAGGATATAACCGACGCAGGGCAGTGTATCGTGGGGCACGTTCCTATCGTGCGTGACTTACGAGGTAATACTGGTGGTAGGTGATGGTTACCACTTAACATCAGGTGGGCCATCTGCTTGTCCCATCAGCTAGTTTTTAAAAAAAATGTTTACTAAATTGTGTGCAATTACACAAAATTGTTGATTGCGATTTTTCGAAAATGAGTTAAAGTTATTTATATCTTTCAACAAGTCGAAACGTGCGAGGGAGAGGTACATTAGCTCTTGTCTTAAAAACATACACTCGAATTGAGAATCTCCGCTTATTTTGAAGTTGGTGTAAAAGTAAAATAAATGTGTGTAACCGGAGCGTGCCTTTGCATAATGAATTCGAATTAAAAATGTAAAAATGTTTCTCACAAACAAACCTTTTTGCGGTCCAACATTTGGCACCATTTGGAAAGGTGTGGATTTTTCTTTTTTGAATGTTGTTTATACATATAAGACATATTTAAACAGAGTGTTACATAGATAGACAACTCTTTATTGATTACCACAACAAATAAAGATACACATTTTTAATTAAAAGCTAACAATTGTAAATAGTAATACAATGGGCGGCCTTATCGCTAATAGCGATCCCTTCCAGGCAACCTTGGGATGTACAGGACTGAACGTAAAAAAGAGAAGGCTCCCTTCTCTTCTCTTGTGTGGATTTAATTAATATAGATACCTATTCTATTTTGTGATCAGACCAAGCACTGGAATACTTTGAGGTGTGCAAAGTTTGAATACTTCGTTTACGTAATTCCCATACAAATAAAATTAATATTGTCTCAGAAATTTGCAACAACCCTGATAATGTGTGCGTGAACTTGGTACATACGCTATTTGCGTTTACTAATTGGTGGCAGTTCTGTTATCTATTTTATCTACAGTTCACAATTAAATGTCAAAAAACAGCCGTAAATAGGGCTGCGTCATGATAGTTTCATTTTGGAGAAGTTTAAGAGAGTAACGTATATTAAATCCCTCGATGTGCTCAAGGTTCTACTTTAGAATCTCTCTAGAACTCTAGAATCGTTCGCTCCGCTCTGAATTCATAGAAAAACTCACCTATAAAATAGGTGTTTGCTCCCTTGGTAAACAATCTACAATTTCAATACATCTAGCAAGCTACCGAACTAGCAGGGTGATTGAACAGTTGTTCAACGTCACAGTAATACCCTTCACACCCCGACCCTGCGAGGGTGGAACCACCCCGCGAACGGACGGATTATATTTTAGGGTGCTCTCTGTTGCCTCGCTATTATTGGTTTTTTCAGGGCTTTTCGGAAAATACCGGTTTTTCAGGATTTAGGGGTCTAATATGAATATGAATGAAAATAAACGTATATTTTTACGTAATATTTTTTATACCTACTTAAACAAAAGGGATGTAAGTTCCTTCCTAATATAAAGTCATGCTTAAATAAATAAATATTTTATGTTCCACACAGCACTAAGCAAAGCTAGTACAATGGGGATCCGGATAGCTATAATACTTTTAATATATTCTACCAGTGAGAGGTAGACGAAAAACTGGTCAGAGAACAAAAAAATAGTCAGAATATATATACAAGGTGTTCCAATACTTGTACTTAAACCTTCAGGGACTAGAGTACCCATCAATATGAATAACTTTTTCTAAGGAACCAACACTGTGAACGCAAAGAAAAAAAACAGCTGTTTCATATATTTTAGCCAGGTAGGTATTGAACTTTTGTATGAAACAGCTGTTTTTTTTTGAAAAAGATATTCATACCGATGGGTACTTTAGCCTCCTGAAGTTTTAAGTACAAGTATTGGAAAACCTTGTATATTCTGTAATTAAAATAGATGTTTATACAACGTGTTGATGAAGTTATGTAGGGAAACAAAGAGCGTGTATTTAGACCAAGCACTGGAATACTTTGACGTGTGCAACGGTTGAATACATCGTTTTCGAAATTCCCATAGAAAAGTAAAATTAATATTTTCTCAGAAATTTGCAACAGCCCTGTCTGTGTACGTGTCAAGGTCACACGCACGCGCGCTTCTATCTAGGAAAGAGAAAAACAACGATAACCTACGAGATAATTTGAAATACTTACCTTTCGGTAGGTAGGTAGGTACGCCGCCAATCCCCTGACACGATATTTTTACTGGTTCCTATGGATTTTGTCATTATTTACTGGCTATAATAACACTGGATAAAACTGGATTTTGGTAAGTTTGCGAGATTTCGCACGACACAGGCTTCAAACTTCACACTAAACCATTACCTCGTAGGCACTGCTCATACACACACTGACTGACGACGGCTTTTTACATAACAATCACCATTTTATCACGTTTGATGACATTTTCTCAACAAAACAATGTACAACAACGCATGTAAACACAAACAGGGTGACCATCTCAAAAGTGGCGGTTCTACCACACACCTGCCAAAAAATCTGTCAAAATCTACCAAGCTTTACGATAAAAATACCATAAATATGACTTCATACCATCTCCTTCGTGGCTACGGAATAAATTAAATACCTACATTACATTCAGTTACTATCTTTTGATCGTTTGTAACGGTTTGCAGTTATCTAAAACGAGATAGAAGTTGTTTAGAAACCAAATCAATAAAAGTAAAAAAGAATAAGAAGTTTCCAGTTCGGTAAAAAATAAATAAATTATAAATATTATTTCATTAAAAATTCAAACTAATAAGATTTTTCTTGAAATATTTAAAATCTGCCAAATGGCAGAAATCTGCCACAAATGGTAACACTGATCGGCGGCCGTCGGCCGTCCTGATTGGATATGCGTTTTTAAATGCAACCAATGACAGACAGGTTAGTCAAAGATTAAATAGGACAGACTAGACACTTCCCAAAATTGCAGTTGAATAATTTTGTCGTGTCAATGAACCATGGTGGTAAAGTAACATGTTACAATTTAAAGAACTATGAATATCATAAACATTGCTTTACGACATCTAGTAATTAAACAAAAATAAATATTCTATTAAATATTGAGTACGTAGCCACGTAGGTACCTAGTTACTGAATAGGTATTAGTACCAAAGATCTCAGAGAATGTTTACCGTGACTAGGGATTGCAGTCGCGAAAATATTTCTTTTACATACCAAGATCTTTAAAAACAGCAACATCATTATTAGGTAGGCACATTACTAGGTAATTGGTGGCAGTTCTGTTACCTATTTTATCTACTATTGACAACTAGAGGTCAAAGAACAGCTGTAAATAGGGCTGCCTCATGATGCGTTTAGATTCATTTTAGATAAAAGTTTAAGAGGCATTTGATGAATGAAAAACTTTGAAATTTTAAAAGTCGTAGAACAAAAGTTGTTCGTTATGACCGGTAGAATATCCTGCTTTCGGATCCCTACAACTCTTAATAAACACGTTGTATATAAATGTTTGTGCTCGGTGGGGATCGAACCCACGGCCTACAGAAACAGACAACCAACTGTGCTATAATTAACATATTAGCTGGCGGTGAATAGTATATTAAGGGGCTGACAACTATCAAACTACTTCTCGCTCGCACGTTTCGACATGTCGAAAGATATAAAATCACTAAACTCATTTTCGAAATATCGCAATCAACCATTTTGTGTGCAATCACATTGCACACAGTTTAGTAAAAAATTCATTTTGATCAAAATCAAAATCAAAATCAAAACGGTCTTTATTCAGTACAATCACAAGGATCACTTTGAAACGTCTTATATACTAGGTGAATCTATCGCCAGTTCCTCGCGACCAAAGCCTAGAAGAACGGGCAAGAAACTAACGGCTTGGTTCCTAGCGTTTTTTTGTATGATCCTTTTTACAATTTTATTATGGTACCTACTTAATTGTTTAGTGTTTTTAATGAGTTGGAGCATAGATCAGTCCCAAGCTTTTTTGTCATCTATATAATCAGAAATTTTATAGTAAGCTTTTGTACAAAGTTTTCTTTTTATTATGTTTTTGAATTTGTTAATCGACAACTGGTGAATCTCACTTGGGACTTTGTTAAAGAAGCGTACACATTGTCCTGCAAACGATTTGCTTACTTTAGTGAGCCTAGTAGTGGGAACAGCGAGCTTATCTTTATTTCTAGTGTTAACATTATGATGGTCACTCTTTTTGGCATATAAATTAATATTTTTTCTAACATACATTAAATTTTCGTATATGTACTGACAGGGTAAAGTCATTACATTTATTTCTTTAAACTTATTTCGTAACGATTCTCTGGGACCCATGTTATAAATTGCACGAACAGCCCTCTTCTGCAGCACAAATATGGTGTTAATATCTGCAGCACTCCCCCACAACAAAATGCCGTATGACATAATGCTATGAAAGTAGCTGAAATAGACAAGTCTTGCGGTGTCCACGTCTGTAAGAAGGCGGATCTTTTTGACTGCGTATGCTGCAGAGCTAAGTCTCTTCGACAATTTGTCTATGTGTGGGCCCCATTGAAGCTTATTATCTAAGGTTATGCCTAAAAATACGGTGGTATCCACGAGGTCTATTTTTTCATTTTTGATTTTTACATTAGCATTTATTTGTTGGACATTTGGTAGTACAAAGCGAATGCATTTTGTTTTATTTTCATTAAGTAACAAGTTGTTTACATTAAACCAGTTTACGACTCTAGAGATTGCATTGTTTACATCGTCATAGTTAGATCGATACATGTTTTCCTAATCAAAAGTTTGCTTTACTAGTTTTCGTACATAAGCAAACTTTTCGACTTTGTCGAAACGTGCAAGCGTCACATTAGCTCTTGTCTTCGCCTTAATGGCCCGTAACAGTAAGCCCTTAGAGCGAGAATGTCGTGATGACCGGCCATTTGAAGAGGTGCCGCGAAAACGGATTGCAAATTCGTTTTTTTATACCCTTGTTAATGAAACAATAAAATGGCCCACTTGATATTAAATGGTAACCATGACCAACAACAAAGCTTTGCCTCGCTCATTTGCGACTTGTCCAACTTGAAGCATACAATAGATAATATACAATAGATAATAATAAATATTGGTGGACATTCCACACAGCACTATCTACCTCCAAACTGAGCAAAGCTTGTAATATGGGAACGAGATAGCTGATATAATACATTTTTTTTATATTATATTATTATTTTAATATTAATCCTCATGTGCCTGTATTAAACACCTTAAATTTTTAAACATTTTACAATAATGACTATTCGGAATATGATTCTGCAATTTCACCGGCACTCACACCCTTCAATAAAATATTAGTCATAATAGGTATAAGTTATTTATAAAGCAAACTTCATTTTTATTCAAAGTTTATCCTTATTCTCTAGAACTGCAGTACACAATTCAACAACTTTTAAAAGCTATTTATTCAGGAACTGAAGCCGGTTCAGTTTACAGCAGATAGTTCTTTTAAAGACCAAATGCCAGATGGACAAACTAGGTATGTAGAGGAGTAAAAACCGCGAACCAGCTTGGTCTTGCTCTGTGCCGGGACAAATGGTAAAGTCTGGAGGAGGCCGAGAGGGATGAGGGGAGGTGGAGAGGGGTCCTAACATAATTTTAATTCTTTTAAAGTTTTTATATTATTGTGTACTTATGTGTTTGAGCACTTTTGGTCTAGTGGTAGCGGCCCAGCCTTCTGATCCTAAGGTCGTGGGTTCGAAACCGGTCGTGCACCAATGAGTGTCTCAAACGGTGAAGAAAAACATCGTGAGGAAACCGGCTTGCCGTAGAACCTATAAAGATCAAAAGCATGTGTCAAGTGCTCCAAAAGAGCCTCTTTGAGGCTCCGAAAAGAACTAGTGACGCGTCACGACGACGATAAATATACATATGTAAGTGTTATTTAATACATTTAAATGTTATTTAACAATGAACAATGTTATTGTGTTAAAATAATTTTCATTAGCTGCGCTAGAAAGTACGTTGCGTTCTGTGGCCACGCTATGCTATGCTATATTCCATGGCGAGGCGTGGCAGGGGGAGGGGCGCTGACGTCACGCCACCATGACGTCATAGTGACGCGCGCCCCGACCTACTTACAATGCGTGAGCTTTGTTTCCATCGAGTGTCTGGACTGGTATAATAATAATCCATGCCTATCTAGAAATGAGAAAATGTCTGTCTGTTTGTTATTTCACGGATAAACTACTGGACTAAGAGCTGATTTCACCATGATCTGTTAGTTACTAATCAAGGATTAACAGGCCGTTAAATCTAACCTAAGCTGTCAAACGCATACATTTTGACATATTTAACGGCCCTTTAATCCTTTGTTAATCTAACAGAGCCTGGTGAAATCAGCTCTAAACGAGATGAAAGCAGGTCTTTGTGAAGGTCTCGTCCGGGGAAGTACTACCACCATGCCTTTTTCTGCCGCCAAGCAGCGTTGCTGTGTTTCGGTTTGAAGAGTGGGTTGCCGGTGAAATTACAGGCGCATGAGGCTTAACATCTGTATCCCTCAAGTTGATGGACGCAGGGCAGGGTACGTTCCTAACGTGTGTGACTTACGAGGTAATGCTTTGTTATAGGTGTTGGTTACCACTTAACATCTGGTGGGCCATCTGCTTGTTCCATCAGATAGTTGTTAGCTAGGTGAATCTAGGTTCCAGCTCCACGCTACCAAGCCTAGAAGAACAGGCAACAAACTTAATTAATTCACCTTTTTACCAATTTCCACGTTTTGCTGAAGTTTTTATTCTTCGTTTAGGGCGAAGACTATCGCCAATGTATTTCTCGGATGCACAAAACAATATTTGAAAGATACCAAATCACTGAACTTATTACCAAATAACTGAGCACTGGTGGTCTAGTTGTAGCGGCCCCGCCTTCCGATCCTAAGGTCGTGGGTTCGAAACCGGTCGTGCACCATGAGTTTTTCTGTTCAAAAATGTATGTGCACAATGCCAGTACTCTCAAACGGTGAAGGAAAACATCGTGAGGAAACCGGCATGTCGCAGAACCTAAAAAGTTCTATAACATGTGTCAAGTGCTCGAAAGCCTCTTGAGGCGCACTTAAAATCCTTTCACCACACTGTTTCGAAAGAAACTAGTGACACGACATTAGATGAGCTCTTGTCGTCGCTTCGAGGCAAAAACAATCGGCAATGTATTTCTCGGACGCACAAACCAACATTTGAAAGATACCAAATCACTGAAATTATTTAAGAAAATTCAATTGTGC
The DNA here is from genome assembly GCA_932294275.1 of Chloroclysta siterata. Taxonomy (NCBI): domain Eukaryota; kingdom Metazoa; phylum Arthropoda; class Insecta; order Lepidoptera; family Geometridae; genus Chloroclysta; species Chloroclysta siterata. Next base: position 7,443,901 of record OW028592.1, on the reverse strand, counting down.
AATCAACCAAGTTGTGTGCAATAACATGTGTGCGAGCAGTGTAAGCTTTTAAAACGTTACACGTATAAGTACACGTATCACGTTTAAGTGTGCACTAGTGATAATACCCCGATCGAACAGATAGGCATTGCATATACCTATAGTTAGATACAGATATGTCGTACTGATAGATATGTATGTAACCATCTAGTAAAATCATTTTCAGTCGGCGTCTGTCTGTATTCTGAAATCAAATCAAAATATTTATTTGCAACTATAGGTATCTAAATATCAAAAGGTGGATCCATATAAGTATTAAACTCATAAACTAAAACACAGACAATTAATAAAACCAAGACAGTTGCAAAATGGTCCCAACTCAGCATAACTATGCAAGTTACTTGCGCTGGCCGCTGGTCTTCCGTTGGGGCCGTTGAGGATCGAGTAAATATAATAAAATAAGTGGACGTGATTACTAAACAATACAAAAATGTACATACATAGAAATACTGAAATTTGACTAATTATTGCACTACATGCCAACATAATTATAAGTAGGTACATTTAACAAAGAAGCTCTCGCATAAACAAATTTTCCTAATTATCAGATCCTCGATAACAAAAAGAAAAAATAAAATAAAAATTTAAACTTAGTTAATATATACTTTACTGCTAGGTCGGATATAAGTACACGAACCTCCAACTGCCTGTGGTTATTAAATTGTATCATTAGTCCAGACTGAACAACTGGAGTTCACTATCTAGAAGAAATTTTAGTTTGGGCACTCTGGTTTTTTTATTTTTTAATAAATTTTATTATACAAGTGCTACGCGCAAAGCTACATTGTATGTATCCAGGGGAGCTACGAACTACGAACTATAACCTAGCCTATACTCCTTTATACTATCGATAGACTTATACCTACTGAGTTCTTACAATGTTTATTAAGATTATAATATTGGTTTTTAATTAATTTTGAAATATTTGTATGTTCAAAGTATTAGTTACCTATCTAGGTACCTACCCAATACATTTACCGCTTACCTAATACTAAATATGATTTACGAAATAACTATGAACTAGGTACTTGATAACAAATCTACACATGCCTAGCTTTAGTTCTCCCGTATAGTTAGCTTATTTAATAAACCACTTTCAACTTTATTTTTTAACTTTTTATTTATAGCCTGTAGAAAACCCGTAGATAACCAGAATATTGACCGTAGGTCGAACTGCTGTTCGCGCAGGTCGGCGTCCGCCTCGGCCACGTACCGCGTCACCAAGCCGTCGGTGGACGCCTCGGCGGAGGAGCCGCAGACGCCGGTGCCAAGGCTGCTGGAGCCCAGCTCCTCATTGAGAGACTCTCGGCCGCAGCTGAAGCGGCCTGTCGGCTCCAGCGTCTCTGGTAAGTGAAGGAATCATTAACTACATACGTATTATAGAGCATAATGTCTCTCGAGAGCACTCGAAAGTTCTCGTGCACCAAGTTTTTCTGTTCAAAAATTTACGTGCACAATGCCAGTATTCTCAAACGGCGAAGAAAACATCGTGAGGAAACTGGCATGTCGTAGAACCTAAGAAGTTCTATAACATGTGTCAAGTGCTTGAAAGGAGCCCCTTGAGGCGCACTTAAAATCCTTTCACCACACTGTTTCGAAAGAAACTAGTAACACGACAAAAGAGAGAAGAGATAGAGCATAAAGTACAGTACTTATTGTAATTAGCAATGAAAAAAATACTGAACAAATATTTTAAGTCATAGTCAAAAGGCATTAATTCAATAAATCAAAAGATCACTTTGAGCAGTTTCAAAAATGAAATGTTTTTCTGTAACATGTGGGGACATGCTCCACTATTACACTAATTACTCTTTGCGCCTTTGGGCACTTTAATAATGGAATATTCATTATGGTGGACGTTTAATTATGCAAAGTAGTGTGAAACGAAGGAGTTTTTAATACACAGAGTGCTTTCAAAAAAGTAGTACAATAATATTGTGATCAATTTGGATTATTTTAATAATAGACAGTTAATTTGATACAACATACAACACACTGCGCTGTGAACATTTTTTATTTATTATCCACATTTAATAGCAACTTTATATTATTCGCTATATGCTCCTTTCCATCACAGGACAAGTAGAAGTACGGCTCAGACCACCCATATCTGGTAAATATACCACCCATTCGCACTTAGCGCTTTGCTTCTACATTTATTATGCGAACTGCCAAGGAGTGGAACTCATTGCCGTCGTTTGTCTTTCCTGATCACTATAACTTGGGTCTCTTCAAGGCAAGAGTGAATAGGTGTCTTCTAGTCCGTTCTGCTCCATCGTTGGCTACATCGTCGCTTACCATCGGGAGAGATTGTGGCCAAAGGCCAGTCAATTAATTATACAAAAAAAATATCCTCACGTTAATAGGGTGTCGAATAAATTTTCCAGATTCCATCTCCCTCTCATCTCCCGTCGCGTGCACCGCTCTCACGGAAGATGTGGGGGCTCCCCCGGGACCGGCCAACGTGGCAGCCCTACCCGAGGAGCACCGGGCCAGCCTGCTGGGCCGAGTGGCCGGCCAACGGGCCAGGAGACGCCGGGCGATGATCATCTATGTGTGCGCTGCGGATTCACAAGGTACAGGTTGCTCGAAGATAAAATAGAATAGAATCATTTATTGCACTTATGTTGTTACATATGGATCTTAAAGTAGGTAGGTACATTGTTTGTTTCAAACATAAACCCTGTTAGGGCACAGCAATATTCCACTAGGGGCTAGATGGATAGGAGAAGCCAGCTAAAATGGTTCTTCTTATAGGCGACGTTCGTGATTTGCGAGGCAATGCTTTGTTATAGGTGATGGTCACCATTTAACATTCATCATCACGTTTATGACTTGATTGTCACGACGTATACGACGACATTTTAGACGTCATCGTTGACGTTAATGACGCACTAATTTGTGACATCCTCACGTCAAAATTGACGTCTTAAATAACGGGATGCGTCGTCATTTGGTGCCGTAAAATTCACGTCATTATTCACGTGAATAATGACGTGAATAATGACGTGAATGAATGAATATTGCTTGGGTAGTAGAAAAAAAAGATTCTAGTATAGAAGATGTGCTCAATCGGACTACATTGGGTTATTTAAGGAACAGATTTACATACCTACTTCCAGTAATATCATGGGATCTAAATAACCTGAAAATATATAAATTACATACACCTTACATTTTACTAAGAATCCCTGTTAAATACATGACACCCCTTCACAACTTTTGATAAACCTACCCCTTTTTTCATTTAATCAATAGCTTCTTAAATTAGATGTCTATCTAAAGGAGGTAGTCAGAGGCACGTCCAAACATTAAGCACATAAAGATTTTTAATATAGTTCCAAAAGTTATTATCCGAGTGGAATTTGAACCAATGCTACGGTAGGACATGCTACGGTACTTATGCAACCGTGGTTCCATAGTAGCATGTCCTGAAGTTATTCGTCGAGTGTGATTAGAATCCGATGGCGCAGTTGGTATTAGCGCGGCCCCGTATCAAGGGGAAGGTCGTGGGTCGTGGGTTTTGGGACTATATTAAAAATCTTTGTGATTTCCTTAAGTGTAGGTAAACACTATAAAAAAACGAATAAAAATTTAAATTTGGGACATACCTTCATTTTGTAGTATCTTGTATTCCATACCTACTTATTGCAAGCTCATCGCTGCTGCTGGAGCCGTGACGGTTTCCTCAAGATGCTTTCCTTGTCGTCCAATAAACTCTAACCTTTATGTCCCAGACTGCAGTGCTGAAAAGGGAACACTCCAATACGGAGCAGCAGCACGGCTGAGGGTGCGAGCGCGGAAGCTGGGCTGGCGCATCCACGTGGCAGACTTGCATTGGAGGTCGCCATTGGAGCAGCAGAGAGACCATCGCTTCCCTGTGCTGTGCGTCGCTGAACTTGCACGTAAGATGCTGCCATGTTTTTGCACCATTTCTGATTGTTTCTGATTTTTTTCCAGCTAAGTCATCGGAATTTGGCGAGTATTCGCGCTATTTATATTATCTTATTTATATATTATATATTAATATGAATATATTATATATTAATATGAATTAATTAAACAATCACAAACATTAAATGACAATAATTGTCAAAAATAATAAATTAAATAATGAATGAACACAGCAAAAAAACTTTATAAATAAATAATAGGTATTCAGTCAAATTAAATATCACATTCACAGTACTTTATACTTATAGCTAGAATCTCACTTCATGCATCCCCAAACAAATCACAGTCCTTGTTGGTCTCGAGAAGATTGATAAGCGCAGCGATGGTGCGAGGCAATGGCGAGTTGCTGTGCGTGCAGCTATACGACCCGAGGCTGTGTGTATCTTTCTATTGAATCATCATCAACTTCCTACCCTAGTGTGTAGGAAGATTATGTAAGGTCGGCACATATTCTCTTCTCCAATTCTCCCCTATCATCCGTCATTTCAGTGCTTTCTCTTTTCATATACATATCCCTTTTCACACAAACTATCCATCCTTTCTCAGGCTGACTTCGACATTTATATGAATGAATGGCTTTGTTGTACACTCTAAGGTGAATAGTGTAGCGTACTAGGTGGTGATGTAGCCCCAGGCTGAAAAACAAAGCAAAATGGTGTTGAAATCCTCATGTTTCTTTTTCTTATGGCTGATTGTGATCATTGGATTTGGCTCATGACTCTACGATGACTGTCAATTTGAAAATCAATTTCGTTTTTACAGGTCAAACAGACTTGGGAGCAGTGGTGCCGGTACTGTTCCTGAACTCCGGGCTCGGGACTCCTCTGCTGCCGCATACTCTCGAATGCGCAGACTTCAAAGCGGCCCTGGAGGCGGCTGAAGACGACAATGATAAAGCTTTGTTAAATAAGTGGTAAGCAATGTCAAAGCGGTGTAGTTTCTGGCCCATCACCAATACCCGTCTCAATGCCTACGCCTCACCTAACTTCAATAATATATTTTTTATCACATCAATTCGAAAATAGATAGTTTGCTCTTCGAAAACAGGTAGCAAAATAGTACTTTGATCCCAAGGGCGGTAAAGTACTTTACCGCCCAAGGGCGGTAATGTGATTTGAATTTGGAATGTGCTTATTGAGTAAAAGTTCCAATCACCAAAGAGATCACGAACACTGTATGAACAAGCAGGCTTTATGATTAAAAAAAAAAGCGCCTGAACTAAATAAAAATAAACAAAAACACGTGAAACGCGCATTCCACCTTTGTTCATAATTGTTTACTCAAATTCAGATTTTACTTAGTTTTATGAAAATAAATAAAATTACAATAAATACATGATTACGACTATGAGATTATGTGACATTGTGACAATGTGACTATGTGACTATGTGACTATGTGACTATGTGACTATGTGACTCCGTGACTTTGTGACTTTGTGACTTTGTGACTTTGTGACTTTGTGACTTTGTGCCTTTGTGACTTTGTGACTTTGTGACTTTGTGACTTTGTGACTTTGTGACTATGTGACTTTGTGACTATGTGACTATGTGACTCCGTGACTCCGTGACTTTGTGACTTTGTGACTTTGTGACTTTGTGACTTTGTGACTTTGTGACTTTGTGACTTTGTGACTTTGTGACTTTGTGACTTTGTGACTATGTGACTTTGTGACTATGATTATGATTATTCATAAGTTGCACTAAGTTATTTGCTCATAGAGGGTGATAAAAAGTAGAGTGTCCACCTCGGGAGCAACACTATTTTAAGCTCGAGTGAAGTACTTTGAATCCCTCGCTACGCTTAGGATTCTACTTTAGAATCCCTCGCTACGCTCGGGATTCTACTCTAGAATCCTTCGCTCCGCTCTGGATTCAAAAAACACTCTCGCCATAAAAATAGTTGTTTGCTCCCTTGGTAAACAATCTACTAATATTACATTGTAAAAGGATCATACAAAAGAACGGTAGGAACCAAGTCGTAAGTTTGTTGCCTGTTCTTCTAGGCTTTGGTCGCGTGGAACTGGCACCTAGAGTCATCTAGCTTTAAGACGTTTCAAAGTGATCCTTGTGATTTTATTGAATAAATACCTATTGACTTTGACTTTGACTTTGACCGTAGGTACGCGAACAATTTAATAGGTTTTTCAGAATGGATGCCATTTGCATCAGTTTTTCTGCTTTTCTCACTAAAGGGAATAATCAGAAAATATTCAAAGTCAAAGTCAAAAGCTATTTATTCAATAAAATCACAGGGATCACTTTGAAACGTCTTAAAGCTAGGTGACTGTAGGTGCCAGTTCCACGTAACCAAAGCCTAGAAGAACAGGCAACAAACTTACGGCTTGGTTCCTACCGTTTTTTGTATGATCTTGACCTTGTTACAAAATACAATACAATTGAGGGTTGAATCACGGTTCTGTGGATCCACGATTTTTACTATTGATGAGTTTCTAACAGATTTTCACAAGTACCTAATGCGAACTCTTGTTTTCTATCATCAGGTATAGTTTGGACGCGAGCACCACACCACCCTGCTACCGGCTGGTCCGCGGCGCGCCGGCGCGCTGGCGCAGGGAAATGGCGAAGGCTCTTAACGTTCTGGTCAGGACGTTGCCGCAGGAGGCCTGTGATGCTTACCTCACTACTGTTGTAGAACAGGTAACTGATCTCCCTACTTTGTCCATTGTATCAAGAATTCAGAGATAGAAACGATGGGCATTAGGATAGGCATAATTTTGAAGCTTTATTATTATACTAGCGACCCGGCTTCGCACGGTTATTGTGGGGTATCCCTGAGAGATAGACATATACCATCGCGGACTTTTTTGTAGACCTTTTTAAGGTGTACAATACTGTATTACATTATTTTGATCTATCTCGTAGGGTTCAGCCAGCGTTTGTAATGTAAGCGCAAAAAAATATGTTATTTACGGCATCACATTAGAAACCTCTTAAATTATCAGTGTTTCTTTACTATATTATGCATGTTTTATACATATAAACCTTCCTCTTGAATCACTCTATCTATAAAAAAAACCGCATCAAAATTCGTTGCGTAGTTTTAAAGATTTAAGCATACATAGGGATATAGGGATAGAGAAAGCGACTTTGTTTTATACTATGTAGTGATAGTGATTATTTTGGTTGGGCTGGGCAGTATTGGGAAACTGCGTCAGGTATTCTCGTCACCCAGCTCACAGTGCATAAAAAGAAAATTCTTCAATCAATGCGTACTATTCTAATTCGAATTCAAGAAGAGCTATAAGATCTGCACTGACGTCCCGCAGTGGGTTGTTTTTTTTTATACAACTAGCTGATGGAACAAGCAGATGGCCCATCTGATGTTAAGTGGTAACCATCACCTATAACAAAGCATTGCCTCGTAAGTCACGATAGGAACGTGCCCTACGAAAAACTGCTTGCTAAGCAACACCCTACTGGGAGCAAGGTCCGATCAGCGTATATACAACGTGTAAAGGACTGTACGACATTAAATTAAGAATTAAATACATTTTGAAATTGAATACACTACTACTACTATCTAGTATTGATTTCAAAAGGTTTTATTTGCATTGATTCATAATTAAGATTTTTTTATTTATAAACAAACTAAATATCAGAATAAGCATAAAATTATTATTCAACATTCTGTATGCACACAAACAAAGCAACATAAGTCCATTCTATGCCGCACGCCGAAACCGCAACACACATATACATACTACGAGTGGGCCCCAAGGCCAGCACTCGTAGTATGTATGTGTGTGTATTTAAATAATAATCTCTTTCACTGGCCACCGCACCGGGCAGCGTGGCGCATGGTGGGGCGCGCTGCGTATCTATCGGTCTCTATCACACACGTACGCGGAATAATATCTGTCCTTGTCACAAAGCGAAATTTGACAACGTGAGCGTATAAAAATGATTTTTATGTGCTCTAACGCGTATAATATGGTAACACTCTCCTTTTGTTTCGATTGATTGATGAGACATATGATATAATAACCCCGGAAATTTGACCTTAGAACCGGCGATTAGAGATACAGGTTGCTTAAAAATACTTTATTGGAAAAGTATCGACATCCCTTTATTTATTTTTTATAAAACCAACTCCTAAAATCTAAAAATGCAATAAGGAGTACGTGTTTCCATTTAATGTCGCACATGACTTTACACCTTGTATACTATTGTATTGAAGGAGGTGCAGCACACAGTGCTGATGTCAGTGGAGGCGGCGCGGCGCTGCGTGTGGGTGTGCCGCGCGGGCGGCGGCCAGGAGCCCGGCGACGGCGACGCGGGCCACCACCACGAGCTGCAGCGGAGGCTCAACAACTTGCAGAAGGACTTGAAGGTTTTTTTTTTAAACAAATAGCTGAGCTGACAGAGCAAGCAGATGGCCCACCTGATTTTAAGTGGTAACTGTTGTGTACCGATATTCAGGGCTATATACAAGGTGTTCCCTTAATTGTGTATATAAACTTCATGGGGCTAATGTACCCATCAATATGAATAACTTTTTCTAAGGAACCAACACTGTGAACGCGAAAAAAAAAAACAGCTGTTTCATACAAAAGTTCAATACCTACCAGGCTAAAATATATGAAACAGCTGTTTTTTTTTTCGCGTTCACAGTGTTGGTTCCTTAGAAAAAGTTGTTCATATTGATGGGTACTTTAGCCCCCTGAAGTTTATATACACAACTTATGGAACACTTTGTATATATATTGACTAGATATAATAAAACCACACTTCATATTGTAACAGTCACGTGTTTCGGGGCGTCTATCTAACTCCAGCGCTCTCGTTAGACTGAGTATTCTCTTATCTGTGACTGAGTCAACCGACCAACTCACACACAAAACATCACAGTAACCATCACCACAGCATTGCCTCGTAAGTCAAGCACGATAGGAACGTGCTCACGATGCACTGCCCTGCGTCCATCAACTAGAGGCATAAAGATTTTAAGCCTCATGTGCCTGTTACACCGGCAACCACACTCTTAGAAAAAGGCGTGGTGGTAGTACTTCTCCGGACGAGCCCTTCACAAAGAGCTCTACTACTCTTAAAAAACCTTAGGTACCTTGAAGGAAGGTTGATTATGCTTACCTTTTTCTGTTTTGCCTACGCTTCACTAAATTCGATTGGCACCACACTGGAGCTTCAATATTCTATTATATCACATTGTAACAAGGATCATACAAAAGAACGGTAGGAACCAAGTCGGAAGTCTGTTCTTCTAGGCTTGGTCGCATGGAACTAGCACCTAGATTCACCTGGTTCGAAGACATTTCAAAGTGATCCTTGTGATTCGATTGAATGAATACATTTTGACTTTGTCTAGACTAGTTCTCGCTTGCTCATTTCAACATTTTTGAGAGATAAACATGTGTCAAGTGTTCGACAATGCTCTTGAACATCACATCACACAAAAGATGACACGACAAGATTTGCATGCAAGATTATAGTAATATGCTGACCATTATACAAGGTGTTCCATAAGTTGTGTATATAAACTTCAGGGGGCAATCATCAATATGAACAACTTTTTCTAAGGAACCAACACTGTGAACGCGAAAAAAAAACCAGCTGTTTCATACATTTGAGCCTGGTAGGTATTGAACTTTTGTATGAAACAGCTGTTTTTTTTTCGCGTTCACAGTGTTGGTTCCTTAGAAAAAGTTGTTCATATTGATGGGTACTTTAGCCCCCTGAAGTTTATATACACAACTTATGGAACACCTTGTATACAAGAAGAACCTATTAACCACATTGTAGCAAATAAATAAGAACAATCAGTGTATGGATGTCATGTATTCCAGATGCACCTAAGCGAGCGGAACATAATCCGCGCGAGCATCAAACGCGCGGGCAGCGCGAGCGGCGCCGCCGAGGAGGAGTATACGGCGGGCGTGCGCGCCGCGCTCGGCGAGCGGCTCGATGCTTTGCTCGACGCGCTCGTGGCCGAGCACCACGCGCCGCCCGGCCACTGCGGCATCCCCACCAGGTACTCACTCGTCAGTAGTGCTGTTAGCGCCGCCCGGCCACTGCGGCATCCCCACCAGGTACTCACTCGTCAGTAGTGCTGTTAGCGCCGCCCGGCCACTGCGGCATCCCCACCAGGTACTCACTCGTCAGTAGTGCTGTTAGCGCCGCCCGGCCACTGCGGCATCCCCACCAGGTACTCACTCGTCAGTAGTGCTGTTAGCGCCGCCCGGCCACTGCGGCATCCCCACCAGGTACTCACTCGTCAGTAGTGCTGTTAGCGCCGCCCGGCCACTGCGGCATCCCCACCAGGTACTCACTCGTCAGTAGTGCTGTTAGCGCCGCCCGGCCACTGCGGCATCCCCACCAGGTACTCACTCGTCAGTAGTGCTGTTAGCGCCGCCCGGCCACTGCGGCATCCCCACCAGGTACTCACTCGTCAGTAGTGCTGTTAGCGCCGCCCGGCCACTGCGGCATCCCCACCAGGTACTCACTCGTCAGTAGTGCTGTTAGCGCCGCCCGGCCACTGCGGCATCCCCACCAGGTACTCACTCGTCAGTAGTGCTGTTAGCGCCGCCCGGCCACTGCGGCATCCCCACCAGGTACTCACTCGTCAGTAGTGCTGTTAGCGCCGCCCGGCCACTGCGGCATCCCCACCAGGTACTCACTCGTCAGTAGTGCTGTTAGCGCCGCCCGGCCACTGCGGCATCCCCACCAGGTACTCACTCGTCAGTAGTGCTGTTAGCGCCGCCCGGCCACTGCGGCATCCCCACCAGGTACTCACTCGTCAGTAGTGCTGTTAGCGCCGCCCGGCCACTGCGGCATCCCCACCAGGTACTCACTCGTCAGTAGTGCTGTTAGCGCCGCCCGGCCACTGCGGCATCCCCACCAGGTACTCACTCGTCAGTAGTGCTGTTAGCGCCGCCCGGCCACTGTGGCATCCCCACCAGGTACTCACTCGTCAGTAGTGTTGTTAGCGCCGCCCGGCCACTGCGGCATCCCCACCAGGTACTCACTCGTCAGTAGCCGCGTATCCACCTAGTGCACAGTCTCGCGCGGCAGCCTCGGTGTCCAGATCGCGAGCGATGGCTCCCGAGGCAGCCTCAGTAGTTTTGTTCAATTTACACGAGGCCGCCTCGGGAGGCAGGCTGAGCCATCATAAGGCTGAGCCAACGAAATGGACAGTCGTGTATACAGACCGTTCCCACCTAACACACAGCGCTCACTGAGGCACCTTTGAGCGCGTCAAGTTTACCGACAACAGATGGCTCGGGGCCGAGCCGTGCTCAGCCGCGCAAACGCGCGCCCGAGTCAGCCCGAGGCACGTCCACACCAGCCGAGGTATTTGGCTCGCGAGACTGCCGCGCGAGCCTGTGCGCTAGGTGGGTACGCGGCTAGAAGTGCTGTTAGCGCCGCGAGCACCACGCACCGCCCGGCCACTGCGGTATCCCCACCAGGTACTCTTCTCTCTTGTCGTGTAACTAGTTTCTTCCGAAACAGTGTGGTGAAAGGATTTTGAGTGTGCCTCAAGAGGCTCCTTTCGAGCACTTGACACATGTTATAGAACTTATTAAGTTCTACGACATGCCGGTTTCCTTACGATGTTTTCCTTCACCGTTTGAGAGTACTGGCATTGTGCACATAAAGTTTTAAACAGAAAAACTCATTGGTGCACGTCCGGTTTGGAACCGACGACTTTAAGATCGGAAGGCGGGACCGCTACCACTATACCACCAGTGCTCTCAAAAAAGAAGACAGAGACCAGGTACTCACTCGTCAGCAGAGCATTTTGTGTGTGGCTCGTCTGGGGAAGTACTACCACCAAGACTATTGCTGCCGCCAAGCAGCGAAGCTGTGTTTCAGTTTGATGGGTGCCGGTGAAATACGGGATCATGATGCTTAACATCTTTTATACCTCAAATTGATGGACTATACTGTGGCACCTAAAAACAAGGTCCAGTCTTCGGCAGTTCCACTGTGACGAACGATTTAGAATTTTCTCCATTTATCGACTTTTAACAATGTCGGTCCGGTTGTGTTAACTAACAAACTGTTATTTCCAGCCTCCTGGACGAGATAAACGAGCATCTCGCATTCTGCCAGAAAGCAGCCCAATGTACTTCCAACCGCGAGGTGACGCTCAACGATCTCAAGACGTGAGTAAATCTTGGATTTCTGCTTCTATAATTGTTCTGAGTTTGGTCCCAATGTCTATCTTCTATCTATCTTGGAGAACTTCTTCTATAATTGTTCTGAGTTGGTCCCAATGTCTATCATCTTGGAGAAGTCCTATAGAATAGTTACCAACCTCAATAAATAAATAAATATAAATATTGGTGGACATTCCACACAGCACTATCTCGCCCCAAACTAAGCCAAAGCTTGTGATATGGAAACCAGATAGCTAATATACTACTTATATTTCTTTTTTTTTTGTAAATACATACTTATAATATTATATAACACCCAGACAGAGAACAAACATCTATGTTCATCACACAAATGTTTGTTCTCGGTGGGGATCGAACCCACGGCCTACGGCGCAGAAGGCAGAGCTACTACCAACTGAGCTGTGAAGGTTGTCGATAGACTCAATATAGTCGATATTCAACTTAAGAAATGGTAGCTTTTCTATCTTCAGGTCTGGTTCTTCCATGCCTACGGTAAAGCATATGCTCTCAAATTGATAAAGATCTTGGGAAACCAACATGAAATTAAAATGGAAAGCCAGGTGTTATCAACAACCACATCCATATATCAGACCCCAGTCCCCTGTCCTTTGTAGTCATATCTACTATTGTAAACAAGTACCTACCAAAATTTTTACACTAAAGTACTGCGATTCTGAGATTATATTGTGTTGAGACCGCTGACGTTGGAGTCGTGCGATCCCTTTTTTTCAGCGGTTTTTTAAAAGGAAACACATTTTAGCATGGTGAATATACACTCAGTTCCCTATTCTAAAATGTACATTTTCCCTTCAGATACATAACAGGAGAGAGCGACGTCCCTCTCGTGCTGATCGGCGGCGCTGGCTGCGGGAAGGCCACGCTGGTCGCCCGCGCTGTCACCATAGCGCCGACCTGTCTGCAGGACTTGGCTGTTATCGTCAGGTAACAGGCTTTAAGCACGTTGTCCTCTATCACGCAGCTCAATCACGTGATTCATCAGAGAACAAGCAGATGGCCCATCTGTTAAGGTTACAATCAGCTAAAACAAAGCACTGCCTCGCAAGTCACGCACGATAGGAATGTGCCCTACGATGCACTGCCCTGCGTCATACACACAGGCCTGAGGCATACACAGATTATAGGCCTATGTGCCTGTAATTTAACTGACAACCACTTCCTTATTCCACTTAGTGGCAGAAATAGGCATGGTGGTATTACTTCCCCAGAAGAGGCTTTCACAAAGAGCACTAATAGTACTCTTAAATTTTTTACAGTCCAATCTGTCTTATTTTATACTTCGGCTCAAACAGCATAAATATTTTTATACCTCCATTTCATCAATAGATTCGTGGGTCTGACCTCACAGTCCAGCAGCTCACATCAGCTTCTGAAGTCCATCGTGGATCAGTGCCACGTCCTGCACAACGGAACTGTCTACAGAGGACGTAATGTAAGCTAAATTTCGGCGGTGCTGTTACAGTTTCTAGAATTTATTTTCTTAAAAAGTGTTATTCTTCCTCTCACTAGTTATAAACATTATTTTGAAAAGATATTATCTACACTAATATTATAAAGAGGAAACCTTTGTATTTTTGTATTTTTGTATGTAACGAATAGGCTCAAAAACTCCTGGTCCGATTTAAAAAATTCTTTCACCATTAGAATGCTACATTATCCCTGAGTAACATAGGCTATATTATATTTTCAAAAAAATCAAGGATCCTTACTAAAACTTCAATAATGTAACCCAAGGTGGAAAACAAAAACCTTACATCGCGTGCGCTGCGAAAACTATAGATGATAGAACAAAATAATGTACTACGATTTTGTAGAACACGTCATTATCTACAAAAAATGTCGCGACAGCATATGTCTAACTATTATAGTTATGTCACAATAAGTGTTCTTTTATTATAAAAAATTAATTGAAATGCCGCCGCCAGAAAAGGGTCTTTATTTGTACCTTGGTATTAATCCTTATCCAAAAAAATCATTTCATAATTAAGACGGTTTCAATACCTATAGATTACTTCTTAAATTTTTCAAATCGGACATTCCATTCAAAAGATATGACGAAATTAAAAATGTTAACGGGTCCACGGGTCACGCTCGGGGTGCGATTTCACTCACTCAAGGAGAAGCGCGTGCAAATGTATGAAATAAGTAGACGCGAGGCTCGAACCCACGGTCTAAGTTTATCCTAAAATGTTCAAAAAATTTATGACCACCCATGCGAAGCTGGGACAGGCCGCTAGTGTTATATAAAAAAAAAGCATTTAACCACACAAAAATAAAATAAAACAAAATAAATCTTAAAACTTAATTATTTATTTACTAGTTCCCTTTTATATATTTATGTATGGACCACCTTCGGCGGTATAAGCCTCCTCCAAGGATCACCAATCGTCCCTATCTTTTGCTCATCTTGCCCGCATATTCTCCCAGCCACCTTCATAATCTCATGGTTCCATCTTTTTGGTGGTTTTTTTTTTCTTTTCATGTTTCGGGGTATCCAGTTGGTGACGATTTGTGATTAGTGCGCCTCAAAAAGTCTTATTTATGGTGCCCAATTAACCTCCTGAACATAGAAATCATTTTAAAAGTAACGCCTACTTTATTTTAGCCTTTGTATGCCCGAGCTCAGAACATACCTCTTTTCTGTATTCTGTATGCCTGAATTAATTCCTTACGTTGATACGTCCAGGATGTGATCTACCTGTCTGAAGCGCTCCGTATGCTGCTGACAGCATTGGGCAGGAAGCGCAGTATCCTCCTGTGCGTGGTCGGCGCAGATGCTTTGCGTGCTGCGCGCTGGCTGCCGGAGCGACTGCCGGACAATGTCAAGATGATCGTCACTGTTACTGAAGGTAAGTTAGCAAATAAGTGAAGTGTCTACGTCGCGTCACTGTCAATGTCATTGTCAATGTCACTCGCTGCGAACTCGGTCATAACTCATCTTAACACTAGTGTTGAGAGTACTCGGCGCGGGCGCATGCACGTAATCGATAAAAAGAATGACTCGGCGAGAGCGATCGGTGGTTGCGCGGTCGGAGAGGTCAGGTATCGATAGTTCTTATCGACTCCAATAATGGACATCTCTGCGCTCGCGGTCGCTATTCCAAAAGCGCTTATTCCCAAGCAGTTTAAATGTAGTATAATACAAATTGGAACCCTGGCTCCAAAGTATGATGATGCTATTCTGTTTCAGAAACCGACGAGCCATCTAGCTCAGCAATAATGGCGGTCCTCTCATCAGAAAACGGGCCGAAGGTCGTTAGAGCTCCTCCAGTAGGCCCTGAAGAAGCCAAAGCAGTACTGAATGCCTGTGCAGCAACTTACAGCAAGACTGGCGCCGGGACACCTCCCGAAGCAGCTATTAAGGCTGTACAGAAATGCACTCTGCCTCTTTATGCTAAGGTTGTTTATTCAATAGTATTCATGTACGAGGAGTAAAATAAACAGGCCTCTGATTAAAACGAACTTAACTTCTCTAGAGTGATATCTACGACGTTGGAGAGAAATTAAAACAAATGAAGTCACCATTTGGGCATTTCTAAACTAACTACTTGAATTGGTGTTTTATTTCCCCATACAAACATTATTTTATATTGATAACACATTCTTCGTTTACAGATCCTCGCGTGGCAGATTTCACTCTCAGCCGAAACCTTCACTGAGCTCTCCGAGCCGGAAACCACGCCAGAACTGGTCATTTGCGAAGACCTGGAAGGGCAACTGGCTCAGATCCTTATCACCACGGAAGCGGCACTAGGCACTGACAGAGTGAAGTCCTGTTTAGCTCTATTGACGGCTTCGAGGAGAGGACTTGATGATACGGAGATTCTGGATATGTTAGCTCACGATGACCTGTTCAGGAGTGAGGAAACTTATTGTGAGTACAATTTTTTGACATAAACAGTATAAGATTGTGTACAAAATAGGAACTAGATGTAAGCCCTGATATACTCCAAGGTACAGAAGAAAAAGGTTAACTTGATTAGCATAGTGCTGTGCTAATCTTTAACAAATGATTTTAAATGAACAGTTTAAGAACAAAGATTCGTGTCAATTTGCCTAATAACAGCAGCTCCTATAGCAAAATGTTTTATCAAAAGCTCTACTAAAGCCTGATTTTAGATCCCAGATTTAAATTGTAATATTTTCCCAGTGCCATGGGCCCCAGCGTCATTGTTCTGGCCGCAGCTAGCTGCATTATTGGCTCCATGGTTGCGGTACGAGGCTCGCGGCGCCGCTAGATGGCGCGACGCTGCACTGGCTGGCATAGCGCGGGATCGCTATCTGGCCGACTGCGAGAAAGCAGTGCGGAGCGAGCTCGTGAATTACTATGAGGTAAGTATCTTTTAGCGTAAATTAAATAAATAAATAAAATAAATATGTGGACTGTCCTCACAGCACTATCTAGCCCCAAACTAAGCCAAAGCTTGTAATATGGGAACCAGATAGCTGATACATACTTTTTTTTGTAAATACATACTTATAATATTATATAACACCCAGACAGAGAACAAACATCTATGTTCATCACACAAATGTTTGTTCTCAGTGGGGATCGAACCCACGGCCTACGGCGCAGAAGGCAGAGCTGAGCTGTGCAGGCTGTCAAATTCATTAATAAGATACACCCAATCAAAGCATTTTTATTTAATTCCATCTTCATTTTTCAGGGTGTATGGTTTACGGAGAATGATCCAAAGATGGCTGGCCGTCTTATTTCTCAAGAAAACAAATTTGCCGATGAATGGTGAGTAACTCGGTGTTTTTATAATCATACGGAATCTTTAGTGAATAGTTAAATACAAGTTCTTTAGTTTTCCACGTTTTCGAGAATGTTTCAATCCCTACCAATACTATGGCCATCTAGGATGCCGGCAACAATTCTTTTAAAGAACGTTCCTCATCACTAAGTCTTGTACTATTTATTGATTTAGCTACAACACCCGGAAACTGGACGAGCTTCCGTACCAACACTACCACATATACAAAGACGATCCTGAGACCTTCTCCAACCAGCTTTACTTCACAAGCCTCGACTGGGTGTACGACAAACTAGCCGCTACCGACACCTCTCATTACCTAGAAGACTTGGCTTTAGTTCACATCGACCCTTTGCCTGAACACATTGAAATCTTAAAAGAACTCTTCGAAGCTCATTCCTACGACTTAGATTACGACTACAGACAGTTCTATAGTCTTCTCAGATTTGTTATGGAGAAGAGGGAGAGAGAAGGATTAGAGATTCAGAGTAAAGTGGTTCAAGATTGGATGAATACGATATACGACCCGCCGGTGCCAACTTTCTACGCTGAGAATGAAGACTTCTGGAAGGTTATGGAAGGGAAGGAGAAGATATCTTTGTCTATGGTGGAAGGTTTTGATACTAAGTCGTATGACCTGATTGTAAGACTGGATTCTAGAGGGAGATTCGTCGCGACTGTGTCTACTGAGCGGGAGGAAATCTGTGTGTGGGATGTTACCAAGTAAGTTCATTAATTTTTTACAATCTACAAGTTAAGACAATGTCGATGACAATGACATTGGAAAGACTATCAACCCAAGACAAAACTTCTCAAGGCTCGGAAAAGGCATGCAGTTAAAGTTCGTATGAGCTAGTGGCTTAACGATCTTAAGAGGTCAGACCGACAGCTTAAAGTACCATCCGAAGCAAGGAATATCTTCGTTTAATAACTTGGTCTGGGGCCTCACTTCGAGCGAGATTATCTCACGGTGGAGATGACGTTATATCTCGTTCAATAACTCGTTGACGTTGCGTTTCGCATGAACTTTGAATGAGAAAATTGGGGAGTAGGATGGTGAGAATGGGATAAATCGTTATCGAACGAGATATGACGTCATCTCTACCGTGAGCTAATCTCGCTCGAAGTGAGCATAAGGCCCCTGTTCTTAACGTCTGTGTCTTGCCTATGCCCCAATAAGTCGTAAAAGAACCACTGGAGTGAGAGAGACAAAAAAATAAAGTTTTCATCAGGTCTTCAGGAAAAGTCTACTCCGGCACCGACTTCTAATAACAAATTGATAAAGCATGTAAATTTTTCCAGATGTCAACTAGTACGGAAATTGGTTGGCGTTACCCATCCGATCAACTTAGCGCCGATCGATGAATACAAATGCGTAGTATTGTGTCGCCGGGAGCTTCGCGTCTACAATCTTGACCAGGTATTGAGAAATTACCTGAAACTGACTACTGTAATCAGAATTTTACTAACATGTAGGCTTCTAGAGAAAGGCCAGGTCAAGAGTACCCCAAACTGACGAGAATGTATGAAGAATGTTATGAGAGTGAATGAAATGAAAAAGGTATGTCTCTGCCTAACCCTATGGGAAACAAGTGAGATTTTATGTATATACCGATGTATATAGGCTTCTTCTAATTAGGTTTTTAAGAGTAGTAGAGCTCTTTGTGAAGGGCTCGTCCGGGAAAGTACTACCACCACGCCTTTTTCTACCGCCAAGCAGCGTTGCTGTGTTTCGGCCTGAAGAGTTTGGTTGCCGGTGTAATTACAGGCACATGCAGCTTAACATCTGTATGCCTCAAGTTGATGGACGCAGGGCAGTGCATCGTAGGGCACGTTCCTATTGTGCGTGACTTACGAGGCAATGCTTTGTTATAGGTGATGGTTACCACTTAACATAAGGTGGGCCATCTGCTTGTTCCATCAGCAAATTCTATAAAAAATAGAATTAGGTACATCCTTAAATACCTAAAGAAACCCACCGCTGGACATAGGCCACCCCATAGGTTTCCATGTAGAACAATTTTGTGTCTTCTCAATCCACCAAATCCTCGCGATTTCGCTTAATGTCATCAGTGTATCGTGGGAGGCCGTCACGCGCTTCTTCTTCCGGTTCGTAGTCGCCATTCGAGTAGGTACCTCTATTCCCCAGCAGTTGTCGTGTTCCCAGCATAGATCATAACCAGCCCATCACCTCCCTTGTTGTCGCAAGATAGGCAACAACATCTCCGCCAAACGTGCTAACTACAGCACCTTAACGTCTCAGAATGATGGACATAGTGCAATTCCAGGGATCCTGCTCTTACTCGTCAATTGAAGGGCTTTGTTGGGTACTGCGGTAATGAGGTAGTAAAGTGACCTCAAAATCATGTGTGATGTGTCCGATCTGCGTCAACCATTACTTTTTCTCACAATTAAATATTATTTTTTATTTCAGGGTATCTACGTGGTGTCTTTGAAGGGTGTCATGAATCAGAAGATGCCGTACTACGGCCTTCACGATCCGAAGCACCTAGTCGCACTATCTAGGAATCGGATGTATGTCAACCTGATGAATATTGAAAGCGGTGAGTTATGCATCTTCATACATTTGATCTTACTTGTGTGGGGAAATGGGATTATTCACCTTATCAATCGTGCCTCAGGCCCCACGGGCCACGGGCTATTTACAAGGGTAACCTTTCTTCTACTTTTCCATTTTAGACTATAATTAAGACCTTCTGTGGTCGGCACTTCATAACTGAAGATTGTGGTCATGTCTTGAAGATGTATTTCCTGTACTAGAGTGAACTACTTGACTCCAGCGCTTTCTATTAGTGGCTGTTCGGATCACATCGTAAAACTGTCATCTACCCTCTAAGATTAAGACCTTAACCTTCTGTATTTCAGGAGACTGTGTGACCACATTTAAAGCTGGTGAAGATAGATTCTTGAATTCACTGCTGGTGTCTGGAGATGGCAGGTAAGATAACTTTCAAACAATTAGAAACAAACTAGGTCAAGTTACACAAAATTACTATTGTATTTCGTTTTCTATTGGCATTCAAAATCTTCAGTTCTTATAAGTATTTTCTTTTCTTTTTTAACTTCACTCTCTTCTTACTAAATAAAGCTCATTTTGCACAGAAAGTCTTCTCTGTATTAATACTGGGGCCTTATGCTCACTTCGAGCGAGATTATTTCACGGTGGAGATGACGTCATATCTCGTTCAATAACTCGTTGACGTTACGTCTCGCATGAACTTTGAATGAGAAAATTGGGGAGTTAGGTGGTGAGAATGGGGATAAATAGTTATCGAACGAGATATGACGTCATCTCTACCGTGAGATAATCTCGCTCGAAGTGAGCATAAGGCCTCTGTTTCTCTGTCTTACACAACTGAGATCGTTAGGTACACAATTTAAGTTACTACTCAGTTCAGTACCCAAAGTCTGAGTTTATTTTCGTTTTCTATTTTTAATGGCCATCTATATTTTGACTTTGTTATTTTTATTTTATCATTCTACTAATTCTGTGTTATTTGTCTGTATTATTTATTGATCGAGTGATCCAGATCCTGCATACAAAGATTAATACCCTCTGTCCCAAGGCTCTGTAGATCTCTAAATAGCATTAAAAATATTGATATATATCTCGATTAACCTTCATAAGTTCGAGATTATCTCACGGTGGAGATGACGTCATATCTCGTTCAATAACTCGTTGACGTATCGTCTCGCATGAACTTTGAATGAGAAAATTGGGTAGTGAGATGGTGAGAATGGGGATAAATAGTTATCGAACGAGATATGACGTCATCTCTACCGTGAGATAATCTCGCTCGAAGTGAGCATAAGGCCCCAAGTGTTGGCGGAACTTATGAAGGTTAATCGAGATATATATCAATGTTTTTAATGCTATTTAGAGATCTACAGAGCCTTGGAACAGGGAGTATTAATCTTTGTATGGAGGATCTGGAGATTCGAAACTACATACCAACCATCTTATTTTTTTGTAAAACCCAGATTCACGAACAATAAATGATTTGATTTGATTTGATCTGTATCGTCAGGCGGTTATTTTATGAAGACGTGAGTTCTATACAGATAACGATAATCTAAAAACAAAACTTAGACTTGGGGTACTGACGTCGCATCCACATGTGTTCTCAGGATATTGGTCTGCGGAGATGAGACACAGAAGCCATTCCCGCTGCTCGTCTGGTCTCTCGCGTCGAGGAAGCTCCTGTACGACTTGAGGATACCACATCACGACTTCATCACCTCCAAAGCCGCCATCACTTACGAAGGTAAACGTTGTGCTAGTTGTGATCTTCGTGACTACATGTCGCAGATTTGATCCCCATGCCAGTTTGAGGCTTAACATGTTGATGGACGCAGGGGTATCCATCGTAAATCATACAAAAGAACGGTAGGAACCAAGCCGTAAGTTTGTTGCCTGTTCTTCTAGGCTTTGGTCGCGTGGAACTGGCACCTAGAGTCACCTAGCTTTAAGACGTTTCAAAGTGATCCTTGTGATTTTATTGAATAAATACATTTTGACTTTTGACTTTGACCACATTAGAGAAATAGAGAAAACTATATTGTAATTTTCTATTATATTTGCATTCTAGGTTTTTCTGGCGAAGTGTGAGATTCTTTGTTAATAAGTGATTGAGTATAGATTAATATATAAATCCCAATAATACATTATATATATTCTCTATCTCTAATATCTTAAACATAAATTTAATGAAATAAATATATAGTACTAATCCGCTAATCTAATCTTATGTAAGTAAATCAAATTATGTAGACTTGTGTGTGCACCCTTCACTGCATCTGCAAACTCTGCCTACTCTGCAAAATTGTTGGGTCTAATACACCTTTTTTCACGTTACAGAATTTGCAGAGTATGCAGAGTTTACAGATGCAGTGAAGGGTGCACACTCAAGTCTACATTTGATTTACTTACATAAGATTAGATTAGCGGATTAGTACTATATATTTATTTCATTAAATTTATGTTTAACAATGGAATTCCGCAAAGTCACGCCTGAATCAGTTAATTATCTCTAATATCTTATTATTGTACCATACTTCACGCAAATAAATTATTTTATTTCATTTCATAACTTGCGTGGCCAAGGCAATGCTCCCACTTGTTCAATTGCAAGTGGTATAAAGAAATTACGATTTATTTCACTGTTTTGACATGATGGCAATCCCAGGTTCCTACGTATGCGTGGTCTCCCGCGAACTGGATGAACCAACTCCTAACTTCATCGTGGTGTACGACCTCCAATCCGGCACACTCTTCAAGAAGTGGAAGCCAGGCTGCGACACGGTAGCGCTGGCTATCAGCTCGGTGGACGGCTGCGTTGTGTCCGGACTCGCTGACACCAGGATACTGGTCTGGGATCTGGTTACTGGTGAGCATATTTAAGAGGGCGTCCATTAATTTCGTGAGGCATTTATGGGGGGGTTGAGCAAAATCTCACGACATCTCACCAAAGGGAGAGGAGGAGTCGAAAAAACGCCAAAATCACCTTTCGTAATTAATGGTTGCACTGTATTTGTATTTTTTGAACGAAGATTCTTGTTTCAACTTGGGCGATTTGGCATTTTATGTATGTATGTATGTATGTATGTATGTATGTATGTATGTATGTATGTTTGTCTGGCGATAACTTTAGAACCGTTGATCCGATCTGCATGAAATTTGATAAGACGACAGCTTGTACTTGAGAAATTTACTGGTAAGTATATGAGTAAAATCGGATCTTCATCCGATTTTACTCATATACTTACCAGTAAATTTTGAGATATGGGGTTTTTTGTGAGGTCAAAAATAAAAAAAGTTACATAAAAAAATCAAAATACATGTCATATGAAAGGGCTTAGTTTGGACATTCCAAAACAATTTTTACTTTTTTTCTGGGACGCTCGGTTTTTGAGATACAACAAAAAAGTTAAATTAAGATAACCAGCGACCCAAGAGCTCCCATCTCTAAGAGTTTCGTTGGCATCAAGGTTTTTCTACTGGTCGTCCAGTTACTTTGATTTTTCTTATTTTTTTTCTTGAAATAAATTAAGGAAGTACTCAGTTCTCATAAAATGGTGACAACGACCAGGTCTGATGATGGAGCCAAGGTCTGTTCAACGGAACTCTTCAATAAATAGGCCAATAGAGTTGAAACTTGGTTACCATACCAAGTTAGAAGGCGGTAGTCAGAAAAAAGTCCAAACATAATGTTTGGACTTGCCTTTGACTACCACCTTCTCAAAGTTTTGGTGCGTTCGTCGGGTCGCATCACGAGATCTCAGTTCGGGGCGAACTACTAGTGTATTTATTTATTTACTTTAATTACAATGGTATAGGACACCAATTACAGAAATTAAAATTTAAGAAAGTAGGTAAGTAAACTGTAAGTAGGGGTTACAGTTATTTTAAGAGTAGTAGAGCTCTTTGTGTGTGGCTCGTCCGGGAAAGTACTACCACCATGCCTATTGCTGCTGCCAAATGAAGCTTAACATTATTTTGTATGCCCAAAAATGATGGACGCTGGGTAGTGCATCATGGGACACGTTCCTATCGTGCGTGACTTACGAGGCAATGCTTTGTTATAGGTGATGGTTACCACTTACCGTCAGGTTGGCCATCTACTTAAATACCTACTTCATCAGCAAGAAGTAAAAAATAGCTCTTTGTAAGATTTCGACAGGGGAAGTACTACCACCGTACCTATTTCTAATACCAAGAAATGATGCTCGGATTGCTGTGAAGGTCCTGAGAGCCAGTAATTAATAATTAATTATTCATTAAGTATTCAAAATATATAATTTTTAAACTTTTGAACAATTTTTCACCTGATGCTGACATGTTCCATCTCCATAGGCAACTGCCGGCTGACCTTGCGCGGTCACATCTCTGCGCCGTCGGTGCTTCGTCTCGCCAAGTCAGCCGGCGTGCTGATGTCCACAGACGACACATGCAGGGACCTCTCTGTCAGACTGTGGGACCTCCATGCTGGTAAGATTATTTAGATGAGAAGACATAAGAACCTGGTTACGTACTGGTTGACAAGAGCCATACTAGACTTTTGACAACCTGTTTTGATAAAATGAAAAATAGAAATTATAGAATAAAAGGATAAAAATATTTTAGTCGATAAATAAGATTTTAATAAGAACGCACTATACTTTTTGAGCAAAAACAAAATGTTTGCCACCCGATAGAGAGAAGAGATAGTGAAAATTTAAAATAATATTTTTAAATAACCTCAAAAAATATAGAATTTTTTTTGCGCCGGTACTGTGTTTTTTTGTATGGGATTTGGGCCATCTCTTTTAAATAATAATATAGTAAAACATAGAAATAATGAATTATAAATTTGATAAAAATAAATAAATGTGTAAATCCTACTAATATTATAAACGCGAAAGTTTGTAAGTATGGATGGATGTTTGTTACTCTTTCACGTAAAAACTACTGAATGGATTTTAATGAAACTTTACAATAATAAAGCTTATACATCAGAATAACACATAGGCTACAATGTATAAAGATATTGTCTGAATTGTTCAAAATATACGATAAGAGTCAAATAAGCAGGAAAAAATCTACCATCTGCGAGCTATAGGTACTGGCGTGCGCTGCCAAAGCCGCTAGAGCTACACATATGTACTACGCCACGCTAATATAAGCTACTTGAAATACTAATCCTGCGCAGACGAAGTCGCGGGCACCAGCTAGTAAGAAATAATTGCAAGTGTTATCTATCTTCTTAAACTTAAATCTTTACTTCCAGGGAAACTAATAGCAGTCTACACGCCTCCCAAACGAATCACATCCTGCGAAGTGCTGCTAGGCGGGTCCATCCTAGCTCTAGCCCTCGAGAACTACAAAGATATAGTCTGTGTAAAGTTACACGGTCCGGCCGTAGAGTCTGTGGTCAACGGAAAAGAGGCCGAGTTTGACGATAAAGACTATGGCGATCCCAGTCTAGAAGGCAAGATATTTGATGTCAAAGGACAGGAAAACTTATGAGTCTTGTAGATTCCTATTTTCCTGTCTAGTATCGGTTTTATTAACCCACTGCCCGATTTATAATAAACTAGCGGACCCGACAGACGTCTTGCATATTTCAAGCGACTGCGGCGCCATCTGCCGGGCTGATTTGTGAATCTAAACCATCCAGGGTGCCACCCAAACGCAAACAAAAAATTCATTCAAATCGGTCCAGCCGTTTAGGAGGAGTTCAGTGACATACACACGTACAGTAGAATTATATATAATAAATTATGTATTGTATCACGGTGCATTAGCACTGTCATATTACGGAGTGCTATGTAATATCAGATGTATTTGGACGTACCTGACTACCCCTCTTAAAGAATCTTAAGTCCTTCCTTCCCGAAATAATCAGGCAAGTCGTAAGTCACGCACGATAGGAACGTGCCCTACGATGCACTGCCTTGCGTTTATCAACAAGGCATACTGATGTTAAGCCTGATGTGCCTGTAATTACACCGGCAACCACACTCTTCAAACCGAAACACAGCAACGCTGCTTGGCGGCAGAAAAAGGCGTGGTGGAAGTACTTCCCCGGACGAGACCTTCACAAAGAGCTCTACTACTCTTCAATACAATGGAATGTCATGTAGCACTATGTAATTTATGGATTTCTTTGTAATATTACATTAATATTACAGTAATATTACTTTGCAATATGTGTTATAACAAAGACTATGTAATATTAGTACTTACTATAAATCTAATTCAAATAAATGCATTTAAATTTGAATATCATGAAGTTCTGTGTAATATGACAGTTTACATCTCGTATTGTCACGGATTGTGCTGTAAAATTGCTCTGCTTTTATTTTTATCAAAAAACTGACCAAAATCGACCGAATGACGGAAAAAAAGCCAAAAATTGAAGCTAAGTTAATAGTATCTAATCATTATAATCGCCTCCTGTACCTATGTACCACTTCAGACTCGGAGGTTTAGTTGAGTTGAGTCTCGAGATGAGTTTGGTGGACCATTTAGATTTAGATCTAGAAAATCAAATTAAAAGCTATTATTTTTGAAATTAAGTTTAATGTAAACTAAACACAGTCAACATCAATAGAATGAATCTTTATTTTTCGACGAACATGCGATGAAAAACCTGAAAAAAAAAAACGAAATCAAGTGTCATGTCATGTCATGTCACTTTTTGAATATCTTGTTTTTTTGGATTAATGAAATATCGTAGCTGCTACGCCGTAGCATAATGTCGCGTAGTGCCCAGGCTGTAGCACTGCGTAGGCACTACGTTGTACTACGTCGTAGCATCGTGTAGCGTTAAAACTGTAGCTCCGCGAAGTGTCAACGTGGTAACTTTGCGTAGTGACTACGCAGTACCGCGTAGCTACTTCGTCGTAGCATCGCATAGCAACTACGCCGATAGCTTCGCGTAGCAGCTACGCTATATCATTATTTTAGGCCGCGTCATGTAAAAAGTTTTCAAAACTACATTCAATGGTTTTGTATGTTAATGGTTTTCAGAGTTCATATTTCGACAAAGATCAATGTGTTTTTTTTTACATTTCACTTAGCACTATCTCGCCCCAAACTAAGCCAAAGCTTGTGATATGGGAACCAGATAGCTGATATATTAAATAAATATACTTTTTTTTTTGTAAATACATACTTATAATAACACCCAGACAGAGAACAAACATCTATATTCACCACACAAATGTTTATTGTGGTTTTTTTTTTGGTGGGGATCGATCCTACGGCCTACGGCACAGAAGGCAGAGCTACTACTAACTGAGCTGTGAAAGCTGTCAAAAAGAACGCTGGATGAAATTCGAGGGGTTGTGTTTGTGCGCAAACACACCCCCTCCACTTTCTTCCAGCATTCTTTTTACATGACGCGACCTATACCTAGCTACGCTGTAGCGTCCTAAACCGTAGCGTTGTAGCATCTCGTAGCTGTACCGTAATATCGCGAGATCTACGTCGTAGCATCACATCCATGCTATAGCATAATCAAACAAAGTACGTCGGGTTAGATCGACTAATTGTATGGGGAGGAAAGATACGTAGTATAAAATTACTTACGTGTGTGATACCATCACGGATATCAAAATAAAAATGTAAATAAAATCGCATTGGGAATTTAAACTAAGCCGATGCTTAAAGTGACATTAAAAAAACAAAAGCAATTTCAGTGGCTTGAGTCGCCGGTGAAATGAGAAAATGATGAAAATGTATAAAAAACATTACTGTTTTTGATCTATTACGCTTATTAATTACATTAATATTAATTGTAACTTATTTTAGTGATTCTATATCTGTAATGTTGGTGTTAGACGTATTTTGTGAATTTAGTGTAAGAGGCTAATGGAAATTCATTATACCAGCGTGTTTTCGAAGAACCCTTCATGTAACAAAGCTATTCAAATTCATTTAAATTATTTATAATTTCATCCAAATCGGGAGAGTTACCACGGTATTTTTGACTTAAACGAAAAAGGCGTATTATCTGTATTATTATGCTCATCTTTTATTCTTTTCTTTAAGACATAAAATTTATATTAGTACATAACTAGTACAACTTATTTGTACCTATATGGCCAAGATACCAAATCCTAGAATACACTTGTGGGACCCACATGGTCATAAGAGAAAAGGTTTAGACCTATCGATAATATTAGGAACAATACAATTCATTATTTTCATTCAATTATTTTTTTATATACTTTTTTCTTAATCAAAGCTTAGCCTTTACATATGGCTAATTTTATCAAATAGTGCTCTGAATTTAGCAACGTGTAATGCCACCTTTACATTAAGTGCAAGCAACTTGTATCCAATCTATTTCTTCCATTCTGAATTTGAATAGCTTTTAACCCTAAAATGTGCCTATTTGTAACTGCCATTTTAGAAACCTCTAGATACCTAGCGACCCTAGGTTTAACTATAAATTTCCCAATCCAATTATTTCTAGTATAAGCACAATAATTTCTAGCACAAATTTTTATATTCATCTGGATCACAAGTTGATAAAAAGCCGAGAGCAAAAACTTTATCAAAAAGTGTTTTTGCAATATGTATTTTTTTTAAATTGTCATTTGTAGTATGAACACTTGGTCATACAAAAAATGATATTTACCATCTATCTTACACACGATGAAGAGTGTTCTTGGCTTATATTCAACTTAACCCTTACCCTATCTGAAGCTGAAAAGCTTATACGACCAAAGCAATCTATTATAAGAGTATCTAGCTATAATATTTTCTATGTGGGGCGAGTAGTCGTTATAAATTGTAAGCGATAACGAGTGTAAGGGCTAGGGTCCCTCCCTGGTATTCTAACCAATGGTGTGGAGGTCACCTTTGTAATAAACCTTCTTCAGGCACGAGTCTATCGCAGTTCAGGTTATTAACTTGTTCTCGTAAGTATATCACATTGTTATTGACAAAATATGTTGAGAGAAAATAAACGATTGGTATATTATTATTATACGCTGAGAACTAATTAAAGTTAGTGATACATGTATCACTAACTTTATTTTTTTATATTTTTAGTGTCCGCTGCAGCGGACACTAAAAATATATAAAATAATCATCAATTTTTTTTTATACAACTAGCTAATGGAACAAGCAGATGGCCCATCTTATGTTAAGTGGTAACCATCACCTATAACAAAACATTGCCTCGCAAGTCACGCACGATAGTAACGTGCCCTACGTCCATCAACTTGAGGCATACAGATTTTAAGCCTCATGTGCCTGTAATTAATGTTAATCTAAAAAGGAAGGTTTCAACTGGTATCTTAGATCAAGAAATAAATAATAATTAACTGATTTTGAACAGTGTAAGAAGCAACCCTTGGTCATTTATAAATGACGGCCAAATTACTAAGATAAATATCTTGTGAAATCAATAGGTATCTTTTAGGTAGTTGGTGGTTTTTGAGAACCCTAGGTCGTGGAAACGGATTTTATGAGGACCAGTGCGGTGAAAGTGTATTAGAGTAACGACTATTCGCACTACCCTTAACTTTAATAATATTGAGGTATTGTGAACTGAATCTACGTCTTCTAAGTTCTTTTGAAACATTCGCTGCCATTCTTTTAATATTATAAGTAAATTAGTGTTAAGGTATTTTAATTCGCAAGTACAGTACGCGCTACGTACGACTGTGTTTGTCAAATAATCAGGGAATAGTGTGATGCCATTTATGGCACGTCCTTTGGGGATTTGCATCGTTTATTACCGGCAAAACGCACAAGTGAGAATTCTATAATCTCATCAGTTACGTCATTGACGACGTCATTAGTTTCTGACAAAACTGAAACCTTCGTAGGTTACTGATGTTAATTGTTGACTTTTAGAGCTGATTTCACCATGCTCTGTTAATTTAACAAAGGATTAAAGGTTAAATATGTAAAAATGTTCGCGTTTGACATCTAAGGTTAGATTTAACGGCCTGTTAATCCTTGAATAATAACTAACAGAGCATGGTGAAATCGGCTCTTAGTGGAGGTGTGGCGGTAGGTACTTTTAGATCTGAGAGTCCGAAAAAATGTTATATAACTTTTTAGACGCGCATCGTTATGTAGCGCGTACTGTAACACGAAATCGGGGTTCAGTATTTCAACTTCATCATATTGTTGTTTTTGTTGGTCCAGTGTTCCGTCCGCATATAATTTAGATCTTTTTTTATGTGACCTTCGTTTCTATGTGACCTTTAATTTCTTTGCGATGTTATTTCAAGCAGAAAGTCAACAACAAACATAAGAAATCTGTCAAAAAATAAAAACAGACGTAAAATTGCCATCTCTTAGATGGAAAAACGGAATTTGAATATTCAGATTCAGAACCGTAGAATAGGAAATCCGAAAAACGGAACAACTAGATTTCTAAAGTGGAATAGAATCCGGTGCTGTGACTGCTTTGTACCTACGTTCAGGGCTGCCATTTGTACGATTTAAATCGTATTTGTACGATTTTTTGAATGTTTTGTACGATTACGATCGAAACATCGAAATCGTACAGAAAACGTACGATTTTTTACATACAATTTTAGATTTCTATACATGAAAGAAAACGTTCGACCGTAAACAATAAGGTTGTTAACCGACTAAAATTGCGTTAATATTCCCTATAGTTGATGATTATTATAGTAAAGAATGACGACAGATCATTTCCTTTGCGCGCGGTCTAGTTGTACGGAGCGGAGAAACGCGGTTCTACTTGTTATTTTCTACTAAATCGTGCAGGCTCTTGTGAAAACTGATGCGCTTCTGTAATTAATTTAATAAAAATGAGTGACGTAAGTGTTATTGAACGTTCTCGTACTCCTAAAAAGAAATTAGTGCAAAGAGGTGAACTTTATTATTAAATGTTTAAATATATCGATGATTGATTTTTGTAGGTACGATTTTTTATTTCAAACTTTCTTAGGGCGTACGACTTTTTTTAAGCTATGGTACGATTGCGCCATATTTTCACCTGGCAGCCCTGCCTACGTTCCTAATAAAATATACATACCTCCATAATGTTTCGCTCATGGCGCATCGTCACCTTTTTTTATTTGCTCAATTATTTTAGTGCCTATCTCTCCATCCCTACCTATTGTTTCTATACGGAACCCTAAACAATTCGTGTATCTTGCAATTTTAGTATAATTATAATCGCACAAAATGGACATTTCCTGAAAGATTGTCCTTGCGAATATTTTTAATTCAGCGAAATTTGACTCCGACGAAAGTTTGCATACTTATTCTAACAAAACCGATCTGGAATCAGTCTAACATTTTCATTTTGCAAAACCAGCAATGTATCGTGAAAATGCTCCTCAAGGGGTCTAAGTTGAACTGATAGGAAAAATATTGTCCAGAAAGTTCAACTTTTACAAAAAAATAACAAAGTTGAAATTACTGGAATTTTTCGTGCAATTAGTTCAACTGGTTGAACTTAGTCGAACAGGTCATCAAAAAAATCTGTAGGTATGACAGTAAACGGGAGTCAAGTTAGCGTTATATAATTTTGAAATTGTTTATTAATTTATCTAAGCGAATAATATTTTAATAGTGGACCGCAGGCTGGCCCTGTCCTCGATATTCTGTGTTTTAAGGTTCAGCGTAGATCTTTGAATTTTAAAAAGTTAAGTTAACTTGTAAGAATTGATGATGTAATCAATTGAATTGTTGAATTATTTATGTCTGGAAAGTTACATTACTTGATGTCCTGATTAAATTATTGGAAAATAACTATTGTTTTATTTCGGTTGTTGATCTGTTACCTACGATTAGTACCTACCATCTACTTTTATGTAGGTAGTAATAACCTGTGGTTACAAACGAATAAATGAATTTGAATGATATCCCTATAACTTATAGAACAGTACCCCAAGTATGGGTTTTGCTTACCATATTTGGTTTTTCGTTTTACGTTTTTGTTCCGTGTTCATTGCGGGTTTTGTAAAGTTCCATATCGGTATCCCTATCGCGTCTTCATACAAAACCCGCAATGAACGCGGAACAAAAACGAATCGTTTTTGCTCCGTGCTCATTGCGGGTTTTGTTAAGTGCCATATCGGTATCCCTAACGCGTCTTCATACAAAACCCGCAATGAACACAGAACAAAAACGTAAAACGAATAACCAAATATGGTAAGCAAAACTCATACTTGGGGTACAGTTGCTGATAAACAGTTTTCGAAGAGAGAAATCCTTGTTGCACGATTTGATTCGAACCTACAATCTCAGGCTTTGATCAGAAAGCGGGGTCACTCGACTAAACCACCCTTACACTTATAAATCTTATTACAACTGTTCTTTTGTGAAACGCGTGTTGGTTTTCTTAAGGCGCAGACTACCCCTAATATACCTCTCGTTCGTACATTTTAAAATTTGAAAATCTCTGAACTTTTTTTTAATAAATAATCGCAATCAACCAAGTTGTTTAAATAAATAATAAATAAATGAATATTATTGGACTTTCCACACAGCACTATCTAGCCCCAAACTAAGCCAGAGCTTGTTGATCGAGTGAGCGAAGCGAACAAAGATCTTAGTTTCAACTTGGGCGATTTGGCATTTTATGTATGTATGTATGTATGTATGTTTGTCTGGCGATAACTCTAAAACCGTTGATCCGATCTGCATGAAATTTGATATGTTGATAGCTTGTACTTGAGAAATTTACTGGTAAGTATATGAGTAAAATCGGATGAAGGGTCATTGAGATATGGGGTTTATTAAGGGGGCAAAAATAAAAAAAGTTACAAAAAAAAATCATGTTACATGTCATATGAAAGGGCTTTGTTTGGACATTCCAAAACAATTTTTACTTTTTTTTTGGGACGCTCTGTTTTTGAGATAAATCAAAAAAGTTAAATTACGATAACCAGCGATCCAAGAGCTCCCATCTCTAAGGGTTTTGTTGACATCAAGGTTTTTCTACTGGTCGGCCAGTTCCTTTGCTTTTTCTTATTTTTTTTCCTTGAAATAAATTAAGGAGGTACTCAGTTCTCATAAAATGGTGACGACGACCAGGTCTGATGATGGAGCCAAGGTCTGTTCAACGGAACTCTTCAATAAATGGGCCAATAGAGTTGAAACTTGGTTACCATACCATGTTAGTAGTGGGTAGTCAGAAAAAAGTCCAAAAATAAGGTTTGGACTTGCCCTTGACTACTACCTACTCAAAGTTTTGATGCGTTCGTCGGGTCGTATCACGAGATCTCAGTTCGGGGCGAACTACTAGTAATATAAACACCAGATAGCTGATACCACCCAGACAGAGAACAAACATCTATATTCATCACACAAATGATTGTTCTCGGTGGGTATCGAACCCACGGCCTATGGCGCAGAAGGCAGAGCTACTACCAACTGAGCTGTGAAGGGTGTGTTTGCACACAGTTCAGATAGAATATCATTTTTATCCAAAAAAATTGCGTTACCAGTTTTCGTACACAAGCAAACTTTTTAGTAGACAAACTTGCTAGGATCATAATGATATTTTCGCTGAACTGTGCAATATTACAAAACTTGGTTAATTGCTAATAGTAGTCAGTCCCTGGTATATCAATAAAATAATAGAGTATCTGTTTTCAGTTATTATAATTATAACATTATTCACAGCAAAATAAAAATAATACTACTCTAGCGCCATCTCTGTTCAGCAGGACTGGAACAGTCCCTTCTTGCGCATCTCTTCGAACTCCTTCTCGCCGTCGTAGTTCCTGAAAATAAAATAAAAACATTTAATAAATATATTTATTTTAAGAGTAGTCGAGCTCTTTGTGAAGGGCTCGTCTGGGGAAGTACTACCACCACGCCTATTTCTGCCGCCAAGCAGCAACGCTGTGTTTCGGTTTGAAGAGTGTGGTTGCCGGTGTAATTACAGGCACATGAGGCTTAACATCTGTATGCCTCAAGTTGATGGACACAGGGCAGTGCATAGTAGGGCACGTTACTATCGTGCGTGACTTACGAGGCAATGCTTTGTTATAGGTGATGGTTACCACTTAACATCAGGTGGGCCATCCGCTTGTTCCATCAGCCTGTTGTATAAAAACATTTAAAAAAAAAATTGTTGGTTGGTTCCACTTTGAAACTTTGATCTGTTATCGCTCCCTAACTACAACATATTAAGGTCAAATATCGGTATGATATGTTAAAACCACAGATGTCAAAATGTGTTCATGATCAAGGCCCAAGTATCACTTTGAAATGTTATAAACTAGGTAAATCTACCGAAACTTGGTGAACTCAGATATAAATGCCACTGAAGGACATTAAAACTGTTACTTATCTTAGTCCAGGTTTTACAATATAAGAGAAAATCAGAGTGTTAGATAAAATATTTTAGTCTTTGATTTAGACAAATCTAACTCTATTTTTTTTCTATTATTCCGGATTAGATGGAAATGATTGAGCTATGCCATAAGTGTGTAATATCATAAATGAATTATTAATCAAATTTGAATACCTGTAGAACTCAGCATACTTCTTCTTGCGTGCTGTGCCGATCAGCTCCTTGAAGGCGATGCCGGAGACAGCAGAAATAGCGAGGGCTACGTAGATGTTACGCTTGATGGCAGAATTCAGCAGACCTCGCATCTGGGGCTTGGCAGCGGTTGATACAGCTTTGTCTGCCATCTGTGGGGATGGGCTTTTATCATTAATGGACAACTCTAGAGCTGTGTCATTCTATGAATTTTAATGAACATTATATGACAATAATATCTTAATCTAGAATTGGATTGTTTTAAATTTGGGTTGAGAACTTGTAGGGATATTCTCGTAAAAATCAATGTCGCAAAGTTTGACTAGAAGTAAAAGTAAAAGTGAGTTTCTTGGGTCATTATTTCATGCAGTTTTTACCACATATTATTTTTGTTTTTTATCTCTATTCCTAAATAGTCATTACCTACTCAAACATTAACCTAAGTATATCAGAGCCGAGATAATAATCGTTCTTGGCTAACCCTATAACATTTTTGGAATGATATTGGAACATACAGACTATTCTAAAGATAATTTGATTTATTTTAGAGCGAAGTATAACAAAAGACGATTGTGTAATGAAGTTTTCATGAATTTCAGGGGAAAATTTATATTTTTATCAGCTACCTCGCGAGCCTATGACAACGTTCTTACATAACATTTAGCGGTCTTGTTTTCAGTGTAATAAATATATAAAGGTTTTTTTAATGTAGTGTTGTAGATAATTATCCTTTAACACGTAGGAATCAAAGAAAATACTTACATTTTCTAGTAATTTTTACGAAAGATCACACCAGTCGACCACAGTTTAAACAATCAATTCAATTAGTGATGTGAACCGGTTTCATAAAAACCTTTATAAACCGGTTTTTGTTAAAACCGATAATCACCGATTCTGATTAAAAAACCGGTAACAATCACAATGTATGTATCCGAGTCTTCGATATGTATCCGAACACGGGTCTGTTCCGTTTAAATGTTGTCTATGGTAAGGGTATCACCCGATATCCTGTTTTAAATATGCGACTAACTTCATTAGATTTAAATATTTCAGTTTTGCCTACGAATTCTTTGGAATTGACAGATTAGTTAGCGAAAAAATGCCTAAAGTAAAAGGAAAATCTACTACAAGAAATTAAATCAGGATATGTATTATCCTCTAGAAGGAGCAGGCTACAAGTAGATGCTGTTACGTATTTGATGACCACTTTATTTTTTGAGATTGTAATTGTACCTAAATATTTTAAGAAAAATGAATGAAATGCTTATAAATAATAAAAACTATAAATAATTAAAAACTAGTTTTTTTTAGAAAAAAAACCTATGATAAGCTTAAAAAACCGTTTTTTTTTAAATAACTAATCGGTATAGAACCGTGTTAAAAATTGTAATCGGTTCACATCACTAAATTCAATTCCAAAACTTTTAGTGTTGCCAGATGGATGGCTAGATTGGCTAGAGAATTTCCGTCCAATTAGAAATATCGAAAAAAATGTTTTTTTTACTATGTATCAACTGACATAAAATTCTTGATTTTGATTTAATTTGAAACTATCCATGTTTTTTTGACGGTTCAAATAAAATCAAGAACATAATATTTGTTTATAATTAAGATGCGCTTGTGGAGTTAGATTGATTGATTCATCGTCATTTTGCAATAAATATTTGCTAAATACGATTTAGAGGGGATTATGAATAGAGCTATTTTACAGGTACAAGTAAAATAGCTCTATTCTTATTGCCTCCAAATATATCCCCGATTTTGCATTTCGATCTGTGAAATCGATTGGACGGATAACACTTCACTTACAAAAACTTGATTGATTAAAATTTAAACGCTGACATTGATTGGTTGAAAGATATAATAAGCATGATAATTACACCAATGAGCAACTGAAACGTCATCAAAGCCTGTCTCAAATAAATTGTTACGCAACGCATTACCAGTTTAGCAACTAGAACATATTAAAAATGTATGAACTTACATGTTTTGTTGAGCTGTCCTACGAAAATATTAATACAAGCTTTTTTTTTTTGTATGAACTAATGACAGCAGTAAAGATTGCAACACGAAGTCGATTTGCTTTATCTACTCACCAGTAGATGGCGTTAACTACAATCAAATAAAATAGTTTAAACTTTATTATTTTGTTGATGTGGCCGTGGATGCGGCAATGGCCGCAGGTAGTAGAAGCGACAACCGCTGAAGAACAAAGAGGTTTTCGAATAGCAACAAAAATCCGGCAGGGCTAACCAAACCATTTTATTTCTCTGGTATAGCCCCGCGGAAGACGAAGCGTAGGACGCTCCTCCAGCCGATGGACCGACGACATGTTATTGATAGAGGGGCGATATATTTCTTTTTGGAAATGTCCTAGCCACGGAACAGAGAATAAGGTCCTACTGATGTCACAGATAAGAGAATACTAGTACCGACCGATGTCCAGCAGTGTACTCCTTTGTGCTGATTATATATTGTAAATGTGATTATTGACTATTGTGATGTTTTACCATGCGGTTCATTAGGAAAATTCAGAATTAATCACGATGTTGACTGTACCGCGAATAGGAAGTCGTGTGATAGTGATATATGGTGTGCTCTATTTTTTTTGTCATTCTTGTGAATATGAATACATTATAGACTATGTACGCGGCACTTAGAAATATAAGGTTTCCTTTCCTTTAACAAAATTAAAACCATAAGTAATTTTTATTCATTTATTAATAAACTAACTTTACAAATTTAATAATAGCGAACAATAATATTCCTTATTTCTTTTCATTCATAATAATATGATAATAATTCACCATGACTCATCGTACTTTATGCATATAATTATATGATTTAAAAATAATCTAGAAACGACAGTGAAAGCAACTTATAGAAAAATAATGCACAATAAAAAGGGACAAATAGACAAAACTTCAAAAAAATGTACAAGTAGGTATTGATTTACGATTTTTCTAATTTCTCTCGCGAGCCGAGATGCACACGGCCCACCCAACAAATACTAGAAAAAATAATACACAACGTCGTCAATTTTATTGTATCAATTGTTTTCTGCTATGTGATCTGCAATCTATGTACAAGATATATAATGTCGACATACCAAACTATACTATTCTCGTCATGTAACCCCTATAACTATATTTATAGTGTTTCTTTAAAAACTATTTGTATTTCTCTGTTTATAATATAAACGTATAATATAGATTTTTTACGGCATAAATTACTAACATTAGTCGAGAATAAAAAACAAAACAATTACAAAGGTAAATGATAACTATACACCCAATATACACACCGACTGCGATCTATGTTACAACGCCGACACAACTTTATAACACGATTTAAGGCATTGCATTACTATCAGCAACCGCCGCACCGCAGGCGTACGGTCGCGGCTCCACCCTATTTACAACATTACGCTACTCCCAAAATATGTTTGAGAAAAACAAGTACACTTAACGTAACATAAAAAGAATATCCCCATCTATACATAAAATTTACAAGAGATTGTACATCGGCCGGACCGATTTTAAAACTAATAAGTTTTATAAAAATAACGAAGAAAACCGATGTTTTGTGTCTCGCCCCGCCTGGGCGTCCGACTAGCCCGCTCCTTGCCACTGCCTACACTACGAACACGGAACAACCACGGCACACGTATAGGGCACGATCAATCAGGCAAATAAGGGTTGAGCTTGCTCATGTATGTTTCAGCACTACTTCCATACTAAAAGCATGCTTTGTAAGAATGCTGTAAGAAGCCGCGCAATGTGATGAAAAGTAGTGCTGAAGCATACGATGGTATACAGTTAGACCCATGATCTTTATAATTAAAAATGTATATTCTAAACTACAAACGCACTAACACGTAAATTCTCAATCACTGTCCGACCTATATGGAGGAATCTATGTAGAAAAATATCGGGAGATAAACGGTGTTCTAAGCTAAAAACGTGGCGCAAAAAGCTGTCAAAAACGTGTTGTAAAAGTGTAGAAGATTCACATCCACGAATTATTGCTTAGTTTGTTTTCTCACTAGGAACCGCAACATAATTATGCTAAATCCTAGGACGGCTTCACCGCTGGACTCGACTCCCTCGCCACCCAATGAACCATGCCTTGGCTTAGTAAATTACTTTCGTATAAGTGCTATCACAGTGTAAACAGTGCATTATCATTAAAACTAAAAGTTGTGTGAATGATTGCAATAATTGTGTAAAATGTTATTGAATTTGATGATAAGTGCAACAAATTCGTAGAACTTTGTTTGAAGTCCTGTAAGCAGTCTTCTAGTGAAACCGTCCTAGACCTTGGTCTAATTCAATACAGGTCAAAATCACCCTATAAAATATTAATTTGATAACAACCATTGTAAATTTTCAGGTGTGAATTACATCCAATTCGTAAATCTATAACAGTAGATAACAGAAAAACGTTCAAAAAGTTAAGGGCTGTGTTCACATTGGCTATAAAAAACAAATTTCAGAAAATGGCAAAGTTCATTAATGTCGATTAAAAAATATAAAAAGATGATTATTAGAATTAAATACTCTAAATAATGTATGTTGTAAACAAGTTTAGTTGTAAAATGTATATTAATATACAAAGTTTATTTATTCAATAAGCCCATCAAAGTAGAATTGATATCAATTTGCATTTAATCATAGCTAGTTTTTCGTGCTATAGCCAATATGAAAACGGTCCACAGTGATGTGTTTATAAATCTGTAATAAATACTAATCTACGAACCTAATTTCATTAATTCTTATATACACTAGTGCA
The DNA here is from genome assembly GCA_932294275.1 of Chloroclysta siterata. Classification (NCBI taxonomy): domain Eukaryota; kingdom Metazoa; phylum Arthropoda; class Insecta; order Lepidoptera; family Geometridae; genus Chloroclysta; species Chloroclysta siterata. The sequence continues at coordinate 7,405,186 of OW028592.1, read as the reverse complement.
AAAAAAAAAAAACTATTTCATAATAATAAAACGTGTCACTGGTAGCAATGAAAGATTTGGTATAATTTAGACAACTCGGCCGAAAGGGAGGGTTAACACAAAAGGGGCATCAAAGCAAAATGTAGTAATATTACTGGAAGCCCGAACAGATAAACTGTACCATGTCAAAGAAACACTCAGTCGCGATTATTATCATCATTTCACTAAGAAATTGTTTCACATTTAAAATTACAAATATTGGTCGTGAGGTCCCTTAATTAATTAATACGCTAACTTCGAAATAGCGGCCTTCAATTCCACGCGAGAGAACGTCGTCTTCTGAAAAAATAAACTTTTTTATACTTCAAAATGATTTGCTATATAATTTGTATGAATTAACTATATTTCGAGTTCATAAACGACATACTCGCGCGCGAAACGAATCGATTTAACACTACACAACGCGGAACCACGTCGGTAGACGCGAGTTTACGTGCAAAAACGTATGAAAATATCTTTATTTTTTTAAACTATGCTTTTTATTTCTCTTTATACATATTCTCTCGGTTTACGCTATAACAATGTGCCTACAATACGGTGCCTTTGTACAATATACACATCTATTTGCTAATCTAAGGCTGCCCACGCGGACGACTAAACGGCAAGTCTCACCCCGTGGTACTTTCCAAGAGTAGCTTAAAATTACTCTTTAGGATAACTTACATTTAAAAAGAAATATAAAATCGTGCTTGATAGTGAATGGTAACATTTTGTTCACTAAATAAAAATAAAAACGCCTCGCAGTGCCTAGAAATTAGTAATTTAAATTTGGTTTAATTTTGAAAGGTTAAATAATCCGAATTTTAATAGTAAACAAGTATGCAGTATCAAACAAGAGATTCCAATCCAGAAAATATGCGATCTTTCCAAGGTCAGTAAAATAAACATTAACTCGGCTCAAAATATTACTAGCTAATTGCAAATAGATTTTAAGTCTTCATTTCTGCTTAATCGGAAACTATTTTAGTATTAATGAACACTTTCAATATTCATTACATTTAAATTTCACTAAATTTGCACTAATTAAGAGTGACGTACTTCCTACACTCGTGAACCGTGAACCGCCACAAGATAGCTGTACAAGCTAGGCACAAGTTTCGCGGGCAATCTACCAGGACGTCTGCTTAGCTAGATGCCCAGGAGTTACAAATCTACGACCAGGACTGTGGAGTCTATCGGCCAGGTGATCAGTTAGTATGTTAATTCTATCTAGCCATGAGATATTCCACCGGTGACGTTCCGCCAGCGGCAAAGGTCTTCGTCTTCTCCGCCAATTAGCCGCGTGCCGCCAGAGGCAGGCCTGCAGGCTATTCTGGCGATGGTGAATGGCCGAAAGACCCGGGTGGTGGGTCAGTCGAGCGAGTAGACCGGGAGGAAGGAAATGCGCGGACGTTCCGCGCGACGCCGCCGTCACTTGCCGTCGCGCGACGCTCGGCGCCGTCTCACCGCGCCGGGCACTGCTCCCGTGCCTTCGCCAACTGGAAGTTTAACATATTTTAAAACAAACTAAAGGAGATGCTATAACAAGAAAGTTAGTAAACATTTGATTAATCCAGTGGCGTAGGGCGTAGGCCAGGTGGTGCAGTGCACCAGGGCCCCGGAGCTCAGGGGGCCCCCTAACCTAAGCTTTGAAAAGAGAGGGTCAGCCAGCTCCCGGAGCTAGAAAACCTTGAGCCTGCACACAATATTTGTTTTAAAATGATTTATATGATTATCAACAATCAGAGAACTCTCGATTTAAGACTTTCAACACATTCGCCAAGCGCCCTCGATAAGCATGTGCTGTTTGTTAATGGTTTTTATAGACGGACTTGTCTAACATAGCACATATTCGCAATGAGTAGGAAGGTCTCTCCTTATAAGACTGACTGAAGACTTTATAATCATAAATTCTGGGCAAAGGTCTCTAATCCTTCTCTTCTAAAGATTACGGTTAAAGGTTCTTTGTATTCAGAAAATAATTTTGAATGTGATTACTTAATTTTAAACAAGTGTCGTATATAAAAGGGATACTAACAAATCACAAGTTTACTTAAAACTGTCGTGCATACAGTAGCTTAACAAAGTAAATTAGCATCGGGACTCGACCAATATTCGCGATGTGTGCAAAAACACATCGGTGTGTAGACACATTATTCTGTACGCGATATCTGAATAGAGAATATTGGCTTCACCTGTCGAACACTAGCTAGCTGTACCCCTATTATAACATGGAATAGAGAATATTGGCTTCACCTGTCGAACACTAGCTAGCTGTACCCCTATTATAACATGGAATAGAGAATATTGGCTTCACCTGTCGAACACTAGCTAGCCGTACCCCTATTATAACATGGATTAGACTCAGATATAAACTCACCAGCACTTCTAGTTTTCCTCCTCACGGGCGTGTTGTTGGGCGGGGGCGCGGGGGGCGCCGGGGGCGCGGGCGTCAGCGGCGCCGGGCCGGCGAGGGGCGCCCCGTGCCGCACCGAGCGGCGCGTGCCGACGCCCTCGCCCTTGATCGCCTTCCCGGGCCCCCGGACGCCCTTCCCCTTCCCCCGCACCTTGCAGATGAGCGGCTCGTCGCTGTCGCTGTCGCTGTCCTTCTTGGTCTTGACGCCGGCGGGCGTCGGCAGGGTCGGCTTCGTCGCGGCGTCCGTCCGCCTCGGCTTCTTCTTGGGGCGCGCCGGCGACGCGCCCTCCTCGCAGCTGACGGCGGACGCGCACGAGCTCTCCGACTCGCGCCGCCTGCGCTTGCCGGCGGACGCGGGCGCGGCGCCCGGCGCGGGGGCGGGCGCGCCCGGCGGCGGCGGCTTGGCGGCGGAGGCCGGCGCCGAGGGCGCGACGGCGCGCGGGCTCGTCTTGTGCAGGCAGTTCCGCGGCGAGTCGGCGCGGTCGCGCGGCGGCGCGGGGCTGAGGCGCGGCGTGCGCGCGCCGTCGGCGGGGCTGCTCATCTTGCTGCTGGAGCGCGTGCGCACGCAGGTCCGCGCGACGCGCTCGAGCGCCGACGGCGACGGCGACTCGGGCCGCTTGCAGTAGTCCGGCGTCGGGATCTCGATGAGCAGCTGCTCGAGCAGGCTCTTGTCCGGGAAGTCCGCCTTCGTCGGCAGCCGCTCGAGCTGCGGCTCCGGCGCGTCGTCGGGCGCGTCGCCGTTCGCGGGCGGCGGGCTCGCGGGCGCGTCCTTCGCGTCCGCGCTCGGGCTCGCCTTGAGGGGCTCGTGGCTCGAGTACGTGTAGAGCGGCGGCGAGGCGCGGCACGGCAGGTCGAAGTCGTCCATCTTGCGGTCCGCCGGCGAGGCGGGCGCCGGCGGGTGCGGCGGCGGGCGGCGCGGCGCGTCGTCGCCGTTCACGTGGTCGGCGTGCATCTTGGCGAGCTCGGCCTCGATGTCGCCGAGGTGCAGCGCGGGCGGCGCGGCGGCGTAGTGCGCGTGCGCAGGCGCGGCGCCGGGCAGCGAGAGGCGCGCCAGCAGCTCGTCCGTGGGCGGCGGCGCGGCGATGACGCCGATAATGCGCTGCACGGAGGTGGGGCTGGTGGAGCGCGGCATGTCGAGGCGCTCCTTGCGCTGCGGGCCGGGCGGCGACTGGCTCGCCTGGTTGGGCGACTTCTCGGAGAGCGCGTCCATGGACTCGATGCCGGAGTCCTCGCCCTGCGCCTGCGAGGCGGGCGACCGGCTGCCGAACTTGTCGGTCGCGGCGAGCGTCGCGGTCGCGTTGCGCTCGGCGACCAGCTTGCAGTAGGACTTGTCCTTGGGCCGGTCGCGCCGGCGCGGAGACGCGGCTCCGCTGCGCTGACTAGACGCGGGCGGCGGCGAGTCGGCGCGACTCGCGGCTATCGTGCCTACGTTTGTTGACCCCACGGCCGGATCTGAAATCCACAAAGCAACTGGTATAAAACTCGAGTGTGCATTCGATCCTTTTTACGCGGAAACCTACAGCTATGAGACAATGCTGGCTAGGATAGGTGCCGGGCGAGCCTACTCCCTTTGAAACCCTGCCCTCGACATTAAAAAGGTAATGAGTAAAAAATTGCCATTAGCGCTGTACAAATCCTATACAATGGATGGATGCTACTCTGTGTACAACTCAATAATAATAGTCTCAATTAGAAATCCACAATCTTTGAAAATTGGGTAAATTATATCAATGTAAGTTTATATTTCCGAAAAACCATGCTTTCTTTCATGTCATAAGTTCGTATGACTCATGTAGACAGATTTCTCAATAAAAACCGATCTATCAAACTACAGATTTCATTAGCAAAAGAGGACAAGTTCTTTCAACAAATTAACATATGCATGTTAATTAAGTTCATATAGCTTTGTTGACCGCCGGAAGGCCCATAGCAACAGGTTTTTAGGATTTTTGACCCAATAACCTGCTATGGGCATTTATGACGTTAAGCCTAAGTTTCTAAAAAAGCTAAGAAAGCGGCTTATAGAACGGAAACGCGCAATCGCAAATGTCACTTAAAATCATAGACATACAAATCTCGACCAAACGAAAACATGCTTAACCCAGTTGACCTAAAGACCGTTTTTAAAACGGCAAGCAACGCACGGCGCGGTCATAAAACACAGAAATAGATTTTTACTATACCTCAATTTTCTAAATGGCATGCAATAAAATGAATTGATCATCAACGCTTTTTGTCTGCTCAATGTGTTTAACATAAATGTAAAAGTTAACTTTTTATGCATGTTTTTATGTCATGATACTAATGTTTAATGCGAAAGTTGCATAAAATATATATTTGGATGGATGTGGCCTAAACACGCCCGACACTGAACCGATTTCGTAACAGAAATCGTAACATGAATTACTTATAGGCTACTTTTTATCTCCAAAAATTACCGGGATTCACTTGTGGTCTAGTGGTAGCGGCCTCGCCTTCCGATCCAAAGGTCGTGGGTTCGAAACCGGTCATGCACCAATGAGTCTTTCTGTTCAAAAAATTATGTGCACAATGCCAGTAAGTACTCTCAAACGGTGAAGGAAAACATCGTGAGAAAACCGTCATGTCGTAGAACCTAAAAAGTTCTATAACATGTGTCAAGTGCTCGAAAGGAGCCTCTTGAGGCGCACTTAAAATCCTTTCATCACACTGTTTCGAAAGAAACTAGTGACACGACAAGAGTGAGACCGGGAATGGAGTAGAAAACTTGAATGAACCCAATAAGGGTAAACGGCATAAATAATAATGTTAGCAATCACTAAAAGTATGCGAGCGAAGACGCGGGATACATATAAAACAGGTCAAGTGTATGTACTCTAGATTTTCTTTAATAAATCGCAATCCAATATAGCAATTTATGCCTTGGATTTTTCACAATTCTCTAATTAAAGAATAATTCAAAAAGTCAAAACCAATATTGTAAATTTGTTCATTAGAAGTTCTTTTCAACGAATGGAAATGGAAAGAGCTTCTAGGCATAAGGAAAGACGAAGTAATGCTTGTACACGCATGTTAGCGATAGCCCATATAATTATGCTCCATACATTTCGTTTTAATTTATTGTAGTGTGTATACAGGGTGTCACTGAACTCAACCATAACCTGGTACCGGGTGAGAGGCTAAGGTATACCAGTTATGAAAAAAATAAGAAAAAAATTTATAAACTAAAAATGAAATAAAAATCTCAAATAGGCCATCTTTTAAAATAACTTGCCAAGGGTACATTACATTTTTAGAATAACTCGTCAAAACTTATTTTTTTTTACTTAGTTAAGAATGTTTATTACTTTGATTTATGGTTGCGATTAATAGCACTGTTCTTTGAGATTATATTATTAAAAAAAACACTGTAAATATTTTTCGAAAAATGTCTATTACCGCTTGACTAAGTGACATGGAGTTTTTTTTCTTTTTTTTATAACCGGTACCAGGTTATCGTTGAGTTCCGGGAAACCCTGTAGATACATTACATACATCTGGGGATGTGTCGAAATAGTCGTAACATCATTTCATGCAACATTTTGTCAAAATATTTTCCCGCTAAAATGCTCACCTGGACAGGAACTATGGCTGGTTTTTCTCTTTTTCTCGCCAGGTAGTAGCCCATTGGGCGAGGTTATTGCACTCTCGGCGATTGTCCGTTTTAACTTATTGTCCTCACTCGCCCTGGCTTCGCCTAGCGTCCAATCCAGGGGCTTACACTTGAGCAACCTACTGTCCACTTCACTAGCACCACTTTTGTCACTATCGTCCAATTGCACCGTCATCCCGTCCGTTTTCATATCACAATTCGCACCATTATCCTTGTTAGGTAACTTCTTTTTATCGTGGTTGTTCATCTCTCTGTAGCCTTCGTTCTGGGCGTACTTTCCCTCCTTGTCTAACGTGTCGTTTCTCCATTCCTTATCTCTTTCTTTCTCAGGCTTGGCGTCGCTGAGTATTTTTAATTTCTTTTTCATTTTGAGGTCTATGCTTTGCTTGTTGTTGAGCTTGTAGTCGTGTTTGGTGACGATATGCGCGTTTTTGGATATCGTCTTCATGCGAAAGACTACGTTATTGTCGGCGGCGATTTCGTTTATTGCATCACCTTCACTATAGTGGTTGTTTAGCGTTATACTCTTTAAAAACTCATCAGTCTTGTTATCCGTGCTCATGCCCGACTTAGAAGCTATAGACTCCTCCGAATCTCTCCTATGAGACTTTTCTTCTTCTAAAGTTTTCCTAATTTTGAACTTTTTCGAATGTATGTCGCCAGGACTGAATTTTTTCTTTTCTTTTTTGGAGTTTTTTATAACGGCGGAGTTTCTCCCTCTCAAACTTATGTGTAGAGGCGGCACTCTCAATTCACCTTCAGTTGGTTTATCACCTTTCTGTTGGTTGATGAAGCTAACGTCCGCTTTGTACACAGGCTGAACGACCGGTTCGTTCTTATCTAGCTTTAGCCTGAGTTTGATCGACTCCTTCTCGCCCATCGGCGATTGTGGAGCTTCTCCGATCGGCGTCGGCGGTTTCGCGACATTCGGTCGCGGTAAGGCAACTTTGGTACTCTTTCCATCGCGGACTATCTTGTCTTTCAACGTCCCCGGTTTATCCTTCGTACTGGAATTCCGGGGTTTCCCGCCCTTGATCCCCAACTTTTCGTCTCGGCTCTTGATCAATTTGTTTTTTAATTTTTCGTCTTTGCTATCCTCCTCCGGGATCGATTTGGCGATACCGAAGATCTCCGGCGCGGGAGTCACGCTCGTGACCTCCGAGACGGTAGGTTGGGGTTCCTTCGAGCTCTCCGGCCGCTCCTGTTCGCTCGGCGACGGGGACGGCGGAGGTAGCGAAGGTTGCGAGGGTTGCGAGACTAGCGCGACGGTCACTTCCTCCTTCTTCTCCTCCTTAGGCGGCGTTTCGTCGTCTCTCATGAGGGTTTTGATAAGATATTGCTTGCTCTGCTCCTCGATCTCGGATTGGGAAGCTTGCGAGCCGACCGTCGCCATCGAAGGGCTCGGTCGGACCGGCACCTTCATCGGCGGAGGCATCGAGGATTGCAAGACGGGTAGCCTCTCGTTGCTGAGACTCTGCGCGTAGGAGACCGGCGGCGACCGGAACGGCGACGCGGGGGCGCTCACGACCGGACAGGGGGGGGCGAACTTCGGCGGCACCGGGGGAGGGGGCATGAAGGTCGACTCGTCAGAGTCTCGCTTCGAAGGCACATCAGTTGGGGGAGGTAGCGCCGACTGGGACGGTTCGTACGGTCCGTTCTGCGTGTAGTTGTGTCCGGTTATCTCATGGAGGAGGGCGTCCGGTGCGTCTGCAGCGTCGCTAGTCGACGGCTGATCGTAGAAGTCCAGCTTAGTGTTCGCATCGAGATCGGAAAGCTCGTCGAGGTTGAGGTCTGCGCCGAGGGTCGGCAGCAGCTGGTCGAGGTCGCACGAGTCCGGAAGATCGGATAGCGTGAGGCCGAGGTCTCGGTAAGGTTCGCTCCACTCGGAGGAGTGCGCGGGTCTCGTCGAGCTCTGAGCGCGTTGCCGAGCGATGTATTGCTGTTGGTACCTCTGGAACTCCTGGAAATTATAAACATATATTTATTAGTTACCCTGTCAGATAACTTCGTGTCTTTTTGATCAGTCAATTTATATAAACTAGTGGTCTATTCTGGTCAGGTCGCCGCCTCGTTCATAAAACTAGCCCCCCCCCCCCCCAAGATCATTGTCTCAGAACCAAGCCGGTTCCTTTGCTTCAATTACAAAACCATTTTCTTGCATCAGGTGCCCAAGAAAGTATCAATTACAACTTCAAATTAAGGTCTCACACTCACCTGAAAGCTACTCTGCGTCTTCTGGTCCATTGCCGTCGTGGACGGTGGCATCAGCGCCTGAAGATCCTCCTGCGTGACCCTCTGCATCATTGGAGGACCCACCCTCGGTCTGGCGCCGCGGTACGGCGGCGGCGGGGGCGGAGGGAAGCTATCCGCGTACGTAGGGTACCGGGACCGAGACACCACTGTCGCGTTCGGCGCCGGCGGCCGGTATAAGACTGGCGGGCGCGCGGGGAAGGTCCGTCGGATGTAGGGGGCTTGTCGGGGCGCGGGCCGCGGGGAGGGAGGTGGCAGAGGGGAAGGGGAAGCGGGTGGGCGGGGCGAAGGGGCGGGCCGTGCGCGGTATTCAAACGGCGCTCGACCCACAGCCAGTTCCACCTGTGGATATGAGATGCGTTAGTAGAGATAAATATGGGCAGGCGGCAAACAAGCGTATCATTGCGGTACACGCAAATCTTATAGGCTATTGAAAGTGAAGAGTATAGTCCAGAGTATACAAGCTCTTGAGTTATCGTCTTTTTTTGACTTGGCTGCTTGCTGTGGTATAAATTGCTCTTTTTTATGAAACAATTTAAATCGAGATACATAATCCATTAGTAAAGAGTAGAAATCAAAGTCACTTGCAAGTTTAGACCACAGACGAATCTCGAAAAATATTTAAAAAACGAAAGATTCTAGTTTTTTGGTTACTGAAGGTTTCAGTGAATTAAAGCCTTTGCGGCTTGCCTGGCTGGTAAACTAGCTTCGATTAATTACCTGTCCATCTTCAAGACGGTCAAGTTTGGCAGGATGCGGGGGCTTCGCCCTAGGCTGCGGCGCCGGCGCATCATTTTGCAGCAGATTCACCAATAGCGGTGAAGACATCGCCACAGTGGGCGGGGCGGGCGAAGGTGCCGCTGGAGGCTGTGGGGATTGCACCACCTGAAGTAAATTTAATATAATAATTTGAGTATTAAAAAAACCAGAAACACATTCACGACTTCCGTTCTCCTTCCGAATCGCCAGACCTGGTAGATATCTCAGACAAAATAAAAAAGTAAAGACGGAACTCTGTGAACAGCAAAGTGAGGCCGGCCAAACTACGCCTTGACGTGTACATGCACAATTACACACACACACGTACAACGTAACTACGCCTTACCTTGTCAGTCTAGCTATCGCGGCTCGTGGGGAGCAACGTTTTGAGAAATTATAAATTTACCAGTAAAAATGCCGAATTGTGTTGTGAAAGGGTGTAAGAATCAATCTTCAAAATATAAAAAAGCGGGATGGAATCACATTTCACACGTAAATAATTTGGAAACCAATAATTTTCAATAAATCAAAATAAAAGTTTGAGGTTATTGCTTGGAACATAAGTGTTGCCAGTATGAAGTGTTTTTGTTTCCCTCATTATTTGGTAATAATGTGATACGCAACGTAACGTTACTCGTTTCTTATGATGGTTATCAGTATATTTTAAACCCGTCGAGTGCTTAGAGAATACACGGGTGTTCGCTAAGTTCGTGGGCCCCACATGTCCGGCGAACACACGGATGTACACAAGATTTCGAGCCCATTGGTTGCTCACTTCTACGAGGTCAAATTACCTTAACGCCCATTGGCTGCACTCATTGTGAAGCTAGGTTCAATACAGAACGAAATACAGACAATACCGAGACCAGAAATTCATACTCACCGAACGAAATTGTCTAACATCGCGTTGATGACTGGTCTATCGGTCATCTTGACCCACGGCAACGCGATATCTTCCCCGTTTGTGAACTGATTTTTACGATTATTATTTCTTAAAATAGGTTACATCCGTAAAATTGTGAAAACCGTTAGATTATAATCTATCTCGCGAGATTGTAATCTGTCAAAAAATTGTAAACTCGTAGATTTCGTATGTCCGTTAGGTAAGGCAAACACAACCTAACCGATCCCATAATCAGTTATGTTGTGTTAGATAATATCATGATAGACGTTTTATTTAGTAATTTTATTTTTGTAATTTTGGGGTAATTTGAATTGTCATGGCAACACCGGCCTTCGCACACATGTTTAGAAAACTGGCCTCACTTTTCTGTTCGTAGAGCTCCGTCTTTACTTTTTTTATTTTGTCTGAGGTAGATATCTATCTCTCCTCCAATCTCTCAGTAGCAAGTACTAACTCAAGATTATTTGAGGACGTCTTAGTAATCAGATGTGCAGTCACGGAATGAAAAGGTTCGTCACCTTAGAGACTGTTTTCGCTTGCACCAGATTGCAAGCAATGACAACTAACTCGGTATATTCTGTCTATTCAGTTTCAAAAGGTAATATGTGCTCCTGATTATGATGAACGAATTAAGTTGAAAATTGACGAACCTTTTCATTCCGTCACTGTACGTCCAGAATATGGTAAGAGTGAGTATAATAAAAAAACTAGAGGCACTAGGACTAGCCTGTATCGTGTCCGAGTACAATAACGATTACATATTAATGCAATGCAATTAGGGCATAATCTTCATAGCTAAGTGATAGATGAAGCACTTCGCTTAAACAACAAAGTAACATAATTAGCTGCCTGTTTTATAGACAATCAACTGCTGTTTAATAAAGGTTCTCGAATAGTTACTTCAAGATGAAGGGCGCATCGTTACTACAAGATGAAGGAAGATGAAGTTAGCTACTACAAGATGAAGGATCGCGGAAAGTTGGTCGATAGTGAAGGCTCAAAATCGTTCTTCCAAAGTCAAAGTCAAAAGGTATTTAATAAAATCACAAGGATCACTTTGAAACGTCTTAAAGCTAGGTGACTCTAGGTGCCAGTTCCACGCGACCAAAGCTTAGAAGAACAGGCAACAAACTTACGGCTTGGTTCCTACCGTTCTTTTGTATGATCCTTTTACAATGTAATATAATATATTATTGAAGTTTAGTGAGGCGTAGGCACTAGGCATACAGAAAAAGGTAAACATAATCAAATTTATAAGAGTAAGCCTATGACCATGAACTTCTTCGTGGAGCTAAAATATAAACAGTTTGTAATTACCTGGTGTTGCGGCGAGGGCGAAGGTTGCGGGTACGGCGGCGGAGGGCCAACGAACGACGATGTGGAAGGCCGCACGAAGAGACCGTCCGTCGCCGGCCGCGCCGCGCTCGGCCCGATACCTGCCGCGTCGGGAACCACTACTGATTAATGCGGTTGAAGTCCACTTGGGGCGTAAGGTGGTACGCGATGTTAGGGGTTCATCTAATTAGCTACGTTAGTAAACTTGCTACTCGTAAGATTCATAGAGCTATAGACAGGATGAAAGCCGAGGACGAAAGACACAAAAATGATAGAGGGGATTACTACTGATTAGTGCGGTTGAAGTCCACTTGGGGCGTAAGGTGGTACGCGATGTTAGGGGGCGTACCGGGTGGTTCGCGTTGATAGGGGTTCTATCTTATAACTTTATATGTTCGAAAATAGCGATATAGGCAGGACCAAAGCTGAGGAGGGTAAATGCACGATAACCAAGAGAATGATATAGGGGATAACGACTGATTATGGCAGGTGGAGTTAAGGGTTCTATTTTATTGGCTAAGTTATTAGACTTGTTAAGAGTTATAGAGCTATAGTTAGGACGAAAACCGAGGAGGAAATATGTATTGCATGATAGAGAGGAACTCCTGGTTCATGCGGTTGAAGTCAACTTGGGGTGTAACGGGTGGTTCGGGACAGGAGGAAAGCTGAGAAGGATAGATGCACGAATGACCGACAGTATAATAGAGACGGTCCGATATTTGCTGCGTCGGGAATAGCTACTGATGAATGCGGTTGAAGTCCACTTGGGGCGTAAGGGGTGATACGCACTGTTAGGTTCTATCTTATTAATTGTGTAAGTAAAATGTCGTTAAATTTATAGAGCCAAAGATAGGACGAAAGCAAAGTAATAAAAAACTATTAGCCAATAAAAAGGAAAAGTCTTCTACGTATTTAGCTTTTTTATCCTTGAACAACACGCATATAGACAATGACAGTATCTTACAGTCATATGATGCTTTTCTCATGACTTAAAACGTGTTGAGGTAGCTTGCCATAGGACATCCGCGGTAGAAACGAACCGGGACCCCGCGACTCGATCTAGCGCCGGTACAGTGTCGAACCATTTGTCAGGTGACGAGAGGTTCGACGCTGCACTGCCACTAAGGTGAAGACAGGTAAATCGGTGGGTTTTAGTCGGTATGCTGTCTGTTGACACAGAGACCCGACATCCCCTCCTACTCTCCGCGAGTGGCAGGCATGCGCAAGGCATTTTCCCCCGTATAAAAAAGGACAGCTGATATCATCTTCCTGCCCTTATCCCACGCTGCATGGGGTCGGCACAAAAGGTTTTCTTCTTCCACTCTCCTCTATCATTCGTCATCTCGCTGTTCACTCCTTTCTTACTCATGTCATCTTTCACACAGTCCATCGATCTTTTTTTTGCCTGCCTCTCCTTCTAAAACCATCCTTACCTAACACTCTTTTCGTAATATGACTTTCCTCCCTCCTTATGACATGCCCATACCACGCTAACCTAATTATTGCACCTCAACTTATACGTCACATCTTTGTCACTCCACACATCCATCTCAACATTCGCATTTCTGCTACATGCACTCTTCTCTCATCCTAAAAAGGACAGCTGATAATGTAATAGCGCGTTTACATTTAGCCATTAGAGTGGACGGAAATGTGTTGCTGCCCCATTCTCGCATTGCCCAAGTCCCTGCGCCTGTCTCTACATGTCTCTGCACATATCCATGGACATGAGCTGAGTCTAAACGGGGTATTAACTAAAACAGTCTTCAAAGAGGAATGTTTAAGGGAGCACAACATACCTAACGTGTTCTCCTTCCGATGTATAACCCTCGCCTGGGTCATACTTCCAAACGGAAACTCGCATCGGTCGGCCGGCGTGGGAATGTTCTGCGGTATCTTGCCGTCCATAGGACAGACGGTGTTGGGGGATTTGAAGCTGTCACGCGATGCCTGTGCCTCAGCGGGGGCGCTGGTTGAAGCGCCGTCACTGTCGGCGATGAGACGGCCGATGCCGCCGAGGTTTGCCAGCAACTCGGCGTTGGGTTGCGATCTCGATGTGCTTGCATCTGTGGAAAAGATTGCTATTAAAAACTGATTTTAAAAAAAAAACACTATTTCCATTTGTAGGATTTGAGTGTTCCGCAAAAAGTTGATACAGGCAGTGCGCTTAAGATTGACTGACTAAGACTGTGAGACTGTGTTGGGTTAATAAATCCTTTTTCTGTTTTTCTTTCTAATCAAGACCTGTGAAACCATCCGCGCTACCCAACTTACGACCCCAAGCGCTACGCAATCTTCGATATTTATCATTTAGTAGCTAATAAAATCGGTTTTATGGCATACCACAGCCCAATTGCACGATGTATAAAATGATTATAAATCGAAAAGTAAAAAACTGTACAAAACAAAACACAACAGTACAATACAAGTATTTTGAATTATTTTTGTTTATTTTTTTTTTAACTGATTTTTTGTTACATAGTAAATCCGCCACATTTGAAGGTATACGCTAGGACTTAGCTAGAGCTAGAAACCAATTTAAGGAACCAACGGCCTGACTTACAAAAATCGGTTAAAAGACAAACAATGTTTAAACAAGCAAGTAAATTTTAAGCAATATTCATATTTAAGTAATGTTTAAGATTGGACAAATGCGCTGGGTAAGTTGTAACTATTTACAGAAATATGTTAAGAAACAATTGACAGTTGAATAATTATACTGGATGTAAATTATGGTAGCCATTACTCAAAACTTGACAGGCAAATCCTTGACACAGGAGTTAAATGCTGTTTTATCATCATTTTTCCATTTGACAATGTGCGAAGATTTTTTTTAATTATTGGTCCTTATGCGTCAGAACCATTTTTATGCTCCTGGAACTATTATGCTCCTATTATTTTACGACTAAAACCACAACAACAGTGAAATGCTAAACTTTATGTCTTATTATTAACAAACAAAAATATTGTAATACTGGAAACTAACCTATAACCTATGACTACTACTACTATGTTTTGAGACCGCTTTTACAGATACATACAAAAAACTTGAAGATAAAATTGGTGAATTTATGAGAAATTATATCCTACCGGCTGCGCCAAAAAATAGGCGCATCAGACAAATACAAGGATTACTCTTTCTGATGTAATTCTAGACTTTGACCTAAGCTCAGGTTTGGCTCAGGCGAAGAATACATTTTGATAATACCTATACTAGACTTGAATGTTCTTTTTAACGAATATGTGACAGGTATACCGTCAAGAGCGCTAGAGTCCATGTTGAGCCTTACTCAGTGGCGTTTAAAAACCGTAGTGTGGCGGCCGCGTCGCCGTCCAGTTTCTGACAGGGTGATTTTGTGTAACTCACCTTCGGGAGCGCTTGGATCGGTGTTGATTCTTAGCTCCGTGCCGTGCTGGAGCCGAAGCGAGAGGGCCGCGTCGCCGTCCAGTTGCACGGAGAGGATGCCGAGTGCGCGCAGTTGCGGCGCGCCCGCGGCGGCCAGCGCGCGCAGCCGGGCGGCCGCTGCGCGCGGCACCGACAGCGTCACGCGGACAGAGTTCCACGGCTCCACCTGGAAGCGAACCTCTTTTTAGCACACATTTTTCTAGCTAATAAAACAGCGTTCTGTGTTTTGTATGTGTTTTTTTTTCGACGCGTATTTTTACTTTAACATGTATTATCTCTTCACTATGGTAATGTCAGTTATCTGAGAAATCTTCAGCAGTTCCGATCTTGATTAGGCTGGCATTTAGACAGAAAAACTTTCGGATTTCTGTCATAATTCTAACAAAATCGAGATTGAAATTGGAATCGAGTGACGAAAGCAGCCTTACAAAGGTTGGTCTGAACAAATACTCTGGACTTTATAGACATACAAACTGTAGCTTATAGGAAGGTTATGGCGTACCTTGTTAACTTTAAGCGTGTGCGGATGCGGCTCTGCGAGCAGGGTTCGCAGCTCGAGCAGCAGGCGCTTGAGACGCGCCGGGAACCGCGGGTCCTTGATGTCACCCTCACAGGTTACCACAACGCCACAGGAGCCGCCGCCCGCCTTGCTTAGCCCATCGCTATCCGCTGCCATGCTGTAATGTACAATTGCTTCTTGTAGTTAAACTAGGACGAGAATACTTTGTCGAGCTACATGCATGATCTTTGGGTAGTGGGAAGACATTATCAATATTTTTATCTATAAATTAGATGAAGAAATAATTATACATGTTAAAGATCTAAAAATAATCTTAAGAAAAGCTGTGTCTTCTGCACTGTACTAAATAAAAAGCTTATCACGAAAAATCCGCTTTTTTTCTTACGTTTAGGTCCTCTTCGCCGTCAATACTCTATACATTTATTGCTCACATATGGTTGGTTTAGGTACCATGGGCGTAAGATATGCTTATCCACCTTAAGGGTGATTTTTCTGTGAAGTGACCGATTGCCACCCCCGGCTTGCTCGTTTTCTTTTGTTTTTAAAGACCAATAGGAGCTACGTATTTCGTGGAGCTGGTCAAGTACTAAAAATGCCGCTTTACCTGATTGTAATAAAACTCTCTATTGGTCAAAATAGACAACAAAAAAAAGAAGGTGTGACCAGTAGCCCAAAACCAACGCAAGGCAAAATTGTTTCAAACTGGATAGCTATATCTTACGCCGATAGTACATACATTGTTGTTAGTAAGTATCACATGGGCCTTGCATAGGGTATGGCAACATGGAGGCAGGTAGGTTTTCAATTATACATTATAGATGGTAGACAGGGTTCGTTATAGTATATCTTGCTTAGTATCTATTTTACAGTAGACATGAATTTTTATATTCAGGTATTGGGTATGTATGTCAAAGTTAATATATTAAGGAATTCTTAATGAAAAATTTACAATATTTAGGTGAAAATGTGATAAAGTCAAATATAAATCAAATACAGGGTTACAGGAAAAGTCGTGCTAGATCCGTTAAGGGCGTGGAGTACCCATCATTCCTGACATATTTCACTATGAAACACCCTACCCTAAACTAAACCCTTTTCGAGATATTCGACTTTTAATTTTTTTATTGAAAATTGCCGATTTTTAGGCAATTAAATTTATTTTTGGTTGTTTTGTGTATCTTATTATTATTATTATTGCATTTTTACATGTGTAATTAGATGCTTTAGGACGTCAATCATTAAAATAGTGCATAAGTTAATTGAATAGACCGTAGTAGACAAGTGAAAGTTAAGAAATAAAAAAAAAATTAGAAAGTTTATTTTTCTCTAAGGGATATCTAAAAAAAATATTATGGCAATTCTTCGGCAGATGTTTTTAAAAATATCTACGTTTCATCAGCTATCTAACGAGGTATAACAATCTAGGGTTTGTATTACATTTCGTGGAAAAAAAGTAGTTGGGACGCTCCAGGTAGCAGTTCTAACGGTCCCGCGCCTATTGTCCTTCAAGTTCAGACACACCGTGAGAGCGAGACAAGTGACGATTTATGTAGGTATGAATGAAAGAAAAAATGTGTAGAGACCGGTTAGGGCTGGGAATACAACAGGGGGTATTGTTTTGGTTGTCAGTCTGCTTTTGTGCTTCGTACATAGTAGATGTGATATCGTTTTGCTCTTTTTCTCGACTTGGCTGTGATTCTGGACTATTTCTTCTGATTTGTGACTACTATACTTGTTAACCGGACTCTGATTTGTACCTGTGATACGGAAGTGTTGAAGATGACGTCCTACACACCTGAGGAATATGCTGATATGCTTATTTGTTACGGATACTGCGATTGTGTATCTGCGCAAGCTCGCAACGAATACGTAACTCGCTACCCCGGTCGTCGAGTGCCGGATGTGGCCGTTTTTGACAGAGTTTATCGAAGACTTCGAGAATCTGGCTCTGTTTTGAGACGTAATACAGACATGGGTAGACCACGAATTGACGACGAAGAACAGGACAATGAGATAGTGCAACGCTTTCGAGCGGATCCGACTACTTCCACTAATATTGTTGCCCGTGATCTGGGACTTTCGCAATGGAGAGTGTGGTTTACAGTGCATACTGCTGGCCTATACCCATACCATTACACGCCGGTACACGTTATTGAAGAAGGAGACCCCGCGAGAAGATTGGACTTTTGCAGATTTATGCTAAATGCTGACGTAGAAGACCCAGATTTTCTAAGAAATATCTTGTGGACGGATGAGTCCAAATTTGATAAAGATGGCATAACTAACTATCACAACGCCCATTACTGGGCCCCAAAAGCACTAAGGAATCCCAATAAGAAAAGAGTGAAGGGGTCCCAACGAAGATTCAGCGTGAATGTGTGGATGGGCATTATCTCCAATCATTTGATTGGACCTTACTTTCTACCGGATAATTTAAATGGGGAAAGCTACGAAAATTTCCTGAGAGCAGACTTGAGTGATTTGCTGGATGATCTGCCACTCAACCTGATCAGGGACATGTGGTTCCAACACGATGGCTGCCCTGCCCATTTCAGGAGAAGTGTCAGAGACTGGCTGGACACAAATTATCCAAACAAATGGATAGGACGAGGTGGGCCGTTGCCATGGCCAGCAAGAAGTCCGGACCTAACCCCCATGGATTTTCATGTGTGGGGGTGCATGAAAAGTCTTGTGTACAGCGAGCCGAATCCAGTTTCGTCTGTGGAAGACCTAAGAGAAAGGATTGTGGATGCAGCAAATAAAATGAGGACCACGTTGACCACTGGAGTAGTGAAGACTGGTCTCCGTAGAAGGATGCGACAATGTATCAGAAATAGAGGCGGCCATGTTGAACATGAACTGTAGAATAAGAAAAAGTTGTGTGAAAACCTTTAATAAATGACATTTCATGCTTACCTATTGTTTTACTTTTACTTTTTAGGGCTAAGTATAAATTTTCTTCTCCACTGTCGCCTATAAAACTAATTTTTTTTCAATGCAATTGAATAAAACCCTAGATTATTATACCTCGTTAGATAGCTGATGAAACGTAGATATTTTTAAAAACATCTGCCGAAGAATTGCCATAATATTTTTTTTAGATATCCCTTAGAGAAAAATAAACTTTCTAATTTTTTTTTTATTTCTTAACTTTCACTTGTCTACTACGGTCTATTCAATTAACTTATGCACTATTTTAATGATTGACGTCCTAAAGCATCTAATTACACATGTAAAAATGCAATAATAATAATAATAAGATACACAAAACAACCAAAAATAAATTTAATTGCCTAAAAATCGGCAATTTTCAATAAAAAAATTAAAAGTCGAATATCTCGAAAAGGGTTTAGTTTAGGGTAGGGTGTTTCATAGTGAAATATGTCAGGAATGATGGGTACTCCACGCCCTTAACGGATCTAGCACGACTTTTCCTGTAACCCTGTATATCAATCAAATATAAGTCAAAGTTAAATCTAGATAATTTAAATGTTAAGTTTAAAATAAAATAAGTTATATGTTGATAATTAAAAATTATACATTTACTTAATTATTGCAAATACTCATTAGTCTCAAGCACATTTCGTTTTAAACCTTAAAATACCTGTAAAATTAAAATTTGATACTGCACGCATCTAGGTGCTCATCTAGCAGAACTAACTTATCCTACATGTTTACTTAGTTTAAACAATTTCTTCTCTAATTTATACTTGTCAAAAACAAAGACAGAAATATGACTCTGAGACGGTGAACTCACCTATTATTAGATAGGTCATGAAACAATAAATTTTAGAGGATGTCTACCGTGCCTGTTATTCGTGAGTCTATTTAAATAGCTTTCAGTGCTTTCTGTTTCTTTGGGCTGTATTCTTGCATATTTTTTTTAGCACCTGTGGCGGCTATCCGCACTTGCCATTCTCGTTGACTTTTGCAAGTCGCAAACAAAAGTTACTCTCTCCACACTTGCACTATGTAAACACCCCTCACATTTCTAGGCAAACCTCAAGTTAGCTGATTGGCTACGCGGCAAGACTTTACTTATACAGCAATAAAAAAACATTTTTTGCAGTCCCACAGCTGGCTTCACGGTTTTCTAAATTTTCCAAACAAATTGTAGATAAACATAAAATCTGCACACTAAAGTTTTGCTAAGAATAACAAACATGCTAACTTTATCAATAGTTCTTCATGCTATGTTCTGTTCCAAGACTAAGAATTAGAGCATTTTTCTACTAGCCAACATGACGTGACCAGCGATTATTTGTGCCCAAATCACCCATTGTGTACACTTTACTAATTTTGTTCAGTGAGTAATAAAGTACCCTAGTTTTCACCCCTTATGCATGGGGGTAAATAAAGAAAAAAGTAATTAGAGATTATTTTTTTACCCACCTACAGATACATTAACTACTTTTGTTCAGGGTAGAAGAGACAATTTATTTACCCTAATCTCCACCCTTTACATAATAAAAACGAAAATAATATACTTTATCTGTTTATCTACAATTTTATTAGTGGCAAATTCATGGTAATTATAACCAAAATTATCATACTTAAATTGGTTTATCTAAAAGCAATCAACAGCATCTCATTTATCATTTAGTTTCATTAGAACAATTTTATAAGACTGACATTTCAAAACATAATCAATTACTATCATGAATCTTTTGCCAGCATTTTGTGACAGCTATGGAAACCTCCGGTAAGAGCTGTTTTTTTTTCCTCTTTTATAGAACTTAGCTGTAATATTTAGTGAGCCTGTACTTCTAGGCTTTGGTTGTGTGGTGTATGGCATATCTATAGGTAAATAATGACAGTGCACTGACATTTCGGTAATAAGTAAACATGTGGGTACCTAGAGATGATGCTTGCAAGGAGGTGCAAAACTACCCTTCATATTCAGTCTTGAATACCAAGTAAGTTCATTACATTGGCGACGAGGATGGGATGGGATATTGCATGGAACACCTAGATTCACCTAAGTTTGAGACATTTTAAACTGATCCTTGTGATTTTATTGAATAAATTCCTTATGACTTTGCCTTAATTATTTTCTTTATGTATTAAAATGTGTTTCAGGGTTAGTTAGTAGGCCAAAGAAAAGATGGATGGATAGTGTTAAAGATGGGTTAGAAAAGAGCAGAGATGACGGATGATTGAGGAAAATGGGGGAGAACCTGTTGTCCTGACCCCACATGAAGTGAAATAAGGGCAGGAAGATGATTGATGTGTTTCAAAGTTAAAAAAAAAACAAACTAAATAAAGAGCATAAAGAGTAGATAATTAAATACCTGTATTAGGCATAGCCTGAATTGTGTATATTAAAAAAAATGGTGTTTCTACTTTTCTACTGAATTAGATATATTAAAAAAAAATGGTGTTTCTACTTTTCTACTGAATTTGATATATTAATTAAAAATAATATTTTAAGCACCCAACTTAAGCTGAACTGTTTCATTATTGAATATCCTACAAATCAAAGTTCATGAAACATTGGTTCATTTTTGTAAGAAGCTCATTTTTAACCTTAAATCACACATTAAATAGAGCAATACAGTTTCACACAAGCTAAGTTATTTAATTAAAAATGACTCTGCCGGTGCATTATTTTTTTTAATTTAAAATGAATTAAATTTTCAAATTAGCTTATTACATTTTTTGTTTATTTTTTACTTATTTTTGTACTTTTTGTAAATATTTATTTGTACCTAATATATTTCTTTACACACACAACCTATACATTATAACTAAATAAATACAAAAAATAATTTTATATTTATATTTAAGGTCATTTTACAATGAATTATTTTAAATTATGTAATTACAAGACAATCATAATAATACAAATTGAATACTGATTTCTTTAAATGTTTCTTATAGAAAATTTAGATATTGTGAATACACTCTAAATTTGGAATCAAGTATTCATTAGTAAACTAAGGCAATAATTGTAATATAATAAAAGGAAAATAACATAAACATAATAAAATATGTACATTTCATGTAAAATCCCTAATTAGGGTCTAAGGTCCAAGAGCAAAGGAATTTTACTATGCATTGTTGAGAATTGTCTTTTTAATGTCTCCTTAGTTTTAAATTTCTAATCAGTGCATTACAATTTTATGGAAGTACACTGACATAACCTACATTGTTTTTTAGACTTAACCTTTACACTGTGGCAATTCCTCCACAATAGTTTTTCTGAGTCTCGATTATGTACCTACATGTGTAAGACTTAAGATCCATAATTGTAATTTATTGTTAACACTTAATAGGTAGAGAGTTTGTTGATATTGTTTTTTATGTTTTTTTTTATATTAGGTCACAAAATTTACAGTTCATAGATAATTATGGTGCAACTGTATTTTTTTTTTATTGTTTCCTATGATATAGGTACTTTCATGAAATAACCCAAAAGTGTGATAATATGCTATTTTAGAAATAATGATAATAATATATTTAACATGAATAAAAATTATCTATAACAATAAATTGTTAGCAATTACATAGGAAATACCATAGTTATCATTCAGTTTAAAAAAATCAAATAAGAAATGATTGAGCTTTTAAAAAATAATTTGTATTGTTTTTTATTTATAATTTTTATGGTATACAGTAGGTATGGAAAAAAAATGAAAAAAAAAGACATGATTTAAAACTGATCATGGCTAAGCATTCCAACACTTATGTCTTTCTGTAAACTATACCTAATTCGATAACTCAATAAATTACTATTATACTAGCAGTAAGTGAAATATTTTTTTAATTATAAATCCACTCCAGTTTTTTATCAGAATGTTGGCCCTAATTAAATACCTTTTTGTATCAATTTAAAAGTTATGAGGAAGGAAGGAAAAATTATCTATAACAAAAATTTATTGCTAATAATTTTATCGGAAAAACCATAGTTAACATACAGTTCAAAGATCAAATAAGAAATGTTTTACTTTTTCAGCAGTTAAAATAAGTAATTGACAATTTAAAAATACATTCAATATTATTTCAGATCTAAAAACGATTTAATTATTACATGAAGAGACACATGGAAAATAATAGTGTGGAGGGTGGTTTAGCAAACTAATACTAATACTAACTAAGTTGTTAAAGGATAAACACAAACACTTTGATAGAACAACGAAATAAAACATTTATGTTGAAATAAATCATGTTTTTGTATGCACTACATAATTTCATAACATGATATTAGTTGCTGTACTGTGAATCAGTAATAAGCAATTTTAAATGATGTTTTTGAGTTTTTATGTCTAGATATTTACATTTGCTACCTCACAACAAAATTTAATATAAAAAAGATTAAGTATACTTAATTGTGTTATCTGTAAATTCAGTTTGTAGTAGGTATAAGATTTCAGGCTGTGGTTAACACAACAAAGCTATTCATTTTTATAATTTGTCATAAGTTATTTACCCACTATGCTTGGCATTGGTATCAAGAATGTAGCATGAAAATATATTTATTCATATTGCACCCTCAATGCTAATAAGAAGAAAATAACATGTGAATTAATAACCTACAGTTGTAAACATTATTCAAGGATGGATATGCCTTGACATGCGCCGCACAGGCCGAAAACTTTAGGACGTAGGTATTACACAACTTATAAAAACGTATTTCGCTGTGACGACCGCAACTGTAACCTGAGTTTTCAGGCGGCCGCCGACGCAAGCACGTCCTCGGCGACCGCCCGACGACGTCCTGACACCCAATGTGTCCATTTTGTATCGAACATCGTACGTGCGATCGAAACACCGATCCGAAAAGTAAATAAACTACAAAAACACACTCACCTCTCATACAATGTCACATTCCGCTCAATTCAACACAAGATCCATCCCCTTGTGTCCCGAATCATCCTGGTTTATCAAACGCAACATCACAGTCCGGCTCGGACGCAAAGCAATATCGGTCCTATGGCCAGTGTCCACTTTACTCCAAAAACATATGACACACCACTTCAACCCCCTTTAGGGTTCACCAGGGCAACTGTCCTCGGCTTTTTTCCAGTTTTTTTCTATGGACACCCGACTAGAAACACTACAATTACAATCACGAAACGAATTCACCAAATTACTATGTTCCAGTGACGCAAAGCTCATATATCGTGAAGAGCAGCAGCCATTTTGAAATGTACGGGGAGTGCAGTCACAGCATGGAACATTCGTAATTTACGGCCGCTTCTGGCTTTTAACACTCTTTGTGAGCAGAGCGGTAGTTAGGAAACTTTATATAGATGAGAATTTAACACTTTGCATCACGGTTCTTCATTCCGTTTTCTTGTTGAAACTATTCAAAACAACTTAAGCGACATCCGATAACTCCAGCTTACCCCATTTGCATGACACACATAAAATGCCAAAAAAAACACTAAAAACACTTAAAAACGTACTTAAACTATGTCGCAAAGGTTAACGAGAAGTTAGGGCAACGTATCAATGTAACCGTCCAGTAGAAAAATCGCTAAAAAGATAGGTATTTATTTTACAAATAGTTAATTCGGTACGAACAATAACAACGGCCGCCATTTGCAATTTTCAACTTGACATGCGCACTGACTGACTCGCCGTAGACAAACATACGCGATGTAACCTTTAAAAACGTATGTTTCAAACCCAGTCACTAGGCAATCTTATTCAACTGGAATATATTAAAAAGATGTCTGAAACTGTTCGTAAATTATGTTCAATTTATTAAGAATATCCATAAAAAAATGGTCTAACCATATTACAATATCAACAGCCTAAATTGGATTACAAATACGTTTTTACAAAGTTGCATCGATTTGGATTTCATGCTTCACTGAAGTCTTGTTGTGATTGGTAGTTACTGTAATCACCATGTTTTTGTAATAATATACAGTAATTCTATTGGCTGCCGCCATGAAACGTGAGGACACGAATCACTTCCGTTGGCGATCGTGATGTGATGGCCTCAAGATCTTTTGGCGGTCCCCGTGCACCGTGGCACCACCCGTAGTCCCGGACCCGTGGTGCCCCAAAACGTTGTTCTAAATAGAAAACCAGTCGACCTATGCAATGCATTATTCTGAGGGAAATAAAAGCTTAGTCAAACATACAAAATGTAAAACGTAGGCACATACAAAAACTTTGAACGGTTGAGACTAGTCTCAACCATCAACTATCAAATTCTCAATAACAATCATAATCATTAAATAGCTCAACTCCACCGGCCTATAAATTCAGAAAGCATGAGTAAATGTATGACAGTCATCTCTGTATCTTAAAATTGTACATTGAAATTAAAACAGCTTAACATCAGGTGGGCCTATGGCAGGTGATCTGCGTGAATGCCTTTCCGTGCCAGGGCTGCCATTTGTACGATTTAAATCGTATTTGTACGATTTTTTGCATGTTCTGTACGATTACGATCGAAACATCGAAATCGTACAGAAAACGAAACGAAAGTACGATTTTTTTATATACAATTTTAGATTTCTATATATGAAAGAAAACGTTCGACCGTAAACAATACGGTTGATATCCGACTAACATTGCGTTAATATTCCTATAGTTGATGATTATCATAATAAAGAATAAAGAATAAAGAATGACGACAAATCAATTCCTTTGCGCGCGGTCTAGTTGTACGGAGCGGAGAAACCCGGTTCTACTTGTTATTTTCTAATAAATCGTGCAGGCTCTTGTGAAAACTGATGCGCTTCTGTAATATATTTAATAAAAATGAGCGAAGAAAGTGTTATTGAGCGTTCTCGTACTTCTAAAAAGAAATTAGTGCAAAGAGGTGTACTTTATTATAAATGTTTAAATATATCGATGATTGATTCTTGTAGGTACGATTTTTTATTTCAAACTTTCTTAGGGTGTACGACTTTTTTTAAGCTGTGGTACGATTGCGGCATATTTTCACCTGGCAGCCCTTCCGTGCCTACTTTTCATGTTACCTTGGTCATCTTTGGATAACTAAAAATCTTTCTAATTTTTTTTCTATCATCCGCAACTTCGATCAACTTCCCGTTGGGATGGCAAATACCCCTTGATCTCCTGGTGTATAGGGGAATTTGGTTTTGGCGAAAATGTGGATTAATATATATCTGTCCTTCTCTAACTAATGTAAACTTCTGTAAAATTCAGAAAATCTCGGGAATGATCTAGAAAGTTCCAGAATGTGTGCAACTGATGAAATCGATCTAGAAAGTTCTAAAACTTTCTGGAATGATCTAGAAAGATCCAAAAAGCCGTGCAATTATTGTTCGATCTAGAATAATTCAGAAAGCTTCTAGAATGATCTACAAAGTTCCAAAATGTGTGCAATCGATAAAATTGATCTAGAAAATTCTAAAAATTTCTGAAATGATCTAGAAAGTTCTAAAATGGTTTCAATTGTTGTAAACGGTCTAGAATGTTTTAGAAAGCTTCTGGAAAGATCTAGAAAGTTCCAAAGATCTGCAACTGTTAAAATCGATCCGAAATATTAACTATCTACTTTAGAAAATGGATCCTTAAATATTTCTTATACTTACCATTAAACATGCGATGTATTTTAACCCGAGCAACGCCGGGTTTCGCTGCTAGTTATTTTATAAAATATTCGTCAAAACATTCCCACCCATCCAATTAAAAAAAATAACTAGGTAATATGGATACCAAACTGTGGTCCTACTAGCTACTAGGCACGTGACAGGTTACAGGTAGTTTTACCATTTCTAGTCTCAAAAACCAAGATGGAAATATTTTGTACCCGACACGGATTGCGTTACTCTTTGATGGTAAAACCCTCAAAGCCCGCCCGTACCAAACAAACTTCAAATGAATGCCGTTTCTTACAACTCTACCTCAGAATGCTTTTAAATGCATTGTACCTGTTGTAGGTCTGTTGGGTCTCATACTTTTGGGAAAAAAAATACTTACATCAAACAATATTATTATTGTCACCTTTATTGTATTTAATTACAAACAAGAAATCCTCTCTTTACTTCTTCATGTGCTGGTTATCTTTGAGTGAATCCGGAGGTACAGATTGAAACAGACCTTTTCTTGCCATTTCATCTGCCCAATCTTCAAACTCTCCCCGCCTAAAATAAATTAAAAGAAAAAAATATCCTTTATTTGTAAGGGTACCTAGCCGGACTAGCCGGTTTCAACATGCTCTGTTAGACTAACAAAGGATAAAAGGGCCGTTAAATATGTCAAAATGTACGCATTTGACAGCTAAGGTTAGATTTAACGGTCTTTTAATCCTTGATTAGTAACTAACAGAGCATGGAACGTTAGGATGGTGAAACCGGCCTTAAGCTCATGGTATTGTTTTTTATTAGACTCACGGCCGATTCTCAAAGCGATCCGGCTTTCAGAAGGTAACCGGCGCACAGTGGTTCCAAATCAAAAATAAGTGGACATAGGGTCGAAAGTCGGAATTTCGATCTGATTTTTTTATACAGAATAGATCTCAGCTAGCCTGACAACTTTTGTTCTATGAAAAATCTGTCAGAAGCGTAGTTTTTGAGAAAAAAAATAATCAATTATTTTTTGTATGGAGGAAAACATACTTTATTTTTTTTCTCGAATTGGATCAATTTGGCCCGTGTTTGGTTGGTACTGTGTCATAGCTCAGATGATATACTAACATAAAAAAAATATAACACGCGCAGTCACTTGCAGCCACGGGAGAAAATTGAATCTAAATAAAAAAATTTTTTTTTGCTTGTTTTGCGAAGAGTTCTTATTTCTTCATATCTTTTCATGGATTTTCGTTTACTGTAGTATATTTTAATTGACTCCGTGAAGATAAAGTAATAAAAAACACAACATTTTAGATATTTTTCAAAAGGATTTTTAGTTATATTTTTCAAAAGAAAACGATGTTTTCTGCTTCTTGAGACATGATCTCTTCTTCAAAGCGTGTCCACTCCGGGTCTGCCTCGAGCAGTGGAACTGCCTCTGGGAGTAAATCATGATGGATTATCTTCGAAAACTTAGGCCTGATTCGGGAAATGTGTGGATCTGAGCTTATTAAAAGGCCATGCAGAATGTCAATATTGTTTTCGATTCGTCCTATTTTTCTTGTGTTTTTCTCCCTTATATTCCTGAAGTCCTTGTTACGAGCTTCCGAAGCTTCTTCTGATAAGAACCCTAAGATAATAAAACATGGTTAATTATTACAGGAATAAAATTTTTACTTGTATGCAAAGAAAGTATTGATTCTGCTTTACTTACCAATAGGTAAAACAGAAAAGTGGCTACAAATGTCTGCTCCATGCATACAAAGTTTGTGGACACTGACTGGCATGTAGTACCACGGATATAAATGCGCATAAAGTTCTGCTGTTTCTCTACAGTAGCTCCGGAAGTTTTTAATGCTAATTTTCCTTCTTGAAGATATAACCTGGAGAATAACTGAAAATCGACGAATAAGGTTTTCGTCAACTCCTGTTATTTGTGCCGTTTTTTTGTAGTCACCGATAAAGCGTCTTGCCGTATTTCCGTCGCATTTTTTTGGCTTGTTTCATTTCTTTGTGTTCTCCACGGGCACTCCATCGATGAAAGTCTATGTTATAAGATATATGAAGCACACACTCCATACATCTTATCTTCATATGTAGTGATGAAATTCCATATTGGTACAGGTCACTTCGAATGGGTTTCGTAGCCAAGAGTTGCAAATTATTCATTTCGCTTGGCTTTGCCAGGCAAATGGGGCATGTTGCTGAAGAAGGTACATCTGCAATAGTATTAGCGACTTTCCCGTCGATCATAGTCATGTGGAGTTCGTGGACTATCTCGGCATCCCCACACTTCGTTGGTACCAATTCTGCAATTTCTTTCTGCATTTCCAAGTGTGTGTTCGGAGTTGTGTACTCCGCTGTCTCTGAAGTGAACGTGAACTTCACTGGTCGACAGTAATATGTGGAAGAAGGGTTCGGGTTCTCCCAAATCATCATCTCTTCTCCATCAACAAGTTGGAGAGGGACAATGCTGATCATCACAACAGAGGAATCGTCAAACTCGGTATCTGAAAAACTCTGTTTGTAATTACTCTGTGATGATGATCCGTCAAGGCCCCATTTCCATGTTAACTTCAGCCCTTTTTCGGTGCTTTCGATGGGTCCCAAGTCTAGCAAAATCCTTTGAACAGTGTGGTCCAAAAGTTCTTGTAGTCTGAAAATAAAAACATAAATAAATAACGTGAATCTCAACGCTTTATAATATAATTATATTATAGGATTGTTTAAAATGAAAATAACCTTATCCGAGCCATTTTCTCCGTTACATCCACACGTTGTTCATCGGAAGGGTAACACCTCTTTTTAGCGCACAAAAGCTTCCGATAAGACTGAAGAGAACTGGAACAATTTTCTTTTTTGAGGAACGTTCTTAGCGATTGGTACTGCCACTTGGACAGTTTAAGGGATGTGCAGAGTGCCAATGATTTATCTTCAGAAATTTATTCTGGTTTAATTTCTTTAAAAAGCTGTTTTGACAAATCTGACACAATGCCAGGATTCTTGCTTAGATGATCCACAATCTTCGCCAAAGCTAACTTTCCCGTTTCTTTTAACTTTGATATATAACAATATTCCAGTTCTTCTTCAGAATTGTCATTTTTAATGGAGCCAGAACGCCTTTTCTTCTGCTTGTTGCTCAAATCCGCGAATGGCATTCTTTTCTCCTTCTCTGTAGAGGTTCCAGCTTCTGAAGTGCAGACATTTAGAATAGGTTCCGGCAAATATTCTGGCACTTCTGGCGCATCAACCAAGTCCTCAGGAATTGCCATTACGGTAACTAAATCAACCGTATCACAGGTAGGGCATTTGATATTTATCTTCAGCCATTTGCTATTAGCTTCCCGATTCAGAAATGTCTTTAAGCATCTGCTTGACTCTGCCCATTTCGTTATTACTCGTTTGGCGAACAAACGGCAAAACTCAATGATTTTCCTGCGGTCTTCTTCAGATATTTCACTTGGAATTTTAGAAATTATAACTTCACTTAGATGATTGTAATTATTAAGATCTCCACTCCCCCTAAGACTCAGAAACAAATCGAGATAAGAACCGAAACCAGCCATTTTAGATTGAAAAACGTTATTCCGAGATCTTTCACAGTTAAGTGTTCAAAATAGAATGAAATGAAATTAATCATTGCAATATATTTTTAGTCTTGCAGCTGTGTCCGTAATGAGTTTGTCTATTAACGACCAATCACAGCCCAGTACCGGAATGACCAATTTGTTAGTAGATCAGGATTAATTATCTTTACCACTCATCCCTTACAAACAAACTTATTTTTTCCTGTACGAAAGAATGAGCCATTTCAGATACTTGGACCTTATCGTAAATAAGATAATCTCTTTACCACTAATCACTTAGCCACCTGCAAATAATAAACTACCTGCACCTAGCTTGGGTACTGGACTGAACCCTTGTCAACAACTGAAATTGCGTTGTTATTTTACAATTTAATTTTAGATCTTCACTTTCAATTAAATACGTACAGTCTCTTGTACCTTAGCAAAAATTTTTAATATGGCAGAAAAATATAACTAAAATGTAGTTTTTTATTACTTTCTCTTCGCGGAGTCAATTAAAATATATTACAGTACACGAAAATCCATGAAAAGATATGAAGAAATAAGAACTCTTCGCAAAACAAGCAAAAAATTTTTTTTTTATTTAGAGTCAATTTTCTCCCGTGGCTGCAAGTGACTGCGCGTGTTATATTTTTTTTATGTTAGTATATCACCTGGGCTATGACACAGTACCAACCAAACACGGGCCAAATTGAACCAATTCGAGAAAAAAAATAAAGTATGTTTTTCTCCATACAAAAAATAATTGATTATTTTTTTTCTCGAAAACTACGCTTCTTACAGATTTTTCATAGAACAAAAGTTGTCAGGATAGCTGAGATCTATTCTGTATAAAAAAATCAGATCGAAATTCCGACTTTCGACCCTATGTCCACTTATTTTTGATTTGGAACCACTGTGCGGCGGTAAGAAGTGTCGACCGATAAAAATCGATTAGTTTGTGAGTGTTCTGTCGATTGTGTTGGCTTGTATTCATGCAAGCACTTTTTTCTTAGATCAAGAATACAAAGAAGGCAATCTATAGTATTATAAATCTATGACTTTTTTCGTTTAGCAAGCAAAGTAACTCTAGAAATAAAAAAAAAACAAAAAATGAAATCTGAATCTGAATCTGACTGGGATGGTGTCTTGTTGATTGAACGAAAATAAGGATATTTAATTGTTAAACAAAAGCCTGGAAAATATATGAAATTAAAATAGAAAAGATGTTACTATACATTCAGCACTAACAAAGGTATGTTTCAATGAATAATCTCAGATAATCACTTGAGAGAAGCAGTCAGACACAACAATAACATTTTCTCTTCCCGAAGGTTGTCTTTTCGATCTTCTAGCTTTTTCCTAATATAACTCATTTCCATAATCTCCGATCAGCTTAACAAAATAATAATAAATCCTACTACGTTTTACAGTCAGGTCCTGAACACAATTCTTTGAATGCAAGAGTAAATAATTGATCTATTATACCTACATAATATTTTAGCTGATCTGTAGGTATTTACAGTAAATTAGACAATCAAATCAGCAAATTTAATTTAATATTATATCCCTGCCATGAAATTTGAGTTCTTTCTTTCATTTCTGTCTGTTATTCCATAGTTTGTGATTTGTATGTGCTAAAAATGCCATAACTTATTCTATGTTGGGAATTGGGTATATTGAGTGTACCAATTATCTTCCCGAAAATGTATTCATAATTCAGCATGTAATGGTGCTGAAAACAGCAAAAAAGTGTGTGTGCATGTGTTCTTCTCTTTCTATTAGGCATATGAATCTATCTGAAATATTGACCTAAGAATAATAATAAAAATATATTCACAAATAAACCAAATTTAAACATATTAGTATTAGTGTCTAATAATCTGTAAATATAGTATGTAAAACTGTTCTGATTAGGGATAAACAGACAGATATAAATAAATGGACAATACGAAACAATATGAGGGAAGCAACTTACGCATAGTATGTCTTGTAAGCCTCACGTCTTGGCACTGACACCATGAAATAGTAGGTGAAACCACCGAGCGCTGCTAGCACAAATGCCTGTGCCAGTTTACCTGTGAAGTTATTGTAAAGCTTTTATATTGAGATTTTAAACCAATTGCAAGTAGGATTCAAATCTAGGCCTCTTTAGCATGCAACTCTTTCCAATCCAGCGCCACTGGAATCCAACAAGCTCCCACCTTTCATCATGATATCATGTGACTACATCCCTCTCATGATTGGAGGTTGTTGCTGGGGAGATAGTCCCTCGGTGGCCAGTCCCTCGGTGGCCACCACTCAGTCATCTTTTTTCTTTTGTTATTAAATTATAAAGTGTTCTAACAATTGCTAATATGGTAAATATAACCACCAGAGTTATGATTCCTATTTTGGTTTACTAACATAAGACTGCAGATTTGAGCTTATTTTTCTAGCCATTTTATGCAAGTAAGTAAGTAACTAAAAACCTGTGGTCTGAGCCCAGTGGAGGGCCCGCATGATTGGCTTGGCGCGGCAGGGCGGCAGCGGAGGGGGGGGCGGGCAGATCTGCGGACAGGGCGTCGCCGGCATGGGCGGGCACGGCGGGCATGGTGGCAGCTCACATGGATTCATACTGGGAGAATCATTTAAAATCTAGGTCTTTAATGGCAGTTGGTTTTAGTCCTGAGAGGATCTAACATCAAATTTTATTCTTAAGGTTTCATCATCACATTAAATTATAGATTAAAAAGTCAGTGTCTGTCCAATATCGAAGTCTCTTAAGCCCTATTATTCTTTCAGAAAGCAACAAAATGGCTCAAAGCTCGCACGGCGGGAGCCACAGGCGGAGTCGCGACCACGACACGCCCCACGGTCCGGTCCGGTACACCACCGCCGATTGGGAGGCCAAGGAGGCCCTCTACCACCGGGAGCTCGATGAAGCCCGCGCTAGAGCCACACAGATGGAGAAAACCATGCGCTGGTGGTCAGACTGCACGGCCAACTGGAGAGAAAAGTGGAGCAAAGTACGCAACGAACGAAACAAGGCGCGAGAGGAAGCCAAAATACTGAAGAACAAAGCTGATATCCTCTCAAAAGAACTGAACGCTTCGAAAGCAGAAAAGAACGAACTCGAACAGCAACTGATAGACTTGAAACAGGACAACGAAAAACTCCTTAGCATAGGCGAGAGCAGAATACTCTCAGGCGATTTAGTAACGGAAGACGGTGTCGAGCTGAGGCGGAAGAATATAGTTTCCCCCAACGAGACTTCGAGGCAACGAGCGTCTTTAGACTCCCACAAATTCTCGCACGTCGATAACGTGCTCGCTAACAAGTTGGGTGAGTTGCGGCTGCGACTGGACGAAACGTTCAAAAGCCTTCAGCATGAAAAGGACCAGAAAGCGTTTCTTCTTACCAAAATCGAAACTCTTACCTCTGATCTGCACAGCACAAAAATGGAGCTAACCCACAACGACAGAACGTTAGGATCTACCGACTCGAGCCACAGCGAAGTCGAGAGACTACAGAACGAGTTACAAGACGAAGTGGCAGCAAAACAAGTCGTAGAAGAGAAGATAGCGGAGCTCAAAATGGAGATGGAGCGATTGAAGTCAGAAAACAACGTGCAATGGAGCAAACGGGAATTGCTGGAGACAGAGAACATAGCCATATTGCGAGAGAACAAGAAACTATACGGCCAAGTGTGCGAATTGAGGGAGCAAATACACAAACTGAACAGGGTATCAGACGGAAGCGCTTACTTCGATCACAGCAATAAGTTGGATTCGAATATCCTGTACGTGAGAAAGACTAGTGTCAGCCCAAGATCTCATGAGTCCAGCAACGGCTCGTCTGAAGCGAACTTAGCTCATTTCGACGCGAAAACTAACACGTCAGGCGAAGACGACGAACTAGCTATAATAGAGAGAAATGATAATTAACCTTCAACATACCTTAGAACTACAAGTTATGAATTTTTCAAATGGATTTATGCAGAAAAAAATATGACATGCACCATAGTAAGTGTCATATTGAAGTGTCACAAAGTAACGTTTCAAATCAAAGCAAAAAGGTCACAAAGATTTTGAAGAGCTTACATGAAACAAAAGTACAAGGCATTTTAAACTACTACTAGCATTTATTGACATTCCAAATGAGATCACAAAAGTTATTGGTACAGTCAGCAACGGAAGTTCACTTTGAAGTCTTGAATAACTGCAGAAACTCCTGATCAAAATGTTGGCTAATGTTCGAAGAATTATCTTCATAACATTTTTTGAGGCATAGAATATAGAACAGTGTGCTTCAGTACTGAACGGCATTTATCCCATACGAATGGTTTTGAAGAATTTAGAAACACCTAAAATCTGTTACATATACATATACACTAGCACGTCGTTCGGTACCAACGACATTCCATACAAAAACGCGTAGTTAAGGCGTGCCAGTATAGTCGCGTTAGACACTCGCTGCAAACACGGTCTTTAATTATCGGAACGAGACAGAAATATTGCTCTCTCTCTTGCACTTAGAGAACGGCGCGATCCTTTTGTTTAAGCGCAGAGATGTGCATTATTGGAGTCGATAAGAACTATCGATACATTCATACCGACTACCGATAATGACTTCTCCGACCGCGCAACCGCCGGGCGCTCTCGCTTAGTCATTCTTTTTATCGATAACGTGCATGCGCCCGCGCCGAGTAATCTCAACACTAGCGTTAAGGGACCGTTCAAGTATTACGTAAGCACTATAGGGGGGAGGGGGGTCTATGCTTTGCTTATTTTTGATGACAAGGGGGATGAGGGGGTCTAGATGGTGTTTACGTCAGCAGTAATTATTTCCTTTTTTACCTATTATGGCAACCCACACATTGTCTATGCTTGAAAACGAAACGCATATTCGAGGATTCCCAAAAATAATGAATACGTTTAGGTACTCGCTTAGAACAGAGTAGGGGAATTACCGCGTGCTATTCACTTGTCTAAATTTCTTCCGTCACTGCTGCTCGTGAATCAATAGAAAACAGAATACTTGAAAAATGCATATACCAATGTTTACGTAAGCATGGGAGGGGGGGGGGGGGGGTAAGAGCTTTGCTTACTTTTGCTGACAAGGGGGAGAAGTTGGTAAATAATTGTAATAAATCTGCTTACGTAATACTTGAACGGCCCCTAGATGTTTTATGACCGAGTTTGCAGCGAGTGTTTAACGCGACTATAACTGTAAATCGGGTCACATGGTCATTGTGCTTAGCTTGTTCTAGATCTAGTCGTTTTATTAATTGGCTATTTCAACTCTTGGCTCTTAAGTTATGAAGGCCAAGAGTTTGTTGCAAAATGTTTACTGCATTTCATAAGTTCATTTTAGTAGCAATATGTGTGTTAGTGATGTTGAAACATTGTGATAGATTACGGATAGATTAGTCTAATTTGGACCTTGCCTGAACGAAATTAGGTATAGATTAGAATATGTTGGCTTTTAAACTAAGGTTTAATTTTATCAATGTATTTATTCAAGTGTTCAGTTTAGTTTAAGTTAGAACTATGTTTCATTGCGAAATCTCAAGCGATTGAAGGAGAAAATGTTTAAATACGCAGGCAGCGTGTGTAACTTTTTATTATTTTCTTTCAAGGATTTAATAAAAAAATATTATGAGGGTAGTTTATCACCTTATTTATTCTCAAGCAAGACGTTATTCGTGATTAGCTTCCTAAATGCCATTATTGGTCTCGCTAAACAAGTTTAGCAATAGTTGAGCAAGCGACTCTTACTAAAGAATGTACCTAAAAAAAATAACAAATTCTTACAAACTTTTCAAACTCATAATGGTGACTGAATTTTGTGTGCTTTATTTTCAAGAACAAAGTTTATATTTAATTTTATATGTGACGGCAGTTTATGGCCTAAGCCTAATAATTCTGTAGGAATCCAGCTATAGTAAATGGTTGTTTTAACTGTATAGATAATATTATTTATAATTTAAATCGTATAATAAATGTATGCGCAGTATAATTTTATTTTAATTAAAAATAATTTTAACAGACTACTGGTGCTCGCCAATGGTTTTGTGAGAGTAACCCTTCTGGTCGTGGGTTCGAATCGTTCTCTTCGATTCGATGCGCAATGCCTGTGCTGTCAATCGAGGAAGGGAACATCGTGCTAACCAATACTAAAGCCCGGACTCCACCCCGAGCGGAGCGGAACCATTAAGGACTCCGTTTAACTCGCAAGAATAAACTGCATACTTGTATTTCCACCAGCAAATAGTCGAGCGGAAAGGACTGAGCGAGCAGAAAGTGTTGAAATGAACTCGCTCAGCTCTTTTTCCTCTTGCAGTGGAAATCAAAAGATAAAACTCTTTGTTGGTGGAAATGTAAACCTATTTATTGAAAAGGAGTCCGTTCCGCTAACCATTTCTCGCTCATTAGGTACCCTTTCGAGGTGGAGACCGAGCTAAACTGTACCCTGAGTCTCGAGTTTTGTTTTTCGTTACCTACGTCAGGCCTTTTTTAATGGAGTCTCGATAAGCGCCTCTATCGGGTGCGCTGAAAACTCAATTGAGTCTCAAGTCTAGAAAAATAGTCCTTACGTTACGAAAGCCAGAACTCAGATTTGGGGTACAGTTATTATTCTAGCAGTTTTTTTTTAAATTTATTTCAAGGGCATTGTCGCTGGGCGACAGCATAAAAAAACCAAAAAAAAAACTCGTATCGGCAGTAGCATAGTCTAAGGGAGGTAGAGATGAACTTGTTAACATTTGACAACCCTCATAGCTCAGTAAGTAGGTAGCTTTAGAAGCGTCTTGAGTAATAATGTTCTGTGTTTAGAAGTAGCTAGCGTTTTATGTCATTTTTGGTATCGAGGATTTTTAGAGTGAAACAAACACGAAATCTAGTATCGTCCATTTATTTTCATCTCTTACAAAAAAATATACGTAAAATGCAAATACTACAGAAAGCTATTTTAACACAAAATAAATAACTATTTATCACAGAACAATAAATAAACTAACACGTAAAAAAATATACAAATTAAAGGTATGATGTACAATAAAACGGGTGGTTACATGAATTTCTAATGAGTTAGGTACCCTGAGCGAAAATTTTAATCAAGGCTAAGAGCTGATTTCACAATGCTCTGTTAGATTAACAAAGGTTTAAAGGGCCATTAAATATGTCGAATGTACGCGTGTGACATCTAAGGTTAGATTTTTCCTGTTAATCCTTTATTAGTAACTAACATGGTAAAATCAGCTCTAAAGCATCTTTAGGCCTGATTTCACCAAGCTCTGTTAGATTAACAAAGGATTAAAGGGCCGTTAAATATGGCAAAATGTACGCGTTTGACATCTAAGCTTAGATTTAACGGCCTGTTACCCCTTGATTAGTAACTAACAGAGTATGGTGAAACTGGCCCTTAGTAAGAACTTAGTCTAACATCGGAAAATTTTACAATAGGTACATAGTAACACACAATACACACATTATGTCGATAATCCTCACAGCTTTTCATAGTAGCCTTGCCTTCTGTAGGCCGTGGGTTTGATTCCCACCGAGAACAAACATTCGTGTATTGAACATAGATGTTTGTTCTCTGTCTGGGTTTTATATTGTATAATAATTAAATACAATGTCTATATTAAAGAAGAAATCAGGTGGGTTGTATGTTAAATCAGCAAGTTGCAAAAAAAAACAAAGGCTATCATAATTAAGTTTAAGAATACGAGTATCTAACGGCCGGTTTCTGAAAGCTCGATCAAAACTAATCGGACGTCAAGTCACTCGCCATTTCAGCTATTACATCGAATTAGATAGAGATAGCAAGTGACTTGACATGCGATTAGTTTTGATCGGGCTTTCAGAAACCGGCTATAAAACTGCTAATTTGGCACATACCTTAGTAGGTCCCTTTTTTTTTTTACGATAGTAAAATGTGTTACGCCTCCCCTCCATCTCGGGGAGAGTTGGAGGGGTATGTCGGACACTCCGCCAGCTACTAATGCTAATGAGACATTAGCAACTAGCGGCATAAACAACCATCGATGTTCCCTCTATCACCTTAATGCTAGTGCTTCCTCAAACAACTCATCATCAGACGAATCGTTCGAGGCTGCACCAGCACTTGACAAGGTCACGGGTTCCCGGTCGGATTCGACCGCGGCCCTGTCGATGATAGTCCGCCTTTAGCAGACCAGTCTGTCACCCCTGTTAGGGGGAGGGAGACGTCTTGTTGTGACGTCATCTCTAGGCGTAAGAGGTCTATGCAATGCCGGGCTGGGGCTCCCCGCACCCAAACCCAGCTGACCTCCATCGAGCAGAAGTTGACGGTTAAATAGTTGCCGCCTTCTCCCGGTTCTCCGCCGCAATACCTTGGTACCTTCATTAAATTACATAACACAATTGAAGTACCTAAGTACATACTTCAATTTTTTTTAAATCAAAAACTCTTCATTTTCTTTAGATAAAATACCTATTATCACATGATTTCCCGTTTAGGATATAGGGAATTTATTACCTCTTTCACATTTTACACACCTATTATAAATGAGAATATATTTTATATTCCAGCGGTGCAGTCAGCCAAGCGACGAACATTTTCAAAGTATCCAGATAGATTATTATCATTTGGTTAACTACAGTAACTACTTTCTTATTGTAGTTGAAGTATCAGTTCGATATGATAATTTCTATCTACTATAATTCTTTCACCAACGATCAATGGCTAGTTTTGGGGCTGCCACACGTCAACCACCTAATGGATGATCAAGAAAACACAAATAACACAAGCAAGCAATCAAATATCTACAAATTAGATTCATACTCCAACACACTCGGAAACACAGGGTCCCGAGTCTCGAAAAAATAAACTATTGATCAAAAGATGCTCCTTAAAATTAATATTGTGTAGCCCTGTACTATTCCCACGGCCGCCATTTTATAGCGGCGCTGTAAACTATACTAGTCTTGTCAAATTCACTCAAGTGACAGAATAATCTCTCGCCCTAGTAACTTTATGCAACTTCCTTACTACAAAATTATGCATCATTCCTAATACTCTCACCCAACTTAGTTCATCTCACAACCACGCTCTGCTATTTGATTCTTACTGCGTAGTCAAGACTTTGGACGTTTTTTGCATTTAGCTAGAATCATCATCAAAATTAGCGAAATCAAGTAGTCCCATTTTCTTAAACTTAGACCTGAGATTCGGTTGTTTCAACATTCGCCTATCTAGATTACGTTTCGCATTGCTATTGTCAAGTATTTTTTTGACTACCTCATCAACTTCTTCCCGCCTCTCGCTAACTGAGGAACAACCCGAATATGTATTTGCTTGGTTTATTGTAAGTTCACCTGCGTCTTCTGATACTATTTGGAAAACTTCTATACTATCATCACCGTCACCATCGAATTCTATTATCTTATCTTGCGATGTTCCTTCTACCGAAGCTTCGTTATCTTTGCGTGTATCTTTATCTTTTCTAGAATCCTCATCATCACTCAGTTCACAGATCTCTTCGTAAGCATTCGTGCCTGTGTAGTTATCGATGTATTCGATCTCGATATCTTTAGGTGGAGCATCTTTTTCTGTTCTTATAACAATGTTATCGTTTACTTCGTACTCAACGAAATGTTTAACGACGCCTTTGGTTTGTATCGTCAGCTCTTTGCCTTTGTATGCTTCTGTGTCGGGAATTTCGGCCAGAGGTCCGTCTTCCGAAGTACATACGAGCTCTGTAGAAGTGTTGCTATCCGAATCTTCGTGGAAGTTAGTATTCAGTCTTAGTTTCTTGTTCAGTTTGTTTTTGAGCTTTCTCTTCTTCTTTTTCGTCGTATCCTGTTCGGTCGTAATTTTCCTTTTTCTATCTTTTGTGGTAGGGGATGGTTTCTTGTTAGCTTTCTTTGTGATAAGTGCGTTTGCAGGCGATTTTGTTTTATCAGTTAATGGTTTCGATTTACTTTTATATTCTTTAGCATGTTTATTAATAACTTCAGGTTTTGATGCGATAGCTTTGTTGTAATCGCTTGTTTCAATGTCCTCTTTCGTGAAACCTTTGAAGGGGACTTTGGAGCCGCCTAACTTCAAGTCTTCTAATTCGGTCGGGCCTTTAAGCGATGGACCATTATGCGAGGGGTCATCAAGGTTGGAACCATCAAGAGAGGGGAGAGAAATTCCTTTGACAGTCTCCCCTTTTGAGAAACGCTTGCTGAAGTCATTCTTGTATGTTTTAATCGCAGGTTTAAATTCTGGATTCGGGGTTGGTTTCGGGGTTGGTTTCACCTGTTTCTTACCCTTGTATGATTTCACCACAGGTTTGGGAGACTCTGTACGTTTTTCCTTTTCCTTTTGTTTGTCTCTTTCTTTTTGTCTGAAAATATAAACCAACCTCATTTTAAAGCTGTTATTTGTACAACATGTAACTTAATACCCCTATAATCCCGGAAGTTGGGTGTTCTACAGGTAATGGGGAACAACTATTGTTATAACACTTCGAAGTTTTTCATTCATGAATGCCTCTTAAACTCTAGTCAACTAGTTACCATACTTAAGAGTAGTAGAGCTCTTTGTGAAGGGCTCTTCCAAAGAAGTACTACTACGCATTTTTCTGCCGCCAAGCAGCGTTGCTGTGTTTCGGTTTGAAGAGTATGGTTGCCGGTGTAATTACTGGCACATGAGGCTTAACATCTGTATGCCTCAAGTTGATGGACGCAGGGCAGTGCATTGTAGGGCACGTTCCTATCGTGCGTGACTTACGAGGCAATGCTTTGTTAGGTGATAGTTACCACTTAGCATCAGGTGGGCCATTTGCTTGTTCCATCAGCTAGTTGTATAAAAAAAACTTAAATCTAGCGAGCGAGAAGTTATTAAGACGGTTGTATCTTAATGTTACCTGTCGGCCAACCCTTGAAGATGTTTCATAGGATCCACGGTTTTCTTCATAGCTTTGGTTTTCACCTGGCTTACAGCTGTTTCGCCATCTAAAATATATTAATAAATATAATATTGGTGGACTTTCAGAGATATGTCAGAGGGGTGTTTTTAGAAATACTTGTTATAAGTTGAGTTGTCATGATTAGAGATCGGATAATCGGATGCATATTTATCTAAAGTTAATTTTTGGCTAACAAATTATGGAAGCGGCTTTTTAGGATGCTTTTATTTAAAATAAAATCCCGGGATTGCATAAATAATCGGATGTATACAAGGTTCCACGTTACATGTATACTAAGCCGGAAAGGGGTGATTCTGGGCCCCGAGGGGCGTATTACGTTGTGACAGGGCAATTGTCATTCGTGTCACTTAAATTGAATTTCCTGAGATCCCGGGATTTTTAGACAATAGCAAAATTTTAATTTAGAGATTTTAAGATTTCAAAATTTTAAGATTTTTCAATAAATAGGGCTTTCCATAATAGCCAACATCTCAACTATAGTTAAATATGCATCCGAATATCCGATCTCTAGTCATGATATAGGGTAGACCTTGTTCCATAGATAGATAGAAAATTATTTATTGCACAGAACAAAATGTATCGTACATAGGCGAATTTAATGCTAGAGAGCACTCTCTTCCAGTTAATCTTTGTGCAGTTTTGGAAAAACCGAAAGGGTAGTGTTCATATTTTGTTCTATAGGGTAGTCGCTTGTGAAATAGGGTAGTGTTCCATGAACAATTTATATAAAAAAAAAGTGAGCAGTGAGGGTAGATAAAAAATGTCGTACTGTTTTCGTCCTTTTTCTCTTCAACCTTCGTAGTGAGTTTACGAAGTGATTCTGCCATCTGCAACGCTTCGGGTCTAAACAGATCCGTTTGGAACTGCGTACCTGAAACATCGGCATTATTCTCTGTCATTATCATCATCAGCTTGTACAAGTACACTGCGGGACATAGACTAGTAAAGTAACTAAAAAGTTTGTTTATTTTTCTTTCATAATACAGAACCAAAGGACATATTTCATTCTCGGTTTGGTCTATGTACACCACATAGAGACATTTGAAAAAATTAGAAGATTACCATACAAGTGCAATTTCATTAATTTGTAGGCAAATAAAATTGTGAACTAAATGTTTATCTGGCCGAATTTTTTACTATGCGAACACTTCTAGAGCCGCCATGACAGTCTGTAATTGACGTTTGGCATTGCATTTTTTTATTTCCTGACAGTTAATTGTGTTTTACGGTAATGAGATGATTTTTCCCATGGAGGTATATCATACTGGAGAGAGCCATAAGACTTACAACCTTTTACAACTGTGTATCAAACAGTGATCATCTATCTTTGTTCATCCCATGTAGCCTAGCTACGAGTAAAAGAAAAGAAGATGTAACTTCACTCACTCCATCTCACTCACTCACTGTCTGCGTAAATCGTGGCCGTCAGTTGATGCAATGTTTTGATCTTGTTTTGACGTTCTAGAAAAAGTCGGTAGCAACATTGCCGTGAAGCGGAAGAAATTGTGAAAATTCTAAAGAATTATTATTGTCTAGGCAAAATATATTTGAAAAGGTGAAAGTATGTCTTGTGAAGCTGTGTTTTGTGTATCAAAAACAACAAAAGGAGGAGTTAAAGACCCGGAATTGTCATTTGATACGTAATATTCATTTTCTATTTTCATGCTAAAAAAATACGTTTTTTCTCCCATAAAGACTGTAGGAATTACATTTTATTAGTACTAGTCATATTTTCCTATGTGAAAATGATGTAAACCCATTAATTATTGCAAAATAAAATGCATTGTTTTAGTCTTCTGTTCTAGAGATGTACTTCCACCTACCAATTTAGCTTTATCGATAATATTTAAGTTTCCGTTTTTGATATGAAATATCTAATGCGGTGGGTCAGACCGGCTGTTCTGTTGTAGTTTGAATTTTTCACACCTTATAGGCGTCTCGCGAGGGATCATTTTTTGTTAAATTTTACATAATTTTTTTAGGTTCTTAAATGCCCAGAATGAAGACGGGAGTGGATAAAAGCTGTTAGTCGTGAAAACTGATAGCCTACAAAATGTTCTTATGCATGGACGAAATGGCCATAAGAAATTGTATCGAGTGGGATGGACATCGCTCTCACGGTTAGGGCAATGTGGGAAACATTATTGACGATGATAGTGTTCCAGTGTCTATAATGGTTTTGGGCTTTCGCAATAAAAGTCAGCAACCAGTTAAAATTAAAAAGTTGGATTCCAATTAAAACGCCTTTTTCATACATTTCTTTTTCTATCGATAGGTTAGTCAATGTTGTCCCTTCTCTAGTCACTCACGCGAATACATACAAACTAACAAAAAACGGACACGCCGAAAAACCGTAACACTACGTCTATATGATACTTAGTCTAAGATTTTTCCATTCTCAAGCTTGACATATACAACAGTTGTCAAAATAACATTTCACGCATGTCAGTCCTCCATATTTTTAGTAAATTGTGTCTTTGATCAAGAAAATCTTGAAGCGCAAGAAACCGAAGTAAAAATGAAGACAAAAAGCAATCAAAACAGTTATCTATATTGCTAAGCGATATTTATATACACTGGACACAGACCCAACCCGGGCTACATACATAGATGAAATAACACCTTTGTGACTTAAGTCTACAATAAGATGAATGATTGGACTAGTCCCGTATTACCCTTTGGGTACGGAACCCTAAAAATATCTGTCTGTACCTGGATTAACAACTTTTGCCGCCAACCTGGTCTGCTTCCTCAGCTTAATGTATTTTAACTCCTCTTGCGATATGTCTTCTAATGCTTTAATTCGGTGCCTGTTCAGTACGCCGTGCCATCGGTTTCCTATGTACAGCGGTACATTTGTGGTACCTGAAAAAAAATTCATGTAATTTTTTTTTATACAACTAGCTGATGGAACAAGCAGATGGCCCAGCTGATGTTAAGTGGTAACCATCACCTATGACATTGCCTCATCAGACACGCACGATAGGAACGTGCACAACGATGCACTGCCCTGCGTCCATCAACTTGAGGCATACAGATGTAAAGCCTCATGTGCCTGTAATTACACCGGCAACCACACTCTTCAAACCGAAACACAGCAACGCTGCTTGGCGGCAGAAACAGTCATGGTGGTAGTACTTCCCCGGACGAGCCCTTCACAAAGAGCTCTACTACTCTTAATTCGTAATTAAAAAAAATACTTAATTGAAACTATTTATTCAAGAATTCAGTTAAAGAATCAAAATATGCAGAGATCAACATGCTGTCTGGAAGAGATCGCTGTTTAGCGATAAAACCGCCCATTGTATACGCGAATCACCACCATGTATGCCGATTTTTGGTAGTTTACAAGTTTTTTTTAATAGTCGCAAGACAATTTTGATCATATTGAGGTGAATAATTGAGATAAATCCTTGATTTTTATTGGTTTATTTGCTAATAGTTA
Source organism: Chloroclysta siterata (assembly GCA_932294275.1). Lineage (NCBI taxonomy): Eukaryota > Metazoa > Arthropoda > Insecta > Lepidoptera > Geometridae > Chloroclysta > Chloroclysta siterata. The sequence goes on along the minus strand of OW028592.1, from coordinate 7,361,495 downwards.
GGTCTGTCTAATACAAACACTATCCACACCACTCTCACGCCATAAAATAAAAGAATCCTACTAATATTACCTATAAACGCGAAAGTTTGTAAGTATGGATGGATGGATGTTTGTTACTCTTTCACGTAAAAACTACTGAATGGATTTTAATGAAACTTTACAATAATATAGCTTATACATCAGAATAACATATAGGCTACAATTTATAAAGATATTGTATGACTAATCCTGCGCAGACGAAGTCGCGGGCACCAGCTTGTGTTAAATAAAAAGAAAAACTACCAATACTTTCAAGGGCAATGTTAGGACAGTTATTTCGTTTCTTACCATCATAGTATTTCCGAATGCTGATGTCCATAGCCCGCTCTCGCAAAGCCACATGGAAATGCGTCTTCCCAAGCAAGTACATCTTTCCGAGTATCATTAGAACATCGTTTCTACCGTCTCTGCGGACCTCAGCCTCGAACTTCCTGAGCGGAGTCACGTCCGAAGGCACCAGTCTTAGGGAGACGAGGTTCTTGTACGGCTGAATTATTGTGATTGCGTAAGCTATGAATAAGCCTATCACTTGAGTCTGTAATACAATCAACACTTATTATAAAACTTATTTTTTATACTACTTGTTTTAATATTTATTTCGAAACGGTGTGGTGAAAGGATTTTAAGTGCGTCTTAAAGAGGTCTACTTTAGTTTTTATATCGTCTAGTGATAAAACGATTAAAATAAAAAAATAAAAAATGTAAAAAACTTCAATAATGTAACCTAAGGTGTAAAAAAATTGGCCATAAAATGTCTTTCATCGCATGCGCTGCGGAAACTATTGACTATAGAACACAAAAATGTTCTACAATATTAAGAACACATCAATATCTACAAAAAACTCATCGATACCTTATGGCGAAATGTTTAACTATCGTTATGTTACTATAACTTCCTTTTTATATTTTAAAAGTTGATAGAAATGCCGACCAAAAACAAACCATGTTATCCATACCTTTATATTAATTCTTATCCAAATAAATCATTTCGTATTCAAGACTGTTTCAATACTTATAGATTACTTCTTGAATTTTTTAAATCGGACATTCCATTCAAAACATATTACGATCAAAAACTTTACTTCGCTTTAAAAATATAAGGGAACGCGCGGGGCCACGGGGCACGTTATCACTCAGCGCAGCGGGCAACGTGAGCGTGCAAAAGTATGAAATACTAGCGGCCTGTCCCAGCTTCGCATGGGTGGTCATAAATTTTTTGAACATTTTAGGATAAACTTAGACCGTGGGTTCGAGCCTCGCGTCTACTTATTTCATACAATTATAATAGTTAGACATATGCTGTCGCGACATTTTTTGTAGATGATGACGTGTTCTACAAAATCGTAGTACATTATTTTGTTCTATCATCAATAGTTTTCGCAGCGCATGCGATGTAAGGTTTTTGTTTTCCACCTTGGGTTACATTATTGGAGTTTTAGTAAGGATCCCTGATTTTTTTGAAAATATAATATAGCCTATGTTACTCAGGGATAATGTAGCATTCTACTGGTGAAAGAATTTTTGAAATCGAACCAGTGGTTTTTGAGCCTATTCGTTACATACAAAAATACAAACATACACAAATACAAATCTTTCCTCTTTATAATATTAGTGTAGAAGTAGCCGCGAGATGCGAACCCACAGTCTAAGTGTATCCTAAAATGTTGAAAAATGTATGTCCACCCATGCGAAGCTGGGACAGGCCGCTAGTGTTTAATATAGCCATTCAGAAGTAATAGTTGCTGAAATACAAGAAAAAAAAACACTGTTTTTCGTCATCATAGTATCAGTTGTTGTTTGTGTTCTAAGGGAAGGTTTTGTTGTTAATATTTTTTATTCTATTTTAATAATAGATAGATACCTCAAAACTATGAGTTTCTGTAATCATGTAGAGTCTTGCTGCCTGCAATATCTCTTCAGTGAATTCAACCACTTCAGGGCCTGATTGCCTCCCACTGAAACCAACAATATTCTGCATCAGATATAAGTTGTTATGCTGTAGGATTGTTCATTCATTAAGTGGGCATCTCAATCATTCAGAGGGCATGTTAAGCTATCTTCTGGGCTCTAGCATTTTTAAGCCATGACCGGAGGCCTTAGGGTTACTTAATACCATTGTTGCCGGAGCCACCAACTTACTATTTACTTAACCAACATCTCAAGTGCAGCTGTCATTTTCTGCTTTAGCTTTATTTACAAGCTGGATAAAGTAGTTGCTTATTTATGTAGTATCTATGGGACTGTAAGTTGACTTAAATTCTAATCATAAAGAGAATTTTTTTTCATTTCTTCCCTTGAAAACATGAAATAATAGATTTTCTATTGTTAGTGACTCAATTCAAAGTTCTAAACTAGGCCAAAGCTTGTAATATGGGAACTAGATAGCTGATATAATACATGTATACTTTTTTTTTGTAAATACATACTTATAATGTTATATATAATACTCGGACAGAGAACAAACATCTATATTTGTTCTCGGTGGGGATCGAACCCGCAGAAGTCAGAGCTACTGCCAACTGAGCTGTGAAGGCTGTCAAATATTACTAAAAGTACACTACTTACTAAAAGAGTATGTCAAACTCCATCTCCTTCCAGAAATAGCAGAACTTGTGCCAATCCACTTTCTCAAACTTCTCCGTTAGTGTGTGTATTAGCTCATCACAATCTTCCATAAAGCCATTGGCTATGTAGGTCTGTACTGCAATTTTATTATGAAGATATGTAAGAAAACATGCCGACGGCCACAATTTTACATGCACCCATTCTTAATGGGTTTTTGCTTACATACAAAAAAAGACACCAAAATTGGTCAGATTTATCATTATGGAACCTGGCCTTCAGACTCTCAGCTATAATGTCACCCATTGTTTTGCCTAATAAGTCATGTATTATGTTTTTGTGTGATGCAGTTGTGTAATTGTGTGATGAACAATAAAGAGTTGTCTGACTCTCTAAAAGTAGGAGGCCTTCCTTAGAAGGGACTGTCAAAATCTACCGCCAAGCTATACTTATATCCTTGGCAGATCGACAGGTAAGCCTAAAGTCATACATATTAGCAGTTGTAACAGAGTCACCGAGGATTATTTTTGGGTAGGTATTCCTACTTGATTAATATAGAAAGGAGACGTTTAATCACTGAAACAATGTTCAAATAGCCATCCGGCACATAATGTTGTTATGTGTAGCAAGATATAACTCACGTGTCATGTTGTCCTAGAATAATTACACTGAATAATCTAGAAAAACTACTGCCGCGGCACTTTTTAGAGTGGAAATTCATTGAATTAAATGTTTATTTTTTTGATTTCGTCGTTGCCGGAATCAGCCTATAAAAAAAGAATACATACAATTTTGTGAAACAAAACACGAATTAAAAATTTTGAAAATGAAATGTGAAATTCAACAAAATGGGAAAGGATTTCTTGATAGTTTATTTTGACTTTGAAGTTGAGCTATCTCTTTCAAAACAGATACAAAGAACGAAGAAGCAAAAGAAAAGTCATGCTAAAGGTATAGAATTTTTATTTTTTATGAAACTGAAACACTACACGAACAGTGATGTGAAAACGATTTATTAGTAGTTTATTCAATTATCGTAATCGTTTCGTACGCCATCTACTGATGAGTAGCAGTAGCTCGAGAAAAATAATACTTGCATAGTTTACTTCATAAAAAAAGAGATGGCGGTGTTCGACTATCTTAGTGAACACCTACGCTAAAGAGTATAAAAACTTAAAACTATTCAATTTATTAATAACTACAACATTAAAGACCGCGTCGAATGCGTTAGAACAGTTAAAACTATTAACAAATATTAATTATTCTAAGGTGTGAGTCACACTGCTACAAGCAGCCCCTTCAATAAAATGCATTCTGTTTCAACCATTCATTTAATAACACTAACCAGCAATACATGCATCACTAAACCCAAAGGAACAATAAAAACAATGGCTATGCTTACAATTATTTAATATTGCGTCGATTTGGTTGATATCGCATTCTCTATTATACAATGGCAAAGAAACCGTGACGTGTGGTGTGCGTCCTGAGATGCGAGTTGTATTGAAATTGATCACTACTTTATAATAGACTAATTTGTTTAGATGAGCTCCTTCTCAACCAGCTTGTACCAGTGTCCGCACTCGCAGCGACGGGGTGTGTCCTGGAAACATTAAAATGAAATTATATAGGTATTTTTTTTTTCACAAAAGGCTAAAAGTTCGGCCAAAGCAAAAGTTCTTGTGTGCAATCACATTGCACACAGTTTAGTAAAAATTTCATTTTGATCGAAACATGTTTTCCTACTCAAAAGTTTGCTTTACTAGTTTTCGTACATAAGCAAACTTTTAAGTAGGTAAACTTGTATCGATGAAATTGAAATTTTTACTAATCTGTGTGCAATGTGATTGCACACAAAATGGTTGATTGCGATTTTTCGAAAATGAGTGTAGTGATTTTATATCTTTCAACATGTCGAAACGTGCGAGCGAGAAGTTGTTTGATAGTTGTCAGCCCCTTAAGTAATAGGTGGTAATAGTAACGCCTAGCTGTCGCGCTCGGCTCCGCTCGCGTGGCGATAGTAAATGCTAATATGAATATACACTTTTCCAAGGCTTGTTCGTTTTTCTACTCAGTCCTGGTTATATTGTGGATAAAAAGAAACTTTCAATTATAATCGTTAATTATATGTAAGGTTATTCCGAGTTTCATTGAAATCGGTCCAGTGGTAAGGGCGTCCAATCGTGTTTCAGCAAGTGAGTGGCCCGGCCCCGGCGTGATTGAGCGATTTAAATTTAGAAATACTATCATTTTTTTTTTAAATCCGCTGATGGTCGTAAGTCACGCACGACGAGAACTTGCCCTACGATGCACTGCCTTGCGTCCAATAACTTGAGGTATACAGATTTTAAGCGACCACATCCTTCATACCGAAAGACAGCATGCTTGACGGCAGAGATAGGCATGGTGGTAGTACTTCCCTGTGTGAGCCCGTCACAAAGAGCTCTACTACTCTCAAATTCTATAGATAATCATCAATCATTCTCAATCCCATAAGTCAGCAATCACATAATGGGCCAACCATAAAATACGTCACACGTTAAAGGGCTGGGAGGGGGTCGACGAAGTGTGACAAGGGGCTCCCAAATTTTGAGAATCAGTTTTTTCAAAGTATAATATTTTAAATCTAAGTATGTATTACATAAATAAATTTTAGTGACATAGAATTTAAATGGAAATAAAAATAATTTCGGAACACTGCTGTTTTAATTTCATAAATTGCAAAATATGTGACATCACACTAGGTAGGGGGAGTCTCACAAATGTGACCAGCAGGCCTAGCACGGGCAGAGGAAAAGTTGTCTTTCCACCGTTTTTATCTACTTGTCAGTGGAAATAGTTCTCTTTATATAGTTCTATACTGACAAGTAGATAAAAACGGTGGAAAGACAACTTTTCATCTGCCCGTGCTAGGCCTGCAGCTGTGACAAGGATGGGGGAGGGGTCAAAGAATCATGAAATTCATGTGACGTAATTTATGGATGGCCCCTAATACGCGAGCGAAGTTGAGGGCGGTAGCTAGTTTATAATATTATTGTGAATTGTGATTTAGCTATTCACCTTGTGTATCCAGATCCACGTGATAGCGGTGGCGTGTTCCTCACCTGAAAACAATAAGTCGTTATTATTTTAAGCAGTTTGTAGCGAGTTTTAGCTGCGGCCATGGGCTTTCTTAGTCACGTGCGTAATATTAACGCGAAATGAGCCAAAGGTAATGTTTGGACGTGCCTCTGACTATCCCTCTTACATTGTCAAGGATCTAAAATAATCCAGGAAAAAAGTGATTAAATTGGCAACACTGATGGCATCAGCCTAGTATCAGCCACTAGTAATCCACTGCTGGCTTTTTATCATTATAATGTACATTATCAGCTTTATGAAGTGTACTGCTGATACTATAGGCCTTCCCATATGTTGCCAGTAAAAAGAAGCTGTGTGGTACTAAAGGGGCTTCAGGGGCACCCATGTAACCATGTATGCTATGCTTGAACATTGCTGCCATCAACACAGTAATTTTTCCGCTACTTTAAGTAGATGGGCTTGCTGGGATGACATTAGCAGGGGGACAATGCACAATACTTTCCCCACCTTGAATTTGGAGCCATATTTTCAATGTCACACCCACCAACTTCCACCAATCATCCCAACATACTTACATATGCATCCAACAATACGGGCATCAAAGCAGGAGGGTACCAGTGTGGGGTTCGCTTTGGTTCCTGCGGCTTTCTTCAGCACTTTCATGTTGAAGGGATCGTCGTTGCCAGCTTGCATCGCCAGCAGTTCTTTGCGCTCCATGCCGGTAGCATGCTCCAGGGGGTCCGGCATCACTGTAAAGTTTGAATATTAGTATTTTCTGTTCGATTTGAATCTGCAGTCAGTCTCTCATGATAAATAAGGCTTGTAAGCTATCTGCCCTCTGTAAAACACATCTTTTTTTCTTGGGTAACATATAGTTCAGCCTCTTGGGGTAGCAAGAGTACCTATATCTTTTACTTTTAATTGTATTTATATTCCACACTTGAATGTATGAATTAGTTTTTTTGAATAAATGAATTTGTATATGAGCTGATAATAGTTAGCAGTGTAGCCAGATGATTTGGGTGTGAGTTTAATCATTCCTTATAATTTACACATTTTTCCAGTCTATTTTGCACCACAAGTATGAAATCTAGTGTTGAGATAATTCATTTGAAAATTGTGAAATGAATAGCTCTATTGGATTTCAGATGACATAATTATTGATGATTTATTGGATGGACAGGTCTATGAAGTCAAGCTCTGTGAATATGAGTTCTGGTTTCATATATCTAGTTATAAGGGGCTATAGTGACCAGTTATCAGTATTAACTACAATGTAGTTATTGTTAGTTAGAAGTGGTCTATGTTTAACAATGTTTTTAATGACAGGCCGGCTCAAACACTATATTATAAGTACAATGCTGTCATAAAATGTGTCTAATCTCCTTCTCAAGCTAAGGATAATGTCGTATTTATCATAAATGATAAGATAACCTATAAAATCAATATTGAAAAATCCAAATAGAAAAAATATTTTCAGGTAATAAGAATCAGTATCAGACAAAATAGGTACTTTAAATTCTTAAAACAGGGCGTGGATTAAGTTGCTGATATTGTGATTCAGTTAGTAGGTAAATAAGAATCATCTGAAAAACCAAAATAAATCAATAGCATGCCATGACGTTTGCGTACTGGAATACGTAACTTTACAGGAAGATTATTCACTGCGTTCGTACATTTTACACAACATAATCTATATATCTGTGAAGGTATTAATTCTGGGATTTTCAGGTATCGCCTGAAACGAAAGGAAATCTAGGACTTTTTTGACATTACGTAACTAAAACACTGACAGAAGTGGTATTGAAAAGGTAAAACTCATAATCTTACTTTTGTCGGAATATCCCCGCCTGGCTGAGGAAAATAGAACACTTCGTACAGCATTTCCCCTAATAATTTGTCTGCACAAGGAAGCCATTTCTGCGTAATTTGTTTCACTAGACCGCTTCTTGCGATAGCAAGTGCTCCAAAATTTTCTCGTATCGTGCGTGAGTAAACTAGAGATGGATAAAACAAACCGGCAACTTACCGGTTGTAACTTAAAATCCCTACAATTTGAATCGATGTTTTTTTTTCGGTTTTAGTCGATTTTTATTAAACATGGTAACCCCTATCTACTACTACACTAAAGGCGGTGACCTTGATGTCATTTAAATAGGTACATAATAAGTAGCTACCCACTACCTTAAAGGTGATGGTTACCACTTAACATCAGGTGGTCTGCTTATTCAATCACAAAGTCATTCTCAATCGTTTTTTATTAAGACAATTAAAAGTCCACAAATACTTTGACAATTTATTTATTTAAGAAGATTAATAATATAACGAATAGGCGCTTTGTTAAAATTATTCTATTTGAAGGTATTTTTAATTACTTCACTCAAATAAGTTTTTGTTTCCGAAGTCGTCACTATTGTATAAAGCTGAAATAAATGAAAATGTTATTAGAATGATAGGTAGGTAGGTACTAGGTTTTTATAAGAAGAGTGGAGAAAATGTGAAAGGAGCGGTTTCATCAATATATGGAGCCGGGGTCTGGTCTGTGTACAGTCGTACAGAATATTTAATTATCGCTTAGCAATATAGTATCTGTTTTAAGTGCTTATTTGATTTATTTTTACTTCGTTTTCTTGATCATCAAGATTTTCTTGGTCAAGGAGAGCAACACAATGCACTAAAAATATGGCGGACTGACATGATTGAATGTTATTTTGACAACTGTTGTATAAGTCAAGCTTGAGAGTAAAAGTCATTACCATCAAAAAAGCAATAAATCTGTCAAAAAATTGAAAAATGCAATGCGTCATATCAAACGTCATGTCAAACGTCAATTACAGACTGTCATGGCGGCTCTAAAAATGTGCAAATAGTAAGAAATTCGAACGGATCAACATTTACTGATGACAACTTTAGTATTAGCCTACATATTAATGAAATTGCATTTGAATGGTAATCTTCAACTTTTTCTATGTGGGGTACATAGACCAGACCCAGAATAAACCTGTCCTTTATCAATTATTGGACTCTCGTAAATATGATCTTTGTCACGGTGTTGAAGGTTTTCTTTTGAAATAAACATTTTGACTAGAGATCGTTTTACACAATTTTTATCCATATAAGTCCCAAGCGAACAAAGCCGCAATCATTACCAAATAGATAATCAAGTTTTATTATTAACTACTTATAAGTATGACTAAGCAAGTACAAAAAAAATAACCTATTGTAGGTACCTACTTAATTCTTATACTTATCAGTAACTTATCATTTAAAGTACCCTAAGCTTATCATTGGGCAGGCCACATCTGCCGCATATCGGATGCGTTAAGGGCTAAATCCACCTCAGATTGGACGCCTAAAACGGAAAATGACCTCGCGGCAGACCGCGGCCAAGATGGAGGGACGAAATTGACGCCTACATAAAGAACTGGTTCTCAGAAGTCCAAAGTAGAAGCGACTGGAGAGAAGGAAGGGAGGCCTTGCAGTGGGACACTACAGGCTCCTAATAATAATAATAAGCTTACCATGATCAAAAATCGTATCTTGCGATGTATTTTATGCACTTTTTTTGCACACAGAATCAGGGAAGACACAAAATACGGTTTTAAAAATCAATTTCGTGTTCGACCACTTCTTTGAATAAAGCATCCTTTGAAAGAGTTGAGACGGACGTCAATTTCACCTTCTTCAAGCTGCAAACAGAAAAATATATTGCAGATTAATCTTTAATTCCCAAGTACTTGATATCTCCTTAGATCTTTTAGTAGGTATCAAGTAACCGCTCAAGGTTCTTCGAGAATGTCTGAAGGGAATTTTCAGATAATTATTCTTAGGTAAGGTAAAGATAATAATAATGATTTACAGGATCAGTCTGGTACAGTTCACGGTAGCACGATGGTGATACGCATTCTCTGATACATCTTGTTCGCTGCAGTCCAACCATTTGACTGCATGCACTGCTTTGCTCACATGCAGTTTCAAACTCTCTGAAAGTCATTTCCTGAAAGCGTGAATAGTAAAATTTAATTAACAGTGATCATGTCACGGCTATGTCGTCAGTGTGAGTAGGTTAGTAAAGCGGATCATACGTTCTTTGGAGAATCTTTGTATTGGTATTCTTTAAACGTAAATGTTACTGGGTTCTGTTCAGCAACTGCTTCTTTGACATCATACAGATGTATTACAGCGAACCAACCCAATAAATACGCTAACCCAACCATTTTAACAGAGTATTTTTCTAAAGTTTACTAGTTTGAGTACTTTGCTTAATGTAAGCTTAAAATGTGTTTGCCGTCTAATCATGATCAATAGTCAGACAGCCCAGCTGTAGTCTTTCGCACATGCGCAGTAAGAATCGAATAAAAAAAAACGTATTTTATTTATCTGTTTTAATAGTCTGTTAATGGTAATGTGAGGATATCATTTGCTTTTATAGGATTGTTGATCACAGAACCCGAATATCCTTGTTGTTTCTCAACTTTGTACAATAAATTAACCGATAATTTTCCGATGACAATAATTCCACTTGAACCCCACTTCTCAATTCTCATTCACGTCAAATATGTCTTTGATGTCAAAGTTATTGTAATAGAGTTGTTACTTCGAGTGATTGGCAAGCAAACAAACTCAAATTGCTTCATAAAAAAAACCATGGATATGAAAGGAAAGTAAATATCAATAACCATTTAATCAATTTCAGTTGCAAAATCTACCAATACCTTTATCAACTTTACAAGAAATTAACACTAAATAAAACGAAATAGAAAAGATTTGGTGTAAAAATAAAATTCAACGATTTTTTGTACGATGCGATGAATGCAACGCAAGCCACCAAGTTAGTTTGCTTGTGTTCTATCTACTCAGTCAATCAATCAATCAACTCAACTCTACTCTAGTTGGATAGTAAAATTTTACGAGTTATTCCGTCGCGTTTTCCAGTTTTCCTGTAAAATAAATAAAAGGTAGTACCTACCTAATATTTGGAGAGCCTTTCATCATCTAATTTCAGATAAAAAACAGTCAGAACAAAGTGAATTCGGTGCTGTGCCAAGTGAATTGTGTTGTGTCAAAGGAAAAATCCAGGATTTTTGGTTTCGCGAGCGAGGAAATACTTTGCAAATATAGAAGGCTTTGGTGAGTTTCTAAATGTTGTCTACCTATCTTCTATTTACGCATATTGGGATGTTTTATCTGTTTCATGACGTTTATGTAGGTACATTCTTTACAATGTTTTGCGTTGCATGACTATCATTAGTACCTACATGTAAGAATTTTGCAGCCTAGATAGACTTTCACCATCTGTAAAAACCTCAATTTACTATTGGTATTGCATAAAGGCAAGAAAAGAGGGTCACTGTATGAAAGGGGATACTAGGAGGCCTTATGAGTGTACCATTTCTATTCTTCAACTGAGTAATGTTATTGGTGTTGTAATAAAGGCTCAAAACATCAGTTGCCAAACTATCTTCACAACTAACACTAAGAATGAACTGGTGACAAAAAAAAAGAACACCAACTAGTCATTGTTGCCTAGGCTTTGGAAGCGTAGAACTGGCATCTAGAGTCAACTAGCTTTAAGACGTTTAAAAGTGATCCTAGTAATTTTATTGAATAGATACCTTTTGGCTTTGACTTTGACATAGGTATTTCTGCAGGTAGATGTAAACATTAAATGAATGCAAACAAAACAAACTAAAAAATTGATTGAAATATACATGGCAGTGAGTAGAATCAACATGTATGATTGACTAAAGATATCTTTCAGGGGAATATTTTTACCCATATCCCTGTTTACGAGACCTATACATATGGTAGGCTTGCCCAGCACCTATGCTATCCTTTCCACCTACATAGATAGATAACACTTTTATTTGCCTAACTAATATACACAGACACAAAAATACAAAATCAAAATTAAAACAACTACCTAATAAAATGAGAAAAGAAATATCAAAAATAAAAACAACCAAAAGTTAATTTGAAATCAAACAAACATTTTAACTAATAAATATTACTACTTACATACCAGTTTAATTCTAAGGAAAAAATAATGCTAACAAATGTTAAAATAGTTATGTATTTAATTTGTGCACAGGTACCATGGGCGTAAGATATGCTTATCCACCTTAAGGGTGATTTTTCTGTGAAGTGACCGATTGCCACCCCCGGCTTGCTCGTTTTCTTTTGTTTTTAAAGACCAATAGGAGCTACGTATTTCGTTAGGCTGGTCAAGTACTAAAAATGCCGCTTTACCTGATTGTAATAAAACTCTCTATTGGTCAAAATAGACAACAAAAAAAAGAAGGTGTGACCAGTAACCCAGAACCAACGCAAGGCAAAATTGTTTCAAACTGGATAGCTATATCTTACGCCGATAGTACCTAAATATCATCCAATTAATTTTCAATTAATTAATCAATTGGTAGTTTTGAGTTAAGAGTAGTAGAGCTCTTTGTGAAGGGCTCGTCCGATTAGGAGAACCAATGCTTTGTTATAGGTGATGGTTACCACTTAACATCAGGTGGGCCATCTGCTTGTTCCATCAGCTAATTGTATAAAAAAAATGTTACATCACATGCACATATGGCACATATGGCACAGTATACTAAAGTATGGCAGTATCCATGCTTAGCATAATCAAAATCAGTTTACCTAGCGAGCAAGTATTTGGTTTATGAGGCATTTATTCTCAAAATAGGCTTTCGGCTTGGTCATGTGGAACTGGCACCTAGATTTACCTAGCTTTAAGATGTTTCATAGTTATCCTTGTAATTCAACTGAATAACACAACATGACGCGGCCCTATTAAATCTACATCTACACTAATATTATAAAGAGGAAAGATTTGTATTTTTGTTGTTTTGTATGTAACGAATAGGCTCAAAAACTACTGGTCCGATTTCAAAAATTCTTTCACCATTAGAATGCTACATTATCCCTGAGTAACATAGGCTATATTATATTTTCAAAAAAGTTAGGGATCATTACTAAAATTCCAATAATTTAACCCAAGGTGGAAAAATGTATCCTTACATCGCGTGCGCTGCGAAAACTATTGATGATAGAACAAAATAATGTAACACGTCATCATCTACAAAAAATGTCGCGACAGCATATTTCTAACTATTATAGTTATGTCACAATAAGTGTTCTTTTATTATAAAAATTTAATTGAAATGCCGCCGCTAGAAAAGGGTTTTTATTTGTACCTTGGTATTAATCCTTATCCAAATAAATCATTTTATATTCAAGACAGTTTCAATACCTGTAGATTACTTCTTGAATTTTTCAAATCGGACATTCCATTCAAAATATATGACGAAATTAAAAATGATAACGGGCCCACGGGTCACGCACGGGGTGCGATTTCACTCACTCAGGGAGAAGGACGTGCAAATGTATGAAATAAGTAGACGCGAGGCTCGAACCCACGGTCTAAGTTTATCCTAAAATGTTCAAAAAAAATTTATGACCACACATGCGAAGCTGGGACAGGCCGCTAGTATAAAATATATTAAAAGTTTATACCATAAAATATAAAGTAGGTATATTTTATAGCATAAACCTATCTATAATTTCATAGTAATCTTAAAAAAACGACAAATTTCCACAAGTCTCCCATCATGAGTCATCAATCATCGTTATACCTGCCATGAATCATCATCATGTATAGGTATGCTATTATTTTGCAATCAACTTTAATTCAAACAGAAAAGGCGCTGTACATTACTATAACATCTACGCTTATACATTTTCCCAGCAACTGCACTTTCATGCTTGGACGCTACTGTTTGTTTACTTAGATTTTTAAAGAGCACCGGTGGTGTAGTGGGAGTGACCCCGCCTTAGGTTCGAATCCAGTCATGAACCACTGCATTTTTCCCATCGAAAAATTTATGTGCGCAATGTCAGTGCTCATAAACGGTGAAGGAAAACATCGTGAGGAAACCAGTTAGTATTCTAACAGCGGCGATGGGCTTACTACTGCAAAGTGTGGGTATGTGCCAAATGTAATGTTTGGACGTACCTCTGATTACCACTCTTAGACGTCCTCAAAGAATCTGAAGTTAGTACCTTCTAGGTACTAAGTAATTTACCGTGGCTGGGGATCAAAGTCGTGAAACTGTTTCAGTTATTGTTACTATTAATAAAATATCCTACCCGATCCGCCCTCCTACCCGATGGACTGACGACATTGTCAGGATCGCGGGAAGTCGGTGGATGGTGAGGGCTCGGAATCGTTCTTCCTGGAAATTTATAGGGGAGGCCTATGTCCAGCAGTGGACTTCTTTAGGCTGATGATGATGAATGAAATAAAATATAAGAAGAAAATATACCTACTATTAGGTAATAAATTTTAAGAGTATTAGAGCTCTTTGTGAAGGGCTCGTCCGGGGAAGTACTATCACCACACCCTTTTCTGCCGACAAGCAGCATTGCTGTGTTTCGGTTTGAAGAGTGTGGTTGCCGGTGTAATTACAGGCACATGAGGTTAAACATCTGTATGCCTCAAGTTGATGGACGCAGGGCAGTGCATCGCAGGGCACGTTCCTATCGTGCGTGACTTAAGAGGCAATGCTTTGTTATAGGTGTTGGTTACCACTTAAAATCAGGTGGGCCATCAGCTTGTTCCATCAGCTAGTTGTATTTAAAAAAAAACACTATACATCTTAGCGCAGCCGACTGTATATAGCTGATAATAATTGCTTACTGACGTCACAACTCCTTTGTCGCGAAAGTAGCAAAGCTACTTATTACGTTTTTTACTCGATTTTTTGTTCACGTCGTCGTATTGACCCCAACGTTTGGTGCAAACTCAGTGCGTACTGAAAAAGGAATTATTCATGTCCTACGCTTTTGTACCCTATATTTACGGAGACAATGCCTATTTTGCAATGCAAAGTGTTACACTTTCCGTTTTGAAATGGTATGACGCAGGAATTTAAAGCAAATTGTAGTTGGAATAAAGTATAGAATGGATTGAACATGTCCTATATTCTTTGGCTTTAATGAGGTTTCTGAAGTAAGGTCTGATGCTCAACGACCGAAGAATAGATAGGCTACTACTGGGTGCCGGTGAAATTACATGCCAAGTTGATGGGATGCAGGGCAGTGCATCGTAGGGCACGTTCCTATCTTGCGTGTGTATATAAAAAAATAAGTAAATGCATATAATAAAGAGCGATGGAGTGCAGTATTCTGGGTGTAAAGAGAACGGATCGAGTTCGAAACACCATACTGCGCTCCAAAACTGGCATCGCTGATGTAGGACGCAAGGTGGCAAAGCTGAAATGGGAGTGGGCGGGTCACGTGATCCGTATGAACCCTGAAAGGTGTGCTAAAGAAGTCACAGGATGGACACCCGCAGAATGTAAAATCAGAAAGACCAATATCAACCGAAATCAGCAATAAAAACTTTCATAGAAGTCATAAGCATAACATAAATAAAATTCCTAAAACATAGGGGGGTGAAATACGGTAAATTTTATCGACAAATCACTATCCCTATTTTGAAGCACACATTCTGTACTATCATTTAGAAACAAAAATAAAGTAGCTTGACAGTTTCGATTTTATGAAAAAGCTAATTATTTAAAAAAAATGATAAAAAAAACTTTTTTTGTTTTATAAATTGTTTTTTCCTCTATTATAAAATAGAAATTGCAACAATATTATCATGACTTTATTGTCTACATTATTGGCTATCAAATGAGTCCTCTGTCGTCTTACTAGGACCCCTACGTGGGTGGCTATAGCTTAATCAGTACAAGAACCCGTGCTTGGGGCAAAAGAAAACAAAATGGCTGCCATTTTATCATGGAGAGAGATAAAAAAATAGTGATTTATCGATAAAATTTACCATATTTCACCCCCCCAAAGTCTCCGACACCGGTAACCAGACACATTGTATATACAATAAAGTGTTCTATATCTATCTGCAAGTAAAACTTTGGTGCACTTTGAATTTGTTTTGAGCTAATGACGATACGAAAAGTGAATTATAAAAAAATCCGACACAAAGGCATTAACATTTTAAAGCAATTTTATCAATGAAATACTTAATCTCTTAACAAAAGTTTCTTATCCAATGTGAAAAGAACATTTTAATTTTCCTCATTGATAAGGTTTTTTCCTTAAATGTCATTGATTCAAGTGTGAATAATAAACAAACATAACAACAGGTCAATAACGTCTTATAATCGTCACCATGTCTGGCTATAAAATAATAAATCAAAAAAATACGTCTGGCTACCCGCGGCTTTATTATCTACTAGGGCCCGTCCCGGCTTCGCACGGGTATTAAAAAAAAATTAAAACATAGACACTCGCACACATACACCTGTTGGATTCTTTAGATCCAATAAAACACAAATTTAGTACCCCAGTGACGCCTACTCGTACATCGCTTAGTTAGCTGAGCGGAGTGAGCGGCCACCACGCGACTTTTTTCAAATACTTACATTTTTGAACTCTTGATATCTTTAGAATGGAATGACCGAATTGAATAATTCAAAAGTTGTTTAAAAGTGTTGAAGCAGTCTTGAATATGAAGTAATTCGTTTTTGATAAGGATTAATACCAAAGTACAAATAAAGAGTCCTTTCTAGCGGCGGCATTTCGATTAAATATTTAAAATAAAAGAACACTTATTGTGACATAACTATAATAGTTAGACATATGCTGTCGCAACACTTTTTGTAGAAAATGATGGGTTCTGCAAAGTCGTAGTACATTATTTTGTTCTGTCATCAATAGTTTTCGCAGTGCACGCGGTGTAAGGAATTTTTTAGGCCATTTTTTTACACCTTGGGTTATATTATTGGAGTTTTAGTAAGAATCCCTAATTTTATTGAAAATATTATACATATATCACCCGGGGATAGTGTAGCTTCCCAACGATGAAAGAATTTTTCAAATCGGCCCAGTAGTTTCGGTGCCTATTCAATGTAAACAAACAAACAAAAAATCAAATCTTTCCTCTTTATAATATTAGTATAGAAGAACAAGCAATAGCGATCGCAGTTGCAGTAAAATGAGTCGTTGCTGAAGCTCTTAGGCTGCCCTTGGCTTGCCCTGTGGTGTAATAGGCAATAGCATAACGAGCAGTTTGCCTCCGAAATCCATTGGGCCCATGTGTGTTGTGAACGACAGGAACGTTTATTTTGTACCATTATTTTTTTAATTCTCCCGTCTGCTCCAAGAGCTCCTAATCTTATAAACACCATTCCACATACTTCTTGATAAAATACCTGTATAAAACATTTTTTTAATATAAATTGCATTATATTTCCTCTTTAATGATATCTGAATATGAAACCTATGGTTTTTTTAATACGCAAAGGTCCCCGACTCCCCAGTATCCTAAGTGTCCAAGGCCTTTCAGCTTATGGCGAAGACAAGAGCTAATGTGACTCTCGCTCGCAGGTTTCGACATGTTGAAAGATATAAAATCACTAAACTCATTTTCGAAAAATCGCAATCAACCATTTTGTGTGCAATCACATTGCACACAGTTTAGTAAAAAAATTATTTTGATCGATACAAGTTTTCCTACTTAAAAGTTTGCTTATGTACGAAAACTAGTAAAGCAAACTTTCGAAAATGAGTTTAGTGATTTTATATTTTTCAACATGTCGAAACGTGCGAGCGAGAAGTTGTTTGATAGTTGTAAGCCTCATAAAGATAGCCTGTTTGAACCAAAACCTTTCCACGTTATTGTTTATGTGTTCTTCATAGCCTAGCTGTACCAAAACACATTAAAATTTAAGAAAATTCAATCAATTTGACTTGCCGATGTCTTTCCTATATTACAATGCGGTATCTGTATCTGAATTGCGCATCCATAATGCGTTATTGTACCTTCCTTAAGTGCATGTAAACTATCACGTAAACAAAGGTTCCCAGAGAAGTTTTGACCACTCGAAACAACATTATATTTTTACTTACAAGATTTAAAATCGTTATGATGAAAAAAAAATACACTTTTATAGAGTGCATAATTTTTTTTACCTAACTATTATTTTATTACAACACTAGCGGCCTGTCCCAGCTTCGCATGGGTGGTCGTAAATTTTTTGAACATGAAGGAGAAGCGCGTGCAAATGTATGAAATAAGTAGACGCGAGGCTCGAACCCACGGTCTAAGTTTATCCTAAAATGTTCAAAAAATTTAAAAATGCGAAGCTGGGACATGCCGCTAGTCTACACTAATATTATAAAGAGGAAAACTTTGTATTTTTGTTGTTTTGTTGTTTTGTTGTTTTGTTGTTTTGTATGTAACGAATAGGCTCAAAAACTACTGGTCCGATTTCAAAAATTCTTTCACCATTAGAATGCTACATTATCCCTGAGTAACATAGGCTATATAATATTTTCAAAAAAATCAGGGATCCTTACTAAAACTCCAATAATGTAACCCAAGGTGGAAACCAAAAACCTTACATCGCGTGCGCTGCGAAAACTATTGATGATAGAACAAAATAATGTACTACGATTTTGTAGAACAAGTCATCATCTACAAAAAATGTCGCGACAGCATATGTCTAACTATTATAGTTATGTCACAATAAGTGTTTTTTTATTATAAAAATTTAATTGAAATGCCGCCGCAAGAAAAGGGTCTTTATTTGTACCTTGGTATTAATCCTTATCCAAATAAATCTTTTCATAATTAAGACGGTTTCAATACCTATAGATTACTTCTTAAATTTTACAAATCGGACATTCCATTCAAAAGATTTTAAAAATATAAGGTCACGGGGCGCGTTCTCACCCAGCGCGGGCCCGGGCAAGGCGCGAGTTAGAAGTGACTCGAACCCACCACGGTCTAAGTTTATCCTAAAACGTTGAAAAATTTATGTCCACCCATGCGAAGCTGGGACAGGCCGCTAGTTTATAATAAAAGAACACTTATTGTGACATAACTATAATAGTTAGACATATGCTGTCGCGACATTTTTTGTAGATGATGACGTGTTATACAAAATCGTAGTACATTATTTTGTTCTATCATCAATAGTTTTCGCAGCGCACGCGATGTAAGGTTTTAGTTTTCCACCTTGGGTTACATTATTGGAGTTTTAAAATATAATATAGCCTATGTTACTCAGGGATAATTTAGCATTCTAATTGTGAAATAATTTTTGAAATCGGACCAGTAGTTTTTGAGCCTATTCGTTACATACAAAAATACAAATCTTTCCTCTTTATAATATTAGTGTAGATTAGTGTAGATTTTAATCGTATTTCATAAATTATTTATAAAAGTACCTTATCTCACTCGCTGTCTGTCAAAAGAGTAGTTTGTTTTTTTCCTCATAGATAAGTTTTTTTTTCTTCGATGACGCATCCTTACATTCTGCATAGTTGTAGGTAGGTACTTGTTTCGTAATTTCAGCCAGTGCACCTTAAGTCCGTGTTAAAATGAAATGTTTTTAATGACAAAACATACAAATGTTAAAAAATAAAGACAAAGATTTACAATTTACGAGTATTAAGACATTACACGGTATAAAACAAACAAAAAGTCCTTCATAGGTCCTTTCATAGGTAGACCTACGTAGTTAGTGGTTTCAGCTGTGTTCAGTGTATTGTTTTTTTTTATATTGCCGAGTTTTGTAGACACTGCGCCTCTATCATCGGGCGTGTTGATCTCCATACAAAAACCAAACAAAGGCTCTTATTACAGAAATATACAATAAAAATAAAATAAAATAATGGTAGGTAATCTTGCTAGGATCAAAATTATATTTTTGTTGATCTCTTGTGGTGATGTTTTTCTCCGAAACGTAGTACCTAGTTTGCGCTTTTTCATATGTGTTTGGGTCATTGCGCCCCTGTGAGGAGGCTCCGTGCAAGTTGACTTAACTTCATCCATTGATTTTATATTTTCCAAAAGAAATGTGCGAGCGAAAAGTACATAAATGTCATAAGGTTTATTAGTTTTGTCTCTGAAGAACAGTATTCTTAGTCATTATCATATTTTCAAGAGTCGGTATCTTGTTTGACGTCATTCATTTGTACAATAATTACAGTAATATTTATTGTATTTTATCAGGTATCAGGTACCGTTCTCGTAGTGGGTAATATAAAGTAACCCTCCCTGATAGCAAGTTTCGCTTAGAGATTTCATTATTTGTGTTAAAAAAAATACCGCAATTTTACACTGTTACTCACGGAAAAATAAATTACTTGATATTTTCCGAGACCCCCCCCTCTCCTTCCCGTGAGATCGGGTGAGGTTCTGCTCGACCCCCCCCCCCCCCTGAATAAATAAATAAATCAAACTTCATTTTAGGCAACACTGAAGGCCCATGTCTCTTGTCACTTGCTTCTTCTTTATACTTGCTTCAATTCAATTTTTTTTTTATACTACTAGCTGATGGATCAAGCAGATGGCCCACCTGATTTTAAGTGGTAACCATCACCTATACAAAGCATTGCCTCGTAAGTCATGCACGATAGGAACGTGGCCTACGATGCACTGACATGCGTCCATCAACTTGAGGCATACAGATATAAAGCCTCATGTGCCTGTAATTACACCGGCAACTACACTCTTCAAACCGAAACACAGCGTTGCTGCTTGGCGGCAGAAAAAGGCGTGGTAGTACTTCCCCGGACGAGCCCTCCACAAAGAGCTCTACTACTCTTAAAATACTCTTAATCAATAAGACTTCGTTGCGTTATCAACTCGTCACGGTACTCGCAGGCGCCCACGGAAGCTTATTGGATTGGTCAGTTGGGAATAGGATCCTTCTATCACCTCCCGTGGATGTCGTAACCGGCGACTAAGAGAACTACTACTACAGTACTACAGACTGCACCAGTCTGATAGCTGTAGTAGCATCTCCTTAGTAGGTGCCTGCCAAGAGTAGTGACTACGTCCAACTCCAAAATATGAAGGGAGGCCGATGTCCAAGTAGTGGACTTATCTGCGCTGATGTTGATATTGGTATTGATGTATCCAATAATATAATAACTTCTTTTGGGTTTATCATAAAGAGAAATGACGCTTATTTTCCTCATTCAACGAAAAACCCACCACCATTTTTATAAAAGCGTACCAACTGCGTTGCTAAATGTGTTTAAATACATTAATTAATTCCTAATACGGGTTAAATACAAGCCTTGATCTAATAAGTAACACACAAATGCGCGTAGGTAAATAACCTACGTTGCCAGTGCGTTGAGTGTGCATGCACTGATTTCATTTGTTTTCGTTTCAGTTACTAAACAGGTTTGCAAAGCAACATTATTTTTAAAACTGCAGGTTTTGAGGTCCGTTCTCCTTATGACTGCAGTCTTGGTCCACTTGCGCCGCATTAAGAGCCTTATTCATATTCTCCGCGATTTTTTTGAGGTTCTATGAAGTATACTTGTCACTGTCACTTTCATGTCAATGAAAAGAGATGTAGAAGAGCAACCGACTTATCGGTCTCTTTTGCTAATGATGCCCTCAGCGATAAATATGAATAAGAAAAATTATTAAAATGGTAAACAATAATGCATATTTTTCTACAGATGCTAGTGAGTGTAGTCCAAAACAGACTACAAGCAACGACTACAAATGTAAATTAATGGAAAATAATCATCTGCATTAAAAACAAGGTAAAGTTTTCTAAATACCCGAGGTTATACCACACAAGCATGCGTGATGTTCAGAGTACTATGAGTGCAGATGAACCGAACGTACCTACTAAAAGATCGTTTGCACCAAACAGGATATACTCGTGCACTCGACACGGCAATCAATTACGGTACGGAAACCTTAGTCATTTTGATTTCACCGAATGGGACCATGTTTCCATAAAAACCGCCCGCAATACAGAAACTTGGACTTCTAATTCAAGGTGGGGAAATAAGATCTACACTGACGTCCCGTAGTGGGGAGTATTGTGCATTGTTAATCCCGTACTAACCTTACCCCAGCCAGCCCAATTCCTTAAAAGTAGCGGAATAAGACTTTGGGTTTACGGTTCTAGCATCCCCGATGGTGATGTGGATGCAGAGGAGATAGACCCCATCGGCTCTTGCAGCTCCGTTTTTTTCTTAAGGACTTCAGGTGGTACAACCTTTTGAGGAATGAGACATCTGTAAGTGTACAACTTATGGAGACGTGATTTTTGGGCAGATTTGGCTATGAACTCTCGTGACATTCCATAAACGAAAAAGATACTCGGGCTTGAGGTACTGGAGTAGGTATTTACTGCTACATTTACATTGATGTCTGAGGCAATGTTTAAATTGTTTGATTTACGAGTAAATTCTTCTATTTGCATTTATTTTATCTCTTTATAACTAACTAAAAGTGTTGATAAATTGCTGTTAATTTTAGATGTTCTAGAGAATTTTCTTTTCTGTGTTCTTTTCGGTTATCTGTTTGCGAGCCCGTTTTTTCCAGCAGGTTTTTTATGAAGACGCGTAAGGGGTACTGAGAACTTTCGTCATTCCATACCAAACTCACTCGGAGAGCTATCAAAGGATCTCTTACAAAGTCAAAGTCAAAAGGTATTTATTCAATAAAATCACAAGGATCACTTTGAAACGTCTTAAAGCTAGGTGACTCTAGGTGCCAGTTCCACGCGACCAAAGCCTAGAAGAACAGGCAACAAACAAAATAAATTAAGCGAAAACCAAAATGATCTTTATTCAAATTAGTCACAAGGATCACTTTAAAGCGACCTTACGAGTAGCACAATGCGCTGAATACGTAATCAGGCTTGTAAATATGCCATTGGAATCAACAGCTGCGATCCAAACAAACCTGTTTCATAACGCACTCTGAATTGCTTTATTGTTGGCAACATATGGCTGCCAGCAACATTTCCCACGCGGGAACTACGTTTAAATGTTGCTACAATTTTTTTTAAGTACTACATGGTAATTCGATTACTGTAGTGGACAGAGGTTTGCAATGGTCTAGATCTCTGGAGTTATATCATAACCCCATAGAGACAGAAAAATGCACAGATACCTATCTGTGAAATGCATTTTTTATAGGTAAAAGATGAGATATTTGCTTGATATGTGGTTTTTTTCTTCAAGAAGTTATGGCCTTAGGAGGCATCCATTAATTACGTGAGGTGATTTATGCGATTTTTCGACACCCTCTCTACCCTAAGTGAGATGTCGTGAGATTTTGCTCGACCCCCTCCCCCACCCCTATATCTCACGTGATATTTTACAAACTGAGTATTTTCCATGTTATTAAATTAATGTGTGCTTGATTGCGTGGGACTAATATAAAATAACATAATTAGCTTATTTTTCTTTGTTTATGACTAATTTTTTTCAGTAAAAAAATACGTTGTTAGTTTTCTCGCAATTTTACACTGATAGTCGTGGGAAAAAATATTACGTGATATTTGCCGTCACCTTCTCCCTCACGTGAGATCTGATGAGGTTCTGCTAATAGAGCTCTTTGTAAAGGGCTCGCCCGGGGAAGCAAAAAATTGCTTCCCCGGGCGAGCACTTTAACCTAGTGTCAAAAGTCTTGTCATATACCTACCCCATTATTAGCCTTCGTAGTGTTTACCATTACCATCTGGTAAGAGGTGATTATAGTTTTAAGCATTGTTTGTCTAGCTTTTTTCATATTTTTTTATAGTAAGATCATTATGAATTTAGAGAACTACAACTAGAGGGAATATTTAAAATGAATTCGTCTATATTTTTTTTTCAATATCACTAATTAATAAAACAGTGATATTCTTAATACGATTTCGGTGTAAATCACTAAGATTTACGCACACATAGTAGTTACTATGTGTGGTAGGTTGCATTGTATACTAATAATAAGCAAGAAATCTAATAGATTGTAATAAAAATGAATTGAGTTTTTTATCCTGATTAAATATCCACGTTTCCGGGGGATTTCAGTAGTGACTCGTGAGCCTGACCAAATTGTCAGTAGGTACCGTTAGTTATGTTTTTTTGTTCCTAGTTTTCTGTATTGCGAGCCCCGTTGTGTATGGAGTCACTATAAGCGCCTCTATTGAGGGTGTTAACAACTCTCATGCTCCTTAAAAAATTAGAGATCTCAAATAATATTGGTGGAATGGTAATCATGGTATATCTCAAGTAATAATGGTGGTGGACATTACACACAGCAGTATCTCGCCCCAAACTAAGCCAAAGCTTGTGATATGGGAACCAGATAGCTGATATACTACTTATATCCTTTTTTTTGTTAATATATACTTATAATATTATATAACACCCAGACAGAGAACAAACATCTATCATCACACAAATATTTGTTCTCGGTGGGGATCGAACCCACGGCCTACGGCACAGAAGGCAGAGCTACTACCAACTGAGCTGTGAAGGCTGTGAATACAGAAAAATAATTACCAAAACGAATAATATATCGGATTTGAGTACAGAAAATATTAAATATTCGTATTTTCCGCTGACTCTTAGATATCCGCAAGAATCTAGACCTAGGTTATCTAAACACCTGCAGGGCAATTTTGAAACATTCGGAAACTTCGGAAACTCCTTTCGGAATCGTCAGAATTTGTCTCTCTTGCTCTTCTTTTGTTTACTTATAAACAACAAAGACAGAAACTAACCTTTTGAATGTTTTAAAATAGCCCTGCTGAAGGGCTATGGAAGTTATTACGCAACTTTACGCAAGATTAACTGTTGGAGGATAAATGATTTCAAAGAGCATCGAACATCGTTGGTATACCTACTAATCCGCAATTTTGAAAAAAACGTGATTCGGCGGCCAGTGATGAAACACATGCCAATCGACAGAGTAAATGCTTACAAACAAAAAGTGTAAAGTAATCAAATCTCTAAGTGATACGGTTTCTGAGATATTTGGGTCTAAAAACTATAAAAAATAATCCAAAAATGACGCTGGTTTCAATTGGACGCAATTTTTCCTGGTGGCGAGCCCATGCCATCTGGAGCCGACAACTGGTGTCGGTTCTTGTAGCGCGGACGAATTTTTTGACTCTTCATATACCTACTTTATACGGTGGTTTTAAGATAATACGAATCGTATACGTAATCGTAACTTTTTTTTCTTTTTTCGGACCCAAATATCTCAAAAACCGTATCACTTAGAGATTTGATCACTGAACACTTTGTTTGTAATCATTTACTCTGTCGATTGACATACGTTTCATCACTGGCCGCCGAAACATGTTTTTTTCAAAATGGCGGACTAATGTATGCCAGGCTCCATACAAAAATGTTCATAATTCATAATTCGCTTTTATAGCTCGTTCGACCAATAACTACAGCATGGTTAAATAAAGGTGACA
The DNA here is from genome assembly GCA_932294275.1 of Chloroclysta siterata. NCBI lineage: Eukaryota > Metazoa > Arthropoda > Insecta > Lepidoptera > Geometridae > Chloroclysta > Chloroclysta siterata. Next base: position 7,336,539 of record OW028592.1, on the reverse strand, counting down.
ATCGATTTTATCAAGGCCAGGGTCGCATAAAGAAGCAGCATTGCGTTAACCATACACGTGTTCCTGTTGCTGTAGATTACCGCTGCATTTTTATCTCCATGACTTATTTAGAAGTTTCGTATTTTGCACAAAGCACTAGTGGTTTTGCACAGTAGACCCCCCAGGGGGTCTAAACAAGATCTACTTTATGTTTGCAGAACACGCCTGATAATTATTATGAAAATGACATTAGTTTGAAGTGAGCATTTGTCAAGCTAATGTCATTTTCAAGAGACGAGCGTCCGTTATTTGTACAACGGGTCGTATTCGCATTTTTTTTTATACAACTAGCTGGTGGAACAAGCAGTTGGCCCACCTGATGTTAAGTTATAACCATCACCTATAACAAAGCATTGCCTCGTAAGTCACGCACGATAGGAACGTGCTCTACGATGCACTGCCCTGCGTCCATCAACTTGAGGCATACAGATGTTAAGCCTCATGTGCCTGTAATTACACCGGCAACCACACTCTTCAAACCGAAACACAGCGTTGCTGCTTGGCGGCAGAAAAAGGCGTGGTGGTAGTACTTCCCCGGACGAGCCCTTCACAAAGAGCTCTACTACTCTTAAAATCTCTTCTAAAGTTCTTCTTTCGCATTATCTCTTGTCATTGGCTGTGTACACTGACATTGTTACATAGCCAAATATGAAAATAGCCTAGAATCGAATCTGCAGTTTAACATAAAGGTAGGTCATGTCAAGCATAATGTGTAGGTCCAATGGATTTTTTGTTCACTTTTGTTGCCAGTGATAAATTTATGGTCCGTTAAAATGATGACAATTTTTTAAATTGCCATGTTTAAAATGCATCGATCAAATATGGGGTATATGACGAGACTGTAACCTAGTGTCAAAAGTCAATGTTCTAAAAAAAGAACAAAGCAAACGTGCGATGACTACGAATAAATAAATACATAACAAGTTTTACATAGATAAACGCTGCTATTGGCGGCAGTCGAGAGCGTGCACTCATGTTTGTGACACGTATTTACGTGCCATAGATAACACATATTCTTTATTTACTTTTCAAAGTTCACGCGCGAATACTGAATCAATATTCTACGGAGGTTTTAATGTAATTCGAACTGTGAATCAGATTGTGAACTGTAATAGCAACGGAATTGTGGCAGTGAAGTGAATATTGAAAGCTTGGAAGTTTTGCCAAGTTTGTTTTGGTTTTGCCAGAATTTATCTTGGATTGTAATTGCAAAATAATGGTAGCGCGTGAGTAAATTTATGTTTTCATAACATTTTTGTGAGTATCATGATAAGTAGGTATTAGGCTTCTAGAAATATGTGCCAAATGTGATGTTTAGTGACTCTGACTACCCATTAGCAACGACACGTGCAATTTAGAATTACACTCGTAATTACGTCGAAATTAAGTTCAAAACAACAAGCGCTCTGCAGTGACCATCGCGATTTCGAAAATGTGAGAAAACAGCAGATTTTTGATGAAAATCTATGGAACCTACTACTTGGCACAGTACAAATCATATTGATATACCTTAAGACTTCTTTTCTAATGCGGTTTTTGTTTAAAATCGAAATCTCTGCGATTCTAAAACGATTAATAATTTCACATTTATTTGAAAACAGGTAGGAACATGGGTACTAGAAAAGCTCCATTGTATAAAAATGGCATTAGCTTGACAGATGCTCACGCCAAACTAATGTCATTTGCATACAATTATTCTTTCGTCGTGTTCCACAAACAGCAAGTGGATCTTGTCTAGACCCTGTCCCTGTTGTTTTCAAATAAACTTTCAATCTTAGAATCGCAGAGATATCGATTTTAAACTAATACTCTTTTAATCTTACTCTTTTTACCTATATTTGTCTCTTTGGAGAATTTTTGCGATTTACTTAAGAACTATGAAGTCACTTGTTTAGATTTTTAATAAAAGTTAAAAATTTTAGTCATAATTCATTGAACGTAAATTTGTCACTTTACACCAATATTTTCATAAAATTCATCAAAGTTACGAAGGTGATATTTTTATGCATAAAAGTACAATTCCTGAAGATACAGTTGCAAAAAAAATCTCGAAAAAGTCTTCTACTTTTTCAACAACTTTAAAAAATTCAATGAAGAATCATTGAATTTTTTTAAGCTGAGGTCGAAAGTTCTCAAAAATTCAGAAAAAAAATCACAACTCGAAAACTATACAAAATCGCGGAACATACATAATAGGGGTGATTCGGGTACCCCAAGTGGTGCTCTATCTTTGGACTTCCGCTTATCACTACTTTTCGGTGCACCCTGTATGTTTGTGTGACAAACAAATGCATTTCTTTCTTTCTTTATTATAGAAACTAGTGGCTTCCCGCGGCTTCGCACGCGTTGAAGTGGAGAGATGTGACTGAGCCACAAATATCCAAACATCGTAACTTTCGCATTGGTTTGTATATTATTAGGGTAGGATTTTAAATACGTAGGTATAAGATATACCTATAGTCGTAGATTACCTATATTAGGTAGGTAGGTATAGGTACTGAGCTTAGCACAAACATAACAAATACAACAAAGACAACCTTACACGGTAAATATGTACTTATTTGTTCCTAGTTTCTACCCCAAAAACAAACGAAACGAAACAGCTTCACAACTTTGATCCCCAGGCACGGTAGATACCCTCAGATCTCTTCGTACCAACTCAAGATTCCCGTTTTTAGAATGTCCCTTACAAACATTGACGCCTCGTTGTATCCTTTTTACTCGAGCGCAACGAAGGAGGGTAACGTTTTAGGGGTAGTTTTCGAAAATCAAACTGTCTTTTTGTTATTTATCCACAGAACACATTTTATTTTAGTTTGAAGTTAATTACACTACGCGTTAAAAATCTTTCATACAAAACTTGAAACTTTAGCAGTCTTTTGCACCCGTTGCACCCTAGTTTTAAATTATTGAAAACGTGATTTTAAATTATTTATTGTGAAGTATATTTACTTCAAGTTTGAAATCGCACTATGCGTTAAAAATCTCCCATATTAACTTTTACAGTAATTTTCACCCTTTCCAGGGGTAATTATCAAAAGTTAAAAGCGTCATTATTAATTATTTATTTCTTAGTATATTTACCTCAAGCTTTAAGTCAATCGCACCACGCGTTAAAAAACTCCCATACAAACTATGAAATCCCATACAAATTGAAAAATGCATTTCCTATTTTTTTGGCTTGAAGTATATGTACTCCAAGTTTCAAGTTTGTAGGTTCAAGGAATACTATTTTTCATAAAAATGTTTTCATCCCTCTTTACACCCTTAGAGGTTGAATTTCCAAAAATCCCTTCTTAGTACACCTCTACGCCATAAGAACTATGTACTCTTCAAATTTCAAGGTCTCTAGGACCAGTGGTCAAAAAACTTCCATACGAACTTTTACATCCCTTTGCACACTTATTAAGGGTAGTTTTAAAAAACTAAAAATTCATTTCCTATTTTTTTGCATTGAAGTATATGTACTCCAAGTTTCAAGTTTGTAGGTTCAAAGAATACCATTTTTCATACAAACGTTTTCATCCCTTTTTACACTCTTAGGGGTTGAATTTCCAAAAATCCCTTCTTGGAACACCTTTACGCTATAAGACCTATGTACTCTTCAAATTTCAAGTCTCTAGGACCAGCGGTCAAAAAACTCCCATACAAACTTGTACATCCCTTTGCACACTTATTAAGGGTAGTTTAAAAAAACTAAAAAAAAACTAAAAATGCATTTCCTATTTTTTTGCCTTGAAGTATATGTACTCCAAGTTTCAAGTTTGTAGTTTCAAAGAATACAATTTTTCATACAAACGTTTTCATCCCTTTTTACACTCTTAGGGGTTGAATTTCCAAAAATCCCTTCTTGGAACACCTTTACGCTATAAGACCTATGTACTCTTCAAATTTCAAGTCTCTAGGACCAGCGGTCAAAAAACTCCCATACAAACTTGTACATCCCTTTGCACACTTATTAAGGGTAGTTTAAAAAAACTAAAAATGCATTTCCTATTTTTTTGCCTTGAAGTATATGTACTCCAAGTTTCAACTTTGTAGTTTCAAAGAATACAATTTTTCATACAAACGTTTTCATCCCTTTTTACACCCTTAGGGGTTGAATTTCCAAAAATCCCTTCTTAGTACACCTCTACGCTATAAGACCTATGTACTCTTCAAATTTCAAGTCTCTAGGACCAGCGGTTTAGGCTGTACGTTGTCTATATGTCAGTCAGTCAGTCAGTCAGTCAGTCAGTCAGTCAGTCAGTCAGTCAGGACTTTGAATCTTATAGTATTAGAGATAAAAGAACTCTTGAGGTATATCAATATGATTTCCAGTTCGGCACAGTAGAAATCATAGTACCTACATAGGTAGTTAAATAACTTTTTACTATAACTCCAAGTATGTAATCTAGTATGTGTGTCGCAAAAACACCTGAGGCAATCTTCAACCGGCCCATCACACTTACCAGCTTTACCGTTCCTGACCGGTGCGAGGTAACTGGTTTGTCTGGCCTGGAGGGTTAGTTTTAAGCCTGGTCATGCCAATGGTTTTCTGAAGGTATACACAAAACCATCGTCACAAAATTTGGTCTTTATACAAACGTACTTTATTTTACCTAAATTAAGCCCCATCATTATTTGTTTATTTATTTTAAGCCCCATATCACCATACCCTTTGCCATTGGCAAACATTGCCTTTGCCATTGCATTGACAGCCTTCAAAGCTCAGTTGGTAGTAGCTCTGCCTTCTGCGCCGTAAGCCGTGGGTTCGATCCCCACACTGAACAAACATTTGTGTGATGAACATAGATGTTTGTTCTCTGTCTGGGTGTTATATAATATAATAAGTATTTATTTACAAAAAAAAAGTATATAAGTAGTATATCAGCTATCTGGTTCCCATATCACAAGCTTTGGCTTAGTTTGGGGCGAGATAGTGCTGTGTGGAATGTCCACCAATATTTATTTATTTATATTTATTGGGCACACATATTCAAATAACAAAAGATAATAAAGATGCGATATACTTAAAACCCTAAAATCATTATTTGTTATGTTATTACTATTAATTACTAACCGCCAGCGGCATTGTACATTTAGATTTCGTACTTAAATAAATGTTTCATTAGGTACTATTTATAGTAAAGACAATTTTTTGGTAGTAGAACTCGTTTGGATCAAACTGATATTTTTGTTGAACCTTAGTAATGTTATACTTAGCAACGTTTAGCAGGGCCGGATTTAGAGGTCCAGAGGCCCCGGGGCAACAAAGGAGCGGAGGCCCCCTCGCCCCAAATTATTTTCCAAATAAAGTGAACAATTTTTTCAGTCGAGTTTTTCAATCAATAATTTATTGTGAAACCAAGTAGATTCTCTTATACTGTTTCTGTTAATATTTTATTTTCTTCGACTATCAGCTCCACGACTATGTTCCTATTGGTGAACTGCTATTCTTTTCCTAAAGGGCTATAATTATCCATGTCACATGGAAAATGAAAAGAATAGAGAAACTGCAAGCAATGTACTGAAACCTGTCGAGATAAGTGCATGCACTCAAAAAATAAAAGACAAAAACAGAAGTGAATTGAGAAAAAAATATTTCAAAATTAAATTAGGAAACCTCAATTTACCTAATAAATATTAGCATGTGTGGCAATTTTTGTCTGGATTCACAATATGGACAGGCGGAGGGCAAAAAAATTAACACTCGCTCGCTGGTTGAAGAAAATTATGCTTTTGGAAAAATATATTAATAAAGAAAAGACAACTACATGAAGACGAAATTACGCACGGAAACTTCAATGGACACATTCTTTCCTCGATCATGAATGATTCACGACTCGATTATTAATATTAGCGTTGGCTCCTTGTCACGATGAGGTGGGTTTTGTATGACAATCGAAATCGATATTCTTCAATAATTATACAAACAAATTATTATTGATCGTTAATGATTTTTTTCAATTTCTTGCATGCAGTAAAGTTCGTGAATAATTGATGGCTTTAATTTAAATTTAAAGATTTAATTGAGTCACAATAATAATTATTTTCTTTGCTGCATGAAGAAATATGAAAAAAATTACCTATTAGTCAATAATAATTGATTTGTTTAAGAATATTGAAGAACACCAATTGTTCACATACTGCAATTAATTTATATGTATATACCTCGTGTGTTTATAAGTTTTGAGACGAACTTATTTAATTAATTTAAAAAGAAAGTAATTCATGCAACCTTTTTTAAACTTAAATTTCGAATGTTTTGAATCAGAAAAAATATACATTTGAATATTTGTTTCATTCTCCGTGAAAATGGCGCCAACAAAAGATTTGCGTGCGACTGTAATTTCACTGTTTCAAGCAGGAAAAAAACCAATGCAAGTTTTTAGTGAAATCCAAAGTTTGGGATGTAGTCGGAACTTTGTGTATTATACCATAAAGAGGTACAAGGAGACCGGCTCTTTAGAAGACTGTGGAAGATGTGGCCGCCCGCGGTCTGTAAGGACGCCCGCCAACATCAAAGTAATCAGAGAGCGAATTCGTCGCAACCCTTGCCGGACTCAAAAGAAATTAGCTCTGCAGACCAACATTTCGCGAATATCGGTGAACAGGATACTTAAATATGATCTTAAACTAAAGGCCTACAGTCGAAGGAAAGTGCATTATTTAAACGAGCGTCTTCGTAAATTGCGACTGGAACGATGTCGGAACCTATTGAAGAGACACGATCCAAAAAATATCCTGTTTACCGATGAAAAGGTCTTCACGGTGGAAGAAAAGTTTAACGGGCAGAACAATAAGGTTTACGCCAGAAGTTCAAAGGACGTCCAGCCATCTGTACGCAATGTCCAGCGTACTCATCATCCAGCAAGTGTGATGGTTTGGTGGGGTGTTTCCTACGAAGGGGTCACTTCGCTTCATTTTTGCCAGCAAGGCGTCAAGGTGAAGGCACAAAATTACCAAACCGACATATTGGAAGCGGTGGTTAAACCATTAAATGATACGCTATTCGCTGGAAAATACTGGGTTTTCCAACAGGACTCTGCTCCCTCCCATAAAGCTAAGACTACCCAACGTTGGCTGGAGGCCAATTTGCCAGGCTTCATTCGGAGCGAAGATTGGCCCTCGTCAAGCCCTGACTTGAATCCTTTGGATTATTCTTTATGGACGGAATTGGAGCTGAGGGCATGCAGAAAGTCTCACCCAAACCTGGATTCTCTCAAGCGAGCCCTTATTAAAGAATCGAAACGGGAAAGAATCCCATTGAAAAGATTCGTGCCGCCATAGATGAATGGCGCACGCGTTTGAAGGCCTGCATTGAATGCAAAGGCGGCCATTTTGAATGATTTATTTTTAAATACAGATCTAGATGTCAGTAGTTTTAATTTTAATATCCAATAAATGAATACTCAACTTAGCTCCAAAAATATTTTAGTTTTACTGTGTCTCAAGACTTATGAACACACGAGGTATATAAGAAAAAAAATTGTCGAGACACGGAATCGAATACCCAACCTCCCGAGGTTGCGGGCAAGTACCACCCCACTCAGCCATTAAATGATTGGGGTACTCCTCCAAGATGGGTAGTGAATTAGAAGTGCTTAACAGGGCCATTTGAGATTTTGATATTTCACTGATTGCCTGATTGGAGTGAACAAATATAGATCAATGATTTTTGTTATTTAAGATTAATATAATCAAATAATCATGTTTGTACAAAGTACTGTAGGCTGTAGGTAAAGGTAAAAAATATCAAAGGCAAAGAAGAGGTTTACTAGTGTTTACTAGTTGGAATTTGAAAGATTTTTTTTCCGTAGTCTATTGTGGGGGCCCCCCGTTTGTGGAGGCCCCGGGGCCATCGCCCCGTTTGCCCTCCCCTAAATCCGGCCCTGACGTTTAGTGATTCTATATCTTAAAAAAAATTAAAATTGCGAGTGAAAAGATTTTGACGGTTGCCTACGACTAGGTATCTTTTGACAGATTTTTCTAAGTAAAGTCAATCAAGTTTTGTAAACACATTGTCATCTCCTGCCCTTATATTTGTTCTCGAAACGAAATATTAACAACCAAAAGGCGTGGTAAAAAAAATAAAAAATGCTTAACCCTACTTGTTTTCTATGCTTGAGTAATTTTTTTAAAGAAAGTTGATGTTTTTGGATCTCTTCTACACGATTTTTATATTTTCTCAATATTTTTCCTTGTATATTGTGTGTATGACCGCAATAAATATAAAAAAGTACATTTTTTATCACAATTTCTGTTAATATTTATCTATTCCAATAATAAAATAAATTTATATTCCGATAGCGATAAGGGACAGGAAAAAAAATTAAATCTTTATCTTACAATTTTTCTTAACTGATGAGTTGATGACTCTCTTTATAATTTTACAAGATAAATGTTCCTGACTTTTAATTCTCCAAGAACTGCTAGAATTACTACGGTGCTCTTAAACTCGGTGATCTCAATACTCAATACAAGAAGAAAGTAGTAAGAGTACGAGAGTACGAGCCCTTCACAAAGGTGAAGGGCTCGTCCGGGGAAGTACTGCCACCACGCCTTTTCTGCCGCCAAGCAGCGTTGCTGTGTTTCGGTTTGAAGAGTGTGATTGCCGGTGTAATTACAGGCACATGAGGCTTAACATCTGTATGCGTCAAGTTGATGGACGCAGGGCAGTGCGTCGTAGGGCACGTTCCTATCGTACGTGACTTACGAAGTAATGCTTATTGTAACCAAGCCGTCCAGACTTAATAACCCCAAGAGTTTATATGCGTGTTCCACAAACGGAACTTTGATCTTGTCTAGACCCCCAGCAGTGAATTTTTATGATTTCATTTGTCATTCGTTTCCGATCGGTAAAGTCATTTCTGGTTAGAAGCAAGCAAACCAATAGCAAGAGAGACAAATTCAGGAATACCGTAGAGGAGATTTGAGCTGAAATTGACCAAGATTCTTTAGTCATTCATGCCATACAGCATAGTCACAAAATACTGCATCCCAAACACGTAAGCGTCTAGGGATGACACTCTAGGCAGTCGACCACTTTGGCACGTGCCATGCTATTTACAGACGTTGTCCAATGTCGACTATGTTTGTATGTATACGATGATGAATCAGGCCATGTGGATTTAATTATTTAAGGTTGAATGGAGCTAGTTTAATCATAGTACTACGTAGGATTGAAGTGATACTAGATAGGCTTATGTTTAATTCGATGGGATAGAATAAAATTGAATAGAACATAGGGCTTCTCCATATCTGGGGGGTTGGCCGTAGTCACCACGTTTGCAGGCTGATTGGTGACCGAAGTATAGATGTTATTTACTCTAGTAGTGGCACCTCTTTTAAGAGTAGTAGAGGTCTATGTGAAGGGCTCGTCCAGGGAAGTACTACCACCATGTCTTTTTCTGCCGCCAAGCAGCGTTGTTACGTTTCGGTTTGAAGAGTGTGGTTGCTGGTGTAATTACAGGCACATGAGGCTTAACATCTGTATGCCACAAGTTGATGGACGCAGGGCAGTGCATCGTAGGGCATGTTCCTATCGTGCGTGACTTGCGAGGCAATGCTTTGTTGTAGGTGATGGTTACAACTTAACATCAGATGGGCCATCTGCTTGTTTTATTTGCTAGTTGAATAAAAAAAATCTTACATGGCTATTCGTGCTCGCGTATTCGTCTTATTTACCCAAATACCACGATGTGTAATGACCCTATTCGCCTATATTTGCCAATTTTTCACAAGCAAGACGAACGCAAATACACGAGCAAATAAAAATGCGAATACCGAATAGCCATCTGAAGTGCTACCATGCGATGCTGCTGCCTATACCATTGTGCGTTCCTACAGTGACCTCTCACAACATCTACTGAAGGTGATGGAGGAGTCTCATTATATGCCGGGACCACCACAGCTAGTCCAATATACCTTTATATTACTTCCTGATGGCACAAGCAGATGGCCAGCCTGATATTTAGTGGTAACCGTCATCTATAACAAAGATTTGCCTCGCAGGTCACGCACAATAATATCCATCAACTTGAGGCATACAGATATAATTTGCAATTTATGAAGGGTGAAATTACAGGCTTACTACAAAGCCTGTAATTTCACCCTGCATAAATTTTCTGCTCAAATCAGGGGAGTCTATACTACTACAGCTAGACTGCTTACCAAGGCTTGTTTGCAACCTGTCGCGTCACATAACTGTACTAAAAGTGGGGATGTGCCAAATGTTTGGACGTACGGATCACTACTAGACCATCGGTTTATTGAATGCAGTAATTTTCTCTAGAATGAGGATGTATGCTTATTTCCTGTCGATGCCAACCGAAGGATCTTCCATTTGCAAAGTGACTTTATCAGGAAATACACCGACTTCCATAACAACTAGCAATATGCAAAAGTCAGTTTCCTGTTTTCAAGTCGTTTTTATTTAAACTGGTTTTGAAAGATATATTTCGATATTAGCATATTAAAATAACTGATAACTTGATGATTTATGATATTTTTTTTGAGAGCACCGTTGCGGTGGTCTTTGGTCTCGCCCTTAGCGTAAGGTCGAATATAATCGAAATATCGTGGGATCGAATCCGGTCGTACACCAATGGAATTTACTCTTCGAGAAATGTATGGGCGCTTTCAATCGGTTAAAGAAATGAACATGCGATAGACTTGCAAATTGTCATGTCACGTATTAATAATATTGCAAAATGTGGATATATCCTTCTTCTGCAGCGACGTGACATTTGGACGTACCTAACGTCATCATCTTCCTGCCCTTATCCCACTTCATGTGGGGTTGGCACGTACTCATGCTGTATCTATCCTCTCATGATGAACCGTGATAGTAAGACAGTTGAAATTTTCACAGATGATGTATTTCTGTTGCCGCTATAACAACAAATACAAAAAAACAGAATAAAATAAATATTTAAGGGGGCTTTCATACAACAAACGTGATTTGTTTTGCCGTTTTGATAATGGTACGGAAACCTTCGTGCGCGAGTCCGACTCTCACTTGGCCGGTTTCTTTGTTTTTATTACTACACGAAATATATTCGGTACTGCCAGAATCAGAGTTAGACAGAGGAAACTACTCGTAAGCTAGACTTCTATTTAATCTAAAGAATAAACCAACAAATTGTCGTAACGTCGTTTCCCTTGGATTTGTCTAAATTCTATTAATATTATCAACGCGAAAGTTTGTAAGTATGGATGGATGGATGGATGGATGGATGGATGGATGTTTGTTACTCTTTCATGTAAAAACTACTGAATGGATTTTAATGAAACTTTACTATTATTTTACTAAAATTTACTATAATAGCTTATACATCAGAATAACACATAGGCTACAATTTATAAAGATATTCTCCGAAATATTAATCCTGCGCAGACGAAGTCGCGGGCACCAGCTAGTTCTGAATAAATTGTGGGGTTCTTTCCGTTCTCACAGGCTTCGAAAAAAATTGAGTATAAAGAATAGAGTAAACAAAAAGATGGAGTAAACAAATTGACAATTAACTGTTTTTTTGTATACAACTAGCTGATGGGACAAGCAGATGGCCCACCAAAGCATTGCCTCGCAAGTAACGCACAATAGGAATGTGCCCTACGATGCACTGCCCTGCGTCCATCAACTTGAGGCATGAGATAAGCCTCATGTGCCTGTAATTACACCGGCAACTCTTCAAACCGAAACACAGCAGCGCTGCTTGGCGGCAGTAAAAGGCGAGGTGGTAGTACTTCCCCGGGCCGGCCCTTCACAAAGAGCTCTACTGCTCACAAAATCTCTCTCAGTTGAATGTTTAGTTATCGCCGTGCTGTGTCGAGGTCACAGATAAGGAATATTTACAAGTAAAACATATTTATAATAACTTTTAATGTACGATATCACGGTAAAATACTTGTGAAAAGACAACAGAATGGGCAAATTCCCCGAAATGTAATCTTTAGAAGATCGATAAGCAAGCAACGACGCTGTTCGTGACTGTGTTGATGTGACAGCATGATGAATCATAATTTTAAACTCTAATAGAAGATAGTTCAGTGACTAGCTCACTGTTGCTAATAAGTGTGTAAAAAGAAAGGGAGGCCTAGCTGTATACATTCTGTCAAAAAAGTATCTTCTTTCTGTCATTTTTTTTTTTTTTTTTTGTTATTAGATCGTCGGGAGCCAATAATGTACGGCCAAATAATGTACATTATCATCCCTTACAATAACATGCTGTGCAATATCGTCACGTGTCAATAATGTACACCCAGATAATGTACAGCGTGATAATTGGAAGCCACTTTAGTACCGTTGAGTCGGATTGGTTAGGTTATGTTGAAACATATAAATAAAGCACCAGGCGAGCGAGCAAAGCGAGCGTGCCGCGGCAGCGGCCGCCGAAGTGCCAGAAATTATTTTTTACGGTACCAAAGTGGCTTCCAATTATCATGCTGTACATTAACGTGCTGTACGTTATCATGCTGTGTATTAACTGGCTGCACATTAACTACACGTGACAATATTGCACATCTAGATAATGCACATCCCGATAATGTACACCCAGATAAAACGAATCCAAAAAGGTACCAAAGTGGATTCTAAATATCGTGCTGTACATTATCATGTCGTAAAATAACCGGACCCCGATCGTCACATCTGTTTTCCATTTTGGCGCGGAGTTTGAGTTGAATCTGTTATTTAGATTAAATACAGTGCTGTTTTTAGTAAGATCAATCTAGAGTGTGTTGCGAATTTCATAATGGATATAATCAATTTGGATGAATAATTAACATTTTGTGTATTATTGATAAACTCCCCGTACTTTCTTGACAGAGTAGTATACGACTATACCTCTAGGATTCAATATACAAATGCGTTGGACATGTAACAAAATACTTATCATCAATTCTTGTACTATGGGATCCAGCATAACTGATGTAATTATTTTTTAACCGACTTCATTAACCTCCTTTTATGAAGTCGGTTGTTGGTTCTCTTCGATTGTTTTTTTATGAATTGATGTTGATGATTTTGTTTTTTTTCCTAGATTACTTCAGAGGTGATCCCATTTAACGAAATTGGTTCAACGCTTTTTAAATAAATAAAAAAAAAATGCATTTTGGTTTGTCGTTCCCTTCCCTCACCAAAAGTTTTATTTTATGTTTTTCAGTTTATATCAGTCGGTTTTTTTTTATGCAAAATATAAATAACTAGCTGGTGCCCGCGACTTCGTCCGCGCAGGATTAGTATTTCGAGTGGCTTATATTAGCGTGGCGTAGTATATAATTATGTGTAACTTTAGCGGTTTTGGCAGCGCATGCCAGAATAGCTCGCTGATGGTAGATTTTTTCCTACTTACTTGACACTTATCGTCATATTTTGGACAATTCACACAATATATTTATAAATTGTAGCCTATGTGTTATTTTGATGTATAAGCTATATTACTGTAAAGTTTCATTAAAATCCTTTCAGTAGTTTTTACGTGAAAGAGTAACAAATATCCATCCATCCATCCATCCATACTTACAAACTTTCGCGTTTATAATATTAGTAGGATTACATACCTACTTATTTTCTATCTATAATATGCTATACTATAAATAGCACAGTTCGTTACAATGTTGTTGGATACATACTCGTCTTTGTAGGTTTATTTGAGCAACAGCGTATATCGCACTTCAATAATGAGAGGCCCTTGAGATAAATTTGTATTTGTTATTCGTTGGTAGGTAGAAACTGGTCTAACAAGCTGAGCACATGGTACTTTACTATTCATAACTGCCAAATATACGTTGTATATATGTTTAATTAATAATAATAACAAAAGGCTTTAGCCTTTTATTTTTTAAGAGTAGTAGAGCTCTTTGTGAAGAGCTCGTCCGGGGAAGTACTACCACCATGCCTTTTTCTGCCGCTAAGCAGCGTTGCTGTGTTTTGGTTTGAAGATTCATAGATACTGCTGTGTGGAAAGTCCACCAATAAGATTCTTTGAGAATGTCTAAGGATGATAGTCAGAGTCAGAGGTACGTCTGAATATTAAATTCGGTACGTATGGTGTACATAGTATGTTTTAAATGTTTTAAATACGTTATATGACTATAGTCATGTATTTTGGTTGGTTAAATAGCTCACATACTAAAGTGAACCAGATATGGATAAATTAAAATGTTGATACCTGCAAATATTGACGCCAAGGACGATTGTAGGGTCGATAACAGATAACTATCACAGAGCACATTTTCCTGTTATTCCACAACCAACTCCCATAGCTTATATTATAATGTACGCTTCAGATTCTATTTTTCTAGTTGTTTTGCATTTTTGTATGTAACGAATAGGCTCAAAAACTACTGGTCCGATTTCAACTTCGTGACAAGCGAAGTTGAAAATAAAAATATCATAGTAAGAACAAAATGAAGGTATAAACCGCAGTTTTGATTCTCAATATCGTTTATAAATATAAATATTTTTTTGTAATATAATTCTGATAACAAGGTCAACCGCAACCCTGTACATAACCTTCAGTATTTTGTTTCTCAACAAAAGCTTAACCCCAATAGAAATATTACAATAACTCCACAAAAACAGAACCTTTTCCGTTTTTGGGTCACGGTTCAAGGATGGCTGGGTGGAGTCCCGACCTTCAGCTATCTAGTCCTCCATAACCTTGCTCCTTAGATAACATAACCGCTTTTCAAGGACCTTTGTTTCGAAGGTGAGGGCCTACCTTGGCAACTGCCGTACTATTAACAGAAGCATACATACCATACATACCTAGTTATTTTTTCAATCGGCTTCAAAAAAGGATGAAGTTCTGAATTCGAATGTACCTATGTTTTTTGTATGATTTTGATGATTCGTTTTTTGTTTAGTAGATCATACTTCTTGGGTAGTGTCTAGTGTACCATATACATTATACAAAAGTTCAATACGTGCCTGGCTAAAATGTATGAAATAACTGTTTTTTTTCGCGTTCACAGTGTTGGTTCCTTAGAAAAAGTTATTCATATTGATGGGTACTTTAGACCCCTGAAGTTTTTAAACACAAGCATTGGAACACCTTGTATTTATTTTTATTTATTAGTTTGTATAGTATTATACATTTTTTAAAAATGTAATATATCAAATTGTCTCTTTTAGTTTAAGCACGCCAACCTCTTGTTCTTCACCTGTCAAGGTTGGCTGGTAGAAAATACTGTCTAGCATTAAGCTCTCCTTTTGTACAAACTTTGGTGCAATAAAGAATTAAATAAATACGAGTGAACAGGTGTCTTCTAGGCCGTTCTTCTCCGTCGCTTTCCATCAGGTGAGATTGTAGCCAAAAGACATTCTATTAGTTTATATTTAAAAAAATCATCATCTTCCTGCCATTATCCCACTTCATGTGGGGTCGGCACAACAGGTTTTTTCTCTAACTTCTCTCTACCATCCGTCATCTCAGTAGTCTCGAAGTTTAAAAACAACTGTATTAAGTAAACTACTGATATACGATCAGGAAAACGAAGCGTGGGACGCCCTCCTACCCGATGGACTGACGACATTGTCAGGATCGCGGGAAGTCGGTGGATGAAGAGGGCTCGGAATCGTTCTTCCTGGAAATGTATATGGGAGGCCTATGTCCAGCAGTGGACTTCTTTAGTCTGATGATGATGATGGTGATGACTGACATACTGACAGAGCAATGACATAGTTGGGTTTATTTGGTTAGCGTTCTAGTTAAAAACTCATGACTCAAAGCACAGAAACATGTTGATTGCTGAAAACATAACAATTAAACAATCGTCCGTTACCCGGCTGGCCCATTTCATTTATCAGACAGGATATTTGTTTCACTTGCGTTTGAGGTATGTAGGAGCTGGCGTGTTGTGAAACAGTTTAGTTTATTGTTTGTCGATCAATAAGATCTTTTTGAAACGTCTTAAAGTTTGATTCATCTAGCTTTAAGACGAAACAAAACGATCCTTGTGATGTAATTGAATAATACCTTTTGACTGAAACTGGTAAAGAAAGAAAGAAAAGGCATTCATTTACATAAACTGTCCACGACAAGGTACAGGACAGCTGTACAGGACATATAAAAGGGTTAAAACTATTCTAGATACGTAGAAATGAGACGTAAGTAGATAAAAAACAAAAAGCTATAAAAATTGTGTGTGTGTGTGTCACGTCTACGCAATATGCATGTGGAACTCTGCCATGTACGGTCTGTATAAAAAGCCAAACTGAGCCTGAGCTCAGTATCAGCTGAGAAATAATTCTTAGCGCGGGACGAGTATCTTTATTTTGGCCAAAAAACTCTAAACTTTCTTTACATATTACAAATATCTTTTGAATTTGACTAGACTGTATTTCACTTTTCATCTGGTAAGATAGCAGTCGAATGTTTTGGATATCTAACAAAAAACATAGTAATGTATGCCTAATTATGTTTATGTAGAGCTCTACCATAATAAAAAACTGGTATCCTTTATTTTGGCCAAAAAACTCCAAACTTTCTTTACAGATTGCTAATATTTTTTGACTTTCACTAGACTGTATTTCACTTTTCATCTGGTAAGATAGCAGTCGAATGTTTTGGCTATCTAACAAAAAACATAGTAATGTATGTCTAATTATGTTTATGTAGAGCTCTACCATAATAATAAACTGGTATCCTTTATTTTGGCCAAAAAACTGCAAACTTTCTTTACAGATTGCTAATATTTTTTGACTTTCACTAGACTGTATTTCACTTTTCATCTGGTAAGATAGCAGTCGAATGTTTTGGCTATCTAACAAAAAACATAGTAATGTATGTCTAATTATGTTTATGTAGAGCTCTACCATAATAATAAACTGGTATCCTTTATTTTGGCCAAAAAACTGCAAACTTTCTTTACAGATTGCTAATATTTTTTGACTTTCACTAGACTGTATTTCACTTTTCATCTGGTAAGATAGCAGTCGAATGTTTTGGCTATCTAACAAAACAACATAGTAATGTATGTCTAATTATGTTTGTAGCGCTCTACCATAACAAGTTCAGCGAATCCATAATGTTCTAAACATGCGAAATTCGTGAAAAAACAATTCAATTATCACAAACGAGTAGAAATGATAAAGTTATCTAAATAATGCTGATAGCAACGTAAGTTCGGTGCTTGCAAAACTGTGTCATCTACTCTACAGTTATTTTAGGTATGTTTAGTTTAAAATCTTCTTCAGCCTATTTCCACTCAATGCTTAGTAAAGATCTCTTCCATTGCATGCCATTCTTTTTATTGTTGCGCCTTCTACATCTAGCTCTATCTCGCAACTTTGACTGGTCATCGGTCTTTTATATTAACTTACTTGTAGTGTCTTGAAATTAATTCAAGTAGTTTACAGCTTTCATAACAGCCACACTAGAGATTCAATATTGTATTATAATACATTGTAACAAGGATCATACAAAAGAGCTGTAGGAACCAAGCCGTAAGTTTGTTGCCTGTGGCTTTGGTCGCGTTTAAGAGTAGTAGAGCTCTTTGTGAAGGGCTCGACCGGGGAAGTATTACCACCACGCCTTTTTCTGCCGCCAAGCAGCGTTGCTGTGTTTCGGTTTGATGAGTGTGGTTGCCGGTGTAATTACAGGCACATGAGGCTTTATATCTGTATGCCTCAAGTTGATGGACGCAGGGCAGTGCATCGTAAGACACGTCCCTATCGTGCGTGACTTACGAGGCAATGCTTTGTTGTTAGGTGATGGTTACCACTTTAATTCAGGTGGGCCATCTGCTTTTTTCATCAGCTAGTTCTATAAAAAAAAACTACGTTTAGTTGACAGGACTTGTGTTCTGGCTTTAAATAGAGTCAAAACAATCTACAAGGCGCCAAAAGCTTGTCAACTTGGAGATAAATATAGTGCGTGAGTGCAACGACCTCGTCTCTCGAGGTGCATTACGTAAACAAACACGCTTTACGCGTTCACGCTTTAGAAGTACTTTTGCGAAAGAGCTGTTGACCCTTTGGGAATGATTTCAAATCGAATCGTTTACTTTGTGGCACAAAACCTTTTTGATACCCATTTTGCTGTGAAAATTATTGTGAGAAGGTTTTTTTAAGGTGAGAGAATATTGTTCCAGTATTCAGTATATTTATTGCATTATTATGTATGTAGATTTAACATTGTCAAGCCTTATGACTCAGTATTTTGTGATTTAATACATAATGTACCCAGTAAGGGTGTTGCAATAGAGAGAAGCGGACCGATATTAAAAAAACATGATTTTTTTTTGAACTTAAAGACATGCATCGTTTACATACTTTACGTACCTAGTCACATTCTAAATTAATTCTTTCTATTTTTATTATTCAGTCATTAAAGTATTCGTCTAGTCTAGTATGTTTTTTGCAATAGCATCCTTTAAAGTTCCTGCTTCCCTGACCACCAAATTTTATGAAACTCTGCGTTTCTCTCTGTGTGTTTACATTTTATTATTTCGCATTGATTTCGGCATTGATGCCCTAGGAAAAGTTTAAACTAAGTTGTATCTACTTTTTAGCTTTACCAGTTGTCGACATACCCAAGATTGCCAAACAGATATCAACTCTAACTTCATCTGTGAAGGTTCAAAGTTCACTGCCGGTTCTACTCTGAGTCACGTACATAGCCATTAGTTTGGTCAGGACGAGGTCGCGGTTGTTTCCCATTGTCGTTTCCGAATTAACATTTTATTACGACTTCTGATATTAGCAATTGATAAATAAATATAGATTAAATTATCATGATCAATGGCGCTGTAAATAAGCATATGTGTGTTGTTTTTCTGTAACTGACGAAACTAATAAGGTTTTTATTTCTTATGCACTAAGGGCGATTTTACCATCTCAGAAGACGCTATCCGTCAGATGCAAATATTTCCGTGTTTTATATTCTACTAGCGGCCTGTCCCAGCTTCGCATGGGTGGACATAATTTTTTTCAACGATTTAGGATAAACTTATACCGTGGTGGATTCGAATCATTCGCACGCCCTTCTAACTCGCGTCTTGCCCGGGCCCGCGCTTAGAGAGAACGCGACCCGCGACCCGCGCGTCGTTTATATTTTTAAAATCTTTTGAATGGAATGTCCGATTTGAATAATTCAAGAAGTAATGTATAGGTATTGAACCAGTCTTGAATATGAAAAGATTTATTTGGATAGGGATTAATACCAAGGTACAAATAAAAACCCTTTTCTAGCGGCGGCATTTCAATTAAATTTTTATAATAAAAGAACACTAATTGTGACATAACTATAATAGTTAGACATATGCTGTCGCGACATTTTTTGTAGATAATGACGTGTTCTGCAAAGTTGTAGTACATTATTTTGTTCTATCATCAATAGTTTTCGCAGCGCACGCGATGTAAGGTTTTCTTTTTCCACCTTGGGTTACATTATTAGAGTTTTAGTAAGGATCCCTGATTTTTTTGAAAATATAATATAGCCTATGTTACTCAGGGATAATGTAGCATTCTAATGGTGAAAGAATTTTTGAAATCGGACCAGTAGTTTTTGAGCCTATTCGTTACATACAAAACAACAAAACAACAAAACAACAAAACAACAAAAATACAAATCTTTTCTCTTTATAATATTATTATAGTGTAGATTTGTTTCTTCCTTTTGTCGTGCCACTGGTTTCTTTCGAAACAGTGTGGTGGAAGGATTTTAAGTGCGACTCAAAGAGATGGTACAAGCAGATAGCGCATCTGATGTTAAGTGATAATCATCCACCTATAACAAAGCACTGCCTCACAAGTCTGCCCTGCGTCTATCAACTGAAGGCATAGAGTTGTTAAACCTCTTGTACGTTTAATTTCACTGGCAACCACACCCTTCAAACCGAAACAGAGCAACGCTGCTTGCTGGAGAAATAGGCATGGTGTCTACTAGACTTGTAAAATTTAGGCCTCCCAAATCTTTTGCATACAATAAAGAATACCTTAACAAGAATACCTTTTGATTTTTGATAATCCTCGTAGAGCACCCATCCAAATATTGATTGGTGATCTACAAGCAACAAGGTTGATACGTGCTCAAAAATTGGTGCTGTTCGAGGAATGCCTCCATTTATCATATTAGCTGGATTCATGGGATACTGGTGTCTGATCTGATCTACATACAAAGTTATGATCTTATTCATATTGGTCACTGAGCGCTCCATTAGCTTATCAGACCGATAAGTATGTTGCTGTCTCTTTTCGTTGGCATGAAAGTGATGGGTGACATGTATACTCTATACAACGTGTAACATAATACCCCTATTAGGCCAAAGATCACGAGCTGTGAATAGGGCTGCCTCATGGTGAGTTTAGTTTCATATTGGAAGAAAGTTTAAGAGGCATTTCAGAAATGAAAACCTTCGAAATTTCAAAAGTCGTAGAACATAAGTTGTTCGCCATGACCTGTAGAATACCCTGTTTTCTGGATATAGGGGTACTATGTTACACGTTGTAGAGCCGCTATAAAATGGCAGGGAATATGCCGCCGGACCACTTGTACCATTAGGCAGTACCATTGATGGTAAAATTGGCACCGATTTGTTCCACTTGTACCATCGGTGGTACAACTGGCACCGAACTGTACTGACTTGTCCCACTAGTACCATTAGTCCACTTGACATAAGAATAAAACTCTTTTATAAATATCTAATCCACTTTACCATAAATAAATAAACTTCTTAGTCTAACAGTCACATCTCCTTTCCAGTTGAACTAGGCGACGGTCGTCACCGTCGCAGTAGATAAGATGCGCTCGCTGCTAGCGTACTACGCCGACGCCGTGATGAGCGGCGCAGGCTGCGCGCTGGACTGCAGCAGCCGCGGCGACTGCATGAACGGCACTTGTCTGTGCGAGATCCGCTTCTCGGGGGTGGAATGCGCCGATCACAACCTGCCGTATCATGCATGTGAGAATACAATACAATCATTTATTAGTATAGAACTATTTTACAAGTCAGAGGAGAAATTACAACATAGGTAATTATACAATTTATCCCAGTATAAAATATGATCTAATATAAATCTGAGTCTGGCCCTTTTTGGCATACCACTGCAACGGGACGGGACTGGCTATGACCAAGTTGCTACCAAGTTGTTTTTAGTTGGTAGGTATTCTGTTTGTACATGTCCGTTTTTTTTGTGTGTAGGTATGTCAAATAAATGTATTTTCTATCTTTCTTTTTCAAATAAATTAGTCTAATAATTATTCTTTGGTATTCTTAATTATTCTTTATTACCTATAGTTTGTAACACACCGAAAAACTAAATTTCATCCTCACCATCTGGATGGCTGGTTCTCCTCAACTACTCGATTCTCACGGTCGTTTTTACGAGTAAGTTGTGAATCAAACACCCTCCTGCGGTTTTCCCTCGCAGTTACGATATCGGGTCGGGGGTGGGATATAATCTAGAATGCTTAAAAGCTGTAACTATTAGCTTCTTCATAAAATAAAGTTAGATAATTCATTGTGTGCACTTTCCAACAATCATCCTAGAGGGATTTTTTTTATCGATTATCTAATCTTTAATCCTTTCTTTCCAGGCATCGGAGGAGTGTTCCTACTCGTAGCATTCATCTGTGCAGTCCAACTATGCATCTGCATTCTCACGGAGTACCGGCGGCTGAAAGCGCCTACCTTCCTCCGCGCCTGCAAGGTTACCACGCAGAAGGTGCTCTACATGGTCGCTTTTCTAGCTTCTCTCATCCGCGGCGCCTACTTCGTATCACCGGTAAGAACGTAGATTGGGTACCTCTATACAAAGATATATTATTCGGTTACTTAATCCACTCCTTAGACAAGACATAAATAGATGGTGATGCATACTCTGAGTCGAGATCAGCGTATGCCTCTACGATACACTGCCCTGCGTACATATGAAAATATGAAAGAAGAAAAGAAAGAAAGAAAGAAAACTATTTATTTGCACGCAACTTAGATTTAAAACTAAAAAGAACTTAATTAATAAAATAAAAAACCTAAGAGCTGCAAAACGGACCCTGACTCAGCATAAGTTAGTTGGCTAGCAACTGACGCTGGTCTTCCGTCAGGGCCGTGCAGTAATGCCACGGACAATCTACACACATAATATAAAAAAAGATAAAAGAGAACGACATCAACAGAAAAATAACACAACAGTAAAGTTAAAAAAATAAATTAAAAAGGTTAAAACAAATAGAAATGAGGCTAACGAAGGAATACATACAGGAAGAATAAAAGTGTTAACATGTACACGTATCAAGAATAAAATTGTGAAACCAAGAGCGAGGTAAGAAAATGAAACAGTTGTTTTAAAAATTATGATAACTATATAATTGACTAGCGGCCTGTCCCAGCTTCGCATGGGTGGTCTTAAATTTTTTGAACATATTAGGATAAACTTAGACCGTGGGTTCGAGCCTCGCGTCTACTTATTTCATACATTTGCACGCCAGAGACTGAAATCGCACCCCGAGCGTGACCCGTGGACCCGTTAACGTTTTTAATTTCGTCATATCTTTTGAATGGAATGTCCGATTTGAAAAATTTAAGAAGTAATCTATAGGTATTGAAACCGTCTTAATTATGAAAAGATTTATATTATTTATTTGGATAAGGATTAATACCAAGGTACAAATAAAGACCCTTTTCTAGCGGCGGCATTTCAATTATTTTTTTATAATAAAAAAACACTTATTGTGACATAACTATAATAGTTAGACATATGCTGTCGCGACATTTTTTGTAGATGATGACGTGTTCTACAAAATCGTAGTACATTATTTTGTTCTATCATCAATAGTTTTCGCAGCGCACGCGATGTAAGGTTTTTGGTTTCCACCTTGGGTTACATTATTGGAGTTTTAGTAAGGATCCCTGATTTTTTTGAAAAAATAATATAGCCTATGTTACTCAGGGATAATGTAGCATTCTAATGGTGAAAGAATTTTTGAAATCGGACCAGTAGTTTTTGAGCCTATTCGTTACATACAAAAATACAAAAATACAAAGCTTTCCTCTTTATAATATTAGTGTAGATAACTATGAGGTATACAGATGTTAAGCCTCATGTGCCTGTAATATCACCGGCACCCGCACCCTTCAAACCGAAACACATCAGCAACGCTTGCAACGTAACATAGTGCATGTCCTTTGTGAACAGATTTCCCTCAGATATTGCCAGAGAAATCTATGCTAAGGATAACAGCGCCTGACTACTAGAAAAATGGTTAGGTATAAGCCCCTATCGTCCGTGATTTGCGAGGCAATGTTTTTTTAGGTGTTATTTACCATTTATCTTACTTAGGTGGGCCTTAAGGTTGTTCCACTAGCAAGTATAAAAATGTTATTCAAGCACCACCAATGTATGTTGTTTTATCATTTTTATTATTTCATCTAATTTTTTTTGGTGCACCCAAACCAACCATCTTATACATATATGTATAGGCTCATCTCCATCCAAAGGTTGTCTGGAAGAGATCGCTTTTTAGCGATAAGATCGCCCATTGTACATATCTATAGTTTTTATTATTTGTTTCCTATTTTGTTCGTTTGTAAGGTGTGCAATAAAGCATTTTCATTCATTCATTCATTCACCAATATTTATTATAATATTTTTTTACAGTCGGCGTTCCAAGAAGGATGGGCGACCAGTCTTCTGTCAGCGTACTACCCTCTTCTCATGACCGGCTCTTCGCTGATCGTCTGTTTCTGGGCAGAGGTTAGTCTTTTACCAAATACCTAATCATATTTTTAAAATCTTTTCTAATACCTTATCTTATTTTTTATTCTTCTGTAATAGCAAATAAGCTTACTGCTACAGAATATAATAGTTTTTTTTTATATAAATATGATGATAAGCTGACTTATTTCTTCAGTCACTCGCGCCACTTTCAAACTTTAAGTGTTGATAGCTGTAGGCATGTTCAAATGTTAACAGACCTTCAATACATCAAGGTTAAATAAAGTTATATGTATAATAAACAATGTAGGCATGAATAAGAAATTATTAGGCGTACTTACATTACACACAGGTTTTTTCAGTAGAGCCATCTAGTGATTAAAGCTTGTAACTTTTAAGAGACGCAAGCACAAATAAATCAATATATTGAACGTTTGTGACATCGTTTTAGTTTCGCGCGTTCAGGCTAGATGGCGCTGAGATTGGTTTAAATAATATTCAAAAGATGGCGTTAGGAGTTCCAATGAAACATTAATCTCTAGCTTGCTGCATTTCTCTGACAGAATTTTCTTTTTTCTTGTCTTTTGGTTAGAGAGTATGTCATTACATCAAAAAAGCAAAATAATAAGTTGATTTATGCCGTTTTCATTTTTGAGTAAACAAAACAAGGTAATTTTTAGTAGTATTAGCGGTAGTAGTACCTTGTAAAGCTCTTTTTGAAAGATTTTAATTACCTATTTCTGTCGCCGAGCAGTGATGCTCACATTATACTGTGTTCCAAATTGTAGGGTGTTGGCTGCCGGTACAATTACAGGCACATGAAACCTTTTTGTTTCAAAGTGATGGATGCACTGCAATATGGGGCACGTCTTCAGAGGACGTGCTCTATGGGGTAATGCAATTTGTTATTGGAAAATATAAAAATTAAAAAAAAATACATAGGAACAACGTTTCCAATTTTTTGCGTTTTTGGTATTTGGTTATCCGCATTGCGAGACTGGGTTCTAATACTGCGTTTACATTTATACCCCGCAAGCGGCAACGCGAGTGGGTATGGAAGTGGCCTGTTTACATTCTCGCATTGCCCAAGTCCCTGCCGATGTCTCTGCACATTTCCACGGACATGAGCTGAGTGTAAACGGGGCTTAAAAGCCACGAGAGTTCTCAGCTCGCCCGATAGAGGCGCTTGGCGAGTCTCCATACAAAAGCCGGCTACACGTAACATCATCATCTTCCTGTCCTTATCCCACGCTGCATGGGGTCGACACAACAGGTTTTCTTCTTCCACTCTCCTCTACCATTCGTCATCTCAGTGCTCACTCCCTTCTCATGTCATCTTTCACACAATCCATCCATCTTTTCTTTGGCCGCCTCTCCTTCTAAAACCATCCACATCCATTTCCAACACTCTTCTCGTAATATGACTTTCTTCCTTCCTCATGACATGCCCATACCACGCTAACCTATTGCTCCTCAACTTATCCATCACAGGCGCTACTTTCAAACTTCCTCTAATATACTCATTCCTTATTTTACGATCCTTATCACACAGCACATCCATCTCAACATTCGCATTTCTGCTGCATGCACTCTTTTCTCATCCGTCCCTTTGGTTGCCCAACACTCAGATCCATACAGTACGACAGGTCTTATGATCGTCTTGTATACTTTCCCCTTATGTTTAAGGGGCATTCGTGGATCACATGTTGTTCCTGAGACCTGTCGCCATTTCATCCATCCTGATATAATATGTGTAGTGTGTATTCCAATATAGCCCCAAACTAAGCAGAGCTCAATACCGAGCAATATTTATTTATCAATTATTGGTACACGACTGGATTCGAACTGACCTTACGATCGGAAGACGTAACAGAAAACAAAAATGGATTCGGGTTCATGTCATGAAATAGAATTTCGTCTGAAGAGTACTTTAAACTATAGAAACAATTAAGGCCACATGTGTAACAATAGTAAGAACTTCCTTTATTTCTCGTAATTTGATACAATCCAGGAAGACTCATTTGGATCGTTCACGTGTCATGTCGCTCAATTAAAAACATTAAAAACGATGATATATCACCTGCACGGGTATTTTTTTACTATAAGGGTTCCGTAACACTGAATGAAAAATATCACATGGTCTTGCAAAAATCCTAGACAATGAAAAAAAAGAGTGGCCGAATCTTGGACGGGTAAAGAGAGACCTTTGCCCAGCGGGGGATGAAAAGGCTAAAATAAAAGAAAATGGTCATATTTATTCCATGAAAATATATCAAGAGCGTATACAAATGCGTAGTTAAGGCGAAGACAAGAGTTATTGAGACTCTCGCTCGCACGTTTCGACATGTTGAAATATATAAAATCACTAAACTTATTTTCGAAAAATCGCAATCAACCTGTGTGCAATCACATTGCACACAGTTTAGTAAAAACATAGTTTAGTAAAAATTTTATTTTGATCGATACAAGTTTTCCTATATACTTAAAAGTTTTATCAAAATTAAATTTTTACTAAACTATGTTTTCGACCTAAGATTCAGGAACATTCTTTATATTTATTCTGCAAAAAAAACCGGCTTCAAATACACTGAAAGTAGAAAACAGTTATTATTTATTTATTTATTTAAAAGCCAAACTACTGAACAGATTTTGAAGAATTTTTTATGGAACTAAGCGGAAAGTATATACTCTCAAATAAAAAAATAATTTTTCAAATCGATTCATAAATGACGGAGTTATACGGGAACAAACAAAAAAAAATGTCGAATTGAGAACCTCCTCCATTTTTTGAAGAGTCGGTTAAAAAAGATTGTATCCTTATGGTGATTTAAAAAAAGAAAAGTTTATTATTATGCCAATACAGCTACAACTAAAATATGCAGTTCATTTTTATTATTGTGTTTTTGTACGTCAAAGTGACGCAACTAAGAGCTGATTTCACCATGCTCTGATAGTTACTAAAGGATTAACAGGCCGTTTAATCTATCCTTAGATGTCAAACGCGTACCTACATTTTGACATATTTGACGGCCCTTTAATCCTTTGTTAATCTAACAGAGCATGGTGAAATCAGTTCTAAGTGTTCCACAAAATGGTATTCTGAATGAATACTCAAAACCATCTTACTCTACTTGGCCGTTTTATTTATAAAAATCGGATATTGTCACCAATTACATATAATAAAACTCTTATCACAGCATCTATGGTTCTATGCTTAAACTGTGGCATGCTCGTGTATGTGTTGTAAAAAATGCGTGTCACATTGTTAAAGTTTTGTTGTTTTTCCTCTATCAAGACTGATACAGATCTCAGGCCGTAAAAACACGATTGCAGTTCGGTCGGCGGATCTAGGCATTTATTATTTACTAGCTCTTCTTTACTGGCAACATCTTTAATAAAAAAAATGTATTTTCTTCCCCATGGTACAATCTTGAGCCACGTAATTTTGTCAGAAGAAACAGGTACTACCTAACTGACGACTTGAAGTTCCTGCCTCTTCGATTGTTTGTATAAAATATTAAAAAATAGTAAAAAAAGTCGGGATAAAAAGTATCCTATGTCCGTCTTCTGGTTCTAAGCTACCTCCCCAACAATTTTCAGCCAAATCGGTTCAGCCGTTCTTGAGTTATAAGTACAACAACAATTTTGGGAAAAACTTACAGTTATAGCTTATGCCATTTGGCTGAGCGTCAGACAATTTACGACCTTTATGCAGTAACGCAAAAGATAATACACATATAGGTACACTTTGGGCGACGCGACGGTGGGTTATGCTTTACTAGTTTTCGTACGTTTGAGTAAGAAAACTTGTATCGATCAAAATGATTTATTACTAAACTGTGTGCAATGTGATAGCACACAAAATGGTTGATTGAGATTTTTCGAAAATGAGTAAAGTTATTTTATATCTTTCAACAAGTCGCAACGTGCGAGCGAGAGGTACATTAGCTCATGTCTTCGCCTTAATAAGCTGCCTGTACCTCCGGAAGAAGTAAATACTATTATAGTTCCGACTTCGGATCTCGGAGAAAATACGAAAGACAAGTAATCACTTCCTCTTTTCGTATTCAGAATGCCAAGGTCTCCTTGTCATCTTAATTAGCTACTTCCCGGATTTTTAAACACAATCATACTAATATTATAAACGCGAAAGTTTGTAAGTATGGATGGATGGATGTTTGTTACTCTTTCACGTGCATTGTTTGAGTAACAAACAATGTTTCAAACTTTAATTTTTATATTTTTTCTGTTTATCTATACCTTGTGGGTACCTACTTGCAAGGGTTTGTGTGCCTTGATATTATATATGTAAAATAGACGAATGTGAGCACCTAGACAAACCTGCAAAGGTTTATTGGTGCAACATCTCAATATATATGTAATATAATAGTGTTGTTAATAAAAAAAAAAAAAAAAAACGTAAAAACTACTGAATGGATTTTAATGAAACTTTTCAATAATAAAGCTTATACATCAGAATAACACATAGGCTACAATTTATAAAGATATTGTTTGAATTGTCCAAAATATGACGATAAGTGTCAAGTAAGTAGGAAAAAATCTACTATCTGCGAGCTATTCTGGCGCGCGCTGCCAAAACCACAGAGAGTTACACATAATGTACTACGCCACGCTAATATAAGCTACTCGAAATACTAATCCTGCGCAGACGAAGTCGCGGGCACCAGCTAGTGTAATATAGTTTTGAAAACATTATGAACGCTCGCATTTACGAGCTACCGAGAAGTTGTTTGACGGTTGTCAGCCTCAATGTCCTCAGGTATTCCAATACTTGTATTTAAAACTTCAGTGGGCTAAAGTACCCATCAATATGAATAACTTTTTTTAGCGGTTGTCTGCGTCTTAATCAATAGATAGAATTGAATGACCCGTGGACTCAATGACAACAATTTACAATATAATTGAGTTTAATCTGGCATGAATCAAGGCCGTGTGACGTCACTAAACAAAATCTAAAATTAAACACTTAGGTAGGTATGTAATTAAAAGACAAATTAACAAATAAATAAAAACCCACGACCTGTGTGCCACCAAGTCTGAGTTTTATTTTACGTTTTCAGTATCGTTCACGCCTTTTTCTGCCGCCAAGCAGCGTTGCTGTGTGTCGGTTTGAAGAGTGCAGTTGCCGGTGTAATTACAGGCACATGAGGCTTAACATCTGTATGCCCCAAGTTGATGGACGCAGGGCAGTGTATCGTAGGGCACGTTACTATTGTGCGTGACTTACGAGGCAATGCTTTGTTATAGGTGATGGTTACCACTTAACATCAGGTGGGCCATCTGCTTGTTCAATCAGCTGTTGTATAAAAAAAAAATCGTCAGGCCATTTTTTGTTGAGGGTGGCCAACTTCCTAGTAAACTGAATCAACTTTTTCTAGGTGTCATTATAACATTTTACCGATAGTTGTTTGTTATAGGATTCGCCTTAAATTAAATCGAATTTGCGTTTAATTATATTATTGCGAAAAATAATATTTTTTTTTATAACATAAAAGAACGGTCTTTATTCAGTTCAATCACAATTCACAAGGTTCACTTTTAAATATAAGGTGGATCTAACGCCAATTCCTTGCGACCAAAGCCTAGAAGAACAGGCAAGAAACTTTATAATTATTAATGCAGTACCTATTTTTTTTTTTATAAAACTCCATTTATGTTCAAAAGCCCATATTACAAGCTTTGCTTATTTTGGGGCTAAATAGTCCTACGTGGAGAGTCCACCAATATTTATTGATTTATTTATTTAATGCGAGCCCGTGAATCTATTTCATTATTGACAGCCTTCACAGCTCAGTTGGTAGTAGCTTTGCCTTCTGCGCCGTAGGCCGTGGGTTCGATCCCCACCGAGAACAAACATTTGTGTGATGAACATAAATGTTTGTTCTCTGTCTGGGTGTTATTATTTATAATAAGTATGTATTTACAACAAAAAAAGTATGTTATGTATTATATCAGCTATCTGGTTCCCATAATACAAGCTTTGGCTTAGTTTGGGGCTAGATAGTGTTGTGTGGAAAGTCCACCAATATTTATTTATTTATTATTTCCCTTACTAACCGTTTAGATTTTACCCTCAGAGGGCCCTCGAGAGAACTCACCTGTATACTATCAGACGACGACGATCCGTAGTGCTACTAACGGATGCGCGTAGAGCATAAGAAGAGGTAGGTATAAGCGAACACATCTCAACAGTGCGGTAGCATTAGCATTCATTCCGTCAGTGCGGTGCAGTGAGGCCAGGCACGCAGGACCGCGCGCGAAACGCGTCGCGAAAATGAAAATCGAACGGAACGATAAACTAAATTTAAAATAAAATTGTGTTTTTGGATTTCGGTGGGTGGAGTCTATAATTGGGTAAGCAGTTTAAATAAAAAATAAATATTGGTGGACATTCCACACAGCAATATCTCGCCCCAAACTAAGCCGAAGCTTGTGATATATAACATCCAGACAGAGAACAAACATCTATGTTCATCACACAAATGTTTGTTCTCGGTGGGGATCGAACCCACGGCCTACGGTACAGAAGGCAGAGCTACTACCAACTGAGCTGTGAAGGCTGTCAAATTTAGTTAAGAATATATAATCGGTTTACTCGTAATATGCTGTTTCTCATAGGGGTAGGAAGAGAGACTTTATTGGAGTCTTTTGTTTTATTTTTTATAAAATGCTCTTACATATCCATTTACTACGATCCTGACACACCTTTTGCCTGATTCGCTTTTATTACTAGACATTGTTCAAAAATGTATGTGCACAATGCCAGTACTTTTAAACGACGAAGGAAAACATCGTGAGGAAACCGGTCACATGTCGTAGAACCTAAAAAGTTCTATAACATGTGTCCATGCTCGAAAGGCACCTCTTGAGGCGCACTTAAAATCCTTTCACCACACTGTTTCGAAAGAAATTAGTGACACGACAAGAGAGAGAGACTAGACATTTTCACACAAAGCTTGACACTGACCACAGCTACATCAGATAGCTGATTTTTTTGTTTGTTAAATATTGCTATTATCCCTGTGCAATCTCTTGATGATATCGTCTTTGTTAAATACCTACTTGTATTTTTTTTTTATTTTAAGTAACTGAACGTTACACGTAAACGCTAAAATGCCACGAATAGGTACAAAAGTAGGACAGCAAGAAAAAAAAGCGTAATACAATGATAAAATCAGCACGAAATAATATTGCTGACTAACATTGAAATTTCCGCAAATCTTTTCATGTTTTGTACCTGACATAAAAATGAGATCAATGTACATCATTGGGCGGTCTTATCGCTAAGAAGCGACCTCGTCCAGACATCCTTTGTATAGAAAGGGGCCTGAAATAAGAAGGTTGGCTAGTGTGTAATCCTACGATACCCAGACTCTTAAGAGACTGCTAGTAGTAGGACAGCCCACCTTCTCACACACACTCAAAACACTCCCTTTCACACTACACTGACATCCCTCAAACTAACCAAGTTATCCAACCCGAATGTATTAGGTATGTAAGTTTTATTTATTATTTCTTTTGAGGATAAATTATTTCATTTGTCTTTTTTTTTCGAGTATAAATTAAGCTAATGTATAAATCTTTAAACTTAGTCTAGTATCCTTTTTTTTATTTTTTACTTTTTTTGTTTATTTGTATTCTGTCCCGTTGTTTTTCTTATTGTTTTTTTTCTCTACTTTAAGTTGAACTATGAAACTATGTGCCAACCTAAATGCCTTAAAAACTCCTTGGAGCTAACCAGAAGAAGAGCCCTCGCTTCTACATATAAGCTCATGCTTAGTTAGAGCGAGGAACTCCAATCAAAGTCTATCTTAAGGTCTAACTGCCGGGGGGCATTACAAAATATTATTATACTAAAACATCGGTAACTGCTATTTCAACTGTAATGTTAGTGTTTAAGACGATGCAATAAACATTTTTTTTTATTTAGTGTGAACTATAGTAATAACAATATCATGGATTTAATAAAAACGTGATTTTGCTATCTATCTAAGAGTAGAGTACTGTCACCACGCCTTTTTCTGCCGCCAAGCAGCGTTGCTGTGTTTCGGTTTGAAGGGCGTGGTTGCCGGTGTTATTACAGGCACATGAGGCTTAACGAGAGTATGATGTTGATGGACGTAGAGCAGTGCATCGTAGGGCACGTTTCGTATCGTGCGCGAATTACGAGGCAATGCTTTGTTAGGTGATGGTTACCACTTAAGGCGAAGACAAGAGCTAATGTGCCTCTCGCTCGCACGTTTCACGTTAAAAGATATAAAATCACTAAACTCATTTTCGAAAAATGACAATCAACCACTGTGTGCAATGACATTGCACGCAGTTTAGTAAAAAAATCATTTTGATCGATACAAGTTTTCCTACTCAAAAGTTTGCATGAGTACGAAAAATTGTTAAAGCAAACTTTTTAGTAGCAATCGATAATTGTCAAACGATTTCTCGCTCGCACATTTGAATACTTTTGAATTTAGAAAATTACTGAAAATTCCACGGATTTCCCACAAAGACCACGGATTTCCACTTGCTACGATGCTGACTGATTCTTGATACATGCTCGTCGTAGGTTTAGGGTACTCTTGACCTGGCCTACGTCATTTTGATGCAAATAAGGTTTCTTACGGAAAAGTTTGATTTAGTACGAGAATTCGTTGTAAATGCCACACGTCATATCACTAAAAAAACATTTACAATAACATACCAATTAAGTAATTTAAGATCAAAAACTTGATATTCGACAAGCTACGTCAAAGTAACTGTAATCAGTTGTACCTACACATGGAGGAATATAATACTTCGTCCAACCTTTTTTCTGTTATACCTACGCTTCACTAAATTCGATTGGCACCATTCTGGAGCTTCAATATTATATTATAATATGTACATTTTAACAAGGATCATACAAAAGAGCGGTAGGAACCAAGCCGTTTGTTGCCTGTTCTTCTAGGCTTTGGTCGCGTGGAACTGGCACCTACAGTCACCTAGCTTTAAGACGTCTCAAAGTGATCCTTGTGATTTTATTGAATAAATACCTTTTGACTTTGACAAGGTTGTTCAGCTAGGGTGCGACTACTTCTTCTTTTCTTTGTTTATGGCACCTGTCCTTCATTCGACAGACAATTTTGCCAGTGTCAAGTGATGTAGATAAAATACTTTATAGTCAAGTCGGCCGTCATTTGTTTTGAAGAAAATGGTGGCGGTTTTCTTCAAAACATTCGAAACATTTTTGGTCAAATCAGACCCATAAGATAACTGGTTTTGTATGATTGATAATGTGATTGATCTGTGACACTTCTTCTTGTAGTGTCACTAGTTTCTTTCGAAACATGCCGGCTTTCCTCACAACGTTTTCCCCACGACGTTTTCCCCACGACGTTTTCCCCACGACGTTTTCCTCCACCTTTTTAAGAGTACTGGCACTGTGCACATAGATTTTTGAACAGAAAAACTCGTTGGTGCACGATTGGTTTTGGACCCGCGATTTTGGGATCGGAAGTCTGCTGCTAATGTCACTAGAACACCAGTGTCACTTGAGAAAATAATATTTTATTAAAAAAAAACTTGCAATATACTTACCGAACTTATCTTAATAATCTTAAATATTTTTTATACAAGTAAGTGATGGAACAAGCATATGGCCCACCTGATGTTTAGTGGTAACCATCCCCTGTAACAAAGTATTGCCTCTTTAAGCCACGCACGATGTGTACCCTGCGTCTATCAGTTTGAGGCATAAGTACAGATTAGGGCATGCTCCCGGTACTGATCAGTATCGAAATTCCCGGTAATTTCGATACTGATCAGTACCGGTACTCCACAAAGCAAGTACCGGTACTTTCGATACTTTCGATACTCGATATCAGTCATAAACTGTCGATGTTTTCTAGTACGATATACATCAATTTCCATAAGAAAACACTAGCACTGCGTTCAGTTTAACTTTTCTATTTATATTTCTATGTTTTAACGACTTATAAACCTACATATAACAACCTTCTAATTAAATCCAAACAATTTTATGTATTACGATTACGTAGTTAAGAATTTAAGTTTTAATACGCTGTCGGTCTTCCTAAAACAAACAAATAAAATATCCAATTACACATTTTCGACCTCTTCATTTGATGAAAATTTTTGGCCACCGAATAGTTTTTTGAGGTTTGGGAACAGATGAAAGTCTAAAAGTTTAGGCCAAATCAGGAAAATAAGATACGTAGAATCCACAATTTTGAATTTGAGGCATGGATTCAATCCATCCAGATTAAACAAGATTTTCTATCTCGGTAATCTTGGGCATTTCTCTTTAATTTCTTCTAACGACCGACGCAAAAGGGTTAAGTAATATGCAGAGCTAATGGTTTCGCCCTTAGCGAGGTGGTCAACCATGATGACACCCTTAGCATCTCAAAAAACTGACAATTGACTCCTAGCCAGCTGACAAAACTGATTGCACTTTCTTTGTGGTAGGTTTATCGGTTTTTTCCACAGTGGTGAACTCCGATTACATCTGTTATCTAATCTGCTATAAAAATCTTGAGGGTCAGCCTCAAACATGACAATACAGTCGCAAGATTTTGTGAGCTCAACGCGCTTTTGCTCAACTGAGAGCAACATGGGGACCAACCTAGCTTAGACCTAAGAAAATCCAAGTTAATTGACAATTATGTTTTTTGTATGTTCATAGGAGATGGTCGCTGTGTGTGCAATCTTCTTGATGATCAGTCTTCGATCTTCCCTAATGAGATTACACACCCTTTCATTGTTTTCCTTAGTCGTAGACGTCTGAGCCGACCAGATCTAGGGCATCTCTCCTCTCTAGTCAGGTTTGAATTCTGTGACCCACTTTTTTACAGTTTTAGGTTTAGGATAGGGATTTATTTTCTTGTTGTTTTCATGTCATGGATTTTTTTGTTGTAATATTTTTATAAACCATTATTTAATGATCGCACGTTTACTTTAAAACCAGAAATACTACAATAATCAAATATTGGATTGTGACAACCAACAAACATAAGGGTAAATAAAATGGGGTTAGTATAAAAAAGATATAATAACCACACTTGGTACTTCTGTTCTAAATAAATACCTACATATGAATTATTGATTTAGTTAGATAACATAGTTTGTTACTGTTCATTCCAGTTGTTGATTTATTTGATGATTATTCTCTTTAACTTGATCTCACCTATTTTGATTGTATTGTTGTGTGTAAGTGATATTATTGTTCTAAATCATATAAAAAAACGAATAATCTGAAGTTATTTTATGTGCTACAGTTTTTGTTTCATTTTACGACTATACAGTTAGTTAATTTAAGATAATTAGCTCAGTATCGAAAGTATCGAAAGTACCGGGAATTACCGGTACTGAGCCAGTATCGGCCGAAAATTACCGGTACTGAGAAAAGTATCGATACTGCATGCCCTAGTACAGATGTTAGGCTCATGTGCCTGTAATTTCACCGGCAACCTCACCTGCCAAACTGAAACACAGCAACGCAGCTGGACGGCAGTAATTGGCATGGTACTAAAAAAACCGGCCAAGTGCGAGTCGAACTCGCGCACTAAGGGTTCCGTATCATTATCTATAAAAACGCCAAAAAATCACGTTTGTTATATAGGAGCTTTAAATATTTATTTTATTCTGTTTTCTAGTATTTGTTGTATAGCGGCAACAGAAATACATCATCTGTGAAAATTTCAACTGTCTAACTGTCACAGTTCATGAGATACAGCCTGGTGACAGACGGACAGACAGACAGACGGACGGACGGACAGCGGAGTCTTAATAATAGGGTCCCAAAGCGAGGCAGCGCGATCCGCAAATCTGGCAAATTCATTTGAATAAATAAACTTCATTAGGCGTAAATCTAGTGTATTGCTGATATCTATGGAAAGCACCTAGGGCAAACAAAGTCGCGGGGCTCGCTAGTATATCAGTTTAGCTAGTTCGCCGACACCCGCGTAGTTAGAGTAACCTTGGCATTATGTCGACCTTAAATGGACCCTGTTCTTGTGAACCATACCGAGGATATGCAAATTTCTCAAAATAACTGTGAATAAATTATTGGATATGAAAGGAGTGAATGCGGAGATCTTCCGATCCTGAGGTCGTGGGTCAAAACCGGTCGTGCAACAGTAAGTTTTGCTGTTCAAAAATGTATGTGCACAGTGCCTGCACTCTCAAGCGGTGAACGAAAACGTCGTGAGGAAACCGGCATGTGTGTTTTTTTTCTATTTGATTTTTTGATATAATGTGTGTGTGTGTTTTTTTTAATATAACTAGCTGATGGAACAAGCAGATGGCTTGGAAGCAGGTGGTATCCATCACCTATAACAAAGCATTGCCTCAACTTGAGGCATACAGATGTTAAGCCTCATGTGCCTGTAATTACACCGGCAACCACACTCTTAGTACCGAAACACAGCGTTGCTGCTTGGCGGCAGAAAAAGGCGTGGTGGTAGTCCTTCCCCGGACGAGCTCTTCACAAAGAGCTTTACTAGTCTTATAAAAAGTAGTAAAAAAAAATGCACAATTCCGTGCAATATTTATTTATCAATTATTGGTACACGACTGGATTCGAACCGACCTTACGATCGGAAGATTGCTACAACTAGACCATCAGAGCTCTCTAAATCTAAACTAACAGTAGAAACATTACATATGCGATCGAAGCCTTAATGAAATTGAGTTGTTCACATCTGGAAATGCACCTTAGTTTAACATAATCACAGAATAAATAATATCTATGTAATTCCGGTTTTTGATGCATTAGGTGTATTTTTATACAAGCCGATCTCGATTATAATCGGGGTCAAGGGTTTGAATTCTCAACGCTATGCTATACCTAGTAGGTGTTATATGTGCATAGTTATATCAAACTGTACGTAGATTCGTTAGATTTTAAAATTATCATGTTTGTATTTACACTCTGTCCCACGCTTAAGTCACAAAGGACCTTGGTGTCCGTTCGATTGTTTAGATCACAAATCTATATAAACCACACCTAAAACCGGCTAAGGACTCACGAAGCGGTTTTCACCCGCGCCCGCCGCGGTTGCGGGCCCGCAGCCTTTGTAGAATACAGATATTATTGTAAAAAATTAAAGCACATTTCACGACGCGTTTTACGCCTGCGGCGTGTGCGATTGTTTGCGGGTCCCGCTGCACCGGCAGTCATCTCTGTACCGGCGGGCGCGGGTCGCGGTCCCGCAGCCGCGGCGGGTTGCACCCGCGCGCTCTGCGATCGGTTGGCGGGTGACCGCAGTGGGCTGCGGGGGGCGCGGAGGGTACAGAAATCCTTAACCTTAACTCCTTAATCCTTCTTTAACTCATTAATAAGAGTAACAAATAATCCATAACGATCTCTTTCCGCAATTAGTGGATGCACCCAGAACCTTTTAGGCCTTCTTTTTTTCATTCTTCTGTGAAGTAAGTATAACGCAACAGCTCGTTTCTGGTGTGTGTCCGGTCTGGAACTCAACTGATCGTTTAACCGCCCGTCTTGCAACCGCCCGTCTTGCGATAATCAACCGCCAAGTTTGCGAGCGATAATCGCAACCGCGACGGCTGCGTAACCGCACAAAACTCCGGTCTCGTGAGTTTTGAAAATAAAACTCCATTCCTCCACCGCGGCGGGCGCGGGTGAAAACCGCTTCGTGAGTCCTTAGCCTTATTTATTACCTACAGAAATATTCCATGTTTATACGTATTTTATACAAGGTGTTCCAATAATTGGGTTTAAAACTTCAGGGGGCTAAAGTACCCATCAATATGAATAACTTTTTACCTACCTGGCAAAAATGTATGAAACAGCTGTTTTTTTTTCGCGTTCACAGTGTACTTTGCCCCCAGAAATTTTAAACTCAATTATTGGAACACCTTGAAACACCTATAAAGAGTGTTATTAATGACAATTAGCGGTTGCCGTTTGCCGTGACTAAAAGTTTTGCCCGTCAGTTGAAATTAAACGGAGGGGCGAAATGCTACCAGGAGTTTTTGCTTGCTGACGTCATGGCCGAAATGCAACCAATAAATGCTTCGATCAACAATTGTTGATCGAAGAATAAATGGCATACTTCAAAAATGCGAGGGACGAATGCTCATATACCTGCACAGCGACGGTTCTTACGTAATGTCAATAAAAAATTATAATAAGCTTCCGATTCAAACAACTAACATAGCTGAAGGTTTTGTATAATTATATAAAAACAATTGGGCATGTTTCGGGGGAGTAAATTGTCGACTTTTGGTCAATAATTATGTACCTAAAACGGTGTTAGCTGCAGTTGTCCCTTTCTTGCTTGGAGCGCAGCGGCGGCATGCAGCGAGACAGGAACATTTTATTCAAAAGTCTCTCAGGTATCCTTTCCTCTTAACACATTTAATATACAAAGTTTATTTTTATAATAGCGGGTTAAGGACCTTCCCCTTTAAAATCCGAGTGGAATTTGAACCCAAGTTAGGGTTCAAATCACACTCGGATTTAATCACTTTAGGAATTTTATATAATTAAAATCTTTGTGGTACCTTTAAGTGTAGGTATACACTAAATCTTTGATTATATATTTTTAGTTAATGCTATTATTTTTACGTTATTTGTACGTTGCGCGTAGTTGAGTTTAGTATTTCTAAAAAAAACAAAACACTCTTTGTGGTATGTCTGTTCGCTGTCTATTTGTCAAGACCCTCTTTCTCAGGAACGACTAAAGTCAACAGTAAGGTCAACTTGGAGCTTGGAACTTACATAAAAGTATAAAGGTCTGTGACCATAAGAATATTTTTTTTTTAATACTGTTACGAGCTCGGGGTTCGTATGGATAGAAAATGCACAATAATAATCCAAGAGATGACTTATTTATTTACACTAACACTTAACATAACTAAAACACTACTTAACACTACTTAACACTACTTAACACACTTAATTATCACTCAACTATCACTTAACAAAAGTTCTCTTCCTTTATCCACTTCTTCCAACTGACTTCTTCCTGAGCCATTCCCTGGAACTGACTTCTTCCTCCAGTCACCTTCACAAACTGGCTCTCTTCTCGAGCCATCTCACCGAACTGACTCCTCGAACCGTTTTCACTAACTCACTTTCTTCTCGAGTCCTCTCCACAAACTGACTGACTAACTTCGCCCTCGCCGACTGGTCTTATATACGACGCAGCTAACCCGAGAATGTTCTGGATCATACTAGACCATACTTGCATCTCTTTCTACAATAATAGCTCTCGTTCATTTCATTCGATTGATTCTAGAACAGTAGCCTAGAATATTCGAAGGTCTGCTATCTCTTTCTAGTAGTGCTTTTCCTTCGATTGATTCTAGAACAGTAGTCTAGAATATTCGAACGTCTGCTATCTCTTTCTAGTAGTGCTATCTCTTTCACTCCTATGCAAATATGGCTCTATAGTGAAATGTCCTTCAATGGTCCATAAGGGGTCCTGAAAACGCCTGAAAACGGGTTTTCAGGATATTGCATGGATCGATGGGAAATAGCCTGAAACGGACTGAAAACATGTTTCAGGCGCCTGAAAACCACGGCAACTTGGTCGAAATTGTAATCAACTGGGAGGTGACAGAGCCTCTTCTGGCAACGGCTGAAAACATATTTCAGCCTTCTGAAAACACCTGTACGTCAGGATATATAACGAAACAAGTTGCTAGGCGTCCGGCGCAACACTACCCCCTCCTTAGACATGCTCGTCCCGAGCATCACTTGATCCGAGATACAACGCAATCCGATCAACTTGAATAACCAACCGGTTTCTCTACCTGCTCCTCCAGCTGCTCTTCCTTGGTAGACCGCTTTTCCACCGGTGCTCCAGCTGCTCTTCCAGGTGTTACCTTGACTTCTCCTGAAGTCAAAACCTGTTACTCCAGCTGCTCTTCCAGGCGTTACCTTGACTTCTCCTGAAGTCAAAACCTGCTACTCCAGCTGCTCCTCCAGCTGCTCTTCCAGGCGTTACCTTGACTTCTCCTGAAGTCAAAACCTGCTCTTCCAGCTGCTCTTCCGTCAAAGGACCTGCTCCTTTAACCGCAGTCTCACTTCGGGTTCTTACACCCTCCTGGTCATCTCTCGGCATTAACGGCATTGTCTATCCCACTTCTGACACCAATTGTTACGAGCTCGGGGTTCGTATGGATAGAAAATGCACAATAATAATCCAAGAGATGACTTATTTATTTACACTAACACTTAACATAACTAAAACACTACTTAACACTACTTAACACTACTTAACACACTTAATTATCACTCAACTATCACTTAACAAAAGTTCTCTTCCTTTATCCACTTCTTCCAACTGACTTCTTCCTGAGCCATTCCCTGGAACTGACTTCTTCCTCCAGTCACCTTCACAAACTGGCTCTCTTCTCGAGCCATCTCACCGAACTGACTTCTCGAACCGTTTTCACTAACTCACTTTCTTCTCGAGTCCTCTCCACAAACTGACTGACTCTCTTCTGAGCCATCTCACCGAACTGACTCCTCGAACCGTTTTCACTAACTCACTTTCTTCTCGAGTCCTCTCCACAAACTGACTGACTCTCTTCTGAGCCATCTCACCGAACTGACTCCTCGAACCGTTTTCACTAACTCACTTTCTTCTCGAGTCCTCTCCACAAACTGACTGACTAACTTCGCCCTCGCCGACTGGTCTTATATACGACGCAGCTAACCCGAGAATGTTCTGGATCATACTAGACCATACTTGCATCTCTTTCTACAATAATAGCTCTCGTTCATTTCATTCGATTGATTCTAGAACAGTAGCCTAGAATATTCGAAGGTCTGCTATCTCTTTCTAGTAGTGCTTTTCCTTCGATTGATTCTAGAACAGTAGTCTAGAATATTCGAACGTCTGCTATCTCTTTCTAGTAGTGCTATCTCTTTCACTCCTATGCAAATATGGCTCTATAGTGAAATGTCCTTCAATGGTCCATAAGGGGTCCTGAAAACGCCTGAAAACGGGTTTTCAGGATATTGCATGGATCGATGGGAAATAGCCTGAAACGGACTGAAAACATGTTTCAGGCGCCTGAAAACCACGGCAACTTGGTCGAAATTGTAATCAACTGGGAGGTGACAGAGCCTCTTCTGGCAACGGCTGAAAACATATTTCAGCCTTCTGAAAACACCTGTACGTCAGGATATATAACGAAACAAGTTGCTAGGCGTCCGGCGCAACAATACCATTTTTTGAAAACATCATTGATAATCATTGTTTCATGTTGTATACAGGTTCCTAGGGGGTAACAATAAATCTACTTGACAGTAGAAATAGTTCTCTTTATTTCTACTGACAAGTAGATAAAAACGGTGGAAAGACAACTTTTCCTCTGCCCGTGCTAGGCCTGCAGGACATGATCCCCGTTGGGGCATTACAATTATTTTTATGCTCATTTAATGGGTATCTTAAGGCGAAGACAAGAGCTAATGTGACTCTCGCTCGCACGTTTCGACTTGTTGATACATATAAAATCACTAAGTTTTCCTACTTAAAAGTTTGCTTATGTACGAAAACTAGTAAAGCAAACTTTTGAGTAGGAAAACATTTATCGATCAAAATGAAATTTTTACTAAACTGTGTGCAATGTGATTGCACACAAGATGGTTAATTGCTATTTTTCAAAATGAGTTTTGTGATTTTATATCTTTCAACATGTCGAAACGTGCGAGCGAGAAGTCATTTGATAGTTGTCAGCCCCCTGAGTAAGTTATATAAGTAAAATTAAAACTTATCACTGTACTGGATATAATACTTTTTGTGTTGTAAATGAATGAAATGAATTAAATGA
The DNA here is from genome assembly GCA_932294275.1 of Chloroclysta siterata. Classification (NCBI taxonomy): domain Eukaryota; kingdom Metazoa; phylum Arthropoda; class Insecta; order Lepidoptera; family Geometridae; genus Chloroclysta; species Chloroclysta siterata. The sequence continues at coordinate 7,295,027 of OW028592.1, read as the reverse complement.
CAGCCTTCACAGCTCAGTTGGTAGTAGCTCTGCCTTCTATGCCTAGGCCGTGGGCTTGATCAAAGTCAAAGTCAAAGTCAAAATGTATTTATTCAATAAAATCACAAGGATCACTTTGAAACGTCTTAAAGCTAGGTGACTCTAGGTGCCAGTTCCACGCGACCAAAGCCTAGAAGAACAGGCAACAAACTTACGGCTTGGTTCCTACCGTTCTTTTGTATGATCCTTTTACAATGTAATAATATAATATATTATTGAAGTTTAGTGAGGCGTAGGCATACAGAAAAAGGTAAACATAATCAAATTTATAAGACAGCACACGCTACGCCTCAAACTAATAATACCTAATGCATAAATACAATCTATTAAATCAGAGAAAAATAAAAAAAACACACAATAGTAGGTACAGTACAGACATTGCAGACATGTTAGCTGCCGATGGGCAGAGCGACCGGGACATCGGGCCACGCATTTTTATCAACAATATAGCTATCTAAAGTATAATAAGCTTTCCTTATTAGATTATTCTTAATGTACACTTTAAATTTTCTAATAGGAAGCCCAGTGGCACTTTCTGGAAGTTTATTATAGAAGCGAATACCGTTCCCCATAAACGAGCCATTTACCTTTTGAAGCCGAAATTTAGGTATACATAATTTGTTTTTATTTCTAGTGTTAACGTTATGTGCATCACTCTTTTTCTTAAAGCTATCTATGTGTTTATGAGTGTATAATAGATTTTCATAAATATACTGTGAAATGACTGTGAGAATATTAATTTCTTTAAATCGCTCCCTTAATGAGTCACGTGGTTTCATTTTATAAATGGCACGTATCGCTCGTTTTTGAAGTACAAATATACTTTGTATATCAGCAGCTTTCCCCCAGAGCAAAATACCATAAGACATTACACTATGGAAGTAGCTAAAATATACTAGTCTAGCTGTAGCTTCATCTGTAAGCCATCTTATTGTGCGAACTGCGTATGCAGCCGAACTCAGTCTACCAGCAAGTGATTTGATGTGTGGACCCCACTGCAATTTTGCATCAATATTAAGTCCTAAAAAAATAGTAGAATTGACAAGGGTAAGTGATTCACCATTTAATTCAATATTGGTTGGTCGTTGAACCACATTTGGCAAAGTAAATTTAATGCATTTCGTTTTCCCAGCATTGAGCAAAAGATTATTAACAGTAAACCAGTTAAGTACTTGCGACAGAGATGCATTAACGTCATCGAAGTTAGTCTTCAATCTGTCGACTTTAAAAATTAAAGAGGTATCGTCAGCAAATAGAACTATTTCACATAAATCTTTTACAAAAGGTGGAAGGTCATTTACGTAAACTAGAAATAAGAAAGGACCCAATATCGAACCCTGAGGCACCCCTATATCAATGACCGATCCAGAAGACCTCTCACCGCCAACATCAACTTTTGGATTCTATTGGTTAAGTAAGACTGTATAAGATCAATAGCCCGGTTTAGGATGCCGTAGTGTTTAAGTTTAGATAATAAAGTGGCATGACTTACACAGTCAAAAGCTTTGGACAGATCGCAGAATACCCCGATCGCATCTTGTGAGTGTTCCCAAGCATCATATATGTGCTTCAGGAGCGTCGAGCCGGCATCAGTCGTTGATCGACCTTTAGTAAATCCAAATTGATGACCATGAAGTATGCCGTTGACGTTAAAATGTGATATTAACTGATTAAGAACAACTTTTTCAAAAATTTTACTTAACGTAGGTAGTACCGAAATAGGCCTGTAGTTGGCAGGATCTTGTTCATTTCCAGACTTGTACAGGGGAATGAGTTTACTGTGTTTCATTAAATCAGGGAAAACGCCCTCATCAACACATCTATTAAAAATGTATGCTAGACATGGTGCAATATCAGTTATAATAGCGCCTAATACTTTTGTAGACATTCCCCATAGATCTTCAGTATTTTTAATATTTAAGGATTTAAATGTTTTGACAACATTATCAGCATTAATAAATTTAAAACTGAAGATATTATTACATTTTTGAACGCTAGACTCTAATAGTGTTGTCGCTTCAGCAGCTGAGGAATTTAAGGATGAAGTCACAACTCCAGGTATACTGGAGAAAAAACTATCAAACGCGTTGGCGACTTCAATATTTTTTGGAAAAACATTATTGTTTACTTTTAAATTTATCTGTTTATTACCGAGCTTCGATTTGCCTGTTTCGTTATTGACTACCTTCCAAGTTGCTTTAATTTTATTTGTCGATTTTTCAATTTTATTTCTTATATGCAATGATTTTGCCGCGTGACATACTTTTTTGAAAATTTTTGAGTAGTTTTTTGTGTGTAAAATAAACGTTGGGTCATTCAGCATTGACTCCCTAGCAGCGTATAGGTCATATAATTTATTCCTACTTTTGTAAATACTTGGAGTTGCCCAGTCAGCGAACTTGACACTTACACTAGTTTTACATGTTTTAAGTTTAAAAGTATCATTATGTTCTTCATTTATTAAATTTGACAATTTTATAAAAAGATCATTTGGGTCAGTCAAGTATGGTAAAAGGGACACTTTCAGTTCAACATTGTTCTGAAACTTTTTAGTACGGTAGATCCCCACCGAGAACAAACATTTGTGTGATGAACATATATGTTTGTTCTCTGTCTGGGTGTTATATAATATTCTATGTATGTTTTTACAAAAAAAAGTATATATGCATTACGCTAGCTATCTGATTCCCATATTACAAGCTTTGGCTAGTTTGGGGCTAGATAGTGCTGTGTGGAAAGTCCACCAATATTTATTTATTATTAAATGAAACTGAAACAGCTTCACGACTTTGATTTCAAGGAATAGGTTTAAAATATATATTTGCGTGTTCCTCAAACATTCACAGTAGCCAATAAGAAGTTGAGTTCTCAAACAGAAAGTAGATCCGGTCTAGACTCCAAGAGCTCTTAAAAAAAAAGAGGAAGAATAATTTAAAACAAATTGTATGCAATTACGGTACCACTTGCACGTACTGGTGTTTTAGAAAATTGCGCGAAAACAATTGAATAAGCACTTGTTTAATTGCATGTAACTGATGCGACTGTGTTTTCTTACTATTTAAAACGAGTTCAGGGGTTCCGTTATGTCGTTTATAACTGTTATTTTCATTTGGTTTTCTTGTCTGTAAGTATAGACAGATGCACCAACTAGTTACCGTCCGCTTCTATACAATGTAAAAATACTACTCCCGAAAACTTCATGGGGCTAAAGTCCATGAATATGAATAACTTTTTTATAATGAACCAACACTGTGAACGCGAAAAAAAACAGCTGTTTCATTTTTATTACCCTGTATTTTTATAAAGAAGAACTCCACTTACAAGCTTTGGCTTAATTTGGGGCGAGATAGTGCTGTGTGGAATGTCCATCAATATTTATATTTATTTATTTACTCATCCCGAGATGATAGAGAGATACAGGTTCTTAGGGGATAACAATATGTCCAGGACATGAGCCCCGTTTGGGAATTTCAGACCTCAAAAGGTCTGAAATTTCGGACAGGCATTCTTTGAGGGATGTGGCCGCTTACTAATAGTAGGAGGGTAGAAGATGATATTTTTGCTTCTAAAGCGCTGAAAATTAAGGATATCCTAACGAAGCGCTGGTTTGATGAGTCTTGCTAGGCTCCCTGTTTCTTCTAAAAGCAACTTTTATTAATGTTATAATATTGTTATAATTTTATCCCTTGACTCTACTTTTAAATCTATCCACATTCAGACATTCTTCCCTTCGCATGACATGCCATACCACGCTTAAATATATTTTATTATACCCTATTACCAGAATAACAGTGTATAACTACTAGAAGTGGTGAGGCATACGTTGAATCGAGACCCTGTATGCTGCTGCAGCACACAAACACCTACCGATTTCCTTGTTTTTTCCTACTTCCACTTTAAATTGTTTTGTGTTTGTGTGTTTTTTAGGAAATATATGTCTAATGTCTATTGCATCAGTTTTCTTCAATATCTTTGGTTTCTTTGTCACCAGGTATTCCACCTTCGTGATATCCGCTGGGAGCGACCGCGGTTCCTATCGAAGTCATTCCTGGCTTTTGTAACCTTCAACCTCATCAGCTTTTCCTTGCTGGCTGCTGAAGTCCTCACCACGAACGTTCCTGGCACTACTGATAAGCAGAAGGTAAGTTTTGAAATCGGTCTCTCCACGTTTATATCTTTCTCACGATTACCATTAATGATGTTTCTGGTAATAATACTAAGAATTGTTTAAAATGATGCTTAAGCTTGAATTGAACGCTGTTTAAACTTGCCTCGAGTTTCAAACTTTGGTCATAAATCTATCTTAACAATTGTATATAAATAAATAACGTTAATGGCGGTACAAACTATTAACAGAATCTCGCACTACTTGTTCCGGCTCTAATTATTGTGATGATAGTGTAATGATACGAGTAGTTACTAGTACTTATGACTTCAAAGTGAAACCTAGTATCAAGTCTATGTATTTATATATTTTTTTAATCAACTAGCATGCAAGAAGTGGTAATTATCACTTATAAAGCATTGCCTCGTAAGTCATGAACGACAGGAATTTGCCCTACGATGCACTGCCCTGCGTCCATAAACTTGAGGCATACAGATAAGCCTCATGTGCCTGTAATGTCCCCGACTACCACACCCTTCAAATCGAAACACAGCAAACGCTTGGCGGCAGAAAAAGGCATGGTGGTAGTACATCCCCGGACGTGCCCACAAAGAGCTCTACTACTCTTAACTGCTGCGTGTTTATTTCCCTTCCTATTAAAGGATGGAAAGATAAATTAAATGCAATAAACCTATTAATTTTGGTTGCAGAGTTTCTATCAGCATGTCTTCAACGGCATCTATGCGGTGATGATATTGATAGTGGTCGTCTTCTTCCTTATTTACGGCGTCGAGGTGTACTTCAAGGTATGATACTTGGTCCTGTTCAGTATTTGTTTTACGTTATGGTCTTCTAGTACCTATGTAGTAATTTCTGAGTTTTCTCTGTAAACATGTAAAGACAAACGTAAGTATTAGTCTTTTATCTTCTTATAAACTCTCGCGGCACCTTTTAGGAGTACTTTAAATTGGAAGTTTCTAAAATTCCTTTCTTGTGCATCCTTGCTTGAGAAAAGTAGTGTTAAATTTCAAGTGAGTTAAATGTTGCGGTCTATAAAATATACGAGCACGTACCCCTCAGGAACCTTCGTGACACGAGTCTCATTCGCACTTGACCGTTATTTGCGTACTGTCGAAAGACTATGAAGGTCGTCTCGCACTTGATTGTCATACGAACAATAATTAATTATAACAGTTAGTGCCATCAGTAGGCCCATTATGCCTATATATGAGTCTGAAAGACACTATTGTACTAGCATCCGCTTTGTATGTTAGGTGGGCTTAATGCGGCTATTGTTATGTTATGTTCTATAGTGTTATACGCAGTGCTATTCCTACAGCTTCTTTTGAAGTTCTGGTGTCACGAAAGACCAGCGTTATAGTAGCGTATGTTGCTATAGCATTTATGTGTACTGGCGGACAATTGAGGTTATTTACATTCATGTATATTCTTTTATTTTTTTAAATAGTATTTACGTGTGGCTTAAAATAAATATATTGTATTGTATTGAACTAAATTCGGGGTTTACTATCTCAGAGAAACGCTAACAGTCAGATAAAAATATATCCGTTTCTCTTTTTTTTTTATACAACTAGCGGATGGAACAAGCTGATGAATTCAAATTCAATTCAATTCGTTTATTCAATTACAATTCTCTTACAAATCGTGTCTGAATATTAACCTAACATGCAACCAAATAAAAATAAACAATTTAATTAACATAATGTCCACAGTCATACCTATAGTGTACCATAATCGCAATATTAAATGTCAACAATAATTAAATGTCACTTCTGAAAATCTATAAACTCTTCAGTCGAATAGAAACACCCCTCCAACAAGAGCCTATGGCCTACCTGATGTTAAGTGGTAACCTCACAATATCTCTTATCTTCTTCTCTACTTTATTTTCTCTGCTTTAGACTTTTCTTCCATCAATGGTACAACTTTATATAATGCTTGAATAAAACTTTGCGAACTTCACCCCACTAAAGTTTATTAGTCAAGTGGCTTTTATAAAGTCATCCCTTTTGCTGGTGGTAGGGCAAATGTGACATTGTTTGGATGGACCACAGTTCAGTGGCATGAAATCCTACTAATATTATAAACGCGAAAGTTTGTAAGTATGGATGTTTGTTACTCTTTCACGTAAAAACTACTGAATGGATTTTAATGAAACTTTACAATAATATAGCTTATACATCAGAATAACACATAGGCTACAATTTATAAAGATATTGTGTGAATTGTCCAAAATATGACGATGAGTGTCAAGTAAGTAGGAAAAAATCTACCATCTGCGAGCTATTCTGGCGTGCGTTGCCAAAACCGCTAGAGTTACACAGGTACTGTACTACCCACCCTAATATAAGCTACTCGAAATACTAATCCTGCGCAGACGAAGTCGCAGGTACCAGCTAGTATAGAATAGAATAACATGTTTAGAATAACTTTCATAATGTTTTTCTATTTATATTATTGAAAACCATAATACCTTGAGCTACGTAAAGATTCATTTGTAGATTTTGCATTAAATTATCTGCGGTAGGTAAACCGCACATCCAATAATGAATATTAGTTCAACACAATACAGATTTATTATTATGTACTATGTTTGTTTAGTAATATAATCGCTCATTGTTTGTTTTTGCATTTTCATATGCTTACTGTAGTTCAAGTTCTAATTGGACGTATCAATAATTGGAAATATAAATAAAAAAAAAAATCTCCGATTAGCTTGACCTGCGACACCATTAAACCCCGGACTCCATTAAGGTCAAGCGGAGCCATTAAGGACTCCGTTTAACTCGCAAGAATAAACTGCATACTTGTATTTCCACCAACAAATAGTCGAGCGGAAAGGACTGAGCGAGCAGAAAGTGTTGAAATGAACTCGCTCAGCTCTTTTTCCTCTTGCAGTGGAAATCAAAAGATAAAACTCTTTGTTGGTGGAAATGTAAACCTATTTCATTAAAAAGGAGTCCGTTCCGCTAACCATTTCTCGCTCATTACCCTTTCGCGGTGGAGACCGGGCTTAAAACTTGTAACTATGTCAAGCGGCTAGGGTTTTACTTAGATCCCGTACTTTCTTGGAAAGAACATGTTGACACAACTTGCAAAAAAATGTCCTTCCGGTATTTTTGCACTCAAACAACTAAAATCGATTAATTCCGTACTTCATTTAAAAGAAATCTATGCATACGTACATTCAACAATGGCATATGGAATTGTGCTGTGGGGAAATTCATCAGATTTTGAGCTGTGTCACAGATATCAAAGCCCTCCTCCGAAAAAAAACCCTCAGTCGAACTCAAGTTCGACTAACAATTAATAAAATAGTACTAGTACTTTCAAACGGTGAAGTAAAACATTAGGAAACCCGCGTATGACCTAAAAAGTTTTAGACATGTGTCAAGTGCTCGAAAGGAGCCTCTTTGAGGAGACCTTAAAATCCTTTCACCACACTGTTTCGAATGAAGAATAAAATAATAACTCAGTTGCAATTCAAAGAATGCATGCACCCACCGGTGACTAAGTATGACTAGCTCTCGAAAGGAGCCTCTTTGAGGAGACCTTAAAATCCTTTCACCACACTGTTTCGAAAGAAGAATAAAATATTACTAAATAATATCTCAGTTGCAATTCAAAGAATGCACAAGTGATCAAGTATGACTAGCTCTCGAAAGGAACCTCTTTGAGGAGCGTTTAAAATCCTTTCACCACACGGTTTCGGAAGAAAAATAGTACTAAATAATATCTCAGTTGCAATTCAAAGAATGCATGCACCCACCGGTGACTAAGTATGACTAGCTCTACCGCAAAAGGTACAAAACAATAGCCCGTTGTGTGTGAGTTATCGATAAGCATTATTGTTTCAGCTTTCAATCATTTGATAAAGAGTCGCGTATAATTTTTTTTTATACAACTAGCTGATGGAACAAGCAGATGACCCACCTGCTGTTAAGTGGTAACCATCACCCATAACAAAGCATTGCCTCGTAAGTCACGCACAATAGGAACGTGAACTGCCCTGCGTCCATCAACTTGAGGCATACAGATGTTAGGCCTCATGTGTCTGTAATTAGACCGGCAACCACACTCTTCGAACCGAAACACAGCGTTGCTGCTTGGCGGCAGAAAAAGGCGTGGTGGTAGTACTTCCCCGGACGAGCCCTTCACAAAGAGCTCTACTACTCTTAAATTATGTTATGATATCCAATCCTACTTCTTACTAAATATATTGATGCGAAAGTTACGACGTTTGAGTTTAAATATGTGCCAATAGGAGTGTTGGAATAGAGAGAAGCGGACCAATATTAAAAACAGGCCAAGTGCGAGTCGGACGCGCGCGAAGGGTTCCGTAGCATTATCTATAAAAACGGCAAAAAAATCACGTTTGTTGTATGGGATGGGACCCCCCTTAAATATTTATTTTATTCTGTTTTTTAGTTTTTGTTGTTATTAGTGGCAACAGAAATACATCATCTGTGAAAATTCACTCGGTTCATGCGATACAGCCTGTTGACAGACGGATAGACAGACAGACAGACGGACAGCTGAATCTTAGTAATAAGGTCCCGTTTTACCCCTTGGGTACGGAACCCTAAAAACCATGCTAGTTTTATATAAAGTTACAGACATGCATTGTTAACGTACTTTAACTACCTAGTCATATTGTAAATTTATTGTAATTGTAATTTTGACACAAGTTGTCGGCGGCAGTGAAGCTTTGTTTGGGTGCCTATAGTCACGGTAAACACTCGCTGCAAACTCGGTCATAAAATATCTTAACACTAGGGTTGAGAGTACTCGGCGCGGGCGCATGCACGTTATCGATAAAAAGAATGACTCAGCGAGAGCTCTCGCCGGTTGCGCGGTCGGAGACGTCATTATCGGTAGTCGGTAGTCGATGTGGGGTCGGCAGAACAGGTTTTTTCTCTCCACTCATCATACGTCTGGTAGAAATAGCTGTGCGTGATAAGACCACCGATTGCCGGACTAAGTTTAATTTGTCTAATGCTTAGTGCATATTTTTACATATTTAGTCCTCAATAAAGAATTATTATTAATTATGTGTTCGGGTCGGGTCCAAGAATTCTAACAAAGAACAATGTTTGAGTTATGAGGGTACCTAAATTGCGCGGAAATACCTCGTATTATCTTTTAATTGTAGCGACCCATCCCGTGCGTTCTTTGTAAACAAGAAAAGGCCAAAATGTTTATGACAAGTATTTTTATCAAATCCTTTCAAGCATGTATTTTTATATATTTCGATTTTGTCTTTATTGTCTTTCGCGCTTGTACAATAACCAACATTAGTACTATTCTTACGTTCTCTGAGGATTTTAGCCGAAATTCGAATAAATGTAGCGTTCGCAGCAGTTGTGCTGAAAAAGTAATGTTGTTTTATTTATTTTTATACTACTTAGCTGATGGAACAAGCAGATGGTCTACCTGCTGTTAAGTGGTAACCATCACCTATAACAAAGCATTGCCTCGTCAGTCACGCACTATAGGAACGTGTCCTACGCTGCACTGCCCTGCGTCCATCAACTTGAGGCATACAGATGTTAAGCCTCATGTGCCTGTAATTACACCGGCACCCACACTCTTCAAACCGAAACACAGCAACGCTGCTTGGCGGCAGAAAAAGGCTTGGTGGTAGGACTTCCCCGGACGAGCCCTTCACAAAGAGCTCTACTACTCTTAAAAAACTGGTTCAAATACTCCCGAAATTTCACAACAACAACAAACACTGCTTGGCGGCAGAAATGGGCGTGGTTATAGTACTTCCCCGGAGGGTCCCTTCACAATGAGCTCTACTACCATTATGCAAAGAGAGTCTTCTTGACTGACCTCGTCGTAAAAAGTAGACAAACTGATATGGCACATAGCCTGTCTGACAGACGGCCCGCCTGATGACCTGATGGCCTTATGTGACAGCCTTCTCAGCTCAGTCGATAGTAGCTCTGCCTTCTGCGCCGTTGGCCGTGGATTCGATCTACACCGAGAACAAACATTTGTGTGATGAACTTAGATGTTTGTTCTCTGTCTGGGTGTTATTATCTCTAATACTATAATAATCAAAGTACTGACTGACTGTCCGCTCAGCCTTAACCGGCTGGTCCTAGAGACTTGAAATTTGAGGAGTACATAGGTCTTATGGCGTAGAGGTGTACTAAGAAGCGATTCTCGGAAATTCAACCCCAAGGGGGTAAAATGGGTTGAAAACAAAGTAAATATCAGCTATCGAGTTCTGCTAATACAAGCTTTGGCTTAGTTTGGGGCTAGATAGTGCTGTGTGGAATGTCCACCAATATTCATTTATTCATTATTTATGATGGAGTAGTCAGTATCACGTCTCTGGTTTCCAGGTCCGCGGCGAGTTTGTGAAGGAAACCAAGGTCTGCACTATCCTGTCCCCCCGCCCGGGACCATCCACTGCTGACGACGATGACGTGTCAGACACGCTGGTCACTAAACAGGTGAGCTCAATAAATGAGAGTATAATATTCTGACTTTAAGGTGAAAACAAGAGCTAATGTGACTCTCGCTCGGACGTTTCGACATGTTGAAAGATATAAAATCACTAAACTCATATTCGAAAAATTGCAATCACATTGCACACAGTTTAGTAAAAAATTCATTTTGATCGATACATGTTTTCCTACTGAAAAGTTGCTTTACTAGTTTTCGTACATAAGCAAGTGATTTTATATCTTTCAACATGTCGAAACGTGCGAGCGAGAAGTTGTTTGATAGTTGCCGGCCCCTTAAACAACTCTTAATAAGCGCCCCAATCCGGGCGAGAATAAAAACATTCGTTCTCAGCAAGCCGGATAGAGACGCTTATCGCGTTTTCATACAAAACCGCTGGAAAACGAAATAGCAAATTTTGAAAATTCAAGTTGTCAAAAGTCAGAAGAGACACTCAGCTGGTTATTTGCTTAAAACGGTTAAGAGGCTGGAAACCGTCAAATATGTAGCATAAGTACGAAAAATTGTCAAACAAACTTTTTGGTAGGATGGGAGGATGAGGAACTTTTTTTCTTTTCTTCTTCTTTTATTTCTTCTCTCCATTTAAATCTCCTGTCCTTCATTCGACAGACAATCTTGCCAGTGTCATGTATTGAATACTTTTTTGTCAAGTCAGTCCAGTCAAGTCGGCCGTCATTTGTTTTGAAGAAAACATATTCGGTCAAATCAGGTAATCAAATCACACTGTGCTAAGAACTCAAGTAATGTTGGTTGAAATACCACCAAAATTACACAACGCGACTATTACAAAAACAATTAAAATGATAAAGCTATGTTGCTTCCCAAAATGTCGGAAAACGAATCTTGGATTAACGTGTTATTTTTGCAAAATTTTGTCATTGACATTGCACTGGTTTATTGCGACTTTTTATAAATAATTTCACAGATTAAAGAGTTTCTATCTGATCTTGTATTCTCAACAGGGAGTACTAACGGATCTGTCAGATGGCAACGGGAACATAGACCCTCGCTCGGTGGACATATCGCAGCTGCACCAATCCCGCGTGGGGCTGGTCAGCCAGGCGCTGATGCTAATCCTCATCGCTGGCTTCCTAGCCTCGGAGACGCTCAGCGAGCTGTGGAAGACCAAGTGAGTAGTGCTGCCATCTATAAATCTTCCATTCTTATCAGGGAGTTCTAACGGATCCGTCGGATGGTAAGGGGAACATAGGGAACACATTTTTATAGTAGAGCTCTTTGTGAAGGACAGGCAGCGTTGCTGTGTTTCGGTTTGAGGAGTGTGGATGCTGGAATTACAGGCACATGAGGCTTAACATCTGTATGCCTCAAGTTGATGGACGCAGGGCAGCGCATCGTAGGGCACGTTTCTATCGTGCGTGACTTACGAGGCAATGTTTTGTTATAGGTGATGGTTACGTCTTAACATCAGATGGGCCATCTGCTTGTTCAATCAGCTAGTATAAAAAAAAACCCCTCGCTCCGTGGGCATATAGCAGACAAAGACATCTACTACTCTTCCGTATTCTTCCGTCCCAAATTTAATATTTTCACCTCATGTTTTCCTACAATATACAGTTATATCATATTTTCTTTGGACTGCCTCTTTTTATAAAACCATTTTTCTACATCCATACAACACTCTTCTCGACTTTCTTCCCTACTCATAACATGCTCATAGAACCTTATATTCCTCAGCTTGTCTGTCGCTCAATAATTTCTTATTTTATCCATCCTTGTCACTCTACACATCTATCTCAACATTCGCATTTCTGCTGTGTGCACTCTTTTCTCAGAAGTATCGTTTTCATGTGTGCAATTGATACGACGCACAGTGTGAGCAGGTAGCGCAGGTACCTGTTTTTGAGCTGACCAGTAAAATTAAAAAAATATGTACCTAGGTATGTAACATCGCGATCTTTTAATAAGTCAATGCATAATTTATGGAGGTTTCGTTATAAAACTGTTGCTGTGAGAAATTGATTTGTGACGCATATACTTACTGTAAATGATAATATCGCAAAAAATACGTATTATTAATAAATTCTAATCTTTTCAACGGGACCGATCGGGAACAAGATCTTAGCTTTTTTAAAGGTTAGGTAATAATGTCTTACATATAAATGGAACAAAATATTCATTTGTGTTACATTTACCCCACATAGTAATACGCATTTTTAATTAATTCATATCTTCTAGAGGGGACGGTCCCGGACCAAGGTCTAAGGTCATATGGCTTCCTTATAAGTTGGTTTATAATACCTATAAGTTTCATCCCTAGCGGTAACGAAAGCTGTTATGAGGAAAACAAAACCCATTTTCATACATTTAACACTTATAAACCCATACAATATTTTCATGTTTCCAACCAAACTGCATACTCAAAACATCATAATATATAACTTTTTTTTCAAAATTCCTACGAAAGGGACATTGAATTTTTCGACCACTGTGCGACGTAGCAATACAATCGATACGTGTGCTTACCAAATAAATGATTATTGGTTATTGTCTACTGAGCAGAGTGCGCTCGAGCAACAGCATCCTAAATGAAATTGCAAACAATTATTATGCGTGTCCTCTGCTGTGGAAAGAGGACGAAATCTGTTTAAGTTATTAAGTACTAACCCCTATACTTAACTTTTTACCAACACTGTGGACTCTGATTCTTAAGACTCGTGGTCTTAAATACAAAACTTTTGATTTGATGTGATTATTGTTTTGTGTCAGGGTGCCAGTAGTGTCTCGCAACTGGCACGACCTGGTGTTCCGTTTGGCGGAGATCGGCGTCGCGCTATGGTTCCCGTGCGTGCTGTGGAACTCGATGGCGCCGGAGCAGCTGTGGCTGCTCAACCCGCGCCGGCTGCTGGCCAAGCAGCTCGACGACGGCAAGCTGGCGGACCTGCTGGCGCATCGCCGGCTCACCAAGGTACGTCCGATCCTCCAAGACCCGTCTACGGTACGTCACATTGGAATAGCAGGATTTCCCGCCTATGGTACATCACTTTAGAACAACATTAGACTGACCCGTCTATGGTACGTCACTTTGGAATAACAGGCTGACCCGCCAATGGTACATCACATTGGAACAACATCAGACTGACCCGTCTATGGCGTCGGGTCAGCCTGACGCTATTCAGTTATTCCAATGTGACGTATCGCGTTGGAATAACAGGCTGACCCGCCTTTGGTACATCACATTGAAATAACATCAGATTGCGTTCATCTATCTATGGTACGTCACATTGGAATAACATCAGATTGCGTTCATCTGTCTATGGTACGTCATATTGGAATCATATCAGACTGCGTGCATCTGTCTATGGTACATCACATTGGAACAACATTAGACTGACCCGTCTATGGTACACCACATTGGAATAACATCAGATTGCGTTCATCTGTCTACGGTACGTCATATTGGAATTATATTTAAGAGTAGTAGAGCTCTTTGTGAAGAGCTCGTCCGGGGAAGTACTACCACCACACCTTTTTCTACCGCCAAGCAGCAATGCTGTGTTTCGGTTTGAAGAGTGTGGTTGCCGGTGTAATTACAGGCACATGAGGCTTAACATCTGTATGCCTCAAGCTGATGGACGCAGGGCAGTGCATCGTAGGGCACGTTCCTATCGTGCGTGACTTACGAGGCAATGCTTTGTTATAGGTGATGGTTACCACTTAACATCAGGTGGGCCATCTGCTTGTTCCATCAGCTGGTTGTATAAAAAAAAAAAACATCAGACTGCGTACATCTGTCTATGGTACGTCACATTTGAAAGACACTAGGCTACATTCACCCGTCTATGTTACGTCACATTGGAATGAAAGGAAGCTCTGCTTAGTCGTCTATGTTCCGTTACTTGGCGCCAGAGCAGCTGGCTGGCGCCTGCTTGCAAGACAACTAGACGATGGAAAATTGGATGATTGGAGCAGATGTATTGCGCGTCACCGGCTCACTAAGGTACGTCCAATAAATCCAATAAAATAATGAGCAGTGCACGGTTATTAATACGGTCACATTAGAACATTAGACTGTCCAGTCTATGGTAAGTCACATTGGAATAAAATTAGGCGCGCCCAAACGTCTGGTTCATCACAATGGAATAACTAAGACTTTCGCGCGTCCATGGTACGTTACATTGTACAAAGATGAGACTATGCCTAGCTGCCCATAGTACGAGACATTGGAATGAATAATGCTACTATTGTGATAATATTGTAATCCCATATTGTGCGTCCTCATAATTCTCACGTTGTTAAGTCAGTTGGCTGAATGCGCAGTACAACGAAGTCAATGTACAGTACATTGGTAGTTGTTTTTGTCAAAAAAAGTTGGTTTTGGTTGGTCTGTGTCATTTAAGCTTGTGTGGATTTTGGTACTTGCTTCAGTTCGTCTAGTGTTTGTCTTCAAGCTTATTGATGCTTATATCTATACATATACACTACTAAAAATGGTTTTGTTAAAATTCTTCGTGGGAATTCCAAAACGTTACCGGGTTTTTATCTTAAACTGTACAACATATATTTTGCGATACCCGTAAAGGTTAAATAAGTCTTAAGTCCAGTGTCTTTTGTTTATGATAGTGGAAATTCACATCGCTATTAGGTGTTTGCGTTTTATTTGCTCGTGTATTTGTAGTCGTCATTTTCGTGAGAAATTGTAAGCTCTATAATATCTACCTCTTGGTTTCTTATAGGTTATATACTTACAAGAAATTATCTTTAAGAAAAAAACATGTTTTTCTTGGACGTCCGGAACGGACGAACTGTTAAAACTGTGCCAAACCATAGCTATAAGATCTTTTTTGTACTACAGTTATACAATAAATAATTTCTGATTTCTGAAATAGGCAAATATAGGCGAATAGGGTATACAAATCGTCGTATTTGGGAAATATGACGAATACGCGAACACGAAATAGCGATGTGAATGCCACCATAATAAGAACTGCATATATTATATTATATGGTGGCATTATATTATATTTTGTTGTACGAGTATCTTGGGGTTATGGTGTTAGTTTATATATAGATTATAATAGTATTTTACGGACCATGCTTCGTCAATGTATCATCCTGCAAGCTTCCACCCATAGTACCTATAATTATACATATATTTCAACTTGCAAAAACTTAAGTTTTCTTTTCTTCGCATATTATTAATTATTTAATCATATTGAGAATAACTATGTTAATAAATGGAATGGGTTTATTTCACTTCTTGCTGGAACTTGATTTCAAATAAAAACATGACAACTTTTAAATGTTACCTATCTATAACTACATATTTATAGCGTCCCCTAAATAAGGTCATAAGTAAATTGCCCGAAGTTGTATACATAATCTACAACATATGCTTTTTTACTTTTACTTGTTTATTTATAAAACCTTTCTCTAATCTATATCAAAAGATAACCTCGCCCAATAACCTTAAACTTATCCCAATAACCTTAAACTTATCCCAATAACCTAAAACTTCTCCCAATAACCTTGCTATCTACACTAACCCCCCCTAACTAACAAACTAATCTATCCCCAGTACACCGACCTCGCATGGTACAGAACAGCATGGTACATTGTCGAAATGGTCCGTAACTTGCAATGGATGGTCTACCGCGTGATTATAACTACTCTTGTTCGCCCTAAGGCTGTGAAAGATGGACCGACCAAATCATTGCCGTCGAAGACGTGTCTGGTGAGTTTTGTGTTCTTTTTGGGAATATCTTCCAACCATCTTATATAGGCTCCTCTCCATCCAAAAGTTGTCTGGAAGAGATCGATAAGACCGCCCATTGTACATATCTATAGTTGTTATTATTTGTTTCCTATTTTGTTCGTTTGTAAGGTGTACAATAAAGCATTTACATTCATCGTCTTTGACTTGAGCCGAATTTTAATATTGTAGTGTTTTCAATCAAATAAAAAACACATACTCAAATCATCAACCAAGATTTCATCAATATTATAAAAACATTTTAACAATAGAAATGCCCTTATTTTGGCGCTAAACTCTTTAAAATGTAAACTCCACAGTCAACCTATTAAAAATAAATTAAAATGAAATAACATTTTTCAAAAACAAGATTTTTCTTAAATGACGCTGCTAACCATGCATTGTCATCCAAACTAAACGTGGATACAAAATTTCAGCTCAATCGATTGAAGATATCTGCTTCAAAATTGATTTGCAAGATTCCACCCGAACAAACACATATTACATATACATGTACATTGGAAGTTAAATATTTTGTATTTGTATTTATTTCAAACATTACATCTATTATTACAGGTTAGACCTAATACAATAGAGTAGTAATTAACAAAATTATTTTAGCATGTACAAAATGTCATAGAGCAAAAATTCAATCAAATTATTTACAAATAAATGTCATACGAAAAAAATAAAATAAAAAATAGAAGCTTGTAAGTAAAAAAAATCTAAAAAAAAGCTTGTAAGTAAAAAGTAACGGTTGTTGTTGCAGAATGTGGAGACGGACTCGCTGGTGGGCAGCTTGGGCTCGGGCCGCGACTGCTGGATCTGCTACGACGGCGCGCGCGGCGAGCCGCTCATCACGCCGTGCCGCTGCACGGGCGACGTGGCCGCCGTGCACCACACCTGCCTCAGTCGGTGGCTGGTCGAAGTGAGTCACTTTTCACATCTACATAGTCTCTCTCTTTTCGTGTCACAAGTTTCTTTCGAAACAGTGTGGTGAAAGGACTTTAAGTGCGCCTCAAGAGGCTCCTTTCGAGCACTCGACACATGTTATAGAACTTTTTTGGTTCTACGACATGCCGGTTTCCTCACGATGTTTTCCTTCACCGTTTGAGAGTACTGGCATTGTGCACATAAATTTTAAAACAGAAAAACTCATTGGTGCACGACCGGTTTCGAACCCACGACCTTAGGATCGGAAGGCGGGGCCGCTACCACTAGACCACCAGTGCTTTCATAGTATAAAACAAAGTCGCTTTCTCTGTCCCTATATCCTTATGTATGCTTAAATCTTTAAAACTACGCAACGGATTTTGATCCGTTTTTTTTTATAGGTAGAGTGATTCAAGAGGAAGGTTTATATGTATAAAACATGCATAATATAGTAGAGAAACGCTGATCATTTAAGAGGTTTCTAATGTGATGCCGTAAATAACATATTTTTTGCGCTTACATTACAAACGCTGGCTGAACCCTACGAGATAGATCAAAATAATGTAATACAGTATTGTACACCTTAAAAAGGTCTACAAAAAAGTCCGCGATGGTATATGTCTATCTTTTAGGGATACCTCACAATAACCGTGCGAAGCCGGGGCGGGTTACTGGTTAATTAATATTATAAAGAGGAAAGACTTGTATTTTTGTATGTAATGAATAGGCTCAATGGTCCGATTTCAAAAATCTTTCACCATTAGAATGCTACATCCCTGAGTAACGTAGGCTATATTTATTACTAGAAAAAATTAGGGATCCTTTCTAAAACTAATGTAACCCAAGGTGTATAAAAATTGGCCATCAAATGTATTTCATCGAATGCGCTGTTCTTCGGTTCGAAGAGTGTAGTTGCCGTTCAGATCAATAAATTCCTAAATATTGCGGTACCGAAAACCTATGGGTTGAAAAGGTATATAGCATTAAGCGGTAGCACTGTAGCCGTAAAACCGTAATTAATTAATGTTTCGCCTCGTCCCCCCTTCCGCCTCCTCACGTGTTTTTTTTTTATAGAACTAGCTGATAGGACAAGTAGACTACTACTATATATCATATTGTATAATGGTTTTCTTTGTATTGCAGAGTGTCGGCTCTCCAGACGGTCTGAAGTGTAAGGTCTGCAATACGCCCTACATCGTTCAGGAGACAAATAGGTGAGTGTTTTTTTGTATATGAAATGGAAAAGCGTAAGTCCACGTATAATATTTTCAAATAAGGGGCCGTCCATTAATCAAGTGATGTTTTTTTAGCATTTTTTAACCCCCCCTTGGTGATAAGTTGTGAGGTTTAAGACTAAAATAAATCACGTGTATTTTTAGTAGGTACCTACAAAGAATCCTAAAAGTATAATCTAATTTAATTCTGAAATTAAAGACCACGACAAAAATGTCCAGACAGAATGAAGCTTTTCGGTTGAGAAATTGCGCGTTTGACAAAAAAATAAATACACGTGATATCTTACCCCCCTTGTGAAATTCCGTGATTTTTGCTTAACTCCCTCCCCCCTTTCAAACCTCACGTGATTAATGGACGGTCCCTACTAACCACATTTTACAGTAGTTGGTTGCAAGCACATTGCCGCTGCTAGAATACAAACAGATTTCCTAACAATTTTCCTTCACCGATTGAGTACTGGCATTGCGTACTTAACATTTTCAAAGAGAAAAATATATCGGTGCACGACCGGAATCGAAGCCATAACCTTTTTACTACTTGTTGTTGAATCATTTTTAAGGTAGACTAAAATTTTTGTTACCAATAAAACTAATTGAAAAAAAATCGAAATTTAACAAGTTTCCACAAATTGGAACAAAATTTTGAGCTTAAAATCTGGACGACTGGCAACGCTGGTAAGGATAGACCTTCAGGCTCTCATTCATATTGGTCCTTATAAAGCTTAGCAGACCAATAAGTCTGTTGCTGTCTCCTTTCGTTGGCATAAAAGTGACAGTGACAGCTGTAAAATAGCAGGGAATATGAATAAGGGCCTTAGTTTTTTTATATAGTCCCAAAAGTTATTATCCGAGTGGGATTTGAACCAAGACCTTCCCCTTGATACGGGGCCGCGCTAACCAACTGTGCCATCGGATTCTAATCACACTCGACAAATAACTTGTGTAATGATTTCTCGAATTTTATAATTCATTTTGTAAATATTAAGCTTGTTTTTTTAGATTAAAATTGAAGTAGTATAATTAATTTTATATCTTCCTGTCTTTTAGTCAGTCAATTGACCGCCAAGTCGTAGCTTTGGTCGGTAAGGTTGGTAGGATTGTTAACGTTGGTAGGTTGCCGAACTGTAAAAAGGGGGAAAGGAGAAGATTGAAAAAATATGGCATTCTGGAAAGAGACTTGGTGGAGTAAACTTGACTGGCTAACATACTGTCATTTGTAACAAGTGCGAAGAATAAAAGTGAAATTGTTTTACCTGTGTTCTACGAATAAAGAAGAGGTGTTAAAGTGTTCATCTGCTTCAGTCTATTTCATCTCAGAAGTTGGATTGAACCAAGGTATGTAAGATGTTACCTATTCTGCCCACATGATATTATTTTATTGCCGCTTGGAAGATTGGTACAATATTTTATTGCATTTAAGTATAATGGAGATACAGATTTCACTAGCATGTATCGGTCGGGATTGACCCGAGACTATCCGAGCGTGCTAGTTTTGTTCAGTTGAAAGCATAGGTACTTAGCGGCTTTATTTCTACTGAATCTTTGTTGGCGTGGTCCAGTCGGGATTGCCCCGAGACTATCTGGCCATGCTAGCACTATTCGGTTTATGGAGCTGTTGGTACTTGTGCCTACCCATTAAACATAAAATTTACAAAGTCTGGATAGATTTTCTAGAAAAAGCTGATAGAAATCGACAAAGAATACCAATCTACTAAACGTGCAAGTGACTGTGTGTGATCATGAGTTGCTTTTCTGTACCATATCTATGAAAATATTTTTGGTTAATACCGTCACAAAAGTTGCTAAAATTATATTTTTTAACAATGTGGAGTCTAACGAATACTAGGAATAAAATTCATGCTGTTTCACTCGAAGTATTAAGTTTGAAACTTATTGATGTCTTTCATCAAATTTTTACCGCAGTTACTTGATAAAATTATTACTGGTGAAACTTTTTGCCACCATGGCATGTTGCTAATTGAAAGAATATTTTACGATAAAAAGTCTACCTACATAAAAAAAAATATATTTAAATATAGTGATGTAGAGAACCAAGTGAGTTTTGGAGGTTATATAAGCCATAACAATAAGTAGGGTATGCTGTGATGAACCAAGTGAGTTCAGGGGGCTATGTATGCCATAACAATAAGTAGGGTATGCTGTGATGAACCAAGTGAGTTCAGGGGGCTATGTATGCCATAACATTTTTTTTTATATAAGCAAGGTATGCTGTGATGGACCAAGTGAGTTCAGGGGGCTATGTATGCCATAAAATTTATTTAGATAATGCTAACAATTTTGCTACGTATACAATGCACTGATATTTGCCAAATAATTACCTACTTGGTAACTGTAGCTGTGATTAAAATTTATTTCATCCACATTATGATATTTTTATTTCGAGTCAAAGGTTATTAAATTCGACTTATTGCCCCGAGACTATCTGGCCGTACCAGCACTATTCGTTTTTTTTTAAATTGTCAGGGCCTATACTATTACCCATGAACATTCAAGTTGAATACATATCGAGCAAATTTTTCTAGAATAAAGTAGGTGAAATCTTACAAATTTTAATATTATCCGATAATTTTAACATTAATTTTTATTTTATTTTTTTATCTTATTTTATATTCGCATTTTGAATTGTTCCTCACACGAACTGGTCTGTACTGAACAGAGACTATCCGGTAGTGTTAGCACCTTTCAATTCGTGGATTACCTACCTATCATTTATATATTTTTATTCCATTTCACATTACTGCTATCAATATTCCAATAGCAATAAAAATTGTCTTACCTATATCAAGCAGAAATTAACTATACTATTGTTGTCACCTGATAAACTGTCGTAAAATTATAAATATCGATGATCAAGCCTACCCTCTGATGCGAGACTCTGAAGCAAAGTGTACTAAATTAAATAACTAGAGGTATAAAGTAAAAATTTATAGATATATTTATAGGTAGGTAGTAGGCTATGTATGCAGGTATAGGCTATGTATGCCAGAGTTTAGCCATGTGCGCTATTAGCAGGCTATGTATGCCAGAGCTTAGCCAGGTGCGCTATTAGTGAATTTCTTAGTGAAAAATGGGGTATGTATACCTGTAAGTTCAAAACTAACAAAATAATTAGTACAATTGTGCAAAAATATATATATATATAAGCATTTAAGCACTGGACCTGTAAGTGGCTAAGTACGTCGCAAAATTACATGAACAGCTGTTATGCTAAGCCAAGTAAACCATATGAAAAATTAAAAAATAAATAAAACATGAATATAAATAAAAAAAAAAAAAGTTAGTATTTTTTTCTCTTTCTATGAACTCCGACGGTGCGATGACTCCCGAGGAGGATCCTCCTGTTACACACACTCATTCTAAACGAAAGCGAAAGTCTTCGAAGACATCTGCAGGAGATTTGGCGTCAACTTCAAACAACAGTTTAGCGCTTGGACGAAGTATCATACTGGACGGAGCCTTTCGGTTTTTGGCGTGTCCGTTTTTTGTTAGTGTGCAGTTGTCGATATTGTATTCGTGTGAGTTACTAGAGAAGGGACTACATTGACTAACCTATCGATAGAATAAGAGATGGATGAAAAAGGCGTTTTAATTGGAAATCAACTTTTTAATTTTAACTGGTTGCTGACTTTTATTGCGACAACCCAAAACCAATATAGATACTGGAACACTATTATCGTCAATATTATTTCCCATGTTGACCTGGCCGTGATAGCGATGTCCATCCCACTCGATATTTTCTTAGGGCCATTTCGTCCATGCATAGGAAAATTTTGTGGACCCCTAGTTTTTACGCCTAACATCTTTTATCCACACCCATGTTCATTCTGGGCATTTCGGGAACCTAAAAAAAAATAATAATGTAAAATTTAACGAAATTTGAGCCGGCGCGAGACGCCTAGAAGGTGTGAAATATAAAGCTAAATTAATCTGTGTATGTACATCACTAGAACAGATGACTAAAACAATAAATTTTATTTTACAATAATTAATGGGTTTACATCGTTTTCATATTGGAAAATATGACTAGTACTAATAAAATGTAATTACAGTCTGTAAATTGAAAAAGAATATTACGTATCAAATGACAATTCCGGATCTTTAACCTCCTTTTGTTTTGTTTCCTTTTGTTTTTCTTGATGCACAAGACACAGCTGCACGGGATATACTTTCGCCTTTTCAAATATATTTTGCTTAAATAATAATGATTCTTTTGATTTTTCACTATTTATTTCGCTTCACCGCATATTTCAACCAACTCCAACTAGAACATCAAAGCATTGCATCAACTGACGGACACTATTTACACAGACAGTGAGTGAGTTGGAGTGAGTGAACTAACATCTTCTTTTCTTTTACTTGTAGCTAGGCTGCGTGGGAGGAACAAAGATAGATGATCACTGTTTGATACGAAGTTTTAAAAGGTTGTGGATCTTATCGCACTCTCCATTATGATATTACCTCCATGGTTTAGCGACTTTTTTTTAAATGTCGCGCAAAAGGTCACTCTTACTTTAAATGCCCTAAGCCGTTAGTAAAATGCCAAAAGTGTCCAAAGGGTTGATCACGACAATGAAAACTGTAAACTTCTACCAATGATACCGCGTTTCGCGTACGGACGTTGAAGAACGGAAAACTTTGACTATTTCCACGACTGGTGATACTAACAGTATTTTTTTCAAATAAATCGAAGTTCGTGAAGATGATGCTCAAGACCTAAACTTCTTAAAAAGATACACACAATTGCCTATCATCAAAGGTTTCGGTAATTCTGTAGTTACACCTGTCTATAGGAGCTTTGTGAACATTGAAATCGATGATGTTGAGGCGACGATCGAAGATCTTGTAGTTACTGATGAGTTTGTGACAACAGCATTGCTTATAGGGCAAAACTTTATAGAGTTTTCTTCTGTGTCTGTGTTCAAAGACAATTGCAAACTATTCTTCTACAAAAGTCCTGCTCTTAACGCAAACTTGACTACATTAAATTCTACCCAAGTTTCTTTGTCAGGGTTAGTTGAAGTTATAGCGTAGGGATCTAACTTTTCAGGGGATGTGTATGCGGAAAGTTACAGTAGTATTGAACCGGGTAAAGAAAATCAATCGATCAAAATTGCACCAAGGTACTTATCACGTAGTTAATGGAAAATGTCATCTTACAATACAATACAATACAAAACAGAATCATTTATTTATGCCACACGTAAATGCAGTTTATAAAAAAAAAATACAAGAAAAGACAATACAAGTAAGTAGGCAAGTGATATAAATTGGCAGTCACTCGGCATTAATGCTATAGCAGCATACGCTATTATAACGCTGGTCTTCCGACACCCATGTCATCGTTACAGTTACAGTAAATAATAATAATATTCTAATTTATTTCTAATAAAAAAAACCGAGAACCAATTTTAACAATAAAGACAATAAATAGTACTTAGCTCTTATAAAAATTTATAGGCTTCTTTAAATCACGGAAGTATATAATATAATGATCGATATAAAATTTTTGAACTTACTGGATTTAGTACTCTTAAAAGTAAATACGATAGCGAAGTTGCTTTTGATCGGATTCGACCTTGGATCAATGTTAACCTTTCTCATAACAACGATGCTAATATCTAACAAAAGTAATACTTCATCCGAAAGCGAGGATAATGATGACGAAAATATGCCTACAAAAAGTCGGCAACAAAATAATACAGTCAGATCTGATACTAATTATATGCCAAATGTAATGATTAATAATTTAAAGTAATATTGTTAGTATAATAATGTAGCGAAACTTTGGGAGTTATTGTTTTTTTTGTTATTCACATGTTGTTTTTATAATTACTGAAAATGTAATTGTGTTAAAATCGTAAATTCAATTTATTTGAGTATTTTCTATAATTATTTAATAAAATAAATTTTAATAAGAAATTGAAGTTGATAAGGACTGAAATAATAAAATGAATTTGTATGTAAGCTATTACAATAAAAGAAAAAGATTTTTTTTGTTCTTCTTTAAAATTAAAATAATATAAATATTCTTAATTGATTACGTACGATGATTATTACATATGATTAGTACGTTCAGTTTATTTATTTGATCATGCGTCAGGAGATCGCATGATGGCGGATGGCCGAATGTAATGATTTCTCGAATTTTATAATTCATTTTGTAAATATTAAGCTTGTTTTTTTAGATTAAAATTGAAGTAGTATAATTAATTTTATATCTTCCTGTCTTTTAGTCAGTCAATTGACCGCCAAGTCGTAGCTTTGGTCGGTAAGGTTGGTAGGATTGTTAACGTTGGTAGGTTGCCGAACTGTAAAAAGGGGGAAAGGAGAAGATTGAAAAAATATGGCATTCTGGAAAGAGACTTGGTGGAGTAAACTTGACTGGCTAACATACTGTCATTTGTAACAAGTGCGAAGAATAAAAGTGAAATTGTTTTACCTGTGTTCTACGAATAAAGAAGAGGTGTTAAAGTGTTCATCTGCTTCAGTCTATTTCACTTGGTTAACTTGGAATAACTTGGTTAACTTGGTTAACTTGGAATAACTTGGTTAACTTGGAATAACTTGGTTAGCGCGGTCCCGTATCAAATCCCACTCGGATAATAACTTTTGGGACTATATAAAAATCTTTGTGATTTCCTTAAGTTTAGGTAAACACTATAAAAACTTATAAAAACAAATAAAAAGGGGTCTTAGTGTTGTGTGGAAAGTCCATTGATTAATGTTATTGTACAATTTCAGAGTGGAATGGGAGCGCGGCTTCAACTGCTCGCACTGGGTGCGCACCGCGCTGGGCGTGGCGTGCATGATCGGCGCGGGCTCGGCGGCGTGGGTTGCCGCGCAGCTGTTCCCCTCGCCCGTCGTGCGCGTGCTGTGCGCCGGCGCAGCGCTGCTCGTCTGCTACGTCGCTATCAAGTGAGGATACTGTTACTTGAGCTGTTACTGGTGATTGAGCTGTTGCTTGAACTGTTACTGGTGCTTGAGCTGTTACTTGAGCTGTTACTGGTGATTGAGCTGTTACTACTTGAACTATAACTGTTACTGTTTCAAATAATAACAAAATAATACAATTTTTCGGTAAAGTAGCAAACAACCAACATTCAGCAACACAAAGGTTTAGATAAAATATAAATTTGTCTCTATTTTACTTAAAAAAAAACAATAAACCCTCGTGTCGAACCCTCGAGGTCTTGGCTCGCTTCGCTCGTTCGATTCTTCTGCTTGTCATGTTACTAGTTCCTTTCAAAACATTGTGATGAAAGGATTTTAAGTGCGCCTCTAAGAGGCTCCTTTCGAACACTTCGTTCGATCATTCATATTATTGAACATTATCTCCTTCACAGGTTCCTCGGCAACAACACAGCGGAAGCGTACCAGAAAGCGAAGATCACGTCCCTCCGCATCCTTACGGAGCCGATGACCGAGACAACCCTCGACCAGAGCCAGCTATCCACCATCAGCAAAACGGTCACTGTCGAAATAGCGTCCAAGGCCGTCCTGGACCACGCTTTGAAAGGAGACGGCAATAAGTAACTGTGACGGTCAAGTTGTGAAAGAACTAGTGTGGTGAAAATACAATGCGCGAAAATTATTAAAAAATAATTCAAAAGTATTGAAAGAAAGACAGAAAAAGTCAAAGTTGTACCAGTCAAGAAAGATCAATCGGTTAAATAAAAGTTGATCTTGGGATTTCACTTTGGCGAAAAGAAATTATGAATGATAATCAAATCAAGGTTGATCTTTAGATTTCATTTGGTACAAATGGGCTAGAAAAAAGAAGAGTAAAGAATACGTTTGAAAACATGTCAAATGAAAGAAATAACTAGTTGTTTGAAATGTAGTTAGAATTTTGAGGCCGGTTTGTTGGTGTCAAATAACCGGTGCATATTGTCCATTTTGTTTGGTAGTGCTTTCAAACGGTGGAGGAAAACATCGAAAACCGCGGCTTAGTCAGCACGTATTCACCATGTCTTCCTTGTAGATTAAGCCCAATAAGCTGGTATACCATTAGACCAAATAACTTTTGACCAAATAAATTAACTGCAAAAAAAATCGACTTCAAATATACTGAAAACATGCAAAAAAGTTAAACACGCTATTTTATTTACTTGGATGACATAACTTTTTCGTGTTATTTTTGTTTAAAAAGCCAAACTACTGAACCGATTTTGATGATTTAAAACTCTAAATAAAAATCAAATCGGTTCATATATGACGAAGTTATGAGGTAACAAACATACATTCAAATTGAGAACCTCCTCCATTTTTTGAAGTCAGTAAAAAAAAATAGAGCGATGAATGAGAAGATGCCCCTGATGCTGCAATCATATAAAATAGATGCAAAATTGTATGTATTGTCAAAAAATGGGTTATTTGTATCAGAAACCGGGTTATTTGTATCAAAAACTGGGTTATTTGTATCAAAGACCGGTTCATTGCGTCAATTATCGATAATATTCATCAATCAACTAGATATTTCGGTCGAACGGCGGTTAGTGTGAATGGCATAAAAAATAAGTCTCGCCAAATACTGGTTGTGTCCTGAAAATATATTGTATTTTGTGAAGAAGTGTAAATTTATGATGGACATTGAAAACGGTTCAAATTATCGATGCTTGTTTCAAATGATGTGCATTTTTTAATCGAGAAGTACGCGCTTAGATTGATATGTCTTTCCTAACGATAATTTGCGATAAATTGAAAGAGTAGGCCTTACGTTATCCAGAATCGCTCGATAAAATATCGATAAATCGTTATTGGTTTTAAGAAACTGATTGTAACATAGTGGCTGACTGTTTGAAGTTTATCAAGCGATTGTGAATACGGAGGTATGTTTGATATAGTGTTATTTCGATAGCTGGTTGGAGGAAATGTTGAGGTACATTGAGTATGTTTATTTTTGTGTAGTACAAAAACGGTGATCGAAAAGTGATAAATATGCGATGTTTTGTTTACATGCAATGGTAAATAACTTTATTTGATTAATTTTAAGTTATTCTAGTTAGGGGCCATCGATAAATTACGTCACGCGAATTTCATGATTTTTTGACCCCTCCCCCGTCCTTGTCACAGCTGGTCACATTTGTAAGACCCCCCCTACCTAGTGTAATTTCACATATTTTACAGTTTTACGTATAGAAATTTATGAAATTAAAACAGTAGTTTTCCGAAATTATTTTAATTTCTATTTCAATGAAATGTATTGTTCTAATACTTAGATATAAAATATTATATATTGAAAAAGTGTGATGTCACGAAATTTGGGACCCCTCCTTTGTCCCACAATGTCACATTTCGTCGACCCCCTCCCTCCCCCTTAACGTGTGATGTAATTTATGGATTGCCCCGTACATATGATTACACATCCAGTGACGTACCCATGGCCATACATTTAAGGTTCATAAATCCCTGTAATTTAAAAATTACTCTTGAATATTCTGTCCTTGTCAGTTATGTCGACGAAAAGAGATGGCAAGCGTTTTGTTAATGACAATAAGACGGTAGCTTTTGATGCAGAGAATGACAGACAACTAAACTTGTAAAAACTAAATGAAGGCGAAGACAAGAGCTAATGTACCTCTCGCTCGCACGTCTCAACATGCTGAATGGTATAAAATCGATTAAAATGTTTTTTTAACTAATCTGCGTGCCATTTGATTGCACACAAAATGGTTGTTTGCGATTTTTCGTAAATGGGTTTAGTGATTTTATATCTTTTAACATGTCGAAACGTGCGAGCGAGAGGAACATTAGCTATTGTCTTCGCAAGTCTCTCGTAGATTCAACTGAATGTAGCTTTGGATAGTAATTAGTAATTACTATTATATGTCAGACGTGTAGATGGAGCCACGGTCGCTTATGTACAGATCAACATATCCCTATGAGTTATTCGCCGGGTGCGATTAGAGTCCAATGGCGCTGTGTTCAAATCCCGCTCGGGTAATAACTTTGGGATATAAAAAATCTTATTAAAATAAAAAAACCTTACGATGGACCTTTTAAAACCATATCACAGTTCAGTTTTTGCCTTCAGTTCTTGAAATGATAATAAAAACAGCGGTAGTCAGAAGAACGTCCAAATAATGCAATAAAGGGCTATCCATAAATTACGTCAGACGAATATCATGATTTTTTGACCCCTCCCCCGTCCTTGTCACAGCTGGTCACATTTTGAGACCCCCCTACCTAGTGTGATGTCAAATAGTTTGCAATTTTACATTTAGTAATTTATTAAATTAAAATAGCAGTGTTCAGAAATTATTTTTATTTCTATTTAAATTATATTTCAATAAAACTTAAGTGTTATACTTAGATATAAAATATTATATTTTGAAAAAATGTGATGTCACAAAATTTGAGACCCCTCCCCACCCCTTGTCAGACTTCGTCGACCCCCTCCCTCCCACTTAACGTGTGACGTAATCTATGGATGGCCACAAAGCACATACCCACATTTATATACAGCCGACAACTTATCTGTTCAGTTTAGACGGCACCACAATCGAGAAATTGTGAAAGAGAAGATAGCAACTGACAACGAAGTGAAAAGAGATGGAGATATTAGTTCTTCCGGCCAATTGAATAGATAATTTGGTGGTATACCTACTATACTAGGCGAGAAACAAATTGTCCAATAGCAAACCACGTGACTAAGATGCGCAGAACGCATCTTGTATAAGATTTTGGTCCTGCGCAGCTCACGTGATCCGTTTAGTCAGTGGACAACTTGTTTGTTACTTAAAGGTTTCAAATTTAGATTAATTTTATATAAGATGTTCAAATAAAATTGTCGTATTTTTTAATAAAAATTATACGTAGTTTAGTAAATGTGTGTACTTTGATTGTATGTAGGCCTAAATAAGTACAAAACGCCTAAAGTATCTATGTATTTGGCGCCAGGAACGCACGTTTTATCTGATTGGTTGAAATAATGTTGTGTCAAATTAGCTTGCCCTGATTGGCTGGACGTGCGATTCTAGCGACATCTGTTGGTTTGTTTGGATTGTCTATTTCATTGTTCGATGCTAGATGTACGGCATTACTTTTAATTGTTTAAATTAAATTAATTAAATTTTAATAATTCAGAGGCTGGTTTGACGGGGAACACTATATTATTAGGTATTTTATTATTTTTGTTTAATTCAGAAAATTATATTGTAACATCTTTCTTAAAAGTTGGTGGTATAATGTATTTTGCAATATTTGTGTGTTCCCGTCAATTTCATTTAAATTTTACTTAAAATAATTAAATTTTACAATAAAATAATTTATTTATAAGAATTGTATGGAGTTGGGTCACAAAATTGTATGAAAACAGTGCCAAAGACTTGTGTTTGTTGTATGAAAGAAAATACGTACCTAATAAGACATGCGTTATTTGATTTCGTCAGAATATCGACCCTATTTGTATACAGAGTTCAGTGTTGATCGATAGTGTGGAATAGCATTGTACTTTTAACTAGAGACCCTCACTTCTACCTTAGCCAAGTCGCATTCGCTTCTGATTGATTCTATTTCGAAAGGGAATGTTTCGACAAGAGACAATCGAAAAATTATGCTATAGTGTAGGAACAAAAAGTGACATTTTAGGCGCTAACAACCGTCCGGCAAGTCTTCGCTTTTCGTTTGCACATTTCAACATTTTTTCAAGTATATCATCAATTCATCACTTACGGCCGGCTTCGGAAAGCTCGATCAAACGTAATCGGATATCAAGTCACTTGCTATTTCAGCTATTACATCAAATTAGATAGAGATAGCAAGTGACTTGACATCTGATTAGGTTTGATCGAGCTTTCAGAAACCGGCTGTTAATGTAATATGTAGAATCGTATACAACCAATTTTGGGGATCTTCTTTGCAAAAACATAATTGAGATCGGAAAGAGTTTTCGAACATTATCAGTTTCTGATGGCCTAAAGTTGCCAGACGGTAGTCAGCGTCAAACTTGTATACGCTGTTGCATATTTCATGAAATCTAAATACGTACTGTCTCGAAATTGACAGCTGATGTGACATTTTGACAGCATACGTCATTCCCATACATTTTCGGTGTAACCAAGGGCGGATTTAAGGGGGGGGCATGGGGGTAATTGAAAGACGGTATCTTTGTGTACTGTGGAGATTCCATCACAGTACATACTTAGATGCAAATCAAATTACCAGAGTTGTTAAAATATATGAATAAAATAACAAAAAGAACATGAGTGAAACTCTTGTCTATTTCTGGCTGGAATTGCGAATTTTGACAGTTATTGTTGACAAGCTGGTGCCCGCGACTTGTCTGCGTAGGATTAGTATTTCGAGTAGCATAAATTAGCGTGGCGTAGTACATATGTGTAACTCTAGCAGTTTTGGCAGCGCACGCCAGAATAGCTCGCAGATGGTACATTTTTTCCTACTTACTTGACACGTATCGTCATATTTTAGACAATTCACACAATATCTTTATAAATTGTAGCCTATGTGTTATTCTGATGTATAAGCTATATTATTGCATATTTGCAAGTTTCATTAAAATCCATTCAGTAGTTTTTACGTGAAAGAGTAACAAACATCCATCCATCCATACTTACAAACTTTCGCGTTTATAATATTAGTAGGATTTTTTTGCCGGTCCGCCCCTTGTCCTCCCAGAAAAAGATCCTGGATCCGCCTTTGGATGTAACGTCATAGAATTTGGAATATGTCTTGACTATAGGCGCTGTTAAGGTTCAAGAAAAGTCTATTTTTAAGACCACTTGTTTAAAAAGCATTTAGAATGCAAAATGCTTTTCCATCTCCCGATTTTTACTAACTTAAGATGTGTTTTCAATAATAAATGTCCTAAAAGATTGAACCTTGTTTTTTTACCCGGGTTATGTGTTTGGCGTGTAGTATCTATGTATCTATCCTTCGATATTTTCTCTAATACCACGTAGCACCCAAACGGCTGGGTGGATTTTGATGATTGAGGTATCAAAAGATTTGTCTCAACTGCCCGAGTGTCCTAGGATACAAAAAGTTTCAAAAAATTAGATGAGCAGGAAAGCAGGAACAATATTCTCACACATGAAAAAAAAACTTTACACAATCATAGCAATATGGGTATTAAAATCAAGAGAGTAATAGAGGGAATTCAAATAATATATTTGTTTTTCATTTAAGTTAAATTCTCAAAGACTAAACCATAACGCAAAATTCGTTAAGTCACTTTAGCTAGACCATGAGTCATTCTAAAATGTTCCGTAAAACCGTCTCTAAAGTAATACAAATCGTTTAAAAAAAAACCGCATCCAAATCGATGAAGCCGTTTTGAAGATATTACGAGTTTTGTTATTTGACTTTTATGTGGGCCTTAGGACTTAGGTCGCTTGCCGGCTTAGTCATTCGCTCCTTTTAACGGGAGCCAATAATGTACGGCCAAATAATGTACAGCATGATATTGCACAGCATGATAATGCACACCCAGATAATCCGTGTCCACTGGTTTGAATTATTGCTACATTATCATCCCGTACAATAACATGCTGTGCATTATCGTCACGTGTTGATAATGTACAGCATGATAATCCGTCGAGTCGGATTGGTTAGGTTATGTTGAAACATATAAATAACGTACGAGGCGAGCGAGCAAAGCGAGCGTGCCGCGGCAGCGGCCGCCGAAGTGCCAGAAATTATTTTTGACGGTACCAAAGTGGCTTCCAATTATCATGCTTTACATTAACGTGTTGTACATTATCATGCTGTGTATTAACTGGCTGCACATTAACTACACGTGACAATTTTGCACATCCAGTTATTGCACACCCTGATAATGTACACCCAGATAAAACGAATCCAAAAAGGTACCAAAGTGGATTCCAAATATTATGCTGTACATTATCATGTCGTACAATAACCGGACTCCTTTTAACCACCTGCATGGCCAGCAATCTATAGAGAAATTAGAACGCTTACAAAAACACATATCTTAAATCCTATATACACATACATATACATATACAAACTGTAACACAGTTTTTTATGCACTGTCTACTGTAACACAGTTTTTTAAACTAAAACAAGAGAAAGAGTCTGCTATTTTATAATGAACACACATTTTTTATGGAAATAAATGATTTTGTATTTTTGTATTTTGTTTATAGGCCTCGACAAAAAAGCTAAAAAGAACTGTGCAAATACATTTTTGAACGGAAAAACTTATTGGTACCCGATCTGTTTCGAACCCTCGACCTTAAGATCGGAAGGCGGGGCCGCTACCATTAGACCACAGGGCTCTCGCTGGTGATGATGATGAGGTAATTCATGATGGGGGAATGAGATCTGCACTGACGTCCCGCAGTGGGGTGTGATGATGAGGTATAGGTATTGATAGACAGATAGTAAATTCTTTATTGCACCGAACAAATTTTCTCGTACATAGGCGAACTTAATGCTAGAGAGCTTTCTCTTCCAATTAACCGATATTTATAACCTATAATTAGTTAGTATGTTACCTACATAACTAACTAATTGATCGAGTGAGCGAAGCGAACGAAGATCTTAGTTTCAACTTGGGCGATTTGGCATTTTATGTATGTATGTATGTATGTATGTATGTATGTATGTTTGTCTGGCGATAACTTTAGAACCGTTGATCCGATCTGCATGAAATTTGATATGTCGATAGCTTGTACTTGAGAAATTTACTGGTAAGTAAATGAGCAAAATCGGATGAAGGGTTTTTGAGATATGGGGTTTTTTAAGGGGGAAAAAATAAAAAAAGTTGCATAAAAAAATCAAGTTACATGTCATATGAAAGGGCTTTATTTGGACATCCCAAAACAATTTTTACTTTTTTTTTGTGACGCTCGGTTTTTGAGATAAAATAATAAAAGTTAAATTAAGATAACCAGCGATCCAAGAGCTCCCATCTCTAAGAGTTTCGTTGACATCAAGGTTTTTCTACTGGTCGGCCAGTTCCTTTGCTTTTTCTTAATTTTTTTTCTTGAAATAAATTAAGGAGGTACTCAGTTCTAGTAAAATGGTGACGACGACCAGGTCTGATGATGGAGTCAAGGTCTGTTCAACGGAACTCTTCAATAAATAGGCCAATAGAGTTGAAACTTGGTAACCATACCAAGTTAGTAGGCGGTAGTCAGAAAAAAGTCCAAAGATAATGTTTGGACTTGCCTCTGACTACTACGTACTCAAAGTTTTGATGCGTTCGTCGGGTCGCATCACGAGATCTCAGTTCGGGGCGAACTACTAGTTATAGGTTATGATTTTATGATATACCTATAAGAGTAGGTACAATAAATGCGCAATTTTCATTTGTGCCCACATGTTCCAATGGCCTTTTAACTGTAAGGTCATGGACGTCGTTTATCCCCATTGATCGGGATACCACCTAGGTTACTCATCACATTACGTTAATTAATGGTTCATGGCTATTTTCTATCAACGCCAACGGTCGGTACGTGGCGTCGGGCGCTTACAATACGGTCAGCGAATCTATGCAATCGTAAAGTTAGCTGTGGCTGTGTAACGCATATATACGCCGCTCACCAGTAGGTACCTACCCTAGAGCACTGGTGGTCTAGTTGTAGCGGCCCTGCCTTCCGATTCCGGTCGTGGGTTCGAACCCGGTCGTGCACCAATGAGTTTTTCTGTTCAAAAATGTATGTGTACAAATGCCAGTAGGTACTTTCAAACGGTGAAGCAAAACATAGTGAGGAAACCGGCATGTCGTAGAACCTGAAAAGTTCTTTATCATGTGTCAAGTGCTCGAAACAGTATATGTAGAAAGGATGTGCGCCTAGGCTAGGCGCACATCCTTTCTACATACTGTTTCGAAAGAAACTAGTGACACGACAAGAGAGAGAAGAGACCCGTACCCTAAGTCTGAGTTTTGTTTACCATTTTTCGTATGGAGATTCGATAAGCGCCTCTATTGGACGTGCGGACGTGATCACGCAAGGGTCTCCAATAAAAAGGCCTGTACCCCAAATAAGAGTTGTGTTTACCATAGGTATTTGGTTTTTCGTTCTTGTTCCGTGTTCATTGCGGGTTTTGTATGTTTTTTATGTTGCAAGAATGATGAAAATGTGTGTAGAACATAAAGTTCCGTATCGGTATCCCTATCGCGTCTTCATACAAAACCCGCAATGAACACGGAAAAGAACGAAAAACCATCAGCTACTGTGTCCTCATAAAATAATAGCGTACTTCAAAAATGATAGAAATATTGATACCTATTCTTCATTATACCTACAAGTAGGTAGGTACATTATTTTGCATAAATTATCTTAAAAAGAACGGTAAGAACCAAGCTGAAAGTTTGTAGCCCGTTCTTCAAGG
Source organism: Chloroclysta siterata (assembly GCA_932294275.1). Classification (NCBI taxonomy): domain Eukaryota; kingdom Metazoa; phylum Arthropoda; class Insecta; order Lepidoptera; family Geometridae; genus Chloroclysta; species Chloroclysta siterata. Next base: position 7,260,166 of record OW028592.1, on the reverse strand, counting down.
CTTGGTCGCGTGGAACTGGCACCCAGAGCACCCCAGAGTCACTTAGCTTTAAGACGTTTCTAGTGATCCTTTAATTTAAATTTGACTTAGCCTTGATTCATTTTCTGACATTTCTGGAAGCAACATAGCTTTTTAATTTTAATTGTTTTTCTAGTTTTATTTTGAGTTTTGTTGTGAAATTTCGGTGGTATTTTAACCAACATTAGGTACTTGAGGTCTCAGCACAAAGTGTAAGCATTTGGAATGAAAGTGTAAGTGATATCCTGATTAGGCCGAAAATGTTTCCAATGTTTTTAAGAAAACCGCTACCATTTTCTTCAAAACAAATGACGGCCGACTTGACTAAAAAGTATTCAATACAAATCACTTGACACTGGCAAGATTGTCTGTCGAATGAAGAATAGGAGCCATAAATTGAGAGAAGAAAGAAGAAAAACTTGGCCTTGATAGGTGCTACAAAGGTACCTACTGAAAAGCACTGAAACACCGGAAAAAAATACCAGAAAATTACTAGAGACCATTACGTTTAATTTCAATTCCGAGGGTTCTAAATGAAATTAGTCTGCTTAATTTGTCCATATAACTCTTAGCGGAGGCAGCTCCGAAACGAGCATTCCTATGGGCCAAACGACCTTCAGCTGGGTGTCTGGCTGTTTGCCAAAACGTGAAAATCAATGCAACTGCTGACGTGTGTGCAGCGATCGACATAGCTTTTGGTAATGGAAATAGTTTGGGAACGGGCAGTGCCTTGCGCAAGTAAGTTAAATTGCTTTGTGTAATACCTACCCTTTGCACAAAGCATGATAGGCATAGATGACCTTGTGATAAAAAAATCTAGCCTACCTAAGTTTTTTTTTATGAGTAGGTACCTAATAAATAAAACGTACCTAAATACGTTTTATTTAAAAAACTGCATACTGCTATTTTTTTTTTAATAAACTGCATTCCGGTAGATACACTGGTGTTACCTCTGGTGTTGCAAACGTCCATAGGCTACGGTAACCGCTTCCCATCAGGTGGGCCGTACGCTTGTTTGCTTACTTGGTAGTATAAAAAAAAAAAACACTGGTAGTCACAATCTCTCGCATACAGACGTACACTTCTTCACAAACTCGCTTTCACCCTTACACTCGAACGCACTGAGCCTAGTTCGAGTTCCGAGAGTTTTTTTGGCACCTTACACACCTGTATGGTGTTGGTGTGATACGCATTTTTGTATGGCATCATGAAGTTCTCTCGATTTTTAGAGTTCCGTACCCAAAGGGTAAAACGGGACCCTATTACTAAGACTCCGATGTCCGTCCGTCTATCTGTCCGTCTGTCACCAGGCTGTAAGTCATGAACCGTGATAGTTAGACAGTTGAAATTTTCACAGATGTTGTATTTCTGTTGCCACTATAAGAACAAATAGGTACTTACTAAAAAAAAACAGAATACCTAAAATGAATAATTAAGGAGGCTCCCATACGCAACAAACGATTACGATTTTTTTGCCGTTTTAATAGATAATTGTACGGAACCCTTCGTGCGCGAGTCCGACTCGCACTTGGCCGGTTTTATTTTTATAATTACCTACTTAGTTTTGTACTTCACAAATGTTTGCCTTCGGCGGGGATCGAACCCTCAACCCAGCGCAGAATGCAGAGCATTCCTATTCCTATAGAGATGTAGGTATCGATCAGATATTCGGCGACTATACCGTATTAGGCAGATACTCTAGAATTCCTATGAATGTAAATGACTGACAAGAATATTTTTTGCCCATACAATTAAGTTGTATACCAATTTCTGTGCACGTAAGTGTAGTAGACCCCCTAGGTATACTACACTTACGTGCACAATAAAATTTTGGAATTATTACAGTCATTGCAGTGTTTCAGGCACGATTGAACAGCCTCAGTTCCTTTTTCCAGGCGTAACAAATACCTGTAGGTAGCTCAATTAAATTTTCATAAAAAGGAATTAGTTAAACACCCCTACCGAAAAGCGATCTTTACACATGGCTAAATTCAGTGTACAAAAATTTGAAAATAGCGTCTATCTGTCTGAATTCAGAGCTTGCTTTACTCTTGATAGTTCAGTAGTCTCACTCGGTTTTAATTCATAAAATAAGACTCAGGAAGTGCAGCTCTAGTTAGAAGACTAGAAGAAAATGCAACAAATTCACCAAGCACTAAGTAGGTAAGTTTGTTGCAGATTTACCTAGCTTTAAGACGTTTCAAAGTGATCCTTGTTAATGATTCAATTGAATAAATACCTTTTGATTTTGACTTTGCACTACTATATTAGAAGTCTAGAAATGTTTTTTACACAATGACCTACGAGAAATGTCGAGTCTTTTTCAATTAGTGCACTGAATTTAGCCATGTGTAAATCCGCTTTACCGTGGCTTTATTGTAGTTCAATTCTAGGTCCTCTTCCACGAAAATCGCCGACCGTGGGTTGAGTGAGCGGAGGGGAGGGGATTTCGTTAAATGAAAACAAAATGGCAGCGCTTTCCCGCGCATGCTCACCTGCCTTTGCCCCTTGTCTGGATGTGACGTCGTCGTAGTGATGTACAATAGTTTTCATCCCCATGTTTATCGATATCGAGTTGGTTCGTTGAGATTATATTCATTGATTAATTACTTAACGATACATACCTTTAAAATATTGAGTATTCATATATTAAATGTATGAATCGTTCTTTTATTATAATCATGTTTTAGTGCTAAGTACGTACATGACCTATATGACATAATAGACCTGTAAATGCTCGCTATCTACGATTATTTGATGACCAGCGTGACACTCTTGTAAAGGTATCTGCGACGGTATTTGGGTGACATGTTCTTATACAGTATAAATATTCCGAGGTATATTATTTTATATTTTTTACACGGTTCAGTATTGTTGTTACATATTCTGTGTCATTCATACTATTATTAAATGGTTGCGTAAGGTGTGCAATTTAACTTCACTGAGCGTGGACTAGTCAAGGACACTTCTGTAGGCTCAAACATCTTAGGTAAAGTAGGTACCTACGTAGATATACTACACTATCTTTGATGAAGGGCGCCTCATTAATTTTAGATAATCATCTTTTATCACCTGCCGTGACACTTCCGTGACCTTGACCAAGTACCTACTTGGGTAATTATTTTTAGCTGATTTTCACGTAAACTAATAGGTGCATATATTTTGTAGTCAGGTAATTAATTAGTTGCGTAGTGAGTAGGTACCTACCTACTTATGAACTGACAGAGAACCTGCATTTGATAGACTTTAAAAATATATCGAGGTATATCGATTCGATATACGGATTAGGATAGTGATTTCTTTTTAATCTTTGATGCAGTTATACCTACTTACTTAAAAAGTTAAAGGTTAGAATTCATTTAAAACTATAAAAACTTAAACTTAAAATTTAAAACTTCCTAACTACCTACTCGCTTTGCTTTATTTTACTTTATTTACTCGCTGTATTTATTTATTTTTATAATGCAGCCACAGATTGGTAAGTATTCCGTACCGACGTCTGTTTCCGAATACCTATAATTTGGATGTTTCCAAGAGAATAATGAATAGGTAGGCTTGCCGCCGGTTTCTGAAAGCCCGATCAAAACTAATCGCATGTCAAGTCACTTGCTATCTCTATCTCATTCGATGTAATAGCTGAAATGGCGAGTGACTTAACATCCGATTAGTTTTGATCGGGCTTTCGGAAACCGGCGGTTGGTCTTCTAGCCTTGGTTGCGTAGAACTGGCACCATATATTCACTTAGATTTAAGACATTTCAAAATGATCCTTGAGATTCATTTGAATAAATACCTTTTTACTCAAGGGAATCGTGAATAGGAAATCTTGCGGGTCGGTTTCTGAAAGGTCGATCAAAAATAATAGGATGTCAAGTCACTTGCTGTCTCTATCTAATTTGAAGTAAAAGCTGGAATAGAGAGTGATTTGACAGCTGATTACGTTTGATCGAGCTTTCAGAAACCGGCCGTTGGTCTTCTAGTTTTAGTTGCATGGAACTGGCACCTATATTCACTTAGATTTAAGACATTTCAAGATGATTCTTGTCCAATTGAATAAAAATTCCTTTTGATTTTGACTTTGTTATGCATCTTCTAGGTATTCGTGCTACACCGACGACCGCATGAAGAGATTTTATAGATTGCGGTCAAATGCCTAATGAAATATGACCTATGATTTCAATGCGTGAAGAAACATATGTATAAAGAAAATATGTTTCTTTTTATTAGGGCGTCACGTTACAATTAAACTGTTTTTAACATTGGTATCAATGGGACAATGAAAGCTAATTGACTGATGTCAGCTGTGATTACAGAAACATACGGCAATCATCTGCTGAATTGATGCTAAAGTCCATAAAAACTGTTATGTAAGAGCAGCTAGTGCAGCTAAATACCTACCTAAAAACTTTAAAAAGTTTATAGTTATTTAGCATGCATGTCCAATAAATTTGGATAAAACTTCATTTCAAGTGTTCGTAGATAGGAATAAAAAATAAATATTGGTGGACTACGAGTTAGTCCTGAATTTAGCAAAGCTTGGACTATGAGTAGAATGAAGATAGTTTTTTTTTATTTGTCATATCTTTTTTAATTTTAGGTTAGTAGGTCCTTTTTTCTTAATTCTATAAAGGGAATGCAATCCCGCAAGATAATTTCAATCCAGGTATTTGCGGGACTGAACCATCTTAGTCCCGCTGGATCCAGGTATTTGAGGGATCCAGTAGGATAGACCTCTAAAACCAATCATAATAAAGACGTAATATACCTAGTTGTCATTGTTTTAATTTTAACCCAAATTAAACAATCTTTTTTGGTACATTTTAAATGGTTTAGTAATACTTTTAGACATCAATTGACATAAGTAGAATAAGATAGGGCACACGGCATAAATTTGTATAACAACATAAACATCAGATAGGTACATACATTGACAATTGACATAATCACGTTATTTAAACATATTTAACGCTATTTAACAGAAACATTTAAGGCGAAGACAAGAGCTAATGTGACTCTCGCTCGCACGTTTTGACATGTTGAAAGATATATAATCACTAAACTTATTTTCGAAAAATCGCAATTAACCATTTTGTGTGCAATCACATTGCTCACAGTTTAGTAAAAAAATCATTTTGATCGATACATGTTTTCCTACTCAAAAGTTTGCTTTATTAGTTTTCGTACATTAGCTAACTTTTAAGTAGGAAAACTTGTATCGATCAAAATGAAATTTTGACTAAACTGTGTGCAATGTGATTGCACACAAAATGGTTAATTGCGATTTTTTGAAAATGATTTTAGTGATTTTATATCTTTCGACATGTTGAAACGTGCGAGCGAGAAGTTGTTTGATAGTTGTCAGCCCCTTAACATTATTCACATAAATATCAGTCACCACGCGCCTCCCGCGCCGCATGCGGTAACAACGTATGATCCCGATAGACAGGCAAAAATCCCCGCAAAATTTTCGACCGAGATTAGTCCCGCAAAATGTATGTGGGATCCAGGTATTTCGGGATACCAGTATACCGGGATTGCATTCCCTAATTCTATATAACTAGTAGTTCGCCCCGAACTGAGATCTCGTGATGCGACCCGACGAACGCACCAAAACTTTGAGTAGGTGGTAGTCAAAGGCAAGTCCAAACATTATGTTTGGACTTTTTTCTGACTACCGCCTACTAACTCAGTACGGTAACCAAGTTTCAACTCTATTGGCCTATTTATTGAAGAGTTCCGTTGAACAGACCTTGGCTCCATCATCAGACCTGGTCGTTGTCACCATTTTATGAGAACTGAGTACCTCCTTAATTTATTTCAAGAAAAAAAAAGAAGAAAAAGCAAAGTAACTGGCCGACCAGTAGAAAAACCTTGATGCCAACGAAACTCTTAGAGATGGGAGCTCTTGGGTCGCTGGTTATCTTAATTTAACTTTTTTGTTGTATCTCAAAAACCGAGCGTCTCAGAAAAAAAGTAAAAATTGTTTTCGAATGTCCAAACAAAGCCCTTTCGTATGACATGTAACTTGGTTTTTTTATGTCACTTTTTTTAATTTTGCCCTCTTAAAAAACCCCATATCTCAAAAACCCTTTACCCGATTTTACTCATATACTTACCAGTAAATTTCTCAAGTACAAGCTATCGACTTATCAAATTTCATGCAGATCGGATCAACGGTTCTAAAGTTATCGCCAGACAAACATACATACATACATACATACATACATACATACATACGTACATACATACATACATAAAATGCCAAATCGCCCAAGTTGAAACTAAGATCTTCGTTCGCTTCGCTCACTCGATCAATTAGGTTCCATAATTGAAAGTTACCAATAAATGCACCTGACGCTGTGTAAATTATTTATAACTAGCGGCCTGTCCCAGCTTCGCATGGGTGGTCATAAATTTTTTGAACATTTTAGGATAAACTTAGACCGTGGGTTCAAGCCTCGCGTCTACTTATTTCATACATTTGCACGCCAGAGAGTGAAATCGCACCCCGAGCGCGACCCGTGGACCCGTTAACGTTTTTAATTTCGTCATATCTTTTGAATGGAATGTCTGATTTGAAAAATTTAAAAAGTAATCTATAGGTATTGAAACCGTCTTAATTATGACAAGATTTATTTGGATAAGGATTAATACCAAGGTACAAATAAAGACCCTTTTCTAGCGGCGGCATTTCAATTAATTTTTTATAATAAAAGAACACTTATTGTGACATAACTATAATAGTTAGACATATGCTGTCGCGACATTTTTTGTAGATGATGACGTGTTCTACAAAACCGTAGTACATTATTTTGTTCTATCATCAATAGTTTTCGCAGCGCACGCGATGTAAGATTTTTGGTTTCCACCTTGGGTTACATTATTGGAGTTTTAGTAAGGATCCCTGATTTTTTTGAAAATATAATATAGCCTATGTTACTCAGGGATAGTGTAGCATTGTAATGGTGAAAGAATTTTTGAAATCGGACCAGTAGTTTTTGAGCCTATTCGTTACATACAAAAATACAAAAATACAAAGCTTTCCTCTTTATAATATTAGTGTAGATAGATGCAAAAGCGTACCGAAAACATATTACTGTTTTAATTACATAAGTAGGTTACTAAGTCTTTGGCCTTTGCCAAAACGATGTGAGAACTACCTATCTGTTGTTATTGTAATTACTTAATCAATTAGTGCTGACTAAATATAAACTCATTAAGCTATGTTAAATAATAGAATCAGTATGCTAATTTGCTATTATTGCATGTAAATGTCACCGATAAAAATTCTAAGCTAATTACAGTACTTACGTATATAGTATATCTCAAGTTATTCACCTTAGGTCGTCATCGAGGCAATTAAACTGTCTCGGGATGATTTTAGTGTTCTGTGATAAAACATCGATAGGCATAATAAAGAGGAGTGTCACATCTCTTACCCTATCGAGAATACGGCAGTCAGCAGAGCTCGTCAGTCGCGGACGTACGCCGAAAGCCGCGAAACTAAAAAAAAAAATCGTTTGCTGGAAATCGTTTGGTTATTTACATGCAATTCAAGAAAGGTCTCTGTGAATGAGTTTTCATGTAAGTTTTCTTTTTTTCATTTAGCTAATCGCTAATTAGATTAAATTATTCGCGATAGTTTTTTTATGGTTTATCAAAACGCTTAAAATAATAATTCAGTCGTCATAAAAAATAAACAATGCAATGTTTTGAAAAAATAATTTTAAAATAAAAAGTAACATAATTTTTTATCGATTGACCAACCTAGGACCGACTCATACTAGATCTACTACTCTAGACTGTCTAGTCTAGAGTTGCTAATTACCTAAATTGAAAAGTAGATATAAATAAGTAATTTAAAAGAATATTCAGGGGTTCAAGAAAGGTTGTATCGCATAGGTCGAATTTATCGATTGTGCGCGGCCAATTGCAGGGATGCGCCCGCATAGGGAAGGTCAGGCCTGTGAAGGTACATGCTAGTAGGTAGGTATACAAGTACATTAACGAATAACACGTGGACGTGCGTGACCCAATAACGTGTAAGCGTGTTTATTTTAAAATGCAGCACATGGATTTTTTAGCTGAGACTGCATTATTTATTTATGGTTACATATTTTATATTTGATCTTTGTAAGCCCATCAGGAAAAACCCTTAGCGCTGATTTCACCATGGTCTGTTAGTTACTAATCAAGGATTAACAGGCCGTTAAATCTAATCTTAGATGTCAAACGCGTACATTTTGACATATTTAACGGCCCTTTAATCCTTTGTTAATCTAACACAGCATGGTGAAATCAGAGCTTAATGAACCCTTAATGAATGGTTAAGCATTCTATTCGAAAAATCGAATTCTAAGAAACTCTAATTAAATCTTATATAGGTATAATATTCTATTTCCAAGAAAAATCACACTGATAAATACCTTCTATAGCACACATTCTGGTTTTTTTAATGAATCTCAAATCCAAAATAAGTCAAAAATAAAAGATTAAAAGAGAGGATGCTGTGCCTACACAAGGCCTACTACAAGGCCGTGAAATGAAATAAGGCCTAAGTGTACCTACATCAAACATAAAATGGCGGTCTTATGAACCTCCCATATAAATCCTTTGAATTTACATCCCATCCCGATTAATATGCGCTAATTAAACTGACGTTTTTTAATCATCGTGCGATAGTGACTTGAAAGGTTGAGTCTAAAGATACGAGTGATAGATAGGTTAGGTAACCTACCGTGACTCAGCCAAAACAACCCTCATGTGAATTTGCATCCCTCTCTCTCCGCCCTCCTCGTAAGGGATGAAACTGTTTAGGGAGGTTTTATACTATGGCTACTGTTAGGAAATGATTTATTTTGATAGAAATATTGTATTTGTTCAGAGGGCTTATTACAAGTTTAGTGCCGATCGTCGATCGTTACGATACACCGAATTTTCTATGAAAATAATAGAAAATTCGGTTCATAGATAATTCGGTGTATCGTAACGATCGACGATCGGCACTAAACTCGTAATAAGCCCTCAGATCTTATTAATAAATGGGCTTACTGTAATATAAATATAGATTCGCCAAGTCAGTTTGGAAACTTAGTATATGGGAACGAGATAACTGATTAGTTAGGTACTTTAGAGCTGATTTTACCATACTCTGTTAGTTGCTAATGAAGGATTAACAGGCCGTCAAATCTAACCTTAGATGTCAAACGCATACATTTTGACATATTTAACAGCCCTTTAATCCTTTGTTAATCTAACAGAGCATGGTGAAATCAGCTTTTAACTTCTTATTTATAACAAACCCAATGAAATTAAATCGACTAAAAATTTTAAATGTTGGTGCTATATGGAACATCTAGCTTATTATGCGACCCGAATTCATTGCTCTATATTACATTGTATACCTTCATTGAAACACTCAGACACAGAACATTACACAAATGTTCGTTCTCGATGGGGGTCGAACCCACGGCCTGCAGCGCAGGAGGCCGAGCTACTATCAACTAAACTGTTACTACTAGTTGGATGCAACTACAACTAGTTGATGGAACAAGCAGTTGGCCCACCTGATGTTGAGTGGTAACCATCACCTATAACAAAGCATTTTCTCGTAAGTCACGCACGATAGGAACGTGCCCTACGATGCACTGCCCTGCGTCGGCAACCACTCTTCAAACCGAAACACAGCAACGCTGCTTAGCGGCAGAAAAAGGCGTGGTGGTAGTACTTCCCCGGACGAGCTCTTCACAAAGAGCTCTACTACTCTTTAAACCTCTCTAATCGTGCTTTCATTACCTCCCATCAGTGGAGTAGCTATCATAGGGCCAGGTGGTGCAGTGCAACCTAAGCTTTGAAAAGAGAGGGTCAGCCAGCTCCCGAAGCTATAAACCTTGAGCCTGCTCACATTTTTTTTTATGTTTTTAAATGAACATCCATCAGAGAACTCCCGATTTAAGACTTTCAACACATTCGCCAATCGTCCTCGATAAGCATTTGCAGTTTGTTATTGTTATTTGTTAGTTTGGTTGAGTACACCCGTAGCACATTGCATCAGCGATAAGTTCACGTGCTTGACGGTCGTGAGATCAATTCGACAATTCCACCCGTCAACTTTTTAGCTATGTTTTCATCCCCATTCTTTCTCTATGCACCGGGGCCCGTCTACCTAACTACGCCACTACCTCCCATTATAATTTATGAGATTCATGAAACAAGCTTACCTATTGATAGTCTCCATCAATCACGGCTCTGTTTCTACACTGATAACGCAAAATAATGATTATGGAACATTTTCATGTACACACGGATACAGATGAAGCTACACACAGACACAGCTAAAGAAAATTATGCTTACTACAACTTACGACAACCAGTGGCGTAGTTATCGTAGGGCCAGGTGGTGCAGTGTACCAGGGCCCCGGAGCTCAGGGGGCCCTCTAATCTTAGCTTGAAAAGAGAGGGTCAGCCAGCTCCCGAAGCTAGAAAACGTAGTGCCTGCTCACATGTTTTTTTAATGATTTATACTAAAGGCCAATATAAGTTCAAGCTATGTGGGAAGAGGGGGTGAGGGCCCGATTCTTTCTATGCACCGGGGCCCTTGTCCTTGTCCTTATCAATAGGTATCGAGAAAAATAATAGCCTCACTAAACTACACTAAAAACTTACTACCTTCACTAAAAACCTTTTTGGATCTTAAAAATGGTGTCCTGTACCCGAAGTCTAAGTTTTGTTTTTCGTAACATCAGTGCCCCAAGTATGAGTTGTATTTACTATATTTGGTTTTTCGTTTTTCGTTCTTGTTCCGTGTTCATTGCGGGTTTTGTATGAAGACGCGATAGAGAAGACGGAACTTTATGTTGCAAGTATGATGTAAATTAGTAGTAGATTTTATTTATGTTCTACTACTAATTGTCATCATACTTGCAACATAAAGTTCCGTATCGGTATCTCTATCGCGTCTTCATACAAAACCCGCAATGAACACGGAACAAAAACGAAAAACCAAATATGGTAAACACAACTCATACTTGGGGTACTGTGCTCCCTATTGTAATTTTATATCTTAAAAAATAATGTGTCAATCTGTAAGTAACGTATTAAATCTGTTTAAGTTTAACCTAACTTTAAATTAATTTTGTTCCCTAGGTATACTTCTCTTATCTGTGCCTATACCGGTTTATTATTTAATCCACCACTTTTAACATTAAGACCTTACCATGTAACATAATAATTGCAATAATCAACATGAATATGTATGATTCTATAACCTACATTCATCATGTCGCCAGCCCACGTGGATTGCCGTTAAATTATTGAATGGCGAGCGGCATACATTTTAAGAAGGGGCGCGGACCCAAACTAGGTCACCGAGCTCTGTGAAAAGTTCCATTGTATAGCAGTCACCTGCTTCCCCCTACTCCCCTACTTTAAACGCTTTTAAACGTGATAAAGAAACACGTTTTAAAGGGAAGCTGTAGGTAGGGGAGACCTAGGAGGGTTGTGACAGTTTTTACTTTTGGGGTCATATTTCGTTCAAGAAACATTCCACAGTTATGAGTCCATGTGATTAATATAGCGGCATTCATTCTGTTTTCAAAACAATCACCATAAATAATTTAAGTATTATGGTTTCTGAGAAAATCGACAAAATTAAAGACCACTCCCCCTGTCACAACTCTCCAACTACCGAGGTAAGTTGTGACGGGTACTGAGGTAAGTTGTGACAGCATTATATTAGATATATAAAATATCATTACACTTAATATTAATAAATCAAACATGTTTTTTTAGGAAAAAGTACTTATATTATGCTTAAGTATCAACAAAATTAACATAACATTAAAATAACAACAATAATAACAAATTAACATAACATTAAATAAATTAATATCTTGAGCCACACTTCCCCTGCTCTTTAATTTTTGTCCCATGACTCTGGAACTTTTTTATTATATTTTTTGGCTAACTTATATGCAATGACTCTGGTTTCTTTCGTTGTCAGCCCATGATTAGATGCTGCACATGTTAGCAAATAGTCGCTTAATATATTCTCCTCCTCTCCTGTATAAATAATCGGAATGGTATAACCCATAGACGAAGCTTCGCTTTCTAGGTTTGCTTGAAAAGCCTCTTTCTTCTTAATATATCTTGATAAAGAGATGTAGTTTAGATTGTAAGAGGCCGCGGCACCTCTAAAACTTTTACCTCTTAACTTAACTTCTTCAAAAGCCAGGATGTAGATTTCGACACTAGCGGTTCCTCTATCAGTCTTTCGTGTAGTTATTAGTCATTCTGAAACAACAGCCATTCAGCATGCACTATGCCATTATATACATTATGTACCTACCTACTGAGACATAAACAAACATCTAAAACATTTGAAATTAGCAAAGATTAAAAATGGGAGAGTTGTGACAGGCTGTCACAACTCGCCTAGGTGTTTCAAATGACGACTTGATCTGAACAATAATTCATATTTTCTAAACACGATGCGCACACAAAAGATTATTGCAACGTTTTGAGAGTTGAATAACCATACAACTTAAGAAAAAATAAGAAAGCAAGGCACATATAATAAGAAAGGATATAAATTCAAATAAAATTTTGAAGAAAAACTTACTTTTCGCATTTTTTTGTACACAACCGTCGCATTTCCGAAACAGCGCCTTGTGCGTCGCCGGTATGTACTGAGTCGAGTAGCGCATATCGAAAGCGTCATGCATGCGGTGTTGACAGCTCGCTACCTATAATAGGTTGGGAGAAATCGTCCTTGTCACAACTCACCTCTGTCACAACTGTCCTTGGTCTCCCTATACATTGAGCAATTAAGAACGGTTAGGAACGAAGTCGTTTGTTTGTTGCCAGCTTGGTCTCGTAAAACAGTCACCTCGATTCAGAAACTGAAAAAAACTCGCGACTACTGGCGTACGCGTGAGTATTTTGATGGCGAAATGTGTCGCCGTCAGTCAATTCTGCATACAAAGTGGCAAATTGGCACTCTTAAACTGGCTGGCAGATTAAGAGCTGATTTATCCATGCTCTGTTAGTAACAGATGAAGAATTAACCGGCCGTTAAATCTACAACGAAAAAAAAACGCGTAAATTTTGACGTATTTAACGGCATTTTAATCCTTTGTTAATCTAACAGAGCATGGTGAAAACAGCTCTAAAATTTGTTCTAATATGGTTCCGGATGTATGTATGTATGTGATACCGAGGTTGTGTATACTCCTATGTATACACAACCTCGGCGGTTTCAGTAGATTAGTGACACAGAATAGCTTATAATTTAACATAATGACAGCCCTCATAGCTCAGTTGGTAGTAGCTCTGCCTTCTGCGCTGTAGGCCATGAGTTCAATCCCCTCACAGAGCAAACATTTGTGTGTTGAGTATGAGCATAGATGTTTTTTTCTCTTTCTAGGTGTTATATAAATATATATGTATATATGTTATGTATATATGTGTTATATATATCTTTATACGCATAAATCTTTGTGATTTCCGTAAGTGTAGTGGAACCTACACTGTGAACAATCATTGTAAAAGGATCATACAAAAGAACGGTAGGAACCAAGCCGTAAGTTTGTTGCCTGTTCTTCTAGGCTTTGGTCGCGTGGAACTGGCACCTAGAGTCACCTAGCTTTAAGACGTTTCAAAGTGATCCTTGTGATTTTATTGAATAAATACCTTTTTGACTTTGACTTTGACTTTGACTTTGAACGCGAATAAAAAACAGGTTTCATGTAAAAGTTCAAGTTTGTCCGCGTTCACAGTGTTGGTTCCTTAGAAAAAGTTATTTGTATTGATGGGTACTTTAGCCCCCTGAAGTTTTAAGTACAAGTATTGGAGCACTTTGTATAAAAACCTACAAAAAAGAATGACAAGGTTCTGTTGGAACCATTACACAAGCAGCTACATCCAGACATCTCATTCCAATGTGTCCCGATTGGAAAGGACATATTTTTGCTCCACCGAGCGTATAATCAATTATCCTGTATCCAATGAAAATGCTGTCGTTACACAGTGAATAAACGAACATTTCTGTAACTACCTCAGTGACTCGGAAAATGGCAGATTTTGAGAATGAATAGTGCAAATCAGTAGATATATATCTATCTGATGAATGAAAGCGTAAACACACTCAGGCTTTGGTCACGAGGAGCTGACGTTAGATTCACCTAAGTGTATAAGACGTTTCAAAGTCCTTGTGATTTATATGAATATAAAGACCGTTTTGATTTGATTTGAACTTAAAAACACAAAGAGTTAAAATAAGTCATAGTTATAAGAGTAGTAGAGCTTTTTGTGAAGGGCTCGTCCGGGGAAGTACTACCACCACGCCTTTTTCTGCCGCCAAGCAGCAACGCTGTGTTTCGGTTTGAAGAGTGTGGTTGAAGGTGTAATTACAGGCACATGAGGCTGAACATCTGTATGCCTCAATTGAGGCATACAGATGTTAATCAACTTAAGTTGATGGACGCAGGGCAGTGCATCGTAGGGCAGGTTCCTATCGTGCGTGACTTGCGAGCCAATGCTTTGTTATAGGTGATGGTTACCACTTAACATCAGGTGGGCCATCTGCTTGTTCCATCATCTAGTGGTATAAAAAAAAGGCAGCGTCTAAAATTTATAAAACCGTTTTACTGAATGAAATATGTTATTTTTTTCTAGCCACTGTCTGTCGATGTTTTAATTCCAGTTTATGATGATGGATGTCATTATACAACTGCTTTCTATTGTTTCAGATATCGGCATCGTCCCATCCCAAAATGACGAGATCGAAACGAATGTTCTCACAATACTAAAACCTTAGAGTAATGTTACATAATCATTAGAGTGGTACCACTCCATCTATGCACAGACAAGCAACGTACGTGTTCAGAGATTCATTAAAACTAAGGCAGAAACTTCTGCAAAGAACTACGACCTACTTTGAAGTTGTCGAGTTCGTTAAAAAGGACGCGATACGATTCTTCACTTATGACTACGAAATACATCAGTTAACCTACATTTTAGTATGAAACTGTTCCTAGGTTACTATCATTTGAAAAACCTCGTTAAATTGAAATTGTAAACAGTTGACGTAAGTAGGATTTTTGAATTGAGAATAGAAGTTTGAAAATCCAAGATGGCGGCGAAAGCTGAACCGATTGGTCCGAGAAATGGGCATGAATTGGCGCCGTTGACAACTCGAGCTGACGGCAGTGAGCGTCCTCATGGAGTGACCATAGTCCTCCAAGGGTCCAGAGGGTCTCTGCAGAGGGATGGTCTACCGGACGAGGACAGGGCTGCCTGGTCTGGCAAGGTGCAGTTCTTCTTGTCTATTATTGGATATTCCGTTGGGCTCGGGAATATCTGGCGGTTTCCGTATCTGTGTCAACAAAATGGCGGGGGTAAGTTTACTTTTAAATATTTTTAAACCTTTCTACATAGGTTTCAGGGACTAAATTACCGCAAGATTGAGCAAAACCTTACAAAAACCCTTATTTAAAAATATGTCGTCATACCGATACATTACCTCTATAATGGTATCTCAAAAATATCGGTACATTTATTTATTATCAATTTATTACGGTATCGAAAAAAGGAAACCGAAAAATATTAAAACGATAACGGTGCTGTTATTTGACCCAAATAAAACCACCAACCAACCTATGGCGTACTGAGTAAATAATAACAATTTAAGACAAACACAGACGAGCGGTCTAAAACATTTTAAAACTCAAATGACGATGCTCCCCAAACGGTGCCTCTCTGCGTCTAATTTATTTTGGTAGCGAAATGAAGTATGGGTTAAATAACTGTGCCCCATGAAAAGTACTGATATTGTTAATACAATATCGTTATTTTCTAACGCTTTTATTAAACAATCGTTTTTAGTCTCTACAATTTTTATAGTATATTTCAGTTTTTCAAGAGGTGCTAGTACTTTTTTGAATCGCATATTAAATTATCGTTTATTGTTCAGAAAAAGGTTACATAATTATAGTATATCTACGTTCTATTACTAGAAGCTACAGGCATACTATGGTTTGGTGCTCTGAGCTTCGGACAAGAAATTCTGTTTCCCGACTCTCAGCGCCCGCCCCTCGTAAAAATGGTAACATAAATATAAGTAGGACAAAATAAGGCAATAAATATTAACAAAATATAAAAGGTAAGTATGACAATTTTTTTACAAAGTAAGATGAAACTAAACATAATCAAGTAGGTATATAAATAATTAAAACTAAGTTTAAGTTGCAATTGATTGATGAAAGACTATAAGAGTCACATAATTGATAATATGTAGGTACCTAAGTATTATTAATTAACCTGTGCCAACCAGCCTCGTAAGAGTAAGAGATATTATTTTGTGACTGTACATTTTTCATTATGTAAATTATCTAGATAAATTCTGTATACCTACCATAAAAGATTGACTGAAGAATCATGATTTGAATACGATTTTAATAAAGCATTTACATACCCATCATAATATTGTGTCTGTGTGTGAGTCTACATAAGGTTCAGAAAAAGGTTACATAATTATAGTATATCTACGTTCTATTACTAGAAGCTACAGGCATACTATGGTTTGGTGCTCTGAGCTTCGGACAAGAAATTCTGTTTCCCGACTCTCAGCGCCCGCCCCTCGTAAAAATGGTAACATAAATATAAGTAGGACAAAATAAGGCAATAAATATTAACAAAATATAAAAGGTAAGTATGACAATTTTTTTACAAAGTAAGATGAAACTAAACATAATCAAGTAGGTATATAAATAATTAAAACTAAGTTTAAGTTGCAATTGATTGATGAAAGACTATAAGAGTCACATAATTGATAATATGTAGGTACCTAAGTATTATTAATTAACCTGTGCCAACCAGCCTCGTAAGAGTAAGAGATATTATTTTGTGACTGTACATTTTTCATTATGTAAATTATCTAGATAAATTCTGTATACCTACCATAAAAGATTGACTGAAGAATCATGATTTGAATACGATTTTAATAAAGCATTTACATTCCCATCATAATATTGTGTCTGTGTGTGAGTCTACATAAGGTTAAATAATATACACATCGATCTATGGTAAAATGTGATGACGTCATCGGTCAAAAGCCTGAGAAGTCTTCTGATAGCTCAACTTAGCGTGGGCGTTTCCCTTGTCCTTTATTGACCACCATAAACAGACCTTAAACTCCGCTTACGTAAGTAAAGATAAGTTAGCTACGGAGCTACGGCGTAGCAGCTCGTAGCACGATCGATACACCCCCGCTCAGACGGGGCAACTAAAAATAGATTTTATTGTGTACGTAATAGGGTGTTAAATAAATAGTGACTGTTTGGACAGCAAAGTGTGGAAAGCTACTGTTTTCAAACAAAGTATGGTGATTGGTCCGATTGATTATTCGGCAGTTATAGTATGTAGTTAAAACGCACTATGACATCATCATTTTATTTTTAGAGTTGAGTGGTTTTATCTACTTATAGCTATTATTTAATAAAAAAAACCCGAGTGCCAGTGCCAGTGCCGAGTGCCTAAAAGGTAATTTCTTTTCTAAAGGTAAGTAATTTAAAACACAAGATAGTGTTTTAAATTACTTATTTATAGTAAAATCCTGTTGTTCAGTCTTCACGAATGATAAAATTTAGTAATCACAGGCAATCGGAGGCTCGTGTATGTCCTAGCAGTTTACTGACGCCTTGACAATGGGGAAGTTACGACGAATCTTTTGATAGCTCAATCATCAAAATCCACCCAGCCGTTTGGGTCTACGTGATAATAAAGAAAATATCGATGGATAGATACATAGATACACGCCAAACACATAGCCCGGTCGCCTTCGGCACTCGGGTAAAAAGACCGCTGAGGATAAAAGTTCTCGAATGGCGATCACGAACCGAAAGCGTAGCATTTCATCCGATGGACGAGACTATAAAGCGGAAAGTTGGTGGATGACGAAGGCTCAAAATAGAATAGAATAGAAAAATCTTTATTTTGTCAGTTAAAAATCGAAATTTACAAAAGAGCTTTTACAATTTTGATGAAAGAAAAGGTCACCACTCAGCATTTGCTGTATGAGCTCAAGACCATACAGCGCTGGTTTTCAGTGGCGCCATACTGAGTAGAGCAGCAGCAGCTGCGACACGCGTTTCTCTTATATAAAATAGTCAAAAGTTAATGCTTGACATTGGCTTATTACAACTATTGACTGTACAAACAAATAAAATTTACCTTCTTTTTATAGGTAGGCCGTAGGCCGTGGGTTCGATTCCCACCGAGAACAAACATTTGTGTGATGAACATAGATGTTTGTTCACTGTCTGGGTGTTATATAATATTATAAGTACCTAAGTATTTACAAAAAAAAAGTATGTATTATATCAGCTGTCTGGTTCCTATATATGTTAGCTCTGGCTTAGATTGGGGCTAGATAGTGCTGTGTGGAAATTCCATATATAGGTTATTTTTAATTTTTTTATTGGTACTTAGGCATAATAAAGAACATAATAATGAAAAACTGTAGTGCAAAATCATTCTTCCTGGAAATGTATGGGAAGGGCTTATGTCCATTGGACTTCTTCAGGCTAATAATGCGATACTTATGTATGATTATAAAATGTTTTAGCTGAATAGAAAAAAAACAAAAGGCGGGGCTATGTTTACTTAAAAGGCCGGCGCCTCTGCTGTTGCAGGTGTCCATTGGTGACAGTGATCAAAATACAAACACAAAAAAGTTTACTGTCAAAAAAAAACAGAGTACCGAGACATACATGGCAGTCTTCACAGCTCAGTTGGTAGTAGCTCTGCCTTCTGCGCCATAGGCCGTGGGTTGGATCCCCACCGAGAACAAACATTTGTGTGATGAACAAAGATGATTTTTCTCTGTCTGGGTGTTATTAGTATATATTTGATCGAGTGAGCGAAGCGAACGAAGATCTATAGTTTCAACTTGGGCGATTTGGCATTTTATGTATGTATGTATGTATGTATGTATGTATGTTTGTCTGGCGATAACTTTAGAACCGTTGATCCGATCTGCATGAAATTTGATATGTCGATAGCTTGTACTTGAGAAATTTACTGGTAAGTATATGAGTAAAATCGGATGAAGGGGTTTTGAGATATGGGGTTTTTTACGGGGGCAAAAATAAAAAAAGTAACATAATAAAATAAAGTTACATGTCATATGAAAGGGCTTTGTTTGGACATCCCAAAACAATTTTTACTTTTTTTTTGTGACGCTCGGTTATTGAGATAAAATAATAAAAGCTAAATTAAGATAACCAGCGATCCAAGAGCTCCCATCTCTAAGAGTTTCGTTGACATCAAGGTTTTTCTACTGGTCGGTCAATTCCTTTGCTTTTTCTTAATTTTTTTTCTTGAAATAAATAAAGGAGGTTTTCAGTTCTCATAAAATGTTGACGACGACCAGGTCTGATGATACAGCCAAGGGTTGTTCAACGGAACTCTTCAATAAATAGGCCAATAGAGTTGAAACTTGGTAACCACACCAAGTTAGTAGGCGGTAGTCAGAAAAAAGTCCAAAGATAATGTTTGGACTTGCCTCTGACTACTACGTACTCAAAGTTTTGATGCGTTCGTCGGTTCGCATCACGAGATCTCAGTTCGGGGCGAACTACTAGTATAAGTATGTATTTACAAAATAAAATAAATAGGTATATATTTATTATATCAGCTATCAGGTTCCCATATTACAAGCTTTGGCTTAGTTTGGGGCTAGATAGTGCTGTGTGGAAAGTCCACCAATATTTATTTATTTACTAGATGACCCGGTGTAGTTGGTATCACCTATTCAAACGACATTAAAACTCTTCCTTCGCTTTAGGTAGAACAGTTTATATTGGAAAATGAAATTTATTTATTTATTATACATTTTTCTTATGTAACAATTTTGGAATAGGCTTGCACTAATTCTGCGCCTAAAAATTCTATCAGGTTTAAAAAAACCTCAATTAATTATGTTTTCATCCACAGGAGCCTTCCTAATCCCTTTCCTCATCATGTTGATCTTGGAAGGCATCCCCCTCTTCCTGATCGAGATGGCCATAGGCCAGAAGATGCGGCTCGGGTCTCTCGGCGTGTGGAACACCATCCATCCATGGCTGGGTGGTATTGGCATTTCGAGCTGCATCGTAACATTGTTCGTGGCGCTGTATTACAACGTCATCATCACTTGGGTGTTCTTCTACCTGTTTAACAGCATTCGAGTGAGTATAAGCTATAGGTATCATGGATGATGTAAGCACTAGTAAGGCTCGTCCGGGGAAGTTTTAGAGTTGTAGAGCTCGTTGTGTGTGGCTCGTCCGGGGAAGTACTACCACCACGCCTTCTTCTGCCGCCAAGCAGCAACGCTGTGTTTCGGTTTGAAGAGTGTGATTACAGGCATTGTGATTGAGTTGCCGGTGTAATTACAGGCACATGAGGCTTAACATCTGTATGCCTCGGGTTGATGGACGCAGGGCAGTGCATCGTAGGGCACGTTCCGATCGTGCGTGGCTTACGAGGCAATGCCTTGTTATAGGTGATGGTACCACTTTACACCAGGCGGGCTATCTACTTGTTCCATCAACTAGTTGTATAAAAAAAAAAAAAAAAAAGTGCAACCATGCTTATTTCTGCCGCCAAGCAGCGTTGCTGTGTTTCGGTTTGAAGGGTATTGTCGACATGTTAAAAGACATAAAAACGCTTATCTCATTTTCGAAAAATCGCAATCAACCATTTTGTGTGCAATCACATTGCACACAGTTTAGTAAAAATTTCATTTTGATCGATACAAGTTTTCCTACGTAAAGGCAATAAAAACCTACTTATACTGAATAAAAGAGTATAAAACCTATTATAAGCCATGATCCTGAAAACACAAAGCGAACTGAAAGAACCGGAAACGGTATACAAATCAGTTAATCCATGTAATTCTGTATGATAGAGTTAGAATTCTGTTTGAAAGAGTTAAAAATACCTTTGAAAACGTGCAGTGCCCATCATTGTAGGCTTGTACTGTAATCTAATGATTGAAGTGCTATTGTGTGCACCTTTACAATACGGTATACTTACCTAACGGCTGTAGGTATGTTTGCTAATTGGGTAAATTACATTAGGTACATATGTGGTGATGCTGCTTAAAAATTAAAAACAGTCACTTTCTGCAAAAAAAACTGTATTTTCAAATACACTGTAAACAAAAAATAAAAGGCAATTTCATTTACTTTAGAGCTGATTTCACCATGCTCTATTAGTTACTAATCAAGGATTCACGGGCCGTTAAATTTAACTTTAGCTGTGAAACGCGTACATTTTGACATATTTAACGGCCCTTTAATCCTTTGTTAATCTAACAGAGCATGGTGAAACCGGCCCTTAATGACATAACTTTTTCCTGTTAATTTGATTTAAAAGCCAAACTACTGAACCGATTTTGATGAATCTACGGAACCAAACTGGAAGTATATCCACTCACATAACATTTTTTTTACAAATTGGTTCATTTATTACGGAGTTATGCAGTAACAAATATTAAAAAAAAACGGTCGAATTGAGAACATCCTTGTTTTTTGAAGTTGGTTAAAAAGACATACAGTCAGCGGCTATATGATTTTAAGTTCGTCCCTTTTAAAAAAGTGTCTCGTTAATGCAAATTAAACATTTACAGGGCAAATAATAAAGAGAAGTGAACTCATTAACGATTTTATGGTATAAAGTTTATTATATATTATATTGTAGGTATTTTTAGTTAATGTTTGTTTTATAACTAATTGATAATGTACTGTGCCGATTCGATTTTATTTTATTTTTTATTATTCACTAACTTTTATTTTTACCTGTGTTTAACACTAAAAAATGTTTGTACACCGACTGGTTGGAACTAGAGGATCCAAGTGAATGTAATCTCAACATCCTGCATTACCTAGTTTCACAAACAATAAATATTTCATTTCATTTCATATTTCATTTAATTTAATTTCATAGTATTCTAACAGCGGCGATAGGCTTGCAACCTTTCACTTATGGAATCTAATGCAAAATGTGGGTATGTGTAGTATTCTCTTATCTGTGGTATGTGCCAAATTTTCTATTTGGCCGTACCCCTGACTAACCTCTTAGACGTCCTCGAATAATCTTGAGTTTGTATTAAGAGATCTGAGGCGATATCAATCGTTTCTTTAAGTTTATTACACACACCAGCCTTCACAGCTCAGTTGGTAGTAGCTCTGCCTTCTGCGCCGTAGGCCGTGGGTTCGATCCCCACCGAGGACAAACATTTGTGTGATAAACATAAATGTTTGTTCTCTGTCTGGGTGTTATATAATATTATAAGTATGTATTTACAAAAAAAAGTATATAAGTAGTATATCAGCTATCTGGTTCCCATATCACAAGCTTTGGCTTAGTTTGGGGCGAGATAGTGCTGTGTGGAATGTCCACCAATATTTATTTTTATAATAAAATTTATTTATTACATACCATTTTAAAAGTTAGGTATATAGTTTTCAGGGAGTGTAAAAATCGTTAATACTGCCGACTGTACCTACTTAGTTCTTACCAAGTGCGGTAAAATCCCTTGAGTATTATAAAAACCAATTGTTTTTATGAGAACAAGTGGATATGGAATAAGCAGGTGGCCTACCTGATGAGGTAAAGACCAGAGTTCGCCAGTAATCGAATCAAATGAAAATGGTCTTTGTTAGTAGCATCACAGGGATCTCTTTAAACTAGCTCAAGGAAACAAACTATGAATCACTGAACATAGTTTGACCCAGTTTTAAAATATTGTAGAACAAGTACATCGGAAGCCAGTGAAATTAAGTTTATAACTAGTAGTTCGCCCCGAACTGAGATCTCGTGATGCGACCCAACGAAAGCATCAAAACTTTGAGTAGGTGGTAGTCAGAGGCAAGTCCAAACGTTATGTTTGGACTTTTTTCTGACTACCGCCTACTAACTTGATACGGTAACCAAGTTTCAACTCTATTTATTGAAGAGTTCCGTTGAACAGACCTTTGCTCCATCATCAGACCTGGTCGTTGTCACCATCAGCCATCATCCATCAGCCATCACCAAAGCCCTTTCATATGACATGTAACTTTATTTTTTTATGTAACTTTTATTATTTTTGCCCCCTTAAAAAACCCCATATCTCAAAAACCCTTCATCCGATTTTACTCATATACTTACCAGTACATTTCTCAAGTACAAGCTATCGACATATCAAATTTCATGCAGATCGGATCAACGGTTCTAAAGTTATCGCCAGACAAACATACATACATACATACATAAAATGCCAAATCGCTCAAGTTGAAACTAAGATCTTCGTTCGCTTCGCTCACTCGATCAACAACACTGACATGGGCTCATTAACACAGGCTCTTATTTATATTGGTCGCTGAGCGCTCCACTAGCTTAAATGTTCTTTAAGCTATCTCTTTTTATTTCGGTGAAAGTGACAGTGACACGAATAGGTACTTAATATACAGGGTGTCCCAAGACTATGCGATATGAAGTGAAAGTACCATAAGAGCTGATTTCACCATACTCTGTTAGTTGCTAATCAAGGATTAACAGGCAGTTAAATCTAACCTTAGATGTCAAACGCGTACATTTTGACATATTTTACCGCCCTTTTATCCTTTGTTAGTCTAACATCAGGTGGGCCATCTGCTTGTTCCATCAACTAGTTGTAGAAAAAAAAAAAATAGCAGAGCATGGTGAAATCAGGCCTAAATATTGTAGATATGATATTTTGCTGAAAGGTGACTTTATTTTATTTTTTAAACTTAGATGTACTGCATACAAAGATTTTCTATAAAATATTTGCTTCCTCTGGGTATCGAACCGAATCCAATAAATTAGAATGAATTCAAGTTTTTTTTATATTACTTGCTTATGAAACAAGCAGATGGCCCACCTGAAGTTAAGTTGTAACCATCACCTATGTAACAAAACATTGCCTCGCAAGTCACGCACGATATGAACGTACGCTATGTGCATACAATTTCACCGGTAACCACACCCTTCAAAACGAAACACAGCAACGCTGCTTGGCGTGCCCAGAACGTGCCCTATGATGCACTGCCTTGCGTCCAGTATTTACTGAGGAAAATTTAATTTCCCTTCAAACTAGAACACAGCAACACTGCTTGGCGGAATAAATGGGGAATTTCCCGGACGAGCCCTTGCGTCTACCTAGTATGTCTTACAGCCGGTTTCTGAAAGCCCGATCAAAACTAATCGCATGTCAAGTCGCTTGCTATCTCTATCTAATTCCATGTAATAGCTGAAATGGCGAGTGACTTGACATCCGATTAGTTTTCATCGAGCTTTCAGAAACCGGCGGTTAGACTCTTAGAGATTACAAATAGGTAATTATATTGTTTATCATTTTAACGAATCAACTTTTAGAGTCTCCCTTGGTTTACTCAGATCTCCGCCTTTTTGTTTTAAGTCTATAACAACTTGACATTGGCAAATTCGTGGCAAACCCTATCGGCCACTGAACAGCCACAAATAAAAGAAGAAGAAGAAGACTCTTAGATATGTTCTTTTTCTCAAATACCTTCCTCCAACAGCTTAGCGCCGATCAGCTTCCATGGGCCCACTGCCCAGAGAACGGCACAGGAGCAGTGGAATGCAACAAAGCCTCTGCAACCGTCTACTATTGGTACCGCGAGGCTCTGGACGCGTCTCCCAACATCGAGACTCCTGGCGTGCCGCGCTGGTGGATCGTCTGCTACCTGCTGCTGGCTTGGATCATCGTCTTCTTCATCGTGATGAAGGGCATCCAGAGCAGTGGCAAGGTAACTGACATGCTGTTAAAATATTTGAGTAGAAATGAAATGTTTATTTGCGAGAAATATTGTTAGAAGTTAGTTTTACCGCCGGTTTCTGAAAGCCCGATCAAAGTTAATCGCATGTCAAGTCACTTGCTATCTCTATCTAATTCGATGTTATAGCTGAAATGGCGAGTGACTTAACATCCGATTACTTTTGATCGGGCTTTCAGAAACCGGCGGTTAGTTGCACATATTTCACTAAAGCATTGGCATGCTAATTTTAACTTTGGTACAATTAAATAATATTCACTAAATTAAATTTCATTATAAATAAAAATGTCCATAGTTAGAATAGAATAGAAAAATCTTTATTTTGTCTAATTAATTGTCAATGAATAAATAATAAATAAATAAGTCAGTCATTAATAGTTCAGTTATTTATTACTCAATTATTCCATTCAATTATAGCCAGTTCCTCGTGACCAAAGAAGAACAGGCAAAAAACTTACGGCTTGGTTCCTAGTGTTTTTTTTTGTATATTCTTTCAAATAGGCACCTATTTAATGCGTATCTGTGTTCTGACAAAGCCGCTGTTCCTCTCCAGGTGCTAACAGAAGACTTCTGTTTCAGGTGGTATACTTTACGTCTCTGTTCCCGTACGTGGTGCTGACCATATTCTTCGTGCGCGGCATCACGCTCCCAGGGTCTACTGACGGCATCATCCACATGTATAAACCGAAGGTAATATCATGCATTGTTTATTTATTTGTTTATATCGAATGTTTTTATTATACTCTTGTTATTTTGAATGTTTAGTGCACTCTAACCAAACTTATTCTAGGCTCCTCTCTATCCAAAGGTTGTCTGGAAGTTTATTTTTTATTTCAACTAGCTGATGGAACAAGCAGATGGCCCACCTGATGTTAAGTGGTAACCATCACCTATAACAAAGCATTGCCTCGTAAGTCACGCACGATAGAAACGTGCCCTACGATGCACTGCCCTGCGTCCATCAACTTGAGGCATACAGTTAAGCCTCATGTGCCTGTAATTACACCGGCAACCACAATCTTCAAACCGAAACACAGCTATGCTGCTTGACGGCAGAAAAAGGCGTGGTGGTAGTACTGTACTGTACTTCCCCGGACGAGCCCTTCACAAAGAGCTCTACTACTCTTGATAATAATAAAGATTTGTGTTCCTTCCTTCTTGCAGTTGGAGAAGCTTCTAGACCCGACAGTCTGGCTAGACGCAGCCACGCAAGTCTTCTACTCCTTCGGGCTAGCTTTCGGCTCGCTCATCGCATTCGGCTCGTACAACCCGCCGAACAACAACTGCGTACGGGACGTGTTACTGGTGTCTGTGTGTAACGCGCTGACCGCTATCTACGCGTCTGTGGTCATCTTTAGCATCCTGGGATTCAAGGCTTTTACTATGGTGGAGACATGCATTACCAAGTAAGCAAATTTTGTATTACTATTAGCCCTTAGGGCTCTTAGCCTTAAGGCCTCCCCCCGTTTCCAGCAATCTCTACGATCATGGGCCTTTATTCGTCAGTCCCTTTCATTTGTATATTGTACGGGATGTGTTGCGTGTCTGTGTGTAACGCGCTGACCGCTATCATGGTCACCTTTAGTGTCCTGGTTTTCAAGGCTTATACAGAGTGTCCTGGAACTCAACTCTCTCTTGTCGAGTCACTAGTTTCTTTCGAAACAGTGTAGTGAAAGGATTTTAAGTGCGCCTCAAGAGGCTCCTTTCGAGCACTTGACACGTTATAGAACTTTTTAGGTTCTACGACATGCCGGTTTCCTCACGATGTTTTCCTTCGCCGTTTGAGAGTACTGGCATTGTGCTCATACATTTTTGAACAGAAAAACTCATTGGTGCACGACCGGTTTCGAACCCACGACCTTAGGATCGGAAGCCGGGGCCGCTACCACTAGACTACCAGTGCACCAAGTAAGCTAATTTTGTATTACTATTACTACTAGCCCATAGTGTCCCATTGTTGAGCCAAGGCATCCCCCTGTTTCCGGCAGTCTCTACTATCATGGGCCTTTATCTGCTAGTCCCTTACAGGCGTCATCTCATGCGCGGTCTGTCGCGACGCCGCCTCGCTGTGTGGGCACTGCTCGGTAGTGGTTTTGACCCATAAATCGTCCAGCATGCAACATACGTGACCGGCCCTATTTTTTTTTTACGGGGTAAATGCTTTACACATGCCTCCCACTCGGGGAGAGTAGGAGGGGATGTCGGGCTCTCTGTCAACGGACAACATACCGATTATAAACCCACCGATGTTCTCTCACTCATCTTAGTGCCAGTGCATCGTCGAACCACTCATCACCTGACGAATGGTCCGACGCTGCATCGGCACAAGACAGAGTCACGGGGTCCCGATTGGATTCTACCGCGAATACGTGGTCCTCCCCAGTCCAACTTCAGGCTTTATGTCCCGAAAAAAAACCTTTTTTTTTATAGATATAGTAATAAATGCTAGAAAACTACTCTACCTAAAGGAGCTAGGCTGGCTGGGGTGAGGTTAGCAGGGGGATAATACACAATACACCACATTGCGAGACGTCGGTGCAGATCTTATTCCCCCACCACGAATTAGAATTACCTAGAACTAGAAGAGTATTAGAGCTGTGATGGGCTCGCCTGGGGAAGTCCGACCACCATGCATGCCTAACGTGAAGCAGCATTGCTGTGTTTCGGTTTGAAGAGTGTGGTTGCCGGTGAAATTATAGGCACATGAGGCTTAACATCTAGATGTCTCAAGTCGATGCAGAGTAGTGCATCGGAGGGCATGTTCATATCGTGCGTGACTTACGAGGCAATGCTTTACCTACTTATAGGTGATAGTTACCACTTAACATCAGATTGGCCACCTGCTTGTTACATTAGCAAGACGAATAAAAAAAACTTTACTATTTTTTTATAGGGCTCATGTTTTTTTATTTAATAAATAAATACTTTATTGAGGACAATCTCCGAAAAACTTAAGAACTAATAATAATGATTTTTTTTATTCGTTTTATTGGTGTATGTTTAAAATAAATAAAATAAAATAAAAATAAAAAAGCCTGTTTATTCCATAACTTAAATTAATACAAATTCATCGAAACATGCACTTTTTTTTTTATAGATTTAATATAAGTGAGTATAGAATCTAATTAGAGTTTACTTATTATTTATTTATATTATATATTTTATTTGTCTTGCTTATTTTCATTATTTTTACATTCATATAATTATTGTATTTTTTTTTTTTTTTATTATTTCTTTGTAAATATAATATTTCTTAGTTTAGGACCCCTCACGGGTAAAGGCCTCCTCCAGTTCTTTCCAGCGCTTGCGGTCTATTGCCGCTTCAGTCCAGTTCTGTGATTTCAGGAATCTCTTTATTTCGTCTGTCCATCTAGTCAGTGGCCTGCCTATTCTTCTTTTCCCTTTCGGTCCTTTCCAGGTCGTCACTGTAGTGGCCCATCTTTCTTTGTTCATTCTGGCTATGTGTCCTGCCCACTGCCACTTCATTTTTAGCGCATGTTCAAGGGCATCTATAAATTTTGTTTTTGTTCTAATTTCTTTGTGGCGTACTCTATCGACTAATCTTATTTTCATTATGCTTCTTTCCATGGCTCTTTGACATTTCTCAATTTTACTTTTAGCTTCTTTTGTGTACATCCATGTCTGGCTTCCGTATGTTAGTGTGGGAAGTAGGCAAGAGTCCACTACTCTTTTCTTTAGCCGGAGAGGTAGTGATCCTTTTAAAACTTCCTTCATGCTCCAGAATTTCTTCCAAGTTTTTGCTATCCTTCTTTCTATTTCTTCAATATTATTGGTGGGCTTGAATGAAACTTGTTTTCCCAAATATATGTAATCTTGTACGTATTCGAGTTGTGTGCCTTCTATATATAATGTGTTCTGAATGTTGTTTGTCATTGCTTGAGTTTTTTGTAGATTCATTTCCAGACCTCTTTTTTTGCTAGCATTATTTAAGGCTGACAGCATATATTGCAGTTTTTGTTCATCTTCCGCTAGTAGAACTATATCGTCTGCAAAAGCTAGGTATGCAAGATGGTTCTCCTTTATCTTTATTCCTTCGTTTTCCCAGGATAGCTCTTTTATAATTGAGTGAAGCACGGTTATAAAAAGAGTCGTTGAAAGCGGGTCGCCTTGTCTTACTCCCCTTCCAATTTTAAAGAACTTCCCGGTCGATTCAAGTTTCACTCTACTCCTGCAATTGGCGTATATATTTTTTATGATGTCTATATATCTTTCATTTACCTTTGCTTCTTTCAAAGCGTTCCATATAGCTAGGTGGTCTATAGAATCAAACACTTTTTTAAAATCTATGAAAGCAAGGTATAGTGGTTTTCGGAATTCTTGGTATTTTTCGATTATTTGCTCCAATGTGTGTATGTGGTCGATTGTGCTGAAGCTTCTACGAAAACCTGCTTGCTCTACATAAAGGTACTTTTCGACTTTTGGGGTTACTCTGAATTGCAAGCCCTGCGAAAACATTTTATATAAACCTGCCATTAGGCTTATTGGTCGGTAATTTCCAATATCAGTGGGGTCTCCTTTTTCGTACAGTATTACTATATCTGACTCTACCCATTGTCTTGGAATCACGTTATCTCTTAGAATTTTGTTGAAAAGTTGTGTTAATGGATTTAGAAGCGCTTTGTTTGATGCTTTAAGCATGTCATTAGATATTCTGTCTGCTCCTGGGCTCTTCCGAGTTTTTAGGTTATTCAATAGAAGATTAATTTCTCTTTGGTCAAAATTGGTAATAGCGGTTTCAGCTATTTCTTCGTTATTCGTTTTCGTTGATATTATACTAGTGCTTCTAGCTGCATAGAGATTTTCATAGAAGCTCGTAGCAGTGTCGAGAATTTCGCTTCGGGTTTCTTTGTATGAATGTCCCTTTTTCAGTTTCGGGATCCAATGTTTTTTTGTGTTTAGAACCAATTGTGCTCTTTTCAGGCTCCCTGACACAATTAGGTGTTTTTCTATTATATCCGTTCTGTGGGTTTTATAATCCAATTTAATTTGTTTATTTGTCGTCTTGTATAGTGTTCGTAGTTCAAGTTTGTCTTCTCTTGATAGTGGTTTTTTGTTTTGTAGCTCCAGTCTATTTTTTAGTAAAGTTCTCGATTTTTCAGATAATATGCCTTTTTTTTGGTAGGATTTGTTACCTTGGGTATACTCTCTAGGATAATTTGTTCTATTTTGTCGTAAAAAGCTTGTATGTCGTCAACGTCATCCTTAAGTATTTCTTCTCTTCTTTCTTCTAGGTTTTTTAAGTAACGATTTTTTTCTTCCTCTGTCTCTAAAAATTTTTGTAAAGTTGGTCTATACATTGTTCGACTTTTCTTGGCATTGTTCATTGTGTATTTACCTCTGACAAAACGGTGGTCAGAAGGGTGTATTATGTTTAATACTTCAATATTTCTAAACCACTGATGATTACTGGTAAGTATGTAGTCTATTTCATTTTTTGTTATTTTATCTGGCGAGATCCACGTCCATCTTTGTTTTGTTTTTCTTTTAGTAAATGTGTTTGATATGTAGAGTCTATTTTCCATTGCAAATTCCATTAACTTTTGACCTCGGTTGTTCCTTATGCCTAACCCGTAAGGCCCGAATAGTCCAGTTTTGGTTTCTTCTTCTTTTGGTATTCCTATTTTCGCATTAAAATCGCCCATTATAATGTGTTTACTTTCTGCCATCTCTTTAGCTTTGTTGAGTGTATCGTAGAATAGCTCTATTTCTTCCTCATTTGACTCGGAAGTAGGTGCATGCACTTGAATGATAGAAAGTGTATATTTTTCAAATTTGAGGTTTAGCATAGCAACCCTGTCAGATAGACCTCGAAAACTTACGAAGTTTTGTTTGTATTTTTTCTTCATTAAGAAACCGACACCCAGGTGGCCTCTCTTTTTGCCAAAATAGCAAAAAATATGTTCGGTATCTTCTTGTATGTCGTATCCTTCGCGCCTGATTTCAGCTAGTCCTATAATGTCATATTTAATATTTTGTATTGCTAATTTCAATGTTAACATTCTTTCCTCTGTGGACAGCGATCTTGCATTGTAAGTACATATAAAAATACTGTTTTCCTGTGTACTTGGTTGATTATTTTGTTTTTTAAGAACACCGCCGCTTTCCCGCGGTGACCAGCCGTATTGGGATGCTTTCTTTCGTGTAATCATTTTCATTTTTGCAATTTGGAGGAGGCGGTGCTAATTGCTATTGGTCGTTTAAATTACTCTTCGTTTTTGTTGTTATCTCTTTTGTTGGCAACGAGAGGTAGTGTGTTATATTTCTGTTTTCGTTATATATTTTGTTCTTTTTTGCTGCTCTACTGCTCTCGTTGTTACTCGTACTCGGGCTAGGTTCTCTAAAAAGAGCTCTCTTTTTTTTGTTTTTTTCCTCGATAGGTATGTCGCTTTGTGTGGTGATTGACTCTCGGACGATCAATTTGTTGTATTTAATAAACGCCTTATTTCCTTTTTCTGTTTCTTTTTTCAGTTGTTCCTGCAGCTCCTTTCGTTGCTGAAGGACTTTTGGGGGAAAGTCTTCCTTTATATAAAAACCAGTTTTTTCTAGTTTGTGCTTGTTTTTCATTATCAAAACCTTTTTACCATATGTTGTATGTTTACTACACTAATAAGTACTAAGTACCGTAGTAGCATATGTCCCTGAGTTATTCGTCGAGTGCGATTAGACTCCGATGGCGCAGCTGGTAGCGTAAAACAAGTAAAAGAATACAATTATTGTATTACAATGGGCGTTCTTATCACTAAGGGTGATTTCTCCCAGACAACCCTTTCGTTAAATTATCTACATCTGAAGTAATTTTTTATGTTTTTGTTAATAAGCAAACGAAACCTGAGTAACATCTGAGATACATTCTGACATTTCTAATCAGAAACATTTTTGTATTTGTAATAAACCCCGTTTACACTCAGCTCATGTCCGTGGAAAAGTGTAGAGACATGAGCAATGCGAGAATGTAAACAGGCCACTTCCATGTCCACCGCGTTGCCGCTCGCGTTGCCCGTGTTGCGTGAAACACACTGCGACGCTGCCGCAGACATATGGACGGCAACATTTCCGTCCACGCGAATGGCAGCGCGAATGTCTAAATGTAAACGCAGTATTAGAAACAATTTCAATTTAAAAAAAAAAACCTGCCGAACCCTAATAACTAAAAAAAGCTGTGACGGTTTTGAAATGTTGCCAACTAACGGACCGATAGAGGCTTCTCCGCCGCAAATTAAAATGTGGCCTTGCCAAGTTTCAGCTCAAGCATGAGCCTATTTTTTTAAATTGCCTCTGAATCTGCACTTTTTATATGATTTTACCTACTAGGGAATTATATTACCAATCATGCTAGATCTTTTCATCTTTTTAGTAAAATTATTCTTCTTTTTATCGTGACACTAGTTCTTTCGAAACAGTGTAGTGTGGAGAAAAGATTTGAAGTGCGCCTTAATATGAAGCTCCTTAGGAGCACTCACTACACTTATTTTCGAGTAAAATTATTAGTTTCTAGCGACTTGTCCTTCGCACGGGCTTCGCTGTGGTCGCTTGTCCTTCGCTGTGGCTTCGCACGGGTGGAAATTATTTTTTTATACATTTTGGGATAAACCGCTAGACCCAGATAGAGCCTTTGATGGCACGTTTGAGCCTCGCGGGTACCTATTTCATAGTTGTGCACGTGTTCGAGATAATCGGACTTCTATCCAACTAAGGGGCGGTTTCACCATGCTCTGTTAGTTGCTAATCAAGGATTAAAAGACCGTTCAAAAATCTAACCTTAGCTGTCAAACGCGTACAGTTTGACATATTTAACGGTCCTTTAATCCTTTTTTAATCTAACAGAGCATGGTGAAACCGGCCCAAGACGAATAATAAGCCATAGTGAAATGTTATTTATTTCAGTAAAATCACAAGGATCACTTTGAAACGTCTTAAAACTATAGGTGAATCTAGGTGCCAGTTCCATGCGACCAAAGCCGCGAATATCGAATATCTTGCTATGTGGAATTCTTTGTGAAGGGCTCGTCCGGAGAAGTACTACCACCATGTCTATTTCTGCCGCTAAGCAGCGTTGCTGTGTTTCGGTTTAAGAGTGTGGTTGCCGGTGTAATTACAGGCACATGAGGCTTAACATCTGTATGCCTCAAGTTGATGGACGCAGGGCAGTGCATCGTAGGGCACGTTCCTATCATGCGTGACTTACGAGGTAATGCTTTGTTTCAAGCGATGGTTGCCACTTAACATAAGGTGGGTCATATGCTTGTTCCAACAGCTAGTTGTATAAAAAAAAGGAGTATAAAAAGTGCCACCATAAGAATCTAAGTCCTGACCGACACCCAGCCTTCAAAAGAGTGAAAAAGTATAAGGACATAGTTGAGTTAGTTAGGTAGGTACCTGCTTGTAAATTGCGGTCTATGCTTTTTGTTGTTTTTGTTTTGCTGCGTTGTTGTGACGTCGATGGCACGTGTAGGTAGGTAGGTTAGGTACAATCAGCGACAGAAGTTCATAAACATTCGATGAAAAAGTGTAAGCAGCAACTGGGTTGCTGCCTAACCGCGACACTAATTTATTATAAGTAATAAATAATATAATGATCGGAATCAAAAGGTTATTATAATTTTTGTAATATCAGCAAATAAGTATCTAGAATAAGTTATAAGTTCCTATAGTATAGTATACCTCTACGTCAAAACTACATCTACCTGAAACGAATACAAAATTGAAATGAAATGAAATTGAAATGAAATTTATTAAAATCAGAAAACATTACAGTATCTTATTAAATTGGGTTTATGTATAACAATTTCGATATTTCCTGGTTGGACAACATTGGTACCCAAACTAGGATAACCCTGTGTTATGGCATACCAATGCCCCCCGCCGAACAGATAAGGCTTAAATTTTAGAACACAATTACATTTTAAAAAGTATTATTCACATAAATTAAGAAGTATAATACTGAATTATTATTAAAATTCATATGACAAGAAGCAGAAGCAACATCCAAATCCTTTCCAATAGTTTTCACTGTGTTGCAGCAAAACGAGAAGTACCTTCCCCTGATAATAAACTTTTACTACTGACTGTACCTGCTAACAGTTGTATTGACAAGCAATTGTTTTGTAAAAACAATTGGTGTAGTCCACGTGTACCTAATTGTGTGGGCTAAATATAAAATAGAATGGAATTTATACAATTGCTTTGTTTGCGAGTCAGTTTTGTATGAATTTAAAACAACGTCCAAGTCGATGCACTTCTCTCCAACAAGTAATTGTTTATGGTGGTATCCGAAAATTAACTCGATAGGTAGAATAATCGATTATATTACGATTATTTTCGTACGAGTACCTTCCGATTCGACATTCGATATTTTGAAAGTTGGTAGAATTCGATGTATGGAGAAGGCTCAAAATCGTACTAGTACCTACCTATCTGAAAATTTAGTACAAGAGTAGTAGAGATCTTTGTGTGCGGTTCGTCCGCAGAAGTACCTACTAGGTACAAGGCTTGTTTTTGCCGTCAAGTAGCGTTCCTGTGTTTCGCCACGGCCCATCTGTTTGTTTTAACAGAGAGCAGTATTAAAAAAATGTATAGGGAGACTTATGTCCATGGATTTTTCTAGTGTGATGACCTATTTAGTATTGTATTATAGGTTAACCTACCTAGGTACTAGGAATCTAGTATTGTAGCTAACAAAACATTGCGAATTCTAGCAAATTCTAAGAATTAATCGATTTGGATTAGCGTGTCAAAAGTTCATTAGTGCTTAGTACTTTACATAGGCAATTGTGAACTTGACTCTATATTTCTACAAGGACAAAAAAGTTTTAATTTATTTAATAAATGGAAAATGGCATTGTAATTTGTGAGAATAGAAATTAGCGGTACAAACCAAACCGTAAGTTACTTGAATGTTTTTTTTTATTCGTGTGAAAATGGCTCTTGATGACGTCTCAAAGTAATTCTTGAGATTTATTACAAACAAGAAAAAAAAGAAGATCGTATGA
This sequence comes from Chloroclysta siterata, assembly GCA_932294275.1. Lineage (NCBI taxonomy): Eukaryota > Metazoa > Arthropoda > Insecta > Lepidoptera > Geometridae > Chloroclysta > Chloroclysta siterata. Next base: position 7,225,299 of record OW028592.1, on the reverse strand, counting down.
TTGTGATCTTGCGATCCTGAATTAACTACTTTTCTGTCAGATCGGGAACCTTAGAACACTATAGTTCGTAACCTGGATTGGCGTTTAACACGAGTGATGCCGCGGGCGGCGGCTAGTGGATTCATACATAACTTTAACATTCTGTTTAATAAGAGTAAAAACTTTCCTTTAACATTTTATTTTGACAGTCGTCACAGCTCAGTTGGTAGTAGCTCTGCCTTCTGCGCCGTAGGCCGTGGGTTCGATCCCCACCGAGAACAAACATTTGTGTGATGAACATAGATGTTTGTTCTCTGTCTGGGTGTTATATAATATTATAAGTATGTATTTACAAAAAAAGGATATAAGTGCCTAGTAGGTATATCAGCTATCTGGTTCCCCTGATACAAGCTTTGGCTTAGTTTGGGGCGAGATGGTGCTGTGTGGGTGGAATGTCCACTAATATTTTATTTATTTGTTTATTATAAACTTTCCAGGGAGATCAAAGTGTTGGCCACAGCGCACGTGCCAGGCTTCAATCTCAATACCACTCCGGAGTACTTCAAGGAGGAGTTCCCCAAGTTGCTGGCTGACAATGGGACCCTGGTGCAGATGCTGAACCTGACAGGCTGCAGCATGAGCCGGCAGCTTGAAGAGGTGAGGGACGAATTAGCTTTTTTGCTTATTTTTTTTTATACAACCAGCTTATGGAACAAGCAGATGGCCCATCTGATGATAAGTGGTAACCATCGCCTATAACAAAACATTGCCTCGTAAGTCACGCACGATAGGAACGTGCCTTACGTATGCAATGCCCTGCGTCCATCAACTTGAGACATACAGATGTTATGCCTCATGTGCCTGTAATTACACCGGCAACCACAATCTTCAAACCGAAACACAGCAACGCTGCTTGGCGGCAGAAAAAGGCGTGGTGGTAGTACTTCCCCGGACGAGCCCTTCACAAAGAGCTCTACTACTCTTCATTTGTCATAATCATTATAATTTATTCATTGTTTTATGTTGTTAAAATAGGTCTTAGTCTTAGAAGGTAGCATAATGTCCAGGATATGAGCCCTGTTGGTGAATTACAATGGTTTAGGGTTCCGTACCTAATGGATAAAACGGGACACTATTGCTAAGACTCCGCTGTCCGTCGGTCTGTTTGTGTGTCTGTCCGTCTGTCACTAGGCTGTATCTCATGAACCGTGATAGTTAGACAGTTGAAATTTTACTTTAAACATTTTCTCTGATGATGTATTTCTGTTGCCGCTATAACAACAAATACTAAAAAACAGAATAAAATAAATATTTAAGGGGGCTCCAATACAACAAACGTGATTTTTTTGCCGTTTTTATAGATAATGGTACGGAACCATTCGTGCGGGAGTCCGACTCGCACTTGGCCGGTTTTTTATGCCTTTAGGCTAAGAATGTATCATACATTCGGTTCGTAGGTACGCACCGCAGAAGGTAAATTTAAATGCAGTGTCTTGGGAACACTTCCGATTGGCACTGATTTGGATCAGTTGAGCTATCGCTAGATTGTTTGCAACGGTCTGCGGATAGCTCAACCGTTTCATATGTATTGTGTACATTTTGTAATTATTTGTATTCATCGTAATCTTCTTTGTAATTAAATGTTTATTTGACAGTCTTCACAGCTCAGTTGGTAGTAGCTCTGCATTCTGCGCCGTAGGGTTCGATCCCCACCGAGAACAAACATTTGTGTTATGAACATAGATGTTTGTTCTCTGTCTGGGGGTTATTATATATTATAAATATGAATTTACAAAAAAAATGTTATGTATTATATCAGCTATCTGGTTCCCATACTACAAGCTTTGGCTTAGTTTGGGGCTAGATAGTGTGGAAAGTCCACCAATATTTATTTATTTATTATATATCATAAGTACGTATTTACAAAAAAAAGTATATATGTATTATATCAGCTATCTGGTTCCCATATTACAAGCTTGGGCTTTGTTTGGGGCTAGATATTGTGGAAAGTCAACCAATATATTTATATATTTTACCATTCCAGGCTGCAGAAGGCACAGGGCTGGCGTTCATAGTGTTCACGCAAGCTATCCTCAAGCTGACTCCAGCGCCGTTCTGGTCCATCATCTTCTTCCTGATGCTACTGTCCCTAGGCCTCGGCAGTCAGATCGGCATCATGGAAGGCATGCTGTGCACCATCTTCGATATAGACATCTTCAAACGCGTTAGCAAGCCCGTTTTGACTGGTTAGTTTAGCATTTTATTTTAATTCTTAAACTGCTTAAAACAGGTTCACAACTTTGGTCGCCAGGCACGGTAGATATTCCCTCAGATCTCTTTATCGATTGCGATTTTTCGAAAATGAGTTTAGTGATTTTATATCTTTCAACATGTCGAAACGTGCAAGCGAGAGTCACATTAGCTCTTGTATTCGCCATACGTTTAGATCTACACTAATATTATATAGAGGAAAGATTTGTATTTTTGTTGTTTTGTTTTGTTGTTATGTAACGAATAGGCTCAAAAACGAATGGTCCGATTTCAAAAATTCTTTCACCATTAGAATGCTACATTATCCCTGAGTAACATAGGCTATATAATTTTCAAAAAAGTCAGGGATCCTTAATAAAACTCCAATAATGTAACCCAAGGTGGAAAAAATAATCCTTACATCGCGTGCGCTGCGTAAACTATTGATGATAGAACAAAATAATGTACTACCACTTTGCAGAACACGTCATCATCTACAAAAAATGTCGCGACAGCATATGTCTAACTATTATAATTATGTCACAATAAGTGTTCTTTTATTATAAAAAATTAATTGAAATGCCGCCGCTAGAATAGGCTCTTTATTTGTACCTTGGTATTAATCATTATCCAAATAAATAATTTTATATTCAAGATTGTTTCAATACAAGTATATTACTTTTTGAATTATTGAAATCGGACATTCCATTAAAAAGATTTTACGAATTTAAAAATTTTAGTTCGCTTTAAAAATATTATGGAACGCGCGGTAACCACGGGGCGCGTTCTCACTCACTCAGGGAGAAGAGCGTGTATGAAATAAGTAAGCGCGAGACTCGAACCTACGGTCTAAGTTTATCCTAAAATGTTAAAAAAATATATCCACCCATGCGAAGCTGGGACAGGCCGCTAGTAAATACTATAAAACGAATAAAAATATAATAATGTGTCTCCAGGTATAGTCTGTACCTTCTGTTTCTTCGTGGGCCTGATCTTCACGACCGGCGCGGGAGAGTACTGGCTGAAAATGTTCGACTCCTTCGCCGGCACCATCGGACTGGTGGTGGTGGCGCTTCTGGAGATGGTGTCTGTCATATACATCTATGGACACGAGAGGTGGGTTTTATACAACTTTCTTATGGAACAAGCATGGCCCACCTGGAGCAAGTGGTAACCATCACCTATAGCAAAGCATTGCCTCTCAAGTCACACACGATTTACTTTTTCAACCTTTTGAAGGCTGGGCGTCAGTCAGTCGGTTAGGACTTCGATTCTTATGGTGGCACTTTTTTATACCTACCTACTCCTTTTTTTATACAACTAGCTGTGGAACAAGCAGATGGCCTACCTTGTTAAGTGGCAACCATCACCTATAACAAAGCATTGCCTCGTAAGTCACGCACGATAGGAACGTGGCCTACGATACACTGCCCTACGTCCATCAACTTGAGGCATACAGATATTAAGTCTCATGTGCCTCTAATTTCACCGGCAGCCAAGAGTGTCTTCAAACCGAAACACAGCAGCGCATAGGTATTTGTTCTCGGTGGGGATCGAACCCACGAAATCGATGAGGGCTGATGTCAATTTTATTGCAAATTAAAATTCATTTATTACTTCGAGAGCTGAGTAATAGAGCTAATAGAGCTATTTGTGTGTAGCTCTTCCCGGGAAATATTACCACCACGCCTATTTCTGCCGCCAAGCAGCGTTGGTTTCGGTTTGAAGAGTGTGGTTGCCGGTGTAATTACAGGCACATGAGGCTTGACATCTGTATGCCTCAAGTTAATGGACGCAGGGCAGTGCATCGTAGCGCACGTTCCTATCGTGCGTGACTTGCGATGCAATTCTTTGTTATAGGTGATGGTTACCACTTAACATCAGGTGGGTCATCTGCTCGTTCCATCAGCTAGTTGTATAAAAAAAATATCATACAAAAGAGCGGTAGGAACCATGCCGTAAGTTTGTTGGCTGTTCTTCTAGGCTTTGGTCACGTGGAACTGGCACCTAGAGTCACCTAGCTTTAAGACGTTTCAAAGTGATCCTTGTGATTTTATTGAATAAATACAGATACAGTTTACAGTATACATACGAGATACAGTTTTTTAACTAGTTCGGAGTGTATTGCAAATCTGATTCGGCCGCCAACCAGTTATATTATAAAAACTAGTGGCTTCCCGCGGCTTCGCACGCGTTGAAGTGGTGAGCCGTAATTGAGCCACAAACATCCAAACATCGTAACTTTCGCATTGATTTGTATATTATTAGGGTAGGATACCTACGCAGGTATAAGAGATACCTAGAGGCGTACATTACCTATATTAGGTAGGTAGGTAGGTATAGGTACTGAGTTTAGCACAAACATGACAAATACAACAAAGACAACCTTACACGGAAAATATGTACTTATTTGTTCCTAGTTTCTACCCCAAAAACAAACGAAACGAAACAGCTTCACGACTTTGATCCCCAGGCACGGTAGATAGATACCCTAAGATCTCTTCGTACCAACTCAAGATTCCCATTTTAGAATGTTCCTTACAAACATTGACGCCTTGTTGTATCCTTTTTACTTGAGCGCAACGAAGGAGGGTAACGTTTTAGGGGTTGTTTTCGAAAATCAAACTGTCTTTTTGTTATTTATCCACAGAACACATTTTCTTTTAGTTTGAAGTTAATTACACTACGCTTTAAAAATCTCCCATACCAACCTTGAAACTTTGTCAGTCTTTTGCACCCTTTGCAGGGGTGGTTTTAAAATATTGAAAACGTGATTTTAAATTATTTATTGTGGAGTATATTTTCTTCAAGTTTTAAATCAATCGCACCACGCGTTAAAAAACTCCCATACAAACATTGACATCCCTTTGCACACTTATTAAGGGTAGTTTTAAAAAACTAAAAAATGCCTTTCCTGTTTTTTAGCCTTAAAGTACATCTACTTCAAGTTTGTAGGTTCAAGGAATACAATTTTTCATACCAACGTTTTCAACTCCTTAGAGGTTGAATTTCCGAAAATCCCTTCCTTATACACCTCTACGCCATAAGACCTATATACTCTTCAAATTTCAAGTCTCTAGGACCAGCGGTCAAAAAACTCCTATACTAACTTTTACATCCCTTTGCACACTTATCAAGGGTAGTTTTAAAAAACTAAAAATGCCTTTCCTATTTTTTTGCCTTGAAATATAAATACTCCAAGTTTCAAGTTTGTAGGTTTAAGGAATACTATTTCTCATACAAACGTTTTCATCCCTTTTTACACCCTTAGGGGTTGAATTTCCAAAAATCCCTTCTTAGTACACCTCTACGCCATATGACCTATGTACTCTTCAAATTTCAAGTCTCTAGGACCAGCGGTCAAAAAACTCCCATACATACTTTTACATCCCTTAGCACACTTATTAAGGGTAGTTTTAAAAAACTAAAAATGTATTTCCTACTTTTTTGTCTTGAAGTATATGTACTCCAAGTTTCAAGTTTGTAGGTTCAAGGAATACAATTTTTCATACAAACGTTTTCATCCCTTTTTACAACCCTTAGGGGTTGAATTTCCAAAAATCCCTTCTTAGTACATCTCTACGCCATAAGACCTATGTACTCTTCAAATTTCAAGTCTCTAGGACCAGCGGTCAAAAAACTCCCAAACATACTTTTACATCCCTTAGCACACTTATTAAGCTTAGTTTTAAAAAACTAAAAATGTATTTCCTATTTTTTTGTCTTGAAGTATATGTATTCCAAGTTTCAAGTTTGTAGGTTCAAGGAATACAATTTTTCATACAAACGTTTTCATCCCTTTTTACACCCTTAGGGGTTGAATTTCCAAAAATCCCTTCTTAGTACACCTCTACGCCATAAGACCTATGTACTCCTCAAATTTCAAGTCTCTAGGACCAGCGGTTTAGGCTGTGCGTTGTCTATATGTCAGTCAGTCAGTCAGTCAGTCAGTCAGTCAGGACTTTGATTCTTATAGTATTAGAGATAGAGATGTTCTTTTATACCTATTACTATACTATACGTATTGTTATAAGTTTAGCTAGGTTAGTGGTTTGTACGAGGTCTTTTTTGGAAATAAATAAATAAAAAAATAAAAAATAAAAATACCTTTTGACTTTGACTTTAACTTTGAAAATCCCCAGGTTCACAAACGACATCTACGAGATGACCGGCTACCGGCCCGGCATCTACTGGCAGGTGACCTGGCGCTACGTGGGACCCTTCATCGTGACCTGTATCCTGATCTCTTCAGTTATCTTCATGATGATAAACCCGCCTACTTACGGCGCCTGGGATGCTAATGAGGTAAGCCTTAGGAATCAACTTATTTATTCTTTTTAAGAGTAGTAGAGCTCTTTGTGAAGGTCTCGTCCTAGGAAGTACTACCACCACGCCATTTTCTGCCTCCAAGCAGCAACGCTGTATTTCGGTTTGAGGAGTGTGGTTGCCGGTGTAATTACAGGCACATGAGGCTTGTATGCTTCAAGTCGATGGACGCAGGGCGATGCATCGTAGGGCACGTTCCTATCGTGCGTGACTTACGAGGCGATGCTTTGCTACGGTGCAGCTTTGTTACGGTGATGGTTACCACTTAACATCGGGTGGGCCATCTGCTTGTTCCATTATCTAGCTGTAAAAATAAAATTAAGGATAAAGAAAAAAAAATTAATAATATAAGTATTAATAATATGAGAGTAGATGTTTGAATAGCACGAGTTTAGGAATAAAATACTTTAGTTACAACATTACCTATGTTCTTAAATTCAGACAACAAAGATATAATTCTTGCCTAGATATTTGATCGAGTGAGCGAAGCGAACGAAGATCTTATAGGCGATTTGGCATTTTATGTATGTATGTATGTATGTATGTATGTTTGTCTGGCGATAACTGTCGAACCGTTGATCCGATCTGCATGAAATTTGATAAGATGACAGCTTGTACTTGAGAAATTTACTGGTAAGTATATGAGTAAAATCGGATGAAGGGTTTTTAAGATATGGGGTTTTTTAAGGGGGCAAAAATAAAAAAAGTGACTTAAAAAAATCAAGTTACATGTCATACGAAAGGGCTTTGTTTGGACATTCCAAAACAATTTTTACTTTTTTTCTGGGACGCTTGGTTTTAGAGATACAAAAAAAAAGTTAAATTAAGATAACCAGCGACCCAAGAGCTCCCATCTCTAAGAGTTTCGTTGGCATCAAGGTTTTTCTACTGGTCGGCCAGTTCCTTTGCTCTTTCTTATTCTTTTTTCTTGAAATAAATTAAGGAGGTACTCAGTTCTCATAAAATGGTGACGACGACCAGGTCTGATGATGGAGCCAAGGTCTGTTCAACGGAACTCTTCAATAAATAGGCCAATAGAGTTGAAACTTGGTAACCATACCAAGTTAGTAGGCGGTAGTCAGAAAAAAGTACAAACATAATGTTTGGACTTGCCTTTGACCACCTATTCAAAGTTTTGGTGCGTTCGTCGGTTGGCATTACGAGATCTCAGTTCGGGGCGAACCACTAGTAATTAATTAATTGGTGGACATTCCACACAGCACTATCTCGCCCCAAACTAAGCCAAAGCTTGTGATATGGGAACCAGATAGCTGATATACTACTTATATACTTTTTTTTGTAAATACATACTTATAATCTTCTTTTTATATTATAAAAGAAAGTCGTGTTAGTTACACCATTTATAACTCAAGAACGGCTGAACCGATTTGACTGAAAATTGGTGGGGATGTAGCTTAGAACCAGAAGACGGACATAGGATACTTTTTATCCCGACTTTTTTACTTTTTATGTTTTCTAAAGTAAACGTGCGCGAGCGAAGCTGCGGGCAAGAGCTAGTATTATATAACACCCAGACAGAGAACAAACATCTATGGTCATCACACAAATGCTTGTTCTCGGTGGGGATCGAACCCACGGCCTACGGCGCAGAAGGCAGAGCTACTACCAACTGAGCTGTGAAGGTTGTCAATGATAAGGAGAAAGAAGTCCATATAATACAAGCTTTGCTTAGTTCGGGTGTAGTACCTACTGTGTTGAAAGTCCACGAATATTTATTATTATTTTTTAACCTACCAGCTAATTTGAACTGTGCTTCTAGGGAAGAGTAGTAAAGACCCAGTACCCATCCTGGGTCCTCGGCATCGCGGTGTGCATGATCCTGGCCGGAGTCCTGCCGATCCCCGTGGTGCTGCTTCTCCGCCGCTTCCAATGCCTCGCCTTCGACGTGGACATCCACCAGGGATCCATCCGCAGGATCGAGACCACAGTGTCTACTAAGGAGATGATGAGCGACCAGGATGTAAGTGCCTTCGAAGTTTTCCTTTATTACAATAATTATATATTAAACGCAATAGACCATTTTTTACAACCTTCTGAAAAATATACAAGGTGTTACAATACTTATGTCTAAAACACAAACAAAAAAACAGCTGTTTCATACATTTTAGCCAGGTAGGTATTGAACTTTTGTATGAAACAGCAATTTTTTTTCGCGTTTACAGTGTTGGAAGAAAAAGTTATTCATATTGATGGGTAATTGAGCCCCCTGAAGTTTTAGACATAAGTATTGGAACACCTTGTATATACAACGTGTAACATACCCCTATAACTAGGAAACAGGGTATTCTACAGGTCATGGAGAACAACTAAAGTTCTACAACTTTTAAAATTTCCCTGGTTTTCATTCCTGAAATGCCTCTTATACCGCTTTTACATTTAGACATTCGCGCTGCCATTCGCGTGGACAGAAATGTGGCCGGCCATATGTCCGCGGCAGCGTCGCCGGCAACATGTGTTCACATTTAGCCCGGACACTTAGGGAGCGCTGGCAGCGCGAGCGGACATGGAAGTGGCCTGTTTACATTCTCACATTTCCCATGTCCATGCACATTTCCACGGACATAAGCTGATTGTACACGCGGTATTAAACTTTCTTCTGATATGAAACTAAACACCATGAGGCAGCCCTATTCACAGCTCTTGGTCTTTGGCCTAATAGGGACCAAATTATGTTACACGTTGTATATAAAAAGCAATAGACAATTTTCTACAACCTTCTGGAAAATATCTTGTATATAAATACCTATACGTTATTATTATTATGAGCCCTCTATGTCCCACATCTGGGCAAAGACCTGCCCCCATTCCCTCTCCTCTGAGCGGTCCTGTGTCTTCCATTCTGGCTGGTTTTTATCGAGCTCTCTAATATACATAATGTTGACAAACAAATCAATTCAAAATGTTTATTTGCAAACATTTTGAATTGATTTGTTTGTCAACCATTTGGATTTTATCAATTTTTATGAATCAAAATGTTGTCTGTTGTCCCGCGACAACACTTCACCGCCAACTTTTCACGAGGTTTACCTACGTCTATTTATTTACAAAAGAAAGAATAAACGTCACAAACATTTTATATTTCTAATCACTAACACTAAAACTTACTAACCTCTAATTCTAAGTCTTACTAAATTTAGACAAACATTGCTAAGTTCCACAAAAGATGATGCAACAATGACCATACAAAACATATTATTTATATCTGTTTTAGATAGAATATAATAAGATGCCTACAAAGGGCGGTCTTCTCGCTAAAAACGCTTTCAGATATGTCACGTGCTCTACAATAATTTGTAACATTTATCAAGCTAACAGTAACAGTAGCTTAATGTCTCAGTCCAGCTAACCCACTAACCCACAGGTGCTGTCGCCGGAGTCAGCGCCGCCGGCACAGTTGGCCGCCGAAGCAGCTGCCACTAGGTTCACTATCGGTGACTTCGATGTAAGAAGTTCGGCTTATCGATGTTGTCTTGTCATTTCCTGAAGTCGCATCCACACATGTACACATGGATACAGATCAAGCTACACAATGGCAAAGAATAAAACCGGCCAAGTGCGAGTCGGAATCGCGCACGAAGTGTTCCGCACCATTATCTATCACGAGGTAGTAGTTCGCCCCGAACTGAGATCTCGTGATGCGACCCAACGAACGCATCAAAACTTTGAGTAGGTGGTAGTCAGAGGCAAGGCCAAACATTATGTTTGGACTTTTTTCTGACTACCGCCTACTAACTTGGTACGGTAACAAAGTTTCAACTCTATTGGCGTATTTATTGAAGAGTTCCGTTGAACAGACCTTGGCTCCATCATCAGACCTGGTCGTTGTCACCATTTTATGAGAACTGAGTACCTCCTTAATTTATTTCAAGAAAAAAAAATAAGAAAAAGCAAAGGAACTGGCCGACCAGTAGAAAAACCTTGATGCCAACGAAACTCTTAGAGATGGGAGCTCTTGGATCGCTGGTTATCTTAATTTAACTTTTATGTTTTATCTCAAAAACCGAGCGTCCCAAAAAAAATGTAAAAATTGTTTTGGAATGTCCAAACAAAGCCCTTTCATATGACATGTAACTTAATTTTTTTATGTCCCTTTTTTTATTTTTATCCTCTTAAAAAACACCATATCTCAAAAATCCTCCATCCGATTTTACTCATATACTTACTAGTAAATTTCTCAAGTACAAGCTATAAACATATCAAATTTCATGCAGATCGGATCAACGGTTCGAAAGTTATGGCCAGACAAACATACATACATACATACATACATACATACATAAAATGCCAAATCGCCCAAGTTGAAACTAAGATCTTCGTTCGCTTCGCTCACTCGATCAAAAACGGCAAAAAAACACGTTTGTTGTATGGAACCCCCCTTAAATATTTATTTTATTCTGTTTTTTAGTATTTGTTGTTATAGCAGCAACAAAAATACATTATCAGTCAAATTTCAACTGTCTAACTCTCACGGTTAATGAGATGCAGCCTGGTGACAGACGGACGGACAGCGGAGTCTTAGTAATAGGGTCCCGTTTTACCCTTTGGGTACGGAACCCTAAACATGACTACTTACATGAAGATTTGAAACAAAAACTGAAACAGCTTCACGATTTTAATCCCCAGGCGCGGTAGATATCCCCTCAGATCTCTAAGTATCAAGTATAAAATCTAGATAATTTGGGGACGTCTAAGGGGGTAGTCAGGTACGTCCAACCATTACATATTAACGATTGTACATCCCAAAAGTTATTATGCGAGTGGGATTGAAATCCAAGACCTTCCCCGGAGCTGCGCTAACGACCTGCGCCATCGGATCCTAATCACACCCAGTGAATAACTCATAGGGATCTGTTAATACGGCACTTATGCGACCGTTACATACATATAAGGGAGCAGTGTATAGCCTGATGCGTATCCGCGTGTACAATGAACAACAGCGGTATTATAAAATTTATAAGCGACAAGCAAGTTGTTCTCTAGCAAACCACGTCACCAAGCTACGCATTTTTGATATACCTAGGTAGGTAATATTTTGGTCTGCGCAGCTCACGTGATTCGATATTCAGTGGATAATTTGTTTGTAGCTTATAATGAGCGTAATTTGCTTTAATCCTAATGTTGATGGATTATGCAGCTGATACTAGTGTGGATGAGACTTTTGTCTAAAACTGGTTAACCGCAAATTTTATTTTAGGTTTTTAAAAAATGATTAGAAAAAAGGAAAAAAGGAAAAATAGTTGTTTAACGATAATTTAATTAACTTGGTGAAACTAGTTTATTTTGACCTTATTATTTTTTATAATTTTAACTCGACTGTATTGTCGGTCCATTTAAATTTATATTAGGTGGATTTACTACCTACTTATTAAAATTACTAAAACATGGGTAGTATTTATACCAATACGGTATAATTTAAAAAATTTGTCAAAAGATAATAATTTCTTACCTATACTATTGCCATTTTATAATTGCACAGAGAAAGGGAAAATTATAAGCAATCTTTAAATTAATTCAACCTTTATAAGAATAGGGGATGATTTGTAAATAGTCTGTTGGATGTTTTGTAAATACGTTGAACCTGATGCCTCTAGGGAGTGGACAGCGGCGAGGAGCGGCCGAGCAAGCGTCTCTCAACCAGCATCGCCCGCCGATCCAAGAAATAAATGTTTGTCTTGTTCCCTTTCACTTTAGTGTATAAGCGAAGCATGGCAGGTTTACCTTGTTAATAAAAAAAATGTGAATAATAAACGTTATTAAAAAAAAACAAGTAATTACAATAGTTTGGTTACGAGTAAATAAAATGGGCCAAAGGAATTTTTCGACAAATCCTCGTAAACATTTCTTTACAGGGGCGACAACCGTTAAAAAACTAGCCTGCACATTTCAACATTTTGAAAGATATAAATTCCCTGAATCTAATGAAAAATTGCAAGCTACCAAGTTGTGTGCAATATTTATAATAGGTAACTTACTTATACCGTTTTCACTGCCGATCAGATGCTTGTTCAAGTCTAAGTACCTACTAAATTGAAAATGTTGGGCTTCATTTTACACTGGACTATATTTTAAATGTGGTTAAATAAGAATTGTTTTTCCGATACCTAGCCGATTTTATTTCTCTCTGAACTTGAACTCTCGACTAAAAAAAGGTTGGGAATGTGAACGTCGCTGATGGCGCGCTCTTTATGTTCCCACACTGTCAAAAATGAATAGTAACAAAATATTTACTGCCAATGCTTCGCTTAGGCCATCTTAGATTTTCTTCTTTTTCATTTTATGCTTCAAATATCAAATTTCTTTCAGCTTCGTTGATTTTCTTGGTGCATGGTCTTTTGAGTTGGTTTTTGGTTCTTTTTCACTCGTCATTGCATTATTTTTTCGATTGGTTTTAGTAACTTGGTGTCTTACTTTTATAATTTTTATTATACCTCAATCTGTTTTCATTTCTTCATTCTAATACTAACCTAAGTACTGTCATTTTTTACAGTGGTTGTACACATTTTAATATCTAACTGTTTTGTTATTTTTATCTCTTATCTAGCAAAGTTACTCAAGCCCAATATAAGTATTATATTAACAATGTTAAATTATTTTTTTCAGTCATCAGAATCCGAGGGTGAAGTGCGCACGTCCGCTCACTTCGAAGATTCGAGCAGTGATGATGAAGAAATTCTTAATACGAAATGCACAAACGCTGCTAACACCGCAGCACGTCGGCTTGCTATGAAGCCCATTAGTTACAGCCAACATTTCAAAATGGATGTCATCGATTGACCGTTGGTTTTAATTATGAGTATTTTATGTCATTTGAATCGAAAAATGTTGAGGATATCGTGCCATTAGGACTTTGTTTAGGTTTTAATTATTTATGGTAAAAAATAATATATCTCCTATACACAGAACGGAACAAACAGAACGCAGTAAATACGTGCCTGTGTCTACTATGGAAAATATTTATTTGAGACAACCAAGCTCCAAAGCTTTATCAAAAGAAATTCTAGATCTGCATTTGTACTAAACAAAATTAATGAAACGGAGTGGAAAAGTAAGTATATCGATAGTAGGTAGGTATTTTGATTTTTAAGTTAATTAATATCATTCTTAAAAACAGTAAAAACACCAATCTACTATGAAAAGACAATATCCAGCTACTAAAATAATTAATTTAGATGTAAGTTGTTGACGATTTTTATAGAGCTGTTGATTATTCCAGCACACAGATTGAGCTCAATTTTGGTAGTATGAAAGAGCTAGGAGGAAGATAATAAACTCAATAAAGAGATTGTGGAATTATTTCCAGGGCTGCAGGCAGCGCAGAATGTTAGGTAGGTCTAAAACAGCGAAAAATTCACTGTAAATCTTATGAACTGTAACGGTTAACTAAACCTAGATTGGTGTAGGAGCTTTGAAATCTGTGTGTACTTAAAAATTTGCCTAATATTAAAGTGCATGTTAGAATTTAGAATCGTCGATGATCTGGTCACAGAATTAACAAATCGAGTTGAGAAAGTAAACATCAGATTTTTTGCTGTGGCTGTCTTTAAGGCGGTAGGGAATTGAAGATAAGCCACAAGTGCTGAGCTCAAAATACGTCACTCAGTCTGGTAGGTAACAGTTAAAATTCTAGGTAGCGGACGAAAACGATGAAACTTCTATTTTTTAAGTCAAAGTTCTTACATAGCTTTAAGATGGTTTATTCATTTTATGTATAAGCATAATGCCAAATGAAAGTTAATCAAAGGATTTAGTGTAACATTATTTTTATGCGAAACTTTAACAGTATCAATGGAGGTCGTCCTTAAAGTATTTTATTTTATGAAATAACAAATTAAAATTACTCGAAATAGCTCTAAATTTATTGCAGGCATGCTAGTCATTATTTTAGGTTAAACTTAATTACACGCGTAGAACGCACAGTCGGGGGCAGACTTATTTACTTATTAGAAAAAGTTTAGCTAAGTTTAGTCTTGCTAAAAGTTATCCAGACTTTTAGATGTTTGGCTAAAAATTCACCCATCGTATTTCATCTAAAGTTTGCCTTTATGGCTCAAATTTAAGTAAGCTAATTAATATAAGAAACATTTATTGTCATTGGTAAAGAAAGAGGATGAGAGAAAGACATGGGTGTGTAGGACTTAAATCTGTTTAGCAGAATATAAAGATGAGTCTCACAGGACTGGACTGGAAAAGGGGTACCTAAATTTAGTGAAGTTTAGTGAAGTGAAAAGGTCGGGTTGTAATGTATTACATGGAAACCAAAAACATGCCTGGCCTATTCCTATAGTAAGGGTGCGTTCCTACTAACTAGGCAACCGTTTACAGTTGGCTATCGCGAGGGGCATAATAGTATTTACTTAGGTACACAGTTTACGTTAGGTACGGCAAACTCGCTGCCAACTCAGTCGATTGATATAATAGTGAACTATTTGTCTAGTAAGTAGGTGGCTGTGAGAACCCCTAGAAAGAATTCCGCGCGATTACATAATAATCTAGGTATAATGTAGTCTGCCCTTTTGACGTCGTGAAGTGAATACATAAGTACAGCTAAATTCACATGTGCAACAAAAAGTGCCGTAGTTAAAGTAGACGGAAGTTACTTTCTGAAAGAAAGCTATTTTCGAAAATAAAGCTTTTATGAATTAAATGTTTCGATACGATTTAGTGAGATTTATGAAAATTGTTATTATTATTTTGCGATGTCTGACATCACAATTTTGGCTGCTTTATTTTTATTTGCTTCAAATTAATTATGTTCTTACTTATTTTTATGTCCGTGTGAAAGAATTTGAATCGTAAATACGTAAGTTTTTAATCTTTTGCGTGAAATTATTATTGTATGAAAAGTGTTTGCTTTTTAAAATAAAAATCGGTAAGTCAATTACTAATACCTATTTACGTGGATACTTACAGCATTACGTAAAAATATACGTAACTAACTTATCACTTTTTGAATTTCCCCGTACAACCAAAGTTATTAAATGTTCAGTAATTCTGTTGAATAAATGAAATATTGTTAAAGTAGGCATAACAAAATCATGGTAAGTTAGATACCTACCTGATAAAATGTAGGTGCTTATGATAGGTATTTGAGGGGTTTCGGAACATCCAATCCATATCAAAGGTTTAGGCCTAATTTCACCATGCTCTGTTAGTTACTAATCAAGGATTAACAGGCCGTTAAATCGAACCTTAGATGTCAAACGCGTACATTTTGTCATTTTTAACGGTCGTTTAATCCTTTGTTAATCTAACAGAGCATTGCAAAACCGGCCCTTAAGCTGGCCCCCAAAAATGTCGTTCCGTTACTATAATAAATACAGTTTCTTTATTTTCGTAAATCATAATACATTTATGAGATAAAGCTTAGTTTTTTTAAAGATAATTTTAATGTTTCGTATTCTCGCGGTTTTCAAACAAAATAATAATATTTGTGTATTCTTGCTGAAAACTTGTTTTCGTTAAATGAGAGGTATTTTTTTTGGAAAATTTTTGACCGAAGATATTTAATAAAATCTCAAGTATCACTTTGAAATGTCTTAAAACTACTTATCTATGGCTTACGAGCCGGTAACTACTTCATATTTTTTTCCAATTTATTGATGTTTTCCAAAGTATTTGAGGCATTATCTTTAAATAGTTATTTCTTCTACAGTGTGAGTATTTCTGAGTGAAATCAGAATTGTCATACAGAACAAATACCTTATTTTCATTATTTTTAAGACAACTGCTAATGGAGGTACCTCTCGTACATTTCAACATATTAAAAGATATAAAATCACTAAAGTTATTTATGAAAAATTTGTCTCCAAGTTGTCTTTTTTTTCTTTCATATAATTTTCTGATGGAACAATCAGATGGCCCACCTGATGTTTAGTTTTAACCATCACCAACAAAGCATTGACTCGTCACGCATGAATCAATAGGTATGTCACAGATAAGAGAATACTAGTAGGTATGTGCAACCAAATACATAAATACTCGCAAGTTTTTCTACTAAAAAGTTTGCGTAAGTACGAAAACTAGTAAAGCGAACTATTTGTCTTAACAAAAATACGTTTTCAGCAATACTCACTGTTAGAATAAGCTCGTCTGAGCGTCTCAGTTTAGTAGATAGAGGGATATCATCCCGATAGGCTGTAGAAATGACATTGATATTATATTTAAGTATATTGTAAGTTTGATGCGAGTAAATATTGCTATCAAATGGACTGTGTTTTATTAAATACCCTTACACTCACAAACTGTGGAATGCGCTACCACCGGAGGTTTTCCCGCTCAGTTATAACATGAATAGCTTCAAGAAAAAAATTAATAAAGTCCTTCAGGGCAGGCGACGCAACGACAACACCCCAAGTGTTGTTGGTGTATATGGGCGACGGTGACCACTTAACATCAGGTGGGCCGTAAGCCCGTTTGTCTGTCTCTGCCTACCTAGTGTTTTTTTTTGATCTTTTTGTTTTGGTTTGACTGCCATCTCACCTGATAGAAAGTAAAGATGCAGTTTAAGGTTTCATAAAAAGGCATTGTCCATCAAGTCACGCACGATATGAAAATGCGCTACGATGAACTACCCCAAGTCTCTTATCTGTGCCCAAGTCAACTTGAGGTAATTTCACCGGCAACTTCTCCCTTCAAACAGAAAGACAGCAACTCTGCTTGGCGACAGAGATAGGTGGCGGTACTACTTCTCTGGACGAGCCACACACAAAGCTATACTTCTAAGGTGGATCACGCTACGATAGGTAACACCATTTCGGAGCAATTAAGGCAACGAAGAAATAATGATTAGAAACAAATCGAGTTAAAATAATTTAACTCAATTTGTCATTTATATCCCAATCATCATCAGCTTGAAGAAGTCCACTGCTGGATGTAGCCCTCTCCATCCACTGACCTCCCGCGATCCCAGCAATGTCGTCGGTCCATCGGGTGGGGTCCTTTGCTTTGTCTTCTTGTTTGTAGGTTTCCATTCGAGAACCTTCTACTTATCTGACAGTATATAAAAAAAATTCTTAAGAGTTATAAGTTTTTTATTGAATCTATCTTACTAAATATAATAATAATATCATAAGAGATTTTTCAAGATCACGATTTCATACATCTAAGCAATTACATAATTTTTAAAAGCTTTTGGTTTCTAAAAAAAAACCCTAAGTACAGCAAAGCTAATAATTCTGAGCAAATAAAAAATACTCGTTTAGTATATAACAACTAAGTAACATCATGTAGCCAGCACTTTAGGAACGCTTCCAATTGTTATTCATTTGCAAGCAATTGAGCTATCTCTAGATCGTTTGCAACACTCTGCAGATAGCTCAACTGATTCATGTGAATTTTGTAAGCACTGGTATTTAATAGTACCTAATAACATTTTATAGCCTGCTTTACAATAGTATCTATTAAAATATCTAATATTCTGGCTGTGCCAAATAGTAAATTATTTACTTATTTAATAAATACAAAGTCATTACTTAGAGTTAAAGAGTAAAATTATATTGCACTAATCGCTTTTAATAACTAAGCACGTGTATCTAATCTAATATTTTTTATTAATTAGGACGCTGACTACCGGCAAGTTCTCGATCGCACATTTAAATATTTTTAAACGAATATAATTTAACAAGTTCCGTGTGCGCTGAATCACTTTGGTAGGACACTTGCGATGTATACAACATGTAACATAATACCCCTATAATCCCGGAAGCAGGATATTTTACAGATCATGGCGAACACCTTTTGTTTTACAACTTTTGAGATTTTGAACTTTTTCATTCATGAAATGCCTCTTAAACGTTCCTCCAATATGAAACTAAACACACCATGAGACAGCCCTATTCACAGCTGTTTGCACGTTCCGTGACGTGACCTTGGTACTTATGAAAACGGTATCAGGGGTGTTGCAAATTTCTGAGACTATATTACTTTTACTTTTGTATGGGTATTTCTAAAACGATATATTCAACCTTTGCACACGTCAAATTTGTATTCAAGTGCTTGGTCTGATCACTTGATCTTTGGCCTTATAGGGGTATTATGTTACACGTTGTTTACACATGTGAGTCAGGAGACAAATACAATTTCAATAGCGAATATTTGTTCGGGCGCTACTATTGTACTAAATTTTCATGGGACGTGTTAAGATCATATTGTAAATATGATTTTAATTTAATAAACCATTTTACTTAATTTTCCTTAATAAATGTGCTAAAACTACAATGAATAACACTTTTTTACGGCTTATCATATCTAAATCGTCTTCAAAATAATACTCTATACTAAATTCGAATACACTAAAAGTTAGTCTAGTTTAGACTTCGTTTTTAATCTATGCCCCACAAGTCATACGATGTATGATTCGATTGATTGAAGTACATATAAAAGCGAAGCGACTGGATCCTTTTTGATAAATATCAATTTCATTTTATTTTAGAAATTGTCATATCTTTTAAAATTCTAAAAACTAATAAAACCAAAAACTATAAAAAACTCGAATACTGCTAAATATTAATACAACTAATGAGATTTCAAATTTACATAAGGTACAGGTTCTAAGTACATAAGATACATTTCATTCTAAAATATGAAATTCATTTATCACTAAAACTAAAATTCTAAAATATGTAATTAGAATATCGTAAAAACACTATCCTGCATATTCTTGTAAAGAAATCTGTCCTTCACTGTCGGGTTAACCAATTGGTTACATTAAATAAACGAATCTAAAATGGCGCCGCCAATATATACCACACGAGTGCGAGTGAGAGGTAGCTATTGTTACAATAGTGTGCGAGCGAGAGGTAATGATTAGCGACGCCATTTTAGATTCTACTACTCTTACTAACTTAATTTCATTCGTTTGTTGGGAGATACTGAATGCAAAATTAATTTAAATTAACTAATTATAATATTTGTCATAAATACTGTACAGCTCGTAACTTATTGCGTTATTTCTATGAGATGATCGCACACAATACCAATAAATAACTAAGATAATTCAATTGTACTCCCTTAGTGAACTGCTATGATAAGCGTGTTGCCACGTCTACTAATGTCATTTTCATCCTAATATTATAAACGCGAAAGTTTGTAAGTATGGATGTTTGTTACCCTTTCGCGTAAAAACTACTGAATGGATTTTAATGAAACTTTACAATAATATAGCTTATACATCAGAATAACACATAGGCTACAATTTATAAAGATATTGTGTGAATTGCCCAAAATATGACGATAAGTGTCATGTAAGTAGGAAAAAATCTACCATCTGCAAGCTATTCTGGCGTGCGCTGCCAAAACCGCTAGAGTTACACATATGTACTACGCCGACTACGCCACGCTAATATAAGCTACTCGAAATACTAATCCTGCGCAGACGAAGTCTCGGGCACCACCTAGTACAATATATTATGTTCCGCAAAAAGTGGATCTTGTCGAGTTCGACCCCTCGACTGTAATTTCCAAGGCGTCAAAACTCTATAAATTTTCACAGATGATGTATTTATGTTGCCGCTATAACAACAAATACTAAAAAACAGAATAAAATTAATATTCAAGGGGGCTTCCATACAACAAACGTGATTTTTTTGCTCGTTTTTGCTCCATATTGCTGCCATCTGGCAATAGGTAGACGCTTGAAACATTCACAGAATATTTAGTTATATATTCACTTTAAAAATAAATTATTAAACTAAAATAAACAATTATTTAAGGGGGGCTCCCATACAACAGGCATGTTCCACAAAGAAAAGAGTGTATCTTGTCGAGTTTTAAACCTTGGAAATTACAGTCATGAGTCAATATATATATTTTTTATATTATTGTTATGGTCGCACAAAATCACTGTCGCAATAAAAAAAATAGAAGGCAAATACCGAGTGCGATGTGTAGTGCCACCATAAGTTACGTTGCAAGTGGATAAAAAATATTCCCGTTATTTAGAAATGCATGGGCACATTAATCTCAGCAGATCACTAAAGTTTCTTATAATAGAATCTCTGTAAATAGAATGATGACAATTTTTATCATGTAATCTTTACACTCTTTACAATCAAAACCACCATTGCAAAATTTTCCGAAGAGAGAACTATTGGTGCACGACTGGATTCGAACTCACGATTAGAAAGTGCCTCAGTCATTGTAAAACAGAAATTGTCACCCTTCCCTTAAGACGCAGACTACCGTCAAAGTATCTCTCGCTCGCACGTATCCAAATTTTTGAGGATATGTAGAATGAGATTATGAAAAATCGCAAATAACGAAGTTTCAAGTTTTTTTTATAGATTTCATACTTACTAAAACCTTTTGGTAGGAAAACTTATTTGGAAAAACTAAAATTTTGCTATTCTCTGAAACTTGGTTATTTGAAATAACTTCATTCAGTGATGTTCTATCTTCAAAAATATTGAAACGCGCGAACGAGAAATACAATGAGGGTAGTCAACCTCTTTGAAGTCATTCATGGCTGATAACAAAACGGGCATAGATTTAAAAGATACCGTTACATAGCCTCACCTCTATTATTTTTCTGAGTAAGCTTACTCAGCGTACTCAGCTGTGGGAATGCAGTCTTATTCTGAACGGGGTTCAACCTAGTTGTCAAGAATATAAAAGGTTCATACAACGATGCGCGGTCCATGGCTGACACTTCAAAATGGCGGATTTTTTCCCGCGCGCACCAATTTGCAGCCTTTGAGCAGGTGTTTTCAAGGCAGTTGATTTCATCGGGCCCTGTGCGGTTGCCTAGGACCATCATTACCACCTGAAATAATAAATAATAAATTTTGGTGAACATTCTACACAGCACTATCTAGACCCAAGCTAAGCAAAACTTGTATTTTTAAATAAATAAATTTAAATATTGGTAGACTTTCCACACAGCACTATCTCGCCCCAAACTATGCCGATGCTTGTGATATGGGAACTAGATAGCCGATATACTACTTATATACTTTTTTTTGTAAATAGGTACATACTTATAATATTATATAACACCCAGACAGAGAACAAACATCTATGTTCATCACACAAATGAATGTTTGTTCTCGGTTGGGATCGAACCCACGGCCTACGGCACAGAAGGCAGAGCTACTACCAACTGAGCTGTGAAGGCTGTCAAATTTTATGAACCAGATAGATTATTTATTACTTTTATGTACTTTTTTTTGTAAAAATACGTTTTATTGATCGAGTGAGCGAAGCGAACGAAGATTCTAGTTTCAACTTGGGCGATTTGGCATTTTATGTATGTATGTATGTATTAGGGCATGCAGTATCGATACTTTTCTCAGTACCGGTAATTTTCGGCCGATACTGGCTCAGAACCGGTAATTCCCGGTACTTTCGATACTGAGCTAATTATCTTAAATTAACTAACTGTATAGCCGTAAAATGAAACAAAAACTGTATTACATAAAATAACTTAAGATTATTCGTTTTTTTATATAATTTAGAACAATAATATCACTTACACACAACAATAAGAACAGGTGAGATCAAGCTTAATAGAATAATCATCAAATGAATCAACAACTAGAATGAACGGTAACAAACTATGTTATCTAACTAAATCAATAATTCATATGTAGGTATTCATTTAGAACAATAGTACCAAGGTGTAGTTATTATATATTTTTTAAACTACCCTCATTTTAAATATGTATGTTTGTTGGTTGCCACAATCCAAAATTTGGTTATTTTAGTAGGTATTTTTGGTTTTAAAGTAAACGTGCGATCATCAAATAATTGTTTGATGACATGAAAACAACATGAAAATAAATCCCTATCCTAAACCTATGACTGTAAAGAAGTGGGTCCCAGAATTCAAACCTGACTAGAGAGAGATGCCCTAGGTCTGGTCGGCCTCGGACGTCCACGACTAAGGAAAACAATGAAAAGGTATGTAATCTCATTTGGGAAGACCGAAGACTGATCATCAAGAAGATTGCACACACTTCGACCATCTCCTATGAACATACAAAAACATAATTGTCAATTAACTTGGATTTTCTAAGGTCTCAGCTAGGTTGGTCCCCATGTTGTCCTCTGATGAGCAAATCTTGCGACTGTATTGTCACGTTTGAGGCTGAGCCTCAAGATTTTTATAGCAGATTAGATAATAGATATAATCTGAGTTCACCACTGTGGAAAAGGGTGAGATGCTAAGGGTCTCATCATGGTGGACCACCTCGCTAAGGGCGAAACCCTTGCTATATTACTTAACCTTTTTGCGTCGTTCGTTGGAAGAAATTAAGGAAATGCCCAAGATAATGAGATAGAAAATCTTGTTTAATCTAGATGGATTAAATCAATGCCTCAAATTCAAGATTGTGGTTTATAATCTCCTGATTTGGCATTCCCGACTTTCAACTATTCCCAAACCTCAAAAAACAAGTTGGCAGCCAAAAATGTTTCATCGAATGAAGAGGTCGAAGAATGTGTAATTGGATATTTTATTAAAACTTAAATTCTAAGTAATATAGGTTATCAGAGAAGCCGTATGGTTACAGAGTAGATGAGAAAAAAAAATCGCAAACAAACATTTACGGCCTTACTTATAAATAAATAGAAGGAGTACTTTTTTAAAATAAAAATTGTTGGTATTGAACTTTGTTTTCTTGGTTAGGTCGCGAACTTTTCAATCCACCCACTTGCAAACAACAATCAGAACGAGCTAAGATCAATCTAATAATCATAAAAACATCAACACAAGCTACGTACCTAATCGTAATACTTAAAATTGTTTGGATTTAATTAGAAGGTTGTTAAATCTAGGTTCATAATTCGTTAAAACATAGAAATCTAAATAGAAAAGTGAAACTGAACGTAGTGCTAGTGTTTATTTATGGAAATTGATGTATATTGTACTAGAAAACATCGACAGTTTATGAGTGATTTCGAGTATCGAAAGTATCGAAAGTACCGGTACTTGCTTTGTGGAGTACCGGTACTGATCAGTATCGAAATTACCGGGAATTTCGATACTGATCAGTACCGGGAGCATGCCCTAGTATGTATGTATGTATGTATGTATGTATGTATGTTTGTCTGGCCATAACTTTCGAACCGTTGATCCGATCTGCATGAAATTTGATAAGACGATAGCCTGTACTTGAGAAATTTACTGGTAAGTATATGAGTAAAATTGGATGATGGGTTTTTAAGATATGGGGTTTTTTAAGGGGGCAAAAATAAAAAAAGTGACTTAAAAAAATCAAGTTACATGTCATCCGAAAGGGCTTTGTTTGGACATTCCAAAACAATTTTTACTTATTTTCTGGGACGCTCGGTTTTTGAGATACAACAAAAAAGTTAAATTAAGAAAACCAGCGACCCAAGAGCTCCCATCTCTAGGAGTTTCGTTGGCATCAAGGTTTTTCTACTGGTCGACAAGTTACTTTGCTTTTTCTTATTTTTTTTTCTTGAAATAAATTAAGGAGGTACTCAGTTTTCATAAAATGGTGACAACGACCAGGTCTGATGATGGAGCCAAGGTCTGTTCAACGGAACTCTTCAATAAATAGGCCAATAGAGTTGAAACTTGGTTACCGTACCAAGTTAGTAGGCGGTAGTCAGAAAAAAGTTCAAACATAATGTTTGGACTTGCCTTTGACTACCACCTACTCAAAGTTTTGGTGCGTTCGTCGGGTCGCATCACGAGATCTCAGTTCGGGGCGAACTACTAGTTTATTAATTGATAGCTAGACGTTTGTCTGCCATCTCACGTGATACTACATAGTTATTATTATTATACAACTGATTATTATATAGCTGATGGAACAAGCAGATGGCCCACCTGATGTTAAGTGATGAATCTAAAAAGTTCTATAACATGACATGTTATAGAACTTTTTAGGTTCATCACTTAACATCGAGCACTTGACACATTGTGTCAAGTGCTCGAGAGGAGCCTCTTGAGGCGCGCTTAAAATCCTTTCACCACACTGTTTCTAAAGTAACTAGTGACACGACAAAAAAGAGAGAGAGCAGCGGCGTTGGGCTATTTACCTGTTACATGTGCAATTACTAAAATTCGGGTAGGTATGAGTCAAATGTAGACTAGAACATACCTCTGTGAGCTGAAAAATACCCTGTACTGTATTTTAATGAAATTGCGATAGTCAACGATAAGTATCATATCTATGTCTATGCAGAGTTCTTTAAAAAGTTTAAAAATATTACTAACCTCTTTTTTGTCTTTATTCCGATCAATATCTTTCTTCAAATACATGAGGACGTCCAGTGACTCCGGGCGAGTTGTGTCGTACATCATGACGTAACCTTCAGCAAAGCTGAGGTAGTGGCGCTGAAGGACTTGGTTGGCTGTCAGCTGCATTGTCGGGGACTGGGGTGGACCTGTTTGATAGATAATTTATAGTAACATAGCTAGGAAATGATACTCTTAGTACTTGGTGAGCAGAGTGGTTTCCACAACTAGGCCACTTGTGGATCCTTCTAAAATGATTCACTTTATCTCTCATTATCAGAGTTTTTTTGAGAGTAGTACACCTCTTTGTGAAGGGCTCGTCCGGGAAAGTACAACCACCACGCCTTTCCTGCCGCCAAGCATTCTTCGTTTTGAAGAGTGTAATTCCAGGCACATGAGGCTTAACATCTGTATGCCTCAAGTTGATGGATGCAGGGCAGTGCATCATAGGGCACATTCCTATCGTGCTTGACTTGCAAGGCAATGCTTTGTTTTGGTGATGGTTACCACTAGCATCAGGAGGGCCATGTGCTGTCCCATCAGAAAGTAGGTATAATAAAAAAAGTATTTTCTAAGTTTTCTAAGTAAGAAAATCCATATAAAAAACAGACTTCTCAAAAAGCCTGCTGGGGGGGGTTCTTATTGTCATATAAGTGAGAAACTGAAGTGGAAATGGGAAGGACATTTGGCAGGGAGGGATAATATGGTTGATGGAAGTAGGCAGCCCCAGAAAAGAAAAAGAAACAGCTCCATGACTTTGATCCCTAGGTACAGTAGATATTCCCACAGATAGAAGCCAAATGATGTTCGAAGATTTCGAGGAAAACCGCCAACAGTTAAGGCCGGCTTCCACTGCGAGCATAGCAGACCCATTAAGGACTCTGTTTAACTCGCAAGAATAAACTGCATTCTTGTATTTCCACCAACAACTAGTTGAGCTGTGTGCAGTTTATTCTTGCGAGTTAAACAGAGTCCTTAATGGGTCCTCTCTGCTTGCAGTGGACAACATCCGTATATAATGTAAATTGATATATTGGTATAAGTGCTGGGAATCAGTGGAATTGACTCACAAGAGACCAAAAAGAGTGGTGTTATAAAGAGGAGACTTCTCAGCAGTGCAAGAACTGATATGATGAGTGAGAACCAGTGGAATATCTGCGACTTTAATATTGGCTTATACTTACAACCCTAAGAGCTGATTTCACCATGCTCTGTTAGTTATTAATCAAGGATTAACAGGTCGTTATTAGCTGTCAAACGCGTACATTTTGACACATTTAACGGCTCTTTAATCCTTTGTTAATCTAACAGAGCATGGTGAAATCAGCTCTAAACATAACATTCCCAATATTAGTCTAACATTTATTTACATAGTAAGACCGTTTATTTCAGAATTTAATGAATATTTATTTACAAAAGGTAAAGCCAAGTTAGATACCTCTAGAGTGCTGCAAAAGCCTGTGCAGGATTCACCAAAGCTAAAAATAATAAAACATCTTAAACCTTTTAACTCGCCTGTAAGCGGAGGCTCCAGGCCAGCTGTGTCATAGAAGCACACCTTCTCTTTAGACCCCCTATCTGTTTCTATGTTAGCGACGTAGATATCTTCGATCGTTGGGTAAAAATCTGACTTCAGATTGACTGTTCCGTATATCAGCTGTTCCAGAACAGCCGTCTTTCCAACCTCTTTCATACCGCAGACGACAACTTTGCTTGTTTTACCCATTTTATTGTACGAATTGAAATGTAAGGACGAATGCTTTCACTTTCCAGAGTTCTGCGACATATTTTTCCCACGGTGGCAGATATTGCCTACTTTTCTTGGTGAGAAACGCGTGGCATGACCGTCAAGTATTTATATAAATTATAGGGTGTTAATTGATCCATGGTTTAATTGTTTGCGTAGCTAACAAAATATTAAAATTTCTTTTTAATTTACGAAACTTATTCCAATATCGCGCAAAGCCCAACCTTGACCTGACTGACTGACAGCGACCTGACCTGACTGACCTGACAGTGACAGGACAGACAGACAGGTACCTTTCTTTTAATTAATCTTGTTTTGGCGCTGGATACAAAGTTTGCCAAGTCCTTTTTCGCAACGCTTAGACGCACTCTAAGCTAAAATTTACCATAGCGTAGAAATAGAGTGTTTAATAATACGCTCTTTGTTATAATGAACTTCTCTTTCAAGAATCGATTTTGTATTCGTACTTTCCAGTATTTTCTATTCGTAGCAGAAATCTATGAATGGAACTGACAACGGTAGACTCAAGTCAAAGTCACTTTCAATGTGACCATTTGTGGCAAAATTCTGCCATTTTGGCAGATTTGGCTACAAAATTATCGTGTGCAGTTCTGTGTAACGATCCATTCAATATGAATACTAAGAAGATTATGAGCATTATATAACAAACACCAAAAATTAACTGAATTAATTACAAGAAAACTGTTACAAACGATATAAAGATACCAATTGAATGTAGTGTATTTGAATTATTCTATTTCTATGAAGGAGATAGAGGCATATTTTTAGCATTTTTGACGTCAAGTTTGGCAGAACTTTTGGCCAGTGTTCCAGTGTGTGTGACAGAACCGCCACTTTTGAGATGGTTACCCTGTTCGGTCACTTTCTTTTCTTTCTTTCAGTCAGTCAGTCAATGGTCAATCAATCAAATCAATTGTCAAACTTATGATCATGGCGACGTCCACAGGGCTTGATTCGGAAATAACAAAAAGCGATAAATACTCGATATTACTGCCCACATACAATGAAAGAGAGAATCTTCCGATCATAATATGGCTTATCGTTAATTACTTGGATAAATTGTAAGTCTCATGAACCATTAACATGTTTTTTTGACACATCACTATGCTTTGTTTTGATACAATTTAGGACGTTTCTGTTTGACCGGCAGCAATTACGACTACGAAGTGATTGTGATAGACGATGGAAGCCCCGACGGTACCCTGGATGTTGCTAAGAAGCTCCAGAAGATCTATGGCTCCAACAAAATTGTACTTCGCCCGCGCGAGAAGAAGCTTGGACTAGGAACTGCATACATACACGGCATGAAGCATGCAACAGGGAACTTCATTATTATCATGGACGCAGATTTGAGTCACCACGTAAGTTGATTTAATCTACCAAAATTGCTATTACAACTAAAACAGGAATAGCTAACCACACATGTTATAATTGAGTATGAATGAATGTTAGGTATTCTGTAGTTTTAGGTAAACAAGCCTTTATTTGTAGATTATTTATTCAGCAGGGCAACTATCCCCTCATACCCACAATTACGAGACTATTGTTTTTTTTATACAACTAGCTGATGGAACAAGAAGACGGCCCACATGATGTTAAGTAGTAACAATCACCTTAACATAACCATAACAAAGCATTGCCTCGTAAGTCACGCACAATAGGAACATGCCCTACAATGCACTGCCCTGCGTCCATCAACTTGAGGCATGCAGATGTTAAGCCTCATGTGCCTGTAATTACACCGTCAACCACACTCTTCAAACCAAATCACAGCAACATTGCTTGGTGGCAGAAAAAGGTGTGGTGGTAGTACCTCCCCGGACATGCCCTTCACAAAAAACTATGATTGTGCCTTGCTACATAATTTTATATGGAGTAGACTTGCCCAAAACCTTTGTCATACTTTCAGCTTAATCAACCTTATACACAGGAAAGACATGGAAATTGTTTTTTAACAGTTATTAGTCCTGAAGGAAGTTTAGAAAGGCCTTTCATGTCCAACTCTTCCCAGCATACTAGAAGTTAAAATATTTAAGGTTAAAAAGGTTTAGGATTTGTGTTGACCAAGTTTTATGTTTGCAGCCAAAATTTATCCCGCAATTCATTGAGCTGCAACGCAAGCATGACTATGACCTTGTCTCTGGCACGAGGTATCAAGGAGACGGTGGAGTCCACGGCTGGGACTTCAAGCGCAAGCTGATATCCCGAGGAGCCAACTTTGTGACCCAGATACTGCTACGACCAGGGGCATCTGATCTGACTGGTTCATTCAGGTAGCTGACATGTTTAGATTTTGTAAACAACCTACTTTTGGCTTACAGATAAATATAGATTTATTTATTTTAGCCTAAATTGTCCCACTGCAGAGCAATTTCCCAATCCAACCTAGGAAACCCATACCAAACTCTCTCTCCTCTTTTTAGGGTTCCATACCCAAACGGTAAAATGGGTCACTATTATTAAGACTCCGCTGCCCGTCTGTCTGTCACCAGGCTGTATCTCATGAACCGTGGTAGTTAGACAGTTTAAATTTTCACAGATGATGTATTTCTGTTGTTGCTATAACAACAAATTACAGAATAAAATAAATATTTAAGGGGTTTTTATAGATAATGGTACGGACACCTTCGTGCGCGTGTCCGACTCGCACTTCGCCGGTTTTATTTATGTCTTGCCCTCCTAAAGTTGCCTGGAAGAGATTCAAGTTAAAACATTGCATCATACCTTATAGGTGTGTAATCAATAAAAAGTTATTTATTTCAAACATTTTGAAATAGAAATAGACAGACATTTATTTGCAGCTAGAACATAAAACATTACCAAAGATAATAAAAAAGTATAGATAAGGAATGTGTGCTACAGCAGCTCCTTGGGAATCATGTAATATTTATGGATTTCTTTATTATAATATAACTAGCTGGTGCCCGCGACTTCGTCGGCGCAGATGGTAGATTTTTTCCCACTTACTTGACACTTATCGTCATATTTTGGACAATTCACACAATATCTTTATAAATTGTAACCTATGTGTTATTCTGATGTATAAGCTATATAATTGTAAAGTTTCATTAAAATCTTTTCAGTAGTTTTTACATGAAAGAGTAACAAACATCCATCCATCCATCCATCCATACTTACAAACTTTCGCATTTATAATATTAGTAGGATATAATTTAATGATAATATTATTGATTTGTACCAGAGTAAAAATTTGCATGCCAATGATTTGATAAAATATGTGAAACTACCTATTTTCATACAACTAGCTGATGGAACACGCAGATGGCCCACCCGATGTTCAGTGGTAACCATCACCTATAGCAAAGCGTTGCCTCGTAAGTCACGCACGATAGAAACGTGCTCTACGATGCACTGCCCTGCGTCCATCAACTTGAGGCATACAGATGTTGAGCCTCATGTGCCTGTAATTACACCGGCAACCACACTCTTCAAACCGAAACACAGCAACGCTGCTTGGCGGCAGAAAAAGGAGTGGTGGTAGTTCCCCGGACGAGCCCTTCACAAAGAGACTACTATTAAAACTTTACTCTACTGCACTACTGCTCTACTACACTTCTCGCAAATAAACATTTTATTTCAAAAAGCCCTCACAAGAGAACCAACATGTGTGTAAAAAGTAGTGCGAATTTGAATGAGTAATAATATTTTAGTTTTTTTCAGATTGTACAAGAAAGATATCCTACAAAAGTTAATTGACAGCTGTGTCTCGAAAGGCTATGTTTTCCAAATGGAGATGATAATCAGGTTAGTACAACCTTGTAAGTAGGCTTGTAAATGTATCAAATGATGTACCAAGTAAGAGAGAGTGAAACAGCTGTTTTTTTTCGCGTTCACAGTGTTTGTTCCTTAGAAAAAGTTATTCATATTGATGTGTACTTTAGCCCCCTGAAGTTTATATGTATACACAATTATTGGTACACCTTGTATATTGTACTTCTCGCTCGCACATTTTAGAATCCCTTGCTACCAAGTTATTGAAAGGGCTTTGTTTGGACATTCCAAAACCATTTTTACTTTTTAAGGTTCTGTACCCAAAGGGTAAAACGGGACCCTATTACTAAGACTCCGCTGTCTGTCCGTCTGTCACCAGGCTGTATCTCATGAACCGTGATAGTTAGATAGTTGCAGTTGATAGTTTTACAGATGATGTATTTCTGTTGCTGGTATAACAACAAATACTAAAAAAAACAGAATAAATTAAATATTTAAGGGGGCCGTTTTTATAGGTACGGAACTCTTCTTGGCCGGTTTTTTTCTAGGACGCCCAGTTTTTGAGATACAACAATAAAGTAAAATTAAGATACATTCCAATACCATTTTTATTTTTATTCTAGGACGTATGTATGATTTTCGAGATACCATTGGTTACCCCAAGTAGTTAGAGGGTAGTCAGAGGCCAAATATCGTGTTTGGTAACAGTGTAAGACTGGAGCGAATATCACGAGATCTCAGTTCGGGCGTACCACTAGTTATCATTACTAATTCAAATATTTTCATTTCAGAGCGAGGCAACTAGACTACACAGTCGGAGAAGTGCCGATAACCTTCGTGGATCGCGTATACGGCGAGTCTAAGCTAGGTGGCTCAGAGATCGTGCAATTCGTCAAAGCATTGTTGTATTTATTCGCTACTACATGAGGTGTCATTCCATTTTATATGTATTGCTAAGTTTAAGAAGATATGGGTATGTTAAAGAACACTTGTGTCAATATGATCCGTAGAAGGCTTGGCTATAGTAGGCATTAATCCAAATTCAGTCTTTATTTTTTAATTTAATAATATTGCCAGGGTCTTTTAAAACTATAATCTATGCCATTTCTATGCGTTTTATGTAGAGATCGGATATTCGGATGCATATTTACCCAAAGTTAGTTTTGGCTAACAAATTATGGAAGCGGCTTCTTAGGATACTTTTATTAAAAATAAAATCCCGGGATTGCATACATAATCGGATTTATACAGGGTGCCACGTTACATGTGTACTAAGCCGAAAAGGGGGTGATTCTGGGCCCCGAGGGGCATATTACGTTGTAACAGGGCAATTGTCATTCGAGTCACTTAAATTTGAATTTCCTGGGATCCCGGGACTTTTAGACAATAACAAAATGTTTATTTCCCGGAGTCTCGGTATTTTTCGATAAAAAGTGCTTTCCATAATAGCAGACATCTCAATTTTAGTTAAATATGCATCCGAATATCTGATCTCTGGATAAGTTACATTACCTATCCATTTTTACTTCAGCTTAGGGATACTATGTATATTTATTTTAAAGGGGTATTAAGAAAAAGTTATTTATAAGGTCGCCATTTTAGTGTTATTTGGGCGCCATTTTGTTCAAAATGAATTATTTAATTATGAAGTTCTTGGAATATTATTGAACTAACGGTTTGTCTTATGGAATCAATAAAACAATAATTATTTTTATAAGGCTATTGTAGTTTTATTATCTTTCACGAATGAGAAATGCGAATAAAATATTGTTATTCACACGAACACACCTATACATAATGTAAAAACATAATTAAAATGTAGACAGTAGGGAATGCAATCCCGCAAGATAATTTCAATCCAAAAACTAAAGTTATTTTAAGTACAAAAGTTAGTTTTTGTTTCATTTTACGACTATACAGTTAGTTCTGCCTTCTGCGCTGTAGGCCGTGGGTTCGAGCCCCACCGAGAGAGAACAAACATTTGTGTGATGAACATAGATGTTTGTTCTCTGTCTGGGTGTTATATAAGTATTAATTAAGTATGTATGTATAAGTATGTATTTACAAAAAAAAGATATATAAGTAGTA
Organism: Chloroclysta siterata; assembly: GCA_932294275.1. Lineage (NCBI taxonomy): Eukaryota > Metazoa > Arthropoda > Insecta > Lepidoptera > Geometridae > Chloroclysta > Chloroclysta siterata. The sequence continues at coordinate 7,192,933 of OW028592.1, read as the reverse complement.
TATCAGCTATCTGGTTCCCATATCACAAGCTTTGTTAACTTAAGATAATTGATCGAGTGAGCGAAGCGAACGAAGATTTAGTTTCAACTTGGGCGATTTGGCATTTTATGTATGTATGTATGTATGTATGTATGTATGTTTGTCTGGCGATAACTTTAGAACCGTTGATCCGATCTGCATGAAATTTTATATGTCGATAGCTTGTGCTTGAGAAATTTACTGGTAAGTATATGAGTAAAATCGGATTAAGGGTTTTTGAAATATGGGGTTTTTCAAGGGGGCAAAAATAAAAAAAGTTACTTTAAAAAATCAAGTTACACGTCATATGAAAGGGCTTTGTTTGGACATTCCAAAACAATTTTTACTTTTTTTTTGAGACGCTCGGTTTTTGAGATAAAACAAAAAAAGTTAAATTAAGATAACCAACGATCCAAGAGCTCCCATCTCTAAGAGTTTCGTTGACATTAAGGTTTTTCTACTGGTCGGCCAAATACTTTGCTTTTTCTTGTTTTTTTTTCTTGAAATAAATTAAGGAGGTACTCAGTTCTAATAAAATGGTAACGACGACCAGGTCTGATGATGGAGCCAAGGTCTGTTCAACGGAACTCTTCAGTAAATAGTCCAATAGAGTTGAAACTTGGTTACCATACCAAGTTAGTAGGCGGTAGTCAGAAAAAAGTCCAAAGATAATGTTTGGACTTGCCTCTGACTACTACCTACTCCAAGTTTTGATGCGTTCGTCGGGTCGCATCACGAGATCTCAGTTCGGGGCGAACTACTAGTTAAGTCAGTATCGAAAGTACCGGGAATTACCGGTTCTGAGCCAGTATCGGCCACAATGATGGAACAAGCAGATGACCCACCTGATGTTAAGTGGTAGTTATCGCCTATAACAAAGCATTGCCTCGCAAGTCACGCAATTTATGAACGTGCTCTCCGGTGCTGCCCACGTCCATCAACTTGAGGCATACAGATAAAGCCTCATGTGCCTGTAATTTCAACCGGCAACCACACCCTTGAAACTGAAACACAGCAACGCTGCAGAATTAGACATGGTGGTATAACTTACCTAGACGAGCTCTATTTAAAAATTGCAATACAAAACGTCTTGCAATCTCTCTAACATTGACCTTCACATTTATTACACAACATACATAATACGATAACATAGTTTATCCATTTTTTTTTTATTCGCTGCCTCAAATGTTTGTAACATAATTGCGAACTTTCACTTGTGGCCTCAAACATTTGAAATGAAGTGTAAATTCACTCACAAGCATTATACCTTCGATAGCTCAGTTGGTAGAGCGGTGGACTGTAGAGGAACTCATTGTGATCCATAGGTCGCTGGTTCAAATCCGGCTCGAAGGAACGTATTCTTTTTGTTTTTATTTGTTAACAAACGGATACCTACAGAAATTATTAATTAAATAGGTTTAAATAACGAGGCATATTGGCCTATTGACCTTTTTTAGTTGTTTTTTAAACTACTCGCTGATGGAACAAGCAGATGTTCCACCATAAGTTAAGTGATAACCATTACCTATGACAAAGCATTGCCTCGCAAGTCATGCACGATAGGAATGTGCCTGACGATGCACAGCCTTGCGTTCATCAACTTGAGGCATACGGAAGTACGGCCTCATCTGCCTGAAACATAGCAACGCTGCTTGGCGGTAGAAATAGGTATGGTGGTAGTACTTCTCTGGATGGGATCTTCTCAATGTGCATACTACTGCTAAAAGTATTAGGCAGGTAAGGTAACCAATATAATATGTTGGTTGGTATGGCGTAGCCTCCTAGCCTTAGTCCCCCCTCCCCAGAAATATCGCAGTGCGGCTTTCCCCGTGATCACTGTTTGAGAATAGTCACTGGCTGGCTGGTATTGAGCACATATTTTTTTCGAATAAAAGAATCCGGCCGGAATAATCTCCTTGCTCACCGGGAAGGCTGGGTTGCTATGACTTAGCTGCGTGTGACTACTCACCGGTAGATGGCATTAAAATTGACCTACATCCAACCTTCACCCTTCATTCAATCTATGTTACCTGTGGTAAAGAATGAACATGTGTCAAAAAACGACATTTCATTTCAATTTGAATGAAGTAATTATGTGAAGAAATTTTTCATTTCATTCAATCAACTGATGATTCACATTTTGTCGCTCCGTCGCGTACTATTTTCGTTTTTGTGCAGTTTTCTTCATTGTTTTTATAATTTTGCGAAACACAAATTCGCGAAACTGATGTAGAAATCGTGCAAAGAAAATGTCTACCAGCTATTTCCAAAACGTTGGCTCGTTTGTTCGCGACTGCAACGGTACAACGTTGCGCTACGACCAGGCTTGTTTACAAATTATTGCTGATGACAATATAAGTTTTTGGAGTCAGTACGATGAGTGCGAAGGCTGCATTTTGCAGGAAACTCAAAAGAGGAAGGGTACTGATGCGTATGTGCTGAATACTCTGAGCCCTGTGCGCTATGCAGTGCACAATGAGGCTGGACAGATATGTAATGGTAAGTCATTGCAGTTTGCATGATACATGACGTATTATTTACCACTATTCTAGGTGTTTCTGTATCCTTTGTCTGATTCTGACAAGTTATGGTGCAACAGCCTCTACATTTTAATCTCGAATGATAGATATAAATTAGTGGGGAATAAGACAATAAACCATATAGGTACATAATGGACAGAATGACTTCAGCAAAAGATATGCTTGACTATACATACTCTAAGACTTAGTGCATAACTTGTAGCATACAGCTTAGAGTCTAAGTTGTATGCTTCAAGTTATGCACTCTCATTAGGATACAAAGTTGCATTGTTACAAAGATTTATTTGGTTCTTTTGAGTGCTAATACATGCCCTTAAAACCAAACTAGTTCAATACTACAAAGATAATCAACTTTTGTTTTTACTTTACTAAATTTTACATAACATTCCAGCAAAAAACTCATAATTACATGTGGTTGAAACACATGTCAGCCTCTTAAATCCTCACTCATGTCAGGTCAAGATGCAATAGAAATTCTATTGTGTCTGAGTCAAGGTATATTATTATTATATTATACTGCTACAGAATGTGGGTATCTGATATTTGGACATACCTCTGATTACAGCCTTCACAGCTCAGTTGGTAGTAGCTCTGCCTTCTATGCCGTAGGCCGTGGGTTCAATCCCCACCAAGAACAAACATTTATGTGATGAACATAGATGTTTGTTCTCTGTCTGGGTGTTATATAATATTATAAGTATGTATTTACAAATAAAAAGTATATTAGCTATCTGGTTTATTATTATTATTTATTTATTTATTATCCCCTTAGATATCCTCACAGAATCATAAAGTCATACTCGATACTAAGAGATCTGAGGGGATGTCTATTGTCTGAGAATCAAAGTAGTGATGCTGTTTCAAATTCTTCATCCAACAATGGCCGGTCAGTAATGTACAGAGTATTTAGTCGAGAGCACTGGTGGTCAAATGTAAACAACTTAAATGGAGATGGTCCGGACTTATGATAAGGGAAAACATAACAAAATGGACCAAAATTATTAATAGTTTTAATGTGCACAGTGCCAGTACTCTCAAACGGTGAAGGAAAACATCTTGAGGAAACCGGTATATCATAAAACTAAAATGTTCCTAAAAACATAAGTCAGGTGCTTGAAAAGAGCCTCTATGAGGTGCACTTAGAATCCTTTCACCACACTGTTTCGAAAGAACTAGTGACAAAACGAAAAGAAGTTGAGAAAGAAATATAGATAAATCAAGGGCATTTTACTAGGAAGCTAGCTAATCCAATAATGCACACTAACCTTATTATCTGAGTTCATGTCACATGTGACGATGACTCATGGCAGATAGATTTCATAGGCACTGCACTATCTTGTTTATTAATTTAGGTCTTATTTAATGTTGGCACTTCACAGCTATTTGGTTTTTAAGAGTAGTAGAGCTCTTTGTGAAGGGCTCGCCCGGGGAAGTACTACCACCACGCCTTTGTCAGCCGCCAAGCAGCAACACTGTGTTTTGGTTTGAAGAGTGTGGTTACCGGTGTAATTACAGGCACATGAGGCTTAACACAACGGTATGCCTCGAGTTGATGGACGCAGGGCATTGCATCGTAGGGCACGTTCCTATCGTGCATGACTTTCGAGGCAATGCTTCATCATAGGAGATGGTTACAACTTAACATCAGAGGGGCCATCTGCTTGTTCCATATACATAAATTGTGTTGTTTATAACAAAAAATGGCGTATTCATCTTGCTTCCCAAATACGCGAATATGAAATAGTGATGTGAAGTGCGACAATAAACCGCAATATCAATTACTAGCAATCTTTTGTAATAATTTTTATTAGTTTTATAGTGTTTACCTACACTTAAGGCGAAGACAAGAGCTAATGTGACTCTCGCTCGCACGTTTCGACATGTTGAAAGATATAAAATCACTAAACTCATTTTCGAAAAATCGCAATCAACCATTTTGTGTGCAATCACATTACACACAGTTTAGTAAAAAAATTATTTTGATCGATACAAGTTTTCCTACTTAAAAGTTTGCTTATGTATGAAAACTAGTAATGCAAACTTTTGAGTAGGAACACATGTATCGATCAGAACGATTTTTTACTAAACTGTGTGCAATCACATTTCACACAAAATGGTTGATTGCGATTTTTCGAAAATGAGTTTAGTGATTTTATATCTTTCAACATGTCGAAACGTGCGAGCGAGAAGTTGTTTGATAGTTGTCAGCCCCTTAAGGAAATCACAAAGATTTTTAATATATCCCCGCCCCGTATCAAGGGGAAGGTCGTTCAAATCTCACTCGGATAATAACTTTTGGGACTATATTAAAAATCTTTTGTAATAATAACCACTTTACGCACGATAGGAACGTGCCCTACGATGCACTGCCCTGCGTTCAGATGTTAAGCCTAATGTGCCTGTAATTACACCGGCAACCACACTCTTCAAACCGGAACACATCCACGCTGCTTGGCGGCGAAAAAAGGCGTAGTGTTAGTACTTCCCCGGAAGAGCCATTACTTTCTGATTTCTGTAAATAACTGAGCTGTAAGTCCTGTTAATACAAAAACTCATTCCAAACACCCAATTTAAGTAACTGACTAAGATATTCGATAATGTAGAACCAGTTTCGTCAGTTATGCAGTCAGCTTAGCCGTTTTATGGCTTTGTGATGCAAAGTGTGCACATACAAGTACAGTATACTACTGTAGTACCTACAGCAGTCACAATGAATCTTTATGGCTATAGGATTATATTCAAGTAGGTAGGTATGAACTCAGATTAACAACACCATGTATTAAAAAAAGTACATTTATTGCAGCTATCAAAATTTACAATAGTTTACCCGATAAAATTTAACCTCTTCAAGGAAATATATTCAAAAATCATTTGAGAAAATGGTTAGTGTCGAATGCATTTTATAACTTAAACGAATATTATGAACGATAAAATTGGAAGCTCTATAATATCTACCTCTTGGTTTCTTGTAGGTCATATACTTGCAAGAAATTAGGAGTACCTATAAGTGGGTATTAAAATGTTTTAGTTGGTTCTTGGGTGAAAACTTTAGAATATAACGATGCGTTTTTGTTGTACGTCCGGAACCACAGAGTACTTTGTTATTCCGGAACGGACAAACTGTTAAAACTGTACATAACGGTCTTTTTTGTACTACATACAATAAATAATTTCTGATTTCTGAACTTACATAAAAAAGTACTAGCGGCCTGTCCCAGCTTCGCATGGGTGGGCATAATTTTTTTCAATATTTTAGGATAAACGAAGACCGCGCGTTTGAGCTACCTATTTCTTAGATTTGCACGCCCTTCTCCCGCGCTTCGGTGCCCCCTCCCTTGCCGCGTTACCCGCTGTGACGAGTGGGGCCACACAGGCCACGGCGCGTTCGCTTTAATTTTTCTGTTAATATTGTTGACATTTTTAAATTCGTAATAATTTTTGAATGGAATGTCCGATTTCAAAAATTCAAAAAGTAATTTACAGATATTAAAACAGTTTCGAATATGAAATGTTTTTTTTGGATAAGGATTAATATAAAGGTATAGATAACATGGTCTAATTTTAGTAGGCATATGTATCAACTTTTAAAATGTAAAAAAGATGTTATATTTACAGAACTACAATAGTTGGACAAATGGTATCGCGAAGTCTTTTGTAGATATTGATATTTCCTTTAATATTGTACTTATAACATTTTTTTGTTATAATAGTTTCCGCAGCGCATGTCACTTTTTCTGTATTTCAGGAACCACAGAAATACAGAAAAAGTATCAGTTTTTTCTATTTCGCCCGCTGACACATAGTTGTTAAAAATCTTGACTTTTTTTCATAATTTCAGGAACCTACCAATTCGGAGAATTCGGCCAATACATCCTCAACGCCACCGAGGTGACAGGAGAATGCAGGCCTCGCATGACGGCGGAACCCGACGCCGCGTCTCTGCCGATGCTTACAGCGGCCGTGGTGCTGCTAGCTATGGCGACGCTCTGGTACGTCGTGAAGGGAATCGGCAAGAGATTTGTGGCGGGGAGGATGTACGCGAGATATTTTGCGAGGTGAGTGACGTCAGAAGTCCCTGCTGGCCGAAAAAATCGAAGTTTAATCTGTTTTTATTTACAAAGAAAATTAAAATGAGTACAAGCATTTACAAACAGTACAAAATACACTTGAATGATCTAAGTTAAAAATTAAAAACCGGCTAAGTGCGAGTCGGACTCGCGCACGGAGAGTTTACCGAACTACTAGTATTCTCTTATCTGTGACCGAACTCTGTTTTTCTGTTATACCTATGCTTCACTAAATTCGATTGGCACCATTCTGGAGCTTTAATATTGTATTATAATACCTATATTGTAACAAAAGGATCATACAAAAGAGCGGTAGGAACCAAGCCGTAAGTTTGTTGCCTGTTCTTCTAGGCTTTGGTCGCGTAGAACTGACACCTAGAGTCACCTAGCTTTCAGACGTTTCAACGTTATCCTTGTGATTTTATTGAATAAATACCTTTTGACTTTGACTTTGCACGTAGAGTTTACCGAACTCTTAACCATTATCTATAAAAACGGCAAACAAATATTATTATTGATATATCAGCTATCTGGTTACCATATTACAAGTTTTGGCTTAGCTTGGGGCTAGATAGTGCTGTGCGGAAAGTCCACCAATATTTATTATTTATTTTATTTATTTACAATTTCTATATTGCTTCGTTGATTACAGAGAAGACAATGAGCTCGGTTCTGAGACGCGTGTCCTTACGGCTGAAGCGAGCGTGCCTCGTTCTCCCACCCGAGCCCGTCTTCGGTCACTGGATATCTTCAGAGGAATAGCTATAGCACTTATGGTGAGAACATAACTCTTCTAAATTGAAGCTAGTATGGGACAACGACTTGATTTGCCAACCTGATGTAAAATGGTAACCTATAACAAAGCATTGCCTCGCAAGTCACGCACGATAGGACCGTGCTTACTATGCACTGCCCTGCGTCCATCAAATTGAGGCATACATGCCTCCTCCTCCTCCTCGCGTCGTATTCCTCACTGCTGAGGGTCGTGACCCCCTCCATGGATCACTCTATCCTTAACAAATCTTCGCCATCTGGATCTGTTGCTGGCGACATGGATGGCTTCATGGACCTTCACATCGAGAGTGGTGCGGATTTGGTCGGACCAACGTATCGGGCTTCGGCCTCTTGGTCTCTTGCCTTCAACTTTGCCAGTGATTACGAGTTTTTCCAAGTTTTCTCCTGGTTTTCTGGCTATATGCCCAAAATACTCAAGGACTCGCTGGAGGCAGATAGATGACAGCCTAGTAGTTACTTTGAGTTCCTTGAGTATTGATACATTGGTCCTTCGTGCTGTCCAGGAGATTCTTAGCATTCTCCTCCAACACCACATCTCGAACGCGTCCACGCGTCTACGGTCATTCGCTTTTAGGGTCCAAGTCTCTGCACCGTAAAGAAATATGGAGAAGACTAGGCTCCGGATGAGTCTTATTTTGGTCCTGTTGGTGATGTTCCTATCTTTCCATACTCCTTCTAGTTGACTCATTGCATTCTTGGCCATCCCTATTCTTCTCCGTACTTCAGGTTCACAGGAGCCGGTATTAGAGATGTTGGAGCCCAGGTAGATGAATTTATCGACTGTTTCCAAGTTGAGTGCCCCAGTGAGCTCCAATTTGTTGGTGCGATCTACCACCATAACCTTTGTCTTACTTTTGTTGATGTAGAGCCCCAGTTCGTTACTTATCCTCTCCATTCTGTTCAGTAAGCTGATCATTTCGGGTTCTGAGGCAGCCAGCAAGGTGGTGTCATCGGCGTATCGCAGGTTGGTCATCTTGACTCCACCAACACTCACTCCTCCAGTCCAACCATCACAAGTGTGTCTTATAATATACTCACCATAAGCGTTAAATAGTATAGGGGAGATAATGCAGCCTTGTCTCACGCCTTTCTGAAGCGAGAAAGGTTTGGAGGTTACCGTATCAATTCTTGCAACACCTTGACTGTTTTGATACAAGGTGTCAATTAGTGCAATAAGATGAGGTGGCACTCCCAACTCCGCTAGAATTTTCCATAGTTGAGTCCAGTCAACACAATCAAAAGCCTTACTGTAGTCCACGAAACACATGATGAAAGGTGCGTTGAACTCATAGGCTTTTTCAATAAGCTGTCTCACAAAGTCAAAGTCAAAGTCAAAGTATATTTATTTGCAGACTCACGTTCAGTATGTGTTCGCGGGTGCCTCTTCCCTTCACAAAACCTGCCTGTTCTTCTGGTATCTGCCAATCAATGAAGTGTCTGATGCGATTGTTGATGATGTGAAGTAGTATCTTACTGGCGTGTGATATAAGTGAGAGGGTACGGTAATTATCGCACTTTTTCGTTGACCCTTTTTTATGTAATGGGAGTATTACAGACTCGGTCCAATCTCTGGGCCATTCACCAGTGCGCCAGATGTTATCGCAGATCGTATGCAATATGTGAATTCCCTTCTCTCCAAGTGATTTGAGGACTTCTGCCGTTATGAGATCCGAACCTGGCGCTTTTTTAGGTTTTAGCGCTTTGACCGCAGCTAGGATTTCAGAACGTAGAATGTCTGGCTCAAACGCTATGTTGCTCCAATCTGTCCGACCTGTGTTCATGCTTTCAGGATTTTTGTACAGCTGTTCACAATAGTCTCTCCAGCGGTCAGCTATTTTATCTAGTTCATATAATACGTGACCATTCTTGTCCTCTATGGTCCAAGTTTTAGCTTTGAACTGTTTTGAAAGCAGTCGAATTTTTTTGAAAAGATCGGCGCATTGGTGTTTTCGAGAGTGGACTTCAGCTTCCTCGCAAATGTTTTGGATGAATTTATTCTTGTCAGAGCGGCATTGTGAGTCTATGATCTTACAAAGGCTAGCATATTCCTCCGCTACTCCAGCGTTTTGAAGACCCTGGATCTTGAGAACTTTTCTCCTTTGAATGAGATCCCACGTCGGCTTAGAAATGTACCCCTTTTTCTTGCATTCCGGCACCCTGGTTTTCAACAGATCATCCAACGCTTCACTTATGCAGGTTTTTAGGTGTTCCCATTGTGAGTTTGCGCTAGAGCCTGAAGGGGGAGGTGTGTCAGTTAGTTTTATTTCCACAGCTTTCTGGAATAAAGGTTGTTCGCAGGGATCAATGAGCCTCGGTTTTGGCCGAGGGGCTTTGCGAGATTTTAGGCGGATTGAAAAGTCTGCTACAAGAAGGTTATGGTCTGAGCCACATTCTGCACCGGGGTAGGTCTTGGTATTCTTCACGGACGATCTCCATCGACATCCAACCAGGATATAGTCAATTTGGTTTCGGTGTCTGTCACCCGGAGATTTCCAGGTATAGAGCCTCCTCGGGTGGTGTTGAAAATGAGTGTTGAGGATATTTAAGCTCTTGTCTATACAAAAGTTGATAAGCCTCTCTCCTCGCTCATTTCTTTCGCCTAAGCCATGTTTGCCAACAATGTGTTTAATATGGTCATTCAACTCTGTGTTTCCCACTTTGGCGTTGAAATCTCCAAGAATCAGAGTGATTTCTCGGTTCGGTAGCTGGTCTAAAGTGGCCTCAAGTAGGCCATAGAACTCCTCTATAGCCTCTTCCGATGACTGTGAAGTTGGTGCATATACCTGTACAATGTTTAGGTTGCATGGCCTGCTGCTTATTTTTAGCGTCATGATTCTATCTGAGATGGGGTTGTAACCAAGGACAGAGTTAGTGATTCTACCTGGGACCAGGATACCAACTCCATTAGAACTCGAATTGTCTGCACCAGAAAAATATAATGTGTTTCCCGTTGTTGTGGAAAAATGACCGTTTCCACGCATGTGTGTTTCGCTGATGCCCAGTATACTTAGCGTGTGGCACTCCATTTCTTTTTCCACAATGTGTAGTTTACCTGGCTTAAGTAATCCCCTCACGTTCCAGGCTCCAATACGATGTTGGGCGCGTATTGAGGTTTTAATGGGAGTTTTTGCCTCATACATGCCTCATGTGCCTGTAATTCACCGGCAACCGCACTCTTCAAACCGAAACACAACAACGCTACTTGGCGGCAGAAATAGGCATTGTGGCAGTACAAGAGCCCCTCACAAAGAGTTCTGTCCTGACAGCCCTTAAAGCTCAGTTGGTAGTAGCTCGCCCTTCTGTGCTATAGGCCATAGGTTCGATCACCACAGAGAATAAATATTTGTGTGATGAACATAGATGTTTGTTCTCGGTGGGGATCGATCGACCCACGGCCTACGGCGCAGAAGGCAGAGCTACTACCAACTGAGCTGTGAAGGCTGTCGATATTATTTTATTGTTCTTTTATTACATATTTGTTCATTTATTTTATTGGCTGTATTATTTATCTCATGTTTGTTTGTAGATATTCGTGAACGCCGGCGGCGGCGGCTACCAGGTATTCTCTCACAGCGTGTGGAACGGCGTCACCGTGGCCGACATGGTATTCCCTTGGTTCGCCTTCGCAATGGGAGCAGCGCTGGTACTCTCTCTGAACGCCAGACTTCGCACCGCTATGCCACGCATCAGTGCCTTCAACCAGGTAATTACCTTTCGCACGCCGGTGAAGGTTTTTTTTTTTTTTTAATATGCCAAAGCTGGCAGACGAGCATACAGGCCACCTGATGGGAAGCGGTCACCGTCGCCCATAGACACCTGCATCAGCGGAGGCGTTACTGATGCGCTGCCGGCCTTTCAAGAAAAGATAAACCCGCCTTTTGAAGGACCCCATGTCGTAACTCCGAGGGAAAACCGCAGGAGGAAGATCGTTCCACAACTTAGTTGTGCGTGGCAAAAACGACCGAGAAACACTAAGACCGAGGTACACTTACATAGACCTACATAGTTGCAAATAAACTATATGATTTGAAAATATACAAGACCTTCACCAGCTTAAATTATCACGCGACCCAGCCATCTTATTTATACAACTGGTTGGAACAAGTAGATGGCCCACCTGATGTTAAGTAGTAACCATCAACTGTAACAAAGCATTGCATCGTAACTCACGCTCCATGGTAACGTGCCCTGCGTCCATTAAATTGAGGCATACAGATAAGTTCATTAATAACAACACCCAGACACTGAACAAACATATGCATCAAATAATGTCCTTGGTGGGGATCGAATCCACAACCTCCAACGCAGAAAGCTCTGAGGCCAGAGTGGATCTGGAGGAGGTAGTAGAGCTCTTTGTGAAGGTCTCGTCCGGGGAAGTACTACCACCACGTCTTTTTCTTCTGCCAAGCAGCGTTGCTGTGTTTCGGTTTGAAGAGTGTGGTTGCCGGTGTAATTACTGGCACATGAGGCTTAACATCTGTATGCCTCAAGTTGATGGACGCAGGGCAGTGTATCGTAGGGCATGTTCCTATCGTGCGTGACTTACGAGGCATTGCTTTGTGACCGGTGATGGTTACCACTTAACATCAGGTGGGCCATCTGCTTGCTCGATAAGCTAGTTGTATAAAAAAAAGGTAGGGGTTAGCTATGATTAAATTGATTTGAGGGGATGTCTACCGTGGTTTAGGATATTCAAAAGCCAATTTCTATTTTCAGGTTGCACGGCGCGCTTTCCTAATGGCGTTTATCGGCGTTATCCTTGGCTCGGTGAATTCCACTTGGGTGTCGGTTCGACTCCCGGGCGTGCTTCAGCGGCTCGCACTTATGTACCTTGTGGTTGGTGCGCTGGAGTGTGCTTTTATGAGGACCAACCAGGATATCACTCCAGGTACAGGCTTCTTGGACATGTACAGACATGTACTTGTAGGAACGTTGTTACAGGAACGTGCCCTACGATGCACTGCCCTGCGTCCATCAACTTGAGGCATCCAGATGTTAAGCCTCATGTGCCTGTAATTACACCGGCAACCACACTCTTCAAGCCGAAACACAGCGTTGCTGCTTGGCGACAGAAAAAGGCGTGGTGGTAGTACTTCCCCGGACGAGCCACACACAAAGAGCTCTACTACTCTTCTTATCTATATTAATTTCTAAAATGTATTATTATTTACAGGCCGTTCCCTCTTCCGTGATATCTCGGCGGGTTGGCAACAGTGGCTGGCTACTTTATTACTTGTAGCGATTCAGGTAATAATACATACATACATAAAATCACGCCTGTTTCCCATAGGGGTAGGCAGAGACCACGGATTTCCACTTGCTACGGACCTTATATTCCTCTTTCGCTTCATTCACTCTCATAACATTCTTCATACATTCTCGTTGGATTAGGGTACTCTTGACCTGGCCCTTCTCTAGAACGTCGCCATATTTGTATGTTTTACAAACATACAAATATGGAAGCGAATGATGCGTGTATGAATCGTGACAAGTGGAAATCCGCTCTGCCTACCCCCTATGGAAAACAGGCGTGATTTTATGTATACAAGGTGTTCCAATACTTGTATTTAAAACTTCAGGGGACTAAAGTACCCATCAATATGAATAACTTTTTCTATGGAACCAACACTATGAATGCGTAAAAAAAACAGCTATTTCATACATTTTAGCCAGGTAGGTATTGAACTTTTGTATGAAACAGCTGTTTTATTTACGTTCACAGTGTTGGTTCCTTAGAAAAAGTTATTCATATTGATGGGTACACTTTAGTCCCCTGAAGTTTTAAATACAAGTATTGGAACACCTTGTATAATGAATGTTAGTATGTCATAATTTTAATTTTATTTGTTATGAATTATTGTAGGTATGCGTAACACTACTAGTTGCCGCACCCGGATGTCCCCGCGGGTACACGGGTCCAGGCGGGCTCCATCTATCGGCGTACGGAATGAACTTGCAAAACTGCACCGGTGGCATAGCGGGATATGTTGACAGGTATTATAAAATCCATAAATTACGTCACACGGCTAGGGGGAGTGAGGGGGTCGACGAAGTGTGACATTATGTGACAAGGGACAAAATTTGGGACCCCTCCCCACCGGGAGGGGTCCCAAATTTTGTGACATCAGATTTTCAAAATATAATATTTATATCTTAGTACCTATTACAAGCATAAATTTTATTGAAATTGAATTTAAATGGAAATATAAATAATTTCGGAACACTGCTGTTTTAATTTCATAAATTTCTATATGAAAAATTACTAAAAATATGTGTCATCACACTATGTAAGGGGGGGCCTCTCACAAATGTGACAAGGGCGGGGGAGGGGTCTAAAAATAATGAAATTCGGTGACGTAATTTATGGATGGCCCCTTACTACATGGGCTATAAGTACTAATTGTTTTCGTGAGAAATAAAAATAACTAATCAATAAAATAACATTATTTATTTGCAGGCTAGTATTCGGTTCGTCGCACATGTATGCGTATGGCACGTTTACTGACATCTACCGCACTACAGTGCGACACGACCCCGAAGGATTGTTGGGCGCACTGTCCGGCATTCTGTTGGTGCAGAGCGGCGCACACGCATCCAGGATTATGCTGGTTTACAACCACGCTAGGTAAGCATTCTACTGACAATATTCAGGTGAATATCCTACTAATATTATAAACGCGAAAGTAAGTATGTTTGTTACTCTTTCACGTAAAAACTACTGAATGGATTTTAATGATACTTTAAAATAATATAGCTTATACATCAGAATAACACATAAGCTACAATTTATAAAGATATTGTGTGACTAGTCCTGCGCAGACGAAGTCGCGGGCACCAGCTTGTCATAAATATTGGTGAATTTTCCACACAGCACTATTTAGTCCCAAACTATGCAAACAACCTTTGCATAGTTTTAAATAATATATCTATTTCCTCAGGGCTCGTATCATGCGCTGGGTATTCTGGTCTATTGTCTTCGGCGTCTCTGGTGGCGCCCTCTGCATGTTTTCAAAGAACGGCGGCCCGATACCCCTCAACAAGAATCTCTGGTCCGTCTCCTACTGCCTCGTCTGCGCGTCTACTGCGTTCTTCGCCCAAGCGGTCCTGTACTTCATTGTGGATCTGAAGAACAAGTGGGGAGGAAGACCTTTGTATTATGCTGGTAAGTTATGCTACTGAAGAAAAAAAGAAAGTGAAAGAAATGCATTTATATGTAACACAAACATAATGTGCCTTCACAGCTCAGTTGGTAGTAGCTCTGCCTTCTGTGCCGTAGGCCGTGGGTTCGATCCCCACCGAGAACAAATATTTGTGTGCTGAACACAGATGTTTGTTCTGTCTGGGTGTTATATAATATTATAAGTATATATTTACAAAAAAAAAAGTATATAAGTAGTAAATCAGCTATCTGGTTCCCATATCACAAGCTTTGGCTTAGTTTGGGGCGAGATAGTGCTGTGTGGAATGTCCCCCAATATTTATTTATTTATTTATTTAATGTTGATCTACAATTTAAAAGCTCCGGTAACTAATGGTCTTAGGCCTAATTTCACCATGCTCTGTTAGTTACTGATCAAGGATTAACAGGCAGTTAAATCTAACCTTAGATGTCAAACGCGTACATTTTGTCATTTTTAACGACCGTTTAATCCTTTGTTAATCTAACAGAGCATGGTGAAACCGGCCCTTATTCTATTAAGGTATTATCATAGTCAGAGGGACATTTTCTGACATTCCCACATTTTGCAGTAGTTGGTATTCCAAACGTGACAGGGTGCAAGCCCATCGCCGCTGCTACAATACCAACTGTTTTACTATATTCTAACTAACAATGACTTACAAGAGGAGAATATCTTAGGGTCTTGTTTGTTATAGTGAGGGTTAGATCAGTTAACGTTGTTTTGATACTAATTGCTGATGGAACAAGCAGATGGCCCACCTGATGTTAAGTGGTTACCATCACCAACAAAGCATTGCATCGTAAGTCATGCTCGATAGGAGCGTACTCTACGACGCACTGCCCTGCGTCCATCAACTTGAGGCATACAGATGATTTTTAATAGGTAACTCTCAAACGGTGAAGGAAAACATCGTTAGGAAACCGGTATGTCGTAGAACCTAAAAAGTTCAATATCATGTGTCAAGTGCTCGAAAGGAGCCTCTTGAGGCGCACTTAAAATCCTTTCACCACACTGTTTCGAAAGAAACTAGTGACACGACAAGAGAAAAGAGAAAGAGAATAGTAACTTTAAAAAAATGTATTTTTTTTCAGGTCAAAACGCGTTATTCCTGTACGTTGGCAGCGAATTGCTGAAACGTCACTTCCCGCTGCACTGGGCCATCATAGCACCAACCCACAGTCAACTACTGGCCGCCCACGCCGGAGCGATGCTACTGTGGCTCGCTGTGGCCGTGGCATTGCACAGGAAACGCGTCTTTATCACCTTGTAATAGAGCTCTTATTACAACTTACTGTTATGACGTCATCGTTGAACTTACTGTCATGACGTCATCGTTGAACTAACTGGTATGACGTCATCATTGAACTTACTGACGCGTCTTTATCACCTTGTAATAGAACTCCTATTACAACTTACTGTTATGACGTCATCATTGAAGTTACTGTCGCGTCTTTATCACCTTGTAATAGAGCTCTTATTACAACTTAATGTCATGACGCCAATATTCCACTTAGTACACACTAATTTCATCTTTATGTCCTCGCAATAGAGCTCATTATACTACTCACTATGAATGACGTAAATTTACAGCTAACTGTTGTCAATTCCCTGGGGCAATGCTACTGTGGCCGTCGCATTGCACAGGAAACGCGTCTTTATCACTTTGTAATAGAACTCTTATTAAAACTCTTACTGTTATGACGTCATCGTTGTACTTACTGTTTTGACGTCATCGTTGAACTAATTGTCATGCATGACGTCATCATTGAACTTACTGACGCGTCTTTATCACCTTGTAATAGAGCTCTTATCACAACTTACTGTTATGACGTCATCGTTGTAATTACTGTCATGACGTCATCGTTGAACTAACTGTCATGACGTCATCATTGAACTAACTGTCATGACACCAATTATCGAGATACTGGACACTTAATGAGTTTTTCAATTGTAGACAGTAAATGCGTCCTTATATCTTTTCATTAGAGTTCATTATTGTACTCGTAACTTACTGTCATGAAGATTCGAGTCAAACAGAAACAGTAGACACTAAATGCATCTTTATATCGTTGCAATAGAGCTCATTATCCTACTCACTATCAATGACGTAAACTACCATCCTGTGTCAGCACGCTGCTGGAGCTTACACAGGAAACACATTTTTATCACCTTCTAATAGAGTTCATTTTACAACTCACTGTCTTTATACTCTTGTCGTGGCACTAGTTCTCTCGAAACAGTGTGGTGAAAGGATTGCAAGTGCGCCTTTCGAGCATTGGATATGGTAGAGTTTTTAGGTACTAAGACATGCCGGTTCTTATCGATGTTTTCCGTCACCGTTTGAGAGCCTTGGCTCAGTGCACATACATTTGAACAAAATAACTCATTGGTACACGACCGGCTTTCGATCCAAGACCTTAGGATCGGAAGGCGGAGCCGCTACCACTGGACCACTGGACCAGTGATTTCTACTAGCTCACTGTTATGAACAGGGGTCGGAATAGGTCGTTTTTAAGTACCAAATGCCGTAAAATTACATACGCAATCTTAACATGGATATGCCTTCTAAACAAGGAATTAAGGATTATTAAAATTGTTTTCTGGGTTTTTTTTATATACATTTGTATATAAAAAAATGTAAAAATGTATATGGAACAAGCAGATGGCCCACCTGATGTTAAGATTGATATTATTGTATTCTAAAACTCTTTTTTACTATGTTAAACGCTAGCGTTACACGTCACTCGTACAGCAGGGCTATTTTAAAACATTCGGAAAGGTTTCCAATCGGAAACGTCAGTTTTTATCCCAATTGATTTCGAACCCGAATAATTTCCGACACGGGGATTAAAAAATGCATATCCATATTTAGATTTCGTAGAAGCGTATTTGACGTCATTTGGTACGTAAAAACTCTACTTATTCCGACCACTGGTAATGACGCTTATAAACAATCCAGTCGCGTTGGTACACAGGAAACGAATCTTTATGTCCTTGGAATAGAGCTCATTATACTATCAAGGACGCCGTCACAATCAACTCATGGCTCGCTGTATTCCTACACGGGAAAAGAGTCTTTATTACTCAGAGATAAAGCTCATTATTGTGCCAATGAGTGATGCGAGCTTATGTTAGTTTCTGGTATAATTTATAACGCCAACAGAAAAACAAGTTGGTCGGTTTGGTACACAGAAAAAAGACCTTTATCTCTTTGAGATAGAGCTTAGTATTGTTTTTATCAGTCCGATCAAAACTAATCGCATGTCAAGTCACTTGCTATCTCTATCTAATTCGATGTAATAGCTGAAATGGCGAGTGACTTGACATCCGATTAGTTTAGATCGGGCTTTCAGAAACCGGCCGTTAAGGGGCTGACAAACGTCAAACAACTTCTTACTCTCACATTTTAAAATTTTGAACGATATATTTGATATCCGAAAGTTTGCATAAGTACGAAAACTTGTAAAAACCAATTTTTTTGTAAGAAAATTTGTTTGAATTAAAATTATACTTATTTGAACTGTGTTGATTGCGATTTATCATAAATAATTTCAGTGATTTTACATCTTTCAAAAAGTTGAAGCTAAGAGCTCTTTGTGAAGGGCTCGTCCGGGGAAGTACTACCACCACGCCTTTTTCTGCCGCCAAGCAGCGTTGCTGTGTTTCGGTTTGAAGAGTGTGGTTGCCGGTGTAATTACTGGCACATGAGGCTTAACATCTGTATGCCTCAAGTAGATGGACGCAGGACATAGACCATGCATCTTAGGGCACGTTCCTATCGTGCGTGACTAACGAGGTCATGCTTTGTTATAGGTGATGGTTACCACTTAATATCAGGTGGGCCATCTGCTTGTTCCACCAGCTAGTTGTATATAAAAAAAATTACAATAGAGAAGTTGTATGGTGGTTGTCAGCCCCTTAACTAAGACTTCTTGCACAGAAATCGCGTTTCTAACACCCTGTGATAGAGTTTAAATTGCATTGCAATACATTAGAAAGTTTTATAGAATAGTTCTTATAACACTCCTAAAATTATTATTCACTGAATTGTTACTTTTTTCAGCATTCTTAGCTTTAGAAGCGTAATATAGTCTAGCTATAGTCTTGTATAAAATGGTGTATGTACCACAAATTATAAAAAAAATTATTTTATTAGAAAGGCCAAAACTTATACACTACACTGTAATTGATTTTTTGTATTATAAGGGTATCTCATTGTAGATCTATTGACTTACGTCAAACTCCGTCGTTTGATAGATAGATGATAGATAACTCTTTATTGGATACCACAACAAATAAACGTAACTTCTATCCTTCTTCTTCTTCTTATAACTATCTACGGTACTTGCCTGCTATCAACACTTTCTTTACTTGCCTACCTCAAACAAGCCGCTTAAAAAATGTGTTGGTAAATTGTTGTACCTACCTAACAAACTCATATTTACGTGTTTAATTAATATAAATGTTTTTAAACGTACGAAAGTAATAAATTTGTTATTCCAATATTATTATTCTCAGCAAGTGAATTTATGTAATTCTTTTGAACAATAAATATTTTATACCACACAAAAATAAAGATACACATTTTTACCTAAAAGCTAACGATTGTAGTAATACAATGGGCGGACTTATCGCTAACAGCGATCTCTTCCAGGCAACCTTGGGATGGACAGGACTGAATATAAAAAAGAGAGGGGGGAGTCTTGTTTGGTGCCTGTGTTACTGATAGTTTAAATACCCTGCTTCAATAAATGATTCAATGCTAATACTGGTACATATAAAGTCGAAGTTAAAAGGTATTTATAGGTAGTTAAATCACAAGGATCACTTTGAAACGTCTTATTTTTATTCTGTCTACTTTTTTTTTTAAACGTCATCTTTCTTTGAAAAGTTTCTTGCCTGTTCTTCTAGGCTTCGGTCGCGAGGGACTGGCGCTAGATTCACCTAGTTTATAAGACTTAAGAGTAGTAGAGCTGTTTGTGAAGGGCTCGTCCGGGCAAGTACTACCACCACGCCTTTTTCTGCCGCCAAACAGCAACGCTGTGTTTCGGTTTGAAGAGTGTGGTTGCCGGTGTTATTACAGGAACATGAGGCTTAACATCGGTATGCCTCAAGTTGATGGACGCAGGGCAGTTCATCGTAGGGCACGTTCCTATTGTGCGTGACTTACGAGGCAATGCTTTGTTATAGGTGATGGTTACCACTTAACATCAGGTGGGCCATAAGCTTGTTCCATCAGCTAGTTGAATAAAAAAAAGACTTTTCAAAGTGATCCTTATGATTGAACCGTTTTGTTTTTTATACAATCCGTGTTGTAAATAGGTCTACAATCCGATTCCTATCAGACAAATTATGTAATGACTATTATTATGCAAATACAATTTTAATTAAAATGTAATTGTTATCATAACGTATCAGATATTATTTTAGTTATATATTAATTATATACTTGCTCAAGTGTAGAGCAATAAATAAAATTATAGGTACAGTCAAGGGCAGTAATATGGAAACGAAAACTAAACAAATTTTAAATTTAAATTAAATATGTGAGAGGCGTTTGCAGTCTTGCGTATTAAGCAAAATTTTATACCTATAGTCGCGTTTAACTCTCGCTGCAGGCTCGGTCATAAGTTATCGGAACGAGACAGCAATATTGCTCTCTCTCTCTCGCACGGACGATCCTTTTGTTTAAGCGTGTGTTAAAATGATTTATGACCGAGTTTGCAGCGGGAGTTTAACGCGACTATAGGTTGAGCACTGACCGAGCCTGCAGCGAGAGTTTAACGTAACTATAATGATATTTTTTGTGCTAGCTGAAATGTGTTGTATAAATTAAAAAAAAATGCTGTAAACAGTTAAGCTTATTTTTTTTTCGCAGTACAATATATATATTACAGAAAATTACACTGAATACAACTATTTACGAAATGTTCAAAATATATATTTCCCTCTCCTATATATTTCCGATGGACCGATGACATTGACATGAAGATCGCGGAAAGTTTCTAGACAAAGTTCTTCGGTTTAAATAAATAATTGATTTTTTTGCCATCGTTTACATATTGATGTTCCTGCCTGTACTTTTAAGCTAAGTTCATAAAGTCGTCATTCAAGTTTTATAATTGTAAGAGATCAATAACGCTCAGTTAACACCAAGTTAGTAAATGGAAGTTTAGCTATTTGTCTGCTTTCTCAAAGTTAAATAGCAAAGCGAGATAAATTATAGTTTGTACGGCATTCGTCGCCTTAATATATCACTTTTGTAGTTTTGTTTTGTTTAATATCTTTTTATTAAAAAAAAGCGTCCATACGAAAAAGGCCTGATGTTACGAAAAACTAAATATAGTAAACAAAACAAGACGAAATACAACAATTATAGGAGACATGAATATTTGTTAAGTTGGCGACCAAGAAGTTAACCGCTGAAACACGAACCACGTGATTAGAACGAAAATTGATATATTGGCGTACATTTCAAACAGCGCCATTCAGCCCCAAACTAAGCAAAGCTTGTAGTAGCGTACGCTGATACGTATCAGGCTAAACACTGCTCGCTTTTATGTCCGTAGTAATAATCTTGTCGTCATATTTTTTTGGCTTTGTGTAGCTTGATCTGTATCCGTGTGTACGAGCTAGAACTTTGACGGCTGTCTGCGTCTTAAGAAATGTGGTCAGTGGTTAGCCACGTGGTTCGTATGAGTTTAACTTGTTGGTTGTATTCTTTAGCGAGACTAAAAGAGCTCAAGTAATTTGTAAATCTTTAAATCGGCCTTTATGAACTACGTGATTTTGATTATGCATTAAATGGTTAAGTTTTCTAATTTGTGTTTCATTTTAACTATAAAAAATCTAATAATTAAATAGGATCATGAATAACCCGTGTGTAGAATAAATCTCGAGAGGTCGTAGGTTGGAATCCGGTCGTGCACCAATGGAATTTTCCACCAGTGAGGAAATCAGTTAGGTAGTGAATTCTAACAGCGGCGTTGGGCTTGCAACTTGTCACGTATGGAATACCATCTACCGCAAAATGTGGGTACCTATGTATATCAAAAATTAAAAAAACAAAAGTCCTGTCCTTAGACATCCTCAAAAGAATCTGGAGAGATCTGAGGGGATATCTACCGTGCCTGGTACCCCCATGTACCTATGTTCTGCCATTTTTGGTAGTATGGTAGAAGTAAGAATAAGAAAAAGAAAAACTACCAATACCTTCAAGGGCTTTTAAAAACGCAAACATTTTTAATACAAAAGTACTTATTTCAAAAAATTCCTCATGTCATCAGTTATTTACCCTGTGAATTTCCATCGACTTATCTCAATGGCATCCTTCAAAATGTTTTTTTTTTTTTTTTTTTTTTGGCGTCACACTTTTGGTGCATTTGCCATTTTGCTTGTTTTTTTTTTTTAAATAAAAATTAGGGAAACATAGGGATTCAATTTACACGGAAGGTTAAAAGGAGATCAGTAAGGTTAAAAATAAGGTAAGGAAAGGAAAAATATAAGGAAATATATACAGATAATGATAATATATGTACAAAAAAATTACTAAATATTTATATTATTTACATTTATATATGATGCCAAACAATGATAAATACAAGGATCCAAGGAAGAAAGAAGAACAATGATATTAGTAGGAAGAGGAGTTCGACAGGAAACAAGACCTTCATATAGTTTTTTATGGTCATATTGTGGACAAGCAAAAAATATATGATTGAGGTCACCAAATTCATTTCCACAGGCACAAAATGGATTAGACACTATTTTCATCCGTGCTAAATGGGCTGGGGTACATGAGTGCCCCAAACGCATTCTTATCAAAACAGTAGTGGCGCGTTTACTAAGTTTTAATGAAAAAAACCAGGGTTTCACCGGTATTGTTTTTTGTATCAGTCTATAATATTTACCTTTAATGTTACTAGAGTGGTCCCAATATTCATTCCAAGAGTTTTATAAGATAAATCTTGGGTAAAGCAATAAGATCGTGTACGTAGTTTTTAAACGGGTAAAGGTCTCCACACTCTACAGCTTCATTAGCTAATTTATCGGCATGTACGTTTCCTATAATACCACAGTGGCTTGGTATCCACGCAAAGCTAACTGATAAACCATTGATTTTACATTGTAAAACCTTTGATCTAGCTTCCATTACTAGAGGATAAAACATTTTGGAGCGAAAAGGGTATTTCAATAGGGATTGCAATGAACTCATTGAGTCACTAAAAATAATGGTATTTTTAAGTTTCATTATTAAAACGTATTCTAGTGCTTTAACAATAGCAAATAACTCACCAGTAAAAACTGAAGTCTCAGGTGGTAGTTTGACTTTTTGTACAATATTGTACTGTTTGTGATATACGCCTACACCAACATAACCAGACTGTGAGTGCTTGGAGGCATCAGTAAATACCTGATGCCAACCATGCCATCGGTTATCAACAGCGGATATAAAATATATATTAGCATGCGTTCCGTGGCGGTCAATATTTAGATCGAAATAAATGTTAATAGGTAGTGTTAAAGCTTTATAGTTGCATTGGAAAATAGGTAAAAGAAGTGATTGATGAGTTGCAGCTGACAATGATTTAAATTTGCTAAGGCTATTAATTAAAAGGGGTGGTGACTTATGACTCCAATAAGAAGAGGACTTCAAAATGTTGTAATGTGCGCACGAAATGTCATATAATAATCAAGATGTCAGAAATAAAAGAGTCCGGTTATTGTACGACATGATAATGTACAGCATGATATTTGGAATCCACTTTGGTACCTTTTTGGATTCGTTTTATCTGGGTGTACATTATCGGGGTGTGCAATAACTGGATGTGCAATATTGTCACGTGTAGTTAATGTGCAGCCAGTTAATCCACAGCATGATAATGTACAGCACGTTAATGTACAGCATGATAATTGGAATCCACTTTGGTACCGTAAAAAATAATTTCTGGCACTTCGGCGGCCGCTGCCGCGGCACGCACGCTCGCTCGCCTCGTGCGTAATTTATGTTTCAACATAACCTAACCAATCCGACTTGACGGTACTAAAGTGGCTTCCAATTATCATGCTGTACATTATCTGGGTGTACATTATCAACACGTGACGATATTGCACAGCATGTTATTGTACGGGATGATAATGTACACCCAATAATTCTAACCAGTGGACACGGATTATCGGGGTTTATTATCATGCTGTGCAATATCATGCTGTACATTATTTGGCCGTACATTATTGGCTCCCAAATAAAATTTATAGGTTTTTTTTTAATGGTTCGAAAGTTATGCTTGGACAAACATACAATACCAAATCGCCCAAGTTGTCACTAAGATATTCGTTCGCTACGCGATCAATAAAGGTCTCGCATCTCATCTCGTCTATTACTTACTTGGAATAGATAAGAACGTCGTACCTAGATAGGCAGCTACCTAACCTACGCAAAACTAATTTACCAATTATATTATATTCCAGAGGTTCTCAAACTTATTTCGTCTACCGCCCACTTTGAGATTTAATTATTAGGTATCCAGCGCAACTTTTTGCTTTACCACATCTTAAGGCTGACAGGCATCTAACAACTTTTCAATCGCACTTTTCGATTTTGTAAATTTATAATCACTGTACTTCATGAAAAATCGCAAATAACCAAGTTTCTGAGAATAACATTACAAAGTTGCAAAAAAATATTTTGACCCAAAGAACCTCTAAGAAACTCAACCGGGCGAGCCGGTATCAAAATTTATGCTTTACAAAGCACAAGTCCGACCGCACGTGGAGTACTGCTCTCATCTCTGGGCTGGAGCGCCTCAATACCAGCTCCTTCCACTTGAACGGATACAACGTAGGGTAGCTCGGGTCGTCAACGACCCAAAGCTCACAGACGACCTTGAGCCCCTAAGTCTACGGAGAAACGTGGGATATCTGTGTGTGGTCTATCGCCTTTACACGTCTTTGTGTTTAGGAGTGTTCTGAGGAATTGGTTAGATTGGTGCCCGCGGCTGAATTTCACCATCGCACAACACGCCGCAAAACTAAATTTCATCCTCAACATGTGGATGGCTGGTTCTCCTTAATTACTCGTTTCTCACGCTATTTTTTACCTCGCACGAGTAAGTTGTGGAACGAACTTCCCCCTGCGGTATTCCCTTGGGAGTTACGACATGGGGTCCTTCAAAAGGCGGGGTTATCACGAAAATTTCGTACCAAAAAAAATTGGTTAGTGTGATTTTCTCTGGGTCTTTTACTTTTTAGCGCCCAGGATGGGGCGCTATCGCTCACTTTGAGAAATACTATTTGTTCTATTCCATGTGCAGAGCTTCCAAGAAATCGCCAGTGAATTAGTCATATTTTCCGATGAGTTTGTGAACAACAATATAGATTGTTAGTAATTTAGACCCATCTTAAAAGCAAGTACTTACCTACGTCATGCCTTGGTTTTGAAGCAAAACAAGAAACAAATTACAGCAACTAAAAATTTACAATGAGCGGTCTTATCGTTAAAAACCTATCTCTTCCAGACAACCGTTGGATAGAGAGGTTTTTATACAACTTGCAGGCCCACTTGATGTTAAGTGGTAATCATCACCTATAAAAAAGCATTGCTTCGGTCACGCACGTTAAGAACAGGCCCTACGACAAGGTTCGATGCACTGCCCTGCATTCATCAACTAGCGTGCAGATGTTACACCTCATGTGCCTGTAAATTACACCGGCAATCACACTCTTCAAACCGAAACACAGCAACGTCGCTTGGCAACAGAAAAACGAAAAAGTGAATGGGAAAGAAAAAAGTTCATTGAATAAAATAAACGGCTTGATCTATAGCACGACAAGTCCTTCAGTCGTTGAAGAGGAACTGTGGATCACATGCCTTTACATCATGTTCTAATTCAGATAGCCTGTATTTTATAGGATGTTCCCACGGATACACACAGTTCCGGCGCCCCATATCTCTGATATCCGTCTGTGACTAACACGGTAAAACAAAACAAATTCTCAGTATTTGTATATTTTTATACCATGCCCTTTTTTTTATCAAAGAGTTCTTTGTGCAGGGCTTGTCTGGGGAAAAGCTACCACCATGCCTTGCTGTCAATCAGCGTTGCTGTGTTTCGGTGTGGTTGCCGGTGAAATTAAAGGCACATAACATCTGTATGCCTCAAGTTGAAGGATGCAGATTAGCGGTGACTGCTCACATTTAGGGCTGCAGATTAGCGATTATTTATTATTCACTTACACCTAGTTATAACTTTACAGATACTTATCTAATACGTTACAATCTAGCACTGACTCTCATTTAGGACGTTTTCCTTTTTTGGGTTCGTTTATATTGTATACCTAACCCGTTCCTGTTGTTTATTTGAGATAAAAAGTAGCCAATAATTTTGATCCAGGTTACCTACAAACGATTTTGTACAAGTTTCACTCCAATCGGTTCAGCGTTCAGGGCGTGATTGAGCCACAAACATCCAACCAAGTTTCGGAGAAACATTACAACGATTTAGCAAAAATATTATTTTGATTCAAACAAGTTTTTCAATCATCAAAGATATCACAAGAACATTTTATGAACACCTCCCTATTAGTAGGCTGTAGGGCTGTATGTTAAAGTAAAGTCCGCGCCAACCGATTAAAAAAAAACTTTGCTATAAAAGAAAAACGCGCGAAATGCATTCCACCTTCGGAAGAAAACATGCAGTCGAATTGAGAACCTTTTTTGAAGTCTTTATAAAAATGCCTCTGACTGACGCGGTTTAAATAAATTATAATATTTGACAGCCTTCACAGCTCAGTTGGTAGAAGCTCTGCCTTCTGTGCCGTAGGTCGTGGGTTCGATTCCCACCGAGAACAAACATTTGTGATATCAACATAGATGTTTGTTCTCTGTCTGGGTGTTATATAATATTCTAAGTATGTATTTACAAAAAAAAAAAGTATATAAGTAGTATATCAGCTATCTGGTTCCCATATCACAAGCTTTGGCTTAGTTTGGGGCGAGATAGTGCTGTGTGGAATGTCCACCAATATTTAAAAAAAAAAAAAAAAATATACAATAGTAGATGTCATATCATCTACATTTTTTTTTGTATTAAAAAACAACAAATATATATGCAAAGGCCATAGTTAGTTTATTACGCACTAGTGACTAAGCTAGGTTAAAACTTAGGTTACATTATCATACCTACTATAACTATGACACATTTGTTCAATAGAAAATAATAAGAAAATGCACTTGAACTTTGACTACAAGACTGTGATACTACATTTATTGAAATATCTAAACATATTGTAGCCTAATTAGGTTAGGTATGATTTGTAGCTTATTAGTATTACGTACGGTTCTTAATTGAAAATAACTATAATAATACAACACAGTTCAGTTTGTATTAGTTCTGCCGTCTGTGCGGTAGGTTGCGAGTTCGATTCCCACTGGAGACAAAAAACATTGATGTCTTTAGCATGCGCGATGTTTATGCTTTGTTAAAGGTGGTGGTTACCGCTTCACATCAGGTGGACCATATGCGTATTTCCTCACATCTTGTCATATTATATTTTAAAGATAATTGTAGGCAAGGCATAACTTTGTTCGTAGATGATGTGATCACACTCTAATTTTTATGCTAGCTTAGACAGGCGTCAATATAATTCTCATAAGAACTAGGTATGTCGAGGAGTGGACTTTCTCAGGCTCATGAAGATTTTATGAAGTTTTTATGAACTTTCATAAAAAAACTCATTTGTTTAAATTTAAACTCCATGGAATGCGATTGTTTTCTTAGCGAATTCCATTTTTAAATTTGACGTTAGGATCGCGAGCCTCAGCCAGCATCAAAGGCAAGTCGTATAAAAATAAAAACCAAATCTGAGTTAGCAACAGACGCGGGTCGTTAAAAATGAAAATAAAAAATGCGAAAAATTCGAATACAAAATTTAACCGAACATGCCAAAGGGAATAAGAGTTTTTAGTCGTAAAAATGCGCCATAAAGCTAAGGCGGAGCCTTTGACGCAGGCTCGAGCGGTATGCGAATGTGATGTGATCTCTATGCTAACGATGGGGGACTTCGTTAGGCGGGAACCCGAGATTCTGTTCTAAATATAAAACTGATGTTTCGTTCTGAATTCAAAATGTATCCAGATTCCACGAAAGTTAGGACCAAAGAGTTTGAATAAAAACTGTAAGCTAAGCTCGAGATTTTGATTTCGTAATACGCATCATACGATTTTTTATCAAGCAAATTAATTCCCGAAACACTATTATTATCGAGAGCATACCTAATTGTTGAGAGGTCATCTACGTATCCCGCCTGCCGGTCAAACGGACCAATTCACTACCGCATTTAGAACTATTAAAAATAATCATAATTATTGATAGCCATTCCACAACGTTACTCCTGCCATTAATAAAATATGACACGATCAATGTGAGCTCTATATCGTTGGAGTAGTGGTTAGAATGAGAAAAAACGCCAAGTTTGGCGGGAAAAGTAAAGTTGCGTGGGAGTATATCAGTAGGATTGTACGCGCAGGAGTATCAGTCTAGTGTGGGTCTTGACCGATGCTGGTCATCTTGACCGGGCGCATTGAGGAACTTATTTTTGTGTTGTGCACGAAAAGTGAATGAGATGCGTTGGTTGACGGTGGCAGGTGTTCTGTTGTACCTTACTAGATGTAATGACGCTGGAGGTAAGTTTGAAACTACCCTCATTAATCTTATAGTGACGGAACTGCCAGACCCTCTTAATTACCTACTATGCCGATATAATGCTAAACAATATTAGTCGTTATTTGCGGAAGCCTTACCAACTTCTGATATAAAATTTAGTGGTAGGTAATGTAGCTACGCTCTGCAAAACTGAAATCATCCAAAAAATGTTTTGGCAAACTGATAGCAGGGCACGTATTAGAAAATGATCAAAGAAATTGATCAAAAAGTTTTGTAATGCAAATTGTCTATGCCAATTTTATATTTTATTTCTATCCGTGAAACCTTATTAAGTATGACACACTTGATTTCATAAATTGAAAGGTCATCATCATCATCATCGTCTTTCCTTCTCTTCTTTTCTTATCCCATCATATTCCAATAAAATACTTTAATTTCATTTTAGTTATAGTTTTTCAACACAATAATAACATAAAATTTTTATGTAGTAGGTAGGTAGGTAAGGTACCTCCTACGTATTATAAGTTATGTACCTAGGTACGTAAGACAATAACAATATCCAATGCCATAATAATAATGCTTGTAACTAACTAAAATAATCAAATCTCCCATATAAGATGTCCGTTCCCTTATCGGATCGGTGCTGTCCTTTTAAATATTAAAATAAAAAAAAACAGCGCTATCTAGCCTCGTTCCTTTAAAAGATCTAGGAAAGTGGTGGTGTCGTTTTAAATATTAAAATAAAAAACAGCGCAATAACCCCAAACTAAGCGATGCTTGTGAATGGAAACCAGATAACGGATAAACACAGCTAATACCTACCAGAATATTTGTAGGTCATTGTGATACCATCCCCTCGGTTGCGTATGAGTGATCAACATGAGATTTAGAACTGACCTACCATATTACCTATGTATTTAGCATTTCACATCATAAATTAAGGCAAGTTAGCGTGGTATGGGCATGTCATGAGGAGGGAAGAAAATTATATAACGAGAAGTGTGTTAGGTATGGATGTGGATGGCTTAAGAAAGAGAGGCTGGCCAAAGAAAGGAGTGAGCACCGAGATGACGAATGATAGAGGAGAGTGGAAGAAGAAAACCAATTGTGCCGACCCCATTCAGCGTGGGATAAGGGCAGGAAGATGATGACGAAATTAAGGCAAATTGCTTTACTAGTTTTCGTACAAGCAAACTTTTAAGTAGGAAAACTAGTATCAATCAAAATGAATATGTTACAAAATGAATATTTTTTAAAATGATTTTATAATGAATATTTTTGTGTGCACACAACTTGGTTGTTTGCGATTTTACAAAAATACTTTAGTGATTCAAATTTCATAATCAATTTTCAATTTTCAAAATCAAATTTCAATCTTTCAAAATGTTTAAATGTGCGAAAGGGAGGTACATTAGCAGTTGTCATCGCCTTAACTATTGTATTTATATAAGATTTATTTATTTAACAATACAACCACACACTACATCTGTGTCATTTACTCATAAAACCGCTTAGTAAATTTCCGCTTTTATATTTTACTAGCGACCCGCCTCGGCTTCGCACGGTTATTGTGGGTTATCCCTAAGAGATTATGCTTGTATTATGCTTATAAACCTTCCTCTTGAATCACTCTTTCTATAAAAATAAACCGCATCAAAATCCGTTGCGTAGTTTTAAAGATTTAAGCAAACATAGGGATAATCATATAAAAAAATACAAAGTTTTAAGTACAGGTTCTGTTAGGTACCTACTAGATAAATTATGAAGCTTTAGTCATCATCATAACAGTTTCGAGGTAAAACTTTAATTTAGGTAATAGATTTTCTTTCTTTCATAAATTGAATGAGCATGACAGTTAGTAGGTAGGTCGAGTGGACATTGTATAGGGTTATAACTAGAGATCGGATATTCGGATGCATATTTACCTAAAGTTGAGATGTTGGCTAATATGGACTATTAAAACACTTTTTATCGAAAAATCCCGAGACCCGGGAAATTAAAATTTTGCTTTTGTTCAAAAATCTCGGGATCCCGGGATTTTTAATTCGCAGGAAATTGTGCACACTTCAAGCTAAGACTCAAAGGGGGCTGAATTCATTTAATAATTATTGAGTATTATCAAGTGTATCGTTTCCCCAAGTTTAAGTGCTCGGAATATATATTTTTATTTATACAACTAGGTAGCTGATGGATCAAGCAGATGCCCACCCATAACAAACCATTGCTTCTCGAGTCACACACTATAGGAACGTGCCCTACGATGCACTGCCCTACGTCCATAAACTTGAGGCATACAGATGTCTTAAACCTCTTGCGTCTGTAATTTCACCGGCAACCTTACTCTTCAAACCGAAACACAGCAACGCTGCTTGGCGGCAGAAAAACGCGTGGTGGTTGTACTTCCCCGGACGAACCCTTCACAAAGAGCTCTACTCTTGAAAAAATAGAAATATAAATACATTTTCGCGATACCCGAAAATATAAGTCGGGAATATAAGTCTAAGAGCTGATTTCACCATGCTCTGTTAGTTACTAATCAAGGACTAACAGGCCGTTAAATCTAACATTAGATGTCAAACGCGTACATTTTGACATATTTAACGGTCCTTTAATCCTTTGTTAATCTAACAGAGCATGGTGAAATCAGCGCTAAAGTGCATGCATTCTAACAACTTATTTTATTTCTGCGAATAAATATCTTGTATACAATACCTAACAAGATAAGCAATTTTTGGAGTGATGACAAACTAGACAGTGGTCACCGTTCCCACGATTCGCTCCAGACATGTCTGATTAAATTGTTGGGGTAAGCACTTTAATTAACGGTCTATTTATGGAATATGATCCTCCTCCAGTTGTTAAGGTCGGATTGCGACATTCAATTCAATAAAATACGTACCGTTACGAAGAAAACAAAAATTGATGGTTGCAGAACAAGAAAATAAGGATATTAACATGAAAAGGATACCTTCTTCTTGCATATTTTATTTAAGAGTAGTAGAGCTCTTTGTGAAGGGCTCGTCGCCTTTTTCTGCCGCCAAGCAGCAACGCTGTGTTTCGGTTTGAAGAGTGCGGTTGCCGGTGTAATTACAGGCACATGAGGCTTAACATCCGCCTCATGTTGATGGACGCAGGGCAGTGCATCGTAGGGCACGTCCCTATTGTGCGTGATTTACGAGGCAATGCTTTGTTATAGGTGATGGTTATCAAAAAAACAAAAATGGATGATAAGAAAACGAAGATGGAACAAGGATATTATGTTTTGTTCAGAGACAACAACGTCAGTGAAACTAATTTTAACTAGTAGTTCGCCCCGAACTGAGATCTCGTGATGCGACCCGACGAACGCATCAAAACTTTGAGTACGTAGTAGTCAGAGGCAAGTCCAAACATTATCTTTGGACTTTTTTCTGACTACCGCCTACTAACTTGGTATGGTTACCAAGTTTCAACTCTATTGGCCTATTTATTGAAGAGTTCCGTTGAACAGACCTTGGCTCCATCATCAGACCTGGTCGTCGTCACCATTTTATGAGAACTGAGTACCTCCTTAAATTATTTCAAGAAAAAAAAATAAGAAAAAGCAAAGGAACTGGCCGACCAGTAGAAAAACCTTGATGCCAACGAAACTCTTAGAGATGGGAGCTCTTGGATCGCTGGTTATCATAATTTAACTTTTATTATTTATCTCAAAAACCGAGCGTCCCAAAAAAAAGGAAAAATTGTTTTGGGATGTCCAAACAAAGCCCTTTCATATGACATGTAACTTGATTTTTTTATGTAACTTTTTTTATTTTTGCCCCCTCAAAAAACCCCATATCTCAAAAACCCTTCATCCGATTTTACTCATATACTTACCAGTAAATTTCTCAAGTACAAGCTATCGACATATCAAATTTCATGCAGATCGGATCAATGGTTCTAAAGTTATCGCCAGACAAACATACATACATACATACATACATACATACATAAAATGCCAAATCGCCCAAGTTGAAACTAAGATCTTCGTTCGCTTCGCTCACTCGATCAATAAAAGGATTCAAAATAATTTATTCAAAATGTATATCAAGTTTTTAAAGAGCTATTTGAATGTAGGTACCTAATGCTGTCAATTCTTTTGTAACATTATCATAACCTAACTTAATAAGCGCTAAAACTATAGCTGTTCCTACTGTTTTAGTTTATAAGTAAGGGACAGCAACATTTTAGGGTTATCCATGGTCATTTAGGAAAACAAACAGAATTGCAAGTCTTGTAGAATACGCTACATTTTTGAACAAAAAAGATTGTAGCCTACAGATATTCTTGGGAAACTACAAAACAATATAAGGTTAGTTCAAAGTTCATTTTCAGTAGGGTACGTAGAGTCAGAAGTGTCTGCAAAAAAGAATTTGCGTAGCAATGGATGAATTATTTAATACCTAAAGTCCAAAGTCTGCCAATTGGTGAGCAAAAAACGCGTTTCGGCGCCGGCGCCGGCTATATTGAATGCCAGTTAACGCAAATGAAAGTTCGATTGTGGCCAATTGTGGTGATTGATCCTTGAGCTTAGAACTTGAGACTACATCTACATACTTAGCATATAATATGTAGCTCTTTTCACCACATTATGTTATTATTATGTTTACCTTTTTCTGTATGCCTACGCCTCACTAAACTCTAATATTGTATTTACTTCAATATTGGATCATACAAAAGAACGGTAGGAACCAAGCCGTAAGTTTGTTGCCTGTTCTTCTAGGCTTTGGTCGCGTGGAACTGGCACCTAGAGTCACATAGCTTTAAGACGTTTCGCTTTATGTGATGCTTTCTGATTTTATTGAATAAATATCTTTTGACTTTGACACAACCCTTTCAAATTGAAAATTCGCTGCGTATTCCGCGGTCACTTGTGTGATTGTTGTTGTTGTTGACGGAATAGCACTATTCAATTCCACCACTCTTTAAATTTTAGTTAAGGAATTGAGTAGGTTTCATATTTTACTAACCTTATTAAAAAAAAATAGAAGTTCATGTTGATACAAGTTCTAAGGGGTTACAATATATCCAGGACATGAGCCCCGTTGGGGCATTACTGGTCAAATAGTAGTAGGCAAATAGACTATCTCATACCATGGAGGGGTAAATCCTATCCACTCAACTGAAGCTGCCAAAGCCTACAACTACTAAAGCCCTATGTTTCTTAAACGAGTAGGTATTAAGGCACTATTTTTAAGGTCTAGCCCATCCCTGATTATAAAGCAGAAACGCAGAATTGTATCCCCCAAGGGTCTGTACTTGTACCACTTTCGTTTATACTGTACACGGAACACTAAAGGATCCTACTTAGTTCCGCTGTCTTATCCTTTTCAAGGGGGTAAAAGGAACATCAGCAAGCTTGTCGACTACATAATCCATACATGATATAGTGCGCTGTAGATAAATCTATCACACAATCTTCGGTATCATGGCAAACCTCGGCGACGAACACTTCAAAAAGCTGGTCATCGTTGGTAACGAAGGCGTTCTAGCGTTAGATGGTGATGATTAGCTTAAAGAGGGTAGATGCCAGATTTACGATGTGATCCGAATGGCCACCAACAGAAAGCGCAAGACAAGCAGTCCACTCCAGTACAGGAAGGACATCTTCAAGACGTGATCACGATCAGTTATGATGTTGTTTTTTTTCACACTGTTTCGGAAGAACTACTGACAAGGCAAGAAGAATAAGAATAAAAATAAGAATCATTTATTGTAAAACTGTGTAAATAGATCTTACAGAAGTAATTTTGTTCCAATAGTCTACCCCTTTCGGGCATACAATATTACTATACTATAGAAGTCGTAGACGTAGGTATGCGGATCACAAGCCGGAAGTGGAGATGGGCAGGACACGTGGCAAGAAGAAATAACGGAAGATGGACAACGGCGATTACGGAATGGTGGCCAAGAGACACTCAGCGACCACGAGGCCGACCACCCGCCCGATCGGATGATATAGTCTAAGTAGTTGGGCGGCAATGGCGAAGACTGGCACAGGACCGGCGATAGTGGCGTTTTAAAGGGTAGGCATACCCAGTAGTGGGTGCATACATACAGGCTGAATTGATTGATTGATTGATCCCTATAGACACCCTCGACCACCCATCGCAAAAAATAATTTAACTACAATAGGTAATCTAAGATTAGTCAAAGGAGGTAATCACTACATAGTAGGTATAAAACAAAGTCGCTTTCTCTGTCCCTATATCCCTATGTATGCTTAAATGCTTCAAGAGTAGTAGAGCTCTTTGTGAAGAGCTCGTCCGGGGAAGTACTACCACCACACCTTTTTCTGCCGCCAAGCAGCAATGCTGTGTTTCGGTTTGAAGAGTGTGGTTGCCGGTGTAATTACAGGCACATGAGGCTTAACATCTGTATGCCTCAAGCTGATGGACGCAGGGCAGTGCATCGTAGGGCACGTTCCTATCGTGCGTGACTTACGAGGCAATGCTTTGTTATAGGTGATGGTTACCACTTAACATCAGGTGGGCCATCTGCTTGTTCCATCAGCTGGTTGTATAAAAAAAAAAAAAAAAAACTTTAAAACTACGCAACGGATTTTGATGCGGTTTTTTTTTATAGAAAGAGTGATTCAAGAGGAAGGTTTATATGCATAATGCAAGCATAATCTCTTAGGGATAACCCACAATAACCGTGCGAAGCCGGGACGGGTCGCTAGTTAGATTATAAGAAGTTATGAAGTACAGACCACAGAGGGATTCTACCTATTAGATTAAAGATAATTTCCTTGCATCAGATTAAATAGTCGTAAAACGACGTTGCTTCATAATTCAATAGCTGACCTACACGGTGACATGGCGGTGCGTGACTACAATGGCGACTAGTAATTAGCGAAACAATGATACGATTATGTTGTGAGAAACATATTTTCCTTGTTTGAAAAGTGCCTTAATGTGTTGAGTTGATTCCTATTTTAATACCCGGATGGGCTTTCTTCCTCACGCTAGTTGCATGAATTACGTCGTAGACAACCGTATTACACACTGGACCCAACTGTTTGTTTATTGTGTTTGTTTTATCTTCTATTTAGGTACCTACTTCTCCTTTTTTTTCTTGTCTTAATTAATTCAGTTGTTTTTTGGGTAATAACTTATCAATATCTAAACAAGTTCTCGCTCTCACATTTTTTTTAAACAACTAGTTGATGGAACAAGCAGATGGCCAACCTGATGTTAAATACCACTTACACCATGACCTATAATAAAGCGTTGCCTCGTAAATCACGCATGATAGGACGTGCCCTACGATGCGCTGCCCTGCGTCCATCAACTTGAGGCATACATATGTTAAAGTTATACATGTGCCTGTAATTACGCACATTGTTATGAATAATCGGAAATAACTAAACAAAAAGAATAGTCACTGCTTTCGAACGCTGAAGGATCAGGTACCTACTTATTTTGCAAGAAAATCAAGCCTATTTACAAATCCATTACTCCATGTCCATAGACTCCATGTTTTGTATGGAGTCACAGTTCTCAGCAGGCCCGACAGGAGGCGCTTATCGAGGTGCTAAGCAGAAAATTAGTTTACATCTCTGCTATCTTGATATGTCCTTCAAAACTTGTTTGTAACATTACCTAAACTACCATAACATGTAGGTAGTGTATAGGTTGGTTTACTCGAAGAAGAGGTGAGGTCGAATCTCGTCTTTGGAAAGTCCCGACAGCTTTTTGTTTTTTTTCTACCATTTTATCTTACTCTATGCATGTAGGTATACCTACCTACCTAAATGCGAAATTTACGAGGTTTGTGGCTTAATGTTTGTGCCTATTGTAGCTTGGATTAGAATATAGGCTACTTTGATGGTATAAAATCTTTATTTCTCAAAAGAATTACATAAATTCACTTGACAATAATATTGGAATAACAAAATTGTTAGTTTCGTACGTTTAAAAACATTTAATTAAATAAACACGTAAATATCAGTTTGGCACAACAATTTCCAACTAATTTTTTATGCGGTGTTTTATTAAAAATTCCAGGAACAAGTTTGAAAAAAAACTAGCAAAATGTGGGTTTAAGTGACAATATTTAGTCTTATTTTATGGTACATATATTATATGGTACATATATTATTTGGTCGTACCTCTGAATAAACTTAGACATCCTCAAAGAACCTTTTATCAGTAGTAGGTACTTGGGGATCAAAGTCGTAAAGCTATTCCTATTTCTGTTTGTAATTATAAAAGTAGAATATTTCAGGCACGATTATACAACGTGTAACATTATACCCCTATAACCCCGAAAGCAGGGTATTCTACAGGTCATGACGAGCAACTTTTGTTCTAAGACTTTTGAAATTTGGAAGTTTTACATTCATGAAATGCTTCATAAACTTTCCTCCAAAATGAAACAGCACAACATGACGCAGCCCTATTTACAGCTGTTTTTGATCTTTAATTGTGAACTGTAGATAAAATAGGTATCCGAACTGCCACCAATTAGTAAACGCAAATAGAGTATGTACCAAGGTCACATACACATTCACGGGGTTGTTTAAAATTTCTGAGACAATATTAATTGATCGAGTGAGCGAAGCGAACGAAGATCTTAGTTTCAACTTGGGCGATTTGGCATTTTATGTATGTATGTATGTATGTATGTATGTATGTTTGTCTGGCGATAACTTTAGAACCATTGATCCGATCTCCATGAAATTTGATATATCGATAGCTTGTACTTGAGAAATTTACTGGTAAGTATATGAGTAAAATCGGATGAAGGGTTTTTGAGATATGGGGTTTTTTAAGGGGGCTAAAATAAAAAAAGTTACATAAAAAAATCAAATTACATGTCATATGAAAGGGCTTTGTTTGGACATTCCAAAACAATTTTTACTTTTTTTTTGGGACGCTCAGTTTTCGAGATAAAATTTAAAAAGTTAAATTCAGATAACCAGCGATCCAAGAGCTCCCATCTCTAAGAGTTTCCTTGAAATTCTAGGTTTTTCTACTGGTCGGCCAGTTCCTTTAATTTTTCTTATTTTTTTTTCTTGAAATAATTTAAGGAGGTACTCAGTTCTCATAAAATGGTGACGACGACCAGGTCTGATGATGGAGCCAAGGTCTGTTCAACGGAACTCTTCAATAAATAGGCCAATAGAGTTGAAACTTGGTAACCATACCAAGTTAGTAGGCGGTAGTCAGAAAAAAGTCCAAAGATAATGTTTGGACTTGCCTCTGACTACTACCGACTCAAAGTTTTGATGCGTTCGTCGGGTCGCATCACGAGATCTCAGTTCGGGGCGAACTACTAGTTTAACTTTTGTACGGGAAATTTTAACTTTTGTATGGGGAACTTACTTTTGTATTACAAAATTGAAGTACTCAAACTTTGAACACGTCAAAGTATTCCAGTGCTATGTCTGATCACTGATAGGGCACACAGACATTTTTAAAATCCTATATTAAAAAACTATAATTCCTCATTATAACTTATATCGGGGTTCTCAAAGTCCTCGTGCTGGGACGTCATCACTGATAAGACTAGTGAATGAACGTGACCCCGCCTGATACCAAGCCATGACGTGCTAGCCACTTCGTCGCCGGGCTAGGTACCTACTGACTATGATAAGCTTTAAGGCGAAGACAAGAGCTCATGTGGCTCTCGCTCGCACGTTTCGACGTTTGAAAGATATAAAATCACTAAACTCATTTTTGAAAAATCGCATTCAACCATTTTGTGTGCAATCACAGTTTAGTAAAAAAATCATTTTTCGATACAATATGTTTTCCTCCTTAAAAGTTTGCTTATGTACGAAAACTAGTAAAGCAAGCTAGTAGCAAGCTAATGTACCTACCTTTTACCCTTCTCGCACGTTTTTTTTATATAACTTGTTATGGAACAATCAGATGGCGCACCTGATGTTACGTGATAACCATCACAAAGCATTGCCTCGTAAGTCACGCACAATAGGAACATGCCCTACGATGCACTGCCCTGCGTCCATCAACTTGAGGCATACAGATGTTAAGCCTCATGTGCCTGTAATTACACCGGCAACCACACTCTTCAAACCGAAACACAGCAACGCTGCAAGACGGTAGAAAAAGGCGTGGGGAAAACTTATAACTACAGCTTAAAGATTTTTGGAGCAAGTGTGTTCCAATAATATTTATTGACGTTGAGACCATCTTCTTTTGATCGAGTGAACGAAGCGAACGAAGATCTTAGTTTCAACTTGGGCGATTTGGCATTTTATTGATCGAGTGAGCGAAGCGAACGAAGATCTTAGTTTCAACTTGGGCGATTTGGCATTTTATGTATGTATGTATGTTTGTCTGGCGATAACTTTAGAACCGTTGATTCGATCTACATGAAATTTGATATGTCGATAGCTTGTACTTGAGAAATTTACTGGTAAGTATATGAGTAGAATCGGATGAAGGGTTTTTGAGATACGGGGTTTTTTAAGGGGGCAAAAATAAAAAAAGTTACTTAAAAAAATCAAGTTACATGTCATATGAAAGGGCTTTGTTTGGACATCCCAAAACAATTTTTACTTTTTTTTTGGGACGCTCGGTTTTTGTGATAAAACAATAAAAGTTAAATTTAAGATAACCAGCGATCCAAGAGCTCCTGTCTCTAAGAGTTTCGTTGACATCAAGGTTTTTCTACTGGTCGGCCAGTTCCTTTGCTTTTTCTTATTTTTTTTTCTTCAAATAAATTAAGGAGGTACTCAGCTCTCATAAAATGGTGACGACGACCAGGTCTGATGATGGAGCCAAGGTCTGTTCAACGGAACTCTTCAATAAATAGGCCAATAGAGTTGAAACTTGGTAACCATACCAAGTTAGTAGGCGGTAGTCAGAAAAAAGTCCAAGCCTAATGTTTGGACTTGCCTCTGACTACTACCTGCTCAAAGTTTTGATGCGTTCGTCGGGTCGCATCACGAGATCTCAGTTCGGGGCGAACTACTAGTGTATGTATGTATGTATGTATGTATGTTTGTCTGGCGATAACTTTAGAACCGTTGATCCGATCTGCATAAAATTTGATGTGTCGATAGCTTGTACTTGAGAAATTTACTGGTAAGTATATGAGTAAAATCGGATGAAGGGTTTTTGAGATATGAGGTTTTTTAAGAGGGCAAAAATCAAAAAAGTTACATAAAAAAATCAAGTTACATGTCATATGAAAGGGCTTTGTTTGGACATTCCAAAACAATTTTAACTTTTTTTTGGATGCTCGGTTTTTGAGATAAAACACAAAAAGTTAAATTAAGATAACCAGCGATCCAAGAGCTCCTATCTCTAAGAGTTTCGTTGACATCAAGGTTTTTCTACTGGTCGCCCAGTTTCTTTGCTTTTTCTTATTTTTTTTTCTTGAATAAAATTAAGAAGGTATTCAGTTCTCATAAAATGGTGACGACGACCAGGTCTTATGATGGAGCCAAGGTCTGTTCAACGGAACTCTTCAATAAATAGGCCAATAGAGTTAAAACTTGGTTACCATACAAAGTTAGTAGGCGGTAGTCAGAAAAAAGTCCACAGATAATGTTTGGACTTGCCTCTGACTACTACCTACTCAAAGTTTTGATGCGATCGTCGGGTCGCATCACGAGATCTCAGTTCGGGGCGAACTACTAGTGATAGATAAATAAAACAAAAAATACATATTGGCATTGACACAGCTAAACAAACATCGTTGACCGAGAACTGCTATTTCTTTATTTATTGTGTGAGCTAGTGGAATACGACGACTTCGCCCGCATGGAGCTATTTTTATAAAAACTTCAACCACACTCAAAATTGCATATCTTTACGAACACCGGCTTGGACTGTGCGTTGTCCAAGTTAACTAGTTAATATAAACATTTTTTTTGGTAAGAGAACTTATTTGGTTCAAAATGATATTTTATCTGAATCTTTGTATTGTTATTCTCCAAATCTTGGTTGTTTGCGATTTTAATAACTACATTCAGTGATTCAAATCTTCAAAAATATTGAAATGTGCGAAAGGGAAGTAGTTTGACGATTGCCTACGTCTTAAAGTGTAATGAACTTAACGGCAACTTCATACAACTTAATGTACGTATGTATGTAGTACTTACGTAGTAGTATGTAGTATTTAGTATAGTACGCAGTATGTCAGTACCCAAAGTGAGACCACTGGTGGTTCTATAACATGTGACAAGTGCTCGAAAGGAGCCTTTTGAGGCGCACTTCTGTCACAAAGTCTGAGTTCTGTTTTTTTCGTTTGTATCGTTAGACCGTTTTTGTATGGGGACTCGTCAGTGTTCAGCACGCCCGATGTGAAGCGCTTATCGAGTCTACATACAAAAACGGCCTGACGATACAGAAAAAAAAACAAACCTCAAACTTCGGGTGGTACAGGACAAAGAATCTTCTAGTAAGTATTCGATGTTTGTTTAAATTCAAGTTTATACATATTA
This sequence comes from Chloroclysta siterata, assembly GCA_932294275.1. Taxonomy (NCBI): domain Eukaryota; kingdom Metazoa; phylum Arthropoda; class Insecta; order Lepidoptera; family Geometridae; genus Chloroclysta; species Chloroclysta siterata. Next base: position 7,152,226 of record OW028592.1, on the reverse strand, counting down.
AACGAGGATATCGTCCAATTCCCTGTACCGTTAGATCGCCCTGATTCTAGACCTGTTTAGTGTTTTGCATTCAAAGGTCCGTACACTGCTGGACAATAAAACGCCTTGCCTTTACAATGACGAGCACCATAGTGCTGTTTATAGCACGGTTTTTTTCCAAAAAAATAAAACCACAAGTTTTTTTTTATACAACTATAGTCGCGTTAAACTCTCGCTGCAGGCTCGGTCAGTGCTCGCTCAACCTATAGTCGCGTTAAACTCCCGCTGCAAACTCGCTCATCTTAACACACGCATAAACAAAAGGATCGTCCATTTTCCTAAGCGCCAGAGAGAGAGAGAGCAATATTGCCGTCTCGTTCCGATAACTTACGACCGAGCCTGCATCGAGAGATTAACGTGACTATAGCTGATGGAACCAGCAGATGGCCCACCTGATGTTAAGTGGTAACCATCACCTATAACAAAGCATTGCCTCGTAAGTCACGCACAATAGGAACGTGTGCTACTATGCATTACCCTGCGTCCATCAACTTGAGGTATATAGATATTAAGCCTCATGTGCCTCATGTGAGGATATCCTTGAATTGTCTTAAATGAGGAACAAGTAGTCTTCGATTCTTGTGGCGGCGCATTGGAGTCGTGGAACTGACACCTAGATTCATCTAGCCTTATGACGTTTCGAAGTGATCAATAAGATTGGTGTCATTGATTTGACTGGTGTCACGGAAGACCAGCGTTATAGTAGCGTATGCTCAGCATTTTTGCTGAGTGACGGCCAATTTATGTCACTTACTTACTTTTAATGTCTTTTCTTGTATTTTTTATAAACTGTATTTACTGTTGGGAGGGGAAGACCTAGGCGACCGTATCTCGATCAGATAGCAGACGTTCTAGAGAAGGGCCAGGTCAAGAGTATCCTAAACCGACGAGAATGTATGAAGAATGTTATGAGAGTGAATGAAGCGAAAGAGGTATGTAAGGATCGTAGCAAGTGGAAATCCGTGGTCTCTGCCTACCCCTATTGGAAACAGGCGTGATTTTATGTATGTATGTATGTATTTACGTGTGGCATAAATAAATGATTTTGTATTGTATTGTATTGTAAGATTCAATTGAATAATAACCTTAGTCAAAGCCAAAATACCTTTTGACTTTAAACTTTGTAAATTTTCGGTGGTTTGTCATTGACCACAAAGTTTTTAGAGGTGCTTCGATTATCGTGTCCTCAAGTGTACCGCACAGATACCAGATCTACCTGTTAGTGTTCAAGTCCGGGGGCATTACCCTGAGCTGACCTGCTATCAAAACATCTGCTTTAAATTATGGGTATTAAAAGCGACGCAGGTCAAGTTGGTGGATTTTTTTTACTTAACATTGAAGGACAACTTCTTACTTTAAGGTTTTTATGATTCATCTACATCTACACTAATATTATAAAGAGGAAAGATTTGTATTTTCGTTGTTTTGTATGTTACGAATAGGCTCAAAAACTACCTAGGTACTGGTCCGAGTTCAAAAATTATTTCACCATTAGAATGCTACATTATACCTGAGTATCATAGGCTATATTTATTACTAGAAAACATTAGGGATCCCTTCTGAAACTTCAATAATGTAACCGAAGGTGTAAAAAATTGGTCATAAAATGACTTTCATCGCATGCGCTGGGGAAACTATTGACGAAAGAACACAAAAATGTTCTACAATATTAAAGAACACATCAATATCTACAAAAAAACAGCGATACCATATATCTAACTATCGTAGTTATGTTACTATAACTTCTATTTTACATTTTTAAAGTTGATAGAAATGCCGACCAAAATCAAACCATATTATCCATACCTTTATATTAATCCTTATCCGAATAAATCATTTCGTATTCAAGACCGTTTCAATACCTATAGATTAGTTTTTGAATTTTACAAATAAGACATTCCATTCAAAAGATATTACGAATTAAAAACTTTAGTTCGCTTTAAATAAGCGAACGCGCGGAGCTTCGGGGCGCGTTCTCACTCTGGCAGCGCAGGAGGGCGTGCAAATGTATGAAATAAGTAGCCGCGAACCCACGGTCTAAGTTTAACCTAAAATGTTGAATAAATGTATATCTATTCTACTCTACTATGTGGTAGTGAGGGTTATGTTTATTAATTTATCATTCAATCGGCCTTTGTGACTTGCTTACTACGAAAAGATAGCGTTGTTGTTGCGTGTCAGTTGTATCCCTGATAAGAAGGGGCATGGGAAGTTTGGTGCAGTTCTAGGAATTATGATAAATTATGTCAAATTTATGAGATATGGGAAGAGTTTTGAGGAAAAATACAGACAAAAACTTCCAGCTAGCAAATAAAAAAACTCAGTTATGTTTGGGCTATCTAATATCAAAACTAAGATACAAATATTTACCTAATTAGTTAAAAAATACTTTCATACATTTAAATGTTATTTTTGGTGAACAGTTCACAAGAGTAGTAGAGCTCTTTGTGAAGGGCTCGTCCGGGAAAGAACTACCACCACGCCTTTTTCTGCCGGCAAGCAGCGTCGCTGTGTTTCGGTTTCAAGATTGTGGTTGCCGGTGTAATTACAGGCACATGAGGCTTAACATCTGTGATGCCTCAAGTTGATGGACGCAGGGCAGTGCATCGTAGGGCACGTACCTATCGTGCGTGATTTACGAGGAAATGCTTTGGTATAGGTGAAAGTTACCGCTTAACATCAGGTGGGCCATCTGCTTGTTCCATCTGCTAGTTGTATAAAAAAATTGTATTATAATTCATAATACATTGTAACAAGGATCATACAAAAAAACGGAACGAACCAAGCCGTAAGTTTGTTGCCTGTTCTTCTAGGCTTTGGTCGCGTGGAACTGGCACCTAGAGTCATCTAGCTTGAAGACGTTTCAAAGTGATCTTTGTGATTTTATTTAATAAATACCTTTTGACTTTGACTTTGTATGTATGTACAAAAAAATGTCTAAGTAGGTATACCAGCTTACTGGTTCCCAAAGTACAAGCTTTGGCTTAGTTTGGGGCTAGATAGTGTTGTGTGGAATGTCCACCAATATTTATTTATTTATAATCAAAGCCATCACCTTCTGCAATTATGGAGCAATCGTTTGCCGCTATTATTAGAACTGCAATAATAATTGCCAAGGCCAAAGGGCAAGTTGTGGACCAACCAGGACGACGGCCGAATTGTCACGTGACTTCTCGCTAAATTCATGTACGAGAAGCGTAAATTAAAATTTAATTTACTTCAGATGTCTTAGTTCGGTAGCGCTGTAAGAATCGTCAGACAATCACCAGCATTTAGACCACTCGAAAAAAATATAGGTACAATAATTCAGATGCCATAGATTGCCGGTTAAATTACAGGCACATGAGGCTTAACATCTGTATGCCTCAAGTTGATGGACACAGTGCAGTCCATCGTAGGGCACGTTCCTATCGTGCGTGACTGACGAGGCAATGCTTGTTTTGGTGATGGTTACCACTTAACATCAGGTAGTCTATTTACAAAAACATTAAAATCATTTCTAACTAGTAGTTCGGCCCGAACTGAGATCTCGTGATGCGACCCGACGAACGCATCAAAACTTTGGGGAGGTAGTAGTCAGAGGCAAGTCCAAACATTATCTTTGGACTTTTTTCTGACTACTGTATACTAACTTGGTACGTTGACCAAGTTTCAACTCTATTGGCCTATTTATTGAAGAGTTCCGTTGAACAGACCTTGGCTCCATCATCAGACCTGGTCGTTGTCACCATTTTATGAGAACTGAGTACCTCCTTAATTTATGTCAAGAAAAAGCAAAGGAACTGGCCGACCAGTAGAAAAACCTTGATGCCAACGAAACTCTTAGAGATAAGAGCTCTTGGATTGCTGGTTATCTTAATTTAACTTTTTTGTTGTATCTCAAAAACCGAGCGTCCTAGAAAAAAAGAAAAAATTGTGTTGGAATGTCCAAACAAAGCCCTTTCATATGACATGTAACTTGATTTTTTTATGTAACTTTTTTTATTTTTTCCCCCTTAAAAAACCCCATATCTCAAAAACCCTTCATCCGATTTCACTCATATACTTACCAGTAAATTTCTCAAGTACAAGCTATCGACTTATCAAATTTCATGCAGATTGGATCAACGGTTCGAAAGTTATGGCCAGACAAACATACATACATACATACATACATACATACAAACATACATACATACATAAAATGCCAAATCGCCCAAGTTGAAACTAAAGATCTTTGTTAGCTTCGCTCACTCGATCAATTAATAAAACATACTACGACATAAATGAATATTTGCAATAATTAAATAAATAATTATAATTTAAACTTGACACTGAAATTACCTAGATTTAACTTTGACATTTATTTTTTTTTTTTATTTAACATTCGGCTGATTTCTACGGCTATACACACTTTGACCTAAATATTGACCATTTTTAATTAAACATTTCTTAATATATTAACTTTGACATACATTCCCAATACCTTGTTTATTTAGAATACCTAGTTCTTCTTTTTCGTGCCTTGTATAACAGAGGTTACCTAGAGGTTTTTTACTGTAACTATACCTGTCTACCAACTATACGTATTATAATTTAAAACCTCGGCCTGCCTCCATGTTGCCATACCCTATGCAGGGTCCATGTGATACTTACTAACAACTAACAACAATGTATGTACCTAAACTAAACCATGTGTAAGCAATAAATGTATTGAGTATTGAGTATTGGGCCATCTGCTTGTTTCATCAACTAGTTGTAAAAAAAAATGGATGAGACTGACACAGCATCATAGCACACACAACACCAACACAGTAAGGGACAACCATTTATCTACTTTTAGTTAGAAAAAAAATAAACTTACCTACCTGTTTTTATTTTTATAGGATTTATGGTTAATGAAACTTTTTTTGTCTTTTCAGCTTTAAAATGTCATCCTGGCAGTCAAGATCCATTGTGCGCGTTCGAAAAAAAAGAAATATGTACGTAAGTTCAGTTTTCAAAATATTTGCGGATATTTAAATGGGAAAATAAAGGCTCATGATAGTTGATGCACACAACAGGTAAAAAGCTCGATTCTCATGAATCATGCATGATAGACGATGCACAGTAAAACCACAGATAAAATTAACAGTAGGAAACGTAGTCAGTGCTAAAGACTTATGTCGATTTCCTCGACCTCAATATTAATACTTATGTGATATATTGTAAACTAGCTGACGCCCACGACTTCGCCTGCGTATTAGTAGAGTTGCTAACATTATCATTTTGGGGCGTTTTGTTGTTATCGGGTTCGGTCATGTTTTCTGCCCTGCGTCCATCACAGACATACAGATGTTCAGTCTCATGTGCCTGTAATTACACCGACAACCACACTCTTCAAACTGAAACACAGCAACGCTGCTTGGAGGCAGAGAAAGGCGTGGTGGTATGGTGGTGGTGGTGGTAGTTCTTCCCCGGACGAGCCCTTCACAAAGAGCTCTACTACTCTTAGATATCTATCTCTAAGTTTCATACTGATCGGTTTAGAGGCGTGATTGAGCCACAAATATAACCTAACATATTATATGAGTATTATATCATATGAGTTATTATAATAAATGGAATAATTGTTGTTGCAAAATAAAAGCAACAGAGTAATTTTAAGGTAGTGGCATTTCGAGATGCCGAAAAAAAAAACCCAACCTCAGATATTTATTTTATATTTATTAAAAAAAAAAACCTAACCTAACGTAATTTTTTTAAATTTTAGTAGTATAGAAAGTAGGATCACCACGAACATTTTGTTTTTATTTCAGCACCAATCCAGAACCTCATCGAAAGAGATACACCGACATCAGATGAAAGCCAGTGCTTGCCTGGGAGTGAGTGGGAGAGCAACTGCCATCGTTGCCTTTGCTCAGAGTCAGGGTTCGCGAAGTGCACAGAGCTGGACTCCTGCTTATCAGCAGAGCTTGGTGAGGCACTTCAAGCCAACTTTAAAACATATTAACTTCTTTAGTAGTTAAAATAACATTCTAGAAACATGAAATTAATCTAATACGTTTTGAGGTGATTTTTTTTTACTTTTTTTGAATAATGATTTATTTATTTGACATGTAAAAATATGATACACAAAAAATACAGCCTAAAATAGGCACAATAACTGTAACTTATTTAAGATTATAAGTAAAGTTGGTACAAATTACATAATACATTTTCAAACAGGTACATAATAATACAAATTATACTAGTAGTTCGCCCCGAACTGAGATCTCGTGATGCGACCCGACGAACGCACCAAACTTTGAGTACGTAGTAGTCAGAGGCAAGTCCAAACATTATCTTTGGACTTTTTTCTGACTACCGCCTACTAACTTGGTATGGTTACCAAGTTTCAACTCTATTGGCCTATTTATTGAAGAGTTCCGTTGAACAGACCTTGGCTCCATCATCAGACCTGGTCGTCGTCACCATTTTATGAGAACTGAGTACCTCCTTAATTTATTTCAAGAAAAAAAAATAAGAAAAAGCAAAAGAACTGGCCGACCAGTAGAAAAACCTTGATGCCAACGAAACTCTTAGAGATGGGAGCTCTTGGATCGCTGGTTATCTTAATTTAACTTTTATTATTTTATCTCAAAAACCGAGCGTCCAAAAAAAAAAGTAAAAATTGTTTTGGGATGTCCAAACAAAGCCCTTTCATATGACGCGTAACTTGATTTTTTTATGCAACTTTTTTTATTTTTGCCCCTTCAAAAAACCCCATATCTCAAAAACCCTTCATCCGATTTTACTCATATACTTACCAGTAAATTTCTCAAGTACAAGCTATCGACATATCAAATTTCATGCAGATCGGATCAACGGTTCTAAAGTTATCGCCAGACAAACATACATACATACATACATACATACATACATAAAATGCCAAATCGCCCAAGTTGAAACTAAGATCTTCGTTCGCTTCGCTCACTCGATCAAAAATAGAGTAATATGAGTTTTGGCACTGATCCCCACCCTAGGAATAAATCTTTGCCATGGAACAAGCATATTATGCAAAATATTGTTGTTATTTTTTTCGCCGCACTAACTACGAATATCTGTATTGTATTATAATTATATTTTTAAACAAATATTTTTTACAATAATTATAATTAAATGAAAAATTCTACTTTGTTCTCATGGTGTGCAATATTTACATCAAAAGGGCTGGAAATACATAATTCTATTGATTTAAAGTTAATAAAATTAAATATACCAGTAGATGATAGTAGCGTAGTTGTGTCGGTAAAATAGTTGATTCACCCAGATACGAGTACACTATCAAAATCTGTGTACACATATTGTTAAAAAATAATTTGTCTGAAAACATTAGTATTTTTCTTCATACATTTTTTGACCATATTACTTATTATTTATGTTGTGATTCCAGCTGAACCGATTCCCTGCAAACCAAACACGACCTTCAAGAGGGCTGGAAACACCTGCATATGCCTAGAAAATGGCCTGGGTCTGTGCACGCTATACACACACATCATCGAAAAGAGAAGTAAGTTCGCTGTCATCCTACTGTGCAAGATCCTACTAATATTATAAACGCGAAAGTTTGTAAGTATGGATGGATGGATGGATGGATGTTTGTTACGTACGTCTTTCACGTAAAAACTACTGAATGGATTTTAATGAAACTTTACAATAATATAGCTTATACGTCGGAATAACACATAGGCTACAATTTTTATAGATATTGTTTGAATTGTCCAAAATATGACGATAAGTGTCAAATAAGTAGGAAAAAATCTACCATCTGCGAGCTATTCTGGCGTGCGCTGCCAAAACCGCTAGAGTTACACATATTTACTATGCCACGCTAATATAAGCTACTCAAAATACCAATCCTGCGCAGACGAAGTCGCGGCCACCATATAAAAAACAAAACCCTTCCTAGGTATTGAACTTTTAGGTACTATACAGAGTCTGAGATGCGCTTAATGTTTTCCTAATGCATGCCCGTTTTATGAGTAGTTGTTTTGAGGTGGACGACTTCGTTCACGAGTTAGATTTTTTCAGGTTGATGATAACTGCATGATCATGTAACATAATTTATATTTTTATTATTTTTATTTGCCTTATGGCAATAAGTAATAACTTATGGTGGCACTTCATATCGCTATTCATTTTCGCATATTCGTCATATTTTCACAAATACACGCCTTTTTCAATAAGTGCCACCATAACAATAACTAACTTCAAACGTGTCAGATTTGGCGTTAATAGTATGTGAAATGCTTTTGTAATTGAGATGTAATTGGTTTTATGCTTTAATTTCCAGGTCCCCAGCAAGAATGCACGCCAGGTACAACGATACAGAAGGAATGCAACACATGCCATTGCGTTGCCAACGGCAAGTTAGCCTGCACTAAACGAGCATGCATTAACGGGCCAAGTAAGCATTCATATTATTTATTCAGAATCTTCTGTTCGAAATTAAACTAAATAAATAAAAATAAATATTGGTGGACATACCACACAGCACTGTCTCGCCCCAAACTAAGCCAAAGCTTGTGACATGAGAACCAGATAGCTGATCTACTTATATACTTTTATTTGTAAATACATACTACTTATAACATATAACACCCAGACAGAGAACAAACATCTATGTTCATCACACAAATGTTTGTTCTCGGTGGGGATCGAACCCACGGCCTACGGCGCAGAAGGCAGAGCTACTACCAACTGAGCTGTGAAGGCTGTCAAGGCTTTAGGACTTAAACGCCATGTCGATTGTCTCACGATATTTTTTGATGAAAAACTGATGGGTGCACGACCGGTTTTGAACCCACGACATTAGGATCGGAAGGCTACGATACGACTAGACCACCAGTGCTCTCTATTCAGAATTTACAAAGCATTACAATAACACTTCCTACCTGAACCTGAAGAAGGTTTAAACAAAGTCGGTGGGTAAATGAGAAAAAATGTAGACAGAGTTCTTATTTAAATTCTAATATTTTTATTTACAGGTAAAAAGAAGCGGGAAATTCCGGAAGCAGTAAGTATTTCGATAATTTATTTTCATTTTAAGGATCATTATATAATGTAGATTCTTAATAATAATAAATATTTTTACCTCGTTACAATCGCCACGCAAATTGCACAGTAAAATACAGTATTTAATGATTTACTGTGCGCCGTGTGAAGTGAGCTTTAAAATATACTGCACTATCCATTTTTGCACTCGGTGTCGAACTAAAACACATTTGTTTAGAACAAAATAGCACGTCATGGGAGAGGTTGCACAGTGAGTAACAAAATGTGTTGTGATTTATTGTATCTTTGAATGAAGGTAAGTACTTTTTTTATCTATATTTAGTTTGAAGTTATAATTGTGAACTTTATTGCTACAACAAAGAAAAAATTTTTCAAAGTAAAAATAATTTATACAGTATTTCAAAGCTTAGCTGTAGTCATAATAAAAGTTAGTTTGTAATCATCACCTTTTTAAGTCTTTCAGAATGTATACAAGGTGTTCCAATACTTGTGTTTAAAAACCTCAGGGGGCTAAAGTACCCATCAATATGAATAACTTTTTCTAAGGAATCAACACTGTAATCGCGAAAAAAAACTGCTGTTTCATACATTTTAGCCAGGTAGGTATTGAACTTTTGTATGAAACAGCTGTTTTTTTTTCGCGTTTACAGTGTTGGTTCGTTAGAAAAAGTTATTCATATTGATGGGTATTTTAGCCCCCTGAAGTTTTTAAGCACAAGTATTGGAACATCTTTTATAATCGATAGCACTTTGATCATGAAGCATCATGAGGCAATAATAGAACTACTCTTTAAAAACCTGCATAAAAACAAATCTATCTATTACCTCTACTAAAATGAGTTATAACTAAGATAATCAGGGTTATTTTAAGCAATGTTTATAAAACAAGTATGATGGTCAATATTGGGGAGTTGATTTATTCTATTGAAGACATTAATTATTTTTCCAGTCTATACGTCGATACAGACATCGAGACAAGCGCTCGGTATGCAAACCAAATTCAGAGTTCAACGTTGATTGCAACCCTTGCAAATGTGCCGCGAGTGGAATCTCGTACACTTGCACCCACAACGAATGTCTTGAGGGAGAGAATACTAACAGGGACGATGTCGAAGTCTTTATGGAAACTGAGGTATACCTTAAAACCTTATCTCTAACAGATATGCTCATATAATATTAACTCATTGTGACATAACTTTGAAACAAGGAACAAAAGAGCGGTAGGTAGGAACTGTTGCTACAAATCCTACATCCGTTTGATCAGCCTTCACAGCTCAGTTTCTAGCTATGCCTTCTGCGCCGTAGGCTGTGGGTTCGATCCCCACCGACAACAAACATTTGTGTGATGAACATAGATTTTTGTTCCCTGTCTGGGTGTTATTATATTTTATAAGTATGTATTTACAAAAAAAGGTATTTAAGTAGTATATCAGCCACCTGGTTCCTAACCTTAGCCAAAGCGATACGCTTTGGCTTAGTTCAGGGCGAGATAGTGCTGTGTGGAATGTCCACCATTAATTATTTATTTATTTAGATAGACGAACCTAAGCCTTGAATAGATTTAAAAGCTTGTTCTCATACAGGGCACGGACCATATAGAACAACATTCAGTATGCAAGCCACGGGCCACGTTCTACGTTGGCTGTAATACTTGTCGCTGCAACTACCAAGGCACTGATTACTCCTGCACCAACAAGCCATGCCCACTGCCTGAGGATGTCGAGCTTTTTCATGAACTAAAGGTTGGTATATAACTGCAACTGTGTGGCGAGGCTGGTGACTAAACGCGAAAGCGGGTTCGAGTCCCGTGGAGTGACTATTCCGGCTCACTGAATTACGTAACTTGCAACAACTGTAAGTTCGCAATCATCGTTTCTTTAGTTTGCCACACTTCTGTGTATTACAGATCGATCGCGAGTTACGTTTTTTTTTTTTTTTTTTTTTTTAAATAAAATTGAAATAATAAATTAATATAACAAAATATTTTTTCAGGATATGAAACCAATAATACCATATATCGGAAAGGCGAACCTTTAAGATGAAGTTCAGACAATTTAACTAACCTTCAATTCTATGGAACAAGAAACAACTAACTATGTCTATTGTCTACGTCAACAGGACACCACACTAAACATATTCAACATTCGATAAAAATAATATAAGAGTTTATTACAATTTGTATTTTTATACATGAAATAAAATTTAGTTTTAAACCACTACCAGATAAATATTTTTATGCAAATTATGCGTTTCGCTCACCTGGACAACCGTACCCGTGTTATTCCTTATAAAAAAAATGAGTAAGCTTATTTAGTACGATTGATAATATTAATATTAATAGGACTTTTATTATAAATCTCATCAATTTCATTCAGTTTTTAGTACTACTTAGTTAACTTTTTAATTAAAAAAAACACTATTTTTGGATAAGAATATTCTATTGTATAACTGTGTACAGTAGATACCTGGCGAGAAATTTGTTATAAAATTAATACAAGAATCAACAGTTTGTCGATTGCGGACGTAACGGTTTTAATGAAGTAGCTGTAATTTTAATATTAAAAATTATATGTAGATATAAAAAACACTTATTTTATGCAAAAGATATTGTGATATTCCATTGCACCTAGAAATTGGTCTTCATCTCCTTGACTTACTAGATACCGGCGACCCAAAAACCATCAAACAGCACCCGAGTGGTTTGCGTCGCCAATCGTATGTTCATCAAGGATTGCAACACCTGTTGGTGCAACGAGGACGGTACCAGCTACTTCTGCACCAGGAGAGTGTGTATAGAGACGGCTGATGATGCAGCGGATCCTAACCAAGAGGTGACTTGGTGATGGGAAAAAGATTACATACGATTTATAGATCTAATTAAATTGCTAATTAGTGCTCGAAAGGAGTCTTTTTGAAGCGCACTTAAAATCCTTCACCGTACTGTTTCGAAAGAAACTAGTGACACGACAAAAACAATAAGATTGCTTTTTGTATTTTCACTGTGAGTGTCACAAGAGAACAAAAAGTGCATTTAAGAAAAATACTGTGCACGCACACCGAAAAAATACTTTGCATTTTAAAACATTTACTGTGCGTTGTATGTAAATGGATTTTCTCAAGAAAAAAGATTTGATAATAAGTTTTTTTTTATTTTTATTAATTGATATCAAAATCATGAGAATAAATCAATAATAATATTGTAGCTGAAACTTCGGGTAGTGAAGAAACAGTGCAAACCCAACGAGGTGTTCGAAATGGACTGCAATATGTGCCGATGCAGTGAGGACGGGAAGTCTTTCTCTTGCACGAGACGAGCCTGTGTGGACATGGATGAGAAGGTTTGACTCTTGTATGATTGGTTGTGGTTCATTTGGTGATGGTTGGTTGGTACTTAACACTCAATACATTAAGGGTTCGCGCACACGGGCCTCCAGCCACAACCACAAAACGCCGCCACTGGCATATTTCCTGTAGTTTTCATACGAAGCGAGCAGCGACGATTTGTAGCGTGTGGCGGCTACCGACGTCAACCGTGTGCGGCGAGTCCATATAAAATGTATGAAAACTACAGGAAATATGCCAGTGGCGGCGTTTTGTGGTTGTGGCCGGAGGCCCGTGTGCGGAAAACTTATTGCTTACGACTGTTCGCAACACTGTAAACGTGAAAAAAAAACAGCTGTTTCATACATTTTAGCCAGGTACCTATTGACAAAAATTTAATATAGTCCCAAAAGTTATTATCCGAGTGGGATAATAACTTTAAACCTGAAGTACCTATTGAACCTGAAGGTACCTACCTATTGAACTTTTGCATGAAACAGCTGTTTTTTTTTACGCGTTCACAGTGTTGGTTCCTTAGAAAAAGTTATTCATATTGATGGGTACTTTAGCCCCCTGAAGTTTTCAGGAGTGGTATTTTTACACCTTGTATAATTTATAATAAAATAAAATATTTAATTTCAGTCAACTTATAAATGTAATTACAATTTAGTTTAAAATTAATTTAAGTACTAATTGAACAAAATACTTAAAACTTTATAATTGTTTTATTGCTAAGGAAATCATAAAAACAATAACTAACAAAGGTACTCTAGATTCATACCTTTTATGGTACCTATTTTTTTTTTAAATACTTCTCTTCTGTTTTTTACCTCTATCTATCCTTAGTTCTCAATTATGAAAACTCTCGCTTAGTTTGGTTTTTGGGTAACTCTACTATCTACATAACTTTTTACCTCCTAGCATTAGTTAAAATTATGTATCATACCTATCTCTTTCTGAAATTACTTATTTGTATTTTCAATGAGTTGGTGGTGGATTTTTGTTAATATGTGAATTATGTTTTATTTATAAAATAACTATTGAAACACTAAAAGGTTTATTTCTTGGTTTCCTTCATGGTGGTGGAATTGTTATATCGTAAAACTTGAAAACCACAAAGAAAAAAATAAAAAATATATACAACGTGTAACATAATACCCCTATAACCCCGGAAGCAGGGTATTCTACAAGTTGTGCGAACATATATTGATATAAGACTTTTGAAATTTCGAAGTTTTTCATTCATGAAATGTCACGGTCACGTACACATCAGGGTTGTTGCAAATTTCTGACACAATATTAATTTAACATATGAATGGGAATTTTGAAAACGAACAATTCTAACTTTGCACACGTCAAAGTGTTCCAGTGCTTGGTCTGATATCTTGGTCTTATAGGGGTATTGTGTTACCGCGCGCTAGTTTACCTACACCGCGCGAGACTAAACCAAGCGATTTTGACTCGAGCTATAGCTCGAGTCAAAATCGCTTGGTTTAGTGAGGTTATCACGCAATATGGTTATCGCTTTGGTGAGCACGCGGTGTTGTATACAACACCGCGTGCTCACCAAAGGCTGAGGCTTGGAAGGGTGCGCTATTTTTAAGTCCATTTAGTTAGACAGACCAGAGAATGGCATCTAGTGTCGTTTTCTTACAATTCATCTTTCACAGGCAAAAGAGGATCTTGTCTAGACCTCCAGTTGCCATTGCTGCCGTCAACCCAAAGTCCTTCACCACTTTAAGGAGCTGGGCTGGCTGGGGTGAGGTTATCAAGGGGACAATGCACAATACACCCCACTGCGGGACGTCAGTCAGTCGTTCTTCTTTCGAGTCAATAGCAATACAGACTTTATATGACGTCAGCCCAGTAGGAGGCGACCTCGATACCTCGTCCCGTTGCCTGGTTTAGGTCCTCGCGAGTGCAGGTGGTTGGGCACAGGGGACGGGTCAGCAGGTGCTCCATCGACTGTGTTTTTGCACAGCTACACTTGCTCTGGGGTGGGACGTCAGTGCAGATCTTATTCCTCCACCATGAATTCAATTTAGAATTAGATGAACAATATTTTGAATTTTATGCTTTTACTGATAGCAATAACAATCTCAGGTCCTGATAATGATGATAAATGAACAATGGTTCCTATACGAAGTAAATCTGTATTGTGTACAATGAATACAAGAGAAACAGAGGTCATAACTTTATTCAATTTCGATATTATTTACTTACCTTTTTATTATTATGAGCCTTCTATGTCCCACTGCTGGGCAAAGGCCTCCCCCCATTCCCTCCACTCCGTGCGATCCTGTACTGTGGTCTTGATCTCGTTCTTGGTCTGCCGCGACGTCTTGGCTCTTGCGCGAGCGCTGGGCAAAATTGACATCGGAGTGGTGCCCACTCCGATGTCAATTTGACAGCCTTCACAGCTCAGTTGGTAGAAGCTCTGCCTTCTGTGCCGTAGGTCGTGGGTTCGATTCCCACCGAGAACAAACATTTGTGTGATGAACATAGATGTTTGTTCTCTGTCTGGGTGTTATATAATATTCTAAGTATATATTTACAAAAAAAAAAGTATATAAGAAGTATATCAGCTATCTGGTTCCCATATCACAAGCTTTGGCTTAGTTTGGGGCGAGATAGTGCTGTGTGGAATGTCCACCAATATTTATTTATTTATTTATTTATTTAATTTTGCCCAGCGCTCATTGTGCATGCGGCAGACATGGCCGGCCCGCTCCCATTTGAGCTGGGCTGCTTTGGTAGCTATCATTTACCTATCACGTAAGAAACATACAAAAACATAGTTGAATTGAGAACTTCCTTTTTGAAGTTGGTTAAAAAAGAAGATAGTAAGTCTGATGTCGGAACATTTTATAACTTGATGCTTTCGTTTTCAGAATGCAACTTCGAGAAGTATTCGAGCGTTACAGGTAATAATTTAGTTATTCAATAGCTAATTGATCGAGTGAGCGAAGCGAACGAAGATCTTAGTTTCAACTTGGGCGATTTGGCATTTTATGTATGTATGTATGTATGTATGTATGTATGTTTGTCTGGCGATAACTTTAGAACCGTTGATCCGATCTGCATGAAATTTGATATGTCGATAGCTTGTACTTGAGAAATTTACTGGTAAGTATATGAGTAAAATCGGATGAATGGTTTTTGAGATATGGGGTTTTTTAAGAGGGCAAAAATAAAAATAGTTACATAAAAAAATCAAGTTACATGTCATATGAAAGGGCTTTGTTTGGACATTCCAAAACAATTTTTACTTTTTTTTTGGGACGCTCGGTTTTTGAGATAAAATTTAAAAAGTTAAATTAAGATAACCAGCGATCCAAGAGCTCCCATCTCTAAGAGTTTCGTTGACATCAAGGTTTTTCTACTGGTCGGCCAGTTCCTTTGATTTTTCTTATTTTTTTTTCTTGAAATAAATTAAGGAGGTACTCAGTTCTCATAAAATGGTGACGACGACCAGGTCTGATGATGGAGCCAAGGTCTGTTCAACGGAACTCTTCAATAAATAGGCCAATAGAGTTGAAACTTGGTAACCATACCAAGTTAGTAGGCGGTAGTCAGAAAAAAGTCCAAAGATAATGTTTGGACTTGCCTCTGATTACTACCGACTCAAAGTTTCTATGCGTTCGTCGGGTCGTATCACGAGATCTCAGTTCGGGGCGAACTACTAGTTATCGTATTTTAGAAATTTTAAGAGGCCTCTTAAGCTTACTTCTCGCTTGCACAGTACAACATTTTTGAAGATATAGATAATTGACTACTGAAGTTGACGGATATCACAAACGACCAAGTTTCAGAAAATAGCATTAGAAAGATTCAATAAAAAAATATTTGTTATTCAAACAAGTTTTACTACTTATTTTGTTAAGAAAACTTGTTAGGATTAAATTTTTTTTTATAGTGTACGTTATTATTTTATAACATATTTAATAATATTACAATCTAGCCATAATTACGGCTAATGTAATTGATCGAGTGAGCGAAGCGAACGAAGATCTTAGTTTCAACTTGGCCGATTTGGCATTTTATGTATGTATGTATGTATGTATGTTTGTCTGGCCATAACTTTCGAACCGTTGATCCGATCTGCATGAAATTTAATAAGTCGATAGCTTGTAATTGAGAAATTTACTGGTAAGTATATGAGTTAAATCGGATGACGGGTTATTAAGATATGGGGTTTTTAAGGGGACAAAAATAAAAAAAAGTTACATAAAAAAATCAAGTTACATGTCATATGAAAAGGGTTTGTTTGGACATTCCAAAACAATTTTAACTTTTTTTCTGGGACGCTCGGTTTTTGAGATACAACAAAAAAGTTAAATTAAGATAACCAGCGACCCAAGAGCTCCCATCTCTAAGAGTTTCGTTGACGTCAAGGTTTTTCTACTGGTCGCCATTTCCTTTGCTTTTTCTTATTTTTTTTTCTTGAAATAAATTAAGGAGGTATTCAGTTCTCATAAAATGGTGACAACGACCAGATCTGATGATGGAGTCAAGGTCTGTTCAACGGTACTCTTCAATAAAAAGGCCAATAGAGTTGAAACTTGGTTCCCATACCAAGCTAGTAAGCGGTAGTCAGAAAAAAGTCCAAACGTAATGTTTGGACTTGCCTCTGACTACCACCTACTCAAAGTTTTGGTGCGATCGTTGGGTCGCATCACGAGATCTCAGTTCGGGGCGAACCACTAGTTTAACACTTTTTTAAAGTAAGCTACCTACAACTATGAATGTGTCCACTAACACTTTTCTTACTGTCTGTCTGTGTGTCTGTCTGTTTAAGGCGAAGACACTTTGTTCTTGTGTTCTTGATTAGAGTTTTTCACATTCACTACATGAATTTATAACTTTATTGTGTTGTGAACTAGGGGATCGATGTGTCAATTCCTTTTCCAAAAGCTCAAATCTTATAAGTAGAAGGTACATGCTTGAGCTTTTCTTAGCTTAGCAATATACCCAAAGACAAGATGACAAAGACATGAGAAATTTGCCGCCCCTAAAATCTACCGCCATAGGCTTCAGCCTACTCATTCTGCTGGTAAATCCGTCAACGCAATAGAGACGCACGAAACTAACCGATTTCTCAATAAGTTCCATTGACCCTCGTCTGCTACAATTGACCGTGGTGCGAGTAAGTACCGCAGTCAACTCAAGTCAAGTCAAAAGCTATTTATTCAATAAAATCACAAGGATCACTTTGAAACGTCTTAAAGGCAGGTGTCTGTAGGTGCCAGTTCCACGCGACCAAAGCCTAGAAGAACAGGCAACAAACTTACGGCTTGGTTCCTACCGTTCTTTTGTATGATCCTTGTTACAATGTAGGTAATAATATAATACAAAATACAGTGTAACACATGTGTCGGCAGATGCCGCCGAAGGCCTGCCAGCCGGGCCAGGAGTTCCGCATGGACTGCAACAAGTGCCTCTGCAACGACGAGGGGCAGGACTTCTCGTGCACTAGGATCGACTGCGCGGCACTCAACAACAACGGTGGCGGCGCGGAGACATTCGCGCGCAGGAAACGAGGTAACCGTCTGCACGAAAGCGTCAAAATAATCATCCTCATCACCATAACCATCACCATCGTGCACAGTGAGCGTAAAAGTTATCGTTATCATCATCAGCATCATCATCATCATCATCATCATCATCATCATCATCATCATCATCATCATCATCATCATCATCATCATCATCATTATCATCACCATCACCATCACCATCACCATCACCATCATCAAAGTCAAAAGGTATATTCAATAAAATCACAAGCATCACTTTGAAACGTCTTCTTCTTCATCATCATCATCATGGCGCTTCGTTCGCTGCATAAAGTGTATTGTAGTTAAAACTAGTAGTTCGCCCCGAACTGAGATCTCGTGATGCGACTCGACGAACGCACCAAAACTTTGAGTAGGTGGTAGTCAAAGGCAAGTCCAAACATTATATTTGGATTTTTTTCTGACTACCGCCTACTAACTTGGTACGGTAACCAAGTTTCAACTCTATTGGCCTATTTATTGAAGAGTTCCGTTGAACAGACCTTGGCTCCATCATCAGACCTGGTCGTTGACACCATTTTATGAGAACTGAGTACCTCCTTAATTTAATTCAAGAAAAAAAAATAAGAAAAAGTAAAGTAACTGGCCGACCAGTAGAAAAACCTTGATGCCAACGAAACTCTTAGAAATGGGAGCTCTTGGGTCGCTGGTTATTTTAATTTAACTTTTTTGTTGTATCTCAAAAACCGAGCGTACCAGAAAAAAAGTAAAAATTGTTTTGGAATGTCCAAACAAAGCCCCTTCGTATGACATGTAACTTGATTTTTTTAAGTCACTTTTTTTATTTTTGCCCCCTTAAAAAGCCCCATATCTTAAAAACCCTTCATCCGATTTTACTCATATACTTACCAGTAAATTTCTCAAGTACAAGCTGTCGTCTTATCAAATTTCATGCAGATCGGATCAATGGTTCGAAAGTTATGGCCAGACAAACATACATACATACATACATACATACATACATACATACATACATACATACATACATACATACATAAAATGCCAAATCGCCCAAGTTGAAACTAGAATCTTCGTTCGCTTCGCTCACTCGATCAACTAGAATCTTCGTTCGCTTCGCTCACTCGATCAATTACCAGACAGCTGATTGACTTAGCTACGCGCCGTAGCACTTTCACATTTTCTGTTACATAGTCGCTACGCGGGTGTTGCACTCTGCTACGTGATTCGTAGTACTGTTAAATCCGTTTTTTACTTTATAGCTATGGTTAAGTTCAGTTTTAACAGTTAGGCGTTCTGGACGTACGACAAAACCTGACTGTCATAAGCCGGCGCCAGATATAGCTTCATCTGGGGCATTATTCTCTATGACATAGGACATTCCGTGCCATAACCGTGTGACGTCACAGCGTGGTCTAAACGCAAAAGCAATTCATAAACCAAAAAATGAACTAAGAATGACAACAACAAGTCATAGGGAATACGGTTTTGTCCGATTTCCCGCCGCTGTCTAGTCGTATCTGTGTAACGCGATTGCATTGGCAATAGAGAATAATGCCCCTTACTAGCTAAGTCTGGAGCCGGGGTTATACAACGTGTCCTTGAATTCAACGATAAGCCGGCACCAGAGGGTTAACCTAAGACTGTGAAATTATTACAATATTTTATAAATTGACATCCTTCTGGTACCTTTCGTTGAATTTTGGAACTCATAAAGTGAAACTGTGATACCTAAAATAATATAACATGAACCTTCGTTTTGGCAGCCTTCACAGCTCAGTTGGTAGTAGCTCTGCCTTCTGCGCGGTAAGCCGTGGGTTCGATCCCCACCGAGAACAAACATTTGTGTGATGAACATAGATGTTTGTTCTCTGGGTGTTATATAATATTACTAGCGGCCTGTCCCAGCTTCGCATGGGTGGTCATAAATTTTTTGAACATTTTATGATAAACTTAGACCGTGGGTTCGAGCCTCGCGTCTACTTATTTCATACATTTGTACGCGCTTCTCCTTGAGTGAGTGAAATCGCACCCCGCGCGTGACCCGTGGACCCGTTAACATTTTTAATTTCGTCATATCTTTTGAATGGAATGTCCGATTTGAAAAATTTAAGAAGTAATCTATAGGTATTGGAACCGTCTTAATTATGAAATGATTTATTTGGATAAGGATTAATACCAAGGTACAAATAAAGACCCTTTTCTAGCGGAGGCATTTCAATTATTTTTTTATAATAAAAGAACACTTATTGTAACATAACTATAATAGTTAGACATATGCTGTCGCGACATTTTTTGTAGATGATGACGTGTTCTACAAAATCTTAGTACATTATTTTGTTCTATCTTCAATAGTTTTCGCAGCGCACGCGATGTAAGGTTTTTCTTTTGCACCTTGGGTTACATTATTGAAGTTTTAGTAATGATCCCTGATTTTTTGAAAATATAATATAGCCTATGTTACTCAGGGAAAATGTAGCATTCTAATGGTGAAAGAATTTTTGAAATCGGACCAGTAGGTTTTGAGCCTATTTGTTACATACAAAAATACAAAAATACAAATGTTTCCTCTTTATAATATTAGTGTAGATGTAGATATTAGTGTAGATAAGTATTTATACTATACAAAACAAAGAATATTATGTATTATATCAGCTATCTGGTTCCCTTATTAGAAGCTTTGGCTTAGTTTGGGGCTAGATAGTGATCATCATCATCATCATCATCATGATGTGTGGAAAGTCTGCCAATATTTATTTATATTATTTATTTGTTAACAGATACAACAGCTCAAATAGAGTTAGAGTGTGTCCCAGGCAGCGTGTTCGACCGTGAGTGCAACGTGTGCCGCTGCACCGCTGACGGGAAGCACTCCACGTGCACGCTCAAACGATGCCAGAAGGAGACTGACGTCACCACAGGTAAGCAGCCTCCCCCCCCTTGAAACCCAAACTATCCTGTGATTGGCACTTCGTGACTGAAGGTTGTGATCACTTGATGCTGTCTTTCCTGATGATTTTGTTATAATTTTCCAAAGTTAATAAACGAGTGGGATTTGAACTCACGACCTTCCCCTTGATACGGGGACCCGGCGAATAACTTATAGGGATATATTAGTACGGTACCTATGAGCCAAATTACTAGGTACTTAAATTTAATAACTTGAATTTTACAAGAAATCAAGATATTTTTGTTTACTTTTTATAAGTACGAAGTCAATTCTAATACCTAAATTTGTACCATCTAGTTACAGAACATACATTTGAGTTCAACACACAAATGCTTGTCCTAGGTGGGAATCTAACCCACAACGTGCGTCCAAATCCAACCTACAAAATTACAGGCACATGAGGCTTAACATCTGTGCGTGACTTACGAGTCAATGCTTTGTTATAGGTGATGGTTACCACTTAACATCAAGTGGGTCATCTGCTTGTTCTATCAGCTAGTTGTATTAAAAAAACTGAGCATTGATACTAGCTTTAAATTTGTCTGATTATAATTAATTTCTTTCCAGAGCCAACTCCAGCATTCAGATGCACGCCAGGCGATCAGTTCCGGAAGGATTGCAACGATTGCACGTGCTCTGCTGATGGGAAGAACGTCTTTTGCACGCTACGTCTCTGTGATGAAGAGTTAGGGGAGATCACACCTTAAAAACTGGCTCTTAAAATACGAATTCGTCTGAGGGCACGTCTAGCGACAGTTACTTTTCAAAAGTTATGTAAATTTTGTGGCGGCCATTCCCCATGACAGTAAAACGTAAGATAAAAGCGCACGTCCGTGACCACTTATGTCTATACTATACCTATTGGTGAGTGACGAATATTTTTTCAATATTTGTATGAAAGGTGAGAGAAAATCCACCTTTGCCACCTTGGCCTTCTACTATTTGCTAATAAAGATGTTAGGGCGCACCATAGCTTAGATTCGCAATTTCAAATGAGACACATTCGTCGAAATCAAAATCAATGACAAAATGTATTTTATTAAATTGAATCACACAGATCACTTTGAAACTTTTTAGAGCTAGATGAATCTAGGTGCCAGTTCCATCCAACCAAACCTAGAACATGCAAAACAGCATACGCTCTGTCGTCGTGGCGCTAATAACTGCCGCGAAAATGAAAATGTGAAAAATAAAGCTAATTTTTGATGATATCTTGTGTACCTACTGCTTTTTTATTAAAAAAAACTGGACCCTAATCAATTATTATTAGTGTGACACGTTCCTGACATTTAGATCAAAACATGTAGGTAATACACGAAGATTTTTCATTTTTTTTTTAATTTTTATGTTTTATATACCAAGTTTTCACCAACATAATATAATACTTAAAAAAAGTAGTAGTAATCTAGCTGTAGTGTGTTTTTAAAGACTAATATTCAATTTCTGAAACATTATAAGCAAACAAAAATCGCCCTAAATGGTTTTAGGATATTCGCATTTTTTATACTTGTTATAGTTTTTTATACGCATTGCCACGTATCTTTCGCCAAAATAAGTGGCATCTTTTTGTAATAAATTAAATAACAAGAATCGTTTCGTACGACTGTTGAGTGATCAATAAATATGAGTATTAGATAAGTTATTTTTTTATTCATGGTTTAACAAAATCGTGCATAGTCGTTAACTTCTTTTTTTTATAAATAATATACAACTGGTAACTGGATCATGTTCATTCCATCTTTTTTATCATTTTTATTTTAACATGTTGGTATCTAACTTAAGTTTTTTAGTTAGTGAAATTACTTAGTTAAGTGTCGAGGTACATTTGTACTATATGTATTAATACATACGTAAAATTATCGAATAAAAATTATTGCAAAATAAAGTGTTTCGATTCAATGTTGTCTTTTATTTTAATTTATTATCCTGCCGGCTGCGCCATGTAAATTAATTAAATATTGGAAGACATTCCACAGCATCTACTCCCAAACTAAGAAAGCTTGTTTTTTTTATAATACTTTTTCATGGAACAAGCAGATACCCCATCCATGTTAAGTGGTAACCATCAACTATTACAACGCATTGCCTCAAGCCACGGACGATAGAAACGTCCCCTACGAATGCACTGCCCTGCGTCCATCAACGTAAGGTATACAGATGTTAAGCCTCATGTGCCTGTAATTTCAACGGCAAAAATATCTATGGTGGTAGTACATCCCCCCTAGTAGCATTTTGAGTAGGCATTTTGTTGGGCCTCTGCCTACTGTTCGGTTGGTCAACGGTTAGAGTTGTCACCCTTTTATGCGGTAATGCCAATAATGTAAACCTGCGATGGCTCAACGGTCGGGCCCCTTTACCGCATGTTTTTTTTTTTTTTTGGAAAAAATATGTCAGTATAGGGCATTTATAGGTCCCCAAAAAAATATTTAAAAAAATATAGAAGACCATGTAAAAAAGATACATAGGTAAAAGTAATTGTTCCAAATATGGAACGCCATGCGTTCTAGTTCTAAAACTCAGACGTTCCAAATTTGGTACAACATGCGGTGTGATCGAATTATGTATAACATTGAAAAACAGGAATTAAAAGAAACAACGTGAAACTATGATGCTATTTAATTAAAGAAATTATGTGTGAAAGTTTTTAAAACAATTGCGATCTTTGTTGAAACAAAGATAACAACCACACTTTTCGCACATAAAAGTATAAAAGATCTTACGCTGCATAATGTTCCCGATTCGGAAATTGTAAATGATTGATTGGAGCGCATATTGTTCCATATTTAGTGATAAAGTATTGTGGTCTAACACTGCATAATGTTCCGGATTTGGAAATTGTAAATGATTGATTGGAGCGCATATTGTTCCAGATTTAGTGATAAAGTATTGTGGTCTAACACTGCATAATGTTCCGGATTTGGAACTTTCAAACTATTGACTGGAGTGCATAAAGTTCCATATTTGGTACTTCAAAAAACATAACAACTGCATGGTGTTCCAAATTCGGAACATTAAAAAAAATGATAATATTCACTACTTATTATGGTTTGAACTTACTTCTTTTGCCGTAAAAAGCCTGTGGGTCCATTGTTGTATCAGGTGAATCACTAATTTTCTTCAGATATTAACAAAAAACCAATAAAAAATCGTATTGAAAACCAGCGAATTGACAATCTGTCAAATTTTGGAAACCAACTGACGAAATAGTCGATTTTAGTTCCTAGGCACCTCTGTATAGGCGCCACTGGCGCATATTAGGTAAGTTACACTCCCTACATACGAATTAGTTCCAAGAAAAGATCATAGATGTCACAGGAATAAATATATTATACCAAAAGCTGAATGTTCCAAATTTGTGACAATATGCGGTAAAGGGTTAAGTTTTTTAGTTAGTGAAATTACTTAGTTAAGTTAGGTCGAGGTACATTTGTACTATATGTATTAATACATACGTAAAATTATCGAATAAAAATTATTGCAAAATAAAGTGTTTCGATTCAATGTTGTCTTTTATTTTAATTTATTATCCTGCCGGCTGCGCCATGTAAATTAATTAAATATTGGAAGACATTCCACAGCATCTACTCCCAAACTAAGAAAGCTTGTTTTTTTCATAATACTTGCTCATGGAACAAGCAGATACCCCATCCATGTTAAGTGGTAACCATCAACTATTACAACGCATTGCCTCAAGCCACGGACGATAGAAACGTCCCCTACGATGCACTGCCCTGCGTCCATCAACGTAAGGAATACAGATGTTAAGCCTCATGTGCCTGTAATTTCAACGGCAAAAATATCTATCGTGGTAGTACATCCCAGGACGAGCCCACACAGTATATCTGTTGCTTTATTGTGTAAGAGGGATGCAGTAGCATTGCTACCGAGGGGCTAGACAGTGCCATGCACCGGAGCCCACGAGCCCAGAGGGCCCTCGGACCCTGACCAGTACACCTCGTATTGAACTAGCTAAAATGTTTCCCATCTTCGGAATGTAAATAAAATAGGTTGCAACACGACTCATGGCAACTCATTGAAAGAATACAGGGAAATACACAAATTTCGACGTCTGTTCGACACTTGTGTGGGGACAATATTTAGATATATATTTTGATTTGATAAAACCCTAAACAGTAAATCAGTTAGGGCCGCCCCAGTTTTGCACCAGGGCCATATGTTACCTAGCATATCTGGGGGTATATGCCTAAATGTAAAATTTTGACGTACTAAGAGAACCGAGGGGATGTCTACCGTGCCTGGGGAGGAAAGTCTTGAAAATGTGTTTGTTTTTCAAAAGGAGGTGTCATTGATCAGCTGCCTAAACACGAACCCAAAATAGTGGAAATTGACTTTCATAATGTTTTCTGGCAATTTCATTCATGATGTCGAGTAAAGTATCGTAAAAAATTATAGTGAGCCCTTAAATTTAATGAATGACTGTTTTACGAGCAATACCATAACCTAAAAATAATTTCGTTAGCTGCTTCATAAATGATTCCACACTTATGTAAATTATTTATTTTAAAATGGCAGCTTATGTAGTTTTAATTTCACTGTTTTTACTGGAAGTAGCTGTTGGAGATAAATTATGTAAGTTTAAACATACTACATATACCTATATAAAATATGTAAGTAATCAGTATTTTTTAATAATTGATCTCAATAACTATTTAATAGTATCAATGCAGGCAACGTCTTGGGTACGTCCTTTTGTAGATTAGATCATGAAATTTAAGAATACATGAACGCAATAATCACAAAATTCAAGCTGTATTCTTATACCTACATTTTTATCTCATAACGCGATTTTATGTGTCAGTGCGTCCGACGAAGAAGTGTGTACCGACTTCTACTATCGTGGGTGCGTGCCACCTGTGTGTGTGCTACATTGACGGCATCTACCATTTCCGCGAAGAAACCTGCCAGGACGTTGGTGAGTCGGAAAGCAAACTAGAAACAGCATCATGACTTTTATCCCCTCAAATCTCTTAGTCTCTCTCAACTCAAGATTCTTTCAGGATGTTGAGGTAGTAGGTAAATCGTACGATCAGAAGGCGGGATCATTCCCAATAGAGCACTGATGTTTATGCTTTAATTGCGTAAAAGCCAAAGTTAAGTCTAAAAGTCAAAGTATGCAGACTTTAAGGAAATAAGTAATTATATTTGTCTTAAGTTTCATTCAAATCCGTCCTAATGGTTGGGCGTGTTTAAGCCACAAACATCCAAGCATCGTTACTTTCGCGTATTAGTAGGAACTCACAAAAATACAAAAGGTTTCATATGCAAAGTTAAAAGTAGAGCAGTTTTCACAATGTCCAAAATATAACCCATCATTATATTTTTTTGCGTCTGATCCGAAGCTCCGCGAATGCGAACCGAATAAGCTTTACCGCGAGAATACCACCTTCTGCTCCTGCGCTGCCTCAGGCCATTGGCAGTCAAACAACTGTAGAGACCGATTCCATCGCCTCCTACCCAAAAATGACCCTATCAAGAAAAACATACGGACTAATATCGCCTGCAAGCCAGGCACCTTGTACATAACAGACTGCAACGTGTGTTTATGCAATTCCAGCGGTGTCATCAACTTCGATTCTTGCACCAGTAGACCTTGTCCGAAAAGACTGAAGGGCGATTATTGCAATCCAGGCGACGTTTTCCGAACCTCCAATGAATTCTGTATGTGTAGTTTTGTGAACTACTACCTAGATCGCATGTGTCTCAAAGTTGTAGACGATGTCGTTCAACCAGTAGAAGCAGAGGATCTTGCCCTTGTTATAGATATCGGATCTCACACAGTTATCAATGAGAAAGAGTGTCAGAATGCTTTGTTGACCATAGATTGCAACACGTGTACATGTTTTAAAAATAAATTTAAATGTACTAACAGATCATGTGTCGGTAAAGCAGCATTGAGAAACTCAGGCAAATCTAAGCAGTCAATGCTTGAGCTCAAAAGTGATTATGATAAATGTATTCCAGGGAAGAAATACAAGTTTAGGTGTAACACGTGTGTGTGCAATCGAAGAGGTGACCCTATATGTACATCGATGATATGCCTTCAAGATCTGGTAGCTGATGCAGCAGCTCTTAGAGAAATGATCATATCGCATTAAGTTATTTGAATAAATGCTAAACTTTATTCAGTAAATCTTTTATTACCCAGCAGACAAATCAAAATATGTTTCTTACAAACAAAAAGTGTAATTAGTCTTTTAGATAGGAGGTATTGAGTAAAGTAAATTATGTAAACGGTATTCCATTTACTTAGTTATTTAGTTAGACTGCATCTTTACCTTCCATCAGGTGAGATGGCAGTCAAACGTCTAGCTACCTATCAAGTAATACAAAAAGAAATGTATCTAAAACTAGCTAAAATGTTTCCAATCTTCGGAATGTAAATAAAATAAATTGCAACACGACTCAAGTCACGACTCATGGGAAATACCCAACTTTCAGCTTCTGTTCGAAACTTGTTGGGACAATAAATCTTTTGATTTTATAAAACTCTAAACAGTTAATCAGTTAGGGCCGCCCCAGTTTTGCACCAGGATCATCAGTTACCTAGCTACGCCTCTCTAGGTAGGTACTCCATATGCTGACTACATAAACGTATCACACACTGTCGAGACTCATACTCGTTTTATCGACAAATGGTAAGGTTGAAAGAACTTTGTAGTTGAGTTTAAGCTTTTTGATTCAAATAACGTCTGCTCCGTTTCCAGCAAACGCATCCATATCTCGACAGCGCAATAAATATCTGCCCTTGATAAATGAAGGGGAGCCATGCACGCCCGGGAAGTCTTACAAAATGGATTGCAACAGATGCCACTGCAATGAGATCGGAAAACTCGTTTGTTCCAAGATGGCATGCGTCGATTGGTCAAACTTCATCAACCATAAAAGTGAAAAGCTCAAACGAATGGCTAAGATTACAAAGCTTCGATCAAGACTCAAGACTGCCAAGTCTAAGCGTTCTGGCAAACTTTCTAATGAAACTGGCAAACTTTCCGGTCGTACTGGCAAACCAGCCGGTCGCACTGGCAAGTCTATCCTGCCAAAGTTGCCTGAAGGAAAGTGTGTTCCGGGAAAAATTTACAGAAGTGGATGCAGACGATGCTTTTGCAATAATTTGGGGAAAAGCTCGTGTTCGAAGAATGCCGGTGGTGCTTGTAAACTTCTAGATGACGGTACAAGTATAAGGGCCGGTTTCACCATGCTCTGTTAGTGTTAATGACAGTTAATTAGATAACCTTCCATGACCAACGTGGATTTCGTAAGAGGGGAGTAAGGGAACGCACTAGGCCATAGACAGCAGTATATCCCGGGTAGTAAATGCACCAAAACTGTAATCATTAATCCACCTGCCAATCTATCCACTACAAACGTCCTACCTATCAAGTAATACAAAAATAAATGTATCTAAAACTAGCTAAAATGTTTCCCATCTTCGGAATGTAAATAAAATAAATTGCAGCACGACTCACGACTCATGGGAAATACCCAATTTTCAGCTTCTGTTCGAAACTTGTTGGGACAATAAATCTTTTGATTTTATAAAACTCTAAACAGTTAATCAGTTAGGCCCGCCCCAGTTTTGCACCAGGATCATCAGTTACCTAGCTACGCCTCTCTAGGTACCTACTCAATATATCTTAGACTAAGTATACCTCCATGCAATATATACTCCCGCAAATATGTATAGGACAGGATATTTTATTATGAAGATACATGTAGATTCTCAAAAGTTTGGGATCACCAACCTTTTGAGATTGGACTTTAGGGTAGGTACAATATAACTCAAACTATAGACAGTACTTTCATAAGACACCTACTATAATTATTATTTTTGATCTTCGGTAATTTAATATTCCTAATCATATAATAAGGAAACTGACGATTTCACTTTGAAGATTGTCGTTTACAGAGATAAATGTCTTCCAGGTTTTCCAACCCCAGTCAGAGTACCAGAAGACGTCCGTCCTCCGTTTGCACGAGAGGAGTTAAAGAAGGTTCCAAGCTTGGCCAGCGTCTCGCAGAAGTGTGAGCCAGGCAACACGTACACAGTCAGCTGCAACAAATGTATTTGCACTGAGAGGAACAACCTGATATGCACCAGGTCTCTTTGCTTAAGCTTCGAGGATATTAACCGCGTGGAAGCTGATGAGAGATCAGGTAATCTTTACCAGCGGGGAATAAAACTGAATCAAGATATCTGAATCGACATCATATGTTTTTTGTAAAAACGAGATGTCATACATCATGTATGACATATAATTATAATTATTGATCGAGTGAGCGAAGCGAACGAAGATTTTAGTTTCAACTTGGGCGATTTGGCATTTTATGTATGTATGTATGTATGTATGTTTGTCTGGCCATAACTTTCGAACCGTTGATCCGATCTGCATGAAATTTGATAAGTCGATAGCTTGTGCTTGATAAATTTACTGGTAAGTATATGAGTAAAATCGGATGAAGGGTTACTAAGATATGGGGGTTTTTAAGGGGGCAAAAATAAAAAATGTTACATAAAAAAATCAAGTTACATATCATATGAAAGGGCTTTGTTTGAAAATTCCAAAACAATTTTTATATTTTTTCTGGAACGCTCGGTTTTTGAGATACAATAAAAAAGTTAAATTAAGATAACCAGCGATCCAAGAGCTCCTATCTCTAAGAGTTTCGTTGGCATCAAGGTTTTTCTACTGGTCGGCCAGTTACTTTGCTTTTTCTTATTTTTTTTTCTTGAAATATATTAAGGAGGTACTCAGTTCTCATAAAATGGTGACAACGATCAGGTCTGATGATGGAGCCAAGGTCTGTTCAACGGAACTCTTCAATAAATAGGCCAATAGAGTTGAAACTTGGTTACTGTACCAAGTTAGTAGGCGGTAGTCAGAAAAAAGTCCAAGCATAATGTTTGGACTTGCCTCTGAGTACCACCTACTCAAAGTTTAGGTGCGTTCGTCGGGTCGCATCACGAGATCTCAGTTCGGGGCGAACTACTAGTTACATGTTAATTATAAAACACGCTTAAATACGAGTCCGAGTAAGAGTAGTATGGAAGATTTTTGAAAACCATTTTTTTTGGGTCAAATTATGCAACAACTTCACGAAAACCAAGTCGCACTCGGTTTTTTTTATACTACTAGTAGTTCGCCCCGAACTGAGATCTCGTGATGCGACCCGACGAACGCACCAAACTTTGAGTACGTAGTAGTCAGAGGCAAGTCCAAACATTATCTTTGGACTTTTTTCTGACTACCGCCTACTAACTTGGTATGGTTACCAAGTTTCAACTCTATTGGCCTATTTATTGAAGAGTTCCGTTGAACAGACCTTGGCTCCATCATCAGACCTGGTCGTCGTCACCATTTTATGAGAACTGAGTACCTCCTTAATTTATTTCAAGAAAAAAAAATAAGAAAAAGCAAAAGAACTGGACGACCAGTAGAAAAACCTTGATGCCAACGAAACTCTTAGAGATGGGAGCTCTTGGATCACTGGTTATCTTAATTTAACTTATATTATTTTATCTCAAAAACCGAGCGTCCCAAAAAAAAAGTAAAAATTGTTTTGGGATGTCCAAACAAAGCCCTTTCATATGACATGTAACTTGATTTTTTTATGTAACTTTTTTTATTTTTGCCCCCTTAAAAACCCCCATATCTTAGTAACCCTTCATCCGATTTTACTCATATACTTACCAGTAAATTTATCAAGCACAAGCTATCGACTTATCAAATTTCATGCAGATCGGATCAACGGTTCGAAAGTTATGGCCAGACAAACATACATACATACATACATACATAAAATGCCAAATCGCCCAAGTTGAAACTAAGATCTTCGTTCGCTTCGCTCACTCGATCAACTAGCCACCTGATGTTAGTGGTAACCATCACCTATAACAAAGCATTGCCGCGTAAGTCACGCACGTTAGGCACGTGGCCTACGTGGCCTGCACAGCCCTGCATCCATCAACTTGAGGCATAAGATGTTAAGCCTCATGTGCCCATAATTACACCGGCAACCACACTCTTCAAACCGAAACACAGCGTTGCTGCTTGGCGGCAGAAACAGGCGTGGTGGTAGTACTTCCCCGGACGAGCCCTTCACAAAGAGCTCTACTACTCTTCTTATGGTTCCACTACTTAGTTACTTAATCGCTCTTTTAGTCTTTACTTAACCAGTCTTTTTTTATAAAGAGGTGGTCTAGAGTGACCCCGCCTTCCGATCGTAAGGTCGTAGGTTCGAATCCGGTCGTGCATCAATGCATTTTTCCTATCGAAAAATATATGTGCGCAATGCCAGTGCTCTTAAAAGGTGATGAAAACCATCGCGAGGAAGGCAATTACTATTCTTAGACGTCCTCAAAGAATCTGCAGTTCATAGAGATCTGAGGGGATATCTACCGTGCCTGAGAATCAGAGTCGTGAAGCAGTCAGTTTTCAGTTTCAGTTTTGTTTTTTATACTATTTGCTGATGGAACAAGCAGGTGGCCCACTTGATGTTAAGAAACAAAGCATTCCTTCGCAAAGCACACACGATCGGAACATGTCCTACGATGCACTGTGCCTCCTGTGCCTGCTATTTCAGCATGTACCAAAGCAACTTTTGTTCTAGGTAAAAAATGCTTAGGCAACAAAGTGACTAGAGAATCGTGCATAGATTGCCGATGTATCAATGGGAAGCTTGCGTGCCAACGGATCCTGGACTGTATCACCGAAACTAGGACTAAGTTGTCGAAAACTGCCAACAGCACCACGTTGAAGATGCAAATAGACCCAATCCAGGACCACTGTGTCCCAGGCGCTATTTATAAGTAAGTATATTACGACGAATCGACAAGTTAATTTCGTTCAAGGAGGTTCGCCATTCAACTGTTTTTTTTTAAATGTTTATAACGCCAATTAATAATTGGTGGATGATTATTCCGCCTAATGATTAATCTAATTGATTTTGATGTTTTTTTTTGATAGTTCATACCTACTTCATACTTCTTATATAAATGTTATTGAAATTAATTCTACGCTGAGATGGCGCTATTTCTCTTCACGAAATGATTTGTTATATATGTTTTTCAGTGTAGTTGAACAGGCATGTCGTAGAACCTAAAAAGTTCTATAGCATGTGTCAAGTGCTCGAATGGAGCCTCTTGAGGCACACTTAAAATCCTTTCACCACACTGTTTCGAAAGAAACTAGTGACACGACAAGAGAGAAGAGTGTAGTTGAAGTCGGTTTTTCTTTTGTTTGTCTAGAGATAACTGCAACCATTGCTATTGCCAACCAGATGCATCGCTTCGTTGCACACAGAAGACCTGTCTCAACTACGCCCAGTCCAAGGTTCTGAACGAACAGTTCGAGCAGCTAGAGAAGGAAGGTTTATGAAGTAGAGTTTCTTCCTGATTATTATTGAGATTATAGTTTTTAGGTTTTGACTCTGCTGGAAATGGAATGGTACTTACTCTTACTTATTAAATACAAGCATTATATTGTTGGTTTTCAATCATTACTATTCAGTTCTATCAGTGGCGGATCTACCAGCAGACTGAGAAAGTGGGAGCCTAGGGCGGCATATTTTAAAGGGCGACATATTAGGCTTTTTTTTCTTATATGTATCTATATCTTGTTCTTGGGTATATTTCTAAGCTAAGAAAAGCTCGATCATGTAACTTCTACCTACTGGTGGCAAATATGTAAATCCGCCACTGATGTCTATACTTTTAAAAGTAGTAGAGCTCGTTGTGAAGGGCTCGTCCGGTGAAGTACTACCACCACGCACCACTGCTGCACACAGGTCTCCCTTATGAGGCCTAACATGAGGCATCCCTTGAGGCATATAGATATATGCCTCAAGTTGATAAACGCAAGAATCATATAAAAAAAAGGTTAATATTTATACAGAACACTGTTTCCATCAAAGGATATGTGGGATTTCTTAAAATTACGTAATCAAAAATTCCGTAACGTAAAGTCTATTTTATGAATGAAAGTACCTAAAGATAAAACGCCAATTGATGATAAGAGTTTAATTGAATTGGCCGCCCGCCAACCGTGAAAAACAATTACTTAGAATAACGTAGAATATTTTATCTTAGTTTAAATATGTTCACGACTGTTACATTGTTAAGTCTGTTATATCGGATTCCGTATGGCGTCTCCGTTTTCCGTAAGTGTCTTGTCCATTTTTCCGCAACTTGAAACTTTAACACATACCGATTAAAAAATTAAAGTCTCCATTTCAAGGTACGTGCATTCCGAACACACAATTCCAAATGAATGGCCATATCTGCTATTGCGACGGCCTCGGACAATGGAGTGAAGCGAATTGTGAAATTACGAGACGTATCAATTGCCAGCCCGGTCAAATTGTATGGGAAGATTGCAAACAATGCATTTGCCAAGAGAACGGTCAACTGCAATGTATGAGTGCCGCTTGCAGCGATGATAAAGCAGTTGTCAAACCCCAGGTTCCTCACGACCTCGATATAGCGAACATGTGGTGTTTACCATTCGTATCTTACTATGTTAACTGTAGCCTTTGTGTCTGTCCAGCTTCAGGCAAAATGAACGAAGCTCGGTGCGCCAAGGACGCGTCTTGCCCCTTCGAAGGCTCTTCAGATTTCCTCAAAGCGGTCAAACAAAACGTGTGCATTCCAAAAGTAATGTACCTTTTCCCCTGTCTTCAATGCCAGTGCTCTGACGATGGTTTCTTTCTCATCAACAAATGCGTAGAGACTTGCCATAAGCCTCAAAATTCTGATACCGCTAGAAGATGTATCCCCGAAACGTTGTATAGGAACGAATGCAACATTTGCCGATGTCCCGAAAATAGTATTGCCAATGAGGAACTGTGTAGCAAAACTAAATGTAACAATCGGTTTAAGCTCTTTTCTCTGAACAGCTTAAAAAACAGAACTAGTGGATGCCACCGAAACACTTTCACGAACG
The DNA here is from genome assembly GCA_932294275.1 of Chloroclysta siterata. Lineage (NCBI taxonomy): Eukaryota > Metazoa > Arthropoda > Insecta > Lepidoptera > Geometridae > Chloroclysta > Chloroclysta siterata. The sequence goes on along the minus strand of OW028592.1, from coordinate 7,118,408 downwards.
CCAAATGTTTCTTTTGTGAATGTAATCAAAATGCCACTGTCAACGAAAACTCGTGCTTAGAATCAGAGTGCACGAATATTGATAGTGTAAAATATGGTTTTGCTAAAGATAGGTGTAGTCCAGGAGAAATGGTTCCGTTTTGCACTGAATGTCTTTGCTTGCGAAATGGACTGACCGATCCTAAATATTGTACAAATGTATGTTCTCACCAGGAGAAACTGAACGTGCTTGAGATGGGAATCAAGGAGGGTATTTCCAGCCATAGGGTTATTGACAAGGGGGCTATTCGAAAAACAGAAACAATCGAGGTGTGTGAACCAAATTCGATTTATTTAGACGAAGGCAAGTACTGCCTATGCCCAGACAATGGCAACACGAAGTTTAAGCTCTGCACATCCATCGTTGAAAAAAATGAAAGCGCAAAAGAGAGGATTGAGCGCCATCAGGGACCGACAAATGGCATAGATTTCACAGCTCCATGCGATCCAAGTACATTTGTCGAGTTCCGTTGTAATACTTGCTACTGCCTTAAGTCTGGAAAGCTTGATCCGAATTGGTGCACCAACGATGACTGTGAAGCTAAAAAAATAATTCTAGAGCGTCATAAGATACCTGATGACGTTGTCCAATCAAACGGTTCTTGTGTCGCTGGCTCAATCACAAAAGATGAATGCAATTTCTGCATATGTCCAACTAATGGGCAGCTCAAAGACCAAGCCTGTACGAAGAACCGCTGCGCAGAACTCCGACATTCAACAACCGATGAAAACATCTCATGCGAGCCCCTAACGTACTATAACGTGGACTGCAATACTTGCTTCTGTCCGAAGAACGGCCTCAAAAACGTGGCGAAGTGCACTCAAAATGTATGTGAGAAAAGTTTCTTGAGGTCAGGAGTTTGTGCGCCAGGAGACATCTTCAGCGACGGTTGTAACATCTGCCTCTGTCCACCAAACGGGGATAAATCAGACCGCGTCTGCACGAATCACACCTGCTCTGACACTGATACTCCGTGGAAGAAGATCTTCAAGCTTTCGCAGAGTCTGCTGAGCAATCACGTGACGGAAGACACCGCGAGGAGCTTGGAACTGTGCTTCCCTGGTGAAGAGTTCGAAGTTGGTTGCAAGGTGTGCGTTTGTCCAGATATGGGATTAAGAGTATACGCAACTTGTACTCACATGTTGTGCAATGAAGATAGGACTACCAAAGACGTAAGATCAGAACCAAATTATTTTTACAGTAACAAAATATGTGAGTATTCTTATAAAAGTAACGTAAGCTAAATTCCGTAGGAGAACCAAGGTAGCCGACATAGCTCGTAGAATCAGCAAGTTGAAGTGACAATGGGCAGGTCATATAGCTCGAAGGACTGTTAACCGTTGGGGAATAATGGTTCTCGAATGGCGACCACGAACAGGAAAACGAAGCGTGGGAGGCCCTCCTACCCGATGGACTGACGACATTATCAGGATCGCGGGAAGTCGGTGGGTGGAGAGGGCTCGGAATCGTTCTTCCTGGAAATGTATAGGGGAGGCCTATATCCAGCAGTGGACTTCTTTAGGCTGATGATGATGAAGCTAAATTCAAATTTTCAGATGATGAGTGACGAGGAGTCCAGCAAAGTAGCACATTCACGAAAGAAACGCCATGAAGGAGAGAGCTGCATGTCTTACAACCTCACCGATAGCTCCGAGAGAAAGGAGTGTACTCCTGGCTCCATGTATATTATAAGGTAACTAGCGACCCGCCCCGGCTTCGCACGCTTATTGTGGGTTATCCATAAGAGATTATGCTTGTATTATGCATATAAACCTTCCTCTTGAATTACTCTTTCTATAAAAAAAAACCCGCATCAAAATCCGTTGCGTAGTTTTAAAGATTTAAGCATACATAGGGATATAGGGACAGAGAAAGCGACTTTGTTTTAAACTATGTAGTGAAGAACAAAAATTAAAAAAATACGAGCACAATACACCCTCATATCACAGAAGACAAATGTGTTATGTGCACTTATACCTACTTGGTTAGATCCCCCTTTAATAATAATAATAATAAATGCCTAGCAGCAACGCTGTGTTTCGGTTTGAACAGTGTGGTTACCGGTATAATTACAGGCACATTAGTTGCTGTACGCAGAGCAGAGCATCGTAGGGCACGTTCCTATCGTGCGTGACTTATGAGACAATGCTTTGTTATAGGTGATGGTTACCACTTAACATCAGGTGGGCCATCTGCTTGTTCCATCGGCTAGTTGTATAAAAAAAAGATCAGTATCATCATATCATATGCAGTAGCTATATATGATATGATGAAGATGATGCTATGTCCTTATACTTTGTTAGGTAACTTTAGGTCCCTAAAAATTACAGGAGAAAAGTCAGTGGCACAATAAAAATAAAAAAACAAACTAACGCGACCCTAATACAGTAGCCATTAGACAAAAATTAGTGAGACAAAAATTTCGTCATCGCTGTTCGTTTACTGCTGCTTTGCAAAGATGCAAATTTGTGACGCCTAAAGCATTTTCAGATGTAAACAGTGCATTTGTCCGTACATGGGTAACATCAACCACTTCTGCCGGCCGCTACCAAAGGGAACTTACTGCGAGCAGCCGTACCCAGGGTTCAACTACATGCCCATGGGCAGAAGAACCGAAGGTATAACTTTTGTAACAGCACCATCGTTTTAATCATTTTATCATTCACAATAATATACAAGGTGTTCCAATACTTGTGTTTAAAAACATCATATATTTTAGCCAGGTAGGTATTAATAACTTAATAAATAACATAAACTTTTATATGAAACTTATAAATTTGATTATGTTTACCTTTTTCTGTATGCCAACGCCTCACTAAACGTCAATGATATATTATATTATCATAGCTCCATTCTTCATATATAGGAAGTGTAGTAATTTTACTAGGTAGTAACTTATCCTACAAGGTAGTTTCGCACGCTTTTAGATCGATTGAATCGGTATGCAATACTAAATCGATTCAACTAAATCGATATATCCGACAGTGTCACATCACTATCGCTCGTCTACGATGCCCTCATTCTTTTTCGTGCGAGGTAGTGAATGCACGCGTCTACAAACTCTTCCAAGTTCGTCGTAGTCATCAAGTGTAAAAGTGCTGAAGAATGCCGAAACGCAAAAATGAAGACCAATTAATCCAGCTTTATCAAGCAAAAATTAAAAAGCTTGAAAAACAACATGCTGGTCGACGCCGTCGAATTATTGTTTCCTCTGATTCGGAATCAGATTCGCAAAATGAAGGTAAGTACCCACATTGTGATGAACAAGTATTCTTTATCATACATTCCAAAGAAACTCGTTGAAACCATCTATAAGTCTGCCGGGCGGTTAACTGCGGGTTATTCACGAAGGCTAGACATGATGCGATAAAAACCTGGAGGTTGACCGAGGGTCATACACGAAGGTCATAAAAAAGTACATAATTAAATTATGCCAACCATAAAAGTACAATAAAACTTTTTTGTAAAAAAATTTTTACAAGTACCCTCAAAATATTTTTAACACATTTTATTTCTATTTATAGAAATCGAAACCCAAGTTCATGACGAGTTGATGGAGACCAATCCTCCTATGGAAGCCACCTTGGCAACCACGGAAAATGCAGCACTTCTTGACGAAACGCTGCCCGAGTCATTGTCGACGGAAAATCAATCTCGACAATCCCTCGAAGCGACTCCTGAAGGAACGACAGATGCGGTCGTGGAACTAGATCCTGAAATACGGCTCGCACTGGGAGACCCAGCTGAAGAAATTCCAACCTATGGCGACAATATTCATGCTGACATAGCTAAGCGCTGGCTACCTATTTTACGCAAAGGATTGAGTAAAGAAATAAAGGAGCAACTGTTTAAAGAACATAGTGTTCCGGACAACTGTAGGCTATTGAAAGCCCCATCCTTGAATCCAGAGATTTCAGCAGCTGTCGCTGAGATAGTTCGGTCCAGAGACAAAAAGCTAGAGGCAAAACAAGGCCAGTTGGGCCTAGGTATCACTGCCGTATCTAAAGCTATGTCTAAGTTGCTAGAAAATGGACAAAAAGTAGAAGTAATCAAACTTCTTTCAGAAGGTTGTAGAATTCTATCAGACCTCCACTATACGGAGACCCAAACTAGGTCTAAGCTAATTACACCGTGTTTAGACAAGGCGTTCTTGAATATTATTCAAGACGAAGAGAGAGATGACACTCTGTTTGGAACAAAACTCTCTGATAAAATTAAGTCTGCAAAAGTCATTGAAAAACAAGGCCTTCAGATAAAACGTAATACACCGCCTACTGTAACTACTAAGGCCGCACTTCCGCAACAAACCCCAACAAGGCGGCAGGCGGGAAACTGGTCAGCCCCTACTCGGTACCCCACGTCGGCAAACAGGGGGGGGCGCGGAGGATACTCAGCAAGCCGGCCTGCGTCGAATACGACCTACAGGAAATATCCAGCTCAAACGCCGGCACCTCCTGCTGCAGCAGCGCCGGCGGCGCAGACCAGACCGGCTGCCAACCGACAACGTGCACCGACACGACAGTAGCGACTAACCAGGTACATGCGGGCAGGTTACATCATTATTATAATTGCTGGCTAGCTATTACTAAAAATAAGTTTGTCTTAAACTGTGTATTGCATGGTTATCGTATACCTATAACAAGTGCTGTAACACAGCTCTACAAACCAGCAAACCAGATTTCTCAAATAGATAAAACTTCAATGCAACTGGCAATAAATAATTTACTAGATCTTGGCGCAATATCTGTATGCAAAAATGAGGAACCGCAATTCTTATCACCAATATTTTTGACGCCTAAACCTAACGGGACGTTTAGGTTTATTTTGAATCTGAAATCATTTAATAAATTCGTTCAAAAAGATCACTTCAAGATGGAAGATTACAGAACTGCCTGTAATCTGTTACCAATAAACGGTTATGCAGCTACTATTGACCTCAAAGAGTCATACTTACTGGTACCTATTCATATAGACGACAAAAAATATCTTAGATTTCAGTTTGAGGATATCGCTGGTCAAACAAAAACGTTCGAGTTCAATGCAATGTGCTACGGTCTTTCAACAGCTCCTAGAACCTTTACTAAAATAATGAAAGAGGTATTTAGCTATTTGAGAAATCGTGGTTTTAGCTCAGTATCCTACTTAGACGATACCCTTTGCATTGGTAAAAGCTATGAAGAATGTCTCCATAACGTCAGAGAAACTGTAAAACTTCTCGAATGCTTAGGTTTCGTAATTAATTATGAAAAAAGCGTACTAGAACCTAAACAGAACTGCAAGTTTCTAGGCTTTATGTTTGATACAGTAGATATGTCTATATCGCTACCCGAAAGCAAGCGTAATAGCATATTGCAACCAACACAAAAATATATTAAATTACCGCGTTGCAATATTCGAGAATTTTCACAGTTCATAGGTGTATTGACAGCAGCCTGTCCAGCCGTTAAATACGGCTGGTTGTACACTAAGAGCTTTGAGAGAGAAAAGTTTTTAGCTCTCAAAAATGCCGATTACGATACAAAGATTAAACTGTCAACAGTATTATTACCTGATTTATATTGGTGGAAATCAAATGTTATGATCGCAAAGAAATCTATATTAAATGTAACATACGCTCTTGAAATTTTCACGGATGCTTCCAGATCTGGCTGGGGAGCTGTGTGCAATAGCATGCGTGCTAATGGACACTGGAAGGAAAATGAACTTAAATTCCATATAAATTATCTGGAACTCCAGGCGGCTTTTCTAGGCCTTAAGATCTTTGCTAAAAATAAATGTAATTGTGATATACTGATGCGCATTGACAACACAACTGCCATAAGCTATATCAATAGAATGGGCGGGATTCAATTTCCCCATTTAAATGACCTAGCTAGATCTATTTGGCAATGGTGCGAGCAGCGAGGTTTATGGTTGTATGCCTCATATATCAATACGAAAGACAATAAAGAGGCTGACGAAGAGTCAAGAAAAATGAATCCTGATACAGAAATAGAACTTTGCTCTGATGCTTTCCAAACTATTATAGAACATTTTGGTCAACCTGATATAGACCTCTTTGCCTCTCGCTCCAATGCCAAGTGCGATACATATGTGTCATGGAAGCCAGACCCTGATGCAATCAACGTTGATGCTTTCACGATTTCTTGGAATCAATACTATTTTTATTGTTTTCCACCTCTATCAATGATCATTAAATGCCTAAACAAAATTGTTTATGAAAAATCAACTGGAATCATCGTGTTTCCTTACTGGCCTTCACAGCCGTGGTTTCCACTCTTGAACCAGTTGTTGGTGTCAGAAGTTATATTCTTTAACGATGCTGTACGGTCTCCTTCCAGAATACACCTACCGCAGGAGATTATCCTGGCGGCCGCGATTGTCTCAGGCAAGCGTTCACACGGCGGGACGTTCCTCAAGAGTCGTTAGATATAATGGTGGCTTCTCTTTCGGCAGGTACTTTAAAGCAATATAACACTACTTATAAGTTGTGGTGGAATTACTGCATAAATAACAATATTTATTATTTAGAAGCTCCGATTACGGTCGTTATTTTGTTTTTGACAGAACAATATGAAAAAGGAGCCTCGTACAGTTCTATAAACAGTCACCGATCAGCTCTCTCATTGTTGTTAGGTAGCAAAATAGGTTCTGATGAACAAATTTCACGTTTTCTAAAAGGGGTATATAAACAGAGACCAAGTTTGCCTAAATATAATTTCATTTGGGACCCCCAAACGGTACTAGAATTTATTTCTGACTGGTATCCTAATGATGTTTTGCCGCTAGATCAGATCACTAAAAAATTAGCAATGCTTCTTGCATTGTGTACAGGTCACCGTGTACAAACAATTTCTGTTATAAAACTAACTGATTTAGTTTTTTCCCAAAATCAAATTACAATGACTATTTCAGACCTGATCAAAACATCAACAGCAGGTCGTGATCAGCCGACCTTAATACTACCCTATTTTAATGATAAACCTAATATTTGTCCTGCTAAATGCTTAGTAGATTATTTGTCTGTAACTAAAAATATTCGAAACGAAGTAAACTATCTGTTTGTAACCCATAAACGTCCACATGGACGTGCCACAACACAATCCATCAGTCGATGGATCAAAGATGTGTTAGCGGCGAGTGGCATCGACGTGGCGACGTTCAGCGCGCACAGCACGCGGCACGCCGCCACCTCGAGAGCGCGCGCAGCCGGCCTCTCTGTCGACGCCATCCGCAAGGCGGCCGGCTGGACTGCTAACTCGCAGGCATTTGCCAAGTTCTACAACCGACCGCTTATAGTAGAGAACTTTGCAACATCTATCTTAGAATAAGATTTACTATTATAATTAAGATTAGTGAATCTAAGTTAAAGCTAAGTTAATCTTAATAAAAATAATTATTTATGTTAATTAAATAAAAGTTTTATTGAATTCAACCCTAAGAAATATATGAAAAACTTTAGAGAAATATAGGTAGTACTCTAAACATCTACCTAGTAAAATTACTACACTTCCTATATATGAAGAATGGAGCTATGATAATATAATATATGATTAAACGAACTTCACAAGTGAAATTCAATCATTATTATATGAATAGCTCCATTCGAATATATAGGAACCCGCCCTTCCCAACCCAACTAAAGTTTTTGGGTAAACTCTAAAAGAATGAGGGCATCGTAGACGAGCGATAGTGATGTGACACTGTCGGATATATCGATTTAGTTGAATCGATTTAGTATTGCATACCGATTCAATCGATCTAAAAGCGTGCGAAACTACCTTGTAGGATAAGTTACTACCTAGTAAAATTACTACACTTCCTATATATTCGAATGGAGCTATTCATATAATAATGATTGAATTTCACTTGTGAAGTTCGTTTAATCATATATTATATTACATTGTAAAAGGATCATACAAAAGAACGGTAGGAAGGAACCAAGCCGTAAGTTTGTTGCCTGTCCTTCTAGGCTTTGGTCGCGTGGAACTGAAATTCACACTTGAAACAGCTGTTTTTTTTTCGCGTTTACAGTGTTGGTTCCATAGAAAAAGTTATTCATATTGATGGGTACTTTGCCCCCTGAAGTTTTTAAACACAAGTATTGGAACACCTTGTATTTACCATGGTTTGTGAGTTTGACTGTTTCCCCATATTTTGAGACAGTAGCAGGCGTCATGATAACAATCAATCTCACAAATTATAATGAAGATCCATAGTAAAATAACTACAATGAAGATAATAAATACGTACCAATTGTTAGAGAACTTACAAGGAGCTTACTAATTCTTTAGCTAGCCTTACGTGCAGTTATGGCTAGCAAGAATTATTTACAAAAATTAGTTATTTTTATTGCAGACAAAACCAAAGCTACAACACCAAAAACTATAAATAATAAGACAAGAACCATAACAGTCCCACACAACCACACCCTTCATTCCTGCGACAAGACAGGTCAGGTTACAGATGAGTGCTACGTCTGCGACTGTGAAGACGCCGTCATCATTGAAGAGCACTGCTTCAAAAGCGATGCTGAGGAGTGTACCGATCGTAGACCTAGTTTCTTAAGAAATAAAGACGAATCATGAATAATGTCGTTTTATTTGAACAAGTTCTTATTACTTTTTCCGAGAGCTTATAATAAAAAGAAAACTGATACAATGCGACAAAATCGACATACATACTCAAAAAGTACTTCAAGCTACTATAAAAATCGTGTCCAAATTGTAGTAGGTATTTTGTATCTTGTACAATTTGTACATGGTTTTTGGAGGTACTAGGTACCTAAGTATATTTAGTTCATAGCATTTTTACACCAATTTATACGTACAACATTTTAAAGCAGGTAAATAATACCTGCTTTAAAACGGCTGGCTGTTTTAAGGCTAGATTTATCTCCTAGTCTAAAGGTATGTTTTTCAGTTTTAATATACAAGGTGTTCCAATAATTGTGTATATAAACATCAGGGGGCTGAAGTATCCATCAATATAAATAACTTTTTCTAAGGAACCAACACTGTGAAAGCGAAAAAAAATACTGCTGTTTCATACAAAACTTCAATACCTACCTGGCTAAAATGTATGAAACAGCTGTTTTTTTTTTCGTGTTCACAGTGTTGGTTCCTTGGAAAAAGTTATTCATATTGATGGGTATTTTAGTCCCCTGATGTTTATATACACAATTTTTGGAACACCTTGTATATTAAAACTGAAAAACATACCTTTAGACTAGGAGATAAATCTAGCCTTAAAACAGCCAGCCGTTTTAAAGCAGGTATTATTTACCTGCTTTAAAATGTTGTACGTATAAATTGGTGTAAAATGCTATGAACGAAATATACTTAGGTACCTAGTACCTCCATTACATTAATTATTAACAGCACATTTTCATAATGTATGTCATGTTCCTACCTTGTTCATTGTTCACATCATTTATGAAATTTCACATTCAATTAAAATAGTCTATAAAATGGTCGAATTACCTGATTAAACTACGTGATCCATTTGTAATCAAATCGTCATTAAAATCTTCACACTCATTTCTAAACAACATGATAGGATTGTGCCTTATGTCTATAATATCATTCACAGAAGCTGCTTCTGTTCTTTTCAAAGGTACTTATTTAAAAATACTCCTATATTCATACATTTATATTTATGCATTGGTTTTGTTTGTCTCTCCTGATTCAAACATCTAAAAGGTTCACAATTTAACTGTATTATAAAAAAAAATGACCGAATTTGTACTAACTACAGATTTATCTTGTTTTTCAGATGCTCCCCTAGTAGTTGAATCATGTAACGAAGGAGTAACTATAAAAAACGATTGCCATACCTGTGTGTGTTCCCAAGACCACGTCTATGAATGCCTTTCAATACATTCTAATAAATGTGAAGATAATGCTAAGACTAGATCACAATGTTAACCTAATATAATGTACCTACCTACCTACTATAGGTTTAGCTTAGGTATAGGAAACCTTGCATTGTTGTTTTTTGTGTTTTTAAATGTTTCTTCCTATATGTATTACATGTTACCTACCTACTATATACCTACCTGCTATGATAAGCAGTTTTTTCTTCTTCTTGTTTTCTTGCTACCTAATATGTGATGCTGTACCCGTGTTTGTGTGTCGAATAAAAAAATATTCTATTCTATTCTATTCTAATATAATGTACGTTATGAATGACACAATATGCATTTGTAATACAAATGGCCAGTGGCCACATCATCGATGAATCAAAACCTTTCAATCTCTCGGATCTACATCCATCCAATTAATTGCAAGCCTAACTCTTACGTTAAATACGATTGCAATGTATGTAGATGTGGACCTGATGGTAAGCTTGAAAACGGACGTTGCACGAAAAATAAATGCAAAAACTCGGAAAGTCTTAAAAATATCGCCGAAAGCCGAAGAACAGCCCAGCAGAATGTCTACGGAAAATGCGAATTCAAGAACTGGTACTCATTAGCCCCATGTCAGTTCTGCTTCTGTGTAAATGAAAATAGATTAGTTTGTAACACTGGAAATAGTTATTCTCATAAACTAGAGCTGGGAGCTTATAACTTGAGCGTTTGCGGCAAAGAACTTATAAGAGAAGCAATAGAGCTTATTCCAGAACACCAAGACACTTTAACTTACGGAACGGAAAACAAAACAAATGTGGCTGCAAAGGAAATAAGATTACATGAGAACAACATAGCGATCGATATAAATCGTGAGGATAGCAACCTGAAATTTGACACAAACAACAACCAGGATGAAAATGACGAATACTACACCGACTCTGAAGAAGAAGAACCACGTGCAAACGTAGAGAACGGAAACGAGAATGGAAGAGAAGCTCCACTACCTTACAATAAAGAAGATCCAAATGTTTTACGTGAAGAAAGAAAAGAATATAAACAATAGCTTGAAACAGATAAAGAAATGGGTGTTGAAATCGAAGCAGAGATTGGTCGTAAGCCTGGTGAAAACGTTGTAGAAACAAAATCGAGTGTGCCAGCTTTGCCTTACCAGCAATCAGCGCTCATTGATCAACTACCCGAAAATTTCAATTTAGGTGAAGCTCTGAAATTTAATTTGCCAATGGTATTAGATAAGGTGTTTCAGATGGCCCTAAGAAAATCTATGGTTTCAATGGACTCAAATTCTAAATGTACGCCCGGGGCTGCTACTATACTGAAATGTAACGTATGTTTTTGCATACGGGAGAATAAACTATTGTGCACTAGCATCGAATGCAAATAAAGTTATATAGCGATTATAATAAAACGTTTGACTTATTTATTGCAAAACGTTAAACCCCAATAACTATAATACCTATACTAACCTATATAATATTAGTCAAGACTTTAAACCTTCATAAGTTCCGCCTACACTTGGTCGAGAACTTACCAAATTGATTAGGTAATTATTGTCATCAACAAAAAAACTTTTTTAATCATTGTTCTATTTTCTTATACCTTAATGTTACTTTTTCCACTTAGTTAAATTCAATGCATAAGTGTTTACCTATAATTCGTTGAGCAATTAGCTCTGAATAGTACATATACGTAGATGTAAGTTTGATTATATTAATTTGTATTGTTGTAACAGCTGTTGGTAGACTTGAATAAATAAAATAAAATAAATAAATCATCAAAATGTTAATGAACTTCAGTTGCTGGCTAAAAACGTATTGAGGGGCTGACAACTATCAAACAACTTCTCGCTCGCACGTTTCGTCATGTTGAAAGATATAAAATCACTAAGCTCATTTTCGAAAAATCGCAATCAACCATCTTATGTGCAATCGCATTGCACACAGTTTGGTAAAAATTTCATTTTGATCGATACATGTTTTCCTACTCAAAAGTTAGCTTATGTGCGAAAACTAGTATAGAAAACTTTTGAGTAGGAAAACATGTATCGATCAACATGTCGAAACGTGCGAGCGAGAAGTTGTTTGATAGTTGTCAGCCCCTTAAAAAAACAATGTTGACAAAATGTACTTTTTATTCGATAGACCTTACAGCTATGCTGGTAGCTCATCTTCTGCGCTGAATCATTTGTGTGCTCAACATAATAAAATATGTTTGTTCTGGCTACCTGGTTTCAATAGAAGGTGACTCTACATTATCGTTCAGTGAAATGTTTACCAATATTTATTAATTATATAATTTATTTGGCAGTAGGTCATACGTTTTAAGAATTTTAATAAAGCAGCGTTTTAATTTATTTAACAGTATATGTTTTAAGAATTTTATATACAGCAGATTTCAATTAAAGTCATTGCTACTCATAAACTGAAATCTTATTAACTTCGTACAATTCAATGAAGGAATGGAAATGACGAACAAATAATTGAAAACGTTTTACGACCAATTCAAAATTACAAATCAGAAAATGATAGTGAAACCAGCCTGTTTAACACTGCTTTTAAATTTCATACCGTTCGTTTTTTCGTTTAGCTATCAAAAGCGTAAGTACCAACTACTTTAAGTTCAAGTCTAAAGCTTCAAGCTTCAATTGAATAACAAGGAACACTTTGAAACTTAAAGCTAGGTGAATCTAGGTGCTTATTCCGTGACCAAGCATAGAAGAACAGGCTACAAACTTACTTTTATGAGTAGTTTACTGAGCTGGTTTATTAAACATAGCTATTTTCTGGTATCTAAGAATCTCACCCGCTTATTGGAAAAGAAAGTTACCTATATAAAATTAGAACTAGCAGATCTAAGCTTTCTTTTCACAGCTTTGACGTTTCAAAGTGATCTTTGTAATTTAATTTAATTAATACCTTACTTTGCCTTAGATGGCTCCACCTCATGTTAAGTCATCTATATAAAAGATTTGCCTGGCGGCTCACAAGCTTTAGAAACAGGCCGTACGAGGCACAGCCCTGTAGGTATCCATCAAGTTTAGGTGTAATTTCCTAGTGCAAACTGCCAAGGAGTGGAACTCTTTACCGTCGTCGGTATATCCAGAACGATATAACTTAGGAATATTTAAGACAAGAGTGAACAAGTGGATTAAGCGTGCTCCACCTACACTGCATCTTCACTTTCCATCAGGTGAGATGGCAGTCAAACGTCTATTAAATAATAAAAAAAAGGTGTTAGGCTTCATGTGCCTGTAATTTGCATCCACATTCTTGGTTTCAATTTTTTTGTGGCAGAAAAAGAAAGAAGAAGAAAAGAAGAAAAAGAAAAGAAAACATATTTATTTGCACGCAACTAATATAATATACCTAAAAACCATGAATATAACTTGCAGCCGTGTCCAAAAAGCTCTGGCAACAGCGATGCGTTCGGAACGCGTTGGTGCTGAACGATTGCAACTGGTGCCGATGCAGCGAGAACTTCAGGTATACTTGCGATGCCAAGGTTTGCGGGAAAGTTGACATGTTCGGCCACTTCAATGGTAAGGGACGTAGCTTTACTTATGAAGGGGGAGCTGACTTTTGGTAGGGTAGGTAGGTGGTCTTGGTGTTCGCAGCATAGAATAGTCCCCTCCATCATCTTGCGTGGGTGTCGGAAGAGGCGATTAAGAGAACGCACCAGGGCACGGGTAGCATGTCTTGCCACCAATCCACCTGAAAAGCGTAATGACTACGGCAAACCCCCTCGAACTGTATGGAGAAGATCTTTGTCCATTATTGGACTTCTTCTTAATGTGATTTACGAATATAGTCCTGTATTAGAAGATGTATGTTTAAGTAAAACACAGGATAACCTGTTTTTTCTGCCATGTGATATTAACTATGCAAATCATAAACAAGTGTTAAATTTTCAGATGCAATTCAAGACATAAACGTAGGCATGGAAGGGCATGGAGCTTGGCGAACCACAGCCTCTGCATGCGAGCCAGGAGTCCATTACAATAGAAGAGACCTCCTCTGTGTCTGCACAGAAGACGGCAGCTGGCCAAACCCTGTCTGCCGAGACATCTTCAGGATCCTACACCCTGTGAAAGTTATTAGGAACTTCAAACTATCTGAATATCAAAAATGCTCCCCCAACCTTTTGTATTTAGCGGATTGCAACGTCTGCTTATGCCCGTCAACCGGTCGCATAGATCCTAACTTATGCACCCAGAAGAAATGCACCAGATATAATTGGTTACAACCAAGTAGATCTGAAGATGAAAATGAGGCAGAAGTATATGCAGAATGCGATATGCATCAAAAGTACAAATTAGGTTGCAAAAGCTGCATTTGTCTGAGAAATAATCGTTTGGTTTGCGATAATTGTACCAGGCAATCAGAATGCGCGGGTAGAAGACCGGACGAAAACTTCATAGTAGATTGCAACACATGCCACTGTGATACAAAAGGCACGATTTACTGCACCGTCAACCGATGCCTGAGCAGTCGCGAAGAAATAGAAATACTTAAAAACACGCGAATTAAACCACAAATTGCAAGAAAACCTTACGAAGAACCTGACTGCGAACCAGGTACTAGTTTTATGAAGAACTGTAACACCTGCTACTGTTTCCTTATGCGAGGTAAAATCAAAAAGTATGGTTGCACACTCAAGAAATGTAATGCAAGTGATACGAGGGAATGTGAAATAGGGAACACTATCCACAGAGACTGCCAGCTGTGCCACTGTGGCATGTACAACGGCCTTATAATGAAGATATGTCAAACTGATCCAAAATGCTTGACACCTGAGCATCAAAATCTATTAAGACAGCGTGAATACACTTTACAATGTGTACCGAAGCATGTGTACACGAATGGTTGTAACACATGCAAGTGTTCGTCTGACGGTAAGAAGATAAAGTGTACAGATAAGGATTGTACGGCTGAAAACCCATTAACTTTAAATATAATACCCGTATCTCAAAATTTACCAGAATGTCCGAAAGGACATTCATACAAGATCGATTGTAATTATTGCTTTTGTTTGGATAATGGCAATGCTATGTGTACGACTATCCATTGTAAAAGCAAAGATGATTAGCGAAGTCACAACATTACATTTCAATATTTCAACCTACAAACTATAATAATAATAATGAACGAATGGCTCCATCGAGGGGAACTCTTCCCTGAGACTGAGGGGTTCATGATAGCAATTCAAGATCAAGTGATAGAAACAAGGAACTATCAAAAGCACATCATGAAAACCCACGGTTTACCTACAGAAATGTGTAGGCGTTGCAGCAGTTCGTCAGAAACTATTCAGCATATAACGGGGGCTTGTAAAACAATTGCTCAAACAGATTATAAGTTCAGACATGACCAAGTAGCTAATATAATACATCAACGGTTAGCGACCAAATACAATCTCATAGAATCACCTACAAGGCCAACTCCATATTACAAATATAGCCCAGAGACAGTGCTGGAGAACTCTACCCACAAACTTTATTTTGACAGAGCCATATTAACAGATAAAACTACTCATTTTAATAGACCTGACATAACTTTAATTGATAAAACTAGTAAAACAGCGCTCCTTATAGACATAGCCATCCCCAACACACATAATTTACAAACAACAATAGCCGAAAAACTTTCAAAATATATAGACCTGAAAAATGAAATAACACGGATGTGGAGGCTTGAGAAGGTGTCCATTATTCCCATAGTTCTGTCCTCAACTGGAGTTATTCCAAAACAACTCTTTACGTCACTCGCTCTGCTTGATTTGCCCAAACATACCTTTGTTCTTTTACAAAAAGCGGTAATTTTAAATACCTGCAGAATTATTCGTAAGTTTTTACAAGCAGACCTTTCCTCTGATACAACGCATACAACAATTTCCAGTGCCCGAGAACAACCAACTGGACCTAATGATGTGCACTTGGCTTAGGCCCGTGCTCATCATTCATTTCACTGACTCTAGTAAGTCGAGTAGCTAAGAAGCTTTACACAATAATAATAATAATAAAAATTTATTTCAGACACTTACAAAATTACATTTATGGTCCATATCAAATATATACCTTACAGACTATAGATATTGGGAATGGAAACAGGGAGAGGAAAGTTGTTAATAAAAAAAGATTATGTTTAAACATATAATTTAAGAATTTGTTATTAAACAACTTAATAAATAAACGTCTTTTAATTAACTAGAATTGTCTATCAACCATTTTGAAAAAAATAAACGCATCGATAACTGATTTGTGCATAATTTGTGCTTTGTTTAATATAGTTCAGTTAATAAATAAATTACAATACTTACGGCCGGTTTCTGAAAGCTCGATTATACGTAATCGGATGTCAAATCACTTGCTATCTCAGCTATTACATCAAATTTAACTGAGATTACAAGTTACTTGACATCTGATTAGATTTAATCGATCTTTCAGAAACCGGCCGCTATAGATCTAAATCTGAAAACGAATTAAGTATGAGTATGTAGCCTATTCGATAAAGATGATAATTTTAATTTCGAAACAAGTATAATTTGGCAAAATAGTCTTGAAAATGATAGGTGCGCCACTTTCCATACATTTTCGACGTTCACTCACATACGGTTTTGCTCGCACCTACGTGAAATGCCCGCATGTCTATTTAGTTCCATTTTTAGACTATTTTGCCAAGTTATATACTTGTTTTGTCTACAGATTATAAATTAGGCTAAAACTTTAAAAATAGTTAAACTGTCGTAAACAGCTATGAGTAAAATTGATTTTAAGTTTGTTCTATGCGAGTAAAATTGATTTAGGTAAATTTAAGTAAGCTGCGTTTTCACTTGCCATGTGTGAAGCAGCCATTACATAATACTTAAAAGGCTAAAACAAAAAAAACTTTTCGCTAAAAAAATAAACATAATGTTTACTTTGCTACTTTAAAGAAATAAATAAATATTGGTGGACTTTCCACACAGCACTATCTAGTCCCAAACTAAGCCAAAGCTTGTAATATGGGAACCAGATAGCTATAAGACAGACAGATATAATATATACTTTTTTTTGTAAATACATATTAATACTTACAATAATACCCAGACAGAGAACAAACATCTAATGATCATCACACATAAATGTTTGTTCTCGGTGGGGATCGAACCCACGGCCTACGGCGCAGAAGGCAGAGCTACTCATACTACCAACTGAGCTGTGAAGGCTTTTTCCTAGCTACATTAAGATATTTTATATATTCAAATGTTTTGAAATATGCAAGCGAGTGGTTTTTTGAGTGTTCTCAGCCTCTTAAGGCGAATACTGATGTGACTCTCGCTCGCACGTTTCGACATGTTGAAAGATATAAAATCACTAAATTTTCACAAAAGTTTAAAGTTTTCAAAAGTTAAGTTTTTAGATTGTCCCAAAAGTTATTACCCGAGTGGGATTTGCACTTACGACCTTTGCTTCAAAAGTTTACTTTACTACTTTTCGTACACAAGCAAACTTTAAAGGAGGAAAACTTGTATCGATCAAAATGAAATTTTTACTAAACTGTGTGCAATGTGATTGCACACAAAATGGTTGCTTGCGATTTTTCGAAAATGGGTTTAGTGGTTTTATATCTTTCAACATGTCGAAACGTGCGAGCGAGAGCTACATTAGTCTTCGCCTTAACAATAATGTGCAAGTGAGAGGCAAAGATTTGTTGTACTTTTGACATTCGTTTCTGTATCGACGTAGGCTATATTATACGTGATAAAGTTCACTTGTCAATTGGAATCTATTTAGACTAATAGGTATGTTACTGAAAATAGCACCAGCTGCAAAATAAACGCTAGATTTATCTAATATGACTACACATTAAACCTTCTCACTTTACACTCATATATTTACATAAAAACAAACTTGAATCTGAATGTGACTATAGTACATGGCACATAGTAATTACAGGCACATGAGGCTTATCATCTGTATGCCTCAGGTTGATGGACGCAGGGCAGTGCAGTAGGGCACGTTCCTATCGTGCGTGACTTACGAGGTAATGCTTTGTTATAGGTGATGGTTACCACTTAACAGCAGGTGGGCCATCTGCTTGTTCCAACAGCTAGTTGTATTAAAAAAAAACATGGTCTAGAAATGCATGGCCCCGTTTTTTGAAACATTGGCTAATAGTTAGTAGTGAGTCAGATAAAAGAGAAGGTCGCTGTTATGTCGTTTAAGGAAGTCAAGGGGGCTGCATTGAAAGACTCAATTGGAGGAAACTGCATCAAAACCCCTACAAGATGCTCTTAAATTTAAGAAGAATTACAGGATTTAGAGGAGACATTAATTTACAGATTGTTTCATGAAGACCTTTGAAATTACATAAGTTTGTCCAGTACAGTCGGTTTTTTTTTAAATCAGTTTTTTTTAGGTTTTTCGATTACCGCAGATAAGGCACCAGTTGCATAATCAAACCACTAACATCCCCACCAGCCAGGATTAAAAATGTAAGTGGGGAAAACGCCATATGTTTTTTTGAAGATTGTCATAATCCCATGACATAGGAGATTCCGTGCCATAGCCGTGTGACGTCACAGCGTGATCTAAACGCAAACGCGATTCATAAACCAAAAAATGAACTAAGAATGACAACTAAGTCATAGGGAATACGGTTTTGTCCGATTTCCCGCCGCTGTCTAGTCGTATCTGTGTAACGTGATTGCATTGGCAATAGAGAATAATGCCCCAGCATATATACGTTGCCATAGTCACACACACAAGCAAGTTTGCCATTTGTGCTAAAACAGCGGCCTTAACACGAACGAATTTGATGTTAGTCGCATAAACGTATCATATCCCTATCCACAACAAAATAAGGTTGAATATCGGCACAATGCGTTAACGCCACTAATGTCAATATGTATTCGTGATCAAGGCCCAGATCTAAGTATAACTTACACATACTAGTTTCATAAGAACTCCCCTACACGACGCTCTTTTCAAAACGCTTGCAAAAAATGTATATTGGCCGATTTGCTGATTTTTATATCATTCATCTTATCAAATATTTAGGCACTATAAATAGGCACTGTATTGTAAACTGTCATTTATGTAGCTAGATACTATACAATACCATTTTAATAATATATTTTGTACGTTAAAACTACAAATTGTGAGTAAAGCTTTTACTACTGGTGATCATAAAAAAGCTTATTTAAAATCAGCAAAACAGCCCCAAACAGTAAAAAAAAACACTTTCAGACTTACGCCAAGCACACAGAAGAATCGCTGACAAAGATGTGTGACCGAGCGAGCAAGAAAAGTGGCATATCTGTACTAATAATATAGTTACCTACGTACTTTTGCACGCTGAGCCTAAACTAAATTTGCTAAACCAAATGAAATAATGGCATTACAGATTACAGACAATAAAATTGTATACTAAAAAAAAAAAAACTGAACTGAAACTGTGAACTACGACAGACAAAGAAGATTATATTACGTAAAGTCATAATGACAGTGATATATTTTTTTTTTTTTTAAAGAGATAGGCAAACGGGCTTACGGCCCATCTAATGGTGAGTGGCTATAGACTACTACATAAGCCACTACTGCAGCTTTGGCAATAAAGTCACATCAATAAGAGGCCATCCATAAATTACGTCACATGAATTTCATGATTTTTTTGACCCCTCCCACGTCCTTGTCACAGCTGGTCACATTTGTAAGACCCCCCTACCTAGTGTGATGTCACATATTTTGCAATTTTACTAAAAATTTGCGATGTCACAATTTTTGTGTGTTGTAAATACATTTGTGTGATATAAAATATAATATTTTATAAGTATCTAAGTATTTACAACACAAAAAAATTGTGACATCGCAAATTTTTTGTAAAATTGCAAAATATGTGACATCACACTAGGTAGGGGGGTCTTACAATTACACATTTTTTCAAAATGTTATATTTTAAATATTATATTTTGAAAAAATGTGAGGGACCCCCTCCCCACCCCTTGTCACACAATGTCACACTTGTCGACCCCCTCCCTCCCCCGTAACGTGTGACGTAATTTATGGATGGCCCCTAAGTCAAAAGCATTCATTCTTGCGAGTAGATCTTGGCGTAAGTCTAAAGACTTTCCAACAATATTACTTAAAACTAGGGTTTCCAAAATGCAGCGGTATAACGGAGCGCGCCATAGCTACTGTTAGGAAACCCATCTTTGCGTCACTATTTTCTTTCAAAATAATGTTGATGTTAACAATGATAGCATTCTAATTCTAAATACTAGGATTCAAGACAATGTAGATGTTATTTTATTCGTGACTTCTAGGCAGTGGCGTAGCTATTGTAGTGCCAGGTGGTGCAGTGCACCAGGGCCCCGGAGCTCAGGGGTCCCTCTTACCTAAGCTTTGAAAATAGAGGGTCAGCCAGTTCCCAAAGCTAGAAAACCTTGAGCCTATGTCCGATTCTTTCTCTATAAACCGGGGCCTTGTCCACCTAGCTACGCCACTGCTTCTAGGATATCAGATGGTTATGATTACGAAGTGTCGTTGATTGGCCTGTAGCAGAAGATGAAGTAACCCTCAAACATTGCTGCAGTGAGAAAAGCCACAGCAAGCCCTCAGAAGCGACAGAAAATCATCAATAGTGGGGCATCCCTTATTCCACGAAAAAGTTTTAAAAAATAATTAAAATGATTGTCCTAATTTGTCTTCGGTGCTGTTAGAAAACCCTTATTTACATTTTATGTTCTTTTTCATCTTTTATTCGGCAGTTTTCACTAGAAATGCAACGTTTGAACATAAAATGAAAAAAGAGTGTGGAATGAACAGATTCAATGATGTTCAGTTATTAGGCTTTCGGCACCTTTCACTCCACTACGAATGAACGATTGAATGAATTAAATTAAATAATCCAAGACGCACGATTGGACGATACATTGAAGATGAATAGCAGACATTCCAGCTTTAGCCGTGTGATCATGAAATGAATTAAAAGTCAATCATTCAATCGAGTGAACGTTCACTGGAATGAAGTGACTTATACCACCTATACTGAGGGTCTAGACAAGATTCACTTGTTTACGAATCACGCCTGCGGAAAAATGTATTGTATGAAAATTACATTAGTTTGTCGTGAGCATCTGTCAAGCTAATGTCATTATTACCCGAGTGCCGAAAGACAGCGCGGGTTATGGTATCTATGTATGTATCTATCCTTCGTTAATTTCTTGCCACGTAGCTCCCAAACCACGTCTCGATCTGTCTGTAATGTGATTTTTATACAATTTATCTTTCCGCAAACCGCAAGCATGGTTCAAAAGTGAATGTTTTCTAGACCCCCTGGCAAAACTATATCAAGTCACAAAGATTTAATATAGTCCCAAAAGTTATTACCCGAGTGGGATTTGAACCCACAACCTTCCCCTTGATACGGGGCCGCGCTAACCAACTGCGCCATCGGATTCTAATCGCACTCGACGAATAACTCAGGGACATGTCAAGTCCAAATATATCAATATCGGATCGACGACTTGATTCGTCGATCCAAAAGTGGAACAGCCTCTCTAAATAGTGGAATTCCCTAATGATGCAAGATTCATGTAGGTTTGTTGATGCTTAGAATACGCCTTATTGCGACTCTCTTATTGAGAAGAAGGAGTAGACCTGGAGAAAGATAAGACCTTTTCTTAAAAGCGGGATGCCTCCGATGATGTTTATGATACAAGATCTTCGATGCTGCTGTTAAATACCTTCATTAGGAGAAGGAGTCGTGGACCTAGAGAAAGAAGACCTACTGCCTGCGATGATACTTATGATACAAGATCTTCGATGCTGTTAGGAAACCTTAGGAGATCTCTTAGGAGAAGGAGTCGTTGACCTGTCTGCAGCAACGGATGAAGGTAGCCCGTCGAGGAAGCTCCCTCAGCTTAGAGGCTCCGACGTACGTGCAGGCTGAACGAAGACCACCGAGGATGTCCTTAACTGTGGTGGTCACATCACCTCGGTATTCGACTTGTACCGTTTTACCTGGAACAAAGGACATGTGGAATTGTAGAATATAATTGTAGAAACGTTCGTGAACGCAGCCATTAATGTCATTATGTCAAACGTGTCAATGTCATTGTTCTGAGTTGAGGCTTTGTTCTGAGCTTAGAGGTTAGTTTTTTTTCCACTGTGTTGAGATTGTGACTTTGTTTTTTGTGTGTTTGGAATACTTTTATCCAATTCGTAATGGATGACGTGGCGAGAAGAGAGAAACAGAATGTGAAGTGGCGAGAAGAGAGAAACAGAGCTTCATTGAAATTGATTAAAAATGAGCTCTTGATCTATATAAATTTAGAGTTAGAATGTTCGGACTCATACAATTCTTTTAAAAAGAATGAAAAATTGTTATGTGCTGCAAAAAGTACAAAAAAATACCTTTTTAAAAATTTAAAATAAATGATACTCTTTTTTTTATATCCATACTCTTTATTTACCTCCTTTGAAATCAGATATACTCTATTTCTTCTACAAAAAGTTGGCAACCCTAGCTCCCATACAAAAGACGTGATTTTTGTGCCATTTTTATAGATAATGGTACGGAACCCTTCGTGCGCAAGTCCGACTCGCACTTGGCCGGTTTTTTTCTAATTAAGAGAGCTAATGCTCATTGGCTTAGGAGATGGGCGTTGAGTTTTATTACTATGACTATTATCTGTGATGGTTGGTATACTGTCTAGAAAAAGGAAGTGCAATGGTACCTTCAGAAGACCTATAATCAGCGACGCCTCCAGAATGCTTCAGCATAGCAGTTGACGAGGACATGCCGTAGAACAGCTTAACCTTCTTGCCCTCAGGAGTGGTCAGCAGCTCGCCGCCACACTGGTCGTGCCCGGCGAACATGCCGCCAGCCATCACGAAGTCTGCGCCGGCGCCGAACGCTTTTGCGACGTCACCGGGGCAGGTGCAGCCACCATCCTGAAATGGGGCATTCACTCAAAGATTATATATATTTAAATATAAACGTACCTACACAAAAAAATACATAGGTTAGGTGCAGTCAAATATCCTCTTTTTTGAAGTCGCTTAAAATATTAAATAAAATTTAACTTAGTTAAATTTTAAAATATATTTTTATTCTAGTTTTAATGTATTTATGATTTAGGTCATGTATTTAATGTTTAATAACAACAGTTACATTTAACTTTTTCGACATTAGTTTTGCAAATCCAATTGACTCACTGAAATAATGTGTCCTTTCAGTCCATGCGCTGCGTCTGCGCATTCAATGACCGCAGACAGCTGAGGGTAACCCACGCCGGTCTTGATGCGAGTTGTGCAAACTGAACCTGGGCCAATTCCCACCTGGAAGGGAAAATAAAAGAAAATATAGCAACATCTTTGTTTCCATAAGTCCATAGGACCAACTTAGTAGTTGGTATTCCATACGTGACAGGTTGCAAGCCCATCGCCGCTGGTAGAATACTAACTGGTTTCCTCACGATGTTTTCCTTCAACGTTTAAGAGCACTGGCATGCATATTCAAATGATAAAATGATTATTTTGGTTATACCTTGATAATATCAGCTCCGGATAATATTAGCTCTTCTACCATTTCTCCCGTGACCACGTTGCCAGCCTGGAATTAAAAAAAACAACAAATTCCTAAGTAAATCTATAACTTATTTTATTTATTTTATATATGTGTGTATGTATTGAAGAAAACGTATGAACATAATATTAACTTAGAAGGTTAGGTACCTATTACACACACACACGGATACAGATCAAGCTAAAAAGCTAAGAATGCCGCTTTCCACAATGATAAAAGCGACCAGAGCATAGTCCGATGCGTATCCATGTGTTCATTAGTAAATAAGTGTCTTATTTAACGTACAATGATTGTATGCGTAGGAAAGCCTGCGCGCACTCTTCTGACGTACTCCACGAAATGCTGGCTGTACCCATTAGCCACGTCCAGACAGACAAACTTCAAGTCCTTAACGTTGTTTAGTATCTCCGACAGTCTGTCGAAGTCTGCATCTGCGGTTCCCGAGCTGGCAGCTAAAATATAAAAAACTTCAATGTACAAAACGTCCTACACCTCCCTATAACCCCGGAAGCAGGGTATTCTACAGGTCATGGCGATAACTTTTTGATTAACGACTTTTGAAATTATTTAGTTTTACATTCATGGAATGCCTCTTAAACGTTCCTCCAATATGAAACTAAACACCCCATAAGGCAGCCCTGTGCACAGTTGTTTGTACGTTCCGTGTGTACGTGACCTTGGTACTAACGTATACACTATACAATATCAGAGGCGTTGCAAATTTCTGAGACAATATTAATTTTACTTTTGTATGGGAATTTCGAAAACGATATATTCTACCTTTGCCCACGTCAAAGTATTCCTGTGCTTGGTCTGATCACTTGCTATTTGGCCTTATAGGGTATTATGTTACACGTTGTATACAAAGCAGCAAACAAAAAAAGTTATATAGGTTATATCATTATGTCATGGGACTAAAGGTTAGAACATACATACTCATTAATGGTAATGCAATAAGCATTTATTAACGTATTTACAAAATGTACATGCAGATGAAACAGTTGAGCTATCTGCAGAGCCAACGATCTATAGACAGCTCAGCTGATCCAAATCAGTATCAATCGGAAGCGTGCCCAAGATGCAGGCGGTATTGCCACGCTGAATGGCAACGTTGATGCGCTTTGATTAAGGTCACGCGTCGACTCGATAAGACATCCAGATAACATTTTGAAGACCCGGTAGGTCTCGATACCACACAGACCTCAATCCCAAGAAGAACAAGTAGGCGGTGTCCAGGAATATTTACGACTCTTGAATAGAAATGGAATAGAGTAGAAGCAGGATCTTGTAAGAAGACTCCTTCAAGATGGACAAACATAACGGCATCAGAGAAAAAAGAAGTACTCACCCATATGCTGTAAGCAGTCCGGGTGTTCGCTGGCGAATTTAGTCCAATCTTCTATACTGTAGTATTTGTGGATGCATGTGAAAAGCCCGTGCTGTAAATGGTAATACAATGAATAAGAGCGAACCAAACATACTGCCTTGCGGAACACCATACTTCCCATAGTATTATAAATGCGAAAGTTTGTAGGGATGCTTTTTGCTCAGTAGGAGTCGAAACGTCTGTACCGATTTAGATAAAACGTAACAGTCTAAAGAATTGATTATTAGAGTTTTTATAATATGTTGTAGGTTGTTTCTTACCTTGGCTAGTTCAGTAGCCATCTCGAAGGTGCCTACGGTATCCATGTTGCTGGCCATGACAGGTACTCCGCGGTAAGTCTGCCCCGAGTTACGGAATGTGATCTCCCGGTACACGTCCACCTTGAAAGAACATTCACTTTAAGAACTGCTACCATATAGTACTTTAAGAGTTGTTGAGCTCTTTGTGAAGGGCTCGTCCAGGGAAGTGCTACCACCACCATGCCTTTTTGGGCCGCCATGCAACATTGCTTCGTTTCGGTTTGAAGAGTGTGGTTGCCGGTGAAATTACAGGCACATGAGGCTTAACATAGGCCTGATGTTGATGAACACAGGGCAGTGCATCGTTGGGCACGTTCCCATCGTGCGTGACTTACGAGGCAATGCTTTGCTATACGTGATGGTTTCCATTTAACAATTTCACGCCATTGCCACGATTTCAGCTCCTACGCCAATTTAATCTACCTAAAGATATCATCTGCTCACCAGCCAGGTGGTATACTTTGAATCTAGGTATTCCTCCTTCATGACCTACAATTTTAATTTGAAAATAACCTGTATGCGCCGTACACAACGTTATCTTTATAATCTCGCATATTCCATAAATAAACGCTATAAAAAGACATCCGCTAAAGTCGTTCTGCTAATCTAACCTAGAGCCAATCGTTTTAATTTAGTAAGTGCTAGTTACTAACAACATCGACTCGAAGTCTACCAACTCCATTAACTCCGGAAGGATAAATATAGCGTCTACAGACAGACACACCTTCAATAAACATAGCTAGATACCTAGCCAAGTATCTGAAGCTATTGCGTTCGTAACGCTAGCATCGCTAGCATCCACACCAATAATTAAGACTGGTAATTATGTTTGCTTGTTTAAAGAAATGCATCTATACAAGGTGTTCTAATACTTGTGTTTAAAACTTCAGGGGGCTGAAGTACCCATCAATATGTATAACTTTTTCTAAGGAAACAACACTGTGAACGCGAAGAAAAACAGCTGTTTCATACATTTTAGCCAGTTAATATTGAACTTTTGTATGAAACAGCTGTTTTTTTTCGCGTTTACAGTGTTGGTTCCTTCCCCCCCTACTTAGTGTGATGTCACATATTTTGCAATTTTACATTTACAAATTTATGAAATTAAAACAGCAGTGTTCCGAAATTAAAATGTGTATTCCAATAAAATATCTACTATAATAATATCTACTAAAATAGTGGTGAGGCATACGCTGAGTCGAGACCCTTTTGCTGCTGCAGCACACAAACACCTACACCAACAAAGTACTTCAATATTCTGTCTCTGTTTAGCCATTTCCTTTCTTTTATTGTTTTGTATGTGTATGTGTGTTTTTTTAGCAAATAAATGTCTGTCTATGTCTATGTCTATGTCTAAAATGTAGTTTACTACTTAGATATAAAATATTATATGATGTCACAAAAATTAAGAACCCCCCCCCGCCCCTTGTCACACAATGTCACACTTCATCGACCTCCTCCCTCACCTTTAAAGTGTGACGTAATTTATAGATGGCCCCTTACGTAAAGTCGGGTAAAAAATTGAGTTTTGACTAACGGGCCATGTGCCAAACGCGAGAAAACAATGTCAGTAAAATCAGACGTAACTGTTATCTGTGTATTTTTATCAGTCAGCGTAAAGTTATTTAAAGATAAATATTTTGTTTGGAATGCAACTCTGTATTTTATAACTAGACGTTTAACGGCAGTATAGTACATTATACCGACATTTAGTTACAATGAAACAATAATGAACTAGCGGCCTGTCCCAGCTTCGCATGGGTGGTCATAAATTTTTTGAACATTTTAGGATAAACTTAGACCGTGGGTTCGAGCCTCGCGTCTACTTATTTCATACATTTGCACGCGCTTCTCCTTGAGAGAGTGAAATCGCACCCCGCGCGTGACCCGTGGACCCGTTAATGTTTTTAATTTCGTCATATATTTTGAACTAGCGGCCTGTCCCAGCTTCGCATGGGTGGTCATAAATTTTTTGAACATTTTAGGATAAACTTAGACCGTGGGTTCGAGCCTCGCATCTACTTATTTCATACATTTGCACGCGCTTTTCCTTGAGTGAGTGAAATCGCACCCCGAGCGTAACCCGTGGACCCGTTAACATTTTTAATTTCGTCATATCTTTTGAATGGAATGTCCGATTTGAAAAATTTAAGAAGTAATCTATAGGTATTGAAACCGTCTTAATTATGAAATGATTTATTTGGATAAGGATTAATACCAAGGTACAAATAAGCTATCTACACTAATATTATAAAGAGGAAACATTTGTATTTTTGTATTACCATCACCTATAACAAACGTGCCCTACGATGCACTGCCCTGCGTCCATCAACTTGAGGCATACAGATGTTAAGCCTCATGTGCCTGTAATTACACCGGCAACCACACTCTTCAAACCGAAACACCGCAACGCTGCTTGGCGGCAGAAAAATCGTGGTGATAGTACTTCTCCGGACGAGCCACATACAAACAGCTCACAACAAACAGCTTTACCTTTTTTATGTTATGCCTACGCCTCACTAAATTCGATTGGCACCACACTGGAGCTTCAATATTGTATTATATTACATGGTAAAAGGATCATACAAAAGAACGGTAAGAACCAAGCCGTAAGTTTGTTGCCTGTTCTTCTAGGCTTTGGTCGCGTGGAACAGGCACGAGTCACCTAGCTTTAAGACGTTTCAAAGTGATCCTTGTTATTTTATTGAATAAACACCTTTTGACTTTGACTTTGCTCTACTATTCTTTAAAACTCCCACTAAAAAGTTAGCTTTTCTAGTTTTTGTTCTTATGGAAAGTACACTACACTACCAAGTGAAGTCGCGGGCGGCAGCTAGCCCACTCATAAAGCCATCGGAGCGTAGCTAGTTGCTCGCTACTCATGGCAACGAGTAAATCAACATGCTATATCCAGTACTATCTGGTTATTAACGTCGACTCATAAAGATAGATGATGGAGTGTGATATGGGACACACGTGCATCACCATAGCGATCAAAGGACCTTTTTTATTGTGGGTCTGGTCTATGTGAGCCACACAAAAAAATGGAAAAAAATAAGAGATTACCATATAAGTGTAATATCTTTAATTTGTGGGCATATAAAGTTTTTACCTAAATATTTATCTGATCGAATTTTTCAATTTGTGTTACTTCTGGAGACGCCATGACAGTTATGTAATTGACGGACGTTTGACATATCGAATTGAATTTTAAATAAATAAATTTACTACCAGACAAACCATCCAACCTTCGGTACGAACTGGGGCATTATTCTCTATTGCCAATGCAATCGCGTTACACAGATACGACTAGACAGCGGCGCGAAATCGGACAAAACCGTATTCCCTATGACTTAGTTGTCATTCTAGTCCATTTTTTGGTTTATGAATTGCGTTTGCGTTTAGACCACGCTGTGACGTCACACGGTTATGGCACGGAATCTCCTATGTCATAGAGAATAATTATTATTATTCATTTATTTTCAGATAAAAAAAAAAACCATACAATTTTATTAATTTTACACAGAGCTTACAACTATACACGTAATGATAAAAATAATTAAATAAAATAAATAATGCCCCTGAAATAAACTAAGCCAAACTAAAACTAAAACTAAGCTAACTAAAAAATGTGATAGTTTTACACAGGCCGAACGCTCCCCGCCCCGCTGCACGAGTGTATGGAGAAGGTCAATACCGTGTTCAGCTGATGTTGTGACGTAGTGGCAATCAGCTGTTCGTATGTATACACGGAATTCAATAAAAAAATGAAGTAAATAAGTATTATATCAGCTATCGGTTCCTATATTACAAGCTTTGCTTTGTTTGGGGCTAGATAGTGCTGTGTGGAAAGTCAACAAATATTTATTTATTTATTATTTGTAATTCAATTATTTATTTGGAACAGATTTACAATTTAAAATAAAATGTAAATACATGTTAATGTTAATACAAACCCATGTTAATGTTATGATGGAAAAACATAATGCGTGCCTTATTAGTGGTATTTACATTGAAATACATTACATTACATTATAGATACATTTAGTTGTGTAGGTACTATAGTTTATTCCCTAAACAAGGTTTAAAAATACCACTCCTGAAAACTTCAGGGGGCTAAAGTACCCATCAATATTGTTGGATCTTTGCTCATTTTTAAAGGGTAGATAATTTATGTTTGCCATCCGCTTTTCTACGACTACCGTCGTTTTGAATTGACGGGCCGATGCATCGCGCGCCCTCTACGCGAGCGCATCGACAGTTGGCTTGTGCGACTACATACAATCGGTCGCGTCCTCAATCATCTTGAGAAACTATTCCGTGGATAGACAAGTGTACTCATTTCATCACTGCCGTGCAGTATTCTTTGTGTGAGACGTTCTCGCAGTGCTGTGCCAATAGATGCTGTTTATTTGGAACGTTCAGTGACTTGCCCACCTCCAGTACCAATACCAGGACTTGCCGTGCTGAACCCTCTTGAAGAAGCGTACGTGTGGAAGTGTAAGGTAGGTGACATACTGAATTATCTGCCCTTATTCGAGCAAAGAACCATTGTCCAAATTAGACCTACTACTTAGATTGGTACAGACATTTATTATTTAATTATTGGTCCTTCAAAAATCTTTTAACCTACCAGCATTTACAGTCAAACTCAACATTTTGGTCCTTCGAGCCGGATATAATTCATTTAAATTATTTAAAATATAGTTTCTAATATCTATAAATGTCTCAGTCAGAAGTAACTACTCCGATTCCAACCAAAAAGGAATTGGAAACTATTCGAAATATTAATAAATACCTTGCTAAAAAGCAACGTATTTATTCTCAATTGCAACAAGTGTTTGATTTATCCAATAAAATTGAGAATCATCCTTCCCTTAAGGATATGTTCCTGTTGCGTGCCTCAGAGATAACCTCACTTCGTGAATCATTCGAAAGTATTTGTATGGAAATATATGAAATGCAATTAACTTTAAAACCTGAAACTGTATTCTTAGATAACGATTTGGTTAGCTTCGATGATTTATTCTTTCGCGTAAAGCTGTGTGCTTCAAAGCACACCTCCAAAATGGCGGACGTTCCACCATGCGGTCACGTAGGCACGAAAGATAGAAATGTCGACATACGACCACGTTTGCCAAAGCTTGAATTGTTCACATTTGATGGGAATATTGAGAACTTCACCACGTTTTATGAAACATTTTGCTCTTTGGTGCACAATCAAACAGGTATTTCAAGCATCGATAAATTTCATTATTTGTTGTCATGCACAAAAGGTTCCGCACTCAGCATCGTCAAAAGTGTGCCGATTACTTCTAGTAATTACGATGTAGTGTGGCAGTCCTTGCTTGATAAATATCAAGACAATAGGATACTCGTAGGTAAATATCTAGATAAGATGCTTAACTTTCCCGCGCTGAAATCGGAATCT
Source organism: Chloroclysta siterata (assembly GCA_932294275.1). NCBI lineage: Eukaryota > Metazoa > Arthropoda > Insecta > Lepidoptera > Geometridae > Chloroclysta > Chloroclysta siterata. The sequence goes on along the minus strand of OW028592.1, from coordinate 7,087,813 downwards.
CCAGTTAATCTTAATAATTTTATTGAGACTTTCGATCATTCTTATCGCGCTATAAATGCTTTAAATATCGAGCACTTATCTAGCTATGTACTGTGTCATATAGCATTGAGGGGATTAGACCCCATCACAAGAAAAACATTTGAACAAGGTATCGATCAAAAAACCATACCTACCTATGATCAGTTAATGTCTCACGTACATAATCAAATTAAGATTTTGGAACATTCACAATCCTATTCTAGTTCTGTTGTAGCACCGCAGGGTAGGAATCCTACACCTAACACATACAGGAAGTCGAGTGAAACCCTGAATAGGAAGGCATTTTCTTCGCAGACGCAATCCAATAATAACAAATCAAAAGGTTTTGATTGCGCACATTGTGGTCAAAATCATATGATTTTTCGTTGTGGTCAGTTCCGTGAATTGACCCCTGCACAAAGAGTCAGCCGTGCTGACCATTTGAAGTTGTGCCACAACTGCCTGAAGCAAAACCACTCGTCAGCTGATTGCCTAAGTGAATTCCGTTGTTTTACGTGCAATCAGCGTCATCATGCGTTACTGCACCTAGACTCAAAAGCCAGTCCAGCTACGCGAACTATTCCCGCCCATATTAGCAGCGCCGAGTCGACAGCTGTAGGTACGCATACATTGCACGCTAAAACATCGCACTCGTCCAGCGGTAACAACATGAAGAACTATATGGTCCTATTAGGTACGGCTATGGTCAATGTTATAGACTCGTTTGGTAATCCGCAAGCTTGTCGCGTTCTTATCGACTCAGGCGCTCAATCGAATTTTATAACTTTGAATTGTTTAGAACGACTAGGGTTGTCACGTCAAAAATGTCCGTTTAATATTTTCGGTTTAGCCGGAAGTAGTGTCAAAAACTTTGGCATGACTTCATGCACTATTAAGCCGAGACATAGCGATAATCCCACGTTTAAAATTGATGCTATAATTTTAAAACAGATAACTTCCGATTTGCCTACGGTGGAAATCTCTGAAGAAGTTTCCATACATTATAAAAACCTTTTGTTAGCAGATCCTTACTTCTATAAAAAGTCTTCTGTAGACATCATTCTTGCAGGTGACATATTCCCTGACATTTACGACGGTAATAAAATTATTGTCAGCCCTACACTACCCGCTGCACTAAGCAGTGTTTTCGGGTTCGTATTGTGTGGGAAAATTGAAGTACCGTGTACTTCCGATGATGTCACTAACATTGCAACGTCTTGCAATTTGGTGTCGTACACCAATGATAGTGACACCATCAACACTCAACTTAAATCATTTTGGGAAATAGAGGAGTCACCGTGTGACAACCCTATCAGCCCAGATGATAAGCTCGCCGATGAGATTTACTCGGAGCGTCATTACAGGGACGATAGCGGTAGGTACGTCTCGCCTATCCTAATGCACCCGAAGTGCGCCGCCCTCGGCGAGTCTTATAACCACGCCGTGCGTAGGTTACACCACCTGGAGCGACGTTTCGCTCGACAACCAGAGTTAAAATCGCCCTACGTAGACTTTATGCGCGAGTATGAGCAGTTAGGTCATATGAAACCGTACGTGGGTACAGAACCGAGTAGGTATATCATACCACACCACTGTGTGGTAAAAACCTCCAGTACCACTACGCCAATGCGAGTGGTATTTGATGGCTCAGCCGCCACCTCAAACGGTGTGTCACTTAATGACACATTACTTATAGGTAGAAAACTCCATCATGACATTTTGAAAATTATCTTCAACTTTCGTTTGTATGACATTTGTTTTACCGCTGATATAGCCAAATTCTACAGAATGGTCCTCATTGATCCCGCAGAGCGATGTTATCAGCACATTCTTTGGAGGGAATCGCCTTCGCATGAAATAAAAACCTACGAACTTCTTACAAATACCTACGGGTTGCGATCGTCTGGTTTTGTCGCTGTTCGCACGTTGCAACAGCTAGCGAGTGATGAGGGCAAGCTATTTCCTCAAGCTGCTGATATCCTCATGCAGGGATGTTTTGTTGATGACGTGTTGTGGTCGACACAAGACATCACAGAAGCCTGTACGTTACAGGACGAGCTCATTGCTTTGTTAAAGCTAGGTGGTTTTGATCTCCGTAAATGGGCAAGTAATTCCCCTGAATTACTTTCTAGAATCGGCGCCGACCAAGCAGTCGCTATAAACTTCGGTGATGACACCGTGTGCTCATCCCTAAAAGTTTTAGGTCTTAAGTGGCTGCCAACCGCCGATTGTTTCTCATTCGATTATAACATGTCGGATAGCACGTACACGAAACGGTCAGTGCTGAAACTGCTTGCTAGCATATTTGATCCAGTTGGTTTCTTGTCTCCGTGCACATTTCTAGCTAAATGCATAATGCAGGATCTGTGGAAGCTCAATCTCGGTTGGGACGACCCTCTTCCGTTTGATTTACGCGACAAATGGTCTATTTTTATCGCATCATTGTCAAGTCTGTCGTCAATTAAAATCGAGCGACATATGCTTATACCTAAATTCTGCGGAGTACATTTAATTGCATTTTGTGATGCATCGACCCGTGGGTATGCAGCATGCATTTATGTACGCAGTATAGACGCAAACAATGATGTGAAGACTAGACTGCTTATCAGTAAAAGCAAAGTCGCGCCAATCAAGCCGCTTTCGATACCTAGACTCGAGCTTATGGCCGCCGTGTTATTGTCTAAACTGGTTTTGTTCGTTCGACAAAATATTAAAACCCTAAACTTCCAGTTAACTGCTTTGACGGATTCCAGTGTCGCACTCGCATGGCTACAAACCCCTCCCTACAAACTGAAAACATTCGTTTCGAGTCGTGTCGCTCAAGTAGTGGAGGTGATTCCGTCAAACAGCTGGTATCATGTGCGAAGCGAAAACAACGCCGCTGACGTTTGTTCGCGCGGCATCATGCCTACTCAGCTCGTAACTGATTATGAACTTTGGCTTCATGGTCCCGCTTGGCTATCTGATGACGTTCATCAATGGCCAATCAGTACCTTTTACATCAGTGATAGGACTGACATTTTAGAACTGAAGACGAACGTTGATACTTTTTCTTGTGCATCTCAAAAGGTACAGAACGATTTTTCAGAAACGTTTTTTGAAAAATACTCTTCTTTCAACAAATTGCAGCGTATTGTCGCTTGGTGTTTGCGATTTATAAAAAATTGTAGGCTACCAAAAAATAAACGTTCTGTTGGTCCGATATCAACTCGCGAGTTAAATGCGTCCCATGACGCTGTTGTTAGATATACACAAAATACCTACTTTTGTAGTGAAATCGCTCAGATAAAAAATAATACATTTATTTCCTCATTACGGAAGCTATCACCCTTCGTGGATGCCCATGGTTTTCTCAGGGTGGGGGGTAGAATCTCTCAAGCAGATTTACCCTACAATAGCAAGCACCCCTTGTTATTACCTAAAAGGTGTCACATAACAACTTTAATAATCGAACATTTTCATAATGTGTACCTACATGTAGGACCTCGTTCTTTACAAGGAATTTTGTGCAAACGATATTGGATCGTATCCGCTCGCAGTGTGATTCGAAGTGTGTTGTCAAAATGCATCACGTGCTTTAAATGCAACCCTACTTCTATGCAACCGTACATGGGTACGTTACCCGCGGAAAGGTTAAAACCAAACAAGGTTTTTGATCATGTCGGTTGCGATTTAGGTGGGCCGTTTTACATAAAAGCTAGTTTAAATCGTAACGCAAAAATTCTAAAATGCTACATGTGCCTTTTTGTTTGCTTTTCTACTAAGGCTGTACATATTGAGGTTCTTAGTGACTTATCAGCTGATTGTTTTCTAGCCACGCTTGACCGGTTCGTAGCGCGACGTGGTCTGTGCTCGTGTCTGCATTCTGATAACGGAACTAACTTTGTGGCCGCTGCAAAACAATTGAAAGACGTATGCAATTTTTTTAATGAAAATGACGTTCTGATAGCAGACGGCTGCGCAACTCGTTCAATTGAATGGAAAAATATTCCTCCTACAGCAGCTTCGATGGGCGGATTATGGGAAGCCGGTATCAAGTCGGCCAAGCGCCATCTTCTTCGGGCAGTAGGTGACAAGGCACTCACATTTGAAGAGCTCACTACTGTCTTCTGTAAGATTGAAGCCGTAATGAACTCGCGTCCGTTATGCCCGTTATCAAACAATCCTGATGAATTCGAAACTTTATCGCCTGCACATTTTTTAATAGGTCAAAGCTTACTCGCCGTGCCCGAGCACAGTCTTCAAGACGTAGCTATGAACCGACTGTCACGTTGGCAGTGTTTGCAAAAAATATCCCAAACGTTTTGGAAGAAGTGGTCTGATGACTACCTGCATACTTTGCAGCAAAGAGCAAAGTGGTTCACCTCGCCTCCTAATATTAAAATTGGTGATTTAGTTCTCATCAAATCTGAGCTGATTCGTCCACTTAACTGGGTGCGGGCCAGAGTGGAGCGTCTCCATGAAGGCCCAGATAAAATAATTCGCGTCGTTACTCTGAGGACGCAAAGGGGAATAGTTAAAAGACCTGTTAACAAGGTTTGCCCTTTTCCCTATAATAATTAATTCGATGTTTTTTTTTATATACATTTCTAGATTAGTTACTTTACCTAACTTAAATTCATTTGTGTACTTGTAACTGTAAAATATTCTTGTCCGTTTATAGGCAATTTTCCTACTACTTACCTCTTGCAATAGCAATATATATTATTATTTTTTTATATACTGAAATTATCATGATAATTTCGGTGGGGGGTATGTTGGATCTTTGCTCATTTTTAAAGGGTAGATAATTTATGTTTGCCATCCGCTTTTCTACGACTACCGTCGTTTTGAATTGACGGGCCGATGCATCGCGCGCCCTCTACGCGAGCGCATCGACAGTTGGCTTGTGCGACTACATACAATCGGTCGCGTCCTCAATCATCTTGAGAAACTATTCCGTGGATAGACAAGTGTACTCATTTCATCACTGCCGTGCAGTATTCTTTGTGTGAGACGTTCTCGCAGTGCTGTGCCAATAGATGCTGTTTATTTGGAACGTTCAGTGACTTGCCCACCTCCAGTACCAATACCAGGACTTGCCGTGCTGAACCCTCTTGAAGAAGCGTACGTGTGGAAGTGTAAGGTAGGTGACATACTGAATTATCTGCCCTTATTCGAGCAAAGAACCATTGTCCAAATTAGACCTACTACTTAGATTGGTACAGACATTTATTATTTAATTATTGGTCCTTCAAAAAACTTTTAACCTACCAGCATTTACAGTCAAACTCAACAAATATAAACATAAATTTTTGACGTTCGTGGCTCAATCAAACCGTAATAAGAATGATGAAATCAAAAGATTGGAAATTCTATTGACTAAATTGATTGAAGTCTATTTAAAATAAAACCGGCCAAGTGCGAGTCGGACTCGCGCACGAAGGATTCCGTACCATTATCTATAAGAACGGCAAAAAAATCACGTTTGTTGTATGGGAGCCCCCTTAAATATTTATTTTATTCTGTTTTTTAGTATTTGTTGTTATAGCAGCAACAGAAATACATCATCTGTGATAATTTCAACTGTCAAACTATCACGGCTCATGGGACACAGCCTGGTGATAGACGGACAGACAGGCAGACAGACAGACAGACATACAGACAGAAACACAGAAAGTCCGACATGCAGACAGACAGGCAGACAGGCAGACAGCCTTAGCGTACCTTTTCGGTACGGAACCCTAAAAATAGAACTTGTAAAAACCAGATTTCACGATCGTACATTTCAGCCGAGATCTAAATAGAAGTCTTTAACTAATAACTGTTTTCAAGGTTGTAGCAAAAACTATCTCAGCTATAGCTCTGTCTGAGAATAAAAAGTTAAAGAAAATCTGTAGAGATTGCGCAGAGTTTGTGCAATCATGATTGTGAACGATGCACGACAACCAAGGTCTGCCTTTTTTAGGGGTCCGTACCCAAAGGGTAAAACGGGACCCTATTACTAAGACTCCGCTGTCCGTCTGTCACCAGGCTGTATCTCATGAACCGTGATAGTTAGACAGTTTAAATTATCACAGATGATGTATTTCTGTTGCCGCTATATCAAAAAATACTTAAAAACAGAATAAAATAAATATTTAAGGGGGCTCCCATGCTACAAACGTGATTATTTTGCTAGTTTTTGCCCAATTAATAACGGCAACAGGTAGACGCTAGTTATATATTCACTTTTAAAATAAATAATCAAATTAAAATAAAACAAATATTGAAGGGGGGCTCTCATACAAAATGATTTTTTTGCCGTTTTAATAGATAATGGTACCGAACCATTCGTGCGCGAGTCCGACTCGCACAGGGCCGGTTTTTTATACAACTTGCTAATGGAACAAGCAGATGGCCCATCTGATGTTAAGTGGTTACCATCACCTATAACAAAGCATTGCCTTGTCAGCCACGCATAGTAGGAACGTGCCCTACGATGCACTGCTCTGCGTCCATCTACTTGAGGCATACAGATGCTAAGCCTCGTGTGCCTGTAATTACACCGGCAACCACACTCTTCAAACCGAAACACAGCAACGCTGCTATAGGCGGCAGAAAAGGCATAATGTTCTTCCTCGGACGAGCCTTCACAAAGAGCTCTACTACTCTAGCTTTTTTGTTCTTCTAGGCTTGATCATATGGAATGGAACTATCTAGAGCATATACACCACGCTGTTGACGTTTCAAACTGAATGAGTGCCTATTGCTGTGACGATATTTTCGTCTGAGAAATTCACCTGAAAATTCTTATAGGTATTATCTTACCCTTATAGTTACGTCGATTTGATGACAGTCATTTTTCATTGTCATGCAAATCGTTTCCAACTGTATAATTTTACGACAACAGTCACGTTTTTAATATATACCTATTTCATAATATGTATATTTACTTTGTTATGATACCAACTTAAGTACTGACGTATCATGTATTCTAACAGAGTTATTATTATTTGGAGTAGTAGAGCTCGTCCGGGGAAGTACTGCCACCACGCCTTTTTCTGCCGCCAAGCAGCGTTCCTGTGTGTCGGTTTGAAGAGTGTGGTTGCCGGTGTAATTACAGGCACATGAGGCTTAACATCTGAATGCCTCAAGTTGATGGACGCAGGGCAGCGCATCGTAGAGCACGTTCTTATCGTGCGTGACTTAAGAGGCAATGTTTTGAAATAGGTGATGGTTACCACTTAACATCAGGTGGGCCATCTGCTTGTTCATCAGCTAGTAAAAAAGACTGGTTCTCATAGTTCAAGCTTTGTTTAGGCGCTAGATAGTGGAAAGTCCACCAATATTTATTTATTTAAGTACGACTCTACTAGACTACTCTATCGATCTAGATAACGCGTTAACACTCCAACTGAAGGCTGTTCTTATTTATATGTTTCTGTGAGGGACCCACTAGCTAAAACTACCGATAATTCTGTTTTTTTTTATAACTTGCTGATGGAACAACCATATGGCCCATCTTATGTTAAGTGGTAACCATCACCTATAACAAAGCATAGCCTCGTAAGTCACTGCCCTGCGTCCATTAATTTGAGGCATACAGATGTTAAGCCTCATGTGCCTGTAATTACACCGGCAACCACACTCTTCAAACCGAAACACAGCGTTGCTGCTTGGCGGCAGAAAAAGGCGTGGTGGTAGTACTTCCCCGGACGAGCCCTTCACAAAGAGCTCTACTACTCTTAAAAACTGTTCTGTTATATCTCTTGTCGTTGACAGTCTCTCTCTCTTGTCGTGTCACTAGTTTCTTTCGAAACAGTGTGGTGATAGGGTTTAAGGTGCGCCTCAAGAGGCTCCTTTTGAGCACTTGACACATGTTATAGAACTTTTTAGGTTCTAAGACATGCCGGTTTCCTCACGATGTTTTCCTTCACCGTTTGAGAGTACCTACTGGCATTGTGCACATACATTTTTGAACAGAAAACTCATTGGTGCACGACCGGTTTCGAATCTACGAGCTTAGGATCGCAAGGCGGGGCCGCTACCACTAGACCACCAGTGCTCTCAAGTCGTTGACAATAAAGTATACTTTAATAATAATAAAAGTTTAATTTCAGACAACTTAAAGGTCTTATTTCACCACGCTTTGTTAGATTAACAAAGGATTTAAAGGGCCGTTAAGGCCCAGTTTCACCATGCTCTGTTAGTGACTAATCAAGGATTAACAGGCCGTTAAATCTAACCTTGGCTGTCAAACGCGTACATTTTGTTATTTTTAACGGCCGTTTAATCCTTTGTTAATCTAACAGAGCATGGTGAAACCGGCCCTTAATATGTCAAATGTAGGTACGCGTTTGACATCTAAGGTTAGATTTAACGCCCTGTTAATCCTTGATTAGCATGGTGAAATCAGCTCTAAAGGTCCATAGAGATACACAAATTACGAGAAATTCCCTAATTCTAGATTTTGTATACCTACGAAGTTTCACCAAAATATATATATCTTTAGATATTGAACACAAGTTCATTCATTCATTCATTCAAGTAGGTACCTAAGGGCCGGTTTCACCATGCTCTGTTAGTTACTAATCAAGTATTAAAAGACCGTTAAATGTAACCTTAGCTGTCAAACGCGTACATTTTGACATATTTAACGGCCCTTTAATCCTTTGTTATTCTAACAGAGCATGGTGAAACCGGCCCTTAACGTCGAATAATAAGTAAGTCGTACGCAAAAAGAATACAGTATAGGTACTTAGTAAAACTGAAACAGCTTCACGACTTTGATCCCCAGGCACGGTAGATATCTCCTCAGATCTCTTAGTACCAAGTACTAACTCCAGATTCTTTGAGGATGTCTAAGGGGGTAGTCAGAGATACGTCCAAATATTGAATTTGGCACATACCTACCCAAATTTTGCAGTAGTTGGTATTCCATACGTGACAGGTTACAAGTCTGCAAGCCCATCGCCGATGCTAGATTACTACCTGGGTTCCTCGCGATGTTTTCCTTCACCGTTTGAGAGCACTGGCATTGCTCACAAACATTTCTTAGTTCTTTGTAGGTAGGTAGGCACTTAGTGCAATAACAAAAATTTAGTTTTCCATTGTCTGTAGCTCAATAATATTATTAACTTGTACTCGGCTACTAATCATACAAAGTTTAAACTGTATTCTAAGAGCGAGTATTAGAATAATTATTATATTATCTGTACACTGTATCCACAGAGGACACAAATAACTAAACTAAAGTAAAATTCAGTCTGACAAACGAGACAACGTAATTTCCCCAGCCTTGGTAATTTCAGTGCATACCTACCTATTATCTAACTTACATCACTTCTGCTTCGTAGAGTACTTCTTTTGGGGCGCAGAAGCACGTCCTTAAAGTCCAACTTCACCTCGTTTATTATATTAGGCATTTTTCACTAACACTGAGTTTTGTTGATGTTGTAACACAATGCGACCGTCTCCCCCCGCGGCTGGGTATTGACTGACGGCCGGAGTGCCGGGCTGCCGGGCACGCACGGTGCTGCCAGGATAGAATAGAAATAGCACTGATCACCCTTTCTGTTCCTGAACGTAAAGGAATAAAGAAGAAAAGAAAAGCATTTTACTGACTTACACAGAAAAGGATGATACCTAGACTAAGTCATATAGGTACCTATCTTACCTACCTACCTTAATCGTATTGGTAGTTGGTAAGGTAGGTAGGTAGTAAGGTAAATTGGAGTGTTTTGAAGATTGTGTAAGGATTACGAGATTATAAAACTAAAGACCTATGGTCAAACACGATAGAATTGCTAGACTCACTGCAGTTTTCATATTTTTTCGGTAAATCATGTAATTTGACGACTTATATACCTATAGGTACTAAATTTTTTGGGCAAAACTTAGAGTAATTTAATTTATTAGTAGCAATCATTGATTATTTTCGTCAAGCAAATAAGACTACATGGAACCGTTGTTGTTGTTAAATTAAGAATGTTAAATTCTTCTTAAACATGAATGACTGAAAATTGGTAAAATTTTCCACCCTAGCAACACCGGCAGTATCGTAAGCGTGACACGTGACGTCACAAGGGCGCACAGAAATACCAGCTTTCAGCGGCCGGGTGAAGGTTGCCGATTGAACTACACTGGAAACCAGCAAACTCAATACAATCAGAGTGAGCTATAGCCATGGACTGTGTACTCGTAGCTTAATTAAAAGCCACAGCTTCGTAACTGATAAAAGCGATTTTGCAGACATACCTACCAACATATCAAATTATACAATACTAGCGACCCGCCCCGGCTTCGCACGGTTATTGTGGGGTATCCCTAAGAGATAGACATATACCATCGCGGACTTTTTTGTAGACCTTTTTAAGGTGTACAATACTGTATTACATTATTTTGATCTATCTCGTAGGGTTCAGCCAGCGTTTGTAATGTAAGTGCAAAAAAATATGTTATTTACGGCATCACATTAGAAACCTCTTAAATTATCAGTGTTTCTCTACTATATTATGCATGTTTTATACATATAAACCTTCCTCTTGAATCACTCTATCTATAAAAAAAACCGCATCAAAATCCGTTGCGTAGTTTTAAAGATTTAAGCATACATAGGGATATAGGATATAGGGACAGAGAAAGCGACTTTGTTTTATACTATGTAGTGATGCAAAATGTACCTACATTGAGTACATACCTTAAAGATACAATTATATTCCTTATTTAGATACTAGATTAAAGGTAGGCACTCAACAGGGAAATTAAGTAAAGTGTTGGGGATCGGACGAGAGATTCTGTATCCCGACATCAACATTCTTTCTTTTTGACTTTCATAGTAACTATTAAGGCGAAGACAAGAGCTAATGTGACTCTCGCTCGCACGTTCCGACATATTGAAAGATATAAAATCACTAAACTCGTTTTCGAAAAATCGCAATCAACCATTTTGTGTGCAATCACATTGCACACAGTTTAGTTAAAAAATCATTTTGATTGATACAGGTTTTCCTACTTAAAAGTTAGCTTATGTACGAAAACTAGAAAGGCAAACTTTTAAGTAGGAAGGAGTAGGAAAACATGTATCGATCAAAATGAAATTTTTACTAAACTGTGTGCAATGTGATTGCACACTAAATGGTTGATTGCGATTTTTCGAAAATGAGTTTAGTTATTTTATATCTTTCAACATGTCGAAACGTGCGAGCGAGAAGTTGTTTGATAGTTGTCAGCCCCTTAAAGACAGTCCTACTGTCACCGCTAAACCTTCTTCTTCTTCTCTCAATTTATGGCTCCTGTCCGTCATTCGACAGACAATCTTGCCAGTGTCAAGTGATTTGTATTGAATACTTTTTAGTCAAGTCAGTCCATAGTCAAGTCGGCCGTCATTTTGTTTTAAAGAAAATGGTGGCGGTTTTCTTTAAAACATTGGAAACATTTTCGGTCAAATCAGGATATCACATAATACACTTTCATTTCAAATGTTTACACTTTGTGCTAAGACCTCAAGTAATGTTGGTTAAAATACCACCGAAATTACACAACACAACTCAAAATAACACTAGAAAAACAAATAAAATGAAAAAGCTATGTTGCTTCCAAAAATGTCAGAAAATGAATCCCCGCTAAACCTTTTTTTAATCGCTAAGTCGCGTGACTTTTTCACATTATTACGTTCAATCTTTCACGATTAATTTCATAGTAATAATCCTCTCTTCTTCGTCTTTATAATTTGGAATTGCAGTTTGCAATTTGCTGTAAAAGAATCAATCTTGATCTATTTTATGCACTGTAGACATCTCCTCAGATAAGTACTATAGAACATTGATCTGCATATGAATATTAATAGCCCACGTAGTATAAATAAAATATCCCTTTTTTGTGTTTGTTTTTGTTTTTTTTTGTTTTGTTTGTGTTTTTTTTTGTTCACTTCAGGGGGCTAAAGTACCCATCAATATGAAAAACTTTTTCTAAGGAACCAACACTGTGAACGCCTGTGAACCTGGTAAAATGTATAATTTTTTTTTTTTATATTTTGTACGTGTAATCGAAGAGGCAGGAACTTCAAGTCGTCAGTTAGTACCTATTTCTTCTGACAAAATTACTTGGCTCAAGTGAAGCCGTGGGTAAGAGCTAGTATATAATAAACACCCAGACAGAGAACAAAGATCTATGTTAATCACACAAATATTTGTCCTAAGTGGGGATCAAACCCACGGCTTACAGAAGGCAGAGCTACTACCAACTCAGCTGTGAGGGCTGTTTTAATTGATAATTAATAACAATTAGGCGTTCACCACGCGCACGGAAGCTAATCTTGCCAAATTGAAGTGGCATTGGCTCGCTGGCACAGTCAAGGCAGAGGTGAAGTCTCGGTTAGTCAGGGTTAAAATGATTTAGAGAATAGAAAAGTACTCATGAAAATTTCGCTGTCAAGCACTGGGTACTGGGTATTTATGCAAGGTGTTCCAATAATTGGGTTTAAAACTTCAGGGGGCTAAAGTACCCATCAATATGAATAACTTCTTCTAAGGAACCAACACTGTAAACGCGAAAAGAAACAGATGTTTCATACAAAAGTTCGTTGCTGCTTGGCGGCAGAAAAAGGCGTGGTGGTAGTACTTCCCCGGACGAGCCCTTCACAAAGAGCTCTACTACTCTTCACATACGTAGGTCCATAGGTCAAAATAAATATAAAAAAAACCTTTTCTTGGTTTCAGCTGAAAATCAGCGTTGAGTGATAACACACCCAACATTTTATACAGACCTAATACAATTTTAGCCACGAAGAAAATACAAGTATACCTTTTTAAAAAAGTTACCAAATACACATGAAACAGTTAGGCTATCTGCAGGCCCTTTCCAACGATCTAGAGATAGCTCAACTGATCCAAATAAGTGCCAATCGGTAATAGGTAGTTTATGATAATGTTACCATAAGTTTTTAAAGGTTGACTGTTAGAAAATGCTTGAGCATTAAGCCCTCCTATCTTACTTTAAATGTATGTTTTCTGCAATGAAGAATAAATAAATAAATAGGAAGTGTTGAGCACTCGCCTCATGTTTTGACGTAATCATTCCAATACTTTTAAGGCAAATGGAACTGAATATAGGCTGATTCAAAGTATCCTGTAACTAGCGTTGAATCTTGTGTTATGAAATAAGTTATAAACATATTTAACTGAACTTTTATCGCGTTGACGAACAATTTCACGAATTACGATACTGACTTGACAAAGCACTACTTTGACGAAAATTGTATTTAACAAAAGTAGCTTCAACTGTGTTGTGCTTGCTAGAGATCTGGTCTTTGCAGAAGACAAGCAAATTGGATCTTATGACCGGAAAATAGATGGATAGACCACTGAACCGAGAGAACTAACTGACTGAACAAATCCTAGAAGAGCTAGCTTCACTAGGAAATATAACTACATAAAATATGAAGGTTCGTGTAGATGTTTGTAGGAGTAATGCAGAATTTGCTGAGCTGATTTGGATTTGCCATACAGAAGACCAAATACAGCTTCACTAAAATCCTCAGGCACGGTACATACCCATTAGGATCTCTTAGTACCATGTAAAGTAACTAAAGTACTGTGAATGTGATGTTTTATTTTACTGAATATTATTTATTAATATATTTTTTTGTTTTGTTATTTCATTATTGAATTTATTATTTTTGTCATTTAATGTTTGTGATTGTTTAATAAATTCATATAATAATTGTTTATTAGCGTAATTTGAATATCCCGTACTTAAATAATGCGTAATTAAATAAATGTACCCACTCAAAATTCTTTGAGATTATTTAATTATTTAGATTCTAAGGTATGACTTCCATTGATCTATCTACATTTCTTATTTTATGTATGACTCTACAAATGAATCCTTAATGCGAATACCAACCTGCCCTTTAGCATACCTACGGCCGGTTTCTGAAAGCTCGATCAAAACTAATGTAATAGGTACAAAAGTTCAATACCTACCTGTTTTTTTTCGCGTTCACAGTGTTGGTTCCTTAGAAAAAGTTTATTCATATTGATGGTTACTTTAGCCCCCTGAAGTTGTAAGTACAAGTATTGGAACACCTTGATAAGCTTTTCTAAACTATGGCTATTTAAATGCAAGCAGATCCGGAGTAAAAGTTTAGTTAAAAGTAACAACGCTTAAAATTTTCCGCTTTATTATTTGTAGATAATATCAAACAATTATAATCTAATAAAATTAAATAGGAGTGGTAGGGTTGACAACTCGCGAGGTACGGCGGGGCACGGTTTGTGGCGACCCTGAAAACAAAATTGCAAAGAAAATACATTAGAAAACTACTAGAATTCACCATCGGCCTTGTTTGCGTAGTACCATAATGAAAAACAGTTAAGTTCTTAGGATTTAGTAATATCAGTTTTAAAACAAATAAGTAACCATAGTTTTGAATAACAGAGTAATCAAATTATTAGTCATGTGGAGGATGGACGGACTTTAGACTAAACTTTTGTGGAATAGAGACTGCAGACAAGCTGTTGTAAAGTAAAACATTCCGATAAATAGTTTTGTATGTTTATTCCTGTTATTATTGTCATGCTGCTAAAAATTACAACTGTTACAATACAACTGAGTTTTATATTTTGGAGCGCATGGACAATTTTTTTTCTTTTCTACCGGCCATGACAGGGCGGCAAACAGAAATATAAGAATCAGAAAAAACTGAAATACCAATCTGAAAGTCTCTCAAATAAAAAAGGTTTAATTCAAATCGATTCAGAAATGACGCAGTTATGCGGTAACATAAAACATATAATGACAACAATGATAATATAAAAACACTCAAATTGAGAACCTTCTTTTTTTGAAGTCGGTTTAAAAGGAAAAACTCTATTCCCAAAATAGTTTATTTCAAAGTTCCTAACAACACAAATACACCTACTTATGCGTGCGTTCTGATTTCCGTCTTCTATTTATATTGGCAGAGTCTGTGCATCTCTGGCGTTATTAATCGTTTTTTTTACAAACTTATAGGTAAAACGTTTCAAAGTCAAAGTCAAAAGGTATTTATTTAATAAAATCACAAGGATCACTTTGAAACGTCTTATATAAGGGGCTGACAACTATCAAACCACTTCTCGCTCGCACGTTTCGACATGTTGAAAGATATCACTTTTAAGTAGGAAAACATGTATCGATCAAAATGAAATTTTTACTAAACTGTGTGCAATGTGATTGCACACAAAATACAGTACTGGCACTGTGCACATACATTTTTGAACAGAAAAACTCAATGGTGTACGACCGGTTTTGAACCCACGACCACGATAATTAGGATCGGAAGGCGGGGCCGCTACCACTAGACCACCAGTGCTCATTGTATGTGGTGATAGCCAAACATTAAACTATCAATCAAAGTGTCAAAAGTGAGCCCCAGTGCGAGCGTATTGACGGTACGGTGAGAACGAGGCACATGAGGCTTAACATCTGTGTGCCTCGGGTTGATGGACGCAGGGTAGTGCATCGTAGAGCGCATTCCTATCGTGCGTGACTTACGAGGCAATGCTTTGTTATAGGTCATGGTTGCCGCTTAACATCAGGTGGGCCATCTGCTTGTTCCATCAGCTAGTAGTATAAAAAAAAAAAACGAAAAGTTGAATATGTTGAAAACGCTGTAAACGGCGGGACCAGTGGCGTAGCTATCGTAGGGCCAGGTGGTGCAGTTCACCAGGGCCCCGGAGCTCAGGGAGCCCTCTAACCTAAGCTTTGAAAAGAGAGGGTCAGCCAGCTCCCGAAGCTAGATAACCTTGAGCCTGCTAACAATTTTTGTGGAAAGAGGGGGTGAGGGCCCGATTCTTTCTCTATGCACCGGGGCCCTTGTCCACCTAGCTACGCCACAGGGCTTGACGCCCACTAACAGCCGCGCGCCACGCCGCCGCCCGCCCGGTGGCTGACAATACGCTCGGTGTGAAAGCAGCCTGAATTTATCGACTGACATTGACGTCAGAATCTAGGATAGATTGAACAGTTTTCCTGGCATATTTTCTTTCTACACTCACAAACTTTAACATCTATATGTATGTAATGTACCTATAACTTATTGAAAACTCGCTCTACTACGTTCCCCTAAAACTGTTTCCACTTGGGGTGTGAGTTTACAAAAATAGTTCTGTTTTATCTTTTCATTTCTCTTAGTTTGTTGAATCACAATGCAACCGCAAATTGAAATCGGATCACTTTGAAACGTTCAAGTCGTTTCAAAGTGATCCGATTTCAATTTGCGGTGTTTCATTTTTACAATCTAATAATATCTTTTCTGCAAAACAACCAACTTCAAATACACTCTCTCTCTTGTCGTGTCATTAGTTTCTTTCGAAACAGTGTGGTGAAAGGATTTTAAGTGTGCCTCAAGAGGCTCCTTTCGAGCACTTCACACATGTTATAGAACTTTTTAGGTTCCACGACATGCCGGTTTCCTCACGACGTTTTCCTTCACCGTTTGAGAGTACTGGCATTGCGCACATAATTTTTTTAACAGAAAAACTCATTGGTGCACGACCGGTTTCGAACCCATGACCGGAATGGACCAGGATCGGAAAGCGGAGCCGCTGTTAAAATATCTATGGGACCAATCGGACCAAAATAAAAAAAAGAACAGTCAAATTGAGAATCTCCTCCTTTTTTGAAGTCGGTTGAAAATACAGATCAATACTAAGTACTCTACATTTTGTATAGGTACCTTCTATGACGTCAGCAGTGGTGGCATCAGTCCATTCGTCGACGTGCGGGGTGAACACAGCCTCCCTATAGTTACCGTACCCGTCGCATTCTACGTCAGAGTTCGTGCGGCATTTCTCCCTAGCGCAATCTGGCCAATACAAACCGAAACCTTAATTTCGATCGACAGCCTTCACAGCTGAGTTGATTTATTTATTATATTTTATTCGGAAAACAAACAGTGTTACATTCTATAATTAAGGGCCGGTTTCACCATGCTCTGTTAGATTAACAAAGGATTAAAGGGCCGTTAAATATGTCAAAATGTACGCGTTTGACAGCTAAGGTTAGATTTAACGGTCTTTTAATCCTTGATTAGTAACTAACAGAGCATGGTGAAACGGGCCCTAAGACTACTTAAAATACTAATCACCAATTAGATGTTTTCGCATATACGAAACAACAGAAAACATGTTTGAAGTTAAAGATAAAAAGTTAATGAATAAATTATGAAATAAAAAATCGGAAAGTGAAAGAAATTAGTTAAGAACCAATTTAAACATTAATAGTAGCTATGCCTTTTTTTTATACAACTAGCTGATGGAACAAGCAGATGGCCCACCTGATGTTAAGTGGTAACCATCACCTATAACAAAGCATTGCCTCGTAAGTCACGCACGATAGGAACGTGGCCTACGATGCACTACCATGCGTCCATCAACTTGAGGCATATAGATGTTAAGCCTCATGTGCCTGTAATTACACCGGCAACCACACTCTTCAAACCGAAACACAGCAACGCTGCTTGGCGGCAGGGAAAGGCGTGGTGGTAGTACTTCCCCGGACGAGCCCTTCACAAAGAAGGCCGTGGGTTCGATCCCCACCGAGAACAAACATTTGTTTGATGAACATCGATGTTTGTTCTCTGTCTGGGTGTTATATATCAAGTATGTATTTACAAAACAATGTATTTAAGTATTATATCAGCTATCTGGTTCCCATAGTACAAGCTTTGGCTTAGTTTGGGGCGAGAGTGCTGTGTGGAATGTCCTTAAATATTTGTTTTTATTTTTTATTTTTAAGTGAATATATAGGTAACTAGTATTTGTTGTTATAGCGGCAACAGAAATACATCATCTGCGAAAATGTTAACTGTCTAACTATACAATAGACAGACAGACAGCGGAGTCTTAGTAATAGGGTCCCGTTTTACCCTTTGGGTACGGAACCCCAAAAACGACTCACCACAGTTCATGTTGGAGACTTCTACTCTGGGTACTTTGATGCCGTGTATGAAGGTGCCGTCTTCTAAAGAGCAGTAGCAGACAAACCGGCGGCACTAGAAATATTAATATTTAAAAGCCCAGAAAAATAAATAATTTAAGGCCATATTTTCCTGAAAAACATTTTGTACAAGGGGCCATCCATAAATGACGTCACACGAATTTCATGATTTTTTGACCCCTCCCCCGTCCTTGTCACAGCTGGTCACATTTGTGAGATCCCCCCTTCCTAGTCTGATGTCACATATTTTGCATTTTTACATTTAGAAATGTATAAAATTAAAACAGCAGTGTTCCGAAATTATTTTTATTCCCATTTAAATTCTATTTCAATAAAATTGGGGCTAAAGTACTCATCAATATGAATAACTCTATCTAAGGAACCAACACTATGAACGCGAAAAAAAACAGCTGTTTCATACAAAAGTTCAATACCTGGCTAAAATGTATGAAACAGCTTTTTTTTCGCGTTCAGTGTTGGTTCCTTAGAAAAAGTTATTAGTGTTGTAATACTTAGATATAAAATATTATATTTTAAAAAATGTGATGTCACAAAATTTAGGTCCCCTCCCCTCCCCTTGTCACACAATGTCACACTTCGTCGACCCCCTCTCTCCCCCTTAACGTGTGACGTAATTTATGGATGGCCCCCTAGTACGGGAGCCTATCGATTCCAAATTAAAATTTGTTACCTTTTTTATGTCCACTTGGAATATAAGGAAAGATAGATACAGATTCCTACTTGATATTTTTTCCTTAGGCTCTTTTTTAGTTTTGAAATAAAATTGTAAGGTCTCTCTTGCTCTTGTTTTGTTTGCTAACAAACAATTGAGACAGAAATAAAAAGTCATTTCCACTCGGAAACGATTCCGAATGTTTTAAAATAGCTCTGCTGAAAATATGTCTACAGTGCCTGGAGATGATTTCGACTGTACAGTATTACCTGAACAGGAGCGTAGAGCCAGAGCGGCGTGCACTGCGGTGCCTCGTAGTGCATGTGACCATCTTCACCGTACTTCTTCTTGAAGTATTTCAACTCGTGCTTACACGGCTCTAAGTAAATACGTATGTTTAGAATACGCTCTAAGTATACGGAACGGTAGGAACCAAGCCGTAAGTTTGTTGCCTGTTCTTCTAGGCTTTGGTCGCGTGGAACTGGCACCTAGAGTCACCTAGCTTTAAGACGTTTCAAAGTGATCCTTGTGATTTTATTGAATAAATACATTTTGACTTTGACTTTGACTTTGGCTTTATATTCTTGCTAGTGCTTTTTTATTTATTTTATTAGAGTAAGACTCGACTAGTGGAGCTCTTTGTGAAGGGGAGGGTCTTTCTTCCGGGGAAGTACTACCACTATGCCTATTTCTGCCGCGAACAGCGTCGCTGAGTTTCGGTTTTACATTACAGGCACATGAGGCTGTAATCTTTATGCCTCGAGTTGATGGACGCACGGCAGTGCATCAACTCATTTCATGCATAAGAAACAGCTGTTTTTTTTGTTTTCGCGTTCGTAACCACTACGAACGCGAAAACAAAAAAAACAGTTAAGAAAAAGTTATTCTTATTGATGGGTACTTTAGCCCCTGAAGTTTTCAGGAGTGGTATTTTTACACCTTGTTTACTTACAATAGAATAGAATAGAATATAGAATAGAATATTTATTTCAAGTTTGACAGTAAGCTTACAGTATAACACCAAAACGCTGACTATCTTAATTAATGATTAAAACTTAAATATGTTCTTATGGACTTATTAATTAACTGATTTATTTACATGTCGGCAATAAATAAATCTAAATAATTAAATAGACTTACCATAAGCAGTAGGTATACCCTCGTCCCTCCTCTTACGGCTGCCTGAAGTGGTCTGGACGACGTGGATGTCCTGGCAGCGACCCTGTCTGCAGACCAGTCCATCATCACAGCCCGGCTCCAGAAATTCTTCTTCCACCTCAGAAAAAACAAATAACATAATAATAATAATATAAACATTTCAGACAGCTTTGAAATTAATATTTCTGGTCCACAAAATAATATAAAAAAGATATTTAAATCTCAAGGCACTTGTGTCTTCCCTATCTTTTTATAGTAAGCGATAGTTAGTCAAATTCGTCCTTAGTATAACTTTTTTACTTGGCTTTTAGCTTAGCCAAAGTACTACCACCACGCCTTTTTCTGCCGCCAAGCAGCAACGCTGTGTTTCGGTTTGAAGAGTGTGGTTGCCGTTGTAATTACAGGCTTAACGTCTGTATGCCTCATGTTGATGGACGCTGGGCAGTGCATCGTAGGGCACGCTCCTATCGTGCGTGACTTACGAGGCAATGCTTTGTTATGGTTATGGTGATGGTTACCACTTAATATCTGCTTGTTCCATCAGCTAGATGTATAAAAAAAAAGTGTCGGAACTCATTAGCAAACACTCCGTTACCTCTGAATATCAATACGACAGGCAACATGTATGTTGTCTCCCTCTTGCGGACTGTTCCCTCCCTTTCTGCCTAACCTTTTATTTATTTATTTATTAGGATCGCCAAGAGATAATACACAAAACTTAATACTAGACACAAACAAAACAACATCCTGCCCCGTGCTTATCCACTAAAGGCAACCACAGCTTACACAGGTATTAAAAACATGTATATTAACATCAACCTTTGATGTGTGCGGGTGTTATTATCCTAAAATATACGAGTCCTTTCTGTGTAAAGCTCTTTTTAAAACCCTAAACAAAGTAGATAGATTCAGAGCTAGTTAGTGCTTACTTCAATTTCTTTGGTTCCATTGATTTTGAGAACTGTTTTCTTGAATTCTGCACATTTTTGATTTAATTCTGAAACAGAATTTCAAGGTGCATCTGATTATTAGGATTTCAATCTAATATTATGTGTTTTAAAACTCCTAGCTTTAACATGCGGTTTCATATGCGATGTACAAAAAGTAAGTAAAATATATGCTGCTCTAACTATATAATATGTTCAAAGAATCATCTAAATCGGTTAAGTCATTACGGCGAATAACAAACATCGAAAAATCTAAACATCCAAACATCTACAATTTTCGTTTCGTCGTAGGATAAAAAAATATCTGTAGCACGTATTATAATCACGTAGCACTCGTATCGTTTTGGCAAGCACGTAGGCAGGTGCTACGAAAACCGTAGCATTGGGAACGTGACGTAGATAGCAGACGTGAATGTGACGCAGCAGGCTCTACGAGAAATAAGTCCTCTTTTTTATACCATTGTTTGATTCTTCTTCTTCTTGTCGTGCCACTAGCTTTTTTGAAACAATGTGCTGAAAGGATTTTAAATTCGCCTCAAAGAGGCTCACAGAGGCTCACAGAGGCTTAGACACATGTTACAAAACTTTTTAGGTTTTCCGACATGCCGGTTTCCTCACGATGTTTTTCTTCAACGTTTACGAGTACTGGCACTGTGTATATACATTTTTGAACAGAAAACCTCATTGGTGCACGACCGGTTTTGATACAACGATCTTAGGATCAGAAGGCGGGGCCGCTCTTCTCTTGTCGTGTCACTGGTTTCTTTCGAAACAGTGTGGTGAAAGGATTTTAAGTGCGCCTCAATATGCTCCTTTCAAGCACTTGACACATGTTATAGAACTTTTTAGGTTCTACGACATGCCGGTTTCCTCACGATGTTTTCCTTCACCGTTTTAGAGTACTGGCATTGTGCACATACATTTTTGAACAGAAAAACATTGGTGCACGACCGGTGTCGAACCTACGACCTTAGGATCGGAAGGCGGGGCCGCTACCACTAAACCACCTGGCACATAGGCACCTGGGTTCAAATTCGGTCGTGCACCAATAAGTTTTATCTGAACCTAACCTAATTAATACAAAAGTAACGATGTTCGGATGTTCGTGTCTCAATCATGCTCTACTACTAACGCTGGTAAGCACTGCACTGTCCGCAGCAGTTGCACTGCTCCCTATCAGGTAGGTAGGCGCCCGGTGCACATTGCTTCTCCTTCACTCCGCCTCCGCGGCAGACGTGGCCGCGGCAGGAGACCGGACAGTCGCCGCCTCCGGTGGCCGGCGAGTACCGGTAGCTACGGCGACTGGGTAAGAACCACAAGTCAAAAAGGTACTAAATATTTCATCATAATTTCAGCCTGCTGGGTATAGGCCTCTACAAAGAAATAATTAAGTTATATTGTATCTATGTGAAAAAAATGTAGTCCAGACAACCTGACGTCAGAATGTCTGACCACTTTCTTTTCATGCTTTTTCACTATTCATCGAGGTACTAAATAATCTAATTTTGGTACCAAATAGTACCAAAAAGGTACTGTAATTTTATAGTTTCCAAACATAAAATATCGCAGTTGGTCCAGGGGATTTCGAACTTCGTTTTTGGTTAATATTAAATCTTTAGGTATAACCGATTTCAAACCAGCTACGAGATTTTTTCAAGCATAACTTTCACCCTCTTTGATAAACGTTAGATACCCTTTATACAATTTCATATTACGATCTATACATAAACGATAAGTGTCATTGAAATCAGTCTAGGGCCTAGACTGATTTCAATGACACTTATCGTTTATACTAGACTCTAGGCGTTACGGCGTGATTAATATCTTAGTTTTAAGTTAAAGAATTTAATAAAATGTACTAACAGGTTGAGCGTTTCATTGGGCAAGGATGGTATAGTAACTGGTACACCTGGAAATTTCACAACTAAAATACAAATACCAAAATAAAAAAATGTTCATTAAAATCATCTTTCTGCAAATTCAACACACTGGAAATTCTACTTTTTGCAAATTCAACATTTTAGGAATTCAACTTTCTGTTCCTGAAGGGTCTTTTTACTGATCGGGATGAAACTTAGAACAACATATAGTTTGTAGCCTGGATTGGCTCGCAGACTACTTTTAATTCAGTAAAAATACCGGGAGCAGGGTAGAAAATATGAACAAATCCAATACAATACAATACAAATTTATTAATGTTGAAATGTGCTAGCGACAAGTACATTAGCGGCAGTATTCACCTTAAATATTAATGTCAGCAAAGCCGCGAGACTAGCAATAGTAGATTAGTAGCCAAGGGTTGTAAGGCATCAATTGCAGCCCGAGATATTTAGACGCACGAGCGCAGCGAGGGCGCCTATAGTTCGAGGGTGCAATTGGTGCTTACACCCGAGCTAACTATTCTGCTTTACATCACTCATGTTCGGTAAGTAGGTTCTTATTACCTCCAAATGGGGCTTGTAGGTGACTAATTAGCGCTCTAGGGTAATAATGTAGCTAGAAAAGCCCTAGGGCGGTAAGTAATTAAAAAAAAACACTTCTTTCTTTCAAAAATCTTTGAATGAAAGATCTAGCTACTTTTGCAGCCCGAGATATTTAGGCGCACGAGCGCAGCGAGGGCGCTATTAGTTCGAGGGTGCAATTGGTGCTTACACCCGAGCTAAAAACACGTTGTATAATAACGGAAATAACTCACATCTTCTTAGAACCTTATCACATCGTAAAGCCTTCAACTCCTGCTCCGGATGTCCCCAGTAGGGGTTGCAGCCCGCCCTGAAATCTGGCGCCAGAATACTTTCAGCTGAGCAAGTTTATGCCTAGTACAGTGAGCGACAAAAGTAGATCTAAAATTCCAGTTATTAAATAAATAAATATTGGTGGACTTTCCACACGGCCCTATCTAGCTCAAACTAAGCCAAAGCTTGTGATATGGGATCTAGATAACTGATGTAACACATATATACTTTTTTTTTGTAAATACATACGTATAATATTATATAACACCCAGACAGAGAACAAACATCACACAAATGTTTGTTCTCGGTGAGGATCGAACCCACGGCCTACGGCGCAGAAGGCAGAGCTACTACCAACTGAGCTGTGAAGGCTGTCAAAGACGTGTGTATTTAAGACGAAGTGGTAGAGTGGTTATCTGATTGGTTGCGGGTGGCACGTTCTTATCGTGCCTTACGAGGCAATGCTCTGTTAGGTGATAGTTGTTTGTTTCCTTTACTATTTGAAGCTACTGGCACTGTGCACATAAATATTTGAACAGTAAAACTGATTGGTGCTCAACGGTATGGAACCCACGACCTTAGGATAGGATAGCAGGGCCGCTAGCACTAGACCACCAGTGTTCTCGATCACCATCTCGAGTTCCCCAATTAGTTATGGGGTTAAGAAGTATTTGAACTTTACAAACCAGAAATGTTCATCTATTTTTATCACTGGCTGTACCTACTGCGAACATTCCAAAGTTTACATTGGAAAGGTTCCAGAAATAAGTTGGTCAGTGTGTCACATAGATCGCAATGTTGGCAAAATGGGGCTGTTTGATTAGTTAGTTTTCATATTATTATAATATTACTAAATCCCGTACTTTTTGTAAATACATACTCGTATTTAGTTGTAATTTATTTATTTATTTATTTTTATTTCTTAGGAAAACAAACAGTACTTATAGTCTATGTAGTAATTAACATATAAAGCTATTGCCCATTAATACGTTTTCGCATAGTGAGACTAAAAAGAGCTTACTTGTTAAATAAAAATTAAAAAGAATAATAAAGAAAAACAAAGGGGGGCAAAAAAAAACAATAATATTTTAACATTGATTAAAAGTTGCTTTTAGAAGAAAAACAGGGAGCCTAGGGAGACTCATCAAACCAGCGCTTCGTTAGGATATCCTTAATTTTCAGCGCTTTAGAAGAAAAGAGGTAATGTATTATAACATCCAGAGAGAAGATAAGAATAAACATAATTAATTGCACAAATGTTTGTTCTCGGTTGGTATCGAACCCACGGCCTACAGCGCAAAAGGCAGAGCTACTACCAACTGAGCTGTGAAGGCTGCCACTTAAAAGCAATGTTTTAAAATTCGCATCCCAAGTTAAAATAACTTCAGACAAAATCACGCCGATTCCACCAGTATAGCAGACAGCTAACTCAATTACAAATACGAAGAGTAGTAGAGCACTTGCAGGGCTCGTCCGGGGAAGTAGGTACTACCGCCACGCCTTTTTCTGCCGCCAAGCAGCAACGCTGTGTTTCGGTTTGAAGATTGTGGTTGCCGGTGAAACAGGCACAAATGAGGCTTAACATCTGTATGCCTCAAGTCAATGGACGCAGGACAGTGCATCGTACGGCACGTTACTATTGTGCGTGGCTAATGAGGCAATGCTTTGTTATATGTGATGGCTACCACTTAAAGCAGTACGCCCCAATGACTAATTGCGGGCGCGCGCCGCCGTCCTGCCATGCTGGAGGTACCAACTGTAGGACCAACCTACTTAAGTTTGCATGTCACTCGCTATATATCATAAACATATAACATCGCCTTAGGGTTAAATAAACCTGTTATGATGTCATACTGTCTTATAAAAAAACAATAACTCAAGTATAATAAAAAAACGATGGAAGTTAGTGGTAAATATTTACCAATAGTAGTGACAGGTAGAAACTCATCGGCATCAAAGACGTACTCATCTTGCATGCAAGACTGGTCTAATTCTGAAATAAGGCACAAATTAGCGTTGGCAAATCTACGGTTTTGAATAAACGAAACACGGAAATGAATCTTTTTATTTTTATTTAACTAGCTGATGGAACAAGCAGATGGACCACCTTATGTTTAGTGGACCATCAACTATAGGTATATATATATAGCTGGACTTCCTCATGAAGCTCATTGTTCCACTGAGGTGCACTTGGCACTGAAACCGAGTAGTTCTAGACCAGAAACATAATAATAATAATATTCTAAAGAGGAGAGATTTGTATGTAAACTCAAAAACTACTGGTCCGATTTAAAAAATTCTTTCTATTGAGTTATTTTGTTCTTCTACGGATTTCCTCATTTCTGATTCTAGCAATAACTTACCTCTATAAAATATGCACTCATCACAGCATCTACACTGCGAGTAGTCAGCAGCCAGGAACATGGTCATCCACTTGCCGTATTTGCGGTCGCAGTAGGTTCGGAACTCGGATGGGTACACTCTTCTTTCTCTTTAGTAAACAAGAAATCGTGTACGTTGTGAATATTCCTTGAATCGACTTTAATTAGAATTAGTATTATCAGAATCAGAATCAGAATAGTCTTTATTGTAAACTGTTTAAAACTAGTAGTTCGCCCCGAACTGAGATCTCGTGATGCGACCCGACGAACGCACCAAAACTTTGAGTAGGTGGTAGTCAGAGGCAAGTCCAAACATTATGTTTGGACTTTTTTCTGACTACCACCTACTAACTTGGTACGGTAACCAAGTTTCAACTCTATTGGCCTATTTATTGAAGAGTTCCGTTGAACAGACCTTGGCTCCATCATCAGACCTGGTCGTTGTCACCATTTTATGAGAACTGAGTACCTCCTTAATTTATTTCAAGAAAAAAAAATAAGAAAAAGCAAAGGAACTGGCCGACCAGTAGAAAAACCTTGATGCCAACGAAACTTTTAGAGATGGGAGCTCTTGGGTCGCTGGTTATCTTAATTTAACTTTTCTTTTGTATCTCAAAAACAGAGCGTCCCAGAAAAAAAGTAAAAATTGTTTTGGAATGTCCAAACAAAGTCCTTTCGTATGACATGTAACTTGATTTTTTTAAGTAACTTTTTTTATTTTTGCCCCCTTAAAAAACCCCATATCTCAAAAACCCTTCATCCGATTTTACTCATATACTTACCAGTAAATTTCTCAAGTACAAGCTATTGACATATCAAATTTCATGCAGATCGGATCAACGGTTCTAAAGTTATCGCCAGACAAACATACATACATACATACATACATACATACATACATGCATACATACATAAAATGCCAAATCGCCCAAGTTGAAACTAAGATCTTCGTTCGCTTGGCTCACTCGATCAATTATAAGGTGGTCGTTTATAAGAAGTAGTACAAACAGTAGTAATCATATAGAAACTATTTCCTTCGATATTGTTAGTGTCTTCTTCTTGTTGTGTCACAAGTTCTTTGGAACCAGTGTGGTGAAAGGACTTTAAGTGCACTTAAAGTTTAAGCACTTAAGTGCTCTAAGGAAGCCCCTTTGAGGCGTAAAAATATATGCCAATCGATTGGCACACATATATTTTTGAACTTTTTAGATTTTAGGACATGGTTTTTAGGTTCTGGTTATTATCTAACGATGTTTTCCTTCGCCGTTTGAGGCACTAGGCACTATTAGGTATTAGGCAAAGGTCAGACACCAAAATCCGTGGAGTCTACCATGACTTTTTTCAGCTAATAGGTACTCGCTAATAAAAATATTAAAGGTAGACCCACTATAATGTAAACAGTAGAATCGCCATCTCTAATACTATAAGAATCAAAGTCCTGACTGACTGACTGACTGACTGACTGACTGACTGACTGACTGGCTGACTGACATATAGACAACGCACAGCCTAAACGGCTGGTCCTAGAGACTTGAAATTTGAGGAGTACATAGGTCTTATGGCGTAGAGGTGTACTAAGAAGGGATTTTTGGAAATTCAACCCCTAAGGGTGTAAAAAGGGATGAAAACGTTTGTATGAAAAATAGTATTCCTTGAACCTACAAACATGAAACTTGGAGAACATGTAGGTACTCCAAGGCAAAACAATAGGAGAGGCATTTTTAGTTTTTTAAAACTACCCTTAATAAGTGTGCAAAGGGATGTAAAAGTTTGTATGGGAGTTTTTTGACCGCTGGTCCTAGAGACTTGAAATTTTAAGAGTACATAGGTCTTATGGCATAGAGGTGTATTAAGAAGGGATTTTTGGGAATTCAACCCCTAAGGATGTAAAAAGGGATGAAAACGTTTGTATGAAAAATAGTATTCCTGGAACCTACAAACTTGAAACTTGGAGTACACATACTTCAAGGCAAAAAAAAATGGAAAGGCATTTTTAGTTTTTGAAAACTACCCTTAATAAGTGTGCAAAGGGATGTAAAAGTTTATATGGGAGTTTTTTGACCGCTGGTCTTAAAGACTTGAAATTTAAAGAGTACGTAGGTCTTATGGCGTAGAGGTTTACTAAGAAGGGATTTTTGGAAATTCAACCTCTAAGGGTGTAAAACGGGTTGAAAACGTTGGTATGAAAAATTGTATTCCTTGAATCTACAAACTTGAAACTTGGAGTACATATACTTCAAGGCAAAAAAATAGGAAATAATTTTTAGTTTTTTAAAACTACCCTTAATAAGTGTGCAAAGGGATGTAAAAGTTTGTATGGGAGTTTTTTCACCGCTGGTCTTAGAGACTTGAAATTTAAAGAGTACGTAGGTCTTATGGCGTAGAGGTTTACTAAGAAAGGATTTTTGGAAATTCAACCTCTAAGGGTGTAAAACGGGTTGTAAACGTTGGTATGAAAAATTGTATTCTTTGAATCTACAAACTTGAAACTTGAAGTACATGTACTCGAAGGCTAAAAAAATAGGAAAGGCACTTTTAGTTTTTTTTAAGTAGGTATCACATGTCGAATCTAATAAGCGGGGAGAGACGACTGGCGACGCTACATACAAACCATTCGCGTCAGCCCGATTGCAAGTACCTGTGTGTTGTGGCTAGCCGCCACAACAGTTTGATTTTCGAAAACAACCTCTAAAACGTTAACCTTCTTCGTTGCGCTCGAGTAAAAAGGATACAACGAGGCGTCAATGTTTGTAAAGGGCATTCTAAAAACGGGAATCTTGAGTTGGTACAAAGAGATCTCAGGGTATCTACCGTGCCTGCATGGGGATCAGTCGTGAAGCTGTTTCGTTTCGTTTGTTTTTGGGGTAGAAACTAGGAACAAATAAGTACATATTTTCCGTGTAAGGTTGTCTTTGTTGTATTTGTCATGTTTGTGCTAAACTCAGTACCTATACCTACCTACCTAATATCGGTAATGTACGCCTATAGGTATCTCTAATACCTACGTAGGTATTTAAAATCTTACCCTAATAATATACAAATCAATGCGAAAGTTACGATGTTTGGATGTTTGTGGCTCAATTACCGCTCACCACTTCAACGCGTGCGAAGCCGCGGGAAGCCACTAGTTAAAAATAAATGTAAAAAACTGGCCAAGTGCGAGTCGGACTCGCGCACGAAGGGTTCCGTACCATCTCTAATACTATAAGAATCAAAGTCCTGACTGACTGACTGACTGACTGACTGACTGACTGACTGACTGACTGACTGACTGACATATAGACAACGCACAGCCTAAACCGCTGGTCCTAGAGACTTGAAATTTGAGGAGTACATAGGTCTTATGGCGTAGAGGTGTACTAAGAAGGGATTTTTGGAAATTCAACCCCTAAGGGTGTAAAAAGGGATGAAAACGTTTGTATGAAAAATTGTATTCCTTGAACCTACAAACTTGAAACTTGGAATACATATATTTCAAGACAAAAAAATAGGAATAACATTTTTAGTTTTTTAAAACTACCCTTAATAAGTGTGCTAAGGGATGTAAAAGTATGTATGGGAGTTTTTTGACCGCTGGTCCTAGAGACTTAAAACTTGAAAAGTACATAGGTCTTATGGCGTAGAGGTGTCCTAAGAAGGGATTTTTGGAAATTCAACCCCTAAGGGTGTAAAAAGGGATGATAACGTTTGTATGAAAAATTGTATTCCTTGAACTTACAAACTTGAAACTTGGAGTACATATACTTCAAGGCAAAAAAATAGGAAATACATTTTTAGTTTTTTAAAACTACCCTTAATAAGTGTGCTAAGGGATGTAAAAGTATGTATGGGAGTTTTTTGACCGCTGGTCCTAGAGACTTGAAATTTGAAGAGTACATAGGTCTTATGGCGTAGAGGTGTCCTAAGAAGGGATTTTTGGAAATTCAACCCCTAAGGGTGTAAAAAGGGATGATAACGTTTGTATGAAAAATTGTATTCCTTGAACTTACAAACTTGAAACTTGGAGTACATATACTTCAAGGCAAAAAAATAGGAAATACATTTTTAGTTTTTTAAAACTACCCTTAATAAGTGTGCTAAGGGATGTAAAAGTATGTATGGGAGTTTTTTGACCGCTGGTCCTAGAGACTTGAAATTTGAAGAGTACATAGGTCTTATGGCGTAGAGGTGTACTAAGAAGGGATTTTTGGAATTTCAACCCCTAAGGGTGTAAAAAGGGATGAAAACGTTTGTATGAAAAATTGTATTCCTTGAACCTACAAACTTGAAACTTGGAGTACATATACTTCAAGACAAAAAAGTAGGAAATACATTTTTAGTTTTTTAAAACTACCCTTAATAAGTGTGCTAAGGGATGTAAAAGTTTGTATGGGAGTTTTTTGACCGCTGGTCCTAGAGACTTGAAATTTGAAGAGTACATAGGTCTTATGGCGTAGAGATGTACTAAGAAGAGGTTTTTGGAAATTCAACCCCTAAGGGTGTAAAAGGGTTGAAACCGTTTGCATGAAAAATAGTATTCCTTGAACCTACAAACTTGAAACTTGGAGTACATGTACTCCAAGGCAAAAAATAGGAAAGGCATTTTTCGTTTTTTAGAACTACCCTTAATAAGTGTGCAAAGGGATGTAAAAGTTTGTATGGGAGGTTTTTGACCGCTGGTCCTAGGGACTTGAAATTTGAAGAGTATATAGGTCTTATGGCGTAGAGGTGTACTAAGAAGAGGTTTTTGGAAATTCAACCCCTAAGGGTGTAAAAGGGTTGAAAACGTTTGCATGAAAAATAGTATTCCTTGAACCTACAAACTTGAAACTTAGAGTACATGTACTCCAAGGCTAAAAAACAGGAAAGGCATTTTTAGTTTTTTAAAACTACCCTTAATAAGTGTGCAAAGGGATGTCAATGTTTGTATGGGAGTTTTTTAACGCGTGGTGCGATTGATTTAAAACTTGAAGTAAAATAATTTAAAATCACGTTTTTAATATTTTAAAACCACCCCTGCAAAGGGTGCAAAAGACTGACAAAGTTTCAAGGTTTGTATGGGAGATTTTAAAAGCGTAGTGTAATTAACTTAAAACTTAAAGAAAATGTGTTCTGTGGATAAATAACAAAAAGACAGTTTGATTTTCGAAAACAACCCCTAAAACGTTACCCTCCTTCGTTGCGCTCAAGTAAAAAGGATACAACAAGGCATCAATGTTTGTAAGGAACATTCTAAAACGGGAATCTTGAGTTGGTACGATGAAGAGATCTTAGGGTATCTACCGTGCCTGGGGATCAAAGTCGTGAAGCTGTTTCGTTTCGTTTGTTTTTGGGGTAGAAACTAGGAACAAATAAGTACATATTTTCCGTATAAGAATGTCTTTGTTGTATTTGTCATGTTTGTGCTAAACTCAGTACCTATACCTACCTACCTACCTAATATAGGTAATGTACGCCTATAGGTATCTATAGGTATATACCTGCGTAGGTATCCTACCCTAATAATATACAAATCAATGCGAAAGTTACGATGTTTGGATGTTTGTGGCTCAATTACGGCTCACCACTTCAACGCGTGCGAAGCCGCGGGAAGCCACTAGTTATCTATAAAAACGGCAAAAAAATCACGTTTGTTGTACGGTTTGTACTCTTAAATATATATTTTATTGTTTTTTAGTATTTGTTGTTATAGCGGCAACAGAAATACAAATTGAAAATTTCAACTGTCTATCACGGTTCATGAGATACAGCCTGGTGACTGACGGACAGGCAGACAGACAGACGGACGGACAGCGGAGTCTTAGTAATAGGGTCCCGTTTTGCCCTTTGGGTACGAAAACCTAAAAAGCAATATAGGTACCTGCAAGATTCCCGGAACAGTTCACATTCCGTGTAGTTGTTGAAATGAGGGCACTGAGGACATAGTTGCCGGTCTAGAAAAATCAACAAAGGCGAAGCATTGGAAGCCGCCATAAGGAACGCCGATGTTCCGACGTCATTAGATTAGATTGCAAAATTCTGTATCGCACAAAAAGAAGTACGCAGGCGGTTTTTTTTAATACTACTAGCTGATGGAATAAGCAGATGGCCCTGATGTTAAGTGGTAACCATCACCTATGACAAAGCATTGCCTCGTAAGCCACGCACGATAGGAACGTATCCTACGATGCACTGCCCTGCGTCCATCAACTTGAGGCATACAGATGCTAAGCCTCATGTGCCTGTAATTACACCGGCAACCACACTCTTCAAACCGAAACACAGCAACGCTGCTTGGCGGCAGAAAAAGGCGTGGTGGTAGTACTTCCCCGGACGAGCCCTTCACAAAGAGCTCTACTACTCTTAGGTTGATGATGAGGTGTATTATTTTTAATTCAATTTTGAAGACACTCCCAACCGTTACACTAAAGACATTGTGAGGATTTCGGGAGGTTGGTCGGTGGGGGCTCGGAATCGTTCTTCCTGTAAAGGAGGCTTATATACAAAGTAGATTTCTTCAGAGCAATGCTGATTCTTCTGAACTTACCAATTCTACTTCTACAAATAGGTCTGACAGTTCTCTTGCTAGCGAACTCGACAATCGAGTTGTCCGGTCTCGTTTGCTCACATTTGTCGTAGTCAATATCTGCTTCTCTTGTTCTGACCAAAGACAGTATCTCTGTCTCGCGCCAGTACTCACTCGTATCTTTGTCTCTGTCTATCAGCATTATGAAGGGGAGGAACTAGAAAAAACAACCTTTCTACTAGGGTAGGGAAGTTTTCGTTAGCTGACGCCTCGGACCATATGGACAGGTGATATAAGATCTACGACACAATTAATAGTAGACTTTTTTTTTATACCATTAGCTGATGGAACAAGCAGATGGCCCACCTGATGTTAAGTGGTAACCATCACCTATAACAAAGCATTGCCTCGTAAGTCAAGCACGATAGGAACGTGCCCTACGATGCACTGCCCAGCGTCCATCAACTTGCGGCATACAGATGTTAAGCCTCATGTGCTTGCAATTACACCGGCAACCACAGTCTTCAAACCGAAACACAGCGTTGCTGCTTGGCGGCAGAAAAACGCGTGGTGGTAGTACTTCCCCGGACGACCCCTCACAAAGAGCTCTACTACTCTTAATAGTCATACAGACATAGACATACAATAAGAAACCAACCTCAGATGTCTTGGGTCCAAACCCTCTCACTCTTCTTGAGGCTTGCTAAAAATTAACAAACTTATATTAAAGTATAGTTTAGAAAAACATTAAACAACATGAAGTAGAAAATTTAAAAGCCAACCAATGCTAAATCAAACAGTTTCATTTTGACTTTTTTATTTCTTCATATTTTCTGGCGATAAGATAAATATTAGAAGAACCAACATAACGTAAAATCCAATTTACTAAGAGTTCCAAGGACTTGATGATATTGAAATTGGCTAGATCATAGACATTTCTTTACCTCCATGAGCTAGATTGTGAACAATGCTGATGCACTACTAGTTAAGTCAAAGTCAAAAGGTATTTATTCAATAAAATCCCAAGGATCACTTTGAAACGTCTTATACTAGGTGAATCTAGGTGCCAGTTCAACGCGACCAAAGTCTAGAAGAACAGGCAACAAACTTACGGCTTGGTTCCTAAAGTTTTAGGAAGAGTGTTTCCACTACTTACCTTCACATCCTGTGCCGTGATATTTTGACTCCTCAGCATAGGATCCAAAGTCAAGATTGGCACAAAGTTCTTACCAAAGCCGTTGCTAAATAAGTTCAGTATAATCACAAATGGAAACAAAGGAATTAGACGATTCATTGTTGTAATTGAAATTTTCTCTAGGCTTTATTTATTTTGCAATCTGCTATTTTTTTTTTAACAGACTAAAAAGAAGTTAAAACAAGAAGAATCATGAAAAGAGTATTTTGTTTATCCATGACAGGAGCCCTATATAATGAGCGAAGAACTTATATATTAGGTACTTAGTCTAAGGAAGAACTAAAACCGGTAGGTACAGGTACCGTAGATGTAGACAACACTAACATTTTACGAGTGTAGAGCTCTTTGTGAAGGGCTCGTCCGGGGAAGTACCTACTACCTACCACAAACGAGTTTACATCTCTCATGTTCGGTAAGTAGGTTCTTATTACCTCCAAATGGGGCTTGTAGGTGACTAATTAGCGCTCTAGGGTAATAATGTAGCTAGAAAAGCCCTAGGGCGGTAAGTAATTAAAAAAAACACTTCTTTCTTTCAAAAAGTTCGCGTACATTTAACCATCATACTGGCAATAGACATCATGCATTCAGCCCAATGACCAAAGAGGTCGCTTTGCTATTCAGCCTTGTCCTCGTGTGAGTATAATCATAATAGTCATCAATTTTAAATATCGAACGGCAAAGCTCAATTTCGATCTTGAAAAAAAAAATTAAAAAGTTCTTTACTTGATTCTTTTTAATGAAAAAAGGCGGGAATAGAAAACTTTTACTTTAAATATTGTTTATTCTTGTAATGCCGGTTTTTTTCTACTTACCTCACAATCGAAATGTAAAGCAGAATAGTTAGCTCGGGTGTAAGCACCAATTGCACCCTCGAACTATAGGCGCACGAGCGCAGCGAGGGCGCCTGAATATCTCGGGCTGCAATTGATGCCTTACAGCCCTTGGCTACTAATCCACTATTATTTTGTCGAATTCCGTTTTCATCAAGTCGAATGACGGACAGGACAGGTGCCATAAACAAAGAAAAGAAGAAGAAGAAGATACAAAACCGCCGCGCAGCGACGCGAACGAACTATGAAGCTGATTCGTTTTCTGTCATTTTAGAAAGCAACATAGATTTTTCATTTTAATTGTTTTTCTAGTGTTATTTTGAGTTGTGTTGTGTAAATTCGGTGGCATTTTAACCAACATTACTTGAGGTCTTAGCACAAAGTGTGAGCATTTGGAATGAAAGTGTATTATGTGATATCCTGATTTGACCGAAAATGTTTCCAATGTTTTGAAGAAAACCGCCACCATTTTCTTCAAAACAAATGACGGCCGACTTGACTATAGACTGACTTGACAAAAAAGTATTTATTCAATACAAATCACTTGACACTGGCAAGATTGTCTGTCGAATGACAGACAGGAGCCATAAATTGAGAGAAGAAGAACTATGAAGCTAGATTAGGCTAAATTCAATAATAAATTTTGCCCTAGAAAGCAAAAGCAATATTGTTTTTTGTCTTGTGATAAGGTTTTTATTTGGGATTTTTAGCTTTAGTTGGTAGGTCACATTTCAGACTTCCGTGGGTTAATTCACCTCGGTGAAAAATAAGTATACTATTTAGAAGACTAATAACGGCCAGTTTCTGAAAGCTTGATCAAACTTATTCAGATGTCAAGTCACTTGCTATCTCTATCTAATTTGGTGTAATAGCCGAAATAGCAAGTGACTTAACATCCGATTACGTTTGATCGAGCTTTCAGAAACCGGCCTCATACGCTACCACACCTGTATAACTATGTCAAAAACAAACGCTAAACCGACAATTTTTTTATTGAGTTTATCTACGGCGAGGAAAGCAAGGTTAGTTAGTTGTATCAATATGAATGGTGCAAAAATAACTAACCACAGTTACGTCAACTTACGTCTGCACCATTATTGGTGCAAACGTAACCGCGAGGTACGTATATTTTATAAAATGTACTTACTTATGTTTTTATTTTCAGTAGGTGTACTATAAACACCTAAGTGAATTAAGTATACCTACTATTTAGTAGACTTACGGCCGGTTTCTGAAAGCCCGATCAAAACTAATAGGATGTCAAGTCACTTGCTATCTCTATCTAATTCGATGTAATAGCTGAAATGGCGAGTGACTTGACCATGACTTGACATCCCGATGAGTTTTGATCGAGCTTTCAGAAACCGGCCGTACCTGTCTTGTTTAGTCCTTCTCCTTGGGTTATTTACTTTCCTAACTTAACTGAAACTATACTTTATAGGAAAAGAAAGTTTGCATAGCCTTAACTTATGATTAAAATAAGTAAATAAAACACACATGTAATGTACCTAAATTTTATTAGATTTTTTAATTAGTAACAAAATACACGACAGCTCATAAAAAAACAATATTAGTAACTTAATTTCTAAACAAATATCCAGTCATATTTATTAAGTTTGTGTGCGGGAATCGAGTAAGTTTTTTAGTAATATCGAGTCAAAATTTCTCAGGTAAGTATTTGTACAGCCTTTATTTAACAGTTATTCGATCAATCGATGTAAATATTAGTAAGTTAAGTTATGGTGTAAAAATACAAGATTCTGTTTGTAGGAACAATAATACGCGATATCATTTCAGTCAGTTAAAAACAGGAGGTGAGCTAGACTACTTCAAAAGTTGAGCTATTTTAAGGTCACTTTGCGTCAAATCTGAGTAGATCTGAGCTTGAGCAAGTACCTACCGACTTAGGTAATGCTCGCTGTAGACAATGCACAGTAAAAAAATTAAGTTGCGAACTATAAGTAAGTTTTACTCAGGAGATTAGTAACTTAACATTGTCTAAAACGAGCTTTACAAAATACAAATCACAACTACAATTTAGGCCCTATATAAATCTAATGTTGACTAGAATATCAATAAGGTACCTATTTGGTCTCCTAAACCAATATCATTAAATCAAATAAAAAAATTCAACTACCTAGTTATTTTACGATTTAACGCCCTAGTTTGTGTTGAATTCAACTAATTTAAAGACTAGAAAATTATGTTGATTAGACTAGTTTTTTTGCGTCTTACCTATTTCTAGTGAGTTATTTATTATTGAGATATTTATTATTCTAAAAACGAGTCCGGTTATTGTACGATATGATAATGTACAGCTCGATAATGTACAGCTCGATAATGTACAGCATATTTGGAATCCACTTTGGTACCTTTTTGGATTAGTTTTAACTGGGTGTACATTATCGGGGTGTGCAATAACTGAATGTGCAATATTGTCACGTGTAATTAATGTGCAGCCAGTTAATACATAGCATGATAATGTACAGCACGTTAATGTAAGCACAGCATGATAATTGGAAGCCACTTTGGTACCGCAAAAATAATGTGTGCTCGCTCGCCTCGTGCGTAATTTATATGTTTCAACATAACCTAACCAATCCGACTCGACGGTACTAAAGTGGCTTCCAATTATCATGCTGACCATTAAATGGGTGTACGTGTTGTTAATACACGTGACAATATTGCACGGCATATTATTGGACGGGATGATAATGTACACCCCGATAATTCAAACATTTCAAACCAGTGGACACGGATTAACTGGGTGTACATTATTTGGCCGTACATTATTGGCTCCCCTAAAAAATCAACAAACAATTTTAACATTAAGTGCGGCATAAAGTTGAAACATTGGCGCCACTTGCAACGCGTCCAATAACAATTCACCTAAAACAAAATGGCGTTTCCATCGACCAATCAGAGACATGCTTATTAAAACGAATACCTTGCAGTGGCGCATTTGTACAAAACTTTCCTTAAGTCGTTGAATAAATGGACGGATAAAATACATTCCGATAGATTATAAAATATTGACTAGAAAATCAAATACAGTTCATAAATATTTACAAGTCGACTTGGTAAGATAGTAAAAACAACACAATCAGTAATACAACGCAAATTCTATAGTGCAGATTTATTATTAGTAATATTTAATTCTAGTAAGTGGGCTTTGCTACTAAGGTTCCATTTTTCATCAAGAAACTAGTTTTTGCGACAGTGATTTGTGACCTAAACATTAGTGTGGTAAATTAAAAAAAATGTTTTAAAATATGCTTGGACGGGCCTTTGACTACTCCTAATACACTCTAGAGGATGAGAATACCATAAGATTAAGGATGTATACCGTGCCGTACAACAGCTGTTATAATATTATTTCATTTCACTTTCAATTTGGACCCCCAAAGTATCCCAATTCCATTTTTGACGCCAATAACAAAATTTGTAAACCATCCGTCATCATCCGAGTCATAATCACCATCTACACAACATACAAAAAGTCGTCTACCGCGCGATATCTAGCACAGGCCTTAATCTCCTTACCATCATCGGATACTGGTCCTCAAGTCCATCAGCGCACTGGCTGTGATCACGCCATGCCTCTGCCTCCCCCCCAAATAATCAGCATCCCCCCCTATAGTCACAGTCGAGAACGAGGTGGAATTCCGACGCTGCTGCACTGACTTCTTCCCCCCACTCATCACTCCCAGCTCAGACGGACTTTGCCGAGTGACTGGCTGGAAGTAATCTCCGTGGTTTCTCGTCTCAGTCCACTCGTGGCGCTCGAAGAGTTTGGTCGCCTTCAGTGGCTTCGTCACGCTATGATCGGAGCGGTATTCTTTGAGTGGGCGCTCCGGTTTCGCGCGTAGCTTCGTGTCAGCGGAGACGCTGAGCTTGGACTTGTATTTGGTCTCCGTTTCTTGGAAACTCTTGCTTTTCGTCGTCGGTTGCGGAAGGGTGTGAGATTTTGAGCTGTAGAAGAAATTAAACAGGGTCAACATACCAAAAAGAATTAGCTACCTAGTTATTATAGCTCGTGGAAGCGACAGCTGATGAAGAAGGGAACCCTTTCTTCTTAATGGCCACCATGAACCGAAAGTGTAGAATAGACGATACTACAGTGAAGTCAGTGGATGGGAAATACAGAAGAATTGTTCGTTCAGAAAATGTATAAGGTGGAACCGACAGCTGATGAAGAAGGGAACCCTTTCTTCTTAATGGCAACCATGAACCGAAAAGACGAAGTGTAGAATAGAAGATACTACAATGAAGTCAGTGGATGGAAAATACAGAAGAATTGTTCTTTCAGAAAATGTATAGGAAAGGCCTATGTCCAGCAGTAAACTTCTTAATGCTGATGATGACGATAGTCTACCCTGGAGGCGTTTGTTTTCAGTAATGAGGCAGTTGACTGTACTGCCTCATTACTGAAAACACAGAAACGCCTTCACGACTTTGATCCCCAGGCACGGTAGACATCCCCTCAAATCTCTTGGTACCAAATACGAACTCCAGATTATTTTGAGGATGTCTAAGGGGGTCTGTGTTTTTTTTTTGTTATGCTGTACCCGTATTTGGAAGTCAAATAATCCATATTCTATTCTTACACACAACAATCTTAGCATTCGCATTTATAATCAGTAGCTCACTTTGTTAGGTACGTCCAAACATCACATTTGGTACATACCCACATTTTGCAGTAGTAAGTACTCCATACGTAGCAGGTTGCAAACCCATCACCGCTGTTGAAATACTAACTGGTTTCCTCACGTTGTTTTCCTTCACCGTTTACAGAAGTGACATTTAACTATTGTTGACATTTAATATTGGGAGTTATTGTATTTTATTATCACTGGGTTATTAAATTGTTTATTTTTATTTTGTTGCATGTTAGGCTAAGATTCAGACACGATTTGTAAGAGAATTGTAATTGAATAAACGAATTGAATTGTTTAAGCCTCAAGACTCATAACTGTTATAATGTAAACCGGGTTCTTAACTTACCTGGAGTAGTTCTTCCTTTGCTGCTGGTTGCTGAAGGAGTGGTGTCCCTTGGTCATGATGCTGTAAAGCTTGTTCCTGTAGTCGTCTACCGACATCTGCTTGTCATCTCTCAGAGGTAGGAGCACGTCTGAAGGTAGAGTCGGCTCATCTCGTTCGCGATGGAATCTGAAACGAATATGGATATTTAATAATAATACTATACTCACTGTCGCGCACTGTTCGGTTTCAGAGGAACTTCCTCCCGCGCACTCTAAGGTTGTGGAATGCGCTCCCTGCGGATGTTTTCCCTGGAGAGTACAGCATGGGGTTCTTCAAAAAAGGCGTTCTAAAACATTTAAAGGGTCAGCAACGCGCGTGTGACACTTTTGGTGTTGCAAACGTCTATAGGCTACGGTAACCGCTTCCCATCAGGTGAGCCGTATGCTTGTTTGCTTACTTGGTAGTATAAAAAAAACTGTAGCAGGGAAGATAGCGTGGTATGGGCATTGGGCATGTCATGACGAAGGGAAGAATGTCATGTAACGAAAAGAGTGTTAGTTATGGATGTGGATGGATATAGGAGTAGAGGAAGGCCAAAGAAAAGATGGATGGATTGTGTGAAGGATGACATGGGTAAGAATGGAGTGGCGACTGAGATGACGAATGATAGAGGGAAGTGGAGAGAAAAGACCTGTTGTGCCGACCCCACATGAAGTGGGATAAGGGCAGGAGGATGATGACTATAGCAAGGTAGAAAGAAGAACGAATCTTGAGATGGTCTTGAGTGACACACGCATAAAGATCAGGTTTCACAAAGCCAAAGAAAATTGACGCTTACTACAAGGACATAAAAGCGAGCAGCGTACAGCCTGATGCGTATCCTTACCTACTAGTAGATTTGAGGGAGATTTCTAACAAGCTTGGAGATCAAAGTGGTTACGCTATTCCTGTTTTATCATAGCATGATTCGATTTTTGGATGTCTATGGCTCAAGCCCACCTTGACAGTTTAACCTATTTGGAAGAAACTTGGGAGGGTAGACCCAATAGTGTAGCTAGATGGACAAGGACCCTGGTGAATAGAGAAAGAATCGGGATGAAAACTTAACTAAAAAGTTGACGGGTGGAATTGTTGAATTGATCTCACGACCGTCAAGCACGTGAGCTTATCGCTGATGCAACGTGCTACGGGCGTACTCAACCAAACTAACAAATAACAATAACAAACAGCACATGCTTATCGAGGACGCTTGGCGAATGTGTTGAAAGTCTTAAATCGGGAGTTCTCTGATTGTTGATGTTCATTTAAAATCATTAAAAAAATTGTGAGCAGGCTCAAGGTTTCGGGAGCTGGCCTCTCTTGTTAAAGCTTAGGTTAGAGGGCCCCCTGAGCTTCGGGGCCCTGGTGCACACCACCTGGCCCTACGATAACTACGCCACTGGGTAGATCTAGTTCGTAATGTTCGTAAGATAGGCTAATACTCACTTGGAGACATATTCATGATCCAATGCCCGCTCAGCACTCAGCCGCTTCGCCGGGTTGAAGACTAGCAGTCTCTGTATCAGCTCGGCTGCGTCTCTTGGAGCACAAGACAATAGGGACGTCAGAGACGCGTTGCCTGTCGCATTGGCAGCCTGCTCCCGGATGAGCGATGAACCGTAGCCGCTGCAAACTGCCGATATGTCTGCAAGGTTGAGGTAGAAATGATTGAATGAAATGACCGAGCCGCGGTTATGCACCGGCCATGTTGCACTAAGGTGAGTGCAGTACCATCAGTAGGTCATATTATCCTATCCTACTATTCCCAATTAAAAGGCAAGCGTAAAGATTGTATGTTATTTGAATTTGAGTTTATTGTCTCTAGAGCTGATTTCACCATGCTCTGTTAGTTACTAATCAAGGATTAACAGGCCGTTAAATCTAACCTTAGATGTCAAACGCGTACATTTAGGCCTAGTTTCACCATGCTCTGTTAGTTACTAATCAAGGATTAACAGGCCGTTAAATCTAACCTTAGCTGTCAAACGCGTAAATTTTGACATATTTAACGGCCCTTTAATCCTTTGTTAATCTAACAGAGCATGGTGAAAGCGGCCCTTAGACATATTTAACGGCCCTCCTTTGTTGATCTAACAGAGCATGGTGAAATCAGCTCTTAGGACCACACCCGCCTTAAACCACCATTTAACACGAGCTTAGCGATTGTTTATAGCTGGGATTTGCGATGTGTGTCTAAAAGCCGGGACTTCATGGTTTATGCCTGGAAGTAACTATATGAGATAATTTTCCAGAACAAACACTACTAGGCCTAATCAAATGAAAAAAAAGACTTATTTAGCATTTGATTGATAAATCTGCGTTTATCTATATCTCAGTGATAGTAAGTTCGTATGAGCTAGTAACCAACTCTGGTGACGGAGTTTTAAGGGCGCTCTAAGGCCTCTGA
This sequence comes from Chloroclysta siterata, assembly GCA_932294275.1. NCBI lineage: Eukaryota > Metazoa > Arthropoda > Insecta > Lepidoptera > Geometridae > Chloroclysta > Chloroclysta siterata. The sequence continues at coordinate 7,046,020 of OW028592.1, read as the reverse complement.
TATACCACTATTATAGAACCAAGACCAACAGCCTCTCTAGCAATCATCCATGTAAAAAACCAGGCAAAGGGCATTGCTACACGCGCTAAAAGAAATCCCAAGCAAGCCCCGTCCCGAGTACAAATTCCCAGTGATGCATACCTTCAGACGAAGGTCGTGGCAAAGCAGCCATGATCCTCTCGATCTGATTGACGGTGGAAGTCCCCGGGAACAGCGGTTTACCCGTCAGCATCTCGCCTAGGATGCAGCCGAGAGACCACATGTCTATACCTTTTGTGTAGCTGGTAAGATAGAAAAGAAAATGTGAATTTCTCATCGATATATGGCCCACCAGATATAAGTGGTAACCATCACCTATAAAAAAGCATTACCTCGTAAGTCACGCACGATAGGAACGTGCCCTACGATGCACTGCCCTGCGTCTATCAACTTGAGGCATACAGATGTTCAGCCTGATGTGCCTGTAATTACTCTGGCAACCACACTCTTCAAACCGAAACACAGCGTTGCTGCTTGGCGGCAAAAAAACGCGTGGTGGTAGTACTTCCCCGGACAAGCCCTTCACAAAGAGCTCTACTACTCTTAAAATTATTGTGAACTAACTTTTTCGTTTTTCTATATTGCGAGCTCGAGTTTTGCACGGAGTCACTAGAGTTTCTATCGAATTTCCATACAATACGGAAGCTTACAATACGGAAAACCAACAAAAAATGCGAAAAACTAATCTTTGACTAGAGGTACTAAGCATCCTTTAGTGATAAGATGATGAAGCAATTTCGTTTTTCGGAAGAAAATGTTTACATTCTGCACATCCTACTAATATTATAAACGCGAAAGTTTTTAAGTATGGGTCGATGGATGTTTATTACTCTTTCACGTAAAAACTACTGATTGGATTTTAATTAAACTTTCAGAATAACACAGGCATTTATAAAGATATTGTGTGACTAATCCTGCTTGCGGGGGCAGCTTGTGTTAAATAAAAAAATCTAATAAAGGAAGATACTCTCTTATGACTTTATTTTATTTGTGTTATGCATTGTCAATATAGAAATGTGTTGAGATCGTTAACAAAATCACAGTTAACACGTACCTACTTAACTATGTACATATGGGCGTATAAATGTTAACAACACAAGGTTTCTTCAATCGTGACTGTTTTATTTTATGTTATAAAAATAACAAATAAGGCAACTGTTCTGGGTAAATTGGAAGCCGACCTTGGCCGTGGCAAGCGGCAGTTTAGGCGCAGTGAACATAAACAATGAAATGACTAGGAAATGCTTTGTTAGCTGTTTAGCCCTGAGACAGCAGTACCCAAAACTCATACCAGTACGTATGAGTTTTGCTTACCATATTTGGTTTTTCGGTTTACGTTTTTGTTCTGTGTTCATTGCGGGTTTTGTATGAAGATGAAAACCAAATATGGTAAGCAAAACTCATACTTGGGGTACAGAAAGCAATTTCGGGGAGATCGTACATCCAAATATTACATGATTTTGCCACACACCGACATTTTGAAGATTATCGTGCTGAAATAATCTTACCGCCAAACAATATTTCCCTCGCATATTTGATTAGTAAGGAAAACTAGAAAAACATTTCTTGGTAGGAACACTTGTTTAGATGAATATGATATTTTCACTGATCCTTCGTATTATAATTTCTCCTTACACTCTAGTGATCTTTTAACTCCTAAAATATGTATGTGCGTGCGATTAATTGATTTGACAGTTTTTTGCAACTCTGAAATCGATAACGAACCGCCAAGCAATATTTCACTCGCATATTTGATTATTTAGGAAAACTAGAAAAACATTTCTTGTTAGGAACACTTATTAAGATGAATATGATATTTTCACTGATCCTTCATATTATAATTCTCCTTACACTCTAGTGATTTTTTAACTCCTAAATATGTATGTGCGTGCGATTAATTGTGTTTGATAGTTGTTTGCAACTGACGGACCCTCCTTTGCCCACAATCCGATTGATCTCAAACCGATTTGCCATGCCCCTTATGGGGCTACAGCTGTTGATCACCTCTTTTGCCCACAATCTCATTATTATTATTTTTTTTTTTTATTGTTAATAGCTAAACGTTTGACTGCCATCTCACCTGATGGTAAGTGAAGATGCAGTCTAAGGTGGAGCACGCTTAGCTATAATCCACTTGTTCACTCTTATCTTAAATATTCCTAGGTTATATCGTTCCGGAAATACCGACGACGGTAAAGTGTTCCATTCAAAGTGTTAAAAGTGGCGATGGAGTAAAACGAACGAACATCCCCTTACTAACAACATTTACTTACTTCTTGCTAGCGATTAGTATCTCCGGAGCGCGGTACCACCTGGTCGCCACGTAGTCTGTGAGGCACGGATCCGCGCCATCTTCACCTCCTGAATACATGCTGGAAACTGATCGGGCCAAACCGAAATCGGCTAGTTTCACTCTGCAAATATAGTCAAAGCTAGAACTACTATTTGATACTACGCATATTGATAAACAAAACACTATTGAGCACTGGTGGTCTAGTGGTAGCGACCCCACCTTCCGATCCTAAGGTCGTGGGTTCGAAACCGGTCGTGCACCAATGAGTTTTTCTGTTCAAAAAATTATGTGCACAATGCCAGTACTCTCAAACGGTGAAGGAAAACATCGTGAGGAAACCGGCATGTCGTAGAACCTAAAAAAAAGTTCTATATCATGTATCAAGTGCTCGAAAGGAGACTCTTGAGGCGCACTTAAAATCCTTTCACCACACTGTTTCGAAACAAACTAGTGACACGACAAGAGAGAGAGAGAGATAAACAAAACAGCAGGTTTTGAAGGTGTGGTTGCTGGTGAAATTACAGGCACATAAGGTTTAACGTCTGCTATGCCTCAAGTTGATGGACGCAGGGCAATGCATCGTAGGGTACGTTCCTATCGTTATAGGTGATAGTTTACACTAAATAACAGTTGGGCTATATACTAGTAGGGCTGTATGCAGCAAGCAGTATCATCATAATTTCATTTCATGTAGAGTCGGCACAACATCTTCTTTCTCTCCACTTTCCTCTATCAGCCGTCATCTTAGTAATCACTCCTTTCTTACCCATCTTGCAGACAATCCATCCATCTTTTCTTTGGCCTACCTCTACTCCTATATCCGTCCAAATTCTTACCTAACATTCTTCTAGATACATGACATTCTTCCCTTCGCATAGTCAAAGTCAAAGTCAAAAGGTATTTGTCCAATAAAATCACAAGCATCACTTTGAAACGTCTTAAAGCTAGGTGACTCTAGGTGCCAGTTCCACGCGACCAAAGCCTAGAAGAACAGGCAACACACTTACGGCTTGGTTCCTACCACTCTTTTGTATGATCCTTGTTATAATTTACATAACATGCCCATACCACGCTAACCTCCTACACCTCAACTTTTCAGTCACTGGCGGGGGCCAGCATTCTTCATGTCGTGTCACTAGTTCTTTTGAAACAGTGTAGTGAAAGGATTTTATATAGACTCCTTATTTTACCTCCTGACCTTAGAGACTCCTTCCCAAGAGCGTCGCCAAGGAGGGCAGGGAGGAGCAGCTACCCCCCCTAGAGATAAAAAAATGTAGCCAACTGCAAAGAAACCAAAGTCCAAATGCCTAAGTTGGAACCATTCTTATTACAATCGCCATAGACTCGCGCTACAAGCTGTAAAGCGTCATGCTCTTGACTGTATCTACAATTCATATTTTTCTCATCTTTCACAATATTAACTTGCTCCCTCCCCTGGGCCATGGGCTGGTGGCACTCTTGGCCCTTCCGAGCACTGAGCACCAGTTTAAATTAAGACTTACCTACAAGCGCTATCAATAAGCACATTGCTGGGCTTCTGGTCTCTATGTATAACGTTCCCAGAATGGATGTACTTAGTGGCCTTCAGCATCTGGTACATAATGTACCGCTTGTGTATGTCCTTGAGGATGTTGCCGCGTTTTATCACGTTGTGCAGATCAGTCTCCATGTATTCAAAGCCGAGGTAGATGTCGCGGTTGTTCAGTGCCCTGGTAAGATTGTAAGAGCTATTGACCAATTCTGATAATGTAACTTAGGGCCTTAAGCTCTGTGCTTTACCAAGCACGAAAGCGTTTAAGACGAAAACTGGACTAGCAATCACTCTTCCCGATCGAATGAAATGTTCTGATAATGTAACTTAGGGCCTTAAGCTCTGTGCTCTACAAAGCACGAAAGCGCTTGAGACGAAAATTGGACTAGCAATCACCCTTCCCGATCTAATGAAATGTTCTGATAATGTAACTTAGGGCCTTAAGCTCTGTGCTCTACAAAGCAAAAAAGCGTTTAAGACGAAAATTGGACTAGCAATCACTCTTCCCGATCGAATGAAATGTTCTGATAATGTAACTTAGGGCCTTAAGCTCTGTGCTCTACAAAGCACGAAAGCGCTTGAGACGAAAATTGGACTAGCAATCACCCTTCCCGATCTAATGAAATGTTCTGATAATGTAACTTAGGGCCTTAAGCTCTGTGCTCTACAAAGCACAAAAGCGTTTAAGACGAAAATTGGACTAGCAATCACCCTTCCCGATGTAATGAAATGTTCTGATAATGTAACTTAGGGCCTTAAGCTCTGTGCTTTACAAAGCACGAAAGCGTTCTACCTTTAAGGTTGGCAGGTATAAAATGCTTATAGCATTAAGCCCACCTTTTGTACACTTGAATTTTTATTTTTTTGTGCAATAAAGTTTTAAATAAATAAATAAATAAACTTTCCAAGAGCTATATTTTCTAAGTGGGATTTAAACCCACGACAAGGGGACGATCATGATCCATGAGCGCTGGTAAGTTAAGTCTCAGAATACTTTTTTGACATCCGTGCAAATTGTTCAAGTCACTTTCAGAGGTAGTATTCAGGCTGATTTTGATAGGTTATATCATTATGAAGCCTGAAAAAGTCCTTAGGCATCTTCCATGGATTTCCAGGACCAATCGTCGACCAATCGTCGTACGGGAGGCCTTTCTATAGAAAAAAAACTAAAAACTTACCGATGTATGCTATGCAGTTTTACGATATTCGGATGGTTTCTAAACGACTGGAGAAATATAATCTCTCTGAAAGTTCTTTGAGCGTCGGTCTGGTTCCGAAATGCATCGAATATCTTTTTGATCGCCACCACATCTTTAGACTTTCTATCTATAGCCTTCCACACAATCCCGTAAGCACCCTTGCCCAACCTCTTTTTTATCTCAAACCTCTTTAGAATATGCTCGTCGATCTCGGACATATTCTTTTCGGGACTCTTTTTTGCAACCTGTTTCTGAGCTCCATCCTTCTTTTTGTCATCCTTTTTCACGTTCTGTACTTGACTCATATTTTCACCAACTTACGTTCCGGAGTTCAATCCTGTAAACGGGTTTTACGATGCATCGTTAGAGGCTTGGAAATGGGACGTCAAATGTAAATTTTACGCTTATCGCTACCGAATTTGAATATCGGAGGTAAGCATGACCGTAACCATTGTAAACTATTGATTGTTTTATTCTAAGCAACCGCAATAATATCGACGGGCCTCAACAACTACCCACCCTTCCCCCTGAGTAGTTAGATACCTTACAAACTCGCTACAAATATTAATTGTGGTAAATATGTAGGTCAGGTACCCATGTAAAGAAAAACTGAATAGTATGGAGGTACCTTTGATTGATTGCTTGGCTAAGACTCTTCTTATTGATCGAGTGAGCGAAGCGAACGAAGATCTTAGTTTCAACTTGGGCGATTTGGCATTTTATGTATGTATGTATGTATGTATGTATGTATGTATGTATGTATGTTTGTCTGGCGATAACTTTAGAACCGTTGATCCAATCTGCATGAAATATTATATATCGATAGCTTGTACTTGAGAAATTTACTGGTAAGTATATGAATAAAATCGGATGAAGGGTTTTTGAGATATGGGGTTTTTTAAGGGGGCAAAAATAAAAAAAGTTACATAAAAAAATCAAGTTACATGTCATATGAAAGGGCTTTGTTTGGACATCCCAAAACAATTTTTACTTTTTTTTTGTGACGCTCGGTTTTTGAGATAAATTAATAAAAGTTAAATTAAGATAACCAGCGATCCAAGAGCTCCCATCTCTAAGAGTTTCGTTGACATCAAGGTTTTTCTACTGGTCAGCCAGTTACTTTGCTTTTTCTTATTTTTTTTTCTTGAAATAAATTAAGTAGGTACTCAGTTCTCATAAAATGGTGACGACGACCAGGTCTGATGATGGAGCCAAGGTCTGTTCAACGGAACTCTTCAATAAATAGGCCAATAGAGTTGAAACTTGGTAACCATACCAAGTTAGTAGGCGGTAGTCAGAAAAAAGTCCAAAGATAATGTTTGGACTTGCCTCTGACTACTACGTACTCAAAGTTTTGATGCGTTCGTCGCATAGCAGTCAAAGTTTTGATGCGTTCGTCGCGTCGGGTCGCATCACGAGATCTCAGTTCGGGGCGAACTACTAGTTTTAATAACTTCAAAGTAACCAAAGATTGGAAACCCAGAAACTGGAACCGACCTCTCAGCTGATCACAGCGAAGATGGTGACATGAGATGCGTATCTCAACTCGCGCGCCTAATCAATGATCACAGTCTTTCAGTTTCACCAGTTTATGAGTCGGACTGATCAGGGAGACAAGACTAGGGAGTTGGAGAAGGGAGATACCAATGGGACACAGGTTCTACAAATAAGCAATAACTTCTTGTACTCACGTAGTACGTACACGTAACGCTGTGGACCAATATCCATTTTCTTTGTAAATATTCCCAAATATTTTAGTTTAAACAATTTTCCAAGAAATTAGCCTGGAGTTTGGTGCGAGGCTTGTCACATTTCATTTGTTTACGCCACCCAAACAAGTTTGTCAGTTGCCTTGCGACTTGCCATGGCAACCGCGAGAGACAACTGAAGCAAGGTGGAATTAAATTACGAACTGTAGATGGCCAGTTTGCAACTGACTAGCTTAAGGAGACTGCTCACAAAAAGTTTTGCTACATTCTGCTTAGGTTACATTGCCTGTTGATCCAGTAGTTGGCGTGTTATCTATACCTATGGTGTCTAAAATATAAGTAACTATACTCAGAAAACAAGGAAGCCTATTGAACCGATGTTTGGGTAGATTGTTTACACTGTCAATCTAGACCTCAACAGACATTTGTTTGCTAAAAAACAGACGGTCTGTAGGTGTTTGTGTGCTGCAGCAGCGAAAGGGTCTCGACTCAGCATATGCCTCAAGACTATTTTAGTATTTAGGCGCTGTTAACTAAACCTAAAGGGTGGAGGAATTATAGTTGGATTATATTTAGGAAGGATTTAGTATTGTCATCGTTTCTAATTTAGCCTCACGGAAGTCTCTACCCAAACCTGTCTCTACCACCACCAACGCTTCATATAATGTTTAGAAAAGTATTCGAACTATTGGGGTGCGGGATGATAGGTACTTTAGGAAACCGCAGAATACTCGTGGCTGGATTTATTTTAAATATTTTTTATATTATAGATGGAGCGTTCATGCTATGGTGTGCAGTAAGGAATGCATTTCTACAGTTTTTTTATTTAGGTACAGTCATAGATATGAGAATGTAGGTAGATTGTACAGTGGTATACCCAGTCGCCACGATGCTCTAATAGTGGTCTCTATGGTAGGTATCTCTAGACAATCGGGCTCTACCGGCCGTTTCTCTAACTTCATCTGTACCCCAAGTATGAGTTTTGCTTACCATATTTGGTTTTTCGTTTTACGTTTTTGTTCCGTGTTCATTGCGGGTTTTGTAAAGTTCCATATCGGTATCCCTATCGCATCTTCATACAAAACCCGCAATGAACACGGAACAAAAACGAATAGTTTTTGCTCCGTGCTCATTGCGGGTTTTGTAAAGTTTCATATCGGTATGTCCCTATCGCGTCTTCATACAAAGTTCGAAGACTGAACAATGAAAATATGGCGCGAATTTCGTTCAGAAACACCTAGGTATACATTAAACGGGACATTAAGTTTATACCTACTACTTACCTATCTGATTGTTTTACATAAACAGCGCGAAAAACAACTTTTCGTGGTGGTAGGTGGTTAGTACTTACCTTGGTGCTGAGACATGCTTTTGGATCTATCGATGCTACTCAGCTATGGATTTCTTCGTGCACATTGTTTTCCTCCACCGTTTGAGAGCACTGGTACCTATTGCGCACATATTATTTATTAATTAGTCGAATAACTAATCAGTAATTAAGTAGGTATACCTACTTACTATCGAACGAAAAATCGATGTTGTCTAAAAATAGATTTTTTTATGTATGCATATTTCAAAATGTACTTAAATAATTTTGTAAAAATAATTACGTATATGTATTCTTTCGTCTGAGAATAAATAGGCATAGAGATTCCTCGAGTTGAACAGTCATATAGAAAAGTGCATGGATGCATGCAGGCTGGTGGCACCCAAACAAAACTTTATGTTGCCATGACGACCGCAAAGCGACAAACTGTAGTACATACCTATACTTTCCTACAGTAGTGAGGTGAAATTACGAATTGTTAAATCGATAATCGAATCGTAATTATCGATGCCAGAGAACTTTACGTCATTGCGTGTAGATTTTTATGTGTACCTAGGTAGGTACAAGAACTATCGTACAACATAACATTAAACTAACTATCGATATTATTATTCAATCGACTACGAATTGATAAAAAGGAAAAGAATAAAGCGGCTTTATTAATATTGGTAAAGCTCAAGACGTGCTCGGTAAAATAGATGAATACGGTTTTAAGAGTACTCGATTCTGAATACATTTATTGCTTACACGTACCTAGATAGTTTAGTTCGAGTAGATTATTGCAAACAACGTTTAACAGTCAAACATGATTTTTATTTACTATTAAGTAAGTACAACAATACTGAGTGGATCGCCTATTATTAAAACTTAACAATAATGATATACTACTCTGGTAAATATAATTATTATCTAATAGGTATGTAGGTCCCTACCTACCTACTTGTATATCATAAATTAAAGAAAAGTATATTATATTTAAAAAGAACATGTATCTATGCCTTGTTGGTACATAAGTATATAAATAAATAAAAATCCACAATAGGTAGATAAGATACCAACTAATAATAAGATTCCTTAATCTATAATACTTCCATATTCGATCGAATTTTAAATATTCGTTAAAGTCGCTCTAATATAAGTTGAATACTTCAAAAATTCCTTGATTTAATTGTAGGCATTTTGATATCTGGGTACTTATTCCTATCCTAAGTTTATAAATACGCAAGTTTTGATGTATGTTTGTGGCTGAAACATAGCCACATGTATGATGTAACTTGGCTTGAGCTGCATTTTTTATAGGGACAGGGAAGAAGAAGAAATCCAAGAAGGGAAAGGACTTCATTTAAACTAGAGAAGACGCAAGCGGAAGCTAGAATTAGTCATAAACAGTATCTCTAGCTAAAGGTACCTAGGTATTTTTTAATACCATTTGCTAATGGAACAAGCAGATGGCCTACCTGATTTTGTGGTAACTATCACCTAAGTATAACAAATAAAGCATTGCCTCGCATGTCACGCACGAGTCCTATGACACACTGCTCTGGATCCATCAATTTGAGGCATAATTATTTTAAGCCCCATGTGCTTGGTATTTCACCGTCAGCCTCACTCTTCAAACCGAAACACAGCAACGCTGCTTGATAGCAGAAATAGGCATGGGGTCTATTTCCCCGGACTATCCCTTTACGAAGAGCTATACCTACCTATACCTACCCTACCTACTACTAGTTCTACCAGGTCTCTTATTCCAGAAATGTGCGATTATCTAGCCATCTACCTACTCGCAAAATGCGAAGGCACATCAGCTGAACATTGAACACCTTGAAATATATTTTATTTAGCAAGACGAAGATAAAAATATTCTAACTTTAAATTACCTAAGTACCTGATTTGGTGTTGATTTTACTTACCTAATTGAAAATGCAATAGATGAAAGTTTTAGCCCAAATTAGTTGGGATTAACCCTAATTATAGCTTTACTTAACTCTTTTTTTATTTAGGAGGTTGGAACATTACCTACCTACATTATTTTAATAGTTTTTATTTTAGCTTTGAAAATAATCCCGTCCGGGGACATACAACGCGGTCACATTAACTCGACGCATCGCTGGAATGCGAAAATGAAATGGATGCTCGTTTTGCGCACCATATCAGAGAGCGACGACGCGACGTGACGTCATCGACGCCAGGTCTCGAGATAATGTGACCGGGTTGTATGTCTTTATGTCAAATTACCGACCTGCACGACGTTATGTTAAAATAGCAACAAATAAAATATGTTTCTACCTGAACACCTAATTTATACTCTACTACCACCTCTATTCAGCCTATTCGCTGTAGGCATTCACAACAGTGGAGGGTGAATCTTTTTCTTCTCTTCCGCGTCAAGCCGACCGAGATCGATAGATGATGGTGTTGGCAACCCACAAGGTGTTTCCAGATAATCCGATTCATGGGTCATAATATGCTCTGCTTCCACTGAAAATCAAACCAGCACATTAGGTAAGTGCCTAAGTACCTACTCACAATTATATCATTCTAAACAAATATTTAGGTGAGATTGATGAACCAACAAGTGCCAACGGAATGAAGATCAAAGACAGTAAGGCGGCACCTAAATTAAAATCCTAATTATCCTCGTTATTATTATTATTATTATTAGTCGTTATTATTATTAGTCATCCTAAAATTAATACTATTATTATAATAGAGATTTAAGAGGAGTTTTCTATTAATTTTAGGAACAAAATTTAACTAATTAAATATTTTATTATTTATTTATTAGGCAACGCCAACAGCACAACACAGTTAGGTATACTTACGTGATGTTGTTACAAAAGAAATCTATAAAATGTGTGCCAATTACAGGCATGCACAATCTTGGTGGAGACTTCAAGCAGTGCCATCTATTTATTTAGGTAGGTAGGTACTTAGTGTACGTAAAGTACCTACCTAGTGATTCATTACGTTTGTTGTTTACTTACTTCTTATCCTGTGTACTTTGTTGCCATACGCAAGATCCCAGTAGTAGAGAGTTGTAAATGTTAGAGGTATAAGTGGCATTAAAAGGTAGGGCCTTTTCGTTCTCCTGAAACTGTTAGGACAGCTATATTTTATGCTACCTACTTACGGATTGTAAGTACGATGTATTAATAACTAGAGTACATTTTGGGGCAGTTAGTCACCCAAATTAAAAAAAAGTTTCGATTAAGGAGGTTTTACCAACCCTGCTTATTTTTATTACTTACCCAGTTAATAAACCAGCTGCTGCTGTGAAGTAAAAAGCGGTAAACCACAAGCAAGTATCTCTGTTTTTTGCTATTGTCATAGCCATTTGTCTTTCCTGTAACTGGTACTGTAGCTGTATTTGTCTCTCCATCTATAAAATATAGCAATTTATATTAAGAATATGCTTGCTTCTTACATAGAAGATTATTAAACCTTTAAGCACACGTATAATATAATTAGAATAATCTATACCTACCTACCTAATAACAACAACATAGGTCCATAATAATATGTAACTTTACTATATTATTTATATAACTATGATGTTGACATTGGTTATATGAAAAAACATGGATAAACAACAAACCTTCTTAAAAAAACATGAATAAGATAAACAACAAACCTTTATTTTGTTGATACTTTGAATAAACTCCTGATTCTTTTTGAAATTTTCTTCCATATTTATAGTAAAATAATTGCCCATTTTGTAGAATACGATCCTTTTCACTTGATACTATATTTTTATTTTAAACTACGATCAATAACACGCCTATGACTATTGACTTGACTACTCAGCACAGTAGTTCACAGTAAGCACACACCCACACCCACCAAGAGTAAAAGGGAAACGTACATTCTATGGAGGGGTCAGAGGGGGGCTAAAGGCTATTGGTCTGGCAGTGACATTGATGGTACAGGAGTAGTTACTTAACTAGTAACCACAAGTAACTATTTATTACGTACTTGCTGATCGGCTCATTAATGTAACTTTCACGTTCAAGAGCCTTTGGTAAGTTGGACATTTGTTTTGCAATCGTGGAGAAGTTAATTACTAAATAGAACATCGGTTTTCAGCAACGATTGTACCTGTCTATTTGCGTGCATCACTATCGATTATGACGATCTCTCTAGGTACCTATGCAACTTCGTCTCGTTCTACTTCTAATTATAAGAGGGAGAGAGTAGAACAAAAATCCAAACCTGAGGCTAACATACTGTCAATGGCAAGTCAAATCTACTGTCTGTCATGATGACAGAGAGTGTCAACAAAAAACAAAACATTCGTTTCCCGCCAGCCCGCCAGCCAGGGACAAACGGCGTTTTGGAATAGATAGTTTTATATTTCTCTTTCTCACGAATAAAATTATATATAAATCAACATGGGTATTTTAGGCTTATCTAAGCTTATAGCAGATATTGCACCGCAAGCAGTGAAAGAAATGGAAATCAAAAACTATTTTGGTATGTAATTGTAAAAAATATATCTAAATTGACCAAACGTATGTTCGCCTCACGATTCCAAATAACCCCTTCACACTACATTTTCAGGCCGTAAAATTGCCATCGATGCTTCTATGAGCCTGTACCAGTTCCTGATAGCTGTGAGAAGTGAAGGTTAGTGAACAACTGCATATTTTATCTTATAATGCCAACATTAGGCACGATACGCACCGCAGGCTTATTAATTTATTTCGACTTTAATTAATAAATAAAAATCTGCCGCAAATACGAGAAGGATTAGTTTTTTAATATACTTAATAAGTAACTGCATAAATTTCATCAGTTTAATTTAATTAGGCACAGTTTAAAAAAAATATATCTGAATCTACCAGGTGCACAGTTAGTGTCGGTCGACGGTGAAACCACATCCCATCTAATGGGCACCTTCTACCGCACCATCAGACTGGTTGAGAATGGCATCAAGCCAGTGTATGTCTTTGATGGAAAGCCTCCGGATATGAAGTCACACCAGCTGAATAAGCGAGCTGAGAGGCGAGAGGAAGCTGAGAAGGAGCTTCAGAAGGCTACAGAAGCTGGTATGATATAACTGAACATACAGTATAAGCATGAATCAGAATCGGAATCATTTATTGACAAAGATTTAACACTTTAACAATATAAAACCTTGGCCCATCAAGTGTAACATTATTCATAAAAAAAATTACATTTAAATACCTAACCAATTACATAGGTACTAACTTAAAACAGAATGCGATGTAAAGAGGCGACATGTTAAACATTGTCAGCGTATAGCAGTAATTTTTAAGTAGTTTGTTCCAATGAGATACCAATGAAAGTGATGTCAATCTGACTAATCTGTGGATTACAACAGCCACTGGGAAATAAAGGTTCTCATAATGGTAACCACAAACTAAAAGACAAACAATATTCTACAGGGTCCCACCTGTGGAATATTGTGGGAAGTTTGTCAATATATTGGGCTCAAAATTGTTCTCCTTGATAATTGGAGAGCCTTATAAATTGTCTAGATTTTCTTTGCACTTGTGTGCTGATTTAAATTTTAATATTTACATTATTTCAGGTGACCAGGCTTCAATAGAGAAGTTCAACCGTAGACTAGTGAAAGTAACGAGACATCACGGAGAAGAGGCTCGAGAGCTGCTGAAACTTATGGGAGTCCCAGTTGTGGAGGCCCCTTGCGAGGCGGAGGCACAATGTGCTGCTTTGGTATTATTATTATGTAAATTTAATATACAAACAAATTACAATGAATACAAGAAACAAATACAAAATACATAAGAAATAGTTGAGCTATTGAGCAGTTGAGCTATCTGCAGACCATTATGAACAATCTTTTTTTAATGCTGATTTTGTATTTTTTGTGTCTGTGTATTAGTTAGGCAAATAAATGTGTTATGTGTCTATCTAGAGATTGCTCAACTGATCCAAATCAGTGCCAATCGAAAGCCCCAGGGTAACGCATCCGTTGCTTTGTTAAGACGCCCAGATAACACTGAAGAAACAGTAGGCCTCAGTACCCACAGACCTAGAGTCTTATTGTTATTTTTATGAATTTCATATTAAGAGCCAGTAGTGTCCCACTGCAGGGTACCTAAAGAGTTCTGAAAATTTATATTATGTACGAAACTTTTGATAACCTGTAATTTTTCCAGGTGCGTGCAGGCAAAGTCTTTGCAGCAGCCACTGAGGACATGGATGCATTGACGTTCGGCTCCAATGTGCTGCTGCGTCACCTGACCTTCTCCGAAGCCAGGAAGATGCCTGTCCAAGAGTTCCACTTGGATGATGTGCTGACAGGACTGGAGCTTGATCAAAAAGAGGTACTTAAGTAGTACATTATTTTGAAATTATAATAACACTTTATTGTATACAAGGATACATCATAAATAAAGGTGTAACTTATTAAAGTACAATGGCCAGCCTTATCTATATGTATTTATGATATGGACCTTTTATTTATATTTTACTAGCGACCCGCCCCGGCTTCGCACGGGTATTTAATGAAGAACCGCTCTACCGATTTTGTGCAAACTTCACATAAACCATCTACTAAATATTCCGAACAAAGCCTAAACATTTGGTTTGGATAGGTGAGCCCGTTCTTGAGTTATAAAATTACAACGAAAAGTGGCATTGATTTTTATAGTTATAGACTAGCGACCCGCCCCGGCTTCGCATGGTTTTTGTGGGTTATCCCTAAGAGATAGACATATACCATCGCGGACTTTTTCGTAGACATTTTTAAGGTGTAATACTGTGGTACATTATTTTGATCTCGTAGGGTTCAGCCAGCGTTTGCAATGTAAGCGCAAAAAAAAGTGTTTATTTACGACATCACATTAGAAACCTCTAGTATTATAAGTGTTTCTCTACTATTTTATGCATGTATTATACATATAAACCTTCCTCTTGAATCACTCTATCTACTAAAAAAAACCGCATCAAAATCCGTTGCGTAGTTTTAAAGATTTAAGCATACATAGGGATATAGGGACAGAGAAAGCGACTTTGTTTTATACTATGTAGTGATTTACCCTTTCGCCTAAAATGTAATACCATGTGTAAGTAATAAATAAAAGAGCACTGGTGGTCTAGTGGTAGCGGCCCCGCCTTCCGATCCTAAGGTCGTGGGTTCGAAACCGGTCGTGCACCAATGAGTTTTTCTGTTCAAAAATTTATGTACACAATGCCAGTACTCTCAAACGGTGAAGGAAAACATCATGAGGAAACCGGCATGTCGTAGAACCTAAAAAGTTCTATAACATGTGTCAAGTGCTCGAAAGGAGCCTCTAAAGGCGCACTTAAAACCCTTTCACCACACTGTTTCGAAAAGAAACTAGTGACATGACAAGAGAAGAGAGTAATAAATGTATTGAGTAAAATGATATTCATAATTACATTTTTACAGTTTATAGACCTCTGTATCCTCCTCGGGTGCGACTACTGCGGCTCGATCCGCGGCATCGGCCCGAAGCGCGCCATTGAGCTGATCAAGCAGCACCGCTCCATAGAATCGGTGTTGAAAAACATCGACACCACCAAGTACCCCCCGCCGGAGGACTGGAACTACGAGCGTGCCCGGGAGCTGTTTGTTGAGCCTGAAGTAACGGATGCTAATGAATTGGAGGTAGGGATTTATATTTTACCAAAGTGTTTATTGCACTAAGCGTTTTGCTTAAGCAGATTTTGGAATAAGCAGATTACCCACATGATGTTAAGTAGTAACCATCACCTATAACAAAGCATTGCCTTGCAGCAACTTGATGCATACAATTTAACTGTCACATGAATGAATTTCTTTTGACAGATAAAATGGACCGACCCTGATGAGGAAGGTCTGGTGAAGTTCCTCTGCGGAGACAGGCAGTTCAATGAAGAGCGCGTGCGGAACGGCACCAAGAAGCTGATGAAAGCCAGGAGTGGTACCACGCAAGGACGACTTGATGGTTTCTTTACGGTACCTATTTCAATTTATTCTAGAATACTTATTTTTAGGGTTCGGTACCCAATATTACTAAAACTCCGCTGCCCGTCCGTGTGTCACCAGGCTGTATCTAATGAACCGTGATAGTTAGACAGTTAATTCACAGATGATGTACTTCTGTTGCCACTTTAACAACAAATACTAAAAAAATAGGGGGCTCCCATACAACAAACGTAATATTTTTGCCGTTTTATAGATAATGTTACGGAACCATTCGTGCGCGAGTCCGACTCGCACTTGGCCGGTTTTTATTTTCCATATCGGAGACAGCAATATTGCTCTCTCTCTCGCACTTCGGAGAACGGACGATCCTTTTGTTTAAGCGTGTGTTAAGATGATTTATGACCGAGTTTACAGCGGGAGTTTGACGCGACTATAGGTTACCGAGTCTGCAGCGAGATTTTAACGCGACTATAGTATTATAATGGTGTTGATGGGCTTGCAATCTGTCCCGACGCGTGGAACTGGCACCCAGATTCACTTAGCTTTAAGACACATCTCGCACATCGAAACAAAATATTGTGTACATCATGTCCACATTTTGTAACTGTTGGTGTCCCATTAAAGTCACTATAACAAAGCATTGCCTCGTAAGTCACGCACGATAGGAACGTGCCCTACGATGCACTGCCCTGCGTCCATCAACTTGAGGCATACAGATGTTAAGCCTCATATGCCTGTAATTACACCGGCAACCACACTCTTCAAACAGAAACACAGCGTTGCTGCTTAGCGGCAGAAAAAGGCGTGGTGGTAGTACTTCCCCGGACGAGCCCTTCACAAAGAGCACTACTACTCTTAAACTACATAAAATTTGATTTGAAATCTCGAAATTACTTACAGATCAAAACAACACCCAACCCCAAACGGAAAGCTGATGATGACAAAAAGAACTCTGCTAAAAAGAAAGCTAAAACCGGCAGCACCAGAGGCAGGAAACCGAAATAAGTACAAATGTAAGCGTAGTATAAGTTCTGTTTAAAAATATTAATGCTTATGGTAACTTGACTATCTATTTTAAGTATTCTAACCGCCGGTTTCTGAAAGCTCGATCAAAACTAATCGGATGTCAAGTCACTCGCCATTTCAGCTATTACATCGAATAAGATAGAGATAGCAAGTGACTTGACATCCGATTAGTTTTGATCGGGCTTTCAGAAACTGTACCCCAAGTATGAGTTTTGTTTACCATATTCACTACTAATTTTCATCATACTTGCAACATAAAGTTCCATATCGGTATCTCTAATCGCGTCTTCATACAAAACCCGCAATGAACACGGAACAAGAACGAAAAACCAAATATGGTAAACACAACTCATACTTGGGGTACTGGCCGTACGTTGCGCTCATTGTTTGAGAGCCCGTTTTTCCGAGTGGGTATTGTATGGAGTCACGAAAAGCGCCCCTGGTGGGTATCTAGAGAACTTTCGTAACTATGTACAGGTCCTTCTCTCTATAATAATAATAATAAACATTGGTGGACATTCCACACAGTTATTCATTCTTTGTTAGTCATAGTTCTCGAATATGGTCTTTAACTGTCTAACGGCAGGTTTCTGAAAGCCCGATCAAAACTAATCGGATGGCAAGTCACTTGCTATCTCTATCTATTCGATGTAATAACTGAAATGGCGAGTGACTTGACATCCGATTAGTTTTAATCGAGCTTTCAGAAACCGGCCGTTAGAATACATCAAAAAGTACAAGTAGCTTGCTTGGTAATTCGTAACTGCAGGTCAAATTTCGAAAATCAAATCGTAGAGACAGTATTAAAATGAGTCATTGATTGATTCAGTAAAAAAATAAATTTCGACCCAAACAAGTTTTGTTACCGAAAAGTTTGTTTTACTAGTTTTCGTACTTAAGCAAACTATTTATGGTACGCGTCCATTGAGCAGCGCCGGACGCATCGCACGCACAGCAAGCCCGTTGCGTGAAAAAAAAATAGTTTGCTTTGTATGATTATACATAGCGTTGCGTCCACTATCCGCGCCGCCCGCATCGAAAGTCGGCATTTATGAACAAAAAATGCGTTGCGTGCCGGTGACGTCACACAAATCAGTTCGCCGCTCACATCGCCCACTGCCGCACGTGTTTTGTTTTACCTTAAGCAACTCATTATTATCTTCGTCAATCTCCATAACTAAACACGTCAACTCACGAAGAAAACACTCGAAACTAAACAAAAAATCCGGATACAGTGGACGCATGCCATCGGCAAATCCGTTGCGTGACGTGCGTGCGGTGCGTCCGGCGCTGGTCAATGGACGCGTACCTTTATTATTCTTTTTTGTATTATTACGACTCTATTATGTGTTTCTGTTATGTTAAATCTGACTTAAGCTTTAAAATTAAATAGTTAAGTTCTCTGGATAAATAAATGATATGAAACTTGTGATAAAAAATAAAGGCAGTTTTCCAAAACAGTATTTTAATTTCTATACTAAATACAACAGCACATACAATAACTATATATAACGTTTCATAATTTATTTTTTTAGATCTCATACTTTACTAGCATAAAAATAGTTGAGAAAAAACAGGATTATTATATTTAATTTTATACATAAAACATTCTTAGCTTCCAAGTATAATAAATGGCAGTAAATTAACAAAATAACGTCACAATTTAACATTTTCACTTAAATTTCAGTAAAAGCTTTTAAATAACAAAATAAAGCATTAAAATAACAATAACTTGATCAACTGACTCATACACACAAAGCACATATAATTGAATACAAAGACACATCATAAATGTTTTTTTTTTAAACTCTGATGCATCGCTGCGCATACGCAACCAGCACGCAAATCCTAACTTCAGAGCATCAAGGATCCTACAACTATAAATTTCCTCAATCTGAGGGTAGAAATTAGTCAGAGGCATGTAAAAACATTTTTTTTTTAAACTCTGATACAAGCTGCGCATACGCAACCAGCACGCAAATCCTAACTTCAGAGAATCAAGGATCCTACAGCTATAAGTTTCCTCAATCTGAGGGTTAGTCAGAGGCATGTAAAAACATTACATCTAGTGCATTTACATTGCAGTATATTTTTAAAACTGTCTATTAAAAAAATCTGGTCAGGTTTTTATCTACATGTGATGTTGTATTTCTAAAAGTTAGCTTTCAAGAAGTTGATAAGTCCATTGGTGGAACCATCGTGGCTGGAGACGGGGTTATTGTCCATCAGCTCGGGTTCAATGGCCTTTGCCAACTGCTTGCCGAGTTCAACGCCCCATTGGTCGAAGGAGTTGATGTCCCAGATAACTCCTTGCGTGAAGATCTTGTGCTCGTAGAGGGCTGGAAAGTAATAAGGTATTTATTTCAATTGAGTAAGGATCATTTTGAAATATAAATAAATATTGGTGGACATTCCACATAGCACTATCTCGCCCCAAACTAAGCCAAAGCTTGTGATATGGGAACCAGATAGCTGATATACTTTTTTTTTGTAAATACATACTTATAATAAGATATAACACCCAGACAGAGAACAGACATCTATGTCCATCACACAAATGTTTGTTCTCGGTCGGGATCGAACCCACGGCCTACGGCGCAGAAGGCAGAGCTACTGCCAACTGAGCTGTGAAAATGTGTTTTTCTATTTATTTTATTTATTTATTTATTTGATGACAATTTTACATGAGACAATTAAACCAAAAAGTGCTGATACAATAAAATACTAGTAGGTACTTAAATTAAATATTACAAGTAGGGTAGGTACAGAGAACAAAATGCAAGTACGCTAGCTCCCACCCTAGCTGCCTAGGAGAACCTGTGTTGTGGGTAGCTAGCCTCTTTCGTCCATATAATGTGTATTAAGTGATTGCAGTTACGCTAGATAAGAGTGAAACAGTGTAGAAGCTAGGTGAATATTGGTGCCCGTTCCACGCAACCAGGTCATCCACTTGTTCCATCAACTAGTTGTATAAAAAAAAACCCCAGTGATATCCACTCGAGTATAACAAACTTGGTTATATCCAAACCACATTTACGTTTTTCACAAAAGTTATGTACATTCAATTATACTAAACTACATAAAATGATATTATTATTTCTAAATTACCTAGATTAAATTCCTCTCATATTTAATTCGCATTGTATTTATGTGTTTTAGAATATTGTTAACAACGAAAAAAGCGTTAGCTAGGATATAACCATTTTCTTTCATTTATCCTTACCAATAAGCGCGCCGAGAGTGAATGGTGTGACTTTCTTCACGACGATGGAGTTGGTAGGCCGGTTGCCGAGGAACACCTTGTGAGGGAGGATCTTGGCGACAGCTTCCGGAGCCATGCCAGACTTGTCCAGCTCCGCTTTAGCCTGAGCAAATACAAGTTATTTGTTAAGATCGCCAAGAGATAATTCACAAAACTTTATACTAGACTCAGACATAGAAAACGATTTCGGAGCTTAGTGCCGACTTTTGCAGTATTCAATACAGGTAATTTAATTCATATAATAATTGTTAATTAGTGTAATTGGAATATCTCGTACTACTAGGACCGACTTTAGGAAATTTTGCAATTAATCGCTTATCGACTACTTTTTATAGATTTTCGTATTTAAGTATGTTGCCTACTATTATAAACTTCTTCCTGACCCTTGCTTCTTCACCAAAGGCAACCACAATTAAAAGTATGTTTTTACCACAATTAAAAGTATGTTGCATGACTTAAACTCATCGTAACCTAAGTAAGCATAAGTTTAAGAGTAGTAGAGCTCTGTGTGTGGCTCGTCCGGGGAAGTACTACCACCACGCCATTTTCTGCCGCCAAACAGCGTTGCTGTGTTTCGGTTTGAAGAGTGTGGTTGCCGGTGTAATTACAGGCACATGAGGCTTAACATCTGTATGCCTCAAGTTGATGGACGCAGGGCAGTGCATCGTAGGGCACGTTCCGATCGTGCACGTCTTACGAGGTAATGCTTCGTTATACAACTAGCTGATGGAACAAACAGATCACCTGATGTTAAGTGGTAACCATCACCTATAACAAAGCATTGTCTTGTAAATCACGCATAGGAACGTGCCCTACGATGCACGGCCCTGCGTCCATCAACTTGAGGCATACAGATGTTAAGCCTCATGTGCCTGTAATTACACCGGCAACCACACTCTTCAAACCGACACACAGCGTTGCTGCTTGGCGGCAGAAAAAGGCGTGGTGGAAGTACTTCTTCGGACGAGCTTATACCCTAACTGTTAGTGATAATGTTAGGTTTCCTAAATCTATGAGATGTGGATAGGCCCCCCTTTTGGGTAAGGCCTCATGTACCTCATCAGAAGTCTTTCCCTTCATCAAGGCCTCAGTCTGCGCCAAGAAATTGGCGAGGAGAATCTTGTGGTGGATGCCGCCCGCTATCGGGTTGTGGGTTTGGGCGGGCGCGATGAAATCACAGGGTATCAATCTGGAACCAAAACTCGAATTTATGAGCCGGTGTACTACGTATCACCGTTTTAATCCTAACGACATTAAAACTCTCCCTTCGAATTAGGTAGAACAGTTTATATGGGAAAATTTAATTGTTGTTTTCACTATATTCCTTGCAATTTTTCCATATTTTCTCACCGTATAAATCCTGGACTAAGACAAACATTTCAAAACCAAAATCAGCTAAATCGGCCCAGCCGTTCTCGAGTTTTAGCGAGACAAACGAACAGCAATTGATTTTTATATATATAGAGAAGAGTGAATGAATGAATGAATGAATGAATGAATGAAAAATACTTTATTGTACACCAAACTGAACAAAAAATAAAACACTTAAAAATATAAAATAAAGTAGTACAATGGGCGGTCTTATCGCTAAAAGCGATCTCTTCCAGACAACCTTTGGATGGAGAGGATTGTTAAAGTATGGAAGATTGGTTGCAGGTGCACCGAGGAAAGTTATATGAATAGTAGTCAAAAACATAACATAACTACTCGTAAATAATAATTTTAAAAAATAACTTTTACACTAAATTACATATATAATTGATCGAGTGAGCGAAGCGAACGAAGATCTTAGTTTCAACTTGGGCGATTTGGCATTTTATGTATGTATGTATGTATGTATGTATGTATGTTTGTCTGGCGATAACTTAAGAACCGTTGATCCGATCTGCATGAAATTTGATATGTCGATAGCTTGTACTTGAGAAATTTACTGGTAAGTATATGAGTAAAATCGGATGAAGGGTTTTTGAGATATGGGGTTTTTTAAGAGGGCAAAAATAAAAAAAGTTACATAAAAAAATCAAGTTACATGTCATATGAAAGGGCTTTGTTTGGACATTCCAAAACAATTTTTACTTTTTTTTGGGACGCTCGGTTTTCGAGATAAAATTTAAAAGGTTAAATTAAGATAACCAGCGATCCAAGAGCTCACAAGAAGAAGAGATTACAAGGATCACTTTGAAACAAATTTTTTTTTTCGAATATTAAACAAAAATTTGCTCAACAGGTATATTATAGGCTAAAGAGACTGGTGGTCTAGTGGTAGCGGCCCCGCCTTCTGATCCTAAGGTCGTGGGTTCGAAACCGGTCGTGCACCAATTAGTTTTTCTGTTCAAAAATTTATGTGCACAATGCCAGTAGGTACTCTCAAACGGTGAAGGAAAACATCGTGAGGAAACCGGCATGTCGTGGGACCTAAAAAGTTCTATAACAAGAGCTCGAAAGGAGCCTCTTGAGGCGCACTCAAAATCCTTTCACCACACTGTTTCGAAAGAAACCAGTGACACGACATGAGAGAGGCTAAAGAGTGCTCTGTGCATGTACCGATATTTATAAAAGTCAAAAGGTATTAATAAAATCGCAAGGATCACTTTGAAACGTCTTAAAACTAGGTATCTAGGAATCTATGTGCCAGTTCCACGCGACCAAATTATTATAATATAATATTTATACCTCGTTAAAAATTAATATTAAATATTGGTGGACTTTCCACACGGCACTATCTAGGCCCAAACTAAGCAAAGCTTGTTATATGGGAACGAGATAGCTGATATAATACTTAAATACATTTTTTTGTAAATACATATTCTAATGTATAAAATTCTCGTGGCACAATGTTAGTTACCATACTCCTCCGAAACGGCTTGACCGATTTTTATGAAATTTTATATGCATATTCAGTAGGTATGAGAATCGACCCCTATCTATTTTTCATACCCCTAAGTGATAAGGGTCGCCACCCCTAACATTTATTTTTTTATTTACCGGACAATCCTTTTTTTATAATTTTTTAATATTGTGGCATTAAAAAATACATACAACCCTAAATTTTAACCCTTCTATCACCAACCCTTATTTTATAAGTCATTGTAGTAAGTATATGGCAAAACAACGTTTGCAGGGTCAGCTAGTTATAATATACTAGCGGCCTGTCCCAGCTTCGCATGGGTGGACATAATTTTTTTCAACGTTTTAGGATAAACTTAGACCGTGGTGGGTTCGAGTCACTTCTAACTCGCGCCTTGCCCGGGCCCGCGCTGGGTGAGAACGCGCCCCGTGATCTTATATTTTTCAAATCTTTTGAATGGAATGTCCGATTTGAAAAATTCAAGAAGTAATGTATAGGTATTGAACCAGTCTTGAATATGAAAAGATTTATTTGGATAAGGATTAATACCAAGGTACAAATAAAGACCCTTTTCTAGCGGCGGCATTTCAATTAAGTTTTTATAATAAAAGAACACTTATTGTGACATAACTATAATAGTTAGACATATGCTGTCGCGACATTTTTTGTAGATGATGACGTGTTCTACAAAATCGTAGTACATTATTTTGTTCTATCATCAATAGTTTTCGCAGCGCACGCGATGTAAGGTTTTCTTTTTCCACCTTGGGTTACATTATTAGAGTTTTAGTACGGATCCCTGATTTTTTTGAAAATATAATATAGCCTATGTTACTCAGGGATAATGTAGCATTCTAATGGTGAAAGAATTTTTGAAATCGGACCAGTAGTTTTTGAGCCTATTCGTTACATACAAAACAACAAAACAACAAAAATACAAATCTTTTCTCTTTATAATATTAGTGTAGATAATAACACCCACCTAGTGCCCTGATGTATAAGCTGGTAGAATGCATGCTGTCCGTTGGTCCCGGGCTCGCCCCACACTATGGGCCCCGTGGAGTAGTTCACCTGTTGCCCCGAACGGGTCACGTATTTGCCGTTACTTTCCATATCTCCCTGTTGGAAGTAAGCTGCGAATCTGGAAGTTATAATCTCAATTGTCAACAACCCTCATAGCTCAGAAAGTAGGTCTGCCTACTGCGCTGTAGGCCGTGGGTTCGACCCCCACCGAGAACAAACATTTGTGTGATGAATATAGATGTTTGTATAAAAATAAGTATTATTAAGTATCATAACGACCACCAGCAGCGCAAGTACCGATCTTTTTCGAACTATGTAATCGTCAAATTTGACATTTCTATTCGTGAAAACGGGTTTTAGCGATTTTTTGGCGATTTTGACGATAGTCTTGATATTCGTAAAATTTTTGCGAATTTCGCTAAAATGCGAGCATGGTACTTTTGATTCCACGATCATATATGCCGCGACATGATCTTTCTTGTGTTCCCACCAAACTCTAAAATACAGAACATTATTACTCAAGACACTCTAAAAGATTGAAAAGCTATCCATAGACATCTGTGTTCAAAACCGAAAGTTTCCGAGTTGCCATTTTACAATTATCGCGAAAATTTACAATCGCATGCGATCGTCAAAAGATAGCGACCCCGAGTTCCGTACTCGCACAATTATTCGTCAAAATATCACGAATTTGACGATCGCTAAAATTTATCGAAATGAGTTCCGTACTTGCACTGCAGCATGAGATCGTCAATTTTCGCGATAATTGTAAAATGGTAACTCGGAAACTATCGGTTTTGAACACAGTCTATGGATTCGTGAAAATGATTCGTCTAATTCGCTTATTTGACAACACGATCGTGAAATCAAAAGTACTACCATACTCGCATTTTAGCGAAATTCGCTAAAAATTTACGAATATCACGACTTTCGTCGAAATCGCCAAACAATCGCTGAAACCCGTTTTCACGAATAGAAATGTCAAATTTGACGATCGCATAGTTCGTAAAAAGATCGGTACTTGCGGGGATGGTTCGATAGCGCCATTGTTATATTATATCTTAGGCATTTGAGATTGCAACAAAGTTACGTATCAGCCAGACCTGTATTTTTTTTTCAATTACATAGATGTATATATTTAACTAGTGGCTTCCCGCGGCTTCGCACGCGTTGAAGTGTTGAGCCGTAATTGTAATTGAGCCACAAACATCCAAACATCGTAACTTTCGCATTGATTTGTATGTTATTAGGGTAGGATACCTACGCAGGTATAAGAGATACCGTATATATAGGCGTACATTACCTATATTAGGTAGGTAGGTAGGTATAGGTACTGAGTTTAGCACAAACATGACAAATACAACAAAGACAACCTTACACGGAAAATATGTACTTATTGGTTCCTAGTTTCTACCCCAAAAAAAAAACGAAACGAAACAGCTTCACCACTTTGATCCCCAGGCACGATAGATACCCTAAGATCTCTTCGTACCAACTCAAGATTCCCGATTGAAATCAATAGCACTATGCGTTAAAAATCTCCCATTACTAACTTTGACATCCCTTTGCACACTTATTAAGAGTAGTTTTAAAAAACTAAAAATGCCTTTCCTGTTTTTTAGTCTTGGAATACATCTACTTCAAGTTTCAAGTTTGTAGGTATAAGGAATACAATTTTTCATACCTACCAACTTTTTCAACCCTTTATACATCCTTAGGGGTTGAATTTCCAAAAATCCCTTCTTAATACACCTCTACGCCATAAGACCTATGTACTCTTCAAATTTCAAGTCTCTAGGACCAGCGGTCAAAAAACTCCCATACAGACTTTTACATCCCTTTGCACGGTTATTAAGGGTAGTTCTAAAAAACTAAAAATGCCTTTCCTATTTTTTGCCTTGGAGTACATGTACTCCAAGTTTCAAGTTTGTAGGTTCAAGGAATACAATTTTTCATGCAAACGTTTTCAACCTTTTTACACCCTTAGGGGTTGAATTTCCAAAAACCTCTTCTTAGTACACCTCTTCGCCATAAGACCTATGTACTCTTCAAATTTAAAGTCTCTATGACCAGCGGTCAAAAAACTCCCATACAAACTTTTACATCCCTTTGCACACTTATCAAGGGTAGTTTTAAAAAACTAAAAATGTATTTCCTTTTTTTTTGCCTTGAAATATAAATACTCCAAGTTTCAAGTTTGTAGGTTCAAGGAATACTATATCTCATACAAACGTTTTCATCCCTTTTTACATCCTTAGGGGTTGAATTTCCAAAACTCCCTTCTTAGTACACCTCTACGCCATAAGACCTATGTACTTTTCAAGTTTTAAGTCTCTAGGATCAGCGGTCAAAAAACTGCCATACATACTTTTACATCCCTTAGCACACTTATTAAGGGTAGTTTAAAAAAACTAAAAATGTATTTCCTATTTTTTTGTCTTGAAGTATATGTAATCCAAGTTCCAAGTTTGTAGATTCAAGGAATACAATTTTTCATACAAACGTTTTCATCCCTTTTTACACCCTTAGGGGTTGAATTTCCAAAAATCCCTTCTTAGTACATCTCTACGCCATAAGACCTATGTACTCTTCAAATTTCAAGTATCTAGGACCAGCGGTCAAAAAACTCCCATACATACTTTTACATCCCTTAGCACACTTATTAAGGGTAGTTTAAAAAAACTAAAAATGTATTTCCTATTTTTTTGTCTTGAAGTATATGTAATCCAAGTTCCAAGTTTGTAGATTCAAGGAATACAATTTTTCATACAAACGTTTTCATCCCTTTTTACACCCTTAGGGGTTGAATTTCCAAAAATCCCTTCTTAGTACACCTCTACGCCATAAGACCTATGTACTCTTCAAATTTCAAGTATCTAGGACCAGCGGTCAAAAAACTCCCATACATACTTTTACATCCCTTAGCACACTTATTAAGGGTAGTTTTAAAAAACTAAAAATGTGTTTCCAATTTTTTCGTCTTGAAGTATATGTACTCCAAGTTTCAAGTTTGTAGGTTCAAGGAATACAATTTTTCATACAAACATTTTCATCCCTTTTTACACCCTTAGGGGTTGAATTTCCAAAAATCCCTTCTTAGTGCACCTCTACGCCATAAGACCTATGTACTCTTCAAATTTCAAGTATCTAGGACCAGCGGTCAAAAAACTCCCATACATACTTTTACATCCCTTAGCACACTTATTAAGGGTAGTTTTAAAAAACTAAAAATGTGTTTCCTATTTTTTTGTCTTGAAGTATATGTACTCCAAGTTTCAAGTTTGTAGGTTCAAGGAATACAATTTTTCATACAAACATTTTCATCCCTTTTTACACCCTTAGGGGTTGAATTTCCAAAAATCCCTTCTTAGTGCACCTCTACGCCATAAGACCTATGTACTCCTCAAATTTCAAGTCTCTAGGACCAGCGGTTTAGGCTGTGCGTTGTCTATATGTCAGTCAGTCAGTCAGTCAGTCAGTCAGTCAGTCAGGACTTTGAGTCTTATAGTATTAGAGATAACTGATAACCGATGGGGAATAAAGGTTCTCGAATGGCGACCACGAACAGGAAAACGAAGCGTGGGACGCTCCTACCCGATCGACTGACGACATTGTCAGGATCGCGGGAAGTCGGTGGATGGAGAGGGCTCGGAATCGTTCTTCCTGGAAATGTAGGGGAGGCCTATGTCCAGCAGTGGACTTCTTTAGGCTGATGATGATGATGATGATGATATATTTAATTACATAATCATAATACATCCCGTAGGTACCTGTGTAAATACTGATCGTATGGCAGTAAGGCGTGCGTCTCGGCGCCGTAAAAGTTGCTGTACCATACTCCGAGCAATGCTAGGAGAACCGGGGCCTGAAATTAAATTCAAATTGATCACTCTTGATCAAGTCATCTACACTATCTACACTAATATTATAAAGAGGAAAGATTTGTATTTTTGTATGTTTGTATTTTTGTATGTAATGAATAGGCTCCAAAACTACTGGTCCGATTTCAAAAATTCTTTCACCATTCAAATTCTACATTATCCCTGAGTAACATAGGCTATAATTATTACTAGAAAAAAATAGGGATCCCTTCTAAAACTTCAATAATGTAACCCAAGGTGTAAATAATAATCCTTACATCGCGTGCGCTGCGAAAACTATTGATGATAGAACAAAATAATGTACTACGACTTTGCAGAACACGTCATCATCTACAAAAAATGTCGCGACAGCATATGTCTAACTATTATAGTTATGCCACAATAAGTGTTCTTTTATTATAAACATTAAATTGAAATGCCGCCGCTAGAAAAGGCTCTTTATTTGTACCTTGGTATTAATCCTTATCCAAATAAATAATTTTATATTCAAGATTGTTTCAATACCTATAGATTACCTCTTGAATTTTTCAAATCGGACATTCCATTCATAAGATATTACAAAATTAAAAATTTTAGTTCGCTTTAAAAATATTATTAGCGAACGTGCCGTTCCGCGGGGCGCGTTCTCACTCACTCAGGGAGAAGGGCGTGCAAATGTATGAAAATAAGTAGACGCGAGACTCGTTTATTTCGTCCAAGTTTATCTTGAAATTTTCAAAAAACGTATATCCACCCATGCGAAGCTGGGACAGGCCGCTAGTATTTAATAAAATAAAACCGGCCAAGTGCGAGTCGGACGCGCGCACGAATCAGTCGTTAGATAGAATCCTTCACTTGCTCGTGATTCATCTATGGCCCTCGCTTTAAATGCGTCCTTTATTTACTAATTGCATATTATACAATATTTTAAGAGCTACTTACATTTTTGTCCAAAGGCGCGGTACAGTAATGGTCGTCCATGAAACTAGCACCTTCTAGGAGTTTCTCGAAGTTGTCGTAGCCGATGTAGAGAGAGATAGATAGACCGATAGCGGACCACAGAGAATACCTAGAAGCATACAGTGAATATTGGTTTTAAGACGTTTCAAAGTGATCTTTGTGATTTTATTGAATAAATATCCTTTGACTTTGGTTCAATTCCAGGTCTTATGAATTTTTCTTTTAAAATAATGTCTATGTCTAAAGGAGCTGTTTCATCAATATATGGAGCCGGGGTCGGGTCTGTGTACAGGATACATAATTATCGCTGAGCAACATAGTGACTGTTTTAACTGCTTATTTGCTTTATTCTTACTTCGTTTTCTTGCCCATCAAGATTTTCTTGGTCAAGAAGAGCAACACAATGCACTAAAAATATGGCGGACTGACATGTCATTTTGACAACAGTATCAATTCCAGTACCAGTGCCAAGTCTTGAGTTTTGTTTTTAGTTTTTCGTTACGTCAGGTCTTTTTTGTATCGAGACTTTGCGAGTTCGTTTAAAAAAGGTCTAACGTTACGCTGATAAACATTTAGGCGACAACTTTATATGCCTACAAATTAAAAAAATTGCACGTATATGGTAATCTCTTATTTTTTTTCCAAGTTTTCTATGTGGCGTACATAGACCAGACCCACAATAAAAAAGGTCCTTTGTCTATGATAAATTTTAGGCTTACCTCCCTCCGACCCAGTCCCAGAATCCGAACATATTGTTAGGATCGATTCCAAAAGCGGTGACCTTCTCGCTGTTTGTCGATAACGCCACGAAGTGCTTCGCGACTGCTGACGGCTGTGATAGAAACAAAATAGGGTGTAACAGACGTCAAACAAGTCGGCTCACTTGACACACTGAACCATGTGATTTATGAGCGTCTACACACGGCCCTAAAATAAGATAAGATAATGTTTATTTCCAAAAAAAGAACATTTTTTTTTTATTTATTTGAAGGGCTTTGTCGCTGAGCGTAAAAAAAAAAAAGAACATGTAGAGCCATACATTTTCTTAGGTCTAAAGATTTGTATAATACTAGTGGCTTCCCGCGGCTTCGCACGCGTTGAAGTGGTGAGCCGTGATTGAGCCACAAACATCCAAACATCGTAACTTTCGTATTCATTTGTATATTTATAGGGTAGGATTTTAAATACCTACGTAGGTATAACAGATACCTATAGGCGCACATTACCTATATTAGGTAGGTAGGTATAGGTACTGAGTTTAGCACAAACATGACAAATACAACAAAGACAACCTTACACGGAAAGTATGTAGTTATTTGTTCCTAGTTTCTACCCCAAAAACAAACGAAACAGCTTCACCACTTTGATCCCCAGGCACGGTAGATACCCTTGGATCTCTTCGTGCCAACGCAAGATTCCCGTTTTTAGAATATCTCTTACAAACATTGACGCCTCGTTGTATCCTTTTTATTCGAGCGCAACGAAGGAGGGTAACGTTTTAGGAGTTGTTTTCGAAAATCAAACTGTCTTTTTGTTATTTATCCACAGAACATATTATTTTCTGTTACGCGTAGTGTAATTAACTTCAAACTTTAGTTTAGTAATTATTACACTACGCGTTAAAAATCTCCCATACAAAATTTGAAACTTTGACAGTCTTTTGCACCCTTTGCACGGGTAGTTTTAAAATATTTAAAACGTGATTTTAAATTATTTATTGGTGAGTATATTTACTTCAAGTTTGAAATTAATCGCACTATGCGTAAAAAATCTCTCATACTAACTTTTACAGGGTAGTTTTAAAAAACTAAAATGCATTTCTTTTTTATTTGCATTTGCCTTGAAGTATATGTACTCCAAGTTTCAAGTTTGTAGGTTCAAGGAATACTATTTTTCATACAAACGTTTTCATCCCTTTTTACACCCTTAGGGGTTGAATTTTTAAAAATCCCTTCTTAGTACACCTCCACGCCATAAGACCTATGTACTCCTCAAATTTCAAGTCTCTAGGACCAGCGGTTAAAAAATTCTCATACAAACTTTTACATCCCTTTGCACACTTATTAAGGGTAGTTTTAAAAAACTAAAAATGTATTTCTTTTTTTATTTGCCTTGAAGTATATGTAGTCCAAGTTTCAAGTTTGTAGGTTCAAGGAATACTATTTTTCATACAAACGTTTTCATCCCTTTTTACACCCTTAGGGGTTGAATTTCCAAAAATCCCTTCTTAGTACACCTCTACGCCTTAAGACCTATGTACTCCTCAAATTTCAAGTCTCTAGGACCAGTTGTTTAGGCTGTGCGTTGTCTATATGTCAATCAGTCAGTCAGTCAGTCAGTCAGTCAGGACTTTGATTCTTATAGTATTAGAGATAAGGCAACTGGCATACTCTGTGGTTTCGGAACATTACCTTCCGTACTAGATAAAACTGTGTTACGGCAAGGTAAATAAAATCGATGGAAATATAGGAGAGTAGTGGTGAGCGCCCTAGATAGATCCCTCGATCGCTTCATAGAGGCAGGCGTTTGGCCCCGCAAGAAAAAGGGACCGCCGTCCCAATCGCCTGATTGCATTTTTGGTTCTGCCATTAGGGACCACAACCTGTATACATATATACCTAAGACTGTACCTAATTGTATAGTCCCCAGAAAAATCAAAATCTAACACACGTTTTTTTAGGATCGCGGGAAGTCGGTGGATGGAGAGGGCTCGGAATCGTTCTTCCTGGAAATGTATAGAGGCCTATGTCCAGCTGTGGACTTCTTTAGGCTGATGATGATGATGAAACGTGTATTTCCTTTAGATTCTTACGTAATAAATATTGAACAGGGGCGGGTTCGGCCGATTCCTATTTTTTCTTACATAGGAGGGGGAGGGTGTCATAAACAAAAATAGTTTCATACAAAAGTTCAATACCTACCTGGCTAAAATGTATGAAACAGCTGTTTTTTTTTCGCGTCCACAGTGTTGGTTCCTTAAAAAAAGTTATTCATATTGATGGGTGGTATAGGTTGGCAGGTAGAAAATGCTTATAGCATAAAGCCCACCTTTTGAACCTACACTTGAATTTTTATTTTTTTGTGCAATAAAGTGTTAAATAAATAAATAAATGGGTACTTTAGCCCCCTGAAGTTTTCGGGAGTGGTATTTCAGCACCCTGTATATGGATTTGTCTTACGGAATAAATGGATGGCGCCTAAATAGTTATGAAGTTATGGTTACGTTCTTAGCGACGTCCAGGAACCAGGTCTTCGCAGACGTGGCGTTGGTGATGGTCTCCTGCGTCGTGAAGGTCTTGGAGGCGATGATGAACAGCGCCGTCTCAGGGTTCAGCTTCTTGAGGACCTCTGCCATGTGGGTGCCGTCGATGTTGGATACAAAGTGGACCTTGGGAAAAAGAGAATAAGGGTTAGTTTGCTGCGAGCTCTGGCGAATACTCAGTCAGTGAGTGATATAGACATTAGACACGAAATGGACCTAGTGAGGGAAGGAATAGGGGTTAGATTGCTTCGAGCTCTAGCGAATCTTCAGCCCGTGGGTGATATAGATATTAGAGACGGCAGGAACCAACCTGTAAATTTGTTGCCCGTTCTTCTAGGCTTGGTCGCGTGGAACTGACACCTAGATTCACCTAGTTTTGAGACGTTTCAAAGTGATCCTTGTGATTTTACTGAATAAATACCCTTTGACTTAGAGACTAAATTGAACCTTGGGAGGGAAATAATAAGGGTTATATTGCTGCGAGTTCAGGCTAATCATTCAGTGGTGATGTGAGAGCACTGGTGGTCTAGTGGTAGCAGCCCCGCCTTCCGATCCTAAGGTCGTGGGTTCGAAACCGGTCGTGGAACAATGAGTTTTTCTGTTCACAAATGTATGTGCACAATACCGTACTCTCAAACGGTGAAGGAAGACATCGTGAGGAAACCGGCATGTCGTAGAACCTAAAAAGTTCTATAACAAGTGCTCGAAAGGAGCCTCTTGAGGCGCACTTCAAATCCTTTCACCACACTTCAAACCAAAACACAGCGTTGCTGCTTGCCGGCAGAACAAGGCGTGGTGGTAGTAGGTACTTCCCCGGATGAGCCCTTCACAAAGAGCTCTACTACTCTTACAATAATCTAGTAACATTTTGATACACAATCAAAAATGTACCTTCAGATGATTGGCATAAGGCTTCAATGCCTCGGTGACCATGAGAGGACCGAGGTCGGAGCCACCGATACCAATGTTGATGACGTCAGTGATTGGTTTGCCGGTGTAGCTGAGGACCAATCATAATTCAAAATCAATATAAAAATATGTTAAAGATACTTGAAGAAATATCGCTCACAATAAGATGGGGAAAATTCTTAATAAAAAATGTTTCCCATTCTATTTGATAATGGCATTGTACTATCAAAACGAAAAAACTAAAGTTTTTTTTCGTTCGATTTATCTGGCACAGATAAAGAAACTGCATTTGCTGTTTGAATCCTACAAATATACCTACCGCCATATTTTGGGAATATTTTTTTAAGAGGAAAGGATACCTGAGAGACTTGAAAAATAGGTATTTGAATAAAATGTTCCTGTCTCGCTGAATGCCGCCGCCGCGCCCCAAGCAAGAAAGGGACAACTGCAGCTCAGACCGTTTTAGGTACATAATTATTGACCAAAACAGCATTTCGTAGTAGACTATTTACTCCCTCAAAACATGGCCAATTGTTTTTATTATTTTTATATAATTACTAGCGACCCGCCCCGGCTTCGCACGGTTATTGTGGGTTATTCCTAAGAGATTATGCTTGTATTATGCATATAAACCTTCCTCTTGAATCACTCTTTCTATTAAAAAAATACCGTATCAAAATCCGTTGCGTAGTTTTAAAGATTTAGGCCCAGTTTCACCATGCTCTGTTAGTTACTAATCAAGGATTAACAGGCCGTTAAATCTAACCTTAGCTGTCAAACACGTACATTTTGACATATTTAACGGCCCTTTAATCCTTTGTTAATCTAACAGAGCATGGTGAAACCGGCCCTTAAGCATACATAGGGATATAGTATAGAGACAGAGAAAGCGACTTTGTTTTATACTACGTAGTGATATTATTTATAATAATAAAAAGGTTAGTACCCTTTCCATTGCCCCCCAATGACCTGTCCACAGAACTCCTTCATGTGTGCCAGAACAGCGTTGACGTCCGACGTAACATCCTTGCCGTTCACCAGGATTGGCTTGTTCTGGCGGTTCCGGAGCGCGATGTGGAGGACGGCGCGGTCTTCTGTGAAGTTTATCTTCTGACCTGGAGAAGAATGAACAAAATAAATCATCTTTTTTAAGAGCTGATTTCACCATGCTCTGTTAGTTACTAATCAAGGATAACGGGCTGTTAAATCTAACCTTAGATGTCAAACGCGTAAATTTTGACATATTTAACGGCCCTTTAATCCTTTGTTAATCTAACAGAGCATGGTGAAATCAGCTCTTATTATATTAACTAAACATTCAGTGTTCAAACATTCCTACCTACCTACTTCATGTTCATATTAGATTTAAATTGTTTGATTATTTGCTGCCATTTGATATTACATATGTGTTATTTTTAAGTTTATATGTCAAAGTCAAGTCAAAATCTATGACATCTGATTTTTTTTTTTATTATGGGATTAGCCCTGGCTATGCATGGTTTTT
This sequence comes from Chloroclysta siterata, assembly GCA_932294275.1. Lineage (NCBI taxonomy): Eukaryota > Metazoa > Arthropoda > Insecta > Lepidoptera > Geometridae > Chloroclysta > Chloroclysta siterata. The sequence continues at coordinate 7,011,350 of OW028592.1, read as the reverse complement.
AAACACTATCAGAATCTATAGTCTTGATACAAAAATATTCGGAAAATGAAATTAAAATTATAAATCCCTATCAGAGTTGCTGGAACTCTACTTAGGGCTTGACTTTGTACATAACATCTATGTAATATTTGTCTCAGTGTGTGTATGCAATAAAGAATTAAGAAGAGTTTGCATCACATTTATAAATACAATTTCATAACATATTATCACATATTTTAACTCAATAATTACCCGAGAACATCGCATCTCTGGCTTGTTCCACATTCCTGCTCTTAGCTAAGTCGAGGAGCAGGCTGAGGGTGTCTCCATCAACACGATTTTTGGAGTAGTCCAGCAGGATCTCGCCATCAGCAGGTGTTGGAATACGAAGGCTATGAAATATATCAGGGAAATTAGTTAAGGAAGTAGGTCCCCATGATTCTTCTCACTACAGCTTCTTTTATAAATTCACATCGTGTAGTCTAAATATTATAGGATTTTTTAAAGTATAAATATAGTAGGTATAATGAACAGTGAACAGTAACCTACACATAAATGAACATTACAGATAGGTTATCAGTTGGTGGGTATTATAACTCGCCGCCCCACCGATGGACCGACGATATTGTGAAGATCGATTGTGAAGTCGGTCGATGGAGAAAGCTCAAGAGTTGATCTTTCTGGAAATGTATAGGGGAGGCATTTTTCCAATAGTGGACTTCGTAGTGCATATAATAAAGCTGATAAGTGCGTGGTAGTAATAAAGTTTCACCAAAAACCTGCAGCGAGTACCTAAAAAATTATGAAAGTACAACGTCACTGTGGCTGACCTTACATCGAACTTTTAAAAGGTGATAGATATAACTTTGCAAAAGTGCGTTCCTATTATTCGTAACTCAAAGAAATTGGTCTCGAAAATAACCGGCTACGTTTAAAAACATAAATTGACTGTATTTATATGGAAAACCAGCAAAAACTTAAATAATTGGTGACTACCTGAATTTATTAAATCGCTCAGGGTCCTGCGCGAATAACTGCTGAATGTTGATTTTTCCTGCGTTACTATTGTAATATTCCTGCAATTTCTGGTAGGCAGGATCCTGTTTTAGGCTGATCTTCGGATCCATGGTTTTTAAAGAGAAATACAGACGAGTGGAAAAACTTGGAAGTAAGCGGCACGAACTCGCTATCAACACCGCTGATAGTAAATGTCTTTTTGACATTTCAATGTTATGTGAAGGTTACGTGCGTTTCTTACTAAATATGCATTTAGTAGTGCAACAAAACGCATATTTTACCAGTTTTCTTAGGGATTAATAGCATGTTTTTTTTTTGTTTCGGTCTTACCAAGGTAGTTAGATGAGTGAGGTAGTGATTATGCTCAGAGGCAAAACCCAAACAGCTGATTAGCAATTTATAGTGAAAGAATTGGAACGCACTCCACAAATCAATAACAAAAATCTAAACACGAAAGCAAAATAAAAATGTTTACATGATTCTGTGAATATTTCTAATTCAGTTGCTTAAAAATAGCGACAATGGATGATGGAAATTCCATTATATACGGACTTGAGCATCAGGTAAATAAAGCTAACTAATTCAATCACTTTTTGCAAAACATCAAAAACTATCCTTGTTTGGGTTATAAGATAAATGATTGTTATGGTACACACGACGAAGAAACACACGGTGGAGAAATAAGTAATAATATTCTTTTAGCAGTATACTTTTAGTTTTAACAGTAACTGCGACGACGTCGCAATAATTCATCTTGGTTTATATTTTTTTTTCTTTTTTGTATAAAATTACACTATACAATTACATTACAATTTCAATAGTAAGTATAATACAGCATTTTCTTCATTTTTTTCCAGACCCGAGCCCTGTCCCCTCAATATGGAGATAGTGATGCGATTAGATTCCTCATTGGCACACAAAGCCTTAAACCTATGTCCAACCAAGTGCACGTTGTGGAGTTAGAAGAAGACACTGGAGCTTTACACACTAAGGTAATAAAGTATAAGATACCTACCCACTTAGAAGTCACTAGTAAAGTAAGCCCGCACGGCTCAGTCGGTAGTAGATCTGCCTTCTGCACTGTAGGCTGTGTGTAGTGTCTAGTATTCTCTTATCTGTGCCCTTGGTATAACTGCTTGACAAGTTTTTTTTAGGAATGGCTATAATAATCGAGTAACGGCTGATTTCTTAAAGCTCGATCAAAACTAATCGGATGTCAAGTCACTCGCCATTTCAGCTATTACATCGAATTAGAGAGACTTGACATCCAATTAGTTTTGATCGGGCTTTCAGAAACCGGCCGTAAGCCTCTAAATTGTGGCAAGATAGATTTTATATTGTATTTTGAATCAATAAAAATAATACTTTTACAAGTAATGAAATAAAACCCCCTGAAGGTTTAAATACAAGTATTGGTACACCTAGTATATCACTATTATGCCACTGTGTACGTTCACACTTTCTGTAAAATATATTATTCTCGGAAAGTGAACTCTGAGAAATAAATATCTTTAACATAAGACTTGAGACGCAGCGAGCGAGAAGTTGTTTGATGGTTGTCCCCCTCTTAACTTTACATCTCAGAGTGATATCTTTGGACGTGCTCTTGGAGAATACATTTTGTTATAGAACAGAAAGAGCAGCTCAAGATCAGGAGGTATATTTCCCGTCAGTTTTTCTTATAAAAAATGGAGAAAAAGTAGTATATTTACGAGCTTAAGATACCCAAGCCTGTATTTTATAGATCAAGGCCGACCTTTCAAGCCTTATTTAGGTTTTTATGGCGTCTCAGGCGGCTAGTACCTCATTCAAGATTATGTGTTCTTGATGTGCTGAAGACCTTACTAGAAATATCTTTGTAGTAAGTCAATAATATAGAAATTAAATGAAAATAGCCTCACACGAAAATAGACTCACAGCTTTGGAAGAAGAAAAAAAAGAAAATTTGTAAAGTTCCTAACTAGTTATTGTATAGTAACTAGAAATAGTATAGTAACTAGTTATTGTATAGTAACTAGAAATAGTATAGTAACTAATTATTGTATAATAACTAGAAATAGTATAGTAACTAGTTATTGTATATTAACTAGAAATAGTATAGTAACTAGTAATTGTATAGTAACTAGAAATAGTATAGTAACTAGTTATTGTATAGTAACTAGAAATAGTATAGTAACTAGTAATTGTATAGTAACTAGAAATAGTATAGTAACTAGTTATTGTATAGTAACTAGAAATAGTATAGTAACTAGTTATTGTATAGTAACTAGAAATAGTATAGTAACTAGTAATTGTATAGTAACTAGTAATCGTATAGTAACTAGTAATCGTATAGTAATTAGTACCTAACTAACTAAAAAAAAATACCTTTGTGCGTCGCAAAACGGACTATGATTCAGCAATAAGTTGGTTGCAAACTTTAATCGTACCGAACGGAAGATTTGCTCTCAGATCTCTTTTTTATACAACTATCTAAACACCTGATGTTACGTGGTAACCATCACCTAAGAAAACCATAACTAAGAAAACATTGCCACGTAGGTAAGTTACGCAGATATAAACCTGTACGTAGTGTACAATTCTTTGCAAAGGAGCTGTTTCATCAATATATGGAATCGGATTACATAACTGTCATGGCGTGTCCAGAAGTGTTCACAAATTTAAAAATTCGATTAGATAAACATTTAGGTGACAACTTTATTTGCCTACAAATTAAAGAAATTGCACTTATGTGGTAATCATTAATTTTTTCCCATATTTTCTATGTGGCGTACATAGACCAGGCCCATGATAAAAAAGGTCCTTTATGGTAATCTCTATCGGTCAACTACACCTTATCTAAAATTAAACCCTAGTAGAATAAAAGTCCTCTTCTTCTTTAATTTGTGGCTGTAATAGTCCTCTTAGTTTGAGTCAATAGTGCTTTAATTCATGACAGGTGTTCAAACATGACATTGGAGAGATCTGGCACCTCCGCTGCTCGCCTCATGATGCTGCAACCCTGGTCACCACCCACAGTGCTCACAATGCTCAGACAATGCAGTGTCGCATGGGCGTCTCACTGTATCGCCTGCCCACTGTTCAAGTATGTAGCTCTTCTTTTACTAATTGACAAATTAATTCAGATTTGAAAAGAACTAAAAAAATAACAGTTTTTTTTTGTGGCGAGTTTGATTTTCGGTCTTTTTTTTTTATGTAATGTAACATGTTTTCCAAGTGGGTTTTGTATGGCTTACAAAACCGAGATTAGTATTGAAGGGTTCAGCATCATCTCCATATAAAACCCAAGCTCGCAATACAGAGTACAAATCTGAACCTAAGGCTCTGTTGCCAGATAACCAATCAACATAAGACAATTTTTTTATTTTTATTAATTGTGTTGTATTTCCAGGTGATACCCAAAGACATGGACGATCTGAGTGCGATCCAGAGCCGAAATGCAGAAGAAATGGAACATCTCCTTACAATAACGCCAGAGGTACAGTCACCTAAGATAGTTCATCGTCATCAGCCTGTAGAATTTATTATATTTTATTCTATAATAGGCCAATATTAAATCTAATAACGATTCCCTACATGCTGAATTTACTTTCAGAAACCGGAAGACGAAATCCGTTGCTCCGAGTTCCACCCCACCGATGCGAACAAGCTGGGCGTGGTATCCGAGAACGGGCTGAATGTTTATGACGTCAGCACCGGCGCGTGCGTCGCGGGCGCATCGCCCGACGGCCGCGCGCGGCTCAAGTTCACCAATGGCAAGTGGGAACCGCACCGAGGGCATTGTCAGGTATAAACAAAATAACGTAATTATTATTTAGTAATATTTCATATTAATGAGCGCTCCATTCAGTGGCGTAGCTAGGTGGACAAGGGCCCCGGTGCATAGAGAAAGAATGGGGCCCTCACCCCTTCTTCCACATAGCTTGAACTTTGAAATAAAGTAAGCTTTAAAAGTAGAGTAAGCTGGCTGACCCTCTCTTCTCAAAGCTTAGGTTAGAGGGCCCCCTGAGCTCCGGGGCCCTACGATAGCTACGCCACTGGCTCCGTTAGCTTAACAGACCGATAAGTCTGTTGCTGTCTCTATTCGGTAGCATAAAAGTGACAGTGACAAGTATACTCTTTGGTCTCCGAGAACGGACTGCGTTTGTATGACGTCAGTAGCAAGTGAGAACCGCACCGAGGGCATTTTTTTTAATACATCGAGCTGATGGAACAAGCAAATGGCCCACCTGATGTTAAGTGGGAACCATCACCTATAACAAAGCATTGCCTCGTAAGTCACGCACGATAGGAACGTGCCCTACGATGCACTGCCCTGCGTCCATCAACTTGAGGCATACAGATGTTAAGCTTCATGTGCCTGTAATTTCACCGGCAACCACAATCTTCAAACCGAAACACAGCAACGCTAGTAGTGCTTGGCGGTAGTACTTCCCCGGACGAGCCCTTCACAAAGAGCTCTACTTCTCTTATTGGTAGACTTTCCACACACTACCTAGGTACTTTTACAAAAACACCAGCACTATTCATACATTTTTTTATAAAAACCAGACAAGAAAAAGCATCCCATGTTCATTACACATTTTTTTTATTTGAATATCGAATCCACAAGCCACAGCTCGGCAGAGCTACTACCAACTGAGCTGTTAGGGCTGTCACGGTTAAGTTTTAGTCTTTACATCTCTCATGTTCGGTAAGTAGGTTCTTATTACCTCCAAATGGGGCTTGTAGGTGACTAATTAGCGCTCTAGGGTAATAATGTAGGGCCTAGGGCTTTTCTAGCTAAGTAATTAAAAAAAAGTAAGTAATTATAAAAAACACTTCTTTCTTTCAAAAATCTTTGAAAGGTAATAAGAACCTATTTGGAGGTAATAAGAACCTACTTACCGAACATGAGAGATGTAAAGCAGAATAGTTAGCTCGGGTGTAAGCACCAATTGAACCCTCGAACTATAGGCGCCCTCTCTGCGCTCGTGCGCCTAAATATCTCGGGCTGCAATTGATGCCTTACAGCCCTTGGCTACTAATCTACTATTAACATCTCCCAACAGTTCGCGGTACTACAAGACATGCACATTAAATGCTACGACACGCGAACGGACGGCGGCAAGCCCGCCTGGACCATCGACAATGCGCACAGACAACTCGTCAGGGATCTAGATTTCAACCCTAACAGGTGAGCGAGAAAAAAAATATGTAGTAAAAAAATATATTTATTTATTTTATTTTATTAGCACAGCTGCCAGATGGCGACCGCTTTCACGAAATAATAAAATGTATTTTATAGGTAATTATAATTATAATTAATACATTTCTCAAGTACAAGCTATAGACTTATCAAATTTCATGCAGATCGGATCACCGCAACGGTTCGAAAGTTATGGTGAAACAAACATACTATACCTATACATAAAATGCTAAATCGCCCAAGTTGATTGTAAGATCTTCGTTCGCTTTGCTCACTCGATCAATAAGAAAACAAAAAAAAAACTACTGTGATGTACGTTCTGTTCCAGACAGTTTCACATCGCGAGCGCGGGCGACGATGCGGCTCTGAACATCTGGGACTATAGGAACGGGAAAGAACCAATTTTCAGCAGGACGGACCACTCACACTGGTAAGTGTGTAGACTTAGACTTCAGGCTTCTTGCCCCTTCTTTTGCTGATGGAACAAGCAGATAGAAAAGGTATTTATTTGTCACACAAACATACGTGGACTTTAGATTTAAAAGCTAGTAACAAAAAGTATAATATAACCTAAAGAAAAAACAAATACACGTAAAAAGAGAAAGTGCAGATTAGTCCTCCATATGCCGAGTGCGACAAACAGGTCCCGTCTCAGCGAGATGCTGCTGACAATCCATAGATAGTAAGCAGCGCTGGTTTTCAGATAGCCCACCTGATCTTAAGTGGTAACCATCACCTGTAACAAAGCATTGCCTCGTAAGCCATGCATAGCAATGTGCCCTACGATGCACTGCCCCTTATAATCAACTTTAGGCATGCAGATGTGCCTCATGTGCCTGTAATTTCACCCCTAAAGAAAATCTAATAACTTGCTGGATACTTTGTGCCGTGCCTAGTGACTAGCTGCCGTCTTGTTTATGACCTTGGGTTCGATCCCCACTAAGAACAAACATTTAAGTGTTAATATAGAGGTTTGTTCAAAAAAAGTATACAAGTATTATACCAACTATCAGGTTCCCATATTACAAGCGTGCATGGTTTGGGGTTAGATACCTCCGATCTTTGTGGAAACTCCAACAATATTTATTTAATAATTTTTAATCACAAGGATCACTTTTTAGTCGAAAGGTCTGTATTTTCTGCTGGTTATGGGTGCTGTGTGGAAACTCCAGAAATATTTATTTATTTATTTTTATCACAAGGACCACTATAAAGTCTGTCTGTATTTACTGCAGGGTGCTGTGTGGAAACTCCATCAATATTTCTTTGAAGTCTAAAGGTCTGTATTTTCCGCAGGGTATGGACAGTGCGATATAACACATACCACGAGCAGCTGCTACTGACGGGCAGTTCTGACGCGCGGGCGCTGCTGACCGCCGCCGCCAGCGTCTGTGTCGATGATGATGATGATAATAACACCCCAGTGTGAGTAAAGAAACAGCTACGTCAGTTCCCCAAATCTGAGTTTTGTTTTATGTTTCGTCAGGCCGTGAGTAAAGAAACAGCTACGGCAGTTCCCCAAATCTGAGTTTTGTTTTTTGTTTCGTCAGGCCGTGAGTAAAGAAACAGCTACGTCAGTTCCCCAAATCTGAGTTTTGTTTTTTGTTTCGTCAGGCCGTGAGTAAAGAAACAGCTTCGTCAGTTCCCCAAATCTGAGTTTTGTTTTTTGTTTCGTCAGGCCGTGAGTAAAGAAACAGCTTCGTCAGTTCCCCAAATCTGAGTTTTGTTTTTTGTTTCGTCAGGCCGTGAGTAAAGAAACAGCTTCGTCAGTTCCCCAAATCTGAGTTTTGTTTTTTGTTTCGTCAGGCAGTTTTTTTATGGAGACTCGAGCACCTCTATCCGTCGTGCTGAGAACTAACGAGTCTCCATACGAAAACGGCATGATGATAGGGAAAACGAAAAACAAAAGTCAAACTTTATGTTCTACTACTAATTTACATTATACTTGTTCCGTATCGGTATCTCTATCCCGTCTTCATACAAAACCCGCAACGAACACGGAACAAAAACGTAAATCGAAAACCAAATATGATAAGCAAAACTCATACTTGGGGTACTGATAACTTATTACCGCAGTTACTTTTAGACATTCGCGTGAACGGAAATTTGGCCGGCCATGTCCGCGGGCAACGCGTACGTCAACGACGGCGGACATGGAAATGGCCTGTTTTAAGTATTCGTCACTAGCTCATTTTCCTTCTTGTCCAGTCTAGAAGATGGAGTGCTTCAATCCTACGAGCAACACGAAGACTCGGTGTACTGTGCCGAGTGGTCCACAGCGGAGCCCTGGACCTTCGCCTCGCTGAGCTACGACGCGAGGCTTGTACTGTCGCGAGTACCGCGCCACTTCAAGTACAAGCTACTTCTGTGATAATGTTTAAGTTTGAAATTAGTTGATTGCGACGACTTCATGAGGATATATTTCGCATTTTTTAGCAACGCTTAGTTGTGATAAGCATTACATAATGCCACATACCCTATGTTTTTTTTTACCATTTGTATTTGTCAATATAAAAAAGTCATTTTATTTACATATTGGCTAAAGCTTCAACAGGCAAGGCAGGCAGTATAATAAAAATATTAATAATAATTCCAGCCAGCTCTTATGTCTGTGTTCTTTCAACTGCGTTATTTTGATAATGAAATATTATGAATAAACTTAGAATTGTTTTGAAAATGTAAACTGCAGAATATTATAATAAAAGATTTTTTATAAATAAACTGTTTATAATCAACTAAAATCTCTGTGAAACTCTATTCGCGACATTCCTCAGATTCCCGTACACTTTAGATGGAGGTGATCCCATAATCAAGTTACATATTGCCCTCCGGGCCAGTGCAATATTCTGATAACTTCCGAGAATGTGAATTTTTGAGTCGGCGAGTACTATCCTAGTTTTTGTTACGTTTTCAATGGTGAACTTTGTGCGACCAGCTTTTCCTGCCAAACGGCCGATGGCTCTGCCTAAGTGGTCCCCATTAAGTGTCTTGACATCTTTAATTTCGAATGATTCAACAAATAGGTCATCTAGTCTGAGTAGGGCGAGGGCATCTTCAACATCAAATCCGAATATAAATGCCTGAAATTGAAAAAATAACATTTTCTTAACAATAATGTGGGTGAAAGGTGTTGGAAGACTGGTGTGATGCAACAGACGATTAACTGGAATTTATGGATATCTTCTTCCAGTACTGGGTAAGCATAAGTTAAAAAGAAGTTAATTAGCAGAATGATCATGATAGTTTTAATGAAAAATCTGAATTCATTATGTGACATTTCCAGCTCTAAATTTTCTATTGTTGTATCAGGGAATGTAGAGTTTTTTTTGGGTCCCTATTTCTTCTTCTGTAGCGTATGTATGTTTGAAAACATTATGTACAATAAACTTAGTTTAAGCATACATACCCTGACAAAATCAGCTGCTTTTTGTAAATTTGCTACATCCTTCGTCTCTGGACCAACTTTTATCTCAACATTGCGTGTTTTTGTGTTGAATCTGACTTGTAGAAGTAGATGCTCCACTATAGGAGTAAATATCTTTAACCAACTTTCTTTAAGAGGTGTGTATCTGGAAAAGAGGAACAAAAAATTGGCACAAATGTTTTGTAAACAATTAGAAAAGAAAATTAATTGATTCAGGCGTGAATGAAGGTTATATCCTCGTAGCATGGACTCTAGAGACATAAAAGCACTAATACTGAGCATAGAACAAGAAGAATCGTAGCACAAATACCTACGTCCGTTTTCCGTAAAACAGAGGTAGGTAAACAAAACTTCGTAGTAGAGTTAGAGGTTATGTTACCTGTGTGCTGGCACTGCAACTTTTCTCATATTTTCCTTGCTTTCGTTGGGTTCTGTGTTTTTCTTCTGCTTCTTAGACTTTGACCGAGCGTGTTTGGGCTTCCCTTGAATCCCGTTGTGCTCTTCAACTTCCATTCCATCACCAGATTCGGAGACTGCTCTTCGTTTTATATTTTTAAACTTTATCGGCCTTTTCGCTGGCAGGAACTCGTCTATATTTATGTTTTCCGTCTCCATGTTTGTATTTATTCTATTTGCAGCAGCGGAACTCTATTCAGTTACTGAAAATCGAGATTTTTGGTTGAAAAATAAATCAACACATGGTTAAGTAAGACCACAGACCAGACCTAAAGAAAGAACACTCAAAAAAGAAACATTCAAAATATGTCAATGTCATAGTGTTGTATTTATTGTTTTGTACGGTACCTACACAGAGGATCTAATAAAAATCTGTATTGGTTAGTACGTCACTACAAGCTGCGTTCATAAATATTTTTCAGCAGACCAGTGCAAATAAGTTTTTTGTTTGCGCAAATTCAAATAATGCTATTAGATTTAGTTTTGTCCCGTAAAACCAACACATTGATACCATCAATAGCTGAGATTTTCTCAAATAAAAGCATTATTATCAGGAAAAATAAAATACAGTTTCGCACACCCCACGTGGTACGTACGAATCTTGAACCTTTGTATGTTTATTCATGACATGAAATTAATGAACGCATCCTTACTTCGCGAATGTTATGTCACAAAATCTCGAAGAATTTTTGTTTTGAATTGATTTGAGGTGAAAATTAGCAATAATTCGATAGAATATTACGCTATAGCACATTAAAACTAATTTTGTTCATTTCATACAGGTATCAACATTTGGGATAGGTACCTCAAGTCACTATGGCCACCCTTGTAAGAACCGCCTTCGTGAAGGCGATAAATCCTGGCCAAGGATGTAAAATCGCCTCATGTACTGTTGTACAGAACCGCAACATCTCGGGAAAAGCCTTAAGGGAATCCCTGCCTCCACAGCCACCAAAGCCTGCGCCGTTCGACTATGTGAATAAGGACTATTCCTGGCTGCGTAGTCTTTTCGACCGCACTACTCATCGATTCGATGACAACTCGAAAGTCATCGTTGTAGAGGGCCCGGTGGCCTCGGGAAAGAGTCAGTTTGCGTCCTCCTTAGCCGAGGACCTCGGCATGAAGTACTTTCCTGAAGCAAATATGGATATACACTACATCAGGCCAAATGGCTGTGATCTCCGTATGTTCGATGACCAAGTTCCCGAAGACACAAGGACCTTCGACCATGTCAACTTCAACTTGCACCCGAACCATCGTCTGGCAGCTAACTTCCAGATTATGATGTATACGGCTCGTTATGGGCAGTACATTGATGCTCTAACTCATGTGTTGAATACCGGCCAAGGAGTTGTGCTGGAAAGAAGTCCGTTCTCTGACTTTGTGTTCCTGGAAGCTATGGTAGCTCAGAAATACATTAGCAAGGCTGTGAAGAGAGTGTACTATCAGCTGAGGGCTAACACTATTGAGGAGCTGTTGCGTCCCCATTTAGTGGTTTACTTGGATGTACCTGTCACCAAGGTAGGGCAACTTTCTTTGTCTCTCCTTCACCTACCCAGTACATATTTTACTTTCCTGCAAAAGTCTGTTCAATAGTATTTTAAAATGTTCGCGATCATCACACATTGAATATAACACAAGTTTAATAAATGAGTCTAATTAAACAATAAGACTCATTTATTAATTAACCAAATAATTGCAAAATTGACAAAACATCAGGGAAAAAATAAGGTAATGTGTTAAATACCTTGTATTCAAATATGGCCTGTTCCATCTTTCCACCCTGTATTTTTTTACATAACTTTAAAAGTTACAACAATCAGTGATCTTATCACTAGACAGGAATATTGAACCTTGGGCTTGGCTGGAATCATGATAAAAAAAATATGTATGTTATAAATAATTAAAATCTAATAGACATTTCCCAATAAACACCAAATGCACCAGATATACTTACTTTCAGGTGCAAGAGTCCATACGGAGTCGTAACTTGAAGCATGAGGTATCTGGCAAAGCCCTCACTCCTGAGTTCCTCACCGAGGTGGAACGTCAGTACAAGAACCAGTATCTCCGGGACATTGCAACCCATTCAGAACTGCTTGTCTATGACTGGACTGGTGGCGGCGAAGTTGAAGTAGTAAGTACTTAAATATAGATATAAATATTGGTGTACATTCCACACAACACTATCTAGCCCTAAACTAAGCAAAGCTTGAACTATGGAAGTTGGATGGCTGATTTATTACTTATACAAGGTGTTCAAAAAAAAAACAGCTTATTCATACATTTTAGCCAGGTAGGTATTGAATTTTTGTATGAAACAGCTGATTTTTTTCGCGTTTACAGTGTTAGTTCCTTAGAAAAAGTTATTCATATTGATGGGTACTTTAGCCCCCTTAAGTTTTAGACACAAGTATTACAAGTATGGAACACCTTGTATACTATTTATTTTTGTAATACATACTTTTATTATTATATAATACCCAGATGGAGAACAAACATCTATGTTCAGCACACAAATGTTTGTTTTCGATGGGGATTGAACCCATAGAAGGCAGAGCTACTACCAACTGAGCTGTGAGGACTGTCTTAAATGTGTAATAACATTAACATTTCAATTTCTAGGTAGTAGAAGACATTGAGCGCTTAAACTTCGATCAATACACTGAGCGCGACGACCCTAAGATGAAGGATTGGCGCCTGCCGCGCGAGGTGGACTGGGCAGACAAACGGATGCTCTACACCAATGGCAAGTTCTGGCTGATGAACCTGTTCGGGATCCCTATCCTGGATGTGCCTGAGCTTATCACCAGCCCCGAGGATGCCTACGAAAGGGAGAAGGTACCTTAACTTATGTTAATTATTTTTTCTGGAATATAGTAGGTACCTAGCTCAAATGGTTTACCCCTTAGCAGGAAAACCATAGTTAAAGACACTTCAAGAGAGGGTTGGGTTACAGGTTCTTTGGGGAGTCTATTTGAAGTAGTATATATCTGTATCAAGAAATTGTAGTAATTATACGCATCCAATAATGTTTCCCAATAAATTACCAGAGGACTTTATACGTACAGAAAATGACGTTCGACGAATGACGTCTTATGGAATTAATTCTTATTTTATCACATCTATTCGCAAAGAGCTAGTTTGTTCTTCGTAAACAGGGAGAAAAATAGCTTTTTATCCCTAGGGAGGAAGCGTGATTTGGAATGAGGATATTGTTAGTAAAAGTTAGCAATCACCAAAGAGATCAATCACGACCATTGTATGAACAAACAACCGGCTGTATGATAAAGTAGGATTCTTTAGAATTTACTCTAGAATCCTTCGCTTTGCTCTGGATTCAAAGAAACACTCTCGCCTTAAAAATAGGTGACTACCCACTTATTTTATTTGTCTTGCTATTTGTCTTTATTATGCCTAAGTACCTATAAAAAGAAGTTACATTTTATTTGTGTATACAGTCAGTAGTTGCCATTGTAAGCCAATGTCAAGCATTAACTTTATGTGAATTGTATAGGAGGAACGCGTGGCGCAGCTGCTGCTCTACTCGGTATGGCGCCACTGAAAACCAGCGCTGTATGGGCTTGAGCTCATACAGCAAATGCTGAGTGGTGGCCTTTTTTATCATCAAAATTGTAACAGCTCTTTTGTCAATTTCGATTTTTAACAGACAAAAATAATGATTTTTCTATTCCATTCTATTCTAAAATAGTTGTTTGCTCCCTAGGTAGGTAAACAATCTACTTTCTTTTTATGTTATCAAGGCAGAAATGATGATCAAGCCTCGATAATCTCCACTAGAGTCTTCTATAATCAACACTATTATTTTATTTTCAGGTAATCTACAACCACCCTAAGTTTGAGTACGAAAATGGATACACGCAGGGAGAATCAGGTCTATTGGTCAAGAACAAACTGCCGAAATACACGGAATTCATATAATTTATTAAACATTGTAGAGCTGTAATAAAATGTTAACGTTTTACTGTTTGTTTTCTTCTTCTTCTTCTTATTTGTATGGCCTTTGCATTGTAGCCCGCAATTTCGCCAATGTCACGTTTTATGTAAGACCCTAAGGCCGTTTGTCCACCGCCGCCGTCACCGGGCCGTCAACGAGAACGAGATGACGGCGCCGAAGTACTGATACATAGACTACTAATAGCCGCGTGTCCACCGCAAGTCCGTCACCCGAGCACCGTCATCCCGGCCGCCGAGTTTCGAGTAGATCGGCGTGACCTGTGCCGGCAATCAGTGTTGCCACTTTAGCCAATTTTTAGCTAGATCTAGCCACATTTACGAAATAGTTAGCTAAAGAAAAAAAAAATTGTTGCTAAATTTATTAGCTACACTTTATAGCTACTTTCAACACTACTTAAGTAAGTTACCATCGTCTCAATCAATTTCAATTTGTGCTATTAAAGGAAGAAGAATACATGATTAGATGCATTCAGAATGCAACTAATGTTCTGGTAAGATTTTGAGTTATGAAGTGGTAACCCCAAATATGTATATGTACTAAGGTTGCGTTCCAAAACACTCCCGTTAGAGTAATTCTCGACGCAATAATTAAAACGCGACTACCACCCACAAAAAAGCTGTAGGACTGAGCCACCGATATATCGGCGCTGTGGACAAACGATCGCCGTCACGTCAACTTAAACTCGGCCCGAAATAATCTCGTTCTCGTTGACGGTTCGGTGACGGCGGCGGTGGACAAACGGCCTAACTCGAAAGAGAATGACCGGTGGAACTGTTTGTTTTAAAACTAGTCTTCAAAGACTTTACGTTGGTTGTCTCATACCCCGTTTACACTCGGCTCATGTCCGTGGAAATGTGCAGAGACATGGGAAGGGACTTGGGCAATGCGAGAATGTAAACAGGCCACTTCCATGTCCACTCGCGTTGCGTGAACACACATTGCCGGCGACGCTGCCGCAGACATGGACGGCAACATTTCCGTCCAGTTTCCAACCGGTTTTTTATGAAGAAAGCACTAGGCGAGTTAAATGTTAATCTTACGAATAAAACACAAAATCCCATTATAAGTTAATTTATTTATAATAAAACAGTATAAAATATTGCGTTTCATTTACAGCACCACTTGTAGATTTATTTCCCACAAATTGTAAATTTCATATTTTTCAAATATTTTTGACAGTTATTTATAAACTTTTATTACTAATGCGTAATTTCGATGGTACATTCATAATATAAAATAACTTATGTTATGTTTAAATATTTATAAGTATCAAGTATTTATTAATGGAATGTCAAACTCATTCAATGTTCAGTTACTAATATAATTAATGGCAATTATAACTCGTGTTAAAGACCTAGGTAAAAAATAAAATCTGTAAAACACAAACAATACTGACATGCCTTGGATTGTCTCACTATAAGCGGGTTATACCATCACAGAGTAACGTCCTATAAAATTACTTCCGTAACTACTTTTAGAATTGAGTTTAGTAGTTCATGTATTTACTTATAAACATGAGTCTAAGAGCTGATTTCACCATGCTCTTGCTAGATTAACAAAGGAGTAAAGGGCCGGTTTCACCATGCTCTGTTAGATTAACAAAGAATTAAAGGGCCGTTAAATATGTCAAAATGTACGCGTTTGATGTCTAAGGTTAGATTTAACGGCCTGTTAATCCTTGATTAGTAACTAACAGAGCATGATGAAATCAGCTCTAAAGATAATTTTCGGTAGATTCACAAAAGCCGGTTTCCGAAAGTTTGATCAAACCTAATTAGATGTCAATTCACTTGCTTTTTCAGCTATTACATTTTGTTTATACAACTAGCTGATGGAACAAGCAGATGGCCCACCTAATGTTAAGTGGCAACCATCACCTATAACAAAGCATTGCCTCGTAAGTCACGCACGATAGGAACGTGTTCTACGATGCACTGCCCTGCGTCCATCAACTTGAGGCATACAGATGTTAAGCCTCATGTGCCTGTAATTACACCGGCAACCACACTCTTCAAACCGAAACACAGCGTTGCTGCTTGGCGGCAGAAAAAGGCGCGGTGGTAGTACTTCCCCGGACGAGCGCTTCTTTAACTGAGCAAGTGATTTGACATCTGATTAGGTTTAATTACTCTTTCAGAAACCGGCCGTAAGTGATACTCCCTGTGTTTTAGTTTTTTTACGGTATAACACTACAAACGACCGGTTTCTGAAAGCTCGATAAAAACTAATCGCATGTTAAGTCACTCGCCATTTCAGCTATCACATCGAATTAGATAGAGATAGCAAGTGACTTGGCTTTCAGAAGCCGGCCGTTAGTGTAAGTTACGCGACTGTTGAGTCCGGGGAGTCTTGGTCAAATGACTTTGTGTATCAGAGTGCTATCCTCGGTACCGCAAGTCTGAGTTTTACCATTTTTCGTACCGTAAGGCCTTTTTTTGTATGGAGACTCGCATAGAGGCGCAATAATCTTATACAAGGTGTTCCAATACTTGTATTTAAAACTTCAGGGGGCTAAAGTATCCATCAATATAAATAACTTTTTCTAAGGAACCAACACTGTTAAAGTGAAAAAAGAAACAGCTGTTTCATACATTTTAGCCAGGTAGGTTATTGAACTTTAATAGCTTACGGAATCTCCCTTCAAAAATAGCCTGACGTTACGAAAAAATAAATAAGAAATACGTAAATAAAACTCAGACTTGGGGGGCACTCGGTGCAGTATGCTACATATCCAGTAGGAATGGAGAGTCTAGTGCTCCCAGGCCGGCCGCTACTCCGCCTTCGTTCGCGTCAGCTAGCTTCGTCCTCAACATGTGGCCTACTTGCTTGTTGCTGTATATCTTGTCTTTGGTTCTGTGGACAGGAAGTTTAGACATAAATTAATTGGAAGTTGTTGTTGTATTTCGGTCACTGCTTAACTACCTTTTCCCTCCTTGGTTTCAGCTGAAAATCAGCGTTGAGTGTTAATACACCCAACATTTATGCTGAGCTGAAAACCTTTTTAGTATAGTAACCTATTACTGTTGTCCCTTGAGCCGCTCAAAATTTTGTCCTTATTGTTCTTAATGTTTTTTATGTTCAGGCTTGTGTTTTTTGTACTATGCTAAATAAAATTTTATTCTATTCTATTCTACATAGCTTTTTAGTTTGTATTTTTGTTTTTTTATGTAGATTGGTTTCCATATTACAAGCTTTGGCTTAGTTTGGTGCTAGATAGTGCTGTGTGGATAGTCCACAAATATTTAGATATAGATATTTATTTATTTCTTTCACTACATAGTCCTAATATTATAAACGCGAAAGTTTGTAAGTTATGATGGATGGATGTTTGTTACTCTTTCACGTAAAACTACTGAATGGATTTTAATGAAACTTTACAATAATATAGCTTATACATCAGAATAACACATAGGCTACAATTTATAAAGATATTGTGTGACTAATCCTGCGCAGACGAAGTCGCGAGCACCTAGCTTGTATAAAATAAAGTCGCTTCCCGCTGTCTGTCTGTCCCTATGTATGCTTAGATCTTTAAAACTACGCAACGGATTTTAATGCGGTTTTTTTTAAAAGATCGAGTGATTCAAGAGGGAGGTTTATATGTATAATACATGCATAATATAGGAGAGAAACACTGATAATTTTAGAGGTTTCTAATGTGATGTCGTAAATAAACACATTTTTTCAAGGATCACTTTGAAGCGTCTTAAGGGCTTTACCATGCTCTGTTAGTTAATAATCAAGGATTAAAAGACCGTTAAATCTAACCTTAGCTGTCAAACGCATACATTTTGACATATTTAACGGCCCTTTAATCCTTTGTTAATCTAACAGAGCATGGTGAAACCGGCCCTTAAGCTAGGTGAATCTAGGTACCAATTCCACTTATGGCTTGGTTCTACTATTCTTTTGCTATTACTATTCTTTGATCCTTGTTACAAAATAATTTAATAATGAAGCGCCAATGGTGCCAGAAAAGAATGCCAGTGTTTCATGTTGGCAAAGCTTATTTTTTTTACAGAAGTGGTTGGCTAAACTGGCTTCTTTCCTAAAAAAAAACTCACCCGATGATAACTCCGAATATCCCGAGTTCTGAGACGAGGTCAGTGACCGCCGGCGGCATCGCGGCGCCCGGACGTACAACGTAGCCCGAAACCTATACAAAGAAAATTAAACTAAATTAGAGTTATTATTTAATCCAACCAAGTTTTACCACAAATAAAACCGGCTAAGCGCGAGTCAGACTCGCGCGCGAAGCGATCCGTACTATTATCTATAGTTTAAAATTATTAAAAATGTTTGTATTATATGATGTAACTAAAAATTTATGCTTTTCGCAATTTTTCCATTATCTGTGCTATAAGACGTTGCTTCGTACCAAATTTCCAGTTTCTGAATTCTGAGTTCACGGGAAGTACCCGTGAACTCAGAATCTGGAATCTGGAATCCTCGCAAGGGAATCAAAACCTTTGATTCCTTTGATTCAAAAGTTTTGATTCCCTTGCGAGTGTCGAAAATTTTCAGAATAAACGGCTGTATCTTTTGATTGCGTTGGCTTGGAAGTTTGATATTTTCACTATGTATATTTCACTTTTTTTAAATGCACTAAACGTAGACATTATCTCAGTTTAAAATTAGACTAGACTCACCAGAGGAGGTAATATCCTCTCCATATTATCTCAGTTCATATTGATTACTCACCAGAGGAGGTAATATCCTCTCCATGAGTATGTAGGCTGCGCGTTCTCGGCTGTGACGCATGCGCAGTAGCGCCTCGCGCACGTCCGACCCATACAGATTATTGCCGCCTCCTTCTCGTTGAGGTTTCAACACGAATCTACAAATATATTTGATCGAGTGAGCGAAGCGAACGAAGATCTTAGTTTCAAGTTGGGCGATTTGGCATTTTATGTATGTATATATGTATGTATGTATGTATGTATGTATGTATGTATGTTTGTCTGGCGATAACTTGAGAACCGTTGATCCGATCTGCATGAAATTTGATATGTCGATAGCTTGTACTTGAGAAATTTACTGGTAAGTATATGAGTAAAATCGGATGAAGGGTTTTTGAGATATGGGGTTTTTTAAGAGGGCAAAAATAAAAAAAGTGACATAAAAAAATCAAGTTACATATCATATGAAAGGGCTTTGTTTGGACATTCCAAAACAATTTTTACTTTTTTTTTGGGACGCTCGGTTTTTGAGATACAACATAAAAGTTAAATTAAGATAACCAGCGATCCAAGAGCTCTCATCTCTAAGAGTTTCGTTGGCATCAAGGTTTTTCTACTGGTCGGCCAGTTCCTTTGCTTTTTCTTATTTTTTTTTCTTGAAATAAATTAAGGAGGTACTCAGTTCTCATAAAATGGTGACAACGACCAGGTCTGATGATGGAGCCAAGGTCTGTTCAACGGAACTCTTCAATAAATAGGCCAATAAAGTTGAAACTTGGTTACCGTACCAAGTTAGTAGGCGGTAGTCAGAAAAAAGTCCAAACATTATGTTTGGACTTGCCTTTGACTACCACCTACTCAAAGTTTTGATGCGTTCGTTTGGTCGCATCACGAGATCTCAGTTCGGGGCGAACTACTAGTAATATTATTCAGCTAATTTAGTATATACATTTTATGGCCTAAAGTTAGTAGTTTAAGTTCCTTTATTGTTGTAACACAATTTTTTTATTATTATTATTTAGAACAGGCAGGACAGGACACCTTGTCAGACGCGGTGATGGCCGGTGGAGTAAAGCCTTGGCCGAAATCGGGCCGACGAAATATGGGCCGACCTAAAGCGCGATGGGTCGACGACATAGTAAAAGCCGCCGGAAACACCTGGACGAGAGACGCACAGGACAGAGAAGGCTGGCATAATATGAAGGAGGCGTATACCCAGCAGTGGGTGATACCGGGCTCAGATGATAAGTTAAAATTTGTTTTAAAATTGAATTAATTGTAAAATAGTCGTTTGTTTAAATTGTTTTGTGTTTTATACCTATTATCATGTTATTGTTTCATCATGTTGTCACTGTTTTGTTCATTTTTGTACCTACCTACATTACCCTAATTATATGTTGTGTGTTCTTGTGGCCAATAAATAACTGTCTATGTCTATGTCTATGTCTATGATGATGATGATAGAGTGGAGGGAAAAAACCTGTTGTGCCGACCCCACATGAAGTGGGATAAGGGCAGGAAAGTGATGATGACAGTACCTGTCAGCATCAGCGAGGGCCATCTCCACAGCCCGTTCGCCGCTCTCGTCGAAGTCCAGCGAGTACAGTCCGGTAAAAATGTCCCGGACTCGTCCCGCCGCCGCGCCGGCGCCCATGAACTGTTCCAGCACGCCGGGGCTGGCTAGCGCTTGCTGGACCTTCTTCGTGCCCGCTAGTTGGTAGTGGATGGACGGGCATTTTATTGCGCTGGAAATTTAAAAGCAGCCGGTAAAAAAACAATTATATGTTGAAGTAAACGGGTATTTATAGCCTTTATTATTTTCCCGACGTTTCGCCTATGTTGCAATAGCCGTGGTCGCGGGCAGACTGATAATAAAGGTAAACGCGATAAATACCCGCGTAATACTTCAATATGTGTTAAGATCGCGAGAGTTTAAAAACTAAAACAATTATAGTTATAATTTATTCAGTTTATTGACTAAGACAATTTATTTATTGAAAAATGTCACAATTTGAGCTAACAAACTAAGACCAAAGCGCCCAAAAGTAAAAAACACACAGGTGCACATACAATAGTCATGCTGTTTCCTTTCATTTTTAGGGTTCCGTACCCAAAGGGTAACCCGGGAGCATAATACTAAGACTCCGCTGTCCGTCCGTCAAACAAATATTTAAGGAGGGCTCCCATACAACAAACATGTTTTTTTTTTCATACAAATGTTTACTCTCGGTGGGTATCGAACCCACATCCGGCGCAGAAGGCTGAGCTACCAACTGAGCTGTGAAGGCAGTCAAAAGGTATTTATTCGATAAAATCACTTTGTAACGAAAATTGATTCTATACTTAAAACCAAATTAACCACTAACATAATATGATTTTACCACATCCATGCAATAAATGTTATTTAATTTCAAAACCACAATACATACGTGGATCTTTCTACTCGTAGTCTAGCGTCCCACTCTCTCTGCGAGGGGTATTGTGCGGGTTCGTATCCCGACCTGTAGTACACCACTGCAATCGGTTTGCCGTCACTGTGAACATAAACATTCAACTTTAAGTATTACTTAGAGCTGATTTCACCATGCTCTGTTAGATTAACAAAGGATTGAAAGGCCGTTAAATATGTCAAAATGTACGCGTTTGACATCTACGGTTACGTCCTATTAATTGTTGATTAGCAACTAACAGAGCATGGTTAAATCCGCTCTAAACCTCTTTGTGAAAGTGCCACATACGGCGCGTCTTTAGACGTACTATCTCATTCATAATATAATAGTTTTAGGCAGAGGTAATCGCTCAACATAAGGTGGGTTATAATCTTATTTAGTCATGTCAGTAACCGTTCTCATCAAAAAAGCAAGAAAATTGCAAGTAATAAGCTAGGTAATGCTTTGTTATAGGTGATGATTACCACTGAACATCAGGTGGGCCATCTGCTTCTTAAGTCAATGTCAAAAGGTATTTATTCAATAAAATCACAAGGATCACTTTGAAACGTCTTAAAGCTAGGTGACTCTAGGTGCCAGTTCCACGCGACCAAAGCAAGAAGAACAAGCAACAAACTTACGGCTTGGTTCCTACCGTTCTTTTTTATGATCCTTTTACAATGTAATCAATATCTATAAAAATCAATGCCACTTTTCGTTGTAATTTTATAACTCAAGAACGGGCTCACCTATCCAAACCAAATGTTTAGGCTTTGTTCGGACTATTTAGTAGATGGTTTACGTTAAGTTTGCACAAAATCGGTAGAGCGGTTCTTCATTTATCACATTTTTTGTAACAAATGGATTAAATAAATGGCGGATCATTTTGTAAATGGAGATTTTGCTGTCAAATTGAACCTTTTCAAAATTTTTGTTAAATACTTGTGCGAAGCCGGGACGGGCCGCTAGTATAATATATTATTAAAGTTTAGTGAGTACGCCTCACTAAACTTTAATAATACCTATATACTTATTATACTAGCATACAGAAAAAGGTAAACAAACAGTTACAACGGTAGTTGTAATTTTTTTTTTATTAAAAATTAAACTTACAGTATAAGTTGTTTTTTGTCATTCAATTCTGTCTCTTCGTAAACTTCATTAAGAGTCCGTCTGAGAATCTGTAAAATAAAGTTTAGATAGCAGTGTCAGGTATTAAAATAATCTTGAAGCAAAAAGGACTTAAGATTTGCAAAGCCACATAGATGTAGCTAGGACGAAGTACAGGGGCAAAATATTGTAGCGTAAATTATTTATGTAAATTTACTTTTTTACTTTGAAAATAATTAATCTATAATGGAATGTTGTCTGTATCGGGTTATGTAATATTAAAGGATACTACATATAAAAAAAATACATACATATAAGAATTTTATCAGCTATCTGGGTCCCGTATTACAAGCTCTGCTTAGTTTGGGCATAAATAGTGATATATGGAATATCTATTATATTATAATTTTGTATTATTTTTTTAATAAACATTGTGTCAAGTGCACAAAAGGAGCCTCTTAGAGGCGCACATAAAATCCTTTCACTACACTGTTTCTAAAGAGATTAGTGACACTATAAGAAGAAAAAATATATTTATTCCGACGTTTCCGATTATTTCCGAATGTTTAAAAATAAGCTTACTTGGATATCCGGCCGTGTCTCCGATATATGGAACTCATGGAAGCGCTGATCGCAAATGTTGTACGAGACCTCCTCGACCACAAACAGCACCAGGGCTCCGGGCACTCCAAAGAGGTCGTAGGCATCCGTGATGCCAGCACAGAGTCCTGAGAGGGCTCGATTCTCCGGCATCTTTTAAAATAATAGTAATGTGAATAAAATTTGCTAACAATTATTATAAAAGATTTTTAAAACAAGGTTCCTTGATTAATAGGTCTTCAGTTTTTGCTCTGTTCGAGAACGCTTACACCTTTTGAGGGTTCCGTACCCAAAGGGTAAAATGGGACCTTAATAATAAGACTCCACTGTCCGTCCGTCTGTCTGTCACTAGGCTGTATCTCATGAACCGTGATAGACAGTTGAAATTTTCACAGATGATGTTTTTCTGTTGCCGCTATAACAACAAATACTAAAACACAGAATAAAATAAATATTTAAGAGGGCTCCCAAACAACAAACGTGATTTTTGCCGTTTTTATAGATATTGGTACGGAACGCTTCGTGCGCGAGTCCGACTCGCACTTGGCTGGTAATTTTTATACAAGCATTGCTGAAGGAACAAGCATATGGCCGACATGATGTGCGTTCTGAGGCAATGCCTTGTTTGCTGGTGATGTTTACCACTTACCATCACCAGTGTACTACACCACAGACCACAGATCATCATAAGTTGTAACCATCACCTAACAAGGTATTGCCTCGCATGTCAAACATCATCTCGCACGATGAGTGACTACTCATCGTGCCCCATGATGCGTCCATCAACTTGAGGCATAAAATAAAGTCTTTTAAAGTAAGTTTCGAAGTCGAGTGATTTGTAACGCCTTTGAAGAACATAAAATATAAAATAACTTATTTACTTATAAATGATTCAAAACTTACATTATTTATCAAGTCCCCACGCCCTAGCTGTTGTAGTATATAGCTGAAATACATAAACAAAAACGATTACTTATAACCAACTCATTCAATCAAAAACTTCTAAGACTACTTCGTTGTAAAAACGTTCATGCATAAATGCAGATTCAATCCCAAAAACTAAAGCAATACATTTACAACAAGAACAAGGAAAACAATACAAAACAATACAAAACAGTACCTACATAATAAAACACTAGGCAAAACAATAGCACAACACGAAAGCAGACACACAAAACATGATAAACCATACTACGTAATTGCAATCAGTGGGTACCTAACAATGCCAACAACTTATCCTGTTCAATGGAGAGGAAATGAAATACAATGTGTCTGGTTACCGGTGTCGGAGACTTTTGGGGGGGTAAAATACGGTAAATTTTATTGACAAATCACTAACCCTATTTTTTTCCCTCTCCATTATAAAATAGCAGCCATTTTTTTTCTTTTGCCCCAAACACGGGTGCTTGTACTGATTAAGCTATAGCGGCCCATGTAGGGGTCCTAGGAAGACGACAGAGGACTCATTTGATAGCCAATAATGTAGACAATAAAGTAATAATAATATTGTTACAATTACTATTTTATAATAGAGGAAAAGAGAAATTATAAAACAATTTTTTTTAATTTAATTTTTAAATATTGTATAACAATCTATTTGAGTGAAGTATGGTAATTATAAAAACTGATTCTCAAACTTCAGAAAACTCTCAGCATACAAAATATTAAAGAGAAAATATGAACACATTTTACTCTATGGTAAAGTATTTATGTATTCTATTAGCTATCTGGGTCAATACAAGCTTTGTTTAGTTTGGGGGTAGATAGCGCTGTGTATTTATCCAAATATATTTATTTAATATAACAAATGAATAAAATCTATTTTTGAAAGCAAACAAACCGCTAGAGAGTATTACAGGAACGAATGACGGCAATTTTGAGAGATTTATCACATTCAGTTTTTGATGGTCCTACCCTTCTTAGCTAAACAGATAACACAGCACTAAACAACACACTTCAAATACGTTAAAATAAGCTGAGCAAAGGTACACTACAATACAGCATTCGGTAGCATTCAAAAATTTAGCTTCACGACTGTAACTCTCAGGCACGGTAGAAATTCTCACGTTCAGACGTTTGGTATGTTTCTTCAGAATTTTCTTGAGAATGTCTACAGGGGGAAGTTCCAAAAATGTTCTTTTAGCAGATGGCTACTATTGGGGTGTCTACCGTGTCTGGGCTCGCGCGTGAGACTTTTTTTCTGTACTGCTGTCTCCTCATTATATAAACATTAATGGCACATACATTTTTGCAATTCAATAATAACGAAATTGGGTTTCATGCATTTTCATGCATGTCGCCGTACCATGACTGTATTCAATTTCACAACGGTCTAGTCGGCTTTATTTTATAGTAATCTATCTTGCCAAATAAATTTTAAAGTATTGTTTAATAGATGTTAAACACGATGAATAAATTATAATTCTGTCACTTACATTTACATAGCACAAGCTTTGTTAAGTTTGGGGCTCAATGGCGCTGTGTTAAGGCGAAGACAAGAGCTAATGTGACTCTCGCTCGCACGTTTCGACATGTTGAAAGATATAAAATCACTAAACTCATTTTCGAAAAATCGCAATCAACCATCTTGTGTGTAATCACATGATACATGTTTTCCTACTCAAAAGTTTGCTTTACTAGTTTCCGTACATAAGCAAACTTTTAAGTAGGAAAACTTATATCGATCAAAATGAAATTTTTACTAAACTGTGTGCAATGTGATTGCACACAAAATGGTTGATTGCTATTTTTCTAAAATGAGTTTAGTGATTTTATATCTTTCAACATGTCAAAACGTGCGAGCGAGAAGTTGTTTGATAGTTGTCAGCCCCTTAAATGTTCTAAAATATATACTTATTTATTATGAACTACGGTCATAGGTCGGTAATTAGTACGCTATGGAGTTAGTTTATTAGGTATGTTTAAGGGGTTTAAAATACGACTACTTGTAGGCTTACATCTAGCATGCTTAAATAAATTTTTAAGCTACAATTTACTAATAGAAAGTTAAACTACAAACAAGTGAAATAAACATTTTTAAATAGTACAACAGGGCCGCATTTACTTTCAAATAAATTAGTGGGGCACCAAAATTTTGATATAAAATTTCTTGCCAAATGTTTCTGTAAAAAAAACCTTTGTGTGTTAAATAAGGTTACTTTATACCGTAAATTTTATACGTAATAAATTTAAATAAATCCCGATAAAAATATTTTTTTATACAGTTTAGGGAGTCCGTCTTTCTGGATGTGTTCTGGGCGAGTAACCATCTAGACAACTTCTATTTCAATGTATTTTTATTTGTTAGCTACGAGTTTTAAGATAAAATACATGCTCATAATGGCATGGATACTTCAATATGCGACTGACTGCAGTTAAGCTCGATCTAAAACGAATATTTAATTCAAATCTTGTTCTTCGAATGCAGTTTTATGAAAAGCGAGTTATCGACAAGATGACAACCAAAGCCGTGTTGTACTCATTGAAAATGACTGTGTAAGGAAGTAGGTACCTACCACAAACTACTATTAAGTTCACAACATTTACAGACGACCCATTGTCAATGCATTGGTCATTCATAATTTTCTTCCTCATTTGAATGAGAATCTACAGAAGCGGAAACGTTTTGAAAACTTATGTTGAGTAAATTACTCAATTTTATCTGATAAGACGTAGCAAAAATGTTTTTTTACTATCATAATTTTTGTATAATAATAGCTGTTTTTCATACGCCTTGCTAATAACACAAACATAATTTCAGCCTACCTGATGTCAAGATGTAACCATCACTCTATAACAAAGCATTGCCTCGCAAGTAACGCACGATATGAACGTGCCCTGCGGAGCATTGCCCTGAGTCCATCAACTTGAGTCATACAGATATGAGAAAGAGTTGGTGGTAGTGGTGGTTCTTACTAGACTAAGGTGTTTAAACCTAAGGGTTTAATGGATTGCGAAATCACTTGTTATAAGCCAGAGCCATCGCACTTGTTAAAAAACTACAAATACACACTTCAGAGACCTGACTCTTAACAGTGGGAACATTATACACTGGTGACGAAGAACTCCTCTTTTTGGCTGAAACATAAGATTTTAATGAAATCATGGCACATTTATTCATTTGTATGGCTCAAGCTCAAGTTTAGCCATTGTTTCCATTGCTGGGAGTAAGATCTCTTGTAGATGAATGCGAGTGTGTTTTGTATTTAACTTATCTAAGAAATTATTTATTTAGTTTGTTGTATTCGTTAGGAAACATGAATTTTAAACAGTTGCATGTTAACAGTGAAATTTGGTGTGTGCCAATTATAGTACGTACAAGATGCCACATCAATGAACAAGTAAAAGCGAAAATCGTGTTTGATAGTGTACTTATGGAAAAGCGCAAAATAATTTTGAAAGATGTGTACCCTAGCCTGACCCAGCAATGATTGGACGGACACAAACAACACTGAAAAAACGTATGAGCACCATTTCTCGCTATTACACCGACAATAGGCATCAGGTAACATCTCTCAAGCGATATGCTACCAAGCCTACTAATGCAGTCTTTATTACATGCACGTAAAACTTAAACAAAACTAAAGTGATTCTAAATCTACCACAACGCATATCAGACCGAAAAAAATAAGCAAACAAACAAGAAACATAACAAAAACCACATAAAGCTAACAGTTTTTTTTTATTATTTCATGCCCATTTTATACCAAAATAATGAAGATTAGTGTACAGTGCAAGAAAAGACAAATAAAATCAAAGCACTATGCAATTATGAGATGAATATAGCGTGCAGAAAAGAAAGAGATAGCAGCCACATGAGAGATGTCGACTGATTTGTTGTGCTGTTGACGCGTAGAGTTTCGACCTAGACACTTGTATTCATGCTCACATGCGATTTAATGGCATAGTCCCAACAGAAACAGAAATAAAAATGAATCAATCCACAGAAAAGAATTGCCCCCGCGACCATAAAAATTGCGAAATCAAGGCCGAAACTCGCGCGGTCAGCTGTCGGTACCGAGACATGGCGGGTAGGTGCGTAGTTATGGCGCCAAAACTCGACGCGACCGTGTTAAATTCCACTTGTATTATCTTGTTGCCCTCCGGTTGCTGCATCAGGTAATCCGAACGGAAGAGTCCGAGGCTGAGCGACTGGAAATTATATTAGGTTATGTCAAAAATGACAGTCAAGAGGTTTAACTGAGTGCGGGGTTTTCACAGAGTACCAGTATAAATTATTGCGCATGTATGCATTCTGACACACACACTAGGTATTTGCGAGTTATTTATTCACAACGGCAGTCAAAAAGAATCTTCTATGTGGTGGATTCTGAGCATCTATATAAGAAAACTGTAATAGTAATCATAGTTTCTGCAGGCAGTTAGTGTCGTCCATTCATTGTTGAGGCTATATACATTTCTCTATATTTACATAACAAATACGATTTCATTTTAAAAAGTTTAAGCAGTCGTTTCAGATTGTACACCTCCAAATAAAAAAATACAGCAGAACAATCAATTTTTTTTATTTTATATTTTTTTTAGTATCAATCATAAAATATGACATCTTCAAAGTTGCAATGACAACGGGTCTCATAAATTTAATAATTGCTACAGATGCTAAACAAATACATCTACTGTCATTAGGAGTTTGCAATTTTCAGTTTAATGTTTGATATCTCTTATTGATATGATAGTGATAAACCCTCATCAGCTGACTCAGCCAGATAGATCTAAATGTTAAGCAACATTGTACCTACATTTTAGTTTCAAATGAAAGTGATCTGAAAAACCCACACATCACAATGTGAATCACAATTTATCATCACTTTTACAAATCTGTTTTGAATAAAGACTTTGTCGATTATACTGTTAAATTATACTAACGATAGACAAATCGGGGTAATTAATATTATTGTTGAGACAATTCAATAACCATTTACAACGTTCACAATCTCGTTAGTTAAATTAATTTATCTCTTGTACATAAACGATTATGAGGCAAACAGTTAATAATAATTTATTTATAGAACTGTTACAAGTATATCTTAAATTCGTTATTTTTTTACACTGATATCGTTTTTAATTTTGTTTGAAACTTTGTTTTTTTAATTGATGAACCTGCTTATTCAATCTACAGTATAATCCACAAAATATTTATTGAACTTTACACGGGTACTCTATAGGATAGTGTAACTCATAGCTGTAGCTTTTCTTTTCCAGAATTTGAAAAAGAATACCGCTACAGAAATGTAGACCAGTTAGTAGGTACTTACTTAAGTATCTGACACAATAAGCCTATTATAGACATACACATTAATCAACTACAAACTATATTAAAAAAGTATTATTATAAACAAAAACAAGAGAAAATGGACACGCGCTACTTTTAGAGTAAGAGGAGTATTCAGACCGGTCAATTTCTAGGATACCTCTGTATCTCCCTGGAAACCGGTCCAAGATGGCCGAAACCCGATGCTATGCTGTTGATTTCCACTTGCTTCCACGAGCAGTACGGCGTGTGCTTCGCGCATTGATTCTCCGTGTGGGGGCAACGAGACTCCAGCATTATGTCTGAACGCAGCATTCCTAGCGAGACCGGCTACGCCAGAGATATTCGTAAGCATACGGCTAAAAAAAGTATCACCTAAAAGATGCCCCCGGATATGTACTGATTACGTCCTCAGAAATTATTATGATATCACCGAAATCTTTGCCCCCGAGGCTGGTCCTCATTGCATCCCTGTCTTGCCCAATAGAGCGTTATTAAATTAGACTCTACTTTTCTCTCTTTCGACTACCATCCGTAATCAATTTCTGAATACGTATATTCACCAAATATTCTGACAAGTTTTTGGTAGCTAATGAAAAGAATGGTCATGACATGACCATGAGTAATTTCTTTTTCTGTTAAGAAAATGACGTCATACCACCACGACTAAATAACATTTTTTTTTTTTTTTTTTTATTAAACTAGCTGATGGAACAAGCAGATGGCCCACCTGATGATAAGTGGTAACCATCACCTATAACAAAGCATTGCCTCGTAAGTCACGCACGATAGGAACGTGCCCTACGATGCACTGCCCTGCGTCCATCAGCTTGAGGCATACAGATGTTAAGCCTCATGTGCCTGTAATTACACCGGCAACCACACTCTTCAAACCGAAACACAGCATTGCTGCTCGGCGGCAGAAAAAGGTGTGGTGGTAGTACTTCCCCGGACGAGCCCTTCACAAAGAGCTCTACTACTCTTAAAATGGTCATGACATGACCATGAGTAATTTCTTTTTCTGTTAAGAAAATGACGTCATACCACCACGACTAAATAACATATCTTTGTAGGCATGACAGTGTTATTTGAAATGTGCTTGTCACTTTGGGCTACGAAACGATTACCTACTTATTATGCTTAATCCTATGTTTCAAAATGTACAAAAAATGAAACGGGGTCAGCTTGAAAATAAATAAATAGGTATATAAAATCAGTAAAAATATAAGAATGCTTATGACGCTGACAACAGTCAGATAACTTCTCTTTAGCTTAACTTTTCGCCATATAGGTAGGTAGCGAGGCATGTGCCTCACTAACATTCACCTAATTTTTAACTGCAATTTTTAATTGTAACTTTAAACAAACCATAATAAATAGTATTCCTGAGACCCAAGAATACAAGCTTTAACGCCTAGTTCGGGCCTCGCCAAGATTTACGAACCAATGAATACAATTTAGTATTTCAGGTACTTTCTTCGAAACCGGTTCACGAAAATATACTAAAATTTTTTGATCAATTCTTTGGCACTGGTCTCTCTTTAACGCCAAATTTACAGACAACAAAGACAGATGACCAATGAGCAGTGAGCAGCAGTGCGTTTCCGTCAACAACATTCATTCAAGTGACTGTGGAATCCCATCCCAAATCCCAAACCCATCACTTGAGTGTTCCGCGTGAGTGTTTTGGCGAGTACAAATGCCAACGTGAGTAATTTCGTATTCGATAATTCGTATTTAGTTTTTCAGCGCATCCGAATTATAGAATCAGAAATTCAAAAAATCAAGATGTCAAAACACAGAATAGACGTACGAATCCTCTGTGTGAAACTCACAGAACAATAATACTCCTGTCGGAGGTGAAACTCTCCGTGATATTGTTGTTTAGAGAATCAAAACCCAATCAGAAAATAATTCTACCCCTAAAGTTGTCAAAACACAGAATACCGGTACCGATCCACTACGTGAAACTCCCCGTGATATTGTTATTTAGAGAATCGTAACAATAAATCTACTTTTGGAAATTGTGTGACTAGTGAGAGAGTGAGTGAGTAAAGTGTAGATAGTTATTTACCTGTGGAATGCCTTCCTTGCGAACCTTCAGCCATATGTTGTACAGGCTGGCCGTGAACTCATCCACTTCAAGGGCGTTCTGAAGAGTGCGTTCTAGAAACTCATCATCATGAGCGACCTGCGACAGTCATGAAAATGTGTAAATGTACAGTAGGTCTTAGGTACTAGTATTTTGTTATGTGTGAGTAGGGTAGGTATCCGATATTTTAAAGAGTTGGGCTGGCTGGGGTGAGGTTTGCAAGGGGACAATGCACAATACACCCCACTGCGGGACGTCCGTGCAGATCTCATTCCCCCACCACGAATTAGAATTAGTAGGATAGGTACATGTGATGTTTGGGCGCCGCCGACCGACCGCTCTTTACCTCAAGTACCTCAAGTTTTTTTGTTGTTGTTGTTATTTATTTTTCCGTATTGCGAGCCTGGGTTTTGTAAAGAGCCATGAGAATTCTCAGCACGCCCGATAGAGGTATTTTCGAGTCTCAATACAATATCCGGCATGACAATTCAAAAAACAAAAATCTAAACTCAGACTATAGGCACTGGTAACACTAAGGGCACTTGCTACTCAACCATCACCATGTAAAGACAGACAGAGAGTACTACAATATTTGTACAATTAGATATAGAATGCTCTATGAAAATTGCAAAAAGCATATTGGCCTGGGCCAGTAGATCATCCTAACAATTAAATACAGAATGCTTCATGAAGACTGCAACAAGCCTATTGGCCTGGGCAACTTGCTCATCTTCACTATCTTAGTTTATTGCGCTACAGATTAATTATACTATATACCTACCTTATGCATAAGCTCATTCAGTACAGGTTGCAGTGCAATGGCCTTCTCAAATTCAGTCTTGGGGAATGTTGATGGCAGCAACACAAACGGAGCAATCTAGAACAAATCATTAGCAATAAATTAATTTGAAAATAATTAAACCTTGGGGTTGACAGCCATCAAACAATTTCTTGTTAGCAAATTTCAGTGAGTGAGAAGTTGTTTGGTGGTTGTAAAAGTTGCCTAAAGAAAATGCATTGTGAAATGGTTAATGCATGTTAGTGATCTAAGCAGATTGATAATATGAATGTCCCTTTATGGAATAATTAATTCAGGGGTTGATATCAGGGTCAGTCAGGTCCAGCAGGAGACTTGTTTTTTTATGTCCTTTATAACGGAAGAGACATAGGAAGGCAGATTTGATAAACTGCCACCCTTTTGGCCTGCACTCATAGTCAGTGGTAAACCATCAACTATAGTAAAATGTGTTGCAGTTCACAAAAATCACGAACCTGAATGGCATCTTTGGTAAAATTCTTTCGATCCCTCATACCAACTCCATGCATTAGCGCCCAGTCCTTCGCCTTTTCAACCACACTGACCAGCGCCTTCGGCTCTAATGGCAGGGGTATGCAAGAGGCAAGTCGTGATTGAGACATTTTATCAGTAGTACTGTAAAAATATAACGCAACTCGCTCGAACAGCAGTGAACACAATCCAGCACAATCTAACTAAAAGATGAGATTCGTATGTGATAGTGTGGTGGTAATAGGTTTAGGAAAAATCAACAATAATAATTTTGAACCGCAGCAGTGCGGTACGGTGACTTTAGCAAGTGACAACAAACAACTAAAGCTGTAGCAAACCGTATGTATTCGGTACTAAGTAACGGGTTCGCCATCTAGTAACGAGTAACGAATCGTTACTCACGAATCCATCTCGTTACTCGCATGTTTCGTATCATGGGTACCTACACTGTTTCGGTTGAACCGAATCGGTTCACGCAAGTACCGTTGATGCGTGTATTAAAACGTTTGCTCATCGTATGTATTTTTTGAATTTAAAAAGTAGGTACGTTACAAAGAAAGATGTTTTTTTGTTGGAAATTCGTCTTAATATGTTTTCTACAAATTACGAATATTGAGACGCCGCCGCGCCGCAACGTCATACTGTACGGCGTACACGTACGCAATACGACTCGATTCGTTGCTCAAACATGCATGATGAATGAGGTACCAGAAGTAACGATTCGATTCGATTCGATAGTAACGAGTATTTTTTGTTAAAGTAACGAATACATACGGGTACGCTTTATCTCGTTACTTTTACACCTCTGCAAACAACCAAAACAACTGACAGACAGATCGAGCAACCAAGAGACAGCTGATTTTTAGGGTTACCTATATTAAAATTAACGGACGTGGGAGGGCAAGAGGAAAGAGGAACCTGAGTATGAAGTTGAGTTTGGCAGATATCTTCTTTTTTTTAATGGTTGTCACTGTCAGTAAGTGTCAACATTCTTAACTAAAGTGTTGTCAAATTACCTACAAATTCGGGAGTATTTCTTGTCTCCGGGGGGAGTTTTGGGTATACAAATTACAAATTATTTATTAGACATAAGAAACAAATTCCTTCGAAAAGAAATATTAGAGAATAGCGTATTTAGCGGAGCGAAGGTTGAGTGCAGAAAGTGACATGCATTGTCGATTTACATATTTATCATTATTTCCAATTCCTTAAGTATACATATAAAACAATAACTTTATTTATTCCCTTCCCACTCTATATCACAATCAAGAAGAATTTGGGTAGGTTATTAGGCAAAGTTGTGGGTTTTTTGGAAATTGAATGTACTTCTCGCAGAAATAAGCGCGAAGTTTAGTTGGAATAAGAATAATTTATTGTTTGAAAGTTCACTAAGCATTCTCATCATTGTAGTAACTCCGGCAGTGATGCCAGACGGGGGATTCCCTGCAAATGCCGTGCTCCAGGAAAATTTGATTGTTCATTTTGACATAGTATCAATTCCAGTACCAGTGCCAAGTCTGAGTTTTGTTTTTAGTTTTTCGTTACGTCAGGCCTGTTTTGTATCGAGACTTTGCGAGTTCGTTTAAAAAAGGTGCAACGTTTTGAAAAAATAAATATGAAAAATGCGCAACGACAGCAACAACAAAAACATAAATCTGTCAAAGCGATGCAAAATTCAATGTGTCACGTCAAACTGTCATGGTGTCTCCAGAAGGTGTTCACAAATTTATAAAATTGACCATATGTTACAACTTTATTTGCCAACAAATTAAATAAATTGCACTTATATGGTAATCTTGATTTTTTCCAGTTTTTCTATGTGGCGTACATAGACCAGACCCACAATAAAAAAGGATATCTTTAAATAACAATAAGTATTCATTCTTGAAAAAATTAGAATGTGAGGCTATCGAGAAACAATCCATTTATCATCAAGCAACTTTTATGATCATAATCGGTGGCTCTTATTTGTTCGGGAGATCTTTTTTGTAATTGGTTGGGAGTTTTTTCGAAATACCTACCTTTTGGGGGGGATTTCATTTCTTATAAAGTTTCGTGGGAATTTCACATAGCGATCTGTCAACACTGGTTAATTCAGCATTTCGGCAAATTCGACATTCGCTAGTCGCGTCGTGCAACGACAATTTTCGGTTAGTTTAATTTGGCCGGCAGCAATCTGCACTCTATTTGCGCTCTCAAAAAGCAACTAACTCGCAATAATGGAAGTTACCGACGACAACTTAGTTACGCTAGCAAACTACTTGCAACAAACTTTAAATCCCGACCCAAACGTAAGGCGGCCCGGTAAGTTTTATTTTCGTTGTTTCTTGCCTATCTGCTATATCCTTGCGTTCATTACCTTAGCTATTCGTATATTGAAGTTTCTTTTAGGTCCCAGTTCATACAGAGTGGTAATCATTTCGTACATGGCTCGAATTCGGCTGAAAACTCTAAAACAACATCATGTTGCATGTTAAACAATGTGTGATTGTTTGGCCATTTCTAATTTGTAAATAACTGAGTATTTATACTAGCGAAGACAATCAGCCACTGGTTAATACGTAGCCCATCTTCATACGCGCATTATAGCTCAAATTATTTACACATTCATAACCTAATTTAAAAAAAAACCTCTTATGTTCAAATCTTTTGATCAAAATGCATTAAAATCCGTCTAACTTAACTAGAGTCTTATTGTTGGAAGATGTTGTTTGTTAGGGCTTGCTTTATGTAATCCAGCCATTAGAGTTAAAGTCTACCAGATTAGTTTTCTCACCTTTTTTTTTTTACTTTCCACACAGCACTATCTCGCCCCAAACTTAGCCAAAGCTTGTAATATGGGAACTAGATAGCTGATATAATACATATACACTTGTTTTTGTGAATGCATACTTATAATACTGTATAGAACAAACATCTATGTTCATTACACAAATGTTTGTTCTCGGTGGGGATCGAACCCACAGCCTACGACGCAGGAGGCAGAGCTACTACCAACAGAGCTGTGTAGGCTGTCTTTTTGGGAAGCAACATCATCAGGGAGGGTCTTTATTTGTACCTTGGTATTAATCCTTATCCAAATAAATTATTTCATTTTTCAAATCGGACATTCCATTCAAAAGATATGACGAAATTAAAAATGTTAACGGGTCCACGGGTCACGCACGGGGTGCGATTTCACTTACTCAGGGAGAAGGGCGTGCAAATGTATGCAATTAAGTAGACGCGAGGCTCGAACCCACGGTCTAAGTTTATCATAAAATGTTCAAAAAATTAATGACCACCCATGTGCGAAGCTGGGACAGGCCGCTAGTAGGTTAATAAATGAATTTGTATTTTGCAGCGGAGAAATTTCTGGAAGGTGTGGAGGTGAACCAAAACTTTGCCATACTCCTGCTCCACTTGATTGACAAAGATGGAGTGGATATGACCATCAGAGTGGCCG
This sequence comes from Chloroclysta siterata, assembly GCA_932294275.1. NCBI lineage: Eukaryota > Metazoa > Arthropoda > Insecta > Lepidoptera > Geometridae > Chloroclysta > Chloroclysta siterata. The sequence continues at coordinate 6,975,393 of OW028592.1, read as the reverse complement.
CTGCTATTGCTTTCAAGAACTTCATAAAGAGGAATTGGCCAGTGGTAAATATTTGATTTAAAAAAATGTGTAATACATAATGCTTTTAAGGCGAAGACAAGAGCTAATGTGACTCTCGCTCGCGTTTTGACTTATTGAAATTGTCAATTTGATGTATACATCTTTTCCTACTCAAAAGTTTGCTTTACTAGTTTTCGAACATAAGCAAACTTTTAAGTCGGAAAACTTGTATCGATCAAAATGATTTTTTAAATAAAATGGTTGATTGCAATTTTTCGAAAATGAGTTTAGTTATTTTATATCTTTCAACATGTCGAAACGTGCGAGCGAGAAGTTGTTTGATAGTTGTCAGCCCCTTAAGTAGAACATGGCTGAACTTACTTAAATTATATTTGTCACCTTTTTATAACCGCAAATAAATGATTATTGTATTGTATTGTATTGTATAAATAGTTTCACAACTATGCACGGTAGCTCTAGCTATTCCCTAACTAAAGCTCCGTACTCACATTCGGTATTACTCGAAAGTTTTACTCCAAAACGAGTAAATATTAACGTGTGGACCGCAAAAATCACCCATCGAGCTGTGAGTTTTGTGGTCCACACATTAATATTTACTCGTTTTGGAGTAAAACTATCGAGTAATACCGAATGTGAGTACGGAGCTTAAGATATCATATAATGTGAAGTACTAATTTAAAATTCATTGAGAAAGTTATAGGGGCAGGTTGTCGGAGTACAAATAATATATTTGGCACATACCCACGTTGTAGTAGCAAAATGGGTTTGAAACCTATCTCAATTATAAAATACAAAGTACTGTGCAAAATGTTATTCTTGGACATACCACTGACTACCCTTTAGACATCCTCAAAGAATCTTGAGCCTGGTACTGAAAGATGTGAGGTGATATCTACCATGCCTGGGTAATCAAAAGTCTTTTCTGTTACTTACCATTATGGCACTTCATTTGACAGCCTCCACAGCTCAGTTGGTAGTAGCTCTGCCTTCTGTGCCGTAGGCCGTGGGTTCGATCCCCACCGAGAACAAACATTTGTGTGATGAACATAGATGTTTGTTCTCTGTCTGGGTGTTATATAATATTATAAGTATGTATTTATAAAAAAAAAAAAAAAGTATATAAGTAGTATATCAGCTATCTGGTTCACATATCACAAGCTTTGGCTTAGTTTGGGGCGAGATAGTGCTGCGTGGAATGTCCACCAATATTTATTTTTATTTTATTTTTTTTTATTTTTAGTTTATAATTTTTTTTATACAACTAGCTGTTGGAACATGCAGATTGCCCACCTGATGTTAAGTGGTAACCATCACCTATAACAAAGCCTCGTATGTCACGCACGATAGAAACGTGCCCTACGATGCACTGCCCTGCATCCATCAACTTGAGGCATACAGATGTTAATGTGTCTGTTTACACCGGCAATCACACTCTTCAAACCGAAACACAGCAACGCTGCTTGACGGCAGAAAAAGGCGATGTGGTAGTACTTCACCGGACGAGCCCTTCACAAAGAGTTCTACTACTCTTTAAAGATTTACTTTTAATGAGTGGAGCTACTTCAATCCCGGGCTTTTCAATCTTTTTTAGGTAGACGATGGTGTGGACAGAATACACAGTGCCGACAGACTTTCTATCAAGACGCTTATAGTCTCACTGATGCTGAAGTCTCCAGAGGCTATCCAGAGGCAGTTCAGTGATGCTGTGTCTATCATCGGTCGTTTTGACTTCCCCGAGAAGTGGCCTAGTCTCATTCCTGAGATGGTGGATAAGTTTGCTACAGGTATGTACTTAATAAGCAGTGTACTTAAAGCTTTGTAGATTTGCTTGCTTGCTCTTAAATGTGGGTTTGCTCACACTTGAAGTTGAAGTGAATCCCAAAGCAGAGTTTAAGATCGTACATAATATCTGAATAATTTTGTTGAACTCAAAAACTACGAAATTCACTTGAACGTAAACTTTTCTAGATAAAAGAAAATCAGAAAATAGCTTAAAAGAAATAAAATTGTATGTTCATAAGAAATGCAGTTTCATTTGATGGTTTCTAAAGATATACCAATTATATGTATTATTTCTTGTACCTTATTAAAAAATACAGTTTTTTTTTCAATAAGATTATTTTATTTTTAAACTTTAGTTGCAAGGAAATTGCGCGCAGGTTGTTCCGTGCCCGCGCCATGTTCACTACATAGTATAAAACAAAGTAGCTTTCTCTGTCCCTATATCCCTATGTATGCTTAAATCTTTAAAACTACGCAACGAATTTTGTTGCTTTTTTTTTATAGAAAGAGTGATTCAAGAGGAATGTTTATATGCATGATACAAGCATAATCTCTTAGGGATAACCCACAATAACCGTGCGAAGCCGGGGCGCGTCGCTAGTTATTTATAATCGTTTACAATGAAAATAGAGCGATGGTAGTCTAGTGGTAACGGTTTCGCTCCTAAGGCCGTGGGTTCAAAACCGATCGTACACCAATGAGTTTTTCTGTTGAAACATTTATGTACACAGTGCCATACGGTGAAGGAAAACATCGTGGGGGAAACCAGATGAGGAGGCATATCAAACCTAAAAAGTTCTAAAACGTCTGTAAAATGCTCAAAAAGAGCTTCTTTGAGGTCCACCTAAAATCCTTTCACCACACTATTCTAAAGAAATTAGTGACACGACACGAAGATGAATGACAAATATATATTATCTGCTAGTATTTTAATAGTTTATTATTTTACAAACCAGGCGACTTCCACGTGATAAATGGAATACTGCGGACTGCTCACTCACTCTTCAAGCGTTATCGATACGAGTTCAAGTCGCAGAAACTATGGGTAGAGATCAAACTTGTGCTTGATACGTTCGCGAAGCCTCTAACAGACCTGTTTGTGGTAAGTTATTTAGATGAGACAAGTACCAAATATACTAAATATAGGTATAATATAAATCATTAATTACCTCATCAGTAAATTGAAATATAAAGAAATAATCATACAACATCAACACCTGACACCTCTGGTGTTGCAAACGTCCATAGGCTACGGTAACCGCTTCCCATCAGGTGGGCCGTATGCTTGTTTGCTTACTTGGTAGAATAAAAAAAAAAAAAACAATATCTACTACTACTCTTACGGCCGGTTTCTGAAAGCTCGATCAAAAATAATCGGATGTCAAGTCACTCGCCATTTCAGTTATTAGATCGTTATCATAGTAACATTTCAGTTATTATTAGATAGAGATAGCAAGTGACTTGACATCCGATTAGTTTTGATCGGGCTTTCAGAAATCGGCCGTTTCCCTATGGTAAGAGTAGTAGAGCTCTTTGTGAAGGGCTCGTCCGGGGAAGTACTACCACCATGCCTATTTCTGCCGTCAAGCAGCGTTTTGTGTTTCGGTTTGAAGGGTGTCGGTGAAATTACAGGCACATGAGTGTATGTCTCAAGTTAATGGACGCAGGACAGTGCATCGTAGGCCACGTTCCTAACGTGAGTGAATTACGAGGCAATGCTTTGTGATGGTTACCACTTCAAATCATCTGCTTGTTCCATCAACAAGTAACTGACAAAAATTTTTATTAAGAAACCATATTCAAACAAGTGACACGAGCTAGTCGCGAACAGATGCTAGCTACCATGATCCTATAACAGGGATGGCGAACCAATGGCACGCAATAGGCATGGTGGTAATACTTCCCGGGCGAGCCCCACAAGTATTAAACTACAATTGCAAACTTTATTTGCAATCTCCTTATAGGAGGTAACTATTGTATCTTTGTAACATATATTATTTATTCCAGGCCACGATAGAACTTACGACGGTTCACGCGAACAATGCCCAAGCCCTGAGCGTCATTTATGGCTCATTGGTACTCATTTGCAAAGTCTTCTACTCACTGAACTACCAGGTATCTATAATATCCTAATTATATCTTAGATTAAAGGGCTGACACCCGTCGAACAACTTCTTGCTCGGTTATTTCAACATTTTTAGGGTTCCGTACCCAAAGGGTAAAACGGGACGGTTAGGTAATATCCTACTAATATTATAAACGCGAAAGTTTGTAAGTATGGATGTTTGTTGCTCTTTCACGTAAAAACTGCTGAATGGATTTTAATGAAACTTTACAATAATATAGCTTATACATCAGAATAACGCATAGGCTACAATTTATAAAGATATTGTGTGACTAATCCTGCGCAGATGAAGTCGCGGGCACCAGCTTGTAAGCAATATCAGATGTTTTACTTCTTCTATTGTCTCATAGACATAGACATAGACAAAGCTTAACTGGAATAAAATGCTTTTATTTTTTTTATTGTTAATAGCTAAACGTTTGACAGCCATCTCACCTGATGGAAAGTGAAGATGCAGTCTAAGGTGGAGCACGCTTAGCTATAATCCACTTGATCACTTTTGTCTTAAATATTATTTATTTATTTATTTATTTATTTTTATTTTTATTTCTTAGGAAAACAAACAGTACCCCAAGTATGAGATTTGCTTACGATATTTCGTTTTTCGTTTTACGTTTTTGTTCCGTGTTCATTGCGAGTTTTGTATGAAGACGCGATATTGATACCGATACGGAACTTTACAAAACCCGCAATGAGCACGCAGCGAAAACGATTCGTTTTTGTTCCGTGTTCATTGCGGGTTCCGTATCGGTATCTCTATCGCGTCTTCATACAAAACCCGCAATAAACACGGAACAAAAACGAAAAACGAAATATCGTAAGCAAATCTCATACTTGGGGTACAGTACTTATAGTCTATGTAGTAATTAACATATAAAGCTATTGCCCATTAATACGTTTTCGCATAGTGAGACTAGAGCTTACTTCTACACTAGTCTACACTAATATTATAAAGAGGAAACATTTGTATTTTTGTATGTAACGAATAGGCTCAAAAACTACTGGTCCGATTTCAAAAATTCTTTCACCATTAGAATGCTTCATTATCCCTGAGTAACATAGGCTATATTATATTTTTAAAAAAATCAGGGATCCTTACTAAAACTTCAATAATGTAACCCAAGGTGGAAAACAAAAACCTTACATCGCGTGCGCTGCGAAAACTATTGAAGATAGAACAAAATAATGTACTACGATTTTGTAGAACACGTCATCATCTACAAAAAATGTCGCGACAGCATATGTCTAACTATTATAGTTATGTCACAATAAGTGTTCTTTTATTATAAAAAATTAATTGAAATGCCTCCGCTAGAAAAGGGTCTTTATTTGTACCTTGGTATTAATCCTTATCCAAATACATCATTTCATAATTAAGACGGTTTCAATACCTACAGATTACTTTTAAAATTTTTCAAATCGGACGTTCCATTCAAAAGATATGACGAAATTAAAAATGTTAACGGGTCCACGGGTCACGCGCGGGGTGCGATTTCACTCACTCAAGGAGAAGCGCGTGCAAATGTATGAAATAAGTAGACGCGAGGCTCGAACCCACGGTCTAAGTTTATCCTAAAATGTTCAAAAAATTTATGACCACCCATGCGAAGCTGGGACAGGCCGCTAGTGTTAAATAAAAATTAAAAAGAATACTAAAGAAAAACAAAGGGGGGAAAAAAAAACTATAATATTTTAACATTGATAAAAAGTTGCTTTTAGAAGAAAAACAGGGAGCCTAGGGAGACTCATCAAACCAGCGCTTCGTTAGGATATCCTTAATTTTCAGCGCTTTAGAAGAAAAGAGATCTAGTTCGGGGATGTCAACCAAGTTGTTAAACGTAATTCCTAGGTTATATCGTTCCGGAAATACCGACGACGGTAAAGTGTTCCACTCCTTGGCAGTTTGCACTAAGAAAGTGGAAGCAAAGCGCTTCGTGAGATAGCTGATCAGCTAAGGTCGCCTATGTACTCATTCTTCTGCAATAAAGAAATTATCTTATCTGTCAGGATCTGCCAGAGTTCTTCGAAGACAACATGAACATTTGGATGCCCAACCTTCTCAACCTACTCCAGATCAAGGTGCCGTGTTTGGAGACCAACGTGAGTATACGAAGCTCTTGTTCTTTTTTACAGCCTTCACAGCTCAGTTGGTAGTAGCTCTGCCTTCTGCGCCGTAGGCCGTGGGTTCGATCCCCACCGAGAACAAACATTTGTGTGATGAACATAGATGTTTGTTCTCTGTCTGGGTGTTATATAAAATTTAAAGTATGTATTTACAAAAAAAAAGGATTTAAGTAGTATATCAGCTATCTGGTTCCCATATCACAAGCTTTGGCTTAGTTTGGGGCTAGATAGTGCTGTGTGGAATGTCCACAATTTTTTTTTAGAGTGCTGGTGGAACAAGCATAAATAATACTAAATATTGGTGGACATTCCACACAGCACTATCTCTCCCCAAACTAAGCCAAAGCTTGTACTTTGGGACAGACAGCTGATATAATACATATGTTTGAGCAGATGGCTCACCTGATGTTAAGTGGTAACCATCACTTATATGTATAATACTTGTGTGAGTTGTGGTTGCCTTTGGATAAGCACTAGGCAAAGTTTTTTTGTCAGAGTGTAGTATTAAGTTTTGTGTATTATCTCTTGGCGATCCTAATAAATATAAAAACCAGCAAAGTGCGATTCGGACTCTTGCACGAAGGATTCCGTACCAATATCTAAAAAAACGGCAAAAAACTATTGTTCATGAGACACAGCCTGGTGACAGACGTCCAGACAGACAGACAGACGGACAGCGGAGTCTTAGTAATAGGGTCCCGTCTTACCCTTTGGGTACGGAACCCTAAAAGTAAATGATTATGAATCTCTCGTTACAGGACGACGAAGACAAGCCAGGTACAATGGAACAACTACGCACAGAAGTTTGCGAATGCGCAGCGCTCTACGCGCTCAAGTACGAAGAGGAGTTCTCGCAGTACGCGCAGGGATTCGTCACCGCTGTGTGGACGGTTCTACTGTCTACTACACAGCAGACTAAATATGACGCGGTTAGTATACAATTATAATATAAATAATCATTTATAATATAAATACTATTTTGAAAGAAAGAAAGAAACATTTATTTGACACACAATACACAGAGAACACATAAATAACAATAGAAAAAACAATACAAAACAAAAACAGAAAATGAGTAAAATGCAATATTAATGATAGAGGCTAATTAGTATATTGTTATTAGTATTTTGTATTAGTTATTAGTATTTTGTTATACTCCTATTACATCCTATTTTTTATTCATTGTTATTATGTTGTTAAATCAAATAGTATTTATATGGAACAAGAAACAGAAGTACAAGAACAGATTGAAAAACGATGATATCCGCAGGAGTTAAAAACTGTTTATACAAGGTGTTCCCTTAATTGTGTATATAAACTTCATGGGGCTAATGTACCCATCAATATGTATAACTTTTTCTAAGGAACCAACACTGTGAACGCGAAAAAAAAAACAGCTGTTTCATACAAAAGTTCAATACCTACCTGGCTAAAATGTATGAAACAGCTGTTTTTTTTTTCGCGTTTACAGTGTTGGTTCCTTACAAAAAGTTATTCATATTGATGGGTACTTTAGCCCCCTGAAGTTTATATACACAATTATGGAAACACCTTGTATGTGCCATGTTAGTATTTAAGCACCTATGTATCGTTTTGGCTATAAAGCTGTTATGATAATTATGTGTGGTAAATAATAATAAATAAATAGTCATCTGTCTGGCGAAGTCCACTGGACATCCTGGCCTATACATTTTTTTATGCAACTAGCTGAAGGAACAAGCAGATGGCCCACCTGATGATAAGTGGTACCCATCACCTATAAAAAGCATTGCATCGTAAGTCACGCAGGATAGGAACGTGCTCTACGATGCACTGCCATGCGTCCATTAACTTGAGGCATACAGATGTTAAGCCTCATGTGCCTGTAATTACACCGGCAATCACACTCTTCAAACCGAAACACAGCGTTGCTGCTTGGCGGCAGAAAAAGACGTGGTGGTAGTACTACCCCGGGTAGTACTAACATCTGTATGCCTCAAGTTGATGGACGCAGGGCAGTGCATCGTAGGGCACGTTCCTATCGTGCGTGACTTACGAGGCAATGCTTTGTTATAGGTGATGGTTACACTTAACATCAGGTGGGCCCTCTGCTTGTTCCATCAGCTTACAGTTTACAAACAAAAAAAAACTAGTAAAGCGAACTTTCTGTACGAATACTTGTTTGGATTTTATATCTTTCAAAATGTTAAAATGTGCGAGCGAGAGGTAATTTGGCGGGTGTCAGTCCCTTAAATAAATACTCTTTTTCCAGTTGGTATCGAATGCGCTGACGTTTCTCTCCAAAGTGGCCGAAAAGAAAAGCTACAAGAGTCTGTTCGAGGACCCGGGGACGCTTAGCAGCATTTGTGAGAAAGTCGTCATTCCTAACATGGAGTTCAGAGGTAATCTCTCTCTCTCAATCTTATTTCCTAATGTAAAAGTATGAATGTTTCTAACTCAATCACGCTCTAACCACTGAACGAAGCTCAGTTTCTTTATATTACTTGCCGAGAGAACAAGCAGATGGCCTACCTGATGTTAAGTGGTCACCATCACATATAACAAAGCATTACCTCGTAAGTCACGTACTTTATGAACGTGCCCTACGATGCAATGCCCTGCGTCCATGAACTTGAGGCACACAGATGTTAAGCCTCATGTGCTTGTAATTTCAACGGAAATCACACCATTCAAACATTCTAAATACAGCAACGCTGCTTGGCGACCAAAATAGGCATGGTGGTAGCACTTTCCAGGACTAGCCCTTCACAAAAAGCTCTACTACTCTTATTAATATTATCATAATATGCTTAGAGCTATTACCTCTTTGTCTAAGCAACAACACACATATGGATATCCATTTTTATTATGTTATATTACAGACATTTTATATTCTTTTTCTAGTGTGAGTTGTTCTTTTCATTTGATTTCTATGTTTATTTAAACAGTGCCGGATTTAGAGGTCTGGAGGCCTCGGGGCAACAACGGAGTGGAGGCCCCCTGGCGCCAAATTATATTCCAAATAGAACGAACACATTTTTTCAGTCGTGTTTTTCAATCAATAATTTATTGTGCAACCAAGTACCTACCTAGAGTTTACCTACTTTTATTGTACCTAGTCTCCATTGCGGGGGCCCCTCATTCGTGGAGGCCCCGGGGCTGTAGCCCCGGTTGCCCTCCCCTAAATCCGGCCCTGTATTTACAAAAAAAAGGAAAACATCGTGAGGAAACCGGCTTGTCGTAGAACCTAAAAAATTCTAAGACATTTGTCAAGTGCTCGAAAGGAGCCTCCTTGAGACGCACTTATAATCCTTTCACCACACTGTTTCGAATGAACTATTTTTTATTTTATCCACAATCAGTTGTTGGACTATAGGCGGATGAGTGGATGGACGAATAGCGATTAGGGTCTCGCAGCAGTCTTTTACCCCCTTTTTTTTGTTGAGGTTGTCCAGGATGTGACTTCTTTTCAACCTCCTAGTGTTGTTGGGTCTTTCTACTAGAGCTCTTGCTAATGGGTTGGTGTGGTTCTTGAGACGGCACAAGTATCCATTTCCCCTGAGTGTGAATGAACTAGTGACACAACAATAGAACAAAATAATAATTCATCTATCTAAAGCCGAAGTTTCTTACAGAATCCGACATGGAACTGTTCGAGGATAACCCCGAAGAGTACGTCCGGCGCGATATAGAGGGCTCTGACGTCGACACCCGGAGACGCGCCGCCTGCGACTTGGTCAAGACGCTGGCGCAGCATTATGACGAGAAGATGATGCACATCTTCGGGCAATACGTCCAGGTTTGAAGATAAATTGTTATCTATTTATTTATTTTAATTAATTAGTACGGGATATTCCAATTACGCTATTTAATAATTATTATATGAATTAATTAAACAATCACAAAAATTTAATTACAATAATGACAGAAAATAATAAATTATTAATTAATGAACACAACAAAAAACTATTTATATAAATAATAGGTATTCAAATTAAAAAAAGAAATATTAATATTAAATATCACATGCACAGCGCTTTAGACTTACAGCTAGAATGCATGCATCCACAAACAAATCACAGTCCTTGTCTCTCTAAAGGATCTAGGAAAGCAAACGAAGTCAGATACGAGATTAGCTGTAAGAGAGCACTGGTGATCTGGTGATAGCTTCGTGTTCCGATCCTTTGGTCGCGGGTTGATAACCGGTCGTTCACCAATGAGTTTTTCTGTTCAAAAATCTAAGTGCACAATGCCAGTACTCTCAAACGGTGAAGGAAAACATCGTGAGGAAACCGGCATGTCATAGAACCTAAAAAGTTCTAAAATATGTGTCAATTAAGTGCTCGAAAGAAGTCTCTTTGAGGAGCAATAGGTTAGCGTGGTACGGGCATGAGAAGAGTGTTGGAAATGGATGTGGATGGTTTTAGAAGGAGAGGCAGGCCAATGAAAAGATGGATGGATTGTGTGAAAGATGATATGAGTAAGAAGGGAGTGAGCACCGAGATGGAAACCTATTGTGCCGACCCCATGCAGCGTGGGATAAGGACAAGAAGATGATGAGTTTGTTACAAACATCGTGGGCAAGAGCTGGATGAGACAAGCGCAGGACCGTCAACATTAGCGAATACAAAGAGAGGGACCGTTCAAGTATTACGTAAGCACTATAGGGGCGAGGGGGGGACTATGCTTTGCTTATTTTTGATGACATGGGGGATGAGGGGGTCTAGATGGTGCTTACGTCAGCAGTAATTATTTCCTTTTTTTACCTATTATGGCAACCCGCACATTGTCTATGTTGAAAACGCATATTCGGGGATTCCCACAAATAATGAATACGTTTAGGTACTCGCTTAGAACAGAGTAGGGGAATTACCGCGTGCTATTCACTTGTCTAAATTTCTTCCGTCACTGCTGCTCGTGAATGCATATACCAATGTTTACGTAAGCATGGGAGGAGGAGGGGGGGGGTAAGAGATTTGCTTACTTTTGCTGACAAGGGGGAGGGGGGATAAATAATTTTAATAAATCTGCTTACGTCATACTTGAACGGCCCCAGAGCCCTATACCCAGTAGTGGGTGATGTCCGGCTGTGGATGATGAGTTTGTTCTGGGTGGTATTAACATGATGTTGTTCACAGATGATGTTAGCCAAATACGCGGAGTCCGGTCCGGCGGCGTGGCGCGGCAAGGACGCGGCCATGTACCTGGTGACGTCACTGGCGTCGCGCGGCGGCACGCAGGCGGCCGGCGTGACGCGCGCCTCGCCGCTAGTGGACCTCGCGCAGTTCGCCGCCAACCACGCGCTGCCGGAGCTGCAGAGGCAACCCGGTAAACAAATACTATATTATGCAACTAGTGAATAAAGGACGGATGCAAAGCGAGGGCCATAGATGAATCACTCGCGTCGCTCAGGTTTCTAACACTTGAATCACTCGCTACGCTCGTGATCCAATCATCATGAATCACTCCCTACGGTCAGTGAATCAGTCGTTAGAATCCTTCACTTGCTCGTGATTCATGGCCCTCGCTTTAAATCCGTCCTTTGTTCACTAATTGCATAATATACTATTATTTGCACAAAACTTAGAAAATAACCGAGAGAACCGGGTACCCGGTTTTTGTGTGAAACTGGAATCGAAAGAGCTGTTTTTAAAATATGGGCGGTTCTCGATGCCCTAGTACCAGTCCTTTACCTGACATGACAATTTGTCGTTTCAGACGTTTTATTTGTAAGGCGTTTTTAATTGTAGACGTTTTACTATTTGGTCATTTTACTGTTATGTCGTTCATCTCTACAAGGGCGTTCTACTAGATTGTCCTTCTGATATGGACCGTTTATTTTTATAACAAATTAAGCATTGCCTCGTAAGTCACGCACGATAGGAACGTACCCTACAATGCACTGTCCTGCGTCCAACAGCTTGAAGCATACAGATGTTAAGCCTCATGTGTCTGTAATTACACCGGCAACCACACTCTTCAAACAGAAACACAGCATTGCTGCTTGGCGGCAGAAGAAGGCGTGGTGGTAGTACTTCCCCGGATGAGCCCTTCTCAAAGAGCTCTACTACTCGTATTATCAATGTTCATCACACAAATGTTTGCACCACCTCATATGAACTTACTTTATTTTAGTGACGGAACTGCCAGTACTGAAAGCCGATGCTATCAAATACCTAATGACATTCCGAACTCTGCTCCCCAAGGAGCTAGTCCTCCAAGCTGTGCCGCTCATTGTAAGTACTACTACTATTTTAGTAACTAAGTTACAATTTAATATTAAATACTTATCATGCACCAATGATCAAACGGTGAGAAAAACTAAAAAGTTCTAAAACATGTGTCAAGTGCTGGAAAGGAGCCTCTTTGAGGCGCACTTAAAAATCCACCACACTATTTCGAAAAAAACTAGAAACGCGACAAGTAAAAAAAACTGAAACAGCTTCACGACTTTAAAATCCAGGCACGGTCTCCCTCAAGTCTCTCAGTACCAAGTCTGAACTCCAGATTCTTTGAGGACGTCTAAGGGGGGTAGTCAGAAGGACGTCCAAACTTTATACTGCGTTTATATTTAGTCATTCGCGCTGCCATTCGCGTGGACGTAAATGTTGCCGTCCATATGCCTGCGGCAGCGTCGCCGGCAATGTGTGTTCACGTAACACGGGCAACGCGAGTGGACATGGAAGTGGCCTGTTTACATTCTCGCATTGCCCATAAGTCCCTGCTCATGTCTCTGCACATTTACACGGACATGAGCTGAGTGTAAACGGGGTATTACATTTGGCACATACCCACATTTTGCTCCTTACTATATTAGACAAACTCTTGATTCCCCAGATCCAGCACATATCAGGACGTGGCGTAGTACTAACATACGCGGCATGCTGCATTGAGAAGCTGATAGTGGGCGGTATGGTGCCCAAAGCCGCCCTGGAACCTCACGCGCCCGCCCTTCTCCAAGCCCTGTTCCAAGCGCTCTCTTCCCAGCACGACGCCGGGGAACACAACGAGTACGTCATGAAGGGTGAGTCTGCCGTCATGGCTTAAGGTCTGTTTCAGTCGAGGAAACAGCTGGGATGGAAAAAAGCCCTATAAAGTGTATTGCTGAAGGGTAGGTATCTAGGTAGGTAGTGCTCCGTCATGGCTTAACGTCTGTTTCAGTCGAGGAAACAGCTGGGATGCAAAATAAGCTCTATAAAGCGCATCGCTGAAGGGAACGCGGAACACTACCTAGGTAGGTAGTGTTCCGTCTTGGCTTAACGTCTGTTACAGTCGAGGAGACAGCCGGGACGAAAAACATGGTTTATAAAGCCCTATGCGTCGGTAGTTCTCTGTCTAGTAGTTAACGTCTGTTAAGCCATGACGCAGAGTCCTATTAGTTCCAGTTATCGTCTAGGCTATCCTAGAAGATAACTAGAACTGATAGGGAATATGCCTTCTAAGCTATTCTGAAGGGTGAGTTACAGTGAGTCCTCTGTCATAGCTTGGAGTCTATTGCAACTGACTAAACAGCCAAGGCGGTTAGCAAAACGCGTCTTCCGAGACGCTATGCCGAAAGTAAGCTAAAAGTATGTCCTCTGTCATGGCTTAGCGACTGCTCAACCAAAAAGAGCAAGATACTCACCTGATGACATTCCGAAGGTCTCTGGTCACGCGTAAATCAATATTTTGTTTTGTTCTCCAGCCGTGCTTCGAACCCTGGCCTGCCTCCAAGAGTCGTCGCTTACGTACCTAGGCCAGGCGCTGCCAAACCTTGCCCACATATTGTCGGTGATAGCCAAGAATCCCTCCAAGCCGCATTTCAACCACTATCTGTTCGAGACGCTGTCTTTGGCTGTTTCGTAAGTATTTTAAAAGATCTGAAGATATTATTGCCTATAAATGAAATGAATAATATTTTCGGTAACTTATTGTGACTTAAAGCTTAAAATTTAGTAAGTATATAAAAGCAGTATGTATAAGAAAATAAAAGTATTGGAAACATTAGGATAATTAAAAAATTTAAGTTTCGTACTAATAAATAATTACGAAAGTAATGATGTTTGGGGCTCAATCACGCCCTAATCACAGAACCAATTGGGTGAAACTTTGAAAAAATATAATTCATAACCTGGATTAGCATGTAAGCTATTTTTTATGCCGATAAAATACCGGGAACTAAGTAGAATACATTTTTAAAAGGAAACCGCCTTAAATATTAATATTATCAATAACTACTAATATGTATTTCAAGAATTATTATAAATGCGAAAGTTTGTGAGTGAGGGAGGGTTCTGTGTATGTGTTTGTTCCCACATAACTGAATTGAATGGTATTAAATTGAATGAAACTTGGAATATACATAGTTTGTAACTTAGATATAAAGGCTAGATTTGTATCTATAGGCACTTTTAATCTGGTAAGTACCATGTGAGGGGAGCTACGGGCGGATGTTGGCATTTGGACCAACGACGGACGAAACCCACTGGCTCTAAGAATGGAAACAATGTATTTTTTAATTCAGAGTCAAAGTCAAAAGGTATTTATTCAATAAAATCACAAGGATCACTTTGAAGCGTCTTAAAGCTACCAGTGACTCTAGGTGCCAGTTCCACGCGACCAAAGCCTAGAAGAACAGGCAACAAACTTACGGCTTGGTTCCTACCGCTCTTTTATATGATCCTTGTTATTTAATTAATAAATAAAAAGTATTTTTTAACCTATTTTTCAGATTGGTGACAAAGGCTAACCCGAACGCTATAACAGCGTTTGAAGAAACACTATTCCCTATATTCCAAGAGATTCTACAGAATGATATCCAAGGTATAATTCTTTTAATTAACTATTGGTAGACATTCCACCCAGCACTATACATATAGTCCCACAATGAACTAAAAGTTTGTAATATGGGAACCAGAAGGCTGATAACGAAGTACACGTGCTTTTTTGTTTGTAGAAACATGCTTATATTATACGAGTACATCCAGACAGAAAACAAAAATCTATAATATATGTTCATCACACAAACGTTTGGATTAAAATACATTTTTCAATAAATTCAGGAAGAACAATTTTAAACCCTCTTTCAAACAACAAGATAATGACAAGGATTTTTAATATAGTCTCAAAAGTTATTATCCGAGTGGGATTTGAACCCTCGACCTTCCCCTTGATACGGGCGCTAATCCCACTCGGATAATAACTTTTGAGACTATATTAAAAATCTTTGTGATTTTCCTTAAGAGTAGGTAAACACTATAAAATGAATAAAAATTTAAACAAGTTAATGATTGTAAATTGTACATTTCAACAGAATTCATGCCATACCTGTACCCGAAGTATGAGTTTTATTTTTCGTTTTCAGTATCGTCAGGACGTTTTTGTATAAGCGCCTCTATCGGGAGTGCTGAGAACTCACGAGTCTCCATACAAAAATCTCTGTCTCCCCTCTTCGTCAGAGGACAAATTGCTTCTTTGACACGAGCAGTTCCGTGAACGTTTTGTCTCTACCCCCAGAGTTCATGCCCTACGTGTTCCAAATGCTGTCCCTCCTCCTGGAGCTGCGCGGCGTTAGCCCGGGCGCGGGGCCCGCGGGGGACGCCTACGGGGCCCTACTGCCGTGCCTGGTGGCGCCGCCACTGTGGGAGCGCGCCGCTAATGTCAGGCCTCTCGTGCGACTGCTGTGTGCCTTTGTCTCTGTGCGGTCAGAGCTTGTGCTCAATGGAGGGAAGTTTGTAAGTATTCTTATTCAAATCAAATCAAATGATGTTTATTTCGCGACACAAAAAACATAGGCGAAACTTAAATATAAAGTACAATACTGTGACAACAAAATAGTTCGTCACTCAGCTTTATGCTGTAATAGTGTTTGATGCACTACTACAATGCTGGTCTTCCGTATTCGTGGTGGGGGAATAAGATATGCACTGACGTCCCGCGATGGGGTGTATTGTGCATTATCTCCTGCTTACCTCACCCCAGCTAGCACATTTTCTTAATTGTCACTGTCACACGGCTGGACATTTATATTATAAACATTTTGGGATAAACAAACGTAGACCTACCAATTTCCTAGACGGCTCGACGGCATTAAGTTTTCTGTTAGTATTTTGATGTAGCTTGTGTAGCTTCCCAACAGTAAAATAATTTTTCATATTGGTCCAGTAGCTTCGGAGCCTATGCAATGCAAACAAACAATCAAATCTTTCCATTTTATATTATTAGTATAGGTTTAAAGACATTTATTCTCATAAAAACATAACAGTTCACTTAAAAGGTGGCGTTATATAATATAACAGTATATTTTGCCTCTGGATGGCTGTCGTTTCTAGGTAGGTAAAGTTAGGTAGGTACAATTTTATGACTGTAGAACAGCTGCTGTAGGTTACAATGTGCGTACGTGTTTGCTGAGCTTTGACTTGAACGAGTGAATGTTATCGCATTCTTTAATGTCATTAGGCAATTGGTTGTATAGCTGTACTCCTTCAAATAGTATTGTTTTCTTTCCGTAGTTAGTTCGTACTTTATTTAAATGTAGCTTATGTTTATTTCTGAGGTTGTGGGTATTATTTTTTTTGTGTAGCTGAATATTTGATTGTATAGAATTGTTTGAAATATTTTGAATAAGGACGCAAGTGGAGTATATATAGATTTGATGCAAGTTTAGTAGATTTGTTCGTTCGTATAGTTGTTTAGTTGGCGTTAAGTAATGATAGCAGTGTAGTAATTTAATTATTTTATTTTGTGTTCTCTGTAACACGTTAAGGTTTGTTATAGCGGCCGATCCCCATACTTCTATTAAATAATCGAGATGTGATTTCACTAATGAATTATAGATGAAAGAACGTACTCTAGTTGGGATACAGTACGCTATTGTACGTAATGCTCCCAGCAACTTCGTAAGTTTTGATTTGACGTGATCAATATGAGAACTCCACGTTAGCTTGTCATCTAGCCATAACCCAAGATATTTTTCTTTACTAGTCTGTTGAATTAAGTCATTATTTATGGTAAGAGGAGTAAAATCTGGTACAGGTTTATTTTTCGCGGCATAGATCATAAATGAGGTTTTGGCTGTGTTGACTGTTAGTAAATTATATTTGAACCACTCATTTAGAACATTTAGGTCATTTTGCGCGTCTGTTATTATATCGTGGATAGATTTATCGAAGTAAAAGAGACATGTATCGTCCGCGTATAGTGTTAGGTGTCCTGTAAGTCCTATTGAATTAATATTATTTAAATAAATTAAAAAAAACAGGGGGCCAATTATGGAACCTTGAGGAATGCCGTAGGTGACGTTTTGTGACGTACTTTTGAAGTTATCTATTTTTACCACTTGCCGTCTATTTTGTAGGTATGATGAAAACATACCAAGCGCCGTCCCGGTAACACCTACGTTATACAATTTCTGAATTAACTTTTTATGACTTACGGTATCAAATGCCTTTTTTAAGTCTATAAATATTCCCAATGCTAAGCTTTTTTGGTCTATGTGTGTTTTAATTTTTGTAACTAAGTCTATGGTAGCTGTTAGAGTACTTGATTGAGGGCGAAAACCGTACTGTTGAGCAATAAAAATTTTTTTTTCGGTTAGATAACTGTTGAGTCTACTGTACAGAACTCGTTCAAAAATCTTAGATAAGACCGGCAAGACCGATATCGGCCTATAATTACTTGGATCATTTTTAATTCCTGACTTGTGAATAGGGCTTACTTTGGCAACCTTTAGCGTATCTGGAAAAACACCTTGTATTAGGCATGTATTTATACATTTAGATAGACTCTCAGAAATTAAACTTTTTAGACATTTAATAGCCTTCGTACTAATTCCATCTAAACCGGTACTAGTATTACTGTCTAGATCATCGATGATTTTTCCTACTTCGTCCGCAGTGCACGGTGTTAGATCGCTTAGAGTTGAGTCGTGTATGTAGCCATTTTCATACATTAAAATATTGCCTGTATTTTCGTGATAATGATTCGGTATTTTGTTCGCTAAGTCTTCCCCGATAAGTATAGATAATATAACTATCTCTAGATCTCTCGCAACGGTCTGCAGATAGCTCACTGTTTCATATGTATTTTGTATGTTTAGTAAATAATTATAATAATTGCAGTTTTATTGCAAGCTTTGTTTCTTTAAATAAAAATCATAACTTATATTTTCAGAATGCAATTCTGGGCGTGTTCCAAAAGCTGATAGCTTCAAAGACGAACGATCACGAGGGTTTCTACCTAATGCAGACTATATACTTCAAATTTGGCATGTAAGTTTATCCTATCCTATAATTTACATAAGCACGAAAGTTACGATGTTTGAATGTGAGGATGTTCGGGGCTCAATCACGACCTAACCGCCCTAAAAAGTGAAGTCCACTACTATTAATAATTTAACCACTGAACTGATCGTAACGAAACCTAGAATAAATATAGTATACCGGGAACGGCGTTAAAAATCTAATCCAATGAAGGGAAAAAGCATCAAATATCAATGTTAGCAAACACTAACACGCGATCGAAGCCAGCTAGTCTTTCATAAACCCAACGTTTTTAGAACGTTAACCTACCCTTAAGGACATCACAAAGATTTTTATAATATCCCATAGATAGATAGATAGATAGAAAACTCTTTATTGTACACCACAATAAAATAACATAACACTTAAGAATTAATTTAAAATACAGCGAAGTACATTGGGCGGTCTTATCGCTATGAGCGATCTCTTCCAGGCAACCCTTGGATGTACAGGATTTTATTAATGTCAAATGGCGGTGTCACAAAGGACTTCTACACTAATTATATTCCAAAAATAAAATATATTCATAAATAATAAACTAATTATTGTGGGAATGAATGAACTACTTAGAATACTATATAAACATACATATAAAACATATATATATTTATACACCCATACATTCACTATACATATACAACATAAATACATAAAAAAAAGTAATAAAAAATGTAAATAAAAACATAAATATCCTAATAATAATAAAACAACATAAAGAATCAACTTATTCAAACAAAATAGTGGCTGTGCAAAAGCTTTTTGAACACGGGAAGCGACTTGGCTTTTCTGATGTCAATAGGAAGAGAATTCCAAAGGCGGATAGCTTGAACAGTGAAATAATGCTGATAGAAAGTAGAAGAGTGAAGAGGAGTTTTAAGTTGCAGAGTTTCAGAGGAGCGTAAGGTACGATATGTGGTTATCTGAGGAGGTCTTAATAAGCAAGGTGACATCTCTCTTCGATTCAACTGAATGCAACTTCGGTTATCGAGCAGGACTCTTTATACTAATATGTCAGGCCTGTAGATTGAGCCACAGTCGAATAAGTAGCATATCAACATATACAAGGTGTTCCATAAGTTGTGTATATAAACTTCAGGGGGCTAAGGTACCCATCAATATGAACAACTTTTTCTAAGGAACCAACACTGTGAACGCGAAAAAAAAAAACTGCTGTTTCATACAAAAGTTCAACACCTACCAGGCTAAAATGTATGAAACAGCTGTTTTTTTTTCGCGTTCAGTGTTGGTTCATTAGAAAAAGTTGTTCATATTGATGGGTACTTTAGCCCCCTGAAGTTTATATACACAACTTATGGAACACCTTGTATACACCCTGATTACTATTATTGATACAGATTTTAAATAAATTTCACTTCATTTCATCCCTGAGTTATTCGTTGGGTGTGATTGGAGTCCGATGCCACCCGTAAGCCCACCCCAAGGGATATTATAAAAAAAAAAACAACGTTATCAGGACAGTAATGCAGCAGTACACAAAGCAAATTATAACGCTACTCTTCCAACGGCTGTCGTCATCGAAGACGACCAAGTACGTGCGTGGTCTTATCGCCTTCTTCGGCTTCTTTGCTGCGCACTACGGCCCTGATCCGCTAGTAGACATCATCAACTCAGTGCAGGACAAGTAAGTAGACCACTCTGGAAATGTATTTACAATGCCAGTACTCTCAAACGGTGAAGGAAAACATTTTTTTTATACTACTAGCTGATGGAACAAGCAGATGGCTCACCTGATATTAAGTGGTTACCATCACCTATAACAAAGCATTGCCTCGTAATTCACGCACGATAGGAACGTGCCCCACGATGCTCTGCCCTGCGTCCATCAACTTGAGGCATAAAGATGTTAAGCCTCATGTGCCTGTAATTACACCGGCAACCACATTCTTCAAACCGAAACACAGCAACGCTGCTTGGCGGCAGAAAAAGGTGTGGTGGTACTTCCCCGGACGAGCCCTTCACAAAGAGCTCTACTACTCTTAAAAAAATACTCCCCATTGCGGGACGTCAGGCCAAGTATAAGTCGGAATATGAACTCGATTCATGATCGATATAGTGCACTTGTAGATTTTTACAAAATGTATATGACGCCCAGACCAAGATTTTGTACGGTGCGCCTATAGTTCCACGTAAACAAAGCTAAAGGGCAAACAGTGTGTGTGAGACGTCACAAGTCTATTAGGGTTGTGGGCATACCCATTGTGCCCACAACGGTGGTTCCGCGCTTGATATATCCTACACTAACGCCTTGCTAGAACTCAAGTACATACATACAAACTGTAATTTAAATTTTCGTCTTAATTGGTCTTCCGTGACACCAGTACTGCGTCATAAAAAATGCCTTCTTTTGGAAATGAAACCATCAATTGCGAGAATTTATGTATGTTTCTTGTTTTTTTCTCAGTCTGGGTGTTATAACTGATTGTAACTCTGTTGTTTGTTGAAGTTTATTCAGCATGTACGTGGAGCGCGTGCTGATAACGGACCTGCAGCGGGTGACGGGTCCGCTGGAGCGCAAGGCGGCGGCCGTGGGCTGCGTGAAGCTGCTCTGCCAGTCGCAGCACTTCCGCCAGGGGGCGCTGGCGCCGCGCTGGCCGGCGCTCATGCAGGTATGTACCACTGCCAACAACAACAGATGAACCAGACAAAGGGCTCTTATTCGTGGTGGGTGAATAAGGTCTGCACTGACGTCCCGCAATGGGGTGTATTATAAGATAAGATTTTTTTTTATTGCACATAAATAAAGTACATAGGCGAACTTTTAGAATTAACCTTTGTGTTATGTGGAGTGGGTGGTAATGCTCTTTGTCAAAGTCAAAGTCAATAGGTATTTATTCAATAAAATCACAAGGATCACTTTGAAACGTCTTAAAGCTAGGTGACTCTAGGTGCCAGTTCCACGCGACCAAAGCCTAGAAGAACAGGCAACAAACTTACGGCTTGGTTCCTACCGTTCTTTTGTATGATCCTTTTACAATGTAATATAATATATTATTGAAGTTAAGTGAGGCGTAGGCATACAGAAAAAGTTAAACATAATCAAATTTATAAGACAGCACACGCTACGCTTCAAACTAATAATACCTAATGCATAAAATTAAATACAATCTATTAAATCAGAGAAAAATAAAACACACAATAGTAGGTACAGTACAGACATTGCAGACATGTTAGCTGCCGATGGGCAGAGCGACCGGGACATCGGGCCACGCACTTTTATCATCAATATAGCTATCTAAAGTATAATAAGCTTTACTTATTAGATTATTCTTAATGTATGCTTTAAATTTTCTAATAGGAAGCCCAGTGGCACTTTCTGGAAGTTTATTATAGAAGCGTATACCGTTCCCCATAAACGAGCCATTTACCTTTTGGAGTCGAAATTTAGGAATACATAATTTGTTTTTATTTCTAGTGTTAACGTTATGTGCATCACTCTTTTTCTTAAAGCTATCTATGTGTTTATGAGTGTATAATAGATTTTCATAAATATACTGTGAAGTTACTGTGAGAATATTAATTTCTTTAAATCGCTCCCTCAATGATTCGCGTGGTTTCAGTTTATAAATGGCACGTATCGCCCGTTTTTGAAGTACAAATATACTTTGTATATCAGCAGCTTTCCCCCAGAGCAATATACCATAAGACATTACACTATGAAAGTAGCTAAAATATACTAGCCTAGCTGTAGCTTCATCTGTAAGCCATCTTATTGTGCGAACTGCGTATGCAGCCGAACTCAGTCTACCAGCAAGTGATTTGATATGTGGACCCCACTGCAATTTTGCATCAATATTAAGTCCTAAAAAAATAGTAGAATTGACAAGGGTAAGTGATTCTCCATTTAATTCAATATTGGTTGGACGCTGAACCACATTTGGCAAAGTAAATTTAATGCATTTCGTTTTCCCGGCATTGAGCAAAAGATTATTAACAGTAAACCAGTTAAGTACTTGCGACAGAGATGCATTAACGTCATCGAAGTTAGTCTTCAATCTGTCGACTTTAAATATTAAAGAGGTATCGTCAGCAAATAGAACTATTTCACATAAATCCTTTACAAAAGGTGGAAGGTCATTTACATATACTAGAAATAAAAAGGGACCCAATATGGAACCTTGAGGTACCCCTATATCAATGACCGACCCAGACGACCTCTCACCGCCAACATCAACTTTTTGCACTCTATTGGTTAAATATGACTGTATAAGACCAATTGCCTGGTTTATGATGCCGTAATGTTTAAGTTTAGATATTAAGGTGGCATGACTTACACAGTCAAAAGCTTTGGACAGATCGCAGAATACCCCAATCGCATCTTGTGAGTGTTCCCAAGCATCATAAATGTGCTTCAGGAGCGTCGAACCGGCATCTGTCGTTGATCGACCTTTAGTAAATCCAAATTGATGACTATGAAGTATGCCGTTGACGTTAAAATGTGATAATAACTGAGTAAGAACAATTTTTTCTCTTCAATCAAATTTTTTGAGACAATAGGGGAGAAAAACCTTTGAAAAACAACAACTATAACATAAAAACCTACTCAATAAATATTTCCCTACAATACAAACATACAAGTTAAAGAGATACATACTATTATATAACTATAAATATATAATACATATTCTATTATCCCCCGGCTAACCTCATCCCAGCCAGCCCAACTCCTGAAAGTAGCAGAGAAGGACTTTGGGTTGATGGCAGCAATGTTCTAGCATGATGAACGTGATGCAGATGACCAAAAAGTTCTCAAAAAAGTGTCAAGTGCTCGAGAGGAGGCTTCTTGAAGGCGCACTTTCCTCACCACACTAGAAACTAGTGACACAACAGTCTCACGAACCATATCTCTTACGAATTTACTAAAACATGATCCCTTTGTTAAGGCGCTGATATCTTTGTTCGAGCTACCGCCCGATGACACAACGCTACCGGACGACCATTTCATAGAAGTGGACGACACGCCCGGCTACCAAGCGCAGTACTCGCAGCTGACGTGCGCTAAGGGAGCTACCAACGACCCCCTCGCCAGTAAGTGTACTCAATAAAATCATTGACATCTCTGCCTTCTACGCTGTAGATTGATGGTTCATTTTTTAGCGAGAACAAACATTCGTGTAAATACACACAAGGCAGAGCTACTACTAACCGAGTTGTAGATAAATAGCACTGTACCGCAACCTGAATGCCAGAGACGTAAGACGTAAGTTTTAAGAGTAGTAGAGCTCTCTGTGAAGGGCTCGTCCGGGGAAGTACTATCACCACGCCTTTTTCTGCCGCCAAGCAGCGTTGCTGTGTTTCGGTTTGAAGAGTGTAGTCGCCGGTGTAATTACAGGCACATGAGGCTTAACATCTGTATGCCTCAAGTTGATGGACGCAGGGCAGTGCATCGTAGGGCACGTTCATATCGTGCATGACTTACGAGACAATGCTTTGTTATAGGTGACGGTTACCACTTAACATCAGGTGGGCCATCTGCTTGTTACATAAACTAGTTGTATAAAAAAAAACAGCTGTTTCATACAAAAGTTGAATACCTACCTAGCTAAAATGTATGAAACGGCTGTTTTTTTTTCGCGTTCACAGTGTTGCTTCCTTAGAAAAAGTATTGGAACACTTTGCATAAATGCGAGCGAGAAGTACATAAGCGGTAGATAACGCTTATAAATATTTAAATAAACGCACCTCGCCCCCTTTCATGCCCCACCAATCTCCATATATATAGCGCCACATTTGCAGGTATAGAAGAGCCGAAGCGCTACCTAGCGGAATCGATCGGCGCTCTCTCCCGCGAGTGCCCCGGCCTCCTACCACCGAGAGTCGCCGCCCTCGAGCCGCGCTACAGAGACACACTACAATCCTACCTAGCTATGTACAGCGTACAGGTATGTACAGGAGTCATCTTTCACACAGTCCATCCATCTTTTCTTTGGCCTACCTTACATATACAAAAAAAAAGAAAACAATAATAATATAATAATAATAACTTTATTGAGGACAGAATGGAAAAAGTTATTAACGTACATGTACATTGAATTTGTCCTACAATCGGCGGTCTTATCGCAAGTAGCGATCTCTTCCAGACAACCGTTTTTTTTTTTATCTAAACTTAGGACTTATGTTTTGCATCGTTGACTGCGTAGTTGAGCTGATTTGGTATCCACAGCCCCCCGAACTAGTTAAAAAACTGTGTTTCAGGAGACTGTTTCTCCCTTAATCGTCCCAAGCATTAAATATTTAAGGGGGCTCCCATACAACAAACGTGATTTTTTTGCGGTTTTTATAGTTAATGGTATGGAACTTTTCGTGCGTGCGCGAGTCCGACTCGCACATGGCCGGTTTTTATTTATATATTTTTTAATGCTTTTTCTTTTCTTTGCAGGTTTGCTGAGTCGACTTTCTCTCGATGCGGATACGCTCAAGCGATGTGACTTTGTTTACGGGACTCAATTAAAGTTCTTGAGAAGACGATCAAACGAATAAATTATCAGATAATATTCGTGAGACAGTTTTATATTTTTTTTTTTTTGCAATATGCGTGCGGTGTGTAATTTTGATCTAAAAACCAGCTGTTTTCTAAAACAGGATTTTTATGTGTATTAGGTGCGTACACTGATGGACGGTATGGTAGACATTTTAATTTCTCATTCGTAACATAAATAAATATTTGGACATAAGCATACTCTGGGAGGAATTGTGATAGCTGCTTGTTAGGCGAATTTGTGATCGCAGTAAAAGAAAAAGCAAAGATGGGGTCTTTACGGGCGTCCGTTTTTCCGAATGCCTATAACTTGGAGTTGTCAAGAGAAGAGTGAACTATCTTCTAGGTAAACGTGCCACACCGACCGCATCATCACTCAACATCAGGTGAGATTGCGGTCTAACAATTTACCTAGATGTTGAAAAAAATATGGTACCGGGCCAAAGTATATTTAATCTTATACAATCTAAATAAAGTCTGTAGTTTTATGCTCGAAGTCCGACCTTACAGTAGATTTTCCCGTGCCATCTATCAGTTTAGCGCCAAGTGCTTGTTATAAGTTGTGTAGTAATTTTTCTGCCGCCAAGCAGCGTTGCTGTGTTTCGGTTTGAAGAGTGTGGTTGCCGGTGTAATTACAGGTACATGAGGCTTAATATATTTTGTCTCAATTTAATAGATGCTAGGCAGTGAATAGTAGTGCACGTTCTCATCGTTGCGAGGCAGTGCTTTGTTATAGGTCACGGTTACCACTCAACATCAATTGGACCATATGCTTGTCCCATCAGTAATTAATATACAAAAATAGTGTACAAACACATAAGTGTTTATTTGGGAATCATTGAAAATACAAAATTCCCAAAACAGGACAGGGTGATAGAAAAATGCTGTTTGAAACTAGTCTTTTATATGTACATCTGGAATATTTTCGATTTTTATTTCATCATCATCATTATCACTAGTAGTTCGCCCCGAACTGAGATCTCGTGATGCGACCCAACGAACGCACCAAAAATTTGAGTAGGTGGTAGTCAGTGGCAAGTCCAAACATTATGCTTGCACTTTTTTCTGACTACCGCCTACTAACTTGGTACGGTAACCAAGTTTCAACTCTATTGGCCTATTTATTGAAGAGTTCCGTTGAACAGTTCTTGGCTCCATCATCAGACCTGGTCGTTGTCACCATTTTATGAGAACAGAGTACCTCCTTAATTTATTACAAGAAAAAAAAAATTAGAAAAAGCAAAGTAACTGACCGACCAGTAGAAAAACCTTGATGCCAATGAAACTCTTAGAGATGGGAGCTCTTGAATCGCTGGTTATCTTAATTTAACTTTATTGTTGTATCTCAAAAACCGAGCGTCCCAGAAAATACGTAAAAATTGTTTTGGAATGTCCAAACAAAGCCCTTTCATATGACATGTAACTTGGTTTTTTTTATGTAATTTTTTTTATTTTTGCCGTCTTAAAAACCCCCATTTCTTAATAACCCTTCATTCGATTTTACTCATATACTTACCGGTAAATTTCTCAAGTACAAGCTATCGACTTATCAAATTTCATGCAGATCGGATCAACGGTTCGAAAGTTATGGCCAGACAAACATACATACATAAAATGCCAAATCGCCCAAGTTGAAACTAAGATCTTCGTTCGCTTCGCTCACTCGATCAATCAGCCTGCGAAGTCTCTGGTCATAGGCCTCCCCTATACCTACATTGCATATAATGTGTTTGAGGGTAACATCTAATGGATTGGTACTAAAAAAAACTTAAAGTGATTTTCTATACATATTGCAGCGCAGAATATGCGCTGGGAAAAATCCTCAAGATCAGTTGTTAAAAATAAATGAGTTATTATACTATTTTTGTAATATACTATGTAGATAAAGTTGTGTAATAGACAAATTCATCTTTCTGTTGGGACGATAAATTGTATGAAAATTACATAAGTTTGACGTGAGCATCTGTCAAGAGAATGTCATTTTCATACAATTTTTCTGCGGGTGTGTTCTGGGGCCTTATGCTCACTTCGACAGAGATTATCTCACGATGGAGATGACGTCATATCTCGTTCAATAACTCGTTGACCTTGCGTCTCGCATGAACTTTGTATGAGAAAATTGGGGAGTTAGATAGTAAGAATGGGGATAAATAGTTATCGAACGAGATATGACGTCATCTCTAACGTGAGATAATCTCTGTCGAAGTGAGCATAAGGCCCCTGCAACTAGAAAGTTGATCTTGTCTGTCTTACGAAAAACCTCTGTGTATCTTACGAAAATTCGTTTTAATGTTAGCTTAAAAAGTCCACTGTTGGACACAGGCCTCCCCTACTAAATGTTAAGGCGAAGACAAGAGCTAATGTGACTATATCGCTCGCACGTTTCGACATGTTAATAGATATAAAATCATGTTTTCCTACTCAAAAGTTTGCTCGTATAAACTTTTAAGTAAGAAAACTTGTATCGATCAAAATGAAAGTTTTACTAAACTGTAGTTTAGTAACTTTAGTAAAAATGGTTAATTGCGATTTTTCGAAAATGAGGTTAGTGATTTTACATCTTTCAACATGTCGAAACGTGCGAGCAAGAGTCACATTAGCTCTTGTCTTCGCCTTCACAGTGAAATCTTTATTTTCTATGTTATTTATTAGATTTTCCTCATTTTAGTCTTAACACTAAAATTAGCATGAATTTTAGGATACCAGTCTCAATTTTTTTATAGAATTGAATCCTATTGGTTAGTAATTGATCCTGTATGAATGAATCCACTGTATTTAAGGTTTTATTGTGTATAAACGTATTAAATTGCTTTGAACTACCTGTGAGAATGTATTTTGTGTATGTATTTTGGAATTTGTATACTACGGATAATTATCATAGTACAACTTGTAACATAATACCCCTATAACCCCAGAAGCAGGGTATTCTACATGTCATGGCGAACAGGTTTTGTTTTATGACTTTTGAAATTTCGTAGTTTTTTTTGAAATACCTCTTAAACGTTCCTCCAATATGAAACTAAATACATCATGAGGCAGCCCTATTCACAGCTGTTTGTACGTTCCGCGTGTGCGTGACCTTGGACCTTACGTAAACAGTATCAGGGGTGTTGCAAATTTGTGAGACAATATTAATTTTACTTTTGTATGGGAATTCCGAACACGATATATTCAATATTGCACACGTCAAAGTATTCCAGTGCTTGGTCTGATCACTTGGTTTTTGGCCTTATAGGGGTATTATGTTACACGTTGTATGCATTCAATATTATGCAAACTATTAATTTAAATAATTTGCTTTTGTTAAATAACGCGTAGCGTCTTCGTTAAGTCTTATGTTATTTTTCAGATATGTAATGTAATGTATTAGGGATGCCGTTTATGTTTCGATGTGGCTTAAATCTTTGTAATTTTAAACTAAGTCGTTTTGATATTGTTATTGTAAGGGTATTATTGAATACAAAGTGTAAACATAATCCCTTGTTTTTGGTATCTCAATAAATTCAAAATTTGTGTATAATACTTGTCTTTTATTTATGTAGGTAACTACTAGCATCGTCCCTCTATACAGCTTGCCGGATAAAACCGGTTAAAAGTACGGATAGTCGTATCTTTTTTTATTTGATTAAAAACGCGATAGTATGTATTCGCGTATAAAGAAGAAACAGCTTCACATCTTTCATATCCAGGCACGGTAGATATCCTCTCAGTGCGCTTAGTACTGAGTACCAACTGAAGATGATTTGAGAATGTAAATTCAGAGTTAGGTTGAGAAATAAAACCGGCCAAGTGCGAGTCGGACTCGCGCACGAAGGGTTCCGTACCATTATCTATAAAAACGGTAATAAAATCACGTTTGTTGTATGGGGCCCCCCTTAAATATTTGTTTTATTTTAATTTAAATATTTATTTTGAAAGTGAATATAAAACTTAATTTTAATGTTCTCTCTCCCCCTTGACCGCGAAAGCGTCAAGACGACTACGACCGTATTTTGCAATTTCATTCTAACTTATTTAAAGTAAAAGGAAACTAATATAAAACTTGACAAATTCAACTCAAGTACCAGGGAAACAGAAGTTACAAGGAGTACGCCAAACATAGTAAAGCGAGACAGCGCAAAACGTCACGGTAAGAACCGATAGATACAGAGATATTACTGTCAGACTACACTGCGCTTGCGACTCCGTCACTGTTCGAAAACTTTTATGTGTTAGGGTGTTTTTGTTGCTTGGTGCAAGTTCCTAAGCGATAGCGCCTATGCTTGATTGAATAACAAGAAAAATGGATAAATTTCTCACCCCCAAAAATCTATCTGATAAATCTTCTAGCGAAGGAAATATAAACCAGGCAGCTCAGGCTTCAGAAACAACCACCCCCAGCCAGTGGCGTAGCTAGGTGGACAAGGGCCCCGGTGCATAGTTAGAGAAAGAATCGGGCATTGAGAAATAATTGTATGAGCAGGCTCAAGGTTTTCTAGCTTCAGGAACTGACTAACCCACTCTTTTCAAAGCTTAGGTTAGAGGGCCCCCTGAGCTCCTGAAGTTTTCCTAATTAAAAGTTTGCTTATGTACGAAAACTAGTAAAGCAAACTTTTGAGTAGGAAAACATGTAAAATAAAAATAAATAAATAAAAAAGCTTTATTTCTTACTTACACACTAGCTAACTAACACATTTATTCTAATTTAATCTACATTTATTATATAAGTTTAATAAAAAAAGTTTTATTGCGTATCGGTGTAAGTACCGCCTAGAGCGGTAAAAGCCTCCTCCATTTGCCTCCATTCCGTTCTGTCTCTAGCCGCTCTACTCCAAGCAAAGCCGGCTATTTTGGCGATGTCGTCACTCCATCGTTTTCTTGGTCTGCCTGGTCTGCGCTTTTTATCGAGGGGGTACCAATTCGTAGTCGTTTTGGACCACCTGTCATCTGCCACTCGTTGCACATGTCCAGCCCATTTCCATTTTAAGCGAAGAACTTTTCTAACGGCATCTTTTGCTTTGGTCTTTTTCCTTATAACGCTGTTTTTAATCTTGTCCTTTAGTTTATGGCCTAAGTAGCTCCTCTCGGAGGAAAACATGTATCGATCAAAATTATTTTTTTAATAAACTGTGTGCAATGTGATTGCACACAAAATGGTCGATTGCGATTTTTCGAAAATGAGTTTAGTGATTTTATTTCTTTCAAGATGTCGAAACGTGCGAGCGAGAGTCACATTAGCTCTTGTCTTCGCCTTAAAGAGGAGAAGAGCAATATGATGGGAAAACTATTGTCCAAAAAAGAAGAGGAACTTAGGAAATACTTTGCCCCAACACTTAATGAAATTCAAAATACGAATAGCGTCAAGATGTCTACGACCGTATTTTGCAACTTCTTTTTGCAAATTCACAAGGAAACTAATATAAAACTTGACAAATTCAACTCAAGTACCAGGGAAACAGAAGTTACAAGGAGTACGCCAAACATAGTAAAGCGAGACAGCGTAACACGTCACAGTAAGAACCAATAGAGACAGAGATATTACTGTCAGACTACACTGCGCTTGCGACACCGTCACTGTTCGAAAACTTTTGTGTGTTCGGGCGTTTTTGTTGCTTGGTGCAAGTTCATAAGCGATAGCGCCTATGCTTGATTTAATAACAAGAAAAATGGATAAATTTCTCACCCCCAAAAATCTATCTGATAAATCCTCTAGCGAAGCAAACATCAACCATTTTTGCTCTACGTATGAGCAAAAATGACGAACTCACGAAAAAATTTGACCACCTAGAACAACAACAGAAAAAAGATAAAGAATATATCAGTCTTGGAAAAAAGGATACCAGTGCACTCAAAAGCACCTAAATCAGGACACACAACACCCCTCCCACACCACACTAACACACATTCACCCTCTCTCTCACCTATTCACACACCGGGGTTCTCCTGTGAAACCCTGGCTCTTATGAGACTTGTGTTATCAGGAGAACTCCCAAAACACACACACATACACACACCCTCACCCTCACTTACACACTCCACACACCTTAGTTTCTGTTGCCCTGACTCTTAAGAAACAGGTTTTTTTTTTAAATACAACTAGCCGTTGGAACAAGCAGATGGCCCACCTGATGTTAAGTGGTAACCATCACCTATAGAAAAGCATTGCCCTACGATGCACTGCCCTGCGTCCATCACCTTGATGCATACAGATGTTAAGCCTCATGTGCCTGTAATAACTCCGGCAACCACACTCTTCAACCCGAAACACAGCGTTGCTGCTTGACAGTAGAAAAAGGCGTGGTGGTAGTACTTCCCCGGACGAACCCTTCACAAAGAGCTCTACTACTCTTAAAGAAACAGGTGTCCTTAGAACCACCCAATACACTTCACACTATAAATTCACCTGGCTTTTATAACTTCTACCATACACAACCACGTTCGTTAATAATTTCGATCAATAAGTTGCACTGTTTCAATTCTACCGTCCCAAAACTTTTTATATTCTTGTACTCAATTAACTTGTGTGCAAACCTATTCCCTCTTACTACAAAATGGTGTTTTTTATTTTTTTATTTAAATAATGCTTATAATTTGCACTGTCTCTGTTTGCCATTACGCATTGGTAAGAGATGGCAATAGTTTAGGCATAGTTTATCGTTTGACTGATTTTTTGTAGTAAGGCCGATTATGTTTTGTTAATGTCCATCTACATAAGGGATTTAAATCTCACTCGGTTCATAACTCTTGAGACATTATAACATCTTTGTAATGAATTCCTTTGTCAACCGAAATTTTATTAACCTAGGTACCTAATCAAAAAATTTTGTATAAATGTTTTTTTTAAATAACTCTTTATGTATGCTATGGAAGAGCGATACCTCCTAATACAGGTATTTTTTACTTAAAAGAAGGTATCAAACTACTGTTAAAAGTAATGTAACATTTTGGAGAAGAAAATAAACATTTTTGTATTTTTTTTGTATATTCTGTGAATATTTCAAGCGTGTTGCCGCTATCAATATCGAGCAAAAAAATCACGTTTGTTGTATGGGAGCCCACTTAAATATATATTTAATCTGTTTTTTAGTATTTGTTGTTATGGCGGCAACAGTAATACATCATCTGTGAAAATTTCAACTGTCTAACTATCACGGTTCATGAGATACAGCCTGGTGACACACGGACTGGGGCCTCATGCTCACTTCGAGCGAGATTATCTCACGGTGGAGATGACGTCATATCTCGTTCAATAACTCGTTGACGTTGCGTCTCGCATGAACTTTGAATGAGAAAATTGGGGAGTAGGATGGTGGGAATGGGGATAAATAGTTATCGAACGAGATATGACGTCATCTCCACCGTGAGATAATCTCGCTCGAAGTGAGCATAAGGCCCCCGACAGCGGAGTCTTAGTTATAGGGTCCCGTTTTACCCTTTGGGTACGGAACCCTAAAACGGAGGAGTAATAAGAGGAATAAATAAAACCAAAATCAACCATTGACCAATATAATTGAAAAAGCAATTTGCGATAAACATTTTTGCGAAATCCGTCTACCATGGGAATAAAATTATTTCAGAACTACAGGAATGTCATATTACTTATAAAATTATTGTACATCTCGGAGCAAAAAAAGTCCATACACCTTAATTCTCAAACAACATATTATATTAACAAAATACGTCGCAAAATAACGCAGCGACTCGCTTGTTTGTTCTACAAATTGACGCATGCGTGGTTAAATACATTACTTGTTTTTGAATAAGGTGCAGAGCATATACTGTAAATTTTTATATTGATAATTCGACATTTATGTTAAATTATACAGCAAATAAAAATTCAAGACGATATTAATTCTACCTTTGACATAATGCATACAAAAATTTTAATTATAGTGACACCTTTCGGCCGTCCACCCACTAGGCCACTGACCCCGGCCACTTGTCGCCGCCACAAGTTGCAGATGACATTATTCATGCCTTTTAGACGACATCGGCGCAAACTGAAGAGTAATTATCGAAGTTAAATAATCAAATTCATGTTTCGATCTTATATAATTTGTCACAAATTATTTTCTCTTATGCTATGATGAAAATGTTGAAATTGACATGAAAAAATTCAGCCTCAATTTAGTTACCTTCAATTTGCCTGTCAGCTAAATGCGTGAATTGCCAACCTAAGAGATGATTTCAGCATGCTCTATTAGATTAACTGGTGAAATGGTGAAATCAGCTCTAAGCACTACTTGCCGCGTTCGACTCGCAAGTTGCGGGAATGGTAGTAAACAGAATCTGCGACTAGTTGCCGCGTTTAGTTGCCCGGTGTACGTCCGGCCTTAACCATAGAGATGTGATTACACATTTACAAGCAAATAAATACATTAGGCAGTTGCAAACAGCGAGACTTTTTGAACAAGAACAGCATTTAAATATTTTCCTATTAAAATTCGCTATATAAATACTATAAATAGAAATAAAATTCGGTATTTTTCAAAATTTTGTAAAAAAAAAACGTCCATGTGATAAACCTTCTGTGCTGGTATAATATTACTGTTTAATGATTATCTTGATTATTTACCATAGTTTTTTTTATGATTTATACATTTAACTTGATTGCTTACCCAATAATGCCTCTGATTTTCTTTTCAATGTTGAATTATGTTATGGGGAAGTATGTTCACTTGTAACAACCCCTATTTGCATGTATAATTACGCGCAATTGGCATTACTGGTAAGGCACTATTTCATTTCAACATTCGGAATATCCAATTTGTAAGTTTTTATTTTAGAAAAGTTACATTATTATTGAAATATTGACAAATCTTTTTTTTTTCGGCTAACCAACACATAAAGCTTCACAAAATGTAGATAAATTTATAGCATTGAATAATATAAATAAAAAAAATCATAATTAGTCACAATAATATACATAAAATACACAATGTATATAATAAAACAAAAAAAAATCACTTGACATAGACTCCTTTATTCGAACGTCCGTTGGTGAATTCTTATTTAGAATTTCAAGCCAAGAATGAAATAGCCTCACCAATTTAATCCATAGGCACGGTAGACATCCCATCAGACCTCTAAGTAATGCCTGATGTAAGTCAGATTTACGTCAAAATATTGCATCTAGCACATAGCCACATTTTGAAGAGTCTAACGGCCGGTTACTGAAAGCTCGATCAAAACTAATTGGATGTCAAGTCACTCGCCATTTCAGCTATTACATCGAATTAGATAGAGACAGCAAGTAACTTGACATGCGATTAGTTTTGATCGGGCTTTCAGAATCCGGGTAAAGGGGGTAAGTCAGATGGAGGTAAGTACATCTAAAAATTGCATTTAGCACATATTTCTCAGTAGAAACGAGCAAATAGTGATTAAAGATGATATAAATTATCTACTTTTCATCACTTTTACTTTTATTAGCTGATGGAACAAGCAGATAGCCCACCTGATGTTAAGCGGTAGCCATCACCTATAACTAAGCATTGCCTCGTAAGTCACGTACGATAGCAACGTGCCCTACGATACACTGCCCTACGTCTTGTTCGTGAAAATAGACAAATACATAGATTCACTACACATAGTCGTATTTGGATGGTGCCACCATTAGCTAAACTCGCCTAGTGGGAATGTATTCTTGGTATGAAAGTCTGTATATGATTGACGTGTCAGTTCCTATTTAACACCAAATACGACGCTATTACAAAGCCGTAAGGTATTAGTTACAAGCAATTTAATTTATTGTTCGTGTTACTGTGTTGCCAACTTATGTTCAACTGCTTGAGGCTTGCTAGATACTTAGTTGGCAACTCAAAATAAAAAAATGTGGCGAATACTATTCAATTACTTTGATGGAAAATTGCAACCAGCGAGATTACCATGTTACTACACATTTTTTTGATGAGTTTGATTGATTTCGCTTAGCAGCGTGATTATTTCTAGATAAAAGACGTTCCAGTGATTCTTGTGATTTATGAAAATAAATGCGATACGACTGTTTCACAATTTTCGATTATGACGCCTGTCGACAGAAGATAAGTTGGCAACACGAATTTTAACGATTCAAAAAAAAAACAAGAATACCAAAAACATTAAAAACACGCAAATTATAATAAACGAAATACATATTTTTTTAAGCTTTTACGACACGTTAAATATGGTACAAAACAATATTTTGATATCATTCATCATCATCATCTTCCTATTCGTTGGACGTCTACTTATAGTCTGCGTACCCTGTGATGTTAGAACTTACGTCAACACCCAGAGTTGCCAACTTCAACAATAAAATAATGTTGTTATACCAATATAGAACTACTAGAGATATAGATCTTTTATACTACTTGTTAATGGGTCAAGCACCTGATGCTAAGTGAACGATCACAACGCATTGCCTCTCAGGTCACGCACGTTAGACGTGCCCTACAATGCACAGTCCTGGGACCATGAACTTGAGGCGTACAAGTGTTAAGCCTCATGTGCCTGTTATTGATTAAGTAAGCAATGACCAGTCAAACTTTATAGTATTTAATGAATTTAAGAAGCTATGATTAAAAGAAATAAATTATATCAAATTCTGATCAATTATTCACCATTTATTTGCAGCTCAAAAATCAGAAATACATTAAATTATTGCTTAATTAATTATATCATAAACTATTATTTAATTTATTATGAAATTACTATTATTTGCCTTTTAGACGATTCAAGTTGGCATCTCTGGCGTGGGCCTTAAAGCTTGCTAATTCCTCGTAGTTTAAAACAAAACCTATTATGAATCGAGACTCAAGTGATACATATTTCGATTCTCGATTCATATTGAGGTTGTGTTTGGACAACGGCGCGAACTATCTCCAAATTTAAAAAAAAAATCACTTATCAAATATAATCTGTTAAAAGATGTTGAAAAGAGGATGGTTTCAGACTATCCGTTTGTATTATAAAGGTAATTTTGAAGGTGTCAATTGAGAAAACTCTTTAAGACGTGTGTCACTCTAGAATTGGTTTGCTGTACAAATTGTCGTGTTTTCGATGTAAAATAAAATATTTTTTATTTTTGCATACTGTTTGCTTCTCCACTGCACTCTGTTAAATAATGAAGATAGGCGGTCTTCATTAAAAGATAATCAGTGTTTAAAGCTACCTACGGTGACCGCTCTCCATCGGGCGGGCGTTTAGATAATTTGTGTAATTAACAAAAAATACAATTTGTTGATAGCTTCGCTTCAACTTTTATAATGCGTACAGCCAAAGTGTGGAATTCCTTACCACCGTCCGTTTTTCCGAATGCCTATAATTTGGATTTTTTTAAGAAAAGAGTATGTAGGTATTTTCAAGATAGACGTGCCACACCGTCGAACGCACCTTACTTAACATCAGGTGAGATTGCGGTAACACGTTTTGCTATTAAGTTGGAAAAAAACTTTATCTAAGTATACAACTTTGATTAAATCCGTGAGATTAGAGATTAGTTCGCGCCGCGCTTCTGTTATCTACAGACGAAGCCCAAAGGCATCCACCAAATTCTGTACAATACCTTTCTAAATTCTCCGTATACCGAATCCATAGATTTTAGATTACGAAAAATTAAGTTTTCATATAAAAATGTGAAAAATATATTGAAGCTATGAATTTCACACGTTTTATACGGAATGCAGTCGAAAAAAAATTGCCAAGTAAGTATGTTCTTCTTAGGCAACAATGATGAGATAAACAAATTATTGTAATGTACCATTTCCAAAATCTGAGCGTTTCATTTGAGTGCGCACTCGATGAACACCCCCGGGTGGTCCAACAGGGGGCTTCCGGGGGGCGAGGGGGTGTCCGGGGGGGTCGATAGGGGGGATTGCTCCGAGTCAGAGCTGTGAGCACCAGGGGTGAATGGCTCCTCGGTGAAGACAGCTGAGGTTAGCGGCAGCATGTCTTTGAGTACGGCCCTGTAATAGAAATAAATACATTTAAAGGTTTTTATTTCGGATCTTCTTTAGTTTCACTAGTGTCTTTCGAAACAGCCTCTTTGAGCGCACTTACAATTCTAAAAACGACTAGTGATTCGACAAGAGTAAAGAAAGAAAGAAAGAAAGAAAGAAAGAAAACTTATTTATTATTTTACTGTACGCTCACTGAAAGCTTTCAGTATTATTATGAAGAAAGGCGACTTCCGTTTCCGTCGATTTCTAATAGTTTTCGTACTTATATACCCTTGTGGTTCCGGTCAAGTGGCGCCACCTGGCGGCCGCGCGCCATTTTGCTTCGTTAAATGTTCAGCGCCATTTTGGTGTCATTGGCGTTTTATTTTCCGTCGAAGCAACTTGTGTCCAGCGTTATCGCTGCGACGACCGTTGCATAAAATATTTTAGATTCTTATCTTTTATTTCGTGAAGTGAAATTATGTTCTTCGTACTGTGCAAAGAGGAAAAAACCGTGAGTTCTACCCTCTATACATTAAATGGATGACCGTGATCAATATTTTAACGAATTTTCGTTCGGATCACGTTCCTATAGTTAAAGAATTAACTTTTTGGTTACTAGAACGAATGTAAGTACAAACTTTATTATTTTATAGAAATAATAATTTTAGTTTGCAACATAAAGAATGTATTCTTTTTGCCGTAAACTAGTGACACGGGCTCTGCACCGGTAGATAATACTTTATATGTTGAGAAGATGTAGATTTTCTAGCAGGAGCTTTGTGATTCAATTATTGTTTTATAAGATTATCATGTTCTTGCGGTGAGGGTGAAAATTAAAGTTATAACTTTTAATAAGAAATTAAAGGAACTAGCTACTCCTAAAGCCCCCGTTATCATAATTTAAAAACCCCAGTTATCATAGACTGGGAAACAAACAAATTGGGAAAAATTTATGATATCTTACGTCACTAGCTTGTTTATTGCTTGTTATACAAGAAATTTAGTCTCATTTTATCTTTAGACAATAATATTGGTTATTTCTTTCTTGGACTATTCAAACGAGTACCTACAGACGTTTTAATTGTAAGAATTTGAGGAGTACTAAAACAACTTTGTTCTTTAACTTCTGTTATAATTACTTTATAATTCATAGGTTTTATTATATCGTTCTGATTAAGTATGCAGGTCACCGATCCGAATGCAACGAAAGTATGATATCTTCAATAAAAAAAGGCAAAACCTTCGTGGCCACCCCTCGCAGGGGTAAGGCAAACGAAGTGTGTTGAGAGATTATATCAAACAAAGTATGATATCTTCAATGAAAAAGGTAAAACCTTCCTGACCACCCCTCGCAGGGGTAAGGCAAGCGAAGTGTGAAGAGAGAGCATATCAAACAAAGTATGATATCTTCAATGAAAAAAGTAAAACCTTCTTGACCGCCCCTCGCAGGGGTAAGGCAAATGAAGTGTGTCGAGAGATTATATCAAAGTATGATATCTTCAATGAAAAAGGTAAAACCTTCTTGACCGCCCCTCGCAGGGGTAAGGCAAACGAAGTGTGTCGAGAAATGATATCAAACAAAGTATGATATCTTTAATTAAAAAGGTAAAACCTTCTTGACCGCCCCTCGCAGGGGTAAGGCAAGCGAAGTGTGAAGAGAGATCATATCAAACAAAGTGTGATATCTTCAATTAAAAAAAGCATAGCTTTTTTGGACCACCCCTCGCGGGGTAAGGCATTTATAAAACTGTGTTCCATCGTATGGAACTCAAAGAAATACACCCTCGCGGGGAGGATGTGCGTTTTAATATTCCATCGCATGGAACTATAAACGTAACGTGAATATGGCCACTATTTCATATATAAAATGAATATAGCGAGGGTTTCTCGCTAGAGAAATACAATCAATGTAACAGCCGGCTCGCAAGAGTTTTGGGCGTTAATGAAACTGTTAATGACGTGGTACTTTTTGGGATCTCGCTAGAGAAATCCAATCAAACTAACAGCCGCCTCGCAAGAGTTTTTGGGGGCGTTAGTGAAACAACTTTATAATGAGTGAACATAGTCTAATGGTTTCTTGCAACAGAAATCCAATCAAACATACAGCCGCCTCTCAGGGGGTTCGGCGTTTATAAAACTGTGTTCCATCGCATGGAAGTCGAACAAGCACACCCTCGCAGGGAAGATGTTCCTATAGCCAGTTGCTATTTGAAAACTGTCACTGAATAGTTACAAAGAGAAAGTTTAATTTGTTAATGAAGTCTCGCAACTTGATAAGGCTCAGGGTTTTAGGCTACTAAATATGGTAAGTACAAATATGACTCGTAATGTCAGTCTTAAACCACATGGTAATCACAAGGATCACCTTGAAACGTCTTAAAGCTAGATGAATCTAACTAAAAGCTAGGTGAAGTTAACGCTCTTCCACAAGGGATGAAAATGCGGGCACCAAACTTGATAAAAGATTATCGTATCAAAGCCTACGCCTACCTAATGTTGTAAAAGTATGACTCATTTTACAATCTATTGATATTCGTATCATAAGCATGTTTAATATAATTATGCATACTACTACCACTGTACCAGCTCTAGGTGTAATAAAAAAGTATACCCCTAATGCTTTCTGGGGCCTAGGGTTCCTGGTTTAGCCCATCTTTTCAAATCTATGTTTTTGAAAAAAAAAAAAAAAAAATATAACCGTTTCAGGTACTGGCACCGGGTTTGTGTTTACGGGTTTCTAAATTGTATTAACATTTTTATCATTTATATTTACTGGCTCAAACTTGAGATAATATGAATA
Organism: Chloroclysta siterata; assembly: GCA_932294275.1. Classification (NCBI taxonomy): domain Eukaryota; kingdom Metazoa; phylum Arthropoda; class Insecta; order Lepidoptera; family Geometridae; genus Chloroclysta; species Chloroclysta siterata. The sequence continues at coordinate 6,935,888 of OW028592.1, read as the reverse complement.
TCTAAAAACAGGTGCATCTCTACGATCACTTGTTTTGATAGTAAACGAAGACATACATTCATCATGAATTTTTGGATTACAGTCAAGGTAGTTATCATAGTAGAAACCAGTTCTCTACCCTCACAAAAACTTAATAGGACTTGTAAGCTCTGCCAGCCGTGTTGGTAATGAAGTATTTGAATACCTTACTAGACTACCCTACCCTACCAAAGGCGTTCTCAAAGAATGATTAGGGTACCGTTGCGTATCCTTATTCACAGCATCGCTACATTATCTAGCTCTGAAAAGTCTCTAAAGTATGTGTCAAATGGGCTTGGGGCACACAATATAAGTTGTTTTACGCTGCTACCAAAAAGAGATGCTGAATACACTCTTGCTAAAGCCAAGTTCATGTACCTACCTACTGCATCGCAGTGCACTTAAATACAGTGCGACAACTAAAGGTCTTTAGTCGCTTATCTACTTAAAGAAGGTATGAAATCAATTCTACTTGTGGAAACAACTTGTCACATATGAGAAATATAGAATCAGTCATGGTTAATCATTTTCATTATTTAATAGACTTCAACATGCACTTATCCTAGGCAAGTTCGAAAAGCAGGCCGCTTATTGATGTCATCACTACAGATGACGAGTGTCCTATGACCAGCCTATACGAACAGGGCTCGGGACAACGACTCAGACTCGTTTATTACGATATTTGTGTTTTATTGGATATCTAAAGTATCCCACACATACAACTATATATAAATATTATTAGTTTTGAAAACTAATAAACCTTCTCTTTTTTATAAAGCATTTAGTATTCCATGGAATTACCCACACACGAGGTGTTTTTAGTCTCAAGTCTCGGATCTATTCTTCATTATAGTTCCCGGTAGCAACTGCCTTTTTGATGAGACAACCTCAAAACTCGAGCTATGGTAGCTCCGTTAACATGGATAACCCGTAGAAACTTCAGTCAACAAGGGTTTTTATTAATTTTGAATTAAATATGGAAATGTTAGTATAAATGTGCAATACGGACCGATAATTACTCCTACAGTTTACAACCATTAACTTCTTGGTGTAGCTCTTAAAACAATCCTTTAAGGTTACTAATATAAAACAAGAATTTCGCTGTGTTTTACAATGGACTAATATACTTCAATGTGACACTTTCGCATAAATGCTTGGTATCTACATCATAGCGTCATACCCAAATATATAATATCATAATCGTGAGATTATATTATAATCTCACGTTTTTGGATACTCAAGTCTGTAATGTTTTTTTCTCAGAAACAAAGTTTCCAGTTTATGACGTTGAAAAGTGTTTTTATTAGAATAAAATATAGACCGCAGTAATACTATACTATACGTCGGTAACTCAAATACCTTATCATGGGATTGGGAAAACCCATTAATGAAATAAAATTGTAAGATAATTAGCTAAGCCCGCATCACGCACTGTTATTTCAGGTTGGACCAAAACATTGTTTGGGACGGCCACTATTACAGTATTTCCAGATAGCGTTCGATCTGCGTGATCTAAGGATCGACTGAAAATTATTGAAATTAATGAGCAGCATTAATTCTTATAATATAAGGCATCTATTTGACGCAATCAATAGCTTATCTATGCTATCAAATAACATAGCACCTATTATGATTTATGATCATTATCATCAAATCAGCTTGAAAGAGTCCATATTTGGTCATTGGACTCCTCCACAAATTGTCCAGTCATTGGGATTATTTGCCTAGTCACTATGCTTGACGGGTTTTTTATGATTACTTATTTGATTTCAGATCAAATCGAATAAATAGTTAGATTTATTATGAATAATAAAGTTTAATCACAATTATACATAGCAGGTTGTAGATTCATCGTTGTACCCTTCTTATTGTGGTAAAATATTTTAAAAATCACATTGGCGCTAGAGTAACCTTGATCTTACAAGTGGCAACACCAGGCGATAACAAACAAATCTTCATAATAATACTGAAAGCTTTCAGTGAGCGTACAGTAAAATAATAGCAGCGTTTTACCTGAAATAAAACGCATATTAATTTACTTACCTCACTGAAAGCTTTCACTTTTATCTCTGCCTGCTGAAACTAAGCCAATGACACCAAAATGGCGCTGAACATTTAACGAAGCAAAATGGCGCGCGGCCGCCAGGTGGCGCCACTTGACCGGAACCACAAAGGTATATAAGTACGAAAACTATTAGAAATCGACGGAAACGGAAGTCGCCTTTCTTCATAATAATACTGAAAGCTTTCAGTGAGGTAAGTAAATTAATATGCGTTTTATTTCAGGTAAAACGCTGCTATTAACCCAATAAAAAAAAAATGTACGCTAAATTAGGTAAAAAGGAAAGTACAGTACAAAAAAAAATATAAAAAATACATAAAACACAAGAAATTACATAAAAAATTAAAACTAAAACTAATGGGAAAACACTGTACTGTGTGGAGCATTAAGGGTTAATAGGTCCCTGACTCAGTATTTGCTGCACCGATACCCATTTTATAGGTAACAGCGCAGCACTGGTATTCTGCCAGGGCCTTGAGCGGGTAACACCACGGGTAAAAAACATAAAATATATATATAAATCTTAACATACAAATGAATCAAAAATACATACATTAATAAAAACAAATAACTAAAAGCAATGCCTAACATATAATGAACCATAAACAGAATAGATATAAGTGAGAACAGAATAAATAAAGTGGAGTGTCAAACTGGCAAACTTGTCAGTCGTGCCTTAATTATGTCAATGCAAATTGCAAACTAAGTCAATGCAGGCCGCCGTTCGGATTCATTTTCTGACATTTTTGGAAGCAACATAGCTTTTTCATTTTATTTGTTTTTCTAGTGTTATTTTGAGTTGTGTTGTGTAATTTCGGTGGTATTTTAACCAACATTACTTGAGGTCTTAGCACAAAGTGTAAACATTTGAAATGAATGTGTAATGTGATATCCTGATTTGACCGAAAATGTTTACAATGTTTTGAAGAAAACCGCCACCATTTTCTTTAAAACAAAATGACGGCCGACTTGACTATGGACTGACTTGACTAAAAAGTATTCAATACAAATCACTTGACACTGGCAAGATTGTCTGTCGAATGACGGACAGGAGCCATAAATTGAGAGAAGAAGAAGAAGGCCGCCGTTCAATTGAACCAATGAGCGTTGGGCGGACAGAAAAATGTAATGGCTGTCATTGGCTTTCGCCATACTTTTTCTTGCCATTCCTCGATGACTGTGATGCGAGTAGTAGTGCTCTTTGCGAAAGAACTACCAACACGCCTTTTTCTGCCGCCAAGCAGTGTTGCTGTGTTTCGGTTTGAAGAGTGTGGTTGCCGGTGTAATTACAGGCACATGAGGCTTAACATCTGTATGTCTCAAGTTGATATACGCAGGGCAGTGCAACGTAAGGCGCGTCTTTCGTGCTTGGCTTACGAGGCAATGCTTTGTTATCGGTGATGGTTACATCTGGTTGGTCATCTGCTTGTTCCATCAGCAAGTATTATAAAAAAAACTGGCCAAGTGCGAGTCGGATTCGCGCACGAAAGTTTCCGTACGTATTATCTATAACAACGGCAAAAACAACACGTTTGTTGTATGGAAGCCCCCTTAAATATTTATTTTATGCTGTTTTTAGTATTTGTTTTTATAGCGGCAACAGAAATACATCAACTGTGAAAACTTAAACTGTAACTATCACGGGTCACGAGATACAGCCTGGTGACAGACAGACGGACAGCGGAGTCTTAGTAATAGGGTCCCGTTTTACCGTTTAGGTACGGAACCCTAAAAAGAGATGCATTGAAATAAAGGAAGGCATAAATGAATGTACATACCACAAGCTAGCAGATACGACGGGCCGCACAGTGGGTACCGGGAACCCGTTGAAAGGCGACGCTACAGGCAGCGTGTACGCGCCCATGTCCGGGAACAGAAGCCACTCGCCCACGCACATCGGCGCCAGCTGCGCGCTAGGCAGCACGCAGTCCAACCCGTCGCAGGACGGACCCCACACGGAGCAGGACGTCTTCTTGGCTGACGACGGCTGGGGAACATAAAAACATTATTATTATATGTATTACAAGCTGGTGCCCGCGACTTCGTCTGCGCAGGATTAGTCACACAATAAATAAATAAATATATATTGGTGGACTTTCCACACAGCACTATCTAGCCCCAAACTAAGCCAAATATTTTAATATGGGAACCAGATAGCTGATATAATACATATATAGTTTTTTTTTGTAAATACATACTTACATTATATAATAACACCCAGACAGAGAACATTACACAAATGTTTGTTCTCGGTGGGGATCGAACCCACGGCCTACGGCGCGGAAGGCAGGGCTACTACCAACTGAGCTGTGAAGGCTGTCTGTCAATATCTTTATAAATTGTAGCCTATGTGTTATTCTGATGTATAAGCTATATTATTGTAGTTTCATTAAAATCCATTAGTAGTTTTTACGTGAAAAAGTAACAAACATCCATCCATCCATACATACATACAAACTTTCGCGTTTATAATATAAGTAGGAAGGATAGGATATCAGCTATCTGGTTCCTATATTACAAGCTTTGGCTTAGTTTGGGGCTGGATAGTGCTGTGTGGAATGTCCACCAATATTTATTATATGAATATAGACTTTGACATGGAGGATGGACAAAATTAGGTGTATTTTCCATTGTTTTACAGTGACATTTTAAGATTCAATTAGCTGATGGAACAAGCAGATGGCTTCCTGATGTTAAGTGGTAACCATAACTTATAACAAAGCATTGCCTCGTAAGTCACGCACGATAGGAACGTGCTCTATGACGCACTGCCCTGCGTCCATCAACTTGAGGCATAAGATGTTAAGCCTCATGTGCCTGTAATAACACCGGCAACCACACCCTAAAAACCGAACACAGCGTTGCTGCTTGGCGGCAGAAAATGGCGTGGTGGTAGTACTTCCCCGGACGAGCTCTTCACAAATACCTCAACTACTCTTAAATATTAATATAGAGGGGGTATTCCCCCTTTCGGGCTAATAGGTTATGTTATATAGTATACCTTGAGCGGCACAGTGGTGATTTGCTGATGGTCGTACAGGATGCAGTTGAAGGATCCGTACACGCCGTCGTTAATGAAGTACATCGTGTGATTCTCTCCCTTCTCGTCAGTGGCCGCGATCTGTTCAATAAATAAATTAAATTAATATTTGTAGACATTTCATATAAATAATAAATAAATATTGGTGGACATTCCACACAGCACTATCTAGCCCCAAACTAAGTCAAAGCTTGTGATATGGGAACCAGATAGCTGATATACTACTTATATACTTTGTAAATACATACTTATAGAGGTAATTTTATATAACACCCAGACAGAGAACAAACATCTATGTTCATCACAAAAATGTTTGTTCTCGGTGGGGATCGAGCCCACGGCCTACGGCGCAGAAGGCAGAGCTACTACCAACTGAGCTGTGAAGGCTGTCATACAATGCTAACTAGTTACCAACAAAGCAAAGCTTCAAAGTCAAAGGTATTGATTCATTTGAATCACAAGGATCACTTTGAAACATCTTAAAGCTAGGTGAATCTAGGTGCTTGTTCCACGCGACCAAGCCTAGACTAACAAGCAACAAACTTACCACTTGGTTCCAGGTTCCAGGAACCAAATAGCTGATATAATACTTATATACTTTTTTATCACATCAATTAGAAAAGAGATAGTTTGATCTCACTCGGATAATAACTTTTGGAATATTATAAATTAAAAAAACTAATAACTAAGTATGTCATGTTTTTGACAGCATTCACAACCCAGTTGGTTGTACCTAGCTCCGCCGTGTGCGCTGTAGGCCGTGGGTTCGATGCTCACCGAGAACAAACATTTGTTTGATGAACATAGATGTTTGTTCTCTGTTTCTGTTCTGTTCTGTGTTATAAAACATTATAAGTATGTATTTACAAAAAAAAAGAATATTATATTTATTATATCAGCTATCTGGTTCCCATTTGGCTTAAGTTCGCACCCAGCCTTCGTCTGAAAACCAGCGCCGCACCGTACCTATACCTATCTAGGTACTGTGCGGCATAAAGCTGAGACGGATGACCTTTTTGACCCTACACAACGATGCACCTACATGTAATATATTTTTTTATTTTTTCACCTATTACTGTCAATGTCTCTGTCTATTTTTCTACCTACTGTTTATTGTTTTTAATTATTTTTTTTATACTTAGGTCAAATAAAAAAGTTCTTTCTTTCTTTCTAGTTTGGGGCTAGATAGCGCTGTGTGGAAAGTGCACAATATTGTTTTTTTTTAATAAATAAATGTAATGAATGAGGTACCTCTCTGGTGGAGTGCACGACGGCGGCCAGCGTGTAGGCGGCGGCGGCGAAGTAGCGGCCCGGCTCCGCCAGCACGCGCACGCCGCCGTCCGGGAAGTGCGCCGCCAGCGCGCCGTTTATAACCTGCGACACCTGAAAAAAAGAAAATCTTTATTTCAAAGTCAAAGTCAAAGTCAAAATGTATTTATTCAATAAAATCACAAGGATCACTTTGAAACGTCTTAAAGCTAGGTGACTCTAGGTGCCAGTTCCACGCGACCAAAGCCTAGAAGAACAGGCAACAAACTTACGGCTTGGTTCCTACCGTTCTTTTGTATGATCCTTTTACAATGTAATAATATAATATATTATTGAAGTTTAGTGAGGCGTAGGCATACAGAAAAGGTAAACTTAATCAATTTTATTTGCCTATTCTTATCGTTTCACTAGCTTATAAAAAAAAAAATATTTTATTGTATAACTGTGTACATAATGCTGAGCCTGAACCTTTTTGGCATACTGCATGGGACGGGACTGGCTGACTTGATTTTTATTGTAGTATATTTTTTTTATTTTTTTTTATTTGGTATTATGAATCCGGGAGACTCATTGGCAGTGACCAGCTGCTCGACTCCAGGCTCTATAACCTCGAACACAGGAGACGAATCACCTGCCTATCGGTGTTCTACGGAATACATTTTGGTGAGTGTGTCACAAGTAGACACAACTAGTATAATTACCTCAAATATATCAGTATCCTTCCCGCCCGAGCTAGTACAATTACCTCAAATATATAAGTATCCTTCCCGCCCGAGCTAGTACAATTACCTCGAATATATCAGTATCCTTCCCGCCCGAGCTAGTACAATTACCTCGAATATATCAGTATCCTTCCCGCCTGAGCTAGTACAATTACCTCAAATATATAAGTATCCTTCGCGCCCGAGCTAGTACAATTACCTCGAATATATCAGTATCCTTCCCGCCCGAGCTAGTACAATTACCTCAAATATATAAGTATCCTTCGCGCCCGAGCTAGTACAATTACCTCGAATATATCAGTATCCTTCCCGCCCGAGCTAGTACAATTACCTCGAATATATCAGTATCGTTCCCGCCTGAGCTAGTACATTTACCTCGAATATATCAGTATCCTTCCCGCCCGAGCTAGTACAATTACCTCGAATATATCAGTATCGTTCCCGCCTGAGTTAGTACAATTACCTCGAATATATCAGTATCCTTCCCGCCCGAGCTAGTATAACCTTGAATATATCAGTATCGTTCCCGCCTGAGTTAGTACAATTACCTCGAATATATCAGTATCCTTCCCGCCCGGGAAGCCACCGCCGATGTCCAACAGACGCATGTTATGTCCGAGTTTGGTGGCCGCCGTGAAGAGAAGGCGGCACGCGAGGATTGCGCGAGAGTACACCTCTGTCTCACCGGCGCCGGAGCCCACGTGGAACGATATACCCACCACCTGGGAACAAAATCATTTATTTACAGATAATTTCATTTCATTTATTGACAGCCTTCACAGCTCAGTTGGTAGTAGCTCTGCCTTCTGTGTCGTAGGCCGTCGGTTCGATCCCCACCGAGAACAAACATTTGTGGGAACATAGATGATTGTTCTCTGTCTGAGTGTTATACAATATTATAAGTATGTATTTACAAAAAAAAAGTATATAAGTAGTATATCAGCTATCTGGTGCCCATATCACAAGCTTTGGCTTAGTTTGGGTCGAAATAGTGCTGTGTGGAATGTCCAAGATTTTTTTTTATTACAAATTATACAAGTACTAGCGGACCCGACAGACGTCGTCCTGCATGATATTTCAAGCGATTAGGTATCCGAGACTCGTACCTCAATAAACCAGCCGTTTAGTTGCAGTAGCGATAAATAACCTAGATACCGACTGCAGCGCCATCTGCCGGGCTGATTTGTGAATCTAAACCATCAATGGTGCCACCCAAACGCACACAAAAAAATTAGCTGTTGTTCCGACCCCACAGGAAGTGGGATAAGGGCAGGAAGATGATGATGATAGTGCTTACGTTGAGTTGATGCAAAGCGGCTAGTTTGAGCAGGCGCGGCGCCTCGGTGACTGGGTTGCAGCCAAACTTCATGCCGAGCGGACACTGCGCCGACGCAGCGTCGCAGCGGATACGCAGCACCAATCTGTAACAACCATATTCTTATATAACATAACTATAATAAATATTTTTAGGTAAGTTTATGTAGGTTATACCTACCTACTTTAAAATTAGAATAGGTATTTATATTATTTAAGCCCACACAAGACTCCCTCTCCTCTCTCTTTTTTTATGTTCAGTCCTATCCATCCCAAGGTTGCCTGGAAGAGATCGCTGTTAGCGATAAGGCCGCCCATTGTATTACTACAATTGTTAGCTTTTAAGTAAAAATGTGTACCTATATTTATTTGTTGTGGTAATCAATAAAGAGTTATCTATCTATCTATCTATAATATCCGGCTCGAAGGACCAAATGTACGATCCCAGTTAGAATTGCGCATTAAAAAGTTTGTTAGTTCGGTAACCCAAGTATGAGTTGTGTTTACCACATTTGGTTTTTCGTTTTTGTTCCGTGTCCATTGCGGGTTTTGTATGAAGACGCGATAGAGATACCGATACGGAACTTTATGTTGCAAGTATGATGAAAATTAGTAGTAGAACATAAAGTTCCGTATCGGTATCTCTATCGCGTCTTCATGCAAAACCCGCAATGAACACGGAACAAGAACGAAAAACTAAAAACCAAATATGGTAAACACAACTCATACTTGGGGTACGGAGCTCAAGAAAACAGTTATATTTTCGATAAATGTTTTCCTACTGAAAAGTTTGCTTTACTAGTTTTCGTACATAAGCAAACATTTAAATAGGAAAACTTGTATCGATCAAAATGAAATTTTTACACAATGGTTGATTGCGATTTATCGAAAATGAGTTTAGTGATTTTATATCTTTCAACATGTCGAAACGTGCGAGCGAGAGTCACATTAGCTCTTGTATTCGCCTTAATTAATAATCGTGACAATCTCATAATTTTGTTTTTCATAAATAAAATCAATCATTTTACATTTTTCAAAAATGTCGAGATATTCGAACCGGGTACTTTGACGGTTGTCAGCCCCTTAATTAGTGTATACAGTACTCACTGCGCGTCCGGGAACAGATGCTTGATCTTGTGCAGCTCCGTCTCCGAGTCGAACGTCATTGTGGAGACGCGCAGAGCGGCCGCGCGACGGATGTGCGAGTTCATCTTTGCTGGGTTCGCGAATATTATGCGCCTGTTCACAGAAGATAGAATATATTATTATACAAAAAAAATAAAAAAAGACTGGACTTAAATAAAATATTGGCGGACTTTTCACTATAGTTTTTTTTATACAACTTGATGGAACAAGCTGATGGCCCATCTGATGTTAAGTGGCCTTCATAGCTTAGTTGGTAGTAGGTCTGCCTCCTGCCGTAGGCCGTGCGTTAGATTGCCACCGAGAACAAACATTTGTGTGATGTTTGTTCTCTGTCTGGGTGTTATTATACATATTATAAGTATGTATTTACAAAAAAAAGTATATATGTATTATATCAGCTATGTGGTTCCCATAATATTACAAGCTTTAGCTTAGTTTGGGGCTAGATAGTGCTGTGTGGAAAGATAGAGAGATAACACTTTAATGTACACAAGGATACATCATAAATCTAGGCGTAAATTTATAAATTACAATGGGCGGCCTTATCGCTGAAAGCGATTTCTTCCAGGCAACCTTAACCAGGAAACTCTATCAATATTTATTTATTTAATTCGAGTTCTGGAGCGTATGAGTATAAGAATGCGGTCGTTTCACGCCGAGAATACAACGCTCCATCCATGGAAGAAAATAATAAGCAATAGTAAATAATGCTTACTCCGGCGCGACTCCGAGGCCGGTGACCAGTTCCATCTCCGCCTTGGAGGCGCAGTCGAAGCCGGCGCCCAAAGCGGCCAGCGTGCTTACCAGCAGGCGGTCGTCGTTGCATTTCACCGCTGGAACAACGCAAGCATCTATTATTATATTATACAAATCTTTCCTCATTATAATATTGGTGTAGATTAAGGGTAGTTTAAAAAAACTAAAAATGCCTTTCCTATGTTTTAGCCTTGGAGTACATGTACTCCAAGTTTCAAGTTTGTAGGTTCAAGGAATACTATTTATCATACAAACGTTTTCAACCCTTTTATACCCTTAGGGGTTGAATTTCCAAAAGTCCCTTCTTAGTACACCTCTACGGGAGGGTTCGAAACCGGTCGTGCACCAATGAGTTTTTGTGTTCAAAAATGTATGTGCACAATGCCAGTACTCTCAAACGGTGAAGGAAAACATCGTGAGGAAACCGGCATGTCGTAGAACCTAAAAGTTCTATAACATGTCAAGTGCTCGAAAGGAGCCTCTTGAGGGACACTTAAAATCCTTTCACCACACTGTTTCGATAGAAACTAGTGACACGACAAGAGAGAGAGAGAGAGATTTAACACAGACTCACCGTAGAATGGCTCGACCCTCGGCATCAGCTCGGTCCATCGCTGGTACCTGGCCACCAGCTCCCCAAGGTCCATCACGTAGAAGGGGTCTTCCTGCAGCCCGCTGTCCACTATATCCTGGACCACGGAGGCGGGGCTCCACTCTCCGTGCATCACACGCACGCGCGCCTCCAAATCCATTGCTGGGACCTGGAGAATGAGAGATGGTTATTTGGATGATGGATAGCAGTACCCATGCACGGAGAGCACTGGTGGTCTAGTGGTAGCGGCCTCGCCTTCTGATCCTAAGGTCGTGGGTCAAAACCGGTCATGAACCTATGAGTTTTTCTGTTCAAAAATTTATGTGTACTCTCAAACGGTGAAGGAAAACATCGTGAGGAAACCGGCATGTCGTGGAATCTAAAAAGTATAACATGTGTCAAGTGCTCGAAAGGAGCCTCTTGAGGCGCACTTAAAATACTTTCATTACACTGTTTCGAAAGAAACTAGTGACACGACAAGAAGAAGAAAGAGTTTTTAAGAGTAGTAGAGCTCTTTGTGAAGAGCTCGTCCGGGGAAGTACTACCACCACACCTGTTTCGGTTTGAAGAGTGTGGTTGCCGGTGTAATTACAGGCACATGAGGCTTAACATCTGTATGCCTCAAGCTGATGGACGCAGGGCAGTGCATCGTAGGGCACGTTCCTATCGTGCGTGACTTACGAGGCAATGCTTTGTTATAGGTGATGGTTACCACTTAACATCAGGTGGGCCATCTGCTTGTTTCATCAGCTGGTTGTATAAAAAAAAAAAAAAAAAAAAAAAAAAAGAAGCAGTACCCATCTCCAGATGCGTTTCTTGAGTCGTCTCTTATGACATCCACGAGAGGCGATGGAGGGATCCTATAAAATACCACAGGAAAACCTACTATACAATACGTGTTTCATAAATTTTACCGAATGAAGGTTAGATACTTACAATGAAAGATTTTAGGCTATAAAAAAAACTAGTTTACCTATTGTTTCGGTCTTACCTTCATCTTTATCGTCAAAATATTAGTCTCGTCTCTAAGTTGTTCTAGACTATTCTCAATCAAGTAAATTACTTGAAGTCCAAAACTTCACTAATTTAAATCCAAGTCTTCAAAATCCGTGTCACGATTATTCAAAGTTCACCCTGAACAGATGTTATTCACGCGAAGTTTCGCTTCCCTTCACCCGAAGGTCAAGGGCGAAGTTCCCCGAAGGCTTCCGAAGGTTTCACCCAATGATGTTTCACCCCCGAGTTCGGTTCTGTCGGTTAGGGCCCGAAGCCCCGGCGAGGCCGAGGCGAGTCGGGCGCTATGCTGCAAACGGGTCAACGATCCGGTTAGACGAGCCGGTGTCAAGTGGGAAGGCCCAGTGGAGGGGGCCCACTAGCGCTAGTCCACGGGTGTCAGCTGGAACAATAGAACCATGTTGAATACAGGCGTCACGTCAGATGAGCGATCAACGACACAGGAGTGTCTGGTTAAGTTGCGGGGGGCTACATTAACAGAAGAACCAAACCAGTAGCGCGACGGCAAATTGTATTTTGGGGCCTTTCGGGCAGTCGGTGAGAGGCTGGTCATTAGCAGATCTTGGGAGAGAGGCTGGTCATTAGCAGACCTTGGGAGAGTTGCTGGTCATTAGCAGACCTTGGGAGGACGGCTGGCACATGAGGCTTAACATCTTTATACTTCAAGTTAATGGACCCAAAACAATGCATCGCAGGGCACGTTCCTATCGTGAGCGAGCGTGACTTGACAGGCAATGCTCTGTGGTGATGGTTACCAATTAACAACATTGTATAAAAACACAACAACAAAAAAGAGGTGCTGAGCATTAAAAGAGTAGTGACTCGATTTAACTGAATTCTAAATGTTTAGGGATATATATTGGTGCACGGTGGTTCATAATCATAACACAGATGTTGTTCTCGATGGGGATCGAACCCTCGGTCTACAGCTCAGGTCTACGGCTACTGCCAACTGAGCTGTTAAGGCTGTCACGTCAATGTAGATATACTCACGTGTCGGGCGTGGTGTGGCGTCAGCGGGCCCGCAGGCGGCGCCAGGGCGGGTCTACGTTGAGGACGCGGCGCCAGCAGCGCGTCGCGGGGCGAGGATCGCACAACGGACGCGATCGTCCGTCACGCCCGGCACTGAATGTCGCGCCGGACTCGTCCGGTGCTCCCTGATAACACACACTCACGTTAACATTCAGTTGTAAGTACATCAGATATTACAATTAGAGTACATCAAGCCACAAATAGCATAGTGCCAGATTTTACTCTACAAATTAGACTTAAGCACAGATAAGAGAATACACTTAAGTAAATGAGTACGCAAGATATGACACTCCGAAGTAGCATAGAGCAAATTTTGACTTTACGAATTAGACAAGAATACCTACCAGATATAACTTTACGACTAGAAAAACCTGTCAAACAGTGACAGTGCCAATTTAAATCAATGCTTAAATTGCTGCAATCATTGATCGAATAAAGTGAGTTGTACAATGTTTAATCAGTTTGAATTGTTTTAATCAACCCCAATAAATCGATAGCAATAACGATGAACGAGTGGAAAAGGTCAAGCCCAAATCAATTGAAGATTATTTACCATATCATGTTTACATTATTTCTTAATTTGTACACTTTTTAACTCTTTACATGGCAGGGGACAGCCGGTTGACCCATACTGGTTAAATCTGTGTATACCAGTTAACTAAGGAGTTAAATGATTGACGTTATGTATACATGTATTTATGTATGTATGTATACTATGTATGTAAGTATACTATGTATGTATGTACTATGTATGTACAAAGCCGTGGCGGTTATAGGTACTCAATGAATCACATTTTAGCGATGTCTGAACATTGTCGTGGCGAATTATCTAAGGTACAAAGACAAGTGAAGACATACGAGTGTTCACACGATAGAAAGAGACAGCGAATTTAACCGGAGGCAATCACGGCGGGCGATTTGGTTAGACTCACGACCACCTGTTAAAAAGTCCTGACATTTGCCAGTCGTGGTCTATTGTGTACATATCTCTTTATACTCTGACTGTGAGTTTTCCAACGTGTCATAATATTCTCCGAAAACTCACAACGACTGAGATAAATTGGAGAATTTTATCACTTCCACACGGTATTTTGTGGCAAATATTATCAAGTCCTTGAACCAAAGTGTTTCCTGATAACATTTCAGTGACTGAACTACAGTTATCAGTTACCACAAATTTCGATACCTACTAAATGATAATACAACATTAATATACCTATGTATTATTATGTAAGGAATATGTCTCACTGCAATCAAGATTCAAGTGTCAGTCAATTGTTATCAACCTAAAATAAACCATATACCTATGTACCTACATTATTACGTATTTTAAGAGCCTTACGTAGGTTGTCACTGTATCTCTTGTACTATTAATAATAGTAAGGCACTAAATTTATTGATGGAATTTAATATGCTGTAGGTACTCAAGACATAAAGAGATGAAACAACGCCTCGAAAATATACTGCAGTAAATTGTCCATCTACACTAATATTATAAAGAGAAAAGATTTGTATTTTTGTTGTTTTGTATGTAACGAATAGGCTCAAAAACTACTGGTCCGATTTCAAAAATTATTTCACCATTAGAATGCTACATTATCCCTGAGTAACATAGGCTATATTATATTTTCAAAAAAATCAGGGATCCTTACTAAAACTTCAATAATGTAACCCAAGGTGGAAAACAAAAACCTTACATCGCGTGCGCTGCGAAAACTATTGATGATAGAACAAAATAATGTACTACGACTTTGCAGAACACGTTATTATCTACAAAAAAAAGCATATATCTAGCTATTATAGTTATGTCACAATAAGTGTTATTTTATTATAAAAAAATAATTAAAATGCCGCCGCTAGAAAAGGCTCTTTATTTGTACCTTGGTATTAATCCTTATCCAAATAAATCTTTTTATATTCAAGACTGGTTCAATACCTATACATTACTTCTTGAATTTTTTAAATCGGATATTCCATTCAAAAGATATGACGAAATTAAAAATGTTAAAGGGTCCACGGGTCACGGGATTTCACCCACTCAGGGAGAAGGACGTGCAAATGTATGAAATAAGTAGACGCGAGGCTCGAACCCACGGTCTAAGTTTATCTTAAAATGTTCAAAAAATGAATGACCACCCATGCGAAGCTGGGACAGGCCGCTAGTTATTCAATAAATTCACGCGGATCACTTTGGATAGTCATTTCCAAGTGCCCAGAAGAGCAGGCAGACATCATACTGGTATCGTAAAGGTTATATTGCTAGATATCTAAAGTTATCTTCAACTTTAGATATCTAGCAATTCAAAGCAATTCAAAGCCTTCTGAAATATTCAGGTAAACAACTAGCTTGAACATAATAGTAGGTATAATTTTAAGTATAACACACGGGTTATTTTGTGTATGAATAAGTAACGGCGTAAACATCGATAAATATACGTCTGCATTTCAGTAAACGGTGGACTTAAAATAATTTATGATTTTTCGGAAAAGCACAACCTTTTGTACAAAATTATACACTAGCTGTTTGGTAGTCAGATACATGGTATTAGATCTAGGTACATAATTTTTTATTCAAATTTTCACCTTTTAAAACGTAATAAAAAAAAATAGAACGCAAATGAACGCGGTTTCGAAATTGTTGCTGAATATTCTCGCAAATTCAAAGAAAATCTACAAAATTTATAAGAACTTTCTTAGCTCAATAACGAAAACTGGTCAAGTTACTTTTAAACAAGGAGTGATATGATCACTCGCAGAGTAAAGAACTAATCTACAAATTGCAATTATCAGATTAATTAATTCTAAATCTGGTTTTTAGCTCGCTACGCGCTAGATTAGTTTTTATTAACACAAATGTGTCAAAAAAATAGTTTTACACAAATAATTGACTTACACGAGTATTTACCCATTTCTCAGTACCTACCTACCTACCTATCGCAAGACGTTTGCTTTGTAAGAGTGTTTAGGGCCGGTTTCACCATGCTCTGTTAGATTAACAAAGGATTAAAGGGCGACATATTTAACGATATGTCAAAATGTACGCGTTTGACAGCTAAGGTTAGATTTAACGGCCTGTTAATCCTTGATTAGTAACTAACAGAGCATGGTGAAACTGGGCCTTAGTAAAACAAACCTGCCTACGTTCCCCCCCCATCTATTTTAAAGGAAGAGAAGCATTCCCTATCAACAACATAGAGATTGATATTATGCCAAATGTGTGGAACAAATCTAGACTTCTGGGAAGCTGAAATGAATCATAAACGCCAAAGTACTCTCAAACTGTAAAGGAAAAAATCGCGTGGAAACCGTCATCTCGTAGAGCCTAAAAAAGTTCTTAAACATGTGTCAAGTGCTGGAAAGGAGCATTTGTGAGGCGCACTTAAAATCCTTCACCAAACTATATCAATAGAACTAGTGACACAACAAGAAAGGTTACATGTTTCAAAAAGTGGCCGATCAAAATATTCAATTGAAAAGTACTCGACAAATTAAAATCGTGTTTCGCTGACAATCATTCAGCGGAGCCAACATAATTTAACTAAACGGACCCAACTGTGTCAATAGGAATCGTGGAGCAAACAATATTGAGTCTACAGCCATCGCGTTAAAGCTTATTGTACCTGGAAAAGGAGATGTGGGTAGAGACCAAACGCTCGCGTGAATATAATTCGTGATGAACTGATCAATCATTGTGGTGGCGTCATAAGCGCCAGGTTGACTCATATGAGATCAAGGTCAATGTTAAATTCCATAATTTTCATGGTAGTTTACTCCTTTAATTTAACACAAGTCTTTTTCCTTTTTATGTTTGTTTCACTGGATATAAATCCACATGATTTATTTCAGTTTATGCTTTTCGACAGCCTTCACAGCTCTGTTGGTAGTAGCTCTGCCTTCTGCGCCGTAGGCCGTGGGTTTAATCCCCACCGAGAACAAACATTTGTGTGATGAACATAGATATTTGTTCTCTATCTGGGTGTTATTATATATTATAATATGTATTTACAAAAAAATATATATTATAATGCATGAATGCATCAGCTATCTGGTTCCCATACTACTTACCCATTATAGCTTTGGCTTTGTTTGGGGCTGGATAGTGCTGTGTGGAAAGTCCACAAATATTTATTTTTATCTATAACTAATGTGGTTATCCACAATATGTGAAAAAATCTAGTATTCTGTTTGGGAATAAGTTTACAGAGATACCAAACAAGCTACCAATAAAAAAACATAATTATGCCATAAAACCGCTATGAAGTGGAGAGAATGGTGTTTCAAATAATCGCCGCCGGAAAACTATTGGCCATTCACTGTATAATTACTAAGTATTCATAGTCAAATTGCCGTGTTAAATTAAAGTCCAATAAACCACAAAACGACCCGACTGAGCTTACCTTTAACAGCGTAATTCTCGAAGCTTTCAAAATCTGCTAAGCAACAACCTTAGGTTGTTGCTAAATAAACACAATTATTGAAACGCGAACGCGGAGAAAAAGCACCGTGCACCTTAGCATAGGTTTACGAACGATCAAACGTTACACAGTAAAGTTGAAGCGCTACTGATAAAAACATCACGGGCGCTGGATATTTATGCATTGTGTTATCAGTGCGGGTTGGCCCAGTTATCTATAAGATTCAGATTATTATACTATGTCTGATGTAATCTAGCAACAGTGTACGGAAAAAGTCAGCGATCTCGTACAAAAATGAAAACTTCTTTAGCTGACGTCTGTACGGTCTCGTCTGGTCTCGTCTGTTCTGCTGCGAACCGCTTCAGTGACGTCATGTGACACGAGCCTGGTCTGTGCTTATCTCTCTCCTATTGTACGTTAGTGTTCCGGTACAAATTTTGAAAAACGGAACACTTATGGTCATACTCCAGTGTTTGTTCTTCTGGTCTATCACTATATCCATGCAACCTGACCCAATAGATATTGTACAATTTACTAAATTCAAGAATATTAGATCTTCACTACCTACATACCAAATCCTATCTGACCCAGAGTTACCTGTTATACTTTGCAAAAAGGTATTTGACGAAAATACGGTCATTAATAAAGATTGTAAAGTTTACTGAATTCAAGAATATCAAATCAAATGAACTAAGAGACCAATTAAACCTGATTTGTGGCGTCGTTTTAAGCTGGTTCTTTTATTCGGAACATTATTTTGCGAGTATCACTTTGCACCTTGCTAAATTTTATTTTGTTTTATGGCGAATGTGATTAACAGAGTTTTAGGTTATTGTTTTATTAGGTGTCTTTACTATTGTAATCTTAGTGTTAACAGCTTACGAGTTGTAAAAAGTTGCCAAGGTTACATATTTTTGGGTCCTCAGAATAAGAAGTAAAGATCTAAAATTGACGTCAAAAGTAAGATGCACCTGGGCTGATGTCGGTGAAAAATAAATATAGGTATATTGGAAAAGTGGACATTCCACACAGCACTATCTATCTCCAAACTAAGCAAAGCTTGTATCTTGTGTGTACACGCAGGAAAAAAATGGCCAACAAAGCCACAATAAATGCTTTGTTGATAATTTCCTGTCGCAGCAACTAAATATTTTGTTACTATTACAGAAAGAGCTTAGTTGGGATTAGCAACTTCTTTATTGTGCGCTGATTGCCCGTCGTTTAATGTGCTAGGAACAATTTAGTTTTGTCCTTACATCAAAGTTAATAAAAACTTAGATGTGCTAACAATAAAACGTTTTAGGTGTCACAATGTGAACATTGTTAATAAATCTGACAAAATAACTATAGTCGTAGCATTAAACTACCATCTGTCGTACAATATATATGTAGCTGTGTTAACAATGGAACGTTGCAAGTATGTCAATATGAGCATTGTAAATAAATCTAACAAAATAACTATAGTCGTATCATTTAACTACCATTTGTCAGACATTATATATGTGGCTATAGTAACAATGGAGCGTTGCTAGTGTATCAATGTAAACATTGTTAATAAATCTAACAAAATAACTATAGTCGTATCATTTAACTACCATTTGTCAGACAATATATATGTGGCTATAGTAGCAATGGAGCGTTGCAAGTGTATCAATGTGAACATTGTTAATAAATCTAACAAAATAACTATAGTCATATCATTTAACTACCATTTGTCAGACAATATATATGTGGCTATAGTAGCAATGGAGCGTTGCAAGTGTATCAATGTGAACATTGTTAATAAATCTAACAAAATAACTATAGTCATATCATTTAACTACCATTTGTCAGACAATATATATGTGGCTATAGTAACAATGGAGCGTTGCAAGTGTATCAATGTGAACATTGTTAATAAATCTAACAAAATAACTATAGTCGTATCATTTAACTACCATTTGTCAGACAATATATATGTAGCTATAGTAACAATGGAGAGTTGCAAGTGTATCAATGTGAACATTGTTAATAAATCTAACAAAATAACTATAGTCGTATCATTTAACGACCATTTGTCAGACATTATATATGTGGCTATAGTAACAATGGAGCGTTGCTGGTGTGTCAATGTGAACGTTGTTAATAAATCTAACAAAATAACTATAGTCGTATCATTTAACTACCATTTGCCAGACAATATATATGTAGCTATAGTAACATTGGAGCGTTGCAAGTGTATCAATGTGAACATTGTTAATAAATCTAACAAAATAACTATAGTCGTATCATTTAACTACCATTTTTCAGACAATATATATGTGGCTATAGTAACAATGGAGCGTTGCTGGTGTGTCAATGTGAACGTTGTTAATAAATCTAACAAAATAACTATAGTCGTATCATTTAACTACCATTTGTCAGACAATATATATGTGGCTATAGTAACAATGGAGCGTTGCAAGTGTGTCAATGTGAACTTTGTTAATAAATCTAACAAAATAACTATAGTCGTATCATTTAACGACCATTTGTCAGACATTATAATATGTGGCTATAGTAACAATGGAGCGTTGCAAGTGTATCAATGTGAACATTGTTAATAAATCTAACAAAATAACTATAGTCGTATCATTTAACTACCATTTGCCAGACAATATATATGTAGCTATAGTAACAATGGAGCGTTGCAAATGTATCAATGTGAACATTGTTAATAAATCTAACAAAATAACTATAGTCGTATCATTTAACTACCATTTGTCAGACAATATATATGTGGCTGTGGTAACAATAGAACGTTGCAAGTGTGTCAATGTAAACATTGCAAATAAATCTAACAAAGTAACTACAGTCGTAGCATTAAACTACCATTTTTCATACAATATATATGTGGCTGTGGTAACTATGAAACTTTGCAAGTGTGTTAATGAGGAGAACGCGTATGCCATGCCCAACAATAGACTTCTCAGGTAGATGACAATTATGATTGCCTATAAAAAGTACCTACCTACTTTCGATGGTGACATCGAAAGAGTGCTGAGGGAGCTGAGATCTCGCGATGTCCGTTATACCAATACACAAAGTTTTGACTTGCCTCTGACTATCACCTTCTAACTGGACCTATATTTAGGTACTACCAAGTTTCAACTCAAATGGCCTAGGTATTTATTGAAGAGTTCCGTTGAACAGACCTTGGCTCCATCATCAGACCAGATCGCTAATCACATATATTTTTTCTTCGTTTACTCGATCTATTAATTGCAAGTGCTGCGTTCACTCTAGGTAGGCAGCTGTACCTATACCTATTGCACGCAAAAAAGGGAACGGCGGTGTTGTTGGATGATCTTCTCATTGTAAACTAAATAAAACCGTTTTAAAAGTAGAGGATTTTACGATTACAAATGAATGACAGCCCTCATAGCTCGGTTTGTAGGTAATAGCTCTGCCTTCTGCGCTATAAAGATAGATAGATAGATAGATAACTCCTTATTTTTCACCACACAGAAACAAAATACAGGATTAAGGCATACATTTAGGCAAAACAATGGGCGGCCTTATCGCTGAGAGCGATCTCTTCCAGGCAACCATGGACAGATAGAACTAATTTAAAATTAACGGCGGTGTAGTCACTTACGGAAAATATTATAATTTAATGACTAATAACCTACTAGCCGCGCCGCCGTTTAGTAGAATCTATAAAGTATTGCGTTCTGGATAAGGGTTACGTTTCTTTGGCACCGCCCCGTCTTATAAAATCAAAACTTGCATGCTTTGCTTCATTACCATTACTTAGATTAGACATAGGTACCTTTAACAGATAAAATTAAATGACGACGATGACGGATCAAAAAAAACTTCATAGTTACCGAATGTCGTCCAATTGCAATAGGTAGGTATAATGCGAAACTCATTATTCTATGTGTAGGCAGGACCTGGGCGACCGAGCTTTACTCCGTTTTTTTTAATACAGATTAACATAATAAATGAAAAATTTCCATTGACCTGTCCCCGCCGAGGTAGGTACGTAAAAAATACCTATCTACAGGTCTATTTGCAATAATTGTTCGTTTATAGGTATAACATAACATACATAATATACTAACGAAAGGTCTGTCTATCGCTATAACCTACCTACATAACATCGGAACAGAACATTCAGTCAGTACCTACCAAAAGTAATAGCGGCCCTTCGCATTACTTAGCATAGCATAGCGCGTCAGACGTCAGGTCATGTTTAGAGTACTGCGTACTGATAGCATACTATAGGTATAACGCGGTACGAAATGTCATGCCATATGGCATTACACTATATAGTACTGTTTTGCGCATGTCTAGTTGTGATCTTGAAAAAGAATAAGCCCCTCAATCGAGATGTCGTGAGAGGCGACAAGTCAACGCAACCGAGGAATGGGCAGCAGCATTTCCGGAGTAGGTAGGTAGGTACCTAATTTGAGGGGGCGCCAGCGCGCCCCCACGAGGTCTATATCCATGTCTATCCTAAGTGCTTATCTATACCATCTACTAAGTATCTCTAATCATATTATTCCTTCTTTAGTAGGTAGGTATTCATTCGAAATATTCAAAAAGAGGCAGAGGCAAGAGGTACCTAGGTACCTGAACTGAAGCCAACTGAACAATCATACGTGTGTATGCGTGCATAGGTATGACCTAAAAGAATCACACTTTACATTAATCCGACGACAAAGTAGGTATAGATAGATAGGAAATTTAACAAAACTAATTTTGTGCTCACGGCAAAGACAATAAAACTTGTCGAAACATGTTCGGTTGTAGATTGGTCGTCGGGGCGGGGCGGCGGGGCAACGTGGCGTGGCATTGGTGTTGCCAACGGTTTTATTAACACACCCGATTAGTTTCAATCGACGCCGGATGACATACCACCACAAATCCATCATAGTATTTAAACGAACTACTAACGCTATATAAAAAACAGCATGCAAAATTTCAAGTTCATTCATGCATGTTGCATAAAATTTATAGCATAGCTCCCAATACCTCATAATAATAATTTTTTTGGTAAGTAATATTTGTTTTCTAACATAATCTAAAAATATTACAATCTAGCCATAATTACGGTCAATAGGTAATTTAATACTGACCTAGTTTTTTAAAGTAAGCTACATCTAAGAATGTGTCCACTAACACTTTTCTTACTGCCTCTATTTAAGGCAAAGACACTTTGTTCTTGTGTTCTTGATTAGAGTTTTTCACCTTCAACTACATGAATTATAACTTTACACTACACTAGTTCAAAAGGTTTAGTTCTTTTAAGTCTTCTCACTATGTCCGTGTTGTCGAGGAGCTGGATGGCCTCGATGATGAAGTCTATCTCTCGTTCACATGATGATGAAGTCTATGTTCGTGAGCTTCTGCATATTTTTTTATAACATTGTCAACGAACTCAATATTAAGGTCCCGGTGAAGGTCATTATTTCTGACGTACCAGGGCGCATTTACGATCTCTATGCACTTTATTCTGGAAAGTTTGTATAATTAGGATGTTAGTCTTTTTGGTACAGCCCCACAACTGTATACTATATGTCCATATTGGCATTAGGACCTGTTTGTACAAAACAATTTTATTTTGAACTGACAAAGTGTAATGCCAGTTCATATCTTTTATTTTTTCACATGAGCTTTCCAGCGAAGTTTTGCATCAAGTGTCATGCCTAAGTACTTGGCTGTGTTTTCGTAGGGTATGATCTTATTATTGATATACACTGGACAAAAATGTTCCTTCTGATTTGTAAAATTTATATGGACCGATTTAGATTCATTTAATCTGATTCGCCATTTTTCTGTCCAGTCGTGGACTTTGTTAACAGCCAATTGAACCTTTTCTACTGCTTCTACGTGAGTGCTTCTAAATAATGAAAAATTTTGCTGCCGATCGCGGAATTATTGGGAGGAAAAAAAAACGAGTTTGCAACACTGCGCCTGCTCACGTCCACTCAGCCAGCAGACACACACAGCCATTTGTATTGAGCGACGCGCGCGTTGCGCACGTCGCTCGCTCGAGCGTACTCCTGCGCACTGGAACTTATGCGGAATGTAGATTCGTAGATTACCTACTTTGATTTGATTTTTGTAAAAAGTGATTTAATATTATTGTGATTGTGATCTGCGTTACCTACCTGAAGTGTGAAATGGAAGAATTTCTTGATTCTACCCGTTTGGGCCATACAAGGAACAGTTTCATTGGTAAGAGTTTTCATGTTATTTACTTTAATAGCTTTTTATCTCTTATGAAATAAGGATGGTCCGAATCATCTAAAGTACCTATCTACCTACCTTGAGATATGATTAAATTGAATACATGAATAAAATAGAGGCAGCAAAGTATTTTGTCGTTTTAACAAAGTTGTGATTTTACAAATTATGGGAAAAGATTTTTGGTGGTTCAATAATTTTATTATAAGGTACTTAAGTATAATAATAATTAAAACCATTTAAATATTAGGTACTACACAGTTCCACCAATTTATCTATTCCGACGAGAGCGGCGCGGCGTGGTGGTGGCGCCAAAATTGTTGACGCCATTTTGTTTCGTACTTTGAAATCCATGTAGGTGTTGATTGGAAAATTTTATTTGAAAATTATTACGAGGTACATACGTATAATGTACCAATGTATCTGTGACAATTCCATATATTAATATGGTATATACCTTGCTTGCTACATACCTACCATTTAATACTTACCATTTTGGTACTTACCTAAAACAGAAAATAAATGTAAGGAATTTCACTAGGTTATTCTTCTTAGTACCTAGTAGTATTGTTATGTTTTGACCTGCATTTTAACTACCTACCTTTAGCTTTACATTAGCTCTTGTATTCGCCTTAACAGTAACGGTATAATATAAACGAACCCATATAGGTACCTAATAATACTTATTTCTTAGAAAATTAACAGAAACTAAAAAAAATAGCAAAATTGTAGTTATTGAAGTTGGTTGTTTTCAATGTGATAGCATTATCAGTTACATATACATTTAATTTAAACATTTTATTTTTATTTTTCAGATGAAATCTAATAGCAATGTTTCATCTCCTACCTATATTGTTCGTAACAGAAGATGATGGGCCAGTAGATACGTCAATTCAGGTAAACCATAATTCAAATTAAAAACTACCACCATTCAGTTGGTTTTATATTTATTAGAATAGGGAGAATGTACACTGGGTATTTGGTGGAACAATGTAGGGATTAAAGAAGCTGATCAAGGGTACCCAAGTGGTCATTTACCATCAACAAATTTCAAAAAAAAAAAATGCAGTCTGGTATTTTGCTGTTTTTTAAATAATGACTTGTTTATGTATTTATTACAGTATTACAGTAATGGAATTCACTATAAGACAAAGAGTTGGAATATTTGGATTGTCAAAATATTGGAACAGCAAAAATTTTAAAAATATTTAGCAAGAATGGGCACTTGAGGTATCTTTATCCAAGAAAGAGGTTACCGAAGTGTATTATATGTCGCTTACCATGTCGTCGGAGGAAAAATTGTGCAGGCCGTAGTGGCCTCTTCCACAACAGGTTGATTACACATCAACGACTAGTTACTTCTTTCTTCAGAAAATCAAAATGGAAAAGTAGCATAAGCAGCGAGAGCGATAGCAGGTGCTCTAAAAAGAATAATTCCAAACGTGTGAGGCCTCTTCCAGAAAGTTTTACTGTTGACGACTCTGATTTTGAATCAACCTCATCTCCACAAGAATATTTAAACTGGTTGCGGGGAACATCATCGCCCCGAGAGACAGTGGTGACAAAGTGGCTCACCACTTTTCAATTAAACAGTAAACTGAAAGCAGAAGGTCTATCATGCAAAGAATACTTTGACTGGTTTCCTGCCCTCACTTTGCCCGATGGACATGAACTGGTGAGTAGTTGCATTAGATATTAGAGGTTTAAAACCTGTCTGATCTCATCAATAAATTGACATATTCCGCTTCCCTAGGTATACTTATCTTTAATCCCTCATCATTATTTATATGTAGGTATATCATGTAGTTAATTTTACACATGTTATATGTTTTAATTGTATTTGTTGCAGTTATCCCTGGACTTCCAGAAAGTGTACCCAAATGCTGACAAAGTTTTTGAGGAAAAATTTCCAATTATTAAAACAAAGCTTCTGCAACTTCTGGCAAAAAAGGAAAGTTCTTCCAGGCAAGATCAAACTACGCTTGAGCTGCTCGATTTCGCTACCGGTAGGTAATTTTAATTACTAAGATCATATTGCAAAATATTTGTTTTTAGTATTTGTATTTTGTTACTAAGAGCCCCCTGCGGATTTACTATCATACTGGAAACATGCATGGGACGAGCGTTTTTTTTGAGTAATCTTTGGATTTAAATGTTGCTTTATCTTTTATAAAAATAAAATCACCATTCACGCGCCACGATGTATAGTTAAAAAAACAATAGATATGTTTATAATTATTATAAAAGATTAAGATACGGTAATGTAAGTGTATTAATGTATTTTCATAATGTATTTTTTCAGTTGGAGAATACCAGGCATCATTAGCAGCATTTTTGGGAATAATATCGCTTTTACGTCAAGTGCCAACTGCTTCTGTACCAAGGAAAAAATTGTGGAGGCTGTCAAAGGAAGAAGTACGTTCAAGCTTTCTTACTCGTGTAACAACAGCTTCAGATATCGAAGGATATTGCGCCGACAGGGATGCATTTGTGGCTGCTAAAGGTATTCCACCCCAACCGTATGTACTTGCTGTAGGAAGTTCATGGGCTACAGTAACTCATTATGAAATCGTCGTTAATAACGGATTGAGATACCAAATGCCTGATGTTTGCTCTGCAATCAAAACAATTTATCACATCTATTGGGCAGATTCAGCATAGCCAAAAGACTCGGGTATTTGCTGGATGTTTATACAACGTGCAATGTTCAATATGAGGTCTAAGTATGACTTGAGGGTGTACCTCTGCGTGAATTGTTACACGTATTGAACGTTTAGGTTTTGAATGTTAATTTACCTTATTGATTTTGGATATAATTATTATCTAACAAGAATATGGTACCCTGCGAACTGTGCCAAAACTCATTTCAGACATTTTGACAATTAAAAGTCCACATGCAGTTTTATCATCCTTCCGTAAATAAATTTAAATGTGCTAGTTCAGATTGCACCAGAAATTTCCAATTATAGAATTCATATAAAAGACATTAACAAAATATTTTAAATAGTGCAGGTAGGTACTTTATCTTCTAGGCGTAATTGCAGGAACTAGTTTAGATAATGTAGCAATGCCCTTTGAAATAACTATGGCTCGACTATTTTCATCTCTATATGCCAATCTTCTAATACCATAAAATACTGCAAATAACCACTTTAAATAATAAATTATTGCTACGTTTGTGTTAAGGAGAATACAAGAGCTATTGTGACTCACTAGCACGTTTCGACATGTTGAAAGATATAAAATAACTAAACTTATTTTAGAAAAAATAGCAATCAACCATTTTGTGTTCAATCACATTGCACACAGTTTAGTAAAAAAATCATTTTGATCGATACATGCTTAGGAAAATTAGTTTATTGATTTTATATCTTTCAACATGTCTAAACGTGCGATTGAGAGTCACAGTAGCTCTTGTATTCGCCATAAGTATAATTATAGTAGGTATGTAAAATAATAGTACATATTTTATAAAATGTGTCGTCGTAAATTTGTATTGAGTGTAAGCTTATTATTACGTTGGTACCTACTCATAAAAGTAATTAATTTCGTGTAATCATAACTACTATAATATTTTACAACATACAAAGTATTGACTAGACTTGACTTGTACCCCAAGTCGTGAGTTTTTTTTGTTTTTGGTTTTCCGTATTGCGCGTGACCGCAGTTTTGTATGCAGACACGAGAGTTTTCAGCACGCCCGATAGAGGCGCTTATTGCTTCTCCGTTTAAAACTGCGGACTCGCAATACAAAGAACCTAAAACGAAAAAAACTTACGACTTAACAGACTTGGGATACTACTGGTAATGTCAGATTTTATTGCAAGAAGTGTTCAAACTTAGACTAACTATTATGTAGGTACCTAATTATAAGAGAGTAATAATTTTTTTGTAATCATACCTTATAAGTTCTTATTTAACAATACACAAATACCCTGAAAATAATAGATTGTTTTTATCATAATTTGGACCACTGTTAGGTAAAACCGTCGTAGCTGCTATTGTTTAGTATACTTTAGGTGTTTAGAATTTAATTTCAGTAGCTATTTTCACAGCTATACTGCCATGCATTGTTACTACGAATAAGCCTTTGTTTCAGTAGGGAATTATTGTACTGCCAGTACCTATGTTTCTAATACTCATTTGTGTTTCAAACATAAACTAGTTTACTGTAATATAAGAGTATGTTGGCAAACTAGTTTATTGGGGTAGCTAAATGACAATACCTACGATGGCATAATTACTTTTTTGGGAAATCAAATGAGTATTAGTTACTAGTACTAATACACTAGTAAGATACAATTTTATTTAAATGCAGGAGCTACTCTACTTCGTGAAAACAACTATACTTCCTTGTTAATATGACAGAGCCTTTGCTGCAGTAGCAGTTTTATTTAAATGTGGGAGCTACGCTACTTCGCGAAAACAACTATACTTCCTTTGTTAATATGACAGAGCCTTTGCTCCAGTAGCAGTTTTATTTAAATGCGGGAGCTACGCTACTTCGCGAAAACAACTATACTTCCTTGTTAATATGAATGAGCCTTTGTTTCAGTAGCTAACTCTCCTTTGCTAAAACAACTACACTTTCTTTGTTTATACATAAAAGCTTTTGATCAAGTAGCAATATTATTTAAATATAGGAGCTATATACTCATCTTCGCCAAAACAAATTATACTTTAATTGTTCATATGAAAAAGTTTTTGTTCGAGTAGCTTCTATATAACACAACTGTATTTTCTTTATAACTACGAATAAACCTTTGGTTCAGTAGCAAATGTGTTATTACATTATTTGCTAATATATTTATTAGCTACTGAACCAAGGGTATATTCGTAGTAAAAAAGAAAATACAGTTGTTTTATATGGAAGCTACTTGAACAAAGGCTTTTTTATATGAACAAAGGAAGTATAAATTGTTTTAGCAAAGTTGAGTAGCTCCTACGTTTAATTAATATTGCTACTTGAATAAAATATTTTATGTATAAACAAAGAAAGTGTAGTTGTTTTAACAAAGGACAGTTAGCTACTGGAGCAAAGGCTCTGTCATATTAACAAAGGAAGTATAGTTGTTTTCGCGAAGTAGCGTAGCTCCCGCATTTAAATAAAACTGCTACTGGAGCAAAGGCTCTGTAATATTAACAAAGGAAGTATAGTTGTTTTCGCGAAGTAGCGTAGCTCCCGCATTTAAATAAAATTGCTACTGGAGCGAAGGCTCTGTCATATTAACAAAGGAAGTATAGTTGTTTACGCTAAGTAGCGTAGCTCCCGTATTTAAATAAAATTGCTACTGGAGCGAAGGCTCTGCCATATTAACAAAGGAAGTATAGTTATTTTCGCTAAGTAGCGTAGCTCCTGCATTTAAATAAAATTGCTGCTGGAGCAAAGGCTCTGTCATATTAACAAAGGAAATATAGTTGTTTTCGCTAAGTAGCGTAGCTCCCGCATTTAAATAAAATTGCTACTGGAGCGAAGGCTCTGTCATATTAACAAAGGAAGTATAGTTGTTTTCGCTAAGTAGCGTAGCTCCCTCATTTAAATAAAATTGCTGCTGGAGCAAAGGCTCTGTCATATTAACAAAGGAAGTATAGTTGTTTTCGCTAAGTAGCGTAGCTCCCGCATTTAAATAAAATTGCTACTGGAGCGAAGGCTATGTCATATGAACAAAGGAAGTATAGTTGTTTACACTAAGTAGCGTAGCTCCCGCATTTACATAAAATTGCTACTGGAGCGAAGGCTCTGTCATATTAGCAAAGGAAGCATTGTTGTTTTCGCAAAGTAGCGTAGCTCCTGCATTTACATAACATTGCTACTGGAACGAAGGCTCTGTCATATGAACAAAGGAAGTATAGTTGTTTACGCTAAGTAGCGTAGCTCCCGTATTTAAATAAAATTGCTACTGGAGCGAAGGCTCTGTCATATGAACAAAGGAAGTTTAGTTGTTTTCGCTAAGTAGCGTAGCTCCCGCATTTAAATAAAATTGCTACTGGAGCGAAGGCTCTGTCATATTAGCAAAGGAAGCATTGTTGTATTCGCGAAGTAGCGTAGCTCCTGCATTTACATAACATTGCTACTGGAACGAAGTCTCTTTCATATTAACAAAGCATTGTTGTTTTCACGATGTAGAGTAGCTCCTGCATTCAAATAACTTTGCTACTGTACATAATCATGAGTTGATTAAGTCCAACAACCTTAATACTGTGACTAAGCTTTAATGGTGGTTACAAAGGAAAATATTTAATTTAACAAAGTACAGCTGTTGCTCTTTTAAGTTAGTATTGTTATTACAGCAAAGTCACAGTTAAATGGGATTAGTTCCACAGACAAAAGACACATTGTTGTAGTATACAAACACACTTTATTGAAAAAATATTGTTGTGTTAACAATATACAAACATTGTTGTAGTATCAATGCATATATTTTGTTAAAGATATATTGTCGCAATGACAATTTACTTCTTGACAAAAGAAACATTGTTGTAGTATCAATACACATAATAATAATTGTTGTACTGAGATTTAACTTGACAAAAGAAACATTGTTGTAGTATCAATACATATATTTTTAAGAATGAATGTTGTTGTTCTGACAACTTAATTCTTGACAATAAAAACATTGTTGCCCGGACTATACAATATGGTGGGCTCTCCCCCGTTAAAGTTTTATTGCTGGAGCCAACAATATTTTTTTCTGCGTGTAGGAGCTTTGTACAGAGAACAAACATTTATGTTCATCTATTACATATATTCCGAATAAGCATTTGCAATGCTTATTCTCGGTGGGGTTAGATAGAACTCAAGGCCAAGAGCGAAGAAGGCAGAGCTACCAACTGAGCTGTGAGAAAATATAAGCTGGTTCAAATTATACTCATCACGGAGGAACAGATATCAGATGGACCATGGCTTCAACGTTTCAAAGTGAAGCTTGTAATTCAATAGAATCTTTGACTCTAAATTCAACGATAGCTCTTGCTACGTTTTTAGTTCTGAAGACAACTATTGGGCAAATAAAGTCTTATTCCAATTTTATATCTTAGGAACGTTTACTGAACCCAGATATGAACCTACTTGTCAATAACATTGCGCACGTGCAGCTTATTTGTCCAAATCAAATATAATTTATATTAAGTACTTCCTAAGAATTGATAACAGGCAGGCAGAACATAGAATAATAAAACTGAAGATAGCTTTATCCCTAGCACGAGATAAATGCTGGACACGCTTTGTGCAGATTTAATGTGAAACAAGGTCCTGGCGCATGCGTTGTCTCACCCCTTGGCCATGCTGTAAGGGGAGATGGGGGTGGTGAAATATATCCCGGATACTGACAGACTGGGTCGACCCCTATCTATTGCAAACAGCAACGGGTACCTAAACTGATTGCTTTCAATGAGATTATAAGCTTACCAAGCAATATGATAAATCATAGATTGAGACAATTTCTAATAATTTATTTCAGACATTGCCATAATTGTAAAAAATCAAGCCCATGCGTGATGTCTACGGCGAACTCCCGCCTAAATCTGGGAAAGCCTATGGCCAACAGGCTGATGATGGTAATGATAAATAAGCAAAAATTCACCTAGATCTAAATACAGGCTTAAAAAGCCTAAATATTTGGCCAAACATACTATGGCACTAGCTAAGAAACTTTAAACATTTCCATAACTACGCCTACCTTATAAGCGTACCATCTCTTATAAATCTTCATTTTCAACATCCAAAACGCTGCTATTAAAATTTATCATCAAACAACCATTATTATCATTCGAAGAACCAATCGGGTAACACGTGATGCCTAGTCAGACTTACCCTTTGACCCAGGACCAAGGGAAGTAAACCAAAACACGGCACTATCAGTAAAGCGCATCCCAGTTACAACTGGTAATATATTCAGCACATTTAGTGATCCCTCTGGGACATGCATCGCGCAGTCGCAGTCATCAAAGTTCAATAGATTGCAAGCAGGAAGGATATCCTGTTAACAGCCAGCCTATGTTTACCTTGTCGCTTTCCCCTTCCCCTCCCATCCACTAGGGGATTGGAGAATGGGATAACCCTTGAACTATGCGAATGAGCGGAACGCGGCGTGTATATAGGTGTCATGCGAGGAGCATTTACCCATGGAGGAAATTTTAAATACTTCGTCCAAGCATTTTCCTAATTGATTGGCATGTGTGTTGATACAAAAAATGTAGATACGTGATTCTAAATTACGCTCAATTTATTTAAGTTCGCCTAGTTATCGGGATAAGTGTACTAATCCCATCTTATGACTTTAGCTGTATCCAAGTAGTAAGTAGGTACTTGTAGATACAGACAGACAGTCATAAAAAGCTGTAAAATGTGGTGCAATCTAAGATCTATATTTACAATCTTAACGTTGGTGATACAAGAGATGATTCTTAGAAATTAATCCTTATCAATCTTGCATTGCAGTAATCTTTTAATATTGGCATAAACTTTCCTTACGACTCTCGTGTGCGCGAAAGATTGTCTCTTAGATGCACAGCACACCTTATTTCTGCATCCATATTTCTTGGACCACAGTCAAAGTAAAAAGGTATTTATTCAATAAAATCACAAGGATCACTTTGAACACAGATCTTAAAGTCACTAGCCTCATTTCGTTTTTGTTTTCTCTGTCTTAGTCTTTACCATGGTAAAGCAAGCATGCTTAGACTAGAGACATTTACGACAGACCTTCAGACTTCAGACTGCGACAGAATGGGAGTCTAAATATACTCCTATAACGTTAAGCTAGCCTCTTTTATCTAACGTCTATCTATTGCTAACAGCAACACGAAACCCAATGGCATCTCAAGTGGGTAGTAAGTATCGGTTATCACGCCAATGCTCTTATCCTTATTACCTAGCGTAGTATGACCAAGACTCAAAGGTTACGAGACCCCAAGTGACTATCCAACTTTAATTAGGAAAGAGATAGGGCTAATCAACATGACCTTATAGTGTAAACTAAAATCATGTAAATAAACATAATATTGTTTATAACCGTCGGCCAAATGTTAATACCATCGTGGGCACTAATCTTATTTAAGTTTGTGAGTATGTAATTAGCTGTTTGCTAACAGATTGTTTTACAGCGTATACTATAAACTATTTACTTTATTTAACCTTTGTTGCTAGTCTTTATAGGTAAGAGACATTCCACTTTTCTGATGATAAGTATGTCTATCGCATAGCGAAGTCATACGCGTATTGTCTGTTGGACTCAACGTCTTGTAGATTTGGTTTGACAGATAATTATAAAGCATTTTTTCTGATAACATATATTTTGTCTAAAGAAATAATTAGGAACCAATTAAAACTACAGTTTCACCAGTAATAATATGTGTAGCGGCGTAGTTTGCAGTCTTGTTTGATTTGAACTATTGACTGCAGTGTTTTGTTAAACTTTCCAATTTCGAGAATTGGCGATCGGCCAAGTTTAGGAAATGCAACGGCACTGCGTCGGCATTGCTCCATTATGAGTGTAAGAAATGTTAGACCATTCTAGAAATACACACCAAGTTCAAGTTCACTCAAGCATTAGGTTTGAGAAGATAAAAAATGAACATATTTAGTCTAGTTCATCAAAGATTGTCACGCTTATCTATCGGCGTCAACAAAGTGGGTACCAAGAGTTTATATCTTGATCCCCTTACAATATACCTACATTGGGTTTTTCTAAGATGGTGCGCAATTTCTTGCCGTACGTGTGCGATTATAGAGCTGTTATAGGTTTGTGACTTTTGGTTGTGTACAATGGCGATTTCCTGCTATTGGCGACGGTGGATCATTGTGTAAAAGTACAAGGCATTTTACTTTGGTTGTTAAAATGTAGCATTCGTGATCGTAACTCGTCCCAAAAAACATATGTCAGCTGTAGACGATTTGCGACTACGGTTATAGTTCAAGGCCGTGTTCAATGACGCGCACCGCGCAAAAGGGCTCGGTTTGCACTGCTGAACACATGATAAAATGATTCTTTATTAGCGTTATACACTACTGAACATATAGGTTTAAATTATATGACTATATTGTGTTGAGTTTTACTAAGAGCTGACTTCACCATACTGTGTTAGTTGCTAATTAAGGATTAACAGGCCGTTAAATCTAACCTTAAAATGTCAAACGCGTACATTTTGTCATATTTAACCGCCCTTTAATCCTTTGTTAATCTAACAGAGCATGGTGAAATCAGGCCTAAGCCTTTGGTATTTTCAATATTAGAAATGAACTAAAGCCCTTTTTCATAGAAATCGTTTCCCGTTGAAGATCCAGCAATATAAGTTTTGCACGGCAAAGCTTGCATTCTGGTGACGAACACTGGCTACTTGAAAATAATAATTCTACGGCACCTTTTATTGTTTCGTCACATGAGCGCGCGCTTAGTGGACGTGCCACATGTGAGGTAATGCGCTTGTTATAAGCAGAGGTAACTCTACTATATACAACAACTATAGAGGTAACTATTTTTGTTACAAATTTTAATTAACTGAACTACTTAGTTCTCATAATGTCTTGGAGTTCTTAAAGTAAGAGGAGGGCGTTAATGTTCGCGACAGTTTTTTAAACTTCTGCGAATGTTATCGTTTTCTAAATTATATTGTGCCTTGTTTTTGTTCCAAAATAAACTTATTTTGATTTTCAACTGTTGAACATCTTGTTCCATTATTTTTGAAACACAGACCAAATCTGATCAGTCATTAGTTGTAATTTGCAATGGAAGCAAAAAACATGTTCCATATTTTGTTAAACGCGGGTAAAATCTTGTCAATAATTATTTGCAATCGAAGCAAAGAAAACAATGTATCACGATCGCCCCTAGTGACTGTGCTGACGACTATTATCACAAATTCACGTGTATGTTTATCTAGGAGGGGTCACCGGCGTCGGTGGGTCATCTCATTATCGGGGGCGCCATTGAACGCAACGCCAGTTTTGCGGGGTCATTTGTATATAGCATTTTGTACGTGGTTTTGCTTGCGATATTAAACTTATACATTATCATTATCTTGCCCTCATCCCACATTATGCTCGGAGTCTGGACAAAACTCTCCTTTATCAGCAGCCGTCATCTCTGTAGTCACTCCTTTCTTACTCATGTCATCTTCCACACAATCCATCCAACTTCTTTTTGGCCTACCTCTACTCTTTATATCCCTCCACATACTTAGCATTCTTTTAGCTTCCTAGAACATTCTTCCTTTCACATATAACATGTTTACCTATTACATACTCCTCATCAATATTATTAAGTGTTTTTAGGAGCGATACAAAAGCGCGTTGAATTCTCTCATTTTGACAGATAGCAAGACTATCGCTACTTAAGCGCATTAAAAAAACGCGTGTGTAACCGCTCTGGTGAACAGTACAGGCCAACGGGATCCCTTTCTGTTTTAGTCACTGTTTAATACTTGAGATGAGGTGCCGAAGCAGGCTAGTCATCTATTTCCTCCCTGCCGTAAGGACGTTTACCGTGTTGAGGCGTCTTCTCTGCTGGCAAAGGAACGTTCAAGCTGTGTCCGCAACGGCGCCAGCGGCGGTGACGATCAGTTGTTTGTAAGCAGTAGATACGGCAGCATCCAATTAAAAGTAATAAGCACGTTTATGACTATCTAATAGGAACAAACGTCAGAGATCACCGTGATATCGTTACGATACTACATAATGAAGCAGTGTACGATCCGAGAGTATGTCTACAATACTCAGAGATTACAGTTTGAGACAATCTTCGACAAAAAACCTCGCGATTAGTCTTATCAAGTTTATGTACCTAATACCTTGGCACTCGTGTTGTGGATACTTATTATTAGTTCGTTGCTAACTGATACTTTTTTCTTTTGCGTTTGGCATTTCTCCAAGCCATGCTTCTTCGTTGCCTAGTTTGTTATGTCCTCGTCTTTCCTGTATTACTGGTTCGTCCATCTATCTATCTTTTAACTATTTTACTTGAACTACGAATTCATTGAAACTAACAAATGGGAGTTCACTTAGTGGCACTTTATATGCCCATTTTGGACCTTGATTGATTGACCTTTCGCCGACTGATAAATAACGAATTGACTAATTCATTACTTATCAGCAAATCTTACAGTATGAATAAATTATTTCATGAACATTTCGACAGCTACTTCGATTGAACGCCGATTCGTCAAAGTTTGAGAAATCTTCAGTCTATTCGCTTCTCGATCGATGGCCGACTAAGCCAAGGTACTACAAGGACAGGGGTACCGGACAAGCCATCTTACTCATATCTCAAGCACTTCTGCGTCTCGTAAGTAGGAGACAGGTTTAAAGTAGTTCTTGACTGCCGTCTATATCCAGACTAGGAATCCCGCGCAAATTCTGACAGCCTCTAATCTCAGCTTTCACCCCTTTATGAGTTGAGTTTTGGGAATTATTTTCTAAGTGCTACACTACACTAAAACAGGAAGCTTCAAATTTATAGTCCTGGGGATTCTAGACAAAATCCATTTTCTGTTCGCGGAACACGGCTGCGGAAAGATAAATTGCATGAAAATGACTTTGATTTGACAAATTACACCACAGTCATGTAATTTTCATACAATGTATCTATCGTGCGTGCGTTTCGGGCGTGTTCTGCAAACAGAAAGTGGATCTTGTCCAGAACTCCTGTTAAGACTTCTTGTTTGGTTTGTGCGCTAATTGTCAGTTAACGTTGGAATTTAATAAATTATTACATTATTACAGTATTTAGAAGATGTTGGCCACAACGCTACACAGCGTAATCGGAGGCTTGAAATCGTCTGCATTTTTTATTTAAAGTGCGATTGAAACCACACGTAACTTCATTACTATATATTATGTATTTTGTAACAAGGATCAGTGGCATAGTTAGGTGGACAAGGGCCCCGGTGCATAGAGAAGAATTGGGCCCTCACCCCCTCTTTCTACATAGCTTGAACTTACATTGGCCTCTAAAAAAATCATAAAAAAAAATGTGAGCAGGCTCAAGGTTTTCTAGCTTCGGGAGCTGGCTGACCCTCTCTTTTCAAAGTTTAGGTTAGAGGGCCCCCTGAGCTCCGGGGCCCTGGTGCAATGCACCACCTGGCCCTACGATAGCTACACCACTGACTGACTACACACTGATTATACTAAGAACGGTAGGAACCAAGCCGAAACTTTAGTTGTTCGTTTTTCTAGGTTTGGTCGCGTGGACCTGGCACCTAGATTCACTTAGCTGTAAGACATTTCGAAGTGATTCTTGGCGGTTCAATTGAATAAATACCTTTTACCTTTGGAGGCGGAAATATTCGGAAATAGTCTGACTAGTCGGGTAGCATTACTCTGAGTTGTTAAATCCGTCCTGACTCAGTTATATGATAAGTGTAGTTCTACTATCTGCATTAAGATAAATATTTTACAACTTAGATACCGTTAATACCGTAAATTACAGAGATAGAAAGATGAAGATAGCTCGAGCGTTTAAGAAACGATATAAAGCGTTTTGTCGGCAAGATAGGAGAATTTGTCAAGTAGGTAGGTCCCTAACACGCAGACGAATTTGTATTGTCTATTTATACTAAATTTTATTTTATTATTCAACCGTCATTGTCCCACTGTAGTGCAAATGGCCATATCGCGACTTAACGCAACGACAAAGAAACTATGGCGTTGCATTGTAAGCTATTTTACTGCAGTGGACTTGCAACTTGTCACATATGGAATTCACTACTGCTATAATTGAACATAATAATTATAATATTGTAATGTTTAGAAGTTGTACCGCCTACCTACCTCAAAAAAGAGTTACTAACATTCGGTTATACATTAGCTCGTCATTTATATACAATTTTATTATTCCGTAGGCGTCCTGGATTTGTCAATAGGCCGTATAGGCCGCGGCCTAGGGGCGGCAGCGTCCAGGGGCGGCAGATTTCGTAGGACGCTCAGTCGAATTCAGAGGATAAAAGTCAAACAAGTTCACTGGTTTTCTCCGGGTTTTTTTAAAAATTATGCAAAATTATCGAAGGTCTTCATTGTCTCAATAAAAAATGAATTCTTTAGCTGTTCTCTACATAGAAGCAGAGATAATAAACACCATAAACTTTGATGACTTTATAGAGATTTTGCAATTATTACGCTCCTTCATGACTAATTCATTCGTTTATTTAAGTTTAGTGCCTTCTTTACTACAAATGGAAAATTATTAGGTACCTATTATTATTATAAATGGCCTACACTCATAAAAAATATAAATCCGGCACTGCCGTAGGCGTGCGTGTTGTTGCATGTCTTGACAGTAGACACCAGTACCCCAAGTATGAGATTTGCTTACGATATTTCGTTTTTCGTTTTACGTCAACAAAAACGTAAAACGAAATATCGTAAGCAATCTCATACTTGGGGTACTGGTCACATAAAATATCACATAAGATACCTTCATAAAGAAAAGTAATAAAAATAGTACTCACAATTAAAAATTCCCAATTTATTGAACTAACAGAATACAACACACCAACAACTGAATACACTGAATGAACAAATAACGTAGTTTTGAGCAATAAAGGCGATATTACAAGTTCATGGTTATTAGCTGGCGACATAAGCAATAAACTGAGCCAGGCTTCGACCCTATATCAGAGTACCAATGCTTTCTCTATGTGGGTTCACCATACCTTTTTTACAAACATTTTAGGTGGCCTTAAGTTCCCTGTATCGTATTGTAGACTACGATTACAGTTGCATGCACAGCAGAAGGTAAAGATGACTTCACCTAGTGTGATGTTTCGTTTCGTCTACAATAGCATTCAAATCTACCTACATAAATATATGTATTATTTGTCTCGATATGAACAATTATTGTTTAAGGCGATGACTGCTACCTAATGTAGGTAGTTACCTCTGGCTCGCACATTTCGACATTTAGAAAGATATAAAATCACTGTACTCATTTTTGAAAAATCGCAATCAACCAAGTTGTGTGAGTAAAATCAAGTTTTCATACTAAAAAGTTTACTTTTTATATACTAGTTTTCGTAGGAAAACTTGTTTTGATCAAAATGTTTTTTTTTTCCAACTTTGTTGCAATCAGTTTCTGGACCGCTATGAGGTTACATTTTAGCTGCAGTTGCTAACAAAGTTAGATTACAACTGGAGTTTCTATTGATGGATAATCGCAAAACTTTCATATCGTTTTAACTTATTGGTTTCATGTAGAAAGTGATTGCAACAAAGTTACATAATCACCCTGCAGGTAGCTGATACTAACATACTTTTTTTTTTGTAAATACATATTTATAATATAATTAACATCCAGTTGGCAAGTTGACAATGCAAGTCAATAAGTATGAAAATAGCAGTGACACTGCGACAGTTTATTTTATCGAATCAACTTTTAGAGTCTCCCTTGGTTTACTCAGATCTCTGCCTTTTTGTTTTAAGTCTATAACAACTTGACATTGGCAAATTCGCGGCAAACCTTATCGGCCACTGAACAGCCACAAATAAAAGAAGAAGAAGACACTGTGACAGTATGCTTTGATATGAAGTTGAAGCCTTATCTTAAAATCTATAGATTCTAATAACCATGGATTTCTCCTTTGTCTCTTCAATCCCTCGTTTATTACAATAGAAATGTTATGAATTGAACATGTGGATCAATTTCAAATAACACACTCAATATTCCTTCTCAATTGTATTGGAATCAGAATGTAAAATGATAAAATTACAACCTTATATTATGCACTTAAAATAAATTGTTTTGCACTAAGCACTGAATTAAGAGGATGAGATTAACAATTCTGCAAACAAGGCACTAATTTTATAAGCTAAAGCTTCATTATCCTTTCTGGATTTTCTCTAAGAGCAGTTCAAGCCTCCCAGTCATCATCGGCTGGCCTTTCTTATTCTTCTTACTCAACTTCTTGAACCGTTCATGTTTATTCTTCTTATACTCTTGCAATTTCTTATTGCGTTCAGCGATAACCTTCTCTAACTCCTCTCTCTTCTTTATTTTATCATCTTTAACCTTTTTGAACTGATCTTTAGCTTTTTGGAAAGGATCTTTCTTAGCTTTGACTTGAATGTTTTCCTTCTCAATAATGTCGGGATGTCTGACATATTTGCCGACATCTTGGGAGTCGGTGGTGTCTTCATCGAATGATTTGGGCTTGTATGAACCAATCACAGGATCATTTTTGACATCATTCTGGTACTCACGAATGAGTTTCTTTTTCCTTTGTTCCTCCCATTGTTCTAGCTTGTATTTCTTGCTGTACTTTTTTAGGCGATAGGTTTTCTTATCGAAAGGTTTTTTGTCGGATTGTTCTTTCTCAGTCTTATCTTTCTTTATATCACGATTCTTGTCATACTTTTCCTGGCGTTTGTACTGTTTATCTGGTCTTTCAGTCTTTTGCTTCTTGTTGGCTAAGAAGAATGAGTCCCGTTTCTTTTCCATCATACCAATGTTTAGTCAGACCTATAAAGAAATGAAAAAGCGTGTTTGATCAAGAATATTAGTACAAGAGCAGCCAATTTCTCCTGTTAAGGATATAGGCAGATCCTCTTCAATTCGTAAGGGATATGTTTCAGTTATTGGAATATGGGGTGAAGTTGATTCAAATTTAAACAAATTGAAAGAAAAGGTAATACACGCTTTTTCATTTCGTTTAAGGTTTTATTCTTTCTGTTTGTATCAATGATTCAAGACAATACATCAATAAGTGAACATAATACAAGGTTGAGTAAAGATCATTAGGGTGATACGGTAACTTAATAATAAATATACTTTTAAATTTGAAGGTAAAAATTTAGTATAAATTGACAGGCCTGAAGTGAGCCACTTGGTGGAACTGCCATTACCCATATTGCCCAAAAATACACAAAGGCCCACCAAGTTATACTAACTGAACCGTACCTGGGTGTTCATGTAATGTGTCTATTTTAGGTCTTACATTTACTTGTTGTCATGAAAAGAGGATTTTTCTAGAGCAAGTGATTAACTTAATTAGGGTTAGGTGAAATAAATAAATGTTAGGGTTTGAATTGTATTTTAAGCAGAGGTACCTAACCTACCCTACCTTATTAGAACAGACCACCAATTTGAGATCTCAAAATACTAAGCTTGATTTAAACCTCGCAAGTTTCAGTAAAAAACTTCAGCTGCGTTAGCTGACGTAAATTTCGTCACAGATCGAAGACAAGAGTCAGACATTTTGTAATCATGAGCGTTTCATGGGCATTCGATTCTTCGCAACCAAGAGCCATAACCCTTTCGAGAACTAGAGCACGTTTTGTGATCTTTGTGGCTTGGATTTTATGAGAACAATAAATGCTTTGAAGGGTTTGATAATGCCGTGATCACCTCGTAGCCAACAGAGAAGTGATCAGGTGTGGCGATATTGTAAGAAACAAACAGCTGGTCGTTACAATAGCGATAAAATTATCGAAAATGTGGCGAGTTGGAGCAGACTTCAAGAGGACTTACCAAGACTAGCCACCCACTGGGTAGGCTTCTATTTTTCGACGGAATCTTGATAGTTTACTTGCACTTGGCACTAAAAAAAATCGCGCAGGACGAATTTGTTTTGTGACTTGTGGAGCGAAATACTTTATCGACCATGCCCTTTGGTGTTTTATCAATTTTTTACACAGAACAGACGGACGGTTCACAAAAACGTCACCAAAAGGGCCGAAGAAACACGGAAAGGAAACGATTTGCGTAAGGGACGCCCTCTATGTAGCCATTTTCTCGACAGACAACTTTTGGTTTCGCAATCATAGAGAATGGTAGTAACCTTTTGTTGTTTGACCCATTTTATTTTGAATATTAATTCATATAAAAATTGCACAAGATTACATAATCATTACAATCTATTTGGTAAAACATTGATTCCAATTTCTTTATTCATTCGCTTCGTTGGCTGCGTGAAACGAAACGTACCGGAGAGATTTTTCAAATAGTTTTTATTGTCTACCGCTAGATGGTGATATACCATACCGTAAGGAAGTAGCAAGTAGGTACCAATTTCATTTCAGGTTTTCATTTATTGTTAATCTTTAATAACGCACCTCATGTGCTTTAAATTTTACCGACATACACCCCTCAAACAGAAACACAGCAACGTTAGATAGGTATTACGATACAGACAGACGATACAACGTTAGATAGACGATAGAAACACGTACGGTAATAAGTAGGTTCTTTCTCGGACGAGCCCTTCACATTATATAAGCTCTATTAGGTACCTACCTACTAATATTAAAACATGTATTTTAGTATAGATAAACCGTAATATAAATACATTTTGCTGAGAGCCAGCAGAGCTGAGCGATCTGAGAATCAAACTC
The DNA here is from genome assembly GCA_932294275.1 of Chloroclysta siterata. NCBI lineage: Eukaryota > Metazoa > Arthropoda > Insecta > Lepidoptera > Geometridae > Chloroclysta > Chloroclysta siterata. Next base: position 6,893,976 of record OW028592.1, on the reverse strand, counting down.
GATTCAAAGTAGGGCGACACACCGGCCGGCACCGGGCAGGGCAGAACGCCGCGCGCCGTGCCGGCCCAGGGTCACCGCTGTGTGGGGTTTCTTTTATTTTATATCGTTTGATTTCACTCCTCATATCCAGGTAAAAATGTAAAGTATGGCATAAGGCATGGTCTTGCTTGGTCTTGCTAGTTGCTTGATCTATATCTATCGCAAACATCTATACGTAGATACTACCTCTTTATTGTCAAAAGAAAGTAGGTAGGTAATAGGTACCTATAGGCCTACGTCGTCGTTTGCTGGTTGAAACTTCAGACGACTGGACCGAGTTCGCCGTATTGAATTACGGAAAGTACATAGTACACTCGAGACCACTAAAGCCTATCGCACTTTGCAAATCATTCACCTAGCTGCTACTATTTATTTTGTGACCTAACCTAACAGTTTTAAGTTTTTTTAAACTAACTTTTCAAACTCCCATAATAGATAGGTACTTACCGTACGGTAGCCAAAAACGGTTGAATTACACGAAGAGATATGTCAGTCTTAAATGATTTCCCAGCGGGTTTTGCACGGAGCGTTTATTCGGGCTTGCTGAGACTGATTATTGGAAGACTCAGTTTTCACGTCTAAAAAGACCAAAAACTTAAAAAAACTTGAGGTTTTTTTTTAATACTTCTAGCTGATGGAACAAGCAGATGGCCCACCTGATGTAAAGTGGTAACCACCGCCTATCAAAGCATCGCTTCGTAAGTCACGCACGATAGGAACGTATCAATGCCCTACGATGCAATGCCCTGCGTCCATCTACTTGAGGCATACAGATGTTAAGCCTCATGTGCCTGTAATTACACCGGCAACCACGCTCTTCAAACCGAAACACAGCAACGCTGCTTGGCGGCAGAAAAAGGCGTGGTGGTAGTACTTCCCCGGACGAGCACTTTACAAAGAGCTCTACTACTCTTAAGAATACAGGTAAGGTACAGGAGCAGGGCAAAGCAGGGCCGTAGTCAGGACGACAGTTTATAAGTTGAAGGGGCTTACATTAATTTTGTTAATTTAGTACCTGTCTACGAAAGTTGTACTTAAGTTATGAAATGAAAAGAAATATTTATTGTTTGTGAGTAAGTGCAATAAGTGCAAAATATAACTGTACATAAGTACTTTTAAGACTGTTTTGAGGAGGGATTATTTCTAACTAACAGATCGACTGAGGTATTACTACTACTACCTATTTGCAATATTGCCTATACGTTTTTAGCTATTTAAATTAACAATTTACAATAAACTACTGTGGCTGACTGTACCTCACAGTACATTGATTAGGGTGGCCTATTACTCTAATCCGGACAATCAACCAGTAACGGAATACTGTATACCTACAGTAGACGTACGGCTATTATTGGTTATTCTTTTACTATTTTGCACAATAATTTAGCGACTGCGTCACACAGGACAGACGTTTGAATAATTAGGATTCAGTTGCAGTTCGGAACCAGTTTTTGATCTAAATACAGACCTACCTAAATGTTTTTACTAATTTAGAAGCAGTGTATCGGTCGGGTGGACTCGTGTGGTGATTGTCAATTTATTTACGTGAAGTGGAAAGCGTTGCGGCTTATAGTTACAGGTAGGGAGGTATTCTGAATATGTGTTTTTTAAAGTAAACTTGCTTTTACATAATTCATGCCATATTATGGATAGAATCTTAATCTTTCATGTCTTAACCATCTTAATTATGTACCTAGCACTTTTTTTAGGATACAAGGATATAAGTTATGTAACATATGAATTTTGTTTGTTAATTTAGGTACCTACTTAGCCGCATTTGAGCCGCAAGTTATATAAAAGTATTGGAAATAATGTGATCTGTGCTATCAATTTATTTATTTAGGATTACCAACAAAAGAGTTTTAAGAGTAGTAGAGCTCTTTGTGAAGGGCTCGTCCGGGGAAGTACTACCACCACGCCTTTTTCTGCCGCCAACCAGCGTTGCTGTGTTTCGGTTTGAAGAGTGTGGTCGCCGGTGTAATTACAGGCACATGAGGCTTAACATCTGTATGCCTCAAGTTGATGGACGCAGGGCAGTGCATCGTAGGGCACGTTCCTATCGTGCGTGACTTGCGAGGCAATGCTTTGTTTTAGGTGATGGTTACCACTTAACATCAAATGAGCCATCTGCTTGTTCCATCAGCTAGTTATATAAAAAAAAAAGATACACAAAATTATAATAAATTCCATACATTTTGGATTATATAAGGTGCTCTTTAAATTATGCTATCGTTTCGGCTACATAGCTGTGAAGAAAATGGTAAATAAATAAATACCTGCCTAAATTAAATCTTTGAAAGTAAGTTTATCAAAATATTTTTCGTTAGGGAACTTTTATAATAAAAATTAAGAACCCGTTGTGTCTGCATAACGAGGGCTTCTCGGTGTGGTCTGCGAAAACTCACGGAAGACCTACAGGACTAGCCCTTTAGCTTATATAGGCATTCATTTAGTGTCTCTACCTTTTCCGCGGTCTGTTTCGAGGTCGTTTCCCGTTTAGAAGCGTCTATAGTCTATGGTAGCTTTATTATCCTATCGCCTCCAAGATGTGGTATGTTACCTATATACGAGGTCTGTTTTCAAGGGTGGATTTAGGGGGGGGGGGAGGGGGGGGGGCACGGGGGCACGTGGAGGCACGGTATTTTTGTGTACTGTGGAGATTCCATCACAGTACATACTTAGAAGCAAATCAAATTATCAGTAGTTAAAATATATGAATAAAATAACAGAAAGAACATGAGTAAAACTCTTGACTATTTCTGGATGGAATTGCGAATTTTGCTATACATACTTGAACTTGCAGGTAGATTTTATTTGTAACAGTTACTGTTGATTTTTGACTGTCCGCCCCTTGTGCCCAGAAAAAAACCCTGGATCCGCCCTTGTCTGCTTTTATAATTATTTATTTTTTGCTTATGTAATAAGGAGTATTTTTGGTAGGTATAGTGTTGTTATGTCAAGTAATCATTATGAACATCTAATATTAGTATCAAAAACAGTATGGTCAATAAAATTGGGAAAACAGATGTTATGTTAGGGAGCCCTGCCTCCCACTTCAACTTCAACCTGCATGCTGTCTAACATCCAATATTTGAGTTTTGAGGCGCTGGATATTGAACACTGTCTATAAGTTTGGCTCCCAGAATACTGCGCTCCATGGCTCGCTGGCAAACTCGAAGTCCGAACTTTAGAAGTTCAGATTAACTTACCGCCGGTTTCCGAAAGCCCGATCAAAACTAATCGGATGTTATGACACTCGCCATTTCAGCTATTACATCGAATTAGATAGAGATAGCAAGTGACTTGACATGCGATTAGTTTTGATCGGGCTTTCAGAAACCGGCGGTTAATCTGATAAACCTCTATCAAGGTTGAATTGCAAAATTTTGGTAAAATAGGCTCCTTGTTTTCAAATTCTGTCTCTATTATTAATACCAATGCTAATAGGAAGGAAGAATAAAATTTATAGGTACCTACCTATAGGTATAGGCATGGCCGGATTTAGGGGAGGGCAACCGGGGCTACAGCCCCGGGGCCTCCACGAAAGAGGCCCCACAATGGAGACCAGGTACAATAAAAGTAGGTAAAATCTAGGTAGGTACTTAGTTGCACATTATTGATTGAAAAACTCTACTGAAATAACATGTTCATAATTTGAATCGTGAACATAATTTGGGGCCAGGGGGCCTCCAGACCTCTAAATCCAGCCCTGGGTATAGGTATTTATATCCGTGGAGAATGACTGCATTGAAACTTGCGTCCTTAAGGTAGGACTGTAGGGTAGTTACTTGCCACCACTAGAACACCAATGAACTCGTACTGTAGTCTTATTTGCTAATTTAAATAGTAGAAGTATCTTCACGTCTTCAATCACTTCTTCACGGTAGATACCTTCAGCTATCTTTACAAAATTTTAATAATGCATTAAAAATAAGCAAAGAATTCATGAACCTTTTGGTCAATGATCTTATGGCCACGGTGAAGGTTACTATGTTCTTGAACAAATAGCGGTTACAAAGATTATTAAACCCATATTATATTTAGAATAATCATTTCAAAAGCTTAATTAAGAGTAAAACCTTTTTTTAAACAAGCTTTTACTTTAATACGCATCTAACCATGCTGTCGTCCAAACTAAACGTGTAGGTATACTAAATTTTAGCTCAATCGGTTGAAGTTAACTGCTACAAAATTTGCAAGTTAAATAAAAATTGTAACATACGTCATGCCAATGCTCTCAAACGGCGAAGGAAAACATCGTGAGGAAAGTAGTGAGTATGGGCTTGGAATCTGTTACGTATGGAATACCAAGATATGCAAAATAAGGGTGTGTGTGTGAAGAAAGTCATATTACAAGAGATATGGATGTGGATGGTTTAAGAAGGAAAAGCATGCAAAGAAAAGATGGATGTGAGTGGACTGTGTTTAAGATAAGAGTAAGAAAGAAATGAGCACCGAGATGACGAATGATAAGAGGAGAGTGGAAGAAGAAAACCTGTTGTGCCGACCCCACATAACGTGAGATAAGGGCAGGAAGATGATGAAATTATGGGGTAGTTCAACAAACTAGTAGTAGGTAGGTACAAGATTAAGCCTTATACCTAGTATTACATATATTATTATTCCGTTACTACTTTAGACTTTTTAAAAACAAAGACATAAATATTTTGATCTGACGTAAAACCCATGCTTTTGTAGCCAAAGCCAAAGCCTAATATAAAATGTAAAACATAGGGATTAATTAGGTTTACGAGTTTTAACTGATTCAGCATTCTGATAATTTAAGAAGTTTATTCAGGTTCACACACACAGTTAAAAGTTAGTTACACACTATTAAAATTTGATACCTACCTTGTCTGGCTTAGAGATCACGTTAATCAACGAAGGACGAGCTTTTTGCAGTGCGCTTCTATATTCATATGGTCATTTAAATATATTTCAGATGATCTAAAGCCATGAAGATCATTCGTGAGGACTACACCGTGATTGAAGATGACGTCAAAATAACCCCTGGGCTGTCCAAGGGCGGCCTCAGCGTTGTCTTCGCGATCTTGTGCATTATCGACCTCTTTGGAGTGTTTCCGGTAGTTACTCTGCCAAAAAGTGTCATCTCTTGTGGTGAGTAAGTCTTTCATCTATACTAATATTATAAAGAGGAAACATTTGATTGATTGTTTGAATTTAATAGGCTCCGAAACTACTGGACCGATTTGAAAAAATCTTTCACCGTTGGGAAGCTACACTATCCCCGAGTGACATATACCTATTTTATATATAGGCTACCTATATTATATTTTTAATATATTTAGGGATCCTTACTAAAAATCCAATAATGAAACCCAAGGTGTAAAAAATGGCCTAATTTTTTTTTACAATCAGGTATTTACGGCATACCAATGGTGCTATCCGTGATTGGTCTCCAGCTCTACACTGCAGTACTCCTCGGGAGAAGTTGGCTTTTAGCCCAGGAGATCACACCACTCATCACCGAGAAAAATAGGTTTGTTGACTAGAAACACCTCTTTAATGGATTACAGCCGCCAAACTCATCTTCAAGTGACCCTGTACTTGAACTAGAACTTATTATAGTCAAAAAAAGTAGACAAACAAAGAATTTCATTTAGTACGTTCCAAATTACACACATAGGTAAGCTAAGCTAGCCTAGGCACGCTGCCGTAATAAACCTCCAAGGTAAGCCACTTTCCGGTTTTGAAGAAATATAAAGTATTTTTTTAATTGCAAAAGTTGCGTCAGTCACCTTTCGATGGGAAAGATGGTTAGATTTGGGAAATACTAGCCCAGCTGTAACAATATAGTTTAATAAAGCTCTTATTTATTTACAGGTATCCGTATGCAGCTATAGGCGAACTTGCGTTTGGAAAAATCGGCAGGAGAACAGTTACTGCACTCCTCAATGCTACAGTGTTTGGTTCTGGGATACCCAACTTTATTCTTGGTAAGTTAACCTACGTGCAGACCAATGGTCAGATCAGCCATGTGGTCATCAATCAACTGTCACTAGGTACCTACCTACCTATATCGAGGGCTCTATAAGAAAACTGTCACAAATCAGAGCATTATTTATTATTGATGCATTATTCTCAAAATATAGGCGTAGTAGGTATATCTACCTACCTACAAATCTATATTAACATTAATTCAGCAAGCATAGCAATGTTAAAAACACTAAAAACATTTGTTTCCTACTGACTTAAAACGATGTTAGAAGGAACACAAAAACATTTACCTACCTACTCACAAATAACAATATCCAAAGTAGGTAGGTATCTTTTTATTTGGATACTAGGCGAGGTCAGCCCAAGTTACGCTAGTGTAAGTAAGTAGACACGTTATATGTCTTCAGCCACGATATCATGATAGGATTGCCAATTTAACCAATGGTAGTTTCACATTTCATAAACAGAGAAAATTGCTTTAAACAAATTTTAGCGCACCACACAGCAACCTACGTATATCTGGTTTGAGTCTGTCGAAATGATTCTGTTTAACCAGTTAAAAATATATTTACGCTAGTGTTAAAAAAGGCACTGCACTTCAGACTTCCTATCCTCACACTTACCCTTTTGATAATAAACATAATTTTATGTTATAAGGTTATCGTTCCCGTCTAGTAGAACCTATTCATAAATAGGTAAGTATCTATTAAATATGTAGGTAGGCAGACACATTAAGATTCACTAGACATGCAATATAATATTTTTTCTTAACCTATTAAGCAAATGCTAGTACAAAACTAGGCAATAAAAAATATATATATCCCTCGACCGTTTATCCCATTTACTTGGGGTCGGCCTTCCTTGTCCGCTTTCTCCACTGCAAACGGTTTTGTGCAGTGACAGTGTCGAGTTGAGCTTCTTTTAGGTCCTTTTCGACCGTCGTCAATCAGGTGGAAGGTGGTCTTCCGCGTCCACGTTTCGTCGTTGGCAAGTTCAGGGCAAGCTTTACCATGTGATCTTTGGCGCGTCTTTGTACGTGCCCATACCATCGAAGGCGTTTTTCTTAAACTTTGTCAACTATAGGCGCGACTTTAAAGCTTCCTCTTATGTAGTCGTTTCGGATTTTATCTAATAATGTGACGCCCGCTGACCAGCGTAACATGCGCATTTCTGTTGTGTGCAATTTGTTGAGGTGTTGTTTATTGGTCGCCCAACATTCGGACCCATACAAAACAACTGGTCTTATAGCTGTTTAGTACATTTTGCCTTTGACTTTTAGTGGCATTTTTCTGTCACACATTACGCCTGTGAGCTGTCTCCATTTTAGCCAACCTGTTGTTGTTCGATGAGTGACATCGCTATCAATCTTGCCGTCATTGCTTATAATTGACCCTAAGTATTTGAACTGGTTCACGGTTGGTATTTGTGTATTGCCAATGGAAATATTGATACTATTAGGGTCTGTGGTACCATCGAACAAGCAGGACATATGTTCCGTCTTCTTTCTACTTATCTTGAGACCATTTTCTTCTAGTGCTTCTATCCAAGAGTTGAAGTTATGCTGGAGATCTTCTATGTCTTCTGAGATAAGAGCAACATCATCCGCGTATAGGATGTTCGAGGGAAGTGGTTTTTGACAGCTTTTTGTCAGGTGATCCATAGTGGTGTTAAACAACAGTGGGCTAAGAGTTGAACCTTGATGAACTCCGACTCTGATCTCAAATCTTTCGCTTGTTCCAGCTGGGCAAAGGACTTGAGTAGTTACATCTCTGTACATGTCTTGGATTAGGGTGATGTAATGCTCAGGAACAAATTGCTCTCTGAGTGCTTCCCAAATGAGTTCTCTCGGGACATGATCAAACGCCTTTTCCAAGTCAATAAATACCATATGTAAGTTTTTACTATTTGTCTTTGCTTTCTCCAGCATGATCCTGATGGTTTGGATTGCATCTGGTGTGCCCTTCTCAGCTACAAAGCCACATTGATTTGGGGTCAGCGATATTATTTGATTCAATCGGTTATTCAAGATTCTCTCCCATATTTTAAGAGTGTGTGACATTAATTTAATAGCTCTGTAGTTGCTACATTCTCTCACATCCCCTTTTCCTTTATAGAATGGTATTAGGAAACTGTTGCGCCATGAGTCTGGTACTGGATGACCTTGAATCAGCTTGTTGTACAAGTCATAAAGCCAGACAGCCCCGGGAGTTCCTAATTGTTTCCAGACTTCTGAGGGTATTTCATCTGGGCCCGGGGATTTGTTGTTTTTCATTTGCTGTATGGCTTTTGTAATCTCATCTGGTGACACAACAGGAATAGGTCCTTGGACTTTTTGAGGTCGTCTGTAGTCTTGGATTCTCGGGTGTGATATGTTTAAGAGGTCTTTGTAAAATTCTGTCCACCGGCTTTTGATTTCTTTATCTTGAGTTAAAAGTTTGTTGTTTTTGTCATTAATATATTTTACAGTCGTTATGTCTCTTGTTCTATTGTTTCGCGCTTTCGCTATTTTATATATGTCTACTTCCGTGTCAGCTGATTCTAATTTTTCGTAAAATGTAGTGTTTGACTTTGCTATGGATATAGCCACCTGCCGTTTAGACTGTTTCTTCATTTCTTTGTATTTAGCAAAATCCGCATCGTCTTTAGTGGACTGCCACAGTTTGAAAGCATCCTTTTTTGCCATTACAGCTTCCTTGACCTCAGGTTGCCACCATTGAGTTTCCTTGAAGGGACCCTTTTTACTTTTTGTTCTACCAAGGTGCTGCTCTGCTCTTTTTACACAGGCGCTTTCAAAGTCCTTGGACATATCATTTGCTGTTAAGTCTGTGGTGTCTGTGTTGCTAAGATATTCTTTAAGGTCTTGTATAAAGAGGTCACCTACTGGTTCTTTTAGAGATTTCCATTTTATCTTAGGCATTTGCCTTCCATTCAATTTGATAGGTTTTGGCAGCTTACACGTCGTGACCAAGATTCTATGTTGAGTTGTTAGCGGCTCTCCAGGTATGACTTTGCAGTCTTTATAATTTCCGAGATGTTTTCGTCTAGCTAGTGTATAGTCAATCTGAGTGTTATTCCCTCCACTTTTATATGTTATTAAGTGGGATTCTTTCTTTTTAAAGAAGGTATTTATTACGGCTAGATCACAGCTGGATGCAAATTGAAGGATGGTGTCTCCATCACTGTTACGCGTGCCGTACCCAAATCCACCATGCCATCTCTCGACGTTTGTGTTGTGTGTACCAACATGGCCGTTCAGATCCCCACCCAGATGAAGGGTTTCATCCGACGGGATGTCTTGTGTCAGTTTGTAGAGATCGTCCCAGAAAGCCTCTTTCTCACAATCCAATGTGCCCGCTTGTGGTGCATAAGCTGATATTATGTTAAAGCAAGGTTGATTTTCTAAGGCAATTTTTACTGACATAAGTCGGTCACTTATTCTTTCAATGTTGACGAGTCTTTGCGTTAGTTGTTCTGATAGTATGATACCAACACCGTTTTTGCCGGTGGTTGTTCCATGGTATATAGGTTTGAACCCATAGCCAATCTGTCTTGATTTTGAACCCTTCCACTTGGTCTCTTGCACGCAACATGCATCTATTTGACGTCTTTTCAGAACGTCACTAAGTTCGGCACTTCTGCCCGTCATGGAACCTACGTTCCAGGTAGCCATTCGCATTGATGTGCATGTGTTGCTTCGACCGTCGCTTAAGGGGTACGCCCTAGCATTCTTCGCATTTCGATTCGTGTCACCTCGACCGTCGCTTGAGGGGGACGCCCTAACAGTTATACTCGCTCTTTTTTGGTGTACTTTCATTTTTTTTTGGACAAGGATTAAGAAGTGGCTATGTTGTTTTTACGGCCGGTTGCCACCTGACGCCAAGACAGTAATCCTCGCTTAGGACTGTGAGCGCTGCCGTTGGACCCTTAGAGTCTCTTCCGCCACCAACTCTATTGCACCACCCTGCCGAACAGTGCAACTCCAGCCCGACCTTCAACCCCAATATGTAGGGCTAGCTCGTACTGGGCGTGTGTGTGTGCCTCTTCCGCCTACTCCGCCGTGCTAATGGATTCCATTTCCGCCTTCGTAGTCGTTGAGGTCTTCACCCGTAACCCTGGGCAAGGGTTTTGCGCTATACCTCGCAATACTAGGTCCCTATCCGAACTTAGCCACCTTTCGCTCCGGCCTACTAGAGTGAGAGGTGTTACCACCCCCGCGGCGTGGACGCGTCAGACAGGATTTACCCCAGTGGAACGTAGAGAAGATACTCTATTCTCCCTGGGGCCGGGTTAATGGTCTCGTATAATGCCCGAGACCAAAGGCAGGCAATAAAAAATATATCTTATAAAAATAAATGTCATAATGAAAAAATAACAAATGGCCTATAGGCTATAATAGTTATGTAAATTTAACCAGATTCTAATATATTTTAATAATTGATTTAGTGTCTGAGCCTAAGAGCAAGGTCTTCGCATTATAAAGTTGAAAAAAAAACTGCAACATATTATATTAAAAGTAAATCGAGAGAACTGTTATGACAGGCACGTCGTAAGTAGATACAAAAGCTTACTGAGTTAAAAACTAATAAGTAAGTTTATTTTGAAATTAAACTTACGAGGGATTATCTTGTCATATCAGTGAAAATCATTTAAACCAGAAACTTAAACACTTATTTTTTTTTCCACAGCGTCGCAGAGTTTGCAGTTGTTTTGGTGGAAAATAACGGGCGGAGGAGTTGGAGTCACGTACTGCGTGTGGATGATTTTGCTTGCTCTATTGCTATGCCCTGTCATGTGGCTCGGATCACCTAAAGATATGAAGTGAGACTTTTTTTTTAATACCTACCCTTTAATATTGCCAAAGATCAGCATGGGTGGAAAAGTCTATGCTTGGTCGCGTAGCTTAGATTCAGTTACTTTAGAAGACGTTTCAATGTGATTCTTGGGACAAAACTCACAGCCTATACCTAACCCAACACGTTTATGCGCCAGATTCGTATTTTTCTGAGGCACCAGCTAACATACACAATGAGTTAAAATTATAAGAAAGTAGTTCCTAATAAGTATAAACACCACACTAAACTATATACGTACTTAATTTACGTTAAAAAATACCTCTATGCAGGTATTTTTTATAAGTGAGTATTATTACTAATTCGTTAGGTATCGGTATATCTTGCGTGACAAGCCCCTCTCCTCATCCTTGTTAAATCCCTGCCCCATTAACGTGCAGCATTACAAAAAAATTAAATCTTAGATTTCAAAAAGAGATAAAAAATTATAAATTTATACCTACTAGACAAGAATAGACATAGGAAGTCTATTTTATAGACATAAGAAGTCTATTTTATAGACATAGGAAGTCTATAAAACTAGTTTTTTAGATAGGCTTCTTTTTTTTCTGTATTAATTTAAACTTAACTACCTACTTACCTACCTACAATGCGGACATCTTTATTGGAATAACCACAGATATATTATATATATTATATATCTGTGGGAATAACAGTTTTATTTCATTGATTGATAACTAGTCGCCCCGGTTTCTGAAAGCCCGATCAAAACTAATCAGATGTCAAGTCACTCGCCATTTCAGCTATTACATCGAATTAGATTGAGATAGCAAGTGACTTGACATCCGATTAGTTTTGATCGGGCTTTCAGACACCGGCCGTAACTGGTTTACGCTGTAAATGAAATTCCGGCTTCAAACAAGCCTTTATTGTGCTGATCGGGTCTTACTGCCATGCATCCACATCACCACCGGGGATGCTAGAACATTGCTGCCATCAGCCCTTCATCAGCCCAAAATCTTTCTCCGCTACTTTAAGGAGCTGGGCTTTTTGGGGTGAGATTAACAGGGGGACAATGCACAATACACCCACTGCGGGACGTCAGTGCAGTGGCGGCATAGCTGTCGTATGGCCAGGTGGTGCAGTGCATCAGGGCCCCGGAGCTCACAGGGCCCTCTAACCTAAGCTTTGAAAAGAGAGTGTCAGCCAGCTCCCAAAGCTAGAAAACCTTGAGCCTGCTCACAAAATTCTTTCTCTATGCCCGATTCTTTCTCCACTACTTTTCGCCATTGCTGCTGTGCAGATCATATTCCCTTGAATTAGAATTAGTATAGTGCTCGTAAGGAGCCTTTTTGAGGCGCACTTAAAAACTTTCACCACTGTTTCGAAAGAATCAGAGACACGACAAGAAGAAGAAGAATTAGAAGCCTATAATGTTCCAGACTCATAGCATTCTCATCAGTGCTGATAGTGACGTCAGTGGCTATATCCACGTGGACCTGCATATCGCTGGATGACGTGTCTCCGCCCAGCACTCAGACCGTGCTGGCCTACACGCCTCAGCTCGGAGACTTCCTCAGCGCCTACGGGATCTTAGCTTTTCAGGTAGACGCTTTGTTCTTTGGTAGACTTTTGAAACCCACTAGTTCTGGTTGGAGTCAGGAAATAGAAACCGCATCACGACTTTGATCCCCAAAAAAACGTTAGTTATCCAATTCCTATCCCTAACTAAAGATCATTTAAGGTGGTCGAGACTCAAGAGGTACGTCCAAACATTCCATTTCGCACATTATGCAGGAGTAGGTATTCCATACGTGACAGATTGCAAGCCCATCGCCGCAGAATTCTAACTGATTTTCGTATGATGTATTCTTTCACCGATGTTAACTTGAGACCAGTACCCCAAGTATGAGATTTGCTTAACATATTTCGTTTTACGTTTTTGTTCCTGTTCATTGCGGATTTGTATGAAGACGCGATATTGATACCGATACGGAACTTTACAAAACCCGCAATGAGCACGGAGCAAAACGATTCGTTTTTGTTCCGTGTTCATTGCGGGTTTTGTATGAAGACGAGATAGGGATACCGATATGGAACAGTACAAAACCAGCAATGAACACAGAACAAAAACGAAAAACGAAATATGGTAAGCAAATCTCATACTTGGGGTACAGAGGGCTTATTACGAGTTTAGTGCCGAGCGTCGATATCGTTACGATACACCGAATTTTCTATGAAAATAAATCAACGGCATCTAGCGTATTCTTTGAGAACCGGTTTTTTTTTTCATAGAAAATTCGGTGTATTGTAACGATCGACGATCGACACTCGATCGGCACTAAACTCGTAATAAGCCCTCTGAGCGCCGTTGTGTAGGCCGTTGAGGCCTACACAACGGCCCAAGTAATGAGTTTTTAGGTATACATCATTTGTTTTTATTTCTAGTGTTAACGTTATGTGCATCACTCTTTTTCTTAAAGCTATCTATGTGTTTATGAGTGTATAATATAATATATTTCGCGGGTTGTGTATGAAGCCGCGTTAGGGATACCGATATGGAACTTTATGTTCTACTAGCGGCCTGTCCCAGCTTCGCATGGGTGGTCATAAATTTTTTGAACATTTTAGGATAAACTTAGACCGTGAGTTCGAGCCTCGCGTCTACTTATTTCATACATTTGCACGCGCTTCTCCTAATAAATCGCACCCCGAGCGTGGACCCGTTAACATTTTTAATTTCGTCATATCGTTTGAATGGAATGTCCGATTTGAAAAATTTAAGAAGTAATCTATAGGTATTGAAACCGTCTTAATTATGAAATGATTTATTTGGATAAGGATTAATACCGAGGTACAAATAAAGACCCTTTTCTGGCGGCGTCAATTCAATTATTTTTTTATAATAAAAGAACACTTATTGTGACATAACTATAATAGTTAGACATATGCTGTCGCGACTTTTTTTGTAGATTATGTTTTGTTCTATCATCAATAGTTTTCGCAGCGCACGCGATGTAAGGTTTTAGTTTTCCACCTTGGGTTACATTATTGGAGTTTTAGTAAGGATCCCTGATTTTTTTGAAAATATAATATAGCCTATGTTACTCAGGGATAATGTATAGCATTCTAATGGTGAAAGAATTTTTGAAATCGGACCAGTAGTTTTTGAGCCTATTCGTTACATACAAAAATACAAAAATACAAAGTTTTCCTCTTTATTGATCGAGTGAGCGAAGCGAACGAAGATCTTAGTTTCAACTTGGGCGATTTGGCATTTTATGTATGTATGTATGTATGTATGTATGTATGTATGTATGTTTGTCTGGCGATAACTTTAGAACCGTTGATCCGATCTGTATGAAATTTGATATATCGATAGCTTGTACTTGAGAAATTTACTGGTAAGTATATGAGTAAAATCGGATGAAGGGTTTTTGAAGTATGGGGTTTTTTAAGGGTTCAAAAATAAAAAAAGTTATATAAAAAAATCAAGTTACATGTCATATGAAAGGGCTTTGTTTGGACATCCCAAAACAATTTTTACTTTTTTTTTGGGATGCTCGGTTTTTGAGATAAATTAATAAAAGTTAAATTAAGATAACCAGCGATCCAAGAGCTCCCATCTCTAAGAGTTTCGTTGACATCAAGGTTTTTCTACTGGTCGGCCAGTTCCTTTGGTTTTTCTTATTTTTTTTTCTTGAAATAAATTAAGGAGGTACTCAGTTTTCATAAAATGATAACGACGACCAGGTCTGATGATGGAGCCAAGGTCTGTTCAACGGAACTCTTCAATAAATAGGCTAATAGAGTTGAAACTTGGTAACCATACCAAGTTAGTAGGCGGTAATCAGAAAAAAGTCCAAAGATAATGTTTGGACTTGCCTCTGACTACTACGTACTCAAAGTTTTGATGCGTTCGTCGGGTCGCATCACGAGATCTCAGTTCGGGGCGAACTACTAGTAATATTAGTGTAGACTACTAATTTTCATCATACTTGCAACATAAAGTTCCATATCGGTATCCCTATCGCGTCTTCATACATAACCCGCAATGAACACGGAACAAAAACGTAAAACGAAAAAACAATATGGTAAGCAAAACTCATACTTGGGGTACTGGTCTCAAGTTAACATCGGTGAAAGAAAACATCATACGAAAATCAGTTAGAATTCTGCGGCGATGGGCTTGCAATCTGTCACGTATGGAATACCTTACTCAAGTTAACTCTTGCGGGTTATAGTAAGGCCCAGTTTCACCTAAGTCTCGCTTAGAATGAATATTTAATCTCCGCTTATATAATAGCTCACAATTTAATTTAACTTGAAGTTATAGTGGTTTTTATGTAGGTGAAAAAATGGAGGCGCTAAAAATAATTTATTTTCAGTGGGCAGTAGACAAAATAAGTTGGGGAACCCCTGGGCTAGATAGTGCTGTGTGGAAGGTCCACCAGTATTTATTTATTCTCATCTTCAAAAGAGTTGAAATAGCCGAGTAAGGAGTTATTTGACAGTGTACATATTTGTAAGCAGTTCGACATCCACCCAATGCTGCTGACTATCCAAGTGGACATGCGCGACAGTCGCCAGATCAACAAGGCGGTGGTGGGCGGCTTCCTGGCCACCCTCACTATGTTCACTGTCACCGCGGTGCTGGCCGTCAATAGATACGGCATGGATATTGACAATAACATCTTGCAAGGTAAGTCTTTCTGCTGCCAGTGTTGCTGTTTCGGTTTGAATAAATTTAAATATTGGTGGACATTCCACACAGCACTGTCCTGCCCAAAACCCCAAAACTAAGCCAAAGCTTGTAGGTACTATGGGAACCAGATAGCTGATGTACCTAATCCTATTAATATTACTAGTAGTTCGGCCCGAACTGAGATCTCGTGATGCGACCCGACGAACGCATCAAAACTTTGAGTCGGTAGTAGTCAGAGGCAAGTCCAAACATTATCTTAGGACTTTTTTCTGACTACCGCCTACTAACTTGGTATGGTTACCAAGTTTCAACTCTATTGGCCTATTTATTGAAGAGTTCCGTTGAACAGACCTTGGCTCCATCATCAGACCTGGTCGTCGTCACCATTTTATGAGAACTGAGTACCTCCTTAATTTATTTCAAGTAAAAAAATAAGAAAAATCAAAAGAACTGGCCGACCAGTCGAAAAACCTTGATGTCAAAGAAAATCTTAGAGATGGGAGCTCTTGGGTCGCTGGTTATCTTAATTTAACTTTTTAAATTTTATCTCGAAAACCGAGCGTCCCAAAAAAAAAGTAAAAATTGTTTTGGAATGTCCAAACAAAGCCCTTTCATATGACATGTAACTTGATTTTCTTATGTAACTTTTTTTATTTTTGCCCCCTTAAAAAGCCCCATATCTTAAAAATCCTTCATCCGATTTTACTCATATACTTACCAGTAAATTTCTCAAGTACAAGCTATCGACATATCAAATTTCATGCAGATCGGATCAACGGTTCTAAAGTTATCGCCAGACAAACATACATACATACATAAAATGCCAAATCGCCCAAGTTGAAACTAAGATCTTCGTTCGCTTCGCTCACTCGATCAATAAAAGCGAAAGTTTTAAGTATGGATGGATGGATGTTTGTTACTCTTTCACGTAAAAACTACTGAATGGATTTTAATAAAACTTAACAATAATATAGCTTATACATAGGCTACAATTTATAAATTTAACGTTCGTTAGTTCGTTAAATCTACAGGGACCGTGCCAAAAGATGGCGTCGGACGGATCGCGAGGGAAGGCATGTTACGAGCGCATTGCTAATTGTCCTCGGACCGACTGAGGTGGCGTCATGCGGCGGGGGTTGAGTTCGGCCGATCACGTCATAACGTTCGTTAAATAAAGATATTGTGTGACTAATCCTGCGTAGACGAAGTCGCGGACCAGCTTGTACTTAAATACTTTTTGTACTTTCATACTTGTAATTTTATGTAACTACTTAACACCCAGACAGAGAACAAATATCTATGGTCATCCCAGAAATGTTTGTTCACGGTGGGGATCGAACTCACGGCCTACGGCGCAGTAGACAGAGCTACTACAAACTGCGAAGCTAAGTGCTAAGCTACCAGCTGTGAAGGCTGTCAGTTTGAAAGGTGGGGTTGCTAATAAAATTACGGGTAGTCAGAGGTACGTCCATCATTACATTTGGTCATCCCCACATTTTGCAGTGTTGGTATTCCATACGTGACAGGTTGCAAGCCCATTGCCGCAGTAAGAATAATAACTAATTTCCTCACGATTTTTTCCTCCGCCGTTTATGCATACTGGCATTGCTTTCGATAGGTAAAATCCATTTGTGCATCATCGGATTAGAACCTACGACCTTACAATCTGAAGGCGGGGTCACTCCCACTAGGCTCTTTCATCAGGATCATCAGAATAAAATATGTAATGTTATTTGATCAACAGGCATTCCCCCCTCCATACCGCTGTACATAGTAGCCTTGCTGGTCACGCTACAGCTCTGTCTATCATCCGCCGTCGGAAACTCAGTGCTGTTCCAACAAGTTGAAGATTTCTTCCGTATTCCTAGAAGTAAGTAGTCTACAGACAGACAGACCCTAGAAACGGCCTGACGGATTTCGGGTACAGTCTTGAAATAGATGACCTCTAACTTTTATCGAAAGCTGTTTTAAGAAATATTTGACCTTTACAAACCTTGTTCATTGTTCATTTACCATCCTTAAACATTCGTGAAATTACAGAAATGAAATGTTTAAATCGTTTCAGATTTCTGCTGGCAGCGCATCCTAATACGAACAGCAATAGTGTTCTTCGCCGTATTTCTAGCCGAGTCGGTGCCTAGATTCGACCTCGTCATGGGCCTAGTCGGGTCCACTCTCACCGGCCCGCTAATGTTCATATTCCCACCTATCTTCTTCCTCAAACTCTGTTATATAAAAACAACAATGGTATCAAAACATCCTCTGAAGTTTGGCAAAAGAGTAACCGGGACTTTGCTGCGTAACGGTAATGGAGGACAAAATGGCGCCCGTGTTACACAAAATGGCGCCCGTATTACACAAAATGGCGACCATATTAAACATAATGGCGACGTAACTCCGCTAATAGATTCGCTAACAAAATATAAAACATTTACCCATAGGTACTATAGAAAAATATACGCGGATACAGATGACGATTATACTATAAAATGGTATGATGTTATGTTCGCATTGATCGTAATGAGCATAGGAATATGTACTACTATCGTTGCGACCTACTCGAGTTGGGCGAATTCTATACAATACGCGACTTACTCACCTCCGTGCTTAGTTAACGCTACCATAGCTGCAAGAAGCTTTATAAGTGATCTGTGAATGATTTATTAAATAAATCAAAAATTAAATCCATTCACCACACTGTTTCGAAAGAACTAGTGACACGGTAAGAAGAAATAAATCTAGTCCCAAATCTCCAACTATACCTAATACTTGTTTACACGGATACGCATCAGGCTATACACGCTTTTATGTCCTTGCATTAAGACTCATTTTTCCTTGGCTTTATACAACATGTAACATAATACCCCTATAAGGCCAAAAAGACCAAATGATCAGACCAAGCATTGTAATACTTTGACGTATGCTAATGTTGAATATATCATTTTAGAAATTTCCATACAAAAGTAAAATTAATATCACCCGGGAACGTTTAAGAGGCATTTCATGAATGAAAAACTACGAAATTTCAAAAGTCGTAAAACAAAAGGTGTTCGCCATGACATGTAGAATACCCTGCTTCCGGGGTTATAAGGGTATTATGTTACACGTTGTATTGCTTGATCTGCATCTGTGTGTACTTTAAGGGAACTAGAAAGCTGGTTGAAACTAAAACAAAGTGTTACCAAAGTCGGTTGTCGAACCCACAGCCTACAGCGCAGAAGGCAGAGCTACTATCAACTGAGCTGTGAAGGCTGTCAATCATATAAAATTATAACTAAACATTTAAGTTAAATATTTAAATCGAATCATGTAGTTTTATACCTAGCTTATAAGAACATAATTTAATTATGTAAATAAATAAATTACTTCAATATTGTCTTTTATTTTAACAAACAATAATTAATATTAACAAGATTAAAGTCATAGACTAAAATAACATTAAATTAAAATTATTTACAATTTTTTGTGCTTTTGTTATAATAAATATCATAAAATAGATATAGGACCCTCCGAATTTTAACGGTTTCAGAAATTTCAGTCTTTCTCATTTAACTAAGTACCTACTAACCTATCATTTTCTATTCCACAATATTTATTATTTATTTGTTAAATAATATATAATCCTACTAAAATAAAATTATAATTATAGCAATAAATGCACTAACGAAACTTTAATTAACAAAATAATTATTAAATAATAAAATAAATTGTTTTGTGTACATTACAATCTCATAATAACAAGTTCGCGACAAGCGTAAATAGACAATTTACAAAATGGCGCCGCTAATCGTTGCCTGTCACTCGCACACTAGTGTTAACAATAATGAGTGAGTGAGATGCAATGATATACTCCGCTTTTATGGGACTCGTTTCTTCATTGAAGCGGGTTTGAACGGAAATAAAGTTGCCTTTTAGCCAGATTTTTTGTTAGTGTGATTCCACTAGTACTCATTTTTGGCTATTTTTTAAATCAAAGTACAGTACCCGGCGATAAATATTGCACATCGACCTTTGGAAAGAGACACATTTTATACAAATTATCAAAAGAAGCTAATCATAATTGTATTAACAGCTCCTAATAGATACCGGACTGGTATTTCGTGCGACAGAGATAACGCTCTACAAAGTCGCAAAGCCGATTGTCTCTTTCCAAAGATCGATGTGCTATATTTATCGCCGGGTACTGTAGACTCTAGTTCTAGCCTAGATCGTGCAATTACATTCCATACTTTAGTATTGGATAAAATCTTGGGCAAACTAAGAGCTGATTTCACCATGCTCTGTTACTAATCAAGGATCAACAAGCCGTTAAATCTAACCTTAGATGTCAAACGCGTACATTTTGTCATATTTAACGGCCCTTTAATCCTTTGTTAACCTAACAGAGCATGGTGAAATCAGCTCTTAACTAGACCTCTGTTTGTAACTAAACTCTACTCAGTATTTTGTTCTATATTTGGGACAGATTCTATAGATACAGAAAGCTGTTCACAGATGGCGTTGTCACCAAATTCAACAAAAACACTTTTTGATTGCCCAATTGCATAATTATACCTAGTTTTTAGTATAATGCGACAAAGAAAACGCATTGGCAACAACATTTCAATTTCACAAGCAACAAAAGGTAATATGTGCTCGTTGAACGAATGAAGTTGAAAACTGACGAACCTTTTCATTCCGTCACTGTACTTTCAGCCTGATATCCTGTCGATAACCGATGTTTTTGAAAAAATTGAAACCCGTTTATCCCAATTACTTTTTCTCCAACACCATCTGTTTTCCGTACAGTTTCTTGATCTCCTTTTTGTCTAGTTTCCCCATAGCGTTCCTGGGCATGGCGTCTACGACCACCAGGGTCTTGGGGAGCTGGTAGGGAGCAAGCTTCGAGCTGACAGCCTGCTTCAGCTCCTTGAGCGACACTTGGCATTTCTCCTTCACTACCACCACGGCGGATACTATTTCACCTGCGTAAACAAAAATGTTGGATAAATGACAGCCTTCACAGCTCAGTTGGTAGTAGCTCTGCCTTCTGCGCCGTAGGCCGTGGGTTCGATCCCCACACAGATCAAACATTTGTGTGATGAACATAGATGTTTGTTCTCTGTCTGGGTGTTATATAATATTATAAGTATGTATTTACAAAAAAAAAGTATGAAAGTAGTATATTAGCTATCTGGTTCCCATATCACAAGCTTTGGCTTAGTTTGGGGCGAGATAGTGCTGTGTGGAATGTCCACCAATTTATTATTATTATTATTAAATGGAACGCATGTTGGCTTTTTTAAATACAACTAGCTGATGGAACAAGCAGATACCCCACGATGTTAAATGAAGTCACGCACGACAGGAACGTGCCCTACGATGCACTACCCTGCATCCATCAACTTGAGGCATACAGATGTTAAGCCTCATGTGCCTGTAATTACACCGGCAACCACTTGACACATGCTCCTTTGCACTTGACACATGTTATAGAACTTCTTAGGTCTACGACATGCCGGCTTCCTCACGATGTTTTCCTTCATCGTTTGAGAGTACCGGCATTGTGCACATACATTTTTATACAGAAAAACTCATTGGTGCACGACCGGTTTCGAACCCACGACCTTAGGATCGGAAGGCGGGGCCGCTACCACTAGACCACCAGTGCTCTGTGAATCGATGAAAACGGCATATGTCCAGCAGTGGACTTCACCAGGCTTCTGCAGGCTGATGATAATTATCATTGTATGTGACAGTAGAATTAATATACCCTTACCCAATGTTTCGTCTTCTATCCCCAACACAGCGGCGTCTACTATAGCAGGGTGTTCCAATATGGCCGACTCTACTTGAAGCGCGCTGATCTTGTACCTAGACAAACAAAAAAATAAATAAGGTTTAGAATCATCATTAAGTCTTAATGATAAAATTGGCGGATTACATATTATACATAGTAAAGGGCCATATATTAATTACATTGTAAAAGGATCATACAAAAGAACGGTAGGAACCAAGCCGTAAGTTTGTTGCCTGTTCTTCTAGGCTTTGGTCACGTGGAACTGACACCTAGAGTCACCTAGCTTTAAGACGTTTCAAAGTGATCCTTGTGATTTTATTGAATAAATACCTTTTGACTTAACCTTTAGTATAGGGCATGACAATATTTGTAGTAGAAGCGGGCGGCGGATAAATGCTCATACTTATAAACTTAAATAAATAGAAATAACTAACTAAAACGAATAACCAAATACTTTTTAGTTACAGTCTTACTAAATATGTATATAGTTATGTGTGTAGAGGGCAGATATGGATAGGGAGTTACTGTTGTCTTAGCCTTAAGGCGAATACAAGAGCTAATGTGCCTCTCGCTCGCACGTTTCGACATGTTGAAAGATATAAAATCACTAAAGTCATTTTCGAAAAATCGCAATCAACCATTTTGTGTGCAATCATATTGCACACAGTTTAGTAAAAATTGCATTTTTATCGATACGATTTTAATCGATAAAAAAAACTGAAGAGACACGTTCTCTTCAGTTTTTTTTATACAACTAGATGATGAAACAAGCAAATGGCCCACCTGATGTTAAGTGGTAACCATCACCTATTACTCAGCATTACCTCGTAAGTCACGCACGATAGAAACGTGCCCAACGATGCACTGCCCTGCGTCCATCAACTTGAGGCATACAGATGTAAAGCCTCATGTGCCTGTAATTACACCGGCAACCACACTCTTCGAACCGAAACACAGCAACGCTGCTTGGCGGCAGAAAAAGGCGTCGTAGTCAGTTGTAGACTTACCCGCCAGACTTGATGATGTCTATAGAAGTTCGTCCGAGGATGCGGAACCGGCCGTCGCTGTAGGCAGCGGAGTCGCCTGTGCGGAACCAGCCGTCCGGACTGAAGTCTGAGATCTGCGGCGCGCGGTTCCAGTACCTGTTACATACATTTACTCACTATCGAGCTCCAAACTAAGCACAGCTTGGAATATGGAAACCAGATAGCTAATATAGTACATATATAGTTTTTTTTTGTAAATTATGACTAACTAGCGACCCGCCCCGGCTTCGCACGGTTATTGTGTGTTTCTCTGCTATATTATGCTTGTATTATGCATATAAACCTTCCTCTTGAATCACTCTTTCTATAAAAAAAACCGCATAAAAATCCGTTGCGTAGTTTTAAAGATTTAAGCATACATAGGGATATAGGGACAGAGAAAGCGACTTTGTTTTATACTATGTAGTGATTATGTATTTACAAAAAAGGAGTGTGGAGGGGTTAGGTAAGGAAAAATGGATGAAAACTAGTGTTGTCTCCTCTAAAATGAATCAATCGAGCCAAATATCAATAATTGTGTATAGAAATGCATTAGTACGTAACACTAGCAACTAGAGACAAGAAGTTAAAGGTACCTGGTGAAGACAGCTGGTCCCTTCAGAAACAGTTCCCCCTGGTGCACTCCGTTGTCGCTGGGCACATGTTCCGTGACCTTGGACTCCTCCCACTCGAAGCCTTCGTCCGGCTCGTGACCCTTCGTGGTCAGACCTAGGCGTTCTAGGGATATCTGTGAAATTAGAAAAAAAATTACAATATCCAAAAAGATATAAAACAATCTTTGTTATTTTCCTTAAGGGTAGTAAACACTTTAAAACGAATAAAAATCTGTTGAAAAAAGTTGCCCTTAACGCTGTAAAATCATCTACAATAGATGCAAAGGATTCTTTTACTATAACATTTCATATTCATATTCATTAAAAAACTTAGCTTCACAACAACTTCAAACTTCAATGATTCTTATTCATTCTTAGTAATCCGTGGATAACGGTAGTGGGTTGTACATTTACTCACACAATACCTTTTACCATTATGTAAGTAAGATTACAATGTATCAACTGTTTGTAAAATAAAATATAATCTAATCCAAGAAGTACATATATAAGGTATATAAGGTCAATCTGTCTGTAAAATAATCAACTGTTTGTAAAATAAAATATAATCTTATCCAAGAAGTACAATATGCCTCAGTATTAGGCGCTTCAGTTTCCGCAGTCACGAGGGGTTGATACCCCCCTCCAAGGGGAGGGCGATCCCTAGACAACAATATGGCAATTAAAATACAGTACCCGGATATAAATATTGCACATCAACCTTTCATTATTTTAGTTTTTTATACAAAGAATAAAAAGAATTATCGAATGAAGCAAATCATAATTGTTTTAACAGCTCCTAATATATATCTGACTGTTAGTAATTCGTGCGACAGAGATAACGCTCTACGAAGCCGAAATTAGCCGATTTTCTCTTTCCGCAAGTCGATGCGCATAACTTATCACCAGATACTGCGTGTTTGTTGTTTGAGTTATAGTGAATACAGATTCACTATAACTCAAACAACAAAGTACACTAATACCTGAGACCCAAGATACAGGCTTTTCGCCTAGTTTGGGCCTCGACTTTAAATCAAAATTATCTGTACTAAGAAACATCTGTGTCCTGAAATTGTTTATTTGATTACCTGTGATTCTGTTTGGCAATAAATTGTTCTTATTCTTACCTGAAGCAAATCATAATTGTTTTAACAGCTCCTAATAGATATCGGACTGTTAATATTTCGTGCGACAGAGATAACGCTCTACGAAGCCGAAATTAGCCGATTTTCTCTTTCCGCAAGTCGATGTGCAAAATTTATCACCAGAAACTGTACTGTATTCACTATAACTCAGACAACAAGTAAGTAAGTAATACCTCAGTATTCGGCGCTTCAGTTTCCACAGTCACGAGGGGGGAAAACCCCCCCTCCAAAGGGAGGGCGATCCTAGCCGCCACCCCCGGGAGGGGGTTGCCCACACAGCCCGCGGTGCGTTGCTCCACGGGTCTGTAAGGGTTGCTCAGTGCCATACCCACTTCGGACATACCGTACCGTTCTAGAAGACGGAAGCCTGATATCTGGGAACAAATAATTAGAGTTTAAGATGTTGGCAGAGATTTAACATCACACCATCTAGCATCGCTCTGCTCGCTTAAGGCAGAGAGTTTATCCACACACCTTAGAGCCTTAGCCTTAAAGCCAGTTCGGTTTCAGAGAAACTACCTCCCATAAAAAAGACAGACAGACAGACAGACAGACAGACGGACGGACAGCGGAGTCTTAGTAAAAGGGGCCCGTTTTACCCTTCGGGTACGGAACCCTGAAAAACATTAAGGTTGTGAAATGCGGAAGTGCATTCCAAAACCTTAGTTATTTGTTTTTTTTTGCATGTTTTTTTATCTGCTCGTTCCATTAGTTAAAAGAAAAAAATGTCATTTTAAATCGGGTATGACCTGCCCGTAATAAAGTCTTTCATTCGTTTCCTGATCCGATAGTCTCATAATAATTGACGGGGTCAGGGTATTGAATGAAAGCCACGAATTTACTCAATAAATGTGTCATTACTTACTTTTACCCTATTTTTAGAAATACTTACATAGCTAATAAGTTTACTAACAAAATATGGACCAAATATTGTCTGAATTAATAAAAACTTGTTAAATTCCTCTCTCACCTTCTGCCACTTATCAGCCAAGGTCTGAGGCAGCGGCGCGGAGCCCGAACACATAAGCCGCATGCGAGTCCCCAACGCACTCTTCACATACTGCTGCGTCTTGGCATCAGCGAACATCCGCTCGTGATCAGCGCACAGCTTGGAGTACATAGCCGGCACGCCGTGGAACACGCTCACTCGCACCTCCTCGCGCTCGCCCAGGCCCAGGAGTCGAGCCCAGACCGTGTGAGAGGCGAATGAGCCGATCATGCGAATTCTATAATTAATACAATAAAATAAATATGGGTGGAGATTAGTGTAGATGTGTAGATGTAGATTGGTGGACTTTCCACACAGCACTATCTAACCCCAAACTAAGACAAAGTTTGTAATATGGGAACCACATAGCTGATATAATACATATATACTTTTTTTTTTGTAAATACATACTTATAATATTATACATATAACACCCAGACAGACAACAAACATCTATGTTCATCACACAAATGTTTGTTCTCGGTGGGGATCGAACCCACGGCCTACGGCGCAGAAGGCAGAGCTACTACCAACTGAGCTGTGAAGGCTGTCCAGATTCTTATACATATTTAAGGTTGGCAGGTAGAAAATGCTTATAGCATTAAGCCCACCTTTTGTACACTTGAATTTTTATTTTTCTGTGCAATAAAGTGTTCAATAAATAAATATTTCTTCTTTTCGTGTCAAGACACTCAAACTTTTTACGACCAATATGCTGCCACCATCTTTTATTTTAATAGTTCAAAACAATTATATTTATACAACATCTACTTGTCTGCCGAGCGCTATTCACTCATGTATTCTGGTACACTGGTTTCCTCGATACAGGCTCTGCCTAGCGAGGGGACTAATGATTCTACTACTATTGGCTCTCTGCAAAACATTTAAATGAATTTTCCTAAAATAAAAAAACCGGCCAAGTGCGAGTCGAACTTTCGCACGAAGGGTTCCGTACCATTATACAAAAAACGGCAAAAAAAAAACACGTTTTTTATATGGGAGGTCCCTTATTTTTTTTTTTTTTTTTTTAGTATGTGTTGTTATAGCGGCAACAGAAATACATCATCTGTGAAAATGTCAACTGTCTAACTATCACGGTTCATGAGCTACAGCCTGGTGACAGACGGACACTACAGCGAAGTCTTAGTAATAGGGTCCCATTTTACCATTTGGGTACGGAACCCTAAGGACTGGCGATAGATTCACCTAGTATATAAGACGTTTCAAAGTGATCCTTGTGATTGTACTGAATAAAGACCGTTTTGATTTTGATTTTGGACAGACGGACAGCGAAGTCTTAGTGATAGGGTCCTGTTTTACCCTTTTGGTACGGAACCCTAAAAATGATGGGTAGACTCACCGAGCTCCAGCAGCTAGTGAGGCGAGCATAGAGTTGAGTTGTCCATGGATATGGTGCAAAGGCAGGGCGTGTAACACCACATCCTGACAGGAGTACTGCCACGCCGAGTGCAGAGCCGATATCTGAGTTTGAAGCATCTTGTGCGTCCATATCACGCCTTTGGGCTTGCTTGTCGTACCTGGTGATATGACAAAAAATGTTTAGTCCTAAGACTTGACTTTGGAGTCAATTCTGTTATTGAAATAGAAGTCAAAGTCAAAAGGTATTTATTCAATAAAATCACAAGGATCACTTTGAAACGTGGCTAGGTGACCCTAGGTGCCAGTTCTACGCGACCTAGAAGAACAGGCAACAAACTTACGGCTTGGTTCCTACCGTTCTTTTGTGTGATCCTTGTTACAATGTAATATAATAACAAAAAAAATCAGTCCTCTTTCTCTTGACGTGTCACTGGTTTCTGAAACAGTGTGGTGAAAGGATTTTAAGTGCGCTTTAAGAGGCTCCTTTCGAGCACTTGACACATGTTATAGAACTTTTTAGGTTCTACGACATGCCGGTTTCCTCACGATGTTTTCCTTCACCGTTTGAGAGTACTGGCAAAGTCAAGTCCGAAGACATGACTTTGGAGTATAGTCCACGATTACATCTCAGAATTTGTTTAATTTACATGTTTTATGCTCTTTAGTGTTTTTGAAGTGGGTTAAATTCTTGCTAAAAATAATTTCAGATAAATAATATTCAAAAGAAACTATCATATAAACTCTCACAAACTATCACATAAACTCTCAGCGATAAGACCGCCCATTGTTTTTTTTATACAACTTGCTGATTGAACAAGTTTTTTTTTATTATTAATAGACTGTCCTTTGGCCACAAGTAGACGGTACCTGATGTTAAGTGGTAACCATCACCGCTTCAGCGCTGTTTGGCGGCAGAAATAGGCATGGTGGTAGTACTTCCAAGTGGGGCCTTTCACAAAGAGCTCTACTACTCTGAATAACAAAACGTTGCTAGGCAACCAATGGGTAAAAAACAGCATAGCTTCATGACACTTACCGCTAGTGTAGATGATAAGTGCGTTCGCATCACCATACCACTGATTCGACTTCCCCGCATCATTCAACCCTTCCACCTTGGGCTTGAGGAAGTCTGTATTGGGCTGGTACAACTGAGCCGTCAGTTCCTTATCACGGCCCGTGATGAGGAGTGGCTTTGTAAGCTCCAGGGTGATGGGACGAAGTGTCTAGAGAACAATATAAAAGGAATTCAGATAAGTTTGCTAACGATTTAGCAGTTTTATTACTTAGTTTAGTTTTTTTTTTATACTACTAGCTGATGGCACAAGCAGATGGCCCACCTGATGTTAAGTGGTAACCATCACCTATAACAAAGCATTGCCTCGTAAGTCACGCACGATAGGAACGCGCCCTACGATGCACTGCCCTGCGTACATCAGCTTGAGGCATACAGATGTTAAGCCTCATGTGCCTGTAATTACACCGGCAACCACACTCTTCAAACCGAAACACAGCGTTGCTGCTTGGCGGCAGAAAAAGGCGTGGTGGTAGTACTCGTCCGGGGGACGAGCCTTTCACAAAGAGCTCTACTACTCTTAAAATTATTTAATTATTTATTTCAGTAGCGCAAATTACATTTTATTTATCAAGGTTGGGGCCATCTTTTAAGTAAAAAATACTTGTGTCAGAAGGCCCCTTACTGTGTTATATATAGTATCTAGATGTTACACCTTTAAACCTTTGCAGATTTGTCTAGGTTTATACAAGGTGTTCCAATACTTGTTTTTAAAACTTCAGGGCCTAAAGTACCCATTCATATGAATTACTTTTTCTAAGGAACAAACACTGTAAACGCGAAAAAAAAACAGATATTTCATACAAAAGTTCAATACCTACCTGGCTAAAATGTATGAAACAGCAGTTTTTTTTTCGCGTTCACAGTATTTGTTCCTTAGAAAAAGTTATTCATATTGATGGGTACTTTAGCCCCCTGAAGTTTTAAACACAAGTATGTATTACACCTTGTATATTTCTAGGTTCTAGGTTTTTTTAGGTTCTACGACATGCCGGTTACCTCACAATGTTTTCCTTCACCGTTTGAGACTACTGGCACCGATCACATACATTTTTTAACAGAAAAATTCATGGTGGTGGTTTTGTACCCACGGATCGAGACCTTAGGATCGAGACTTCTGCCACCGATCACATACACTTTTTTAACAGACAAATTCATGGTGGTGGTTTTGAATCCACGACCACGACCACGACGATCGTGTCAAGGTACATTTATTTAAATATAGTTTGAACAAAACATTGCCCCTTTAAAGTGGGTATCAGAAACTAACTACAAGTACCAACAACACACAGAAGCAGAACGAATATTTGGGGACTACGCAAATATTTGTCCTATCTCGCACTGCTTGCGTCCAGTGTCGTAGCTAGGTGGACAAGGGCCATAGTGCATAGAGAAATAATTTTGTGAGCAGGCTCAAGGTTTTCTAGCTTCAAGAGCTGGCTGACACTCTCTTTTCAAAGCTTAGGTTAGAGGGCCCCCTGAGCTCCGGGGCCCTGGTGCACTGCACCACCTGGCCCTACGATAGCTACGCCACTGCTTGCGTCTCTGCCACATGTTTTCTGATTTATATCTTGTAATGTTTTCTTACCTTCTCATATTCCTGTGTGCATATAGCGAGATCTGCCATGCTGTCTTGTAGGAAGTACTTGAGCATATCCGGTGGATGTAGCGGTGTGAGCGGAACAGCTGAAATTGAGGACTGTATTTTAGCCTATCAATCAATCAATCAATTCAGCCTGTATGCACCCACTGCTGGGTATAGGCCTCCTCTTTAAAACGCCACTATTTGTTGTTATAGCGGCAACAGAAATACATCAAATGTGAAAAATTCAACTGTCTAACTATCACGGTTCACGAGATACAGCCTGGTGACAGACGGACGGACGGGGGTTTGGGTACGGAACCCTAAAAAACTAAAAACAAAACTCACGACTTCGGGTACGATAATAGACTGAAACGCGGAGTCCCGATTGGATTCTACTGCGGCTAATAAGAGCTGTGTTTGAACCATTTAATAATAATGAGTGTTATTTAATATTATAAGTATGTATTAACAAAAAAATGTATTATATCAGCTATCTGGTTCCCATATTACAAGCTTTGGCTTAGTTTGGGGCGAGATAGTGTTGTGTGGAAAATCCACCAATATTTATATTTATTTATATTTATCCATCCACTCATCCACATCTAGTCTACTCATTTAACACTCATATACTCTCTTTAGGAACCAAGCCGTTACTCTGTTGCCTGTTCTTCTAGGGTTTGGTCGCGTGAAACTGGCGCCTAGATTCACCTAGCTTTATGACGTTTCAAATATATCCTGATTCATCTGAAACCTTTTGATATTTGCGGATAAAATAAGATAAAAAAGAGCATACCAATGTTCCCCGACATCCAGATAGCCCACTGCACTATGATGTGTGATGCGTCATTGCTGCACATATATGCGATCGTTCTCTCTGTGTCTCCCACTGAAAATAAATAAATTTATTAATTTACTAGCTGGTGCCCGCGACTTCGTCTGCGCAGGATTAGTATTTCGAGTAGCTTATGTTAGCGTGGCGTAGTAAATATGTGTAACTCTAGCGGTTTTGGCAGCGCACGCCAGAATAGCTCATAGATGGTAGATTTTTTCCTACTCACTTGACACTTATCGTCATATTTTGGACAATTCACACAATATCTTTATAAATTGTAGCCTATGTGTTATTCTGATGTATAAGCTATATTATTGTAGAGTTTCATTAAAATCCATTCAGTAGTTTTTACGTGAAAGAGTAACAAACATCCATCCATCCATCCAGACTTACAAACTTTCGCGTTTATAATATCTCACCTCTGTCGGGCGCACTGAGAACCCACGAGTCGCCATTTAAAAACGAAACTCAGACTTGGGGCCTTATGCTCACTTCGAGCGAGATTATCTCACGGTAGAGATGACGTCATATCTCGTTCGATAACTATTTATCCCCATTCTCACCATCTAACTCCCCAATTTTCTCATACAAAGTTCATGCGAGACGCAAGGTCAACGAATTATTGAACGAGATATGACGTCATCTCTACCGTGAGATAATCTCGGTCGAAGTGAGCATAAGGCCCTTGGTACTGTACCCCAAGTATGAGTTGTGTTTACCATATTTGGTTTTTCGTTTTTGTTCCGTGTTCATTGCGGGTTTTGTATGAAGACGCGATAGAGATACCGATACGGAACTTTATGTTCTACTTCTAATTTTCAAAATACTTGCAACATAAAGTTCCGTATCAGTATCTCTATCGCGTCTTCATACAAAACCCGCAATGAACACGGAACAAGAACGAAAAACCAAATATGGTAAACACAACTCATACTTGGGGTACAGACAGATCTCTTAGTACCAAGTATCATGTCTAAGGTGGTAGTAGGTAAGGTAGGTAGGTAAATCCATTTTTGTATGTATAATCCTAACCCACGAACGACATACCATCAACTCAATATCACATATTGTTCTATATATAAATTATAGGAATATTTTCAGCTATTTATTCTTTATTTGATCAAAATTAAATCAGCTTGTTATGCAATTAAATAAAGTATTGCATCAGTACCCCAAGTATGAGTTTTGCTTGCCATATTTGGTTTTTCGTTTTACGTTTTTCATACTTGCAACATAACGTTCCGTATAGGTATCTCTATCGCGTCTTCATACAAAACCCGTAATGAACACGGAACAAAAACGATTCGTTTTTGTTCCGTGTTCATTGCGGGTTATCTCTATCGCGTCTTCATACAAAACCCGCAATGAACACGGAACAAAAACGTAAAACGAAAAACCAAATATGGTAAGCAAAACTCATACTTGGGGTACAGTTATCTGGTTCCCATAGTACAAGCTTTGCTCAGTTTGAGGCTAGATGGCATGTGATATGTCCACCGATATTTATTTATATTTACCTATTTGGATAAAAAAACTTCCATAAAATGTACTTCAATTTAAGAAAACAAGCATATCTCTTACCTAACTGTGCGGATATTTCTTGGCTAAGAACCGATGCTGCTTGGTACAACCCAGCATATGTGTAGATGCCAAACTCATCCTGTAAAGCTACCCGGGACGGGAAGAGCAGGGCACGACGAAAAACCGGAACAGCTCCTCCTAAAAGCAATACATACAGTGATCCAGAGGGTCATAAGCATAAAGAGGTTAAGCTTCATGTGGCTGTAGAGTGCATGCTGCTGGCCTTCCTAGAGGACATCGGGTGGCTGAACTAGCAACCACCAC
This sequence comes from Chloroclysta siterata, assembly GCA_932294275.1. Lineage (NCBI taxonomy): Eukaryota > Metazoa > Arthropoda > Insecta > Lepidoptera > Geometridae > Chloroclysta > Chloroclysta siterata. Next base: position 6,862,222 of record OW028592.1, on the reverse strand, counting down.
CCGTCACGCAAAAAAGGCCCACCAGTGGCCTACTTACAGAAACCAGTCCGCTCACCAAGTACCATGTGGCTGTAATTTCTATACTATATTGTATTTTATTTCTATAATATACTATTCTTAATGTAGGTCTCCCAAGAGGCAACAATGAGCCCAGCCTTTATGGCTCTTTTCGTCTAGTGTTCACCAGAGACATTAGAGAATGTCAATGCACTGCAATATAATCATATCAGTGCACTATTTTTATATATGGTTTAGTCAAACTGAATTTGTAATTAATATATTTATAATAACCCACCTATGTTGCCCGTGAGGTCAACTTGCCATTTCTTTAATGAATCACAAAAATAGTAATATCATTTTGTAACCTACCAAACCTTGGTTCCGAGATTTAGCTTACCTAGTTTGGTGTCTTGGTTGAAGGAGTTCAGTAGTCCAGTATTGACTTCTTCCTTCACCGCGGTACCCGTAACATTTCTATACGCAGATATTCCATAGGGTTTCCTAAGAAGCCGGCTTATAATGCGGATAGGACGACAACTGAGTTCCATAATCTGAACAAAACAATTAAGACGTGCTCTGATTGAACCTAAGCAACTTACACCAGCGATGCACTATCAGAGTCAGAGGAGATAATGTGATAACGCTTTTAGGAAGAAATTACGATTAATGGATAAATTAGATTAGTTTCCAATCATCGCACAGCTTGCTCGACTTTCTTTCGTTCGTTGACGTAAGTATGACAATTTATCTTCTTCTTCTTCTCTCCGTTTATGGCTCCTGTCCGTCATTCGACAGACAATCTTGCCAGTGTCAAGTGATTTGTATTGAATACTTTTTAGTCAAGTCAGTCCATAGTCAAGTCGGCCGTCATTTTGTTTTAAAGAAAATGGTGGCGGTTTTCTTCAAAACATTGGAAACATTTTCGGTCAAATCAGGATATCACATATTACACTTTCATTTCAAATGTTTACACTTTGTGCTAAGACCTCAAGTAATGTTGGTTAAAATACCACCGAAATTACACAACACAACTCAAAATAACACTAGAAAAACAAATAAAATGAAAAAGCTATGTTGCTTCCAAAAATGTCAGAAAATGAATCGACAATTTATCTAATGACAAGTGGCAAATTGATTGATTTGACAATCAGTCAGCTGACTGCTGACAAATCAAAAAATTGCTTAAATAAGTTTATTGGGATGAAAAGAACAGAATATTGGTAAATTTTACGCAGAAACAACGTGCGATCCGTGAATGCCCCTCAAAGTGAAGGGAAAAAATTAAATAATTATAAGACCTGTCGTTTTATATGAATTTGAGTAAGTAATGTTAGTTTATTTTATAGAATTTAAATTTGGCAAAGCGATCTTACGATTTCTGAACGATACAATAAATTATGAAACTTTCAAAACGTTTCTTAAAATGTCAATGTCAGTGTGATGTTAAAACTATGTCAAAGGAAAACTGAGCTTTGAAGTTGTTGTTGATTCATTTTCTGACATTTTTGGAAGCAACATAGCTTTTTCATTTTATTTGTTTTTCTAGTGTTATTTTGAGTTGTGTTGTGTAATTTCGGTGGTACTTTAACCAAAATTACTTGAGGTCTTAGCACAAAGTGTAAACATTTGAAATGAAAGTGTAATGTGATATCCTGATTTGACCGAAAATGTTTCCAATGTTTTGAAGAAAACCGCCACCATTTTCTTTAAAACAAAATGACGGCCGACTTGACTAAAAAGTATTCAATACAAATCACTTGACACTGGCAAGATTGTCTGTCGAATGACGGACAGGAGCCATAAATTGAAAGAAGAAGAAGTTGTTGTTGGTGCTTGGTTTGCTTTGCTTGTGTGTTTTTCTTGCTTGCTTTTGATGTACTAGTATTTATAACAAAGTACTCTGTGGTACTAGTTTTTGCTGAAATTCAGCGACTAGCGTGTTCAATCAGAGAGTGAATACAGCAATCAAAGAAAAATCGATAGAGATGCTGTAAATCGCGTTAGAGATGGTCGTTAACGCTCCGGACACGCCTGTACAGGCACAAGTTATATTCGCCATCGAAGCAACAGCAGCTAACGGAGCTTATATTGGCGAATTGAAGTCTAATTACATTATTCCCACTCTTGAGTAAGTTAAGAACGTAGCCTGGGTTTTCCGCTATGACTGTGCGTGATTATTTTATTATAACTTACCGCTTGCGCTATATTATTACACTAAAAAACAGTACAAAGGCATCCTATAACCTTGCCTCACATATAGGGCCGGATTTAGAGGTCTGGAGGCCTCGGGGCAACAAAGGAGTGGAGGCCCTCTGGCCCCAAATTATATTCCAAATAAAACGAACACGTTTTTTCAGTCGAGTTTTTCAATCAATAATTTATTGTGCAACCAAGTACCTACCTAGAGTTTACCTACTTTTATTGTACCTAATCTCCATTGTGGTGGCCCCTCATTCGTGGAGGCCCCGGGGCTGTAGCCCCGGTTGCCCTCCCCTAAATCTGGCCCTGCTCACTTAAATATAAGCTGATTGCAGTGTTCTTAAAGCACCTATGCATACTTTAAACAAAATGAAGATAACCTAATGATTTTCAGATATTTCCATGGTGGAGCATTAGAGGAAGCTGGGGGCAATGGCTCAGTGTACTGCATTGTTACATACAGATCGGCAGATTGCATTCCTGGTCTACCCACTGCCACATTTGGACCATTTCATACACCACAGAATGTGTTGGATGCTGTTGAAAAAATACAGTATGTGTTAGGATTTTGTATTGTAATATCTGCAATTTAATAGTCTGCAGTAGTATTTACTGCCACACTGGATTAATGAGGCCCTACTGTAATTCAATGGAAGGTGTTAGAGGAGTTTAAGTCAAAATCACACTTTACCTAGTGATTTAAATTAAATACCTATGTTTAAATTAAATATAGTAGGTTACTGTAATGAATTAAAAGGCTATTATTACTAGGTTCCACGGTGGTCATGCGGAGAGTAAAGCATGCCTGACAGAGGCAATGACAACAGCACTAGCCTGCTTTGAGGAGCTGGGGCGCGGCGAAACATCATCTCATTTGCTGATCCTGTGCTGTTCACCTCCCTATTCGGCATATGCTGGAGGCCTAGTGCCACCTGGTAAGCTAGAAGAATACTTTTTTTTTGTTTTTGTTCTAATTTCATTTGCAATCAGTCTTCAGACTATGAGCAGGTTTGTGGTGGGTCGTTTGTCTTTTTAGATAGAAGGTGCACTCCAGCGAGTGCTTCTCCTTTCCTTCAGCATCATGTCAACCCATCTAGTTCCATGATGTGCTGTCTGCGTAACCTCTTGGGGTAGTTGATGGTACTGAGCTGTGCAGCTAGGTGATTAGGATGTGTGTTCAAGCATTTCCAGTATTTCGCTGAGGTTAGTTTTATTCCGTTGTTTATTGTGTTGACTTTCAGTTTGCTATGCAGCTCACTGTTCATAAGGAAGCATGGAGCATTAGATATGTTTCTCAGGATACTGTTGAATATTTAAAATAAGAATTTATTTATATACTAACTGTTTACCAAGCTTGTATACCAAGATTTGTCTTCTCAGTATCATCTACCTGCCAACTTACTTTGCTTATAAAATGTAGATTCAATTATGTTAGTGCACAGTGTACATCAAATAGATTAAAATAGACAATAAGAAAAACTGTGAATCTTAGGGCCGGTTTCACCATGCTCTGTTAGATTAACAAAGGATTAAAGGGCCGTTAAATATGTCAAAATGTACGCGTTTGACAGCTAAGGTTAGATTTAACGGCCTGTTAATCCTTGATTAGTAACTAACAGAGCATGGTGAAACTGGGCCTAAGAATAAATAAATAAAATAAGATCCGAAGGTGCACCAATGTCCAGGACGTCGGAATATGAGTAACTAGCTGGTGGCCGCGACTTCGTCTGCGCAGGATTAGTATTTCGAGTAGCACAGCGCCAGAATAGCTCGCAGATGGTAGATTTTTTCCTACTTACTTGACACTTATCATCATATTTTGGACAATTCACACTATTCATATCAATTCAATATCTTTATAAATTGTAGTCTATGTGTTATTCTGATGTTTAAGCTATATTATTGTAAAGTTTCATTAAAATCCATTCAGTAGTTTTTATGTAAAAGAGTAACAAACATCCATCCATCCATGCTTACAAACTTTCGCGTTTATAATATTAGTAGGATAGGATGGAACAATGTAATAGAGTGGGACACCTGGTGCTATGTGATGATGGCAGGTGGTGGAAAAAATTCATGGAGAAGGCAATACCCATACCTCATCCATACATCATCTAGGAATTGACAAGCAAATATATTTTTAACAATGTTCTTCATTAAAGTTCTACAAAATGTGAAAGAGTGACAACAAACAACTTGTTTTTCCTAGGTGTTCCTGGAACCGTAGAAGGCGCAGCCCGATTGCTCGGAGAAAGAGGCGTCCAAGTCTCAATAGCCGCAGCCAGACGTGTACCAGCATTGCATGCTCTGTTCGAGCATGCTGGCGGAGAGTTCCATGCTGCCATGCAACGGAACTACGCTAAGGATCCCAGACACCTGGTCTTGCTACGTGGATACAGCTTGAAGGAACGCCCACCGAGCCCAGCACCTCCGCCAGCGCCTGATATACAAACCGATGTCTATGGGTATGTCTTTGTGTCTTTTAACTGGTTTTCTTGATGGTCTCCGAGTCTGGGGATCGTAGTTGTGCAGCTGTTTCTGTTATTTTTCTGAAACTTTAAAACTTTGTGAAAGAAACTTTGAGGATACCAACTTTTAAGAGTAGTAGAGCTCTTTGTGAAGGGCTCGTCCGGGGAAGTACTACCACCACGCTTTTTCTGCCGCCAAGCATCGTTGCTGTGTTTCGGTTTGAAGAGTGTGGTTGCCGGTGTAATTACAGGCTTAACATCTGTATGCCTCAAGTGGTCAATCAACGCAAGGCAGTGCATCGTAGGGCACGTTCCTATCGTGCGTAAGTCACGCAAGCCCTAATTGATATAATTACATACATACATACATAAAATCACGCCTGTTTCCCATAGGGGTAGGCAGAGACCACGGATTTCCACTTGCTACGATCCTTACATACCTCTTACATTGATATAATTTATATTTTATAATTTGATAATATTTTTCCAAAAAGAATTCGTTACAAGCCACTATCCTGAGTAAACATAAAAATTCTTACATAGATATTTACAGAACACTCCAAAAAAAATATGCTTTTGACCCCGTAATACATCCTTCAAAGCATCTTCTACAAGAGATTTGAGGGGATATCTACCATGTCTGGGAACTTCTTTCGTTAACCTATTTCATTTGCATAATACAGGCAGCGCGGTGGCACCGTGCCCCCACGGCCTATGTCTGTCGTGCCCCCATCCGTGGGTGCACCCACAGGCGCGGGCCCGGGGGTGTTCCCACGTGCGGGTGGTGTGCGTGGTAACTGGCTGGCTCCGCGTCAGCCTCTCTACGCAACCAACTCGGCATTACTCACGCAACTGGCGCAGCCTTCCCATCCTCCGCCATCACATCATCCCATTCAGGTGAGTAGCATTGTCTCCTTGTTGTGGAACTCTTAACTCCTGTGGTTATAATAAGTAAAGTGGCTTGCCTAACAGTCTTCTGCCACTCTTGTATTACTGATTTTCTTTCTATTCTTTTAGTTAGTTTGTTATTGGTTCCATAGTCTTTGTTCTTTTTGTATTATCATTATATTTATTTGTTCTTTATTTATTTACTAGCTGGTGCCCGCGACTTCGTCTGCGCAGGTTTAGTCACACAATATCTTTATAAATTGTAGCCTATGTGTTATTCTGATGTATAAGCTTTATTATTGTCAAGATTCATTAAAATCCATTCAGTAGTTTGAAAAAAAGAGTAAAGAAAAAAGAGAGTGAAACAAACATCCATTCTTACAAACGTTTATAATATTAGTAGGATTTTGAGTTATATCTACTGGAACTAGCATGCTACTCCTATTTTTAATTAATATATTTTTCAATTCATCTAGGTATACTTGTTGAATTATAGTCGCGTTAAACACTCGCTGCAAACTCAGTCATAAATTATCGGAACGAGACAGCAATATTGCTCTCTCTCTTGCGCTTAGGAGAACTGCACGATCCTTTTGTTTGAGGTGTGCATAATTGGAGTCGATAAGAACTATCGATACATGACCTCTCCGACCGCGCAACCACCGGACGCTCTCGCTGAGTCATTATTTTTATCGATAACGTGCATGCGCCCGCGCTGAGTAATCTCACTAGTGTTAAGATGATTTATTACCTCTTCAACAGCACCAACGCATGCCGGGTATGGTTACCCCTCAACAACAACAGCAACAACAACAACAACAACAACAACAACAACAGCAGCAACAACAACAACAACAACAACAGCAACAACAACAACAGCAACAACAACAACAACAGCAGCAACAACAACAACAACAGCCCTCATCATCCGCTCCTCCAGGGTCATTAGCCCCTGGAACACCCGGGACCCCCGCTGGGCTTCAACGCAGCTACATCTGGAGTGGGGTTATCGAGTGGATGGAGAAAGGCAAGGCTCCTGGAGACCAGCAGAAGACAACCAAGCATTTGCCGTGCCAGGTATGAAGCTAATGATCACTGGGGCACTTATGAATCTCTGCAACTAGCAGACTTAGAGCTGATTTCACCACGCTCGTTAGATTAACAAAGGGCCGTTAATTATATCAAAATGTACGCGTTTGACATCTAAGGTTGTATTAAACGGCCTGTTAATCCTTAATTAGTAACTAACAGAGCATGGTGAAACTAGGCCTTAGAGCTGATTTCACCACATATTTAACCGCCCTTTAATCCTTTGTTAGTCTAACAGAGCATGGTGAAATCAGGCCTTATAATTATTGAAGTATTACACGGTGGTCGCGGGCAGACAAAAATAAAAATAGGGTTCAGTATGAACAAATAAGAATGTTGTGTAAACCTGTTTTGTGTGCCTGTAATAAGTCAAAGTCAAAAGGTATTTATTGATTAAAATCACAAGGATCACTTTGAAACGTCTTAAAGCTAGGTGACTCTAGGTGCCAGTTCCACGCGACCAAAGCCTAGAAGAACAGGCAACAAACTTACGGCTTGGTTCCTACCGCTATTTTGTATGATCCTTGTTTGTGAAACCTGCATTACAGGTCACCAGGTAAATAGAGGTGTTGTAGTTTGCGATCTATTTGATAAAAATATATTCATCAAAGTCCAGGCTGTTGTCTTCTCCTTGTTTTTCCATCTCTTGGGTACGAGTTAGTTCCTCCTTGTCATTTTCATATTTTTGGCGGATAATGTGCCCGGTCCAGCACCCATTTTTGTTTAAATATCTAATCATATAAGTATTTTTTATACAATTATCTGATGGAACAAGCAGACCCACCTGATGTTAAGTGGTAACCATCACCTATAACAAAGAATTGCCTCGCAAGTCACGCACGATAAGAACCCTACGATGCACTGCCCTGCGTCTATCAGCTTGAGGCATACAGATGTTAAGCCTTATGTGCCTGTATTTACACCGGCAACCACACTCTTCAAACCGAAACACAGCAACGCTGCTTGGCGGCAGAAAAAGGCGTGGCGGTAGTACTTCTCCGGACGAGCCCTTCACAAAGAGCTATTAAAAATTGCAGGTATCAGCGAGCACAAAAGACATCGAGCCCGAGCTGAAAGTGGACACTTGGCCGAACAAGTTGCTGATGCAGCTGATGCCGAAGCAGCTGATAAGCAGCATCGGCGGACAGTACCTCAAGGACAGCAAGTCTGTGCTGTTCCACCTGCAGCCGAGCGAGGCCCTGGACTCGCTCACCAAGGTCATGGTCAACGGATTTGTGAGTACCCTTTGACTTCTATCCATTTAAGGTTGCCTGGAAGAGATCGCTCTCAGCGAAAGGTCGCCTATTGTTTTGCCTAAATGTATGCCTTAATCCAGTATTTTATTTCCATCCAAGGTTGCCTGAAAGCGATTATCCTCATTTATTTACTAAATCATAGTTACTATAGCATTGACGAGGCCATGGCTAGTAAATATTTATTTTGTAATGACATTTAATTTAGGTATGTTTACCTTTACAGCTCAGTTGGTAGTAGCTCTGCCTTCTGCGCCGTAGGCCGTGGGTTCGATCCCCACCGAGAACAAACATTTGTGTGATGAACATAGATGTTTGTTCTCTGTCTGGGTGTTATATAATATTATAAGTATGTATTTACAAAAAGTATATATAAGTAGTATATCAGCTATCTGGTTCCCATATCACAAGCTTTGGCTTAGTTCGGGGCGAGATAGTGCTGATATATATACCTATGCCATAATGTAATTTCACTAGTTTTAGATACATTTTGTCGCACCCGTGCCGGTACATGTTGGGAGCGATATCATCGAAGTTGTAGACCACTATGTGTATCTGGGTCAGACGATCCAACTAGGTAGGTCCAACTTCGATAAAGAGGTCAGCCGACGAATCCAACTCGGATCGTGTTCGGGAAGTTACGCCACATCTTCTCGTCACAGATACCGCAGAGCCTCAAGACAAAAGTCTTCAACCAGTGTGTGTTGCCAGTGATGACGTACGGAACTGAGACGTGGTCGCTTACTATTGGCCTCATCAACAAGCTCAAAGTCGCTCAGCGGGCTATAGAGAGAGCTATGCTGGGAGTTTCACTACGGGATAGAATCAGAAATGAGGAAATCCGTAGGAGAACCAAAGTAGCCGACATAGCTCGCAGAATCAGCAAGTTGAAGTGGCAATGGGCAGGTCACACACATTCACGTCTTTTGCTACACCCACACATTTTATATTTAGTTTAATAGAATAGTTTAGTAGAATAGTTAGTTTTTTAGTTTAAGATACAAGCTACAGCTTCAATAGTACTTAGTCTTTAATATAATTGTCACGGGAGAGCGGGATTTCCTAACACAGGTATTTATATACTTAAAAGGAGATCTCAAACCCATAAAATGTAAACATAGATTAAGTTACTGAATAAACATTTGAAAAAAATTTGAAAAAATATAGCTCGAAGGACTGATAACCGTTGGGGAATAAAGGTTCTCGAATGGCGACCACGAACAGGAAAACGAAGCGTGGGACGCCCTCCTACCCGATGGACTGACGACATTGTTAGGATCGCGGGAAGTCGGTGGATGGAGAGGGCTCGGAATCGTTCTTCCTGGAAATTTATAGGGGAGGCCTATGTCCAGCAGTGGACTTCTTTAGGCTGATGATGATGATGATGAGATACATTTTATTTGTATTTTTAGCATTATTATGATTTTCATTGTACCTTCTTGACGTATCTTAGAGCATTTAATATGTGTAAAGATAAATAAATAAATGAAATGAAATTTAAAGTGTTCTCTCTTTGTTCCAGGCCGGCTGTGTCCATTTCTCTCCGATGTCTTCACCTCCTCAGTGCGACATCAAAGTGCTCATTCTACTGTACACGCCGGACAAGAAGGCTTACCTCGGCTTCATACCGAATAACCAGGCCACCTTCGTTGACAGACTCCGAAAGGTTTGTTCGCTTTATTATAATACTTTATTGGTATACTAGCTGACCCAGCAAACGTTGTTTTGCCATATACTTACTACAATGACTATTAAAAAATAGCGGTTGGTGATAGAAGGGTGAAAATTTAGGGTTGTATGTATTTTTAATGCCACATTTTTAAAAAAACAAAAATGACCATAAAATAAATGTTAGGGGAGGACAACCCTTATCACTTAGGGGTATGAAAAATAGATAGTAGCCGATTCTCAGACCTAGTAACTACTACTTTTATGCATATAAAATTTCATAAAGATCGGTCAAGCCGTGTGTGCCGGAGGAGTATGGTTACTAACATTGTGATACGAGAATTTTATAGATTTTATTAGCCTCCATGGTTCTATTGTTAGTAGTTCTGCCAAAGTTCTCGGTAGAAGGAAAGATGATACATTTATTTGACATACACACAACATACAGAACGGAGAGCAACAGTAGGTATAGATAAAAGTTGTAGTTCCCAAAAAAAGTTAGTTATTTAATAAAAGTTAGTTAGCTTAGTTTGAGCCTAGGAATGTCCACCAATTTATTTATACAAGGTGTTCCAATACTTGTACTTAAAACTTCAGGGGGCTAAACTACTCATCAATATGAATAACTTTTTCTAAGGAACCAACACTGTGAACGCGAAAAAAAACAGCTGTTTCATACAAAAGTTCAATACCTACCTGGCTAAAATGTATGAAACAGCTGTTTTTTTTCGCGTTTATGTGTTGGTTCCCATGTTGGTATTGGAACTCCTTGTATATTATTTAGACTTTTGCTTACATCTTCTTGTCGTGTCTCTAGTTTTTCGAAAAAGTGTGCTGAAAGGATTTAAAGTGCGCCTCAAAGAGGCTCCTTTGAACACTTGACACATGTTTAGGAACTTTTTAGGTTCTACGACTTTGCTTATTACGAAGAAGAGATATTTGACATTTTCTTCATGCGCTGACTTCTGTTTTTTCGTCAGGTAATCCAACAGCAGAAGATGTCGACAATGATCAACAAGCAGATGCCAGCGGTCAGCTCCTCAGGTGGAATGGCACCCAACATGCCGCAGTCCACCATGGCAGGTAAGGGCCCCGGGAAGTACTACCACAATACCTATGTCTGCAGTCAAACAGCCTTCACGACTTAGTTGGTAGTAGCTCTGCCTTCTGCGCCGTAGGCCGTGGGTTCGATCCCCACCGATAACAAACATTTGTGTGATAAACATAGATGTTTGTTCTCTGTCATATAGTATTATAAGTATGTATTTACAAAAAAAAAGTATATATGTATTATATCAGCTATCTGGTTCCCATATTACAAGCTTTGGCTTAGTTTGGAACTAGATAATGCAGTGTGGAAAGTCCACCAATATGTATTTTTTTATTTAAAAAACAGTGGTGCTGTGTTTCGGTTTGAAGAGTGTGGTTGCCGGTGAAACTACAGGCATCAGGCTTAACATCAGTATGCCTCAGGTTGATGGACGCAGGGCAGTGCATTGTAGGGCACGTGACAAATGTACCTGACCTGTCCTCACAAGTCAGGCACATTTGTAACGGGTCAGTGCTTTGCTATAGGTGATGGTAACCACTAAAAATACATTAAAAAAATACAACTTTGGGGCTCATTTCACATTATAGTTGGTTATTTCTCGCAGGATCTTCAGGCATGCCGTCTGGCGGCATGGCCGGCATGGCTCCGGGCATGGGGCAGGTGGGCCAGCTGGGGCCTGGACCCAACCAGGGCATGGGGCAGCCGCAGATGCAGCAGCCGCAGCATCAGGTAATGTTCTCCTCTTTTAGGTAAGAAGAAGCACTGGTGGTCTAGTAGTAGCGGCCTCGCCTTCCGATCCTAAGGTCGTGGGTTCGAAACCGGTCGTGCACCAATGAGTTTTCTATTCAAAATTTATGTACACAATGCCAGTACTCTCAAACGGTGAAGGAAAACATCGTGAGGAAATCAGCATGTCGTAGAACCTAAAAAGTTCTATACATGTGTCAAGTGCTCGAAAGGAGCCTCTTGAGGCGCGCTTAAAATCCTTTCACCACACTGTTTCGAAAGAAACCAGTGACACGACAAGAGAAAGGTGAGAAGGAAAATTAATTTAATTTAAGTAGGTTTAATGGAGTTGGGCGGGGCCCCTGGCAAGACGTGGTGATGACAGGTGGTGCAAAAGATTGATAGAGTGGTGGCCGAGGACTGGAAAGGGAAGTGTCGGACGTTTCTCTTATACAAGTAGCTGATGGAACAAGCAGATGGCCCACCTGATGATAAGTGGTTACCGTCTAACAAAGCATTGCCGCGTAAGTCACGCACGATAGGAACGTGCCCTACGATGTTCTGCCCTGCGTCCATCAACTTGATGCATGCAGATGTTAAGCCTCATGTGCCTGTAATTACACCGGCCACCATGCTCTTCAAACCGAAACACAGCGTCCAGTTGCACGATGGGTTGACGACATTGTCAGCGTCGTGGGCCGTAAATGGATGAGGGTAGCCTAAGGCCGATTAAAATGGAAAAGGCATAGAGAGGCCTATGCCCAGCAGTGGGCTAAGTCGGGCTGCGGATGATGATGATGATGATGATGAAGTAGGTTTGTTTTTATTACCGAGTTATTGTTTTATTATGAAATAGAAAATGAATGTTATGAGAAATATGAAAAATTGAATACCTACGAGTAAAGAAAAAAAAACAAGTGTAGTACTCTGTGTAAAACAATTTATTTAGAAAGAAAGCGTTGGAGGAGGCCTGTGCCCAAAAATGGGCATCCCTACAATAAGGCAACATTTATGCATGTATTTATTAGATAATATAGTTAGAATTTAGAAACAACAATGATTAAGATTTTGAATGTTTTTTGATGAAGAATTTATTTTAATTCACACAATACCTTTATAAATTGTAGCCTGATGTATAAGCTATATTATTGTAAAGTTTCATTAAAATCCATTCAGTAGTTTTGACGTGAAAGAGTAACAAATATCCATCCATCCATCCATACTTACAAACTTTCGCGTTCATGATATAGTAGGATGTTTAATTGTAAATTTAATGTGAAATTACGGAATCTGGGAAATAAATGGCTTCAAAATAAATAAATAAGTCGTAACTCGTTTTACAGGGTATGATGATATCAGGCGGCATGCAAAATCAGGGTATGCAGGGGCAAGTCGGCGGCGGCAAAGGACCGCGGGCCAACCAACTGGACGGACTAGAAGCGGCGCGGCAGGAGAACCTGCACAAGATACAGCAGCTGCAGCAGACGTTGGAGGCGGCGCATCAACAGGTAATCAACATTTTATAACTTACTTTTTGATCGAGTGAGCGAAGCGAACGAAGATCTTAGTTTCAACTTGGGCGATTTGGCATTTTATGTATGTATGTATGTATGTTTGTCTGGCGATAACTTTAGAACCGTTGATCCGATCTGCATGAAATTTAATATGTCGATAGCTTGTACTTGAGAAATTTACTGGTAAGTATATGAGTAAAATCGGATGAAGGGTTTTAGAGATATGGGGTTTTTTGAGGGGGCAAAAATAAAAAAAGATACATAAAAAAATCAAGTTACATGCCATATGAAAGGGCTTTGTTTGGACATCCCAAAACCATTTTACTTTTTTTGGGACGCTCGGTTCTTGAGATAAAATAATAAAAGTTAAATTAAGATAACCAGCGATCCAAGAGCTCCCATCTCTAAGAGTTTCGTTGGCATCAAGGTTTTTCTACTGGTCGGCCAGTTCTTTTGCTTTTTCTTATTTTTTTTTCTTGAAATAAATTAAGGAGGTACTCAGTTCTCATAAAATGGTGACGACGACCAGGTCTGATGATGGAGCCAAGGTATGTTCAACGGAACTCTTCAATAAATAAGCCAATAGAGTTGAAACTTGGTAACCATACCAAGTTAGTAGGCGGTAGTCAGAAAAAAGTCCAAAGATAATGTTTGGACTTCCCTCTGACTACTACGTACTCAAAGTTTGGTGCGTTCGTCGGGTCGCATCACGAGATCTCAGTTCGGGGCGAACTACTAGTATAAGTATGTATAATAGGACCACCTGGACCGGAGACGCACAGGACAGAGGAGGCTGGCATAACATGAGGGAAGCCCACCAGCAGTGGGTGATCCTTTCACCACACTGGTTCGAAAGAACTAGTGGCACGAAAAGAAGAAGAATGTATATAAAATTAAAAGTAAAAAACTTTTTTTTTAAAACAAGCTTTTACTTAATTATGTATGTTTGTTTTTACAAAAAAAAGTATGTTAGTGTTATATCAGCTATCTGGTTCCCATATTACATGTTTTGCTTAGTTTGAGGTTAGATAGAAAAGATTACAAATATTGTTTTTGTAATTTTCTTTCTTTACCCGTGTAATATTTAATACTTGATCCTACTAATATTATAAACGCGAAAGTTTGTAAGTAGGATGGATGTTTGTTACTCTTTCGCGTAAAAACTACTGAATGAATTTTAATAAAACTTTAAAATAATATAGCTTATACATCAGTACCCCAAGTATGAGTTTCGCTTACCATATTTGGTTTTTGAAGACGCGATAGGGATACCGATATGGAACTTTACAAAACAAAAACAAAAACGAATCGTTTTTGCTCCGTGTTCATTGCGGGTTTTGTATGAAGACGCGATAGGGATACCGATATGGAACTTTATGTTCTACTACTAATTTTCATCATACTTGCAACATAAAGTTCCGTATCGGTATCTCTATCGCGTCTTCATACAAAACCCGCAATGAACACGGAACAAAAACGTAAAACGAAAAACCAAATATGGTAAGCGAAACTCATACTTGGGGTACTGAAAAACACATAGGCTACAATTTACAAAGATATTGTGTGACTAATCTTCAAGCGGGCACCTGCTTGTTTTTAATAAAGTGTTAATGAAATAAGTGAGTAAGAGTAGTAGAGCTCTTTGTGAAGGGCTCGTCCGGGGAAGTACTACCACCACGCCTTTTTCTGCCGCCAAGCAGCAACGCTGTGTTTCGGTTTGAAGAGTGTGGTTGCCGGTGTAATTACAGGCACATGAGGCTTAACATATGCATGCCCCAAGATGATGGACGCAGAGCAGTGCATCGTAGGGCACGTTCCTATCGTGCGTGACTTACGAGGCAATGCTTTGTTATAGGTGATGGTTACCACTTAACATCAGGTGGGCCATCTGCTTGTTCCATTAGCTAATGGTATAAAAAAAAAATAAGTGAATCCATTACGCAACAAGTAATAAATGACATTTTCGTCAGGAGGCGCAGTTCAAGAGTCAAATGGACATAATGGGACATCTGCACGCGGCGCAACAACAGGAACAGCATTACAAGCAGCTGGAGGTCAGACATCTCTAATACTATAAGAATCAAAGTCCTGCCTGACTGACTGACTGACTGACTGACTGACATATAGACAACGCACAGCCTAAACCGCTAGTCCTAGAGACTTGAAATTTTAGGAGTACGTAGGTCTTATGGCGTAGAGGTGTACTAAGAAGGGATTTTTGGAAATTCAACCCCTAAGAATGTAAAAAGGGTTGGAAACGTTTGTATGAAAAATAGTATTCCTTGAACCTACAAACTTGAAACTTGGAGTACATGTACTCCAAGGCAAAAAAATTGGAAAGGTATTATTAGTTTTTTAAAACTACCCTTAATAATTGTGCAAAGGGATGTGAAAAGACGTGCGAAGCCGCGAGAAGCTGCTAGTTATTTATAATTTTATTTAATAAACTTTTATAATATACATAAAAACATACATAAAATCACGCCTGTTTCCCATAGGGGTAGGCAGAGACCACGGATTTCCACTTGCTACGGTCCTTACATACCTCTTTCGCTTCATTCACTCTCATAACATTCTTCATACATTCTCGTCGGTTTAGGGTACTCTTGACCTGGCCCTTGTCTAGAACGTCTGCTATCTGATCGAGATACGTCCGCCGAAGTCTTCCCCTCCCAACTTTTATAATATATACTTTTAAAATCATATAAACCACGCCTTTTTCTGCCGCCAAGCAGCGTTGTTGTGTTTCGGTTTAAAGAGTTGCCGTTGTAGTTACAGGCACATGAGGCTTAACATCTGTATGCCTCAAGTTCATGGACGCAGGGCAGTGTATCACTTATTTCGGCTGAATATAATGCTTATTCATGTCTTTATAGGAGCAACAACGCAAGCAACAGTTACAAGCGCAGTTGCAGCAACAGTTGCGCAACAACACCGTCGGCGGGATGGCTGGACATAATCCTCGCGTGATGCGCCCACTGCTACCTTCCAACCCTGGCCTCAGACATCTGCTACAACAGGTATGTTTCTAACAGAAAAACAACGGAACAGCTTCACTACTCAAGACAGCCTTCACAGCTCAGTTGGTAGTAGCTCTGCCTTCTGCGCCGTAGGCCGTGGGTTCGATTCCCACCGAGAACAAATATTTGTGTGATGAACATAGATGTTTGTTCTCTGTCTGGGTGTTATATAATATTATAAGTATGTATTTACAAAAAAATAATGTATTATATCAGCTATCTGGTTCTCATATTACAAGCTTTGGCTTAGTTTGGGGCTATTTTAGCCATTAGCCAATATTTATTTATATATTTATTAGTTTAACCGACTGTTATGAAAAAGGCATTAAATACAAGGTGTAAAGTCATGTACGACATTAAATTGAAACACGTACTCCTAATTGCATTTTTAGATTTTAGGAGTTGGTTTTATCAAAAAAGCCTGAATATTTATCGAGATATCGATACTTTTCCAATAAATAATTTCTATGCAACCTGTATCTCTAATCGCCGGTGATGAGGTCAAATTTCCGGGGTCATGAAGTCATGTGACTCATCAATCAAACGAAAAAAAGGACAGAGATATCATATTTATACGCGTTAGACCGCATAAGAAACATATTTGTGCGCTCACATTGTAAAATTTCGCTGTGCGACAAGGACAGATATCATTCCGCTTACGTGTGTGATAGAGACAGATAGGTACGTAGCGCGCCCCACTATGTGCCACGCTGCCGCCCGGTGGCCAGTGAAAGACATTATTATTTAGTAAACAATCGCCTTGGTAGCGACCTTGACATATCTAATTTTGAAAATTGTAAATTCGTGTTATTACTCGTGACTAGTGTCTAGATTTGGTACCGCGAAATAGACTTTTTGTGTGAGTGTGTGTGTCTTGTTAATGTCATCAAAATGCAGAACTTGTATTATGAAGGGAAAGATAATTGTGAAACTAGGCATACAAAACAAACTCTAGAACAGTTGAAGGAGCTCTTCAGTGCATTCATTTGTATGTGCAACATGCAACAACGTGAGCATATTGGAAACGTACGGATTTGAGGTACCTAACTAGTTTTATTTTTCCTACATGCTAACGTTGCTCTACTATATCGGCGAATCAAAGACGCCGCCGCCGGCCGCGCGCCCGCGCTGAAAGGGCGTTCACCTTTAGGCACGGGCGCGCGGCACAGTTTAGGTTTAGTCGTAGTAGGTAGGTATGTGCGGTTTCTGCGCGCGGGGCGCGGCATTGAATGAACGTACGTTGCTTTGTTTGTGTGTTTATACAGAATGTTCAATAATTTTATGCTTATTCTGATATTTAGTTTGTTTGAAAATAAAAAAATCTCAATTATGAATGAATGTTAATACAACCTTTTTTAAATCAATACTAGATAGTAGTACTACACGTGTATTAATTTAATGTCGTACAGTCGTTTACACGTTGTATAATTCCTCAACACATTAACCAACTTATTAATAAATCATAATAAATTAGACAATTTATTGTTAATATTTTTGTACATCATATAACAATAAGAAATTCTAATTTTTATGGATATGTATATTATTTTCATTATAAAACCACTTTCTGCTTTCGACTATGCTAGTATTTTAGAAGCGAATATACTTATAGGTTTACGGTTTTGCTAACATTCACATGGCGATTCATGTTCGCGTATATGTCGTATTTTCCCAAATATAAATTTAAGAGTAGTAGAGCTCTTTGTGAAGGGCTTTTGGGAAGTACTACCACCACGCCTTATTCTGCCGCCAAGCAGCAACGCTGTGTTTCGGTTTGAAGAGTGTGGTTGCCGGTGTAATTACAGGCACATGAGGCTTAACATCTGGATGCCTCAAGATGATGGACGCAGGGTAGTGCATCGTAGGGCACGTTCCCATCGAGCGTGACTTACGAGGCAATGCTTTGTTATAGGTGATGGTTACCACTTAACATTAGGTGGGCCATCTGCTTGTTCCATCAGCTAGTTGTATAAAAAAACGACGATGTGTAGTGACCCTTTTCGCCTATATTTGCCAAATTTTCACGAACAGGATGAATACGCAAATACACGAGCTATAGTCGCGTTAAACACTCGCTGCAAACACGGTCATAAATTATCGGAACGAGACAGCAATATTGCTCTCTCTCTCGCACTTAGGAGAACGGCACGATCCTTTTGTTTAAGCGCAGAGATGTGCATTATTGGAGCCGATAAGAACTATCGATACATTCATTCATACCGACTACTGATAATGACCTCTCCGACCGCGCAACCACCGGGCGCTCTCGCTATGTTATTAGTTTTATCGATAACGTGCATGCGCCCGCGCCGAGTACTCTCAACACTAGTGTTAAGATGATTTATGACCGAGTTGGCAGCGAGTGTTTAACGCGTCTATAATAAATACGCGAATACCGAATAGCAAAGTAAAATGTTACCATAACATAAAGGCGGCCATATTGTACAGTCCGATCAATATAATGTTAACCTGTACCTGAATCAAGTTGACTTAAATACTAACATGGCTAGGCTAGGCTACTAGGCTTCTAATTCTAATTCGTGGTGGGGGAATGAGATCTGCACGGACGTCCCGCAATGGGGTGTATTGTGCATTGTCCCCCTGCTTACCTCACCCCAGCCAGCCCAACTCCTTAAAATAGCGGAGAACTTGGGTTGGTGGCAGCAATTGAACTAGCCTTAAAGCTTGCACCCAATCAGCGACCAGCAATACAAACAACGCAGTCCATGCCACTACGACCAACTGCAGCTTTTTAAAACATTTGGAAACGTTTCCGACCGGAAACGTGAGAATTTGTCTGTCTTTCTCCTGTTAACAAAGACGATAGAAACTAACGTATGCTATTATTGCTATCTAATTATTTTACTAAATAATACCTTTGTTAAAAAAAAACTCTCTTGCTTTTTTGTTTCGTCGTGACGCGACATTAGAGACACATAAAGATATACAAAAATCGCGTTTTTAGTAGCCACCCTAAATAGAAGCCATGAAGGCCATCGAAAAGTCACGGATGGCGCTCGGGCAAAGCGAAGAGACTCTTCTAATACAGGTTTTATAACTAAAAAGAATAGATCCCAACCCATTTAATTGTTAAAACTTGTATTTTATTGAATATATTTTTTATTTTGATTTTTGACTTGTTAGCTGTGCCTCTCGAAATTGACGCTAGAAAAAAGAACTTGGGTTAGATTCTCACCGCATTTTCGAAAACAAGATGGCTGAATAAGATAGTGTCGACGACTCAATTGAAGTTTTGTGTGCTTGTAAACTAAAACAGAAACGTGATGACGTTTCCTACCGGAAATGTTTCCGAAAGTTTTAAAATGTCATGTGGTTGGTCGTGGTCGCGCTAGAATCGCTGGTCACAGACGTCGCTTTGTGGTCGCAAGCCCTTAAGCTAAGTGCACACTATGTTTCTAGCAACAAGCAGCGCCGCGCGGCGGACGGCCGCACATGTGAACACACCTCAATATCATCTGCACGCACAAGTAATGCTTCACTCACATTTCATTACTCAACTAATAACTTGATTCTATCAATTTACTTTGCTTATCATTCTTTGCTTCATTCATTCAACTTTCATTCACTCAACTTTCATTCACTCCGTTCACTCTAACCCTTACCACAGATCATAACTTTTTAAGTGGATGTTTTTGCAAACGATACACATTTCAGAGCACTTTTTGTCAAAATTAATAATGCATTTTCAATATTTTATGTCTAGCAGCCGCAATACAGGCCTGGCGGGACCGCGGCCCGCCCTCCGTCACAATCCCAGCCGTTCGATGATGTCAACAACTACGATTTGTTTTAAGGTGTACCTTGAAGCGATAGTAGCGTAGCTTCGTTATTCTTTACCGCGGGTCAATTATCTAAAAACAAGGCGACAGGAGCAGCTTGTGAAGGGAATTACTACCACCATGTCTATTTCTGCCGCCAAGCAGCGTTGCTGTGTTTCGGTTTGAAGGGTGTTGTTGCCCGTGAAATTACAGACACATGCGGATTAATGTATGCCTCAAGTTGATGGACGCACGGCAGTGCATCGTAGGGCACGTTCATATCGTGCGTGACTGATGAGGCAATGCTTTGTTATAGGTGATGGTTACCACATAACATCAGTGCCATCTGCTTATTCCACCAGCATTGAGAAGTATTTTTTTAAGTAGCATTAAAAAATCTCGTTGCTTTTTGAATAAAATTGCTGTTTAACATGCGATAGTCGATTGTCGTGCTGTCAAAAATGCTCT
The DNA here is from genome assembly GCA_932294275.1 of Chloroclysta siterata. NCBI lineage: Eukaryota > Metazoa > Arthropoda > Insecta > Lepidoptera > Geometridae > Chloroclysta > Chloroclysta siterata. Next base: position 6,842,099 of record OW028592.1, on the reverse strand, counting down.
ATTTTTACGACATCGATTTTCCGGCTGAGGATTGGTCGGCAGTCGAGAAACCTTTGTCGATTTTTTTGTTTAATAATTTAACTCATTACTACTACTACTTGTTACGACTTGTTTTTAGATAATTGACTCGCCGATCGATATTAAGGGGCTGACAACTATAAAACAACTTCTCGCTCGCACATATTGAAAGATATACAATCACTAAACCCAATTTCGAAAAATCGCAATCAACCATTTTGTGTGCAATCACATTGCACACAGTTTTGTAAAAATTTCATTTTAATCGATACAAGTTTTCCTACTCAAAAGTTAATGCTAATGTACGAAAACTAGTCAAGCAGTTTATTAAACTGTGTACAACGTGATTGCACACAAAATGGTTCATAGCGATTTTTCGAAAATGAGTTTAGTGATTTTATAACTTTCAACAAGTCGAAACGTGCGAGCGAGAGTCACATTAGCTCTTGTCTTCGCCTTATTGAGTGCGAGTCGTCCAGCGTCTTAAGTCATGATGGAGGCCTTATGGCGGCCTAGAATTTCCGACACCAGGGTTGGGCATTAGTTCATAAATTACTTACCACGGACCTAAAAGCTAGTGTCTGACATTACAATGTGTCCATAATTATGAATACACGGCAGGGAACTATTATCAAAGATATTTTAAGAATTTTAATCTACAATGTTAAATGTTTTAAGATTTATATGTCGTCCTTTTTGATTATGTATTAGTAGGGTTATGTATAATGGATGTTTTAGATAAAATTATGATTTGTGACAGCCCTTTCAGCTCAGTTGGTAGTAGCTCTACCTTCACTGTAGGGCGTGGGTTCGATCCCCAACGAGAACAATTGTGTAATGAACATAGATGTTTGTTCTCTGTCTGGGTGTTATTATACAAGGTGTTCCAATACTTGTTTTAAAAAACTTCAGGGGGCTAAAGTACCCATCAATATGAATAACTTTTTGTAAAGAACCAACAGTGTAAACGCGAAAAAACAGCTGTTTCATACAAAAGTTCAATACCTACCTGGCTATAATTATGAAACAGCTGTTTTTTTTTCGCTTTCACAGTGTTGGTTCCTTAGAAAAAGTTATTAATATTGATGGGTTAGCCCCCTGAAGTTTCTAAACACAAGTATTGGAACACATTTTATACTTTATGATAAGTATTTAGTATGTAAGTATTACATCAGCTATCTGGTTCCCATAGCTAAGCTGTGCTTAGATTGGGGCTAGTACTGTGTGAAATTTCAGCCAATATTTTTTCTATGCTTTGCTTATTTTTGATGACAAGGGGGGTGGGGGGGTCTAGATGGTGATTACGTCAGCAGTAATTATTTACTTTTTTACACATAATGGCAACCCACATTAAATATTTTAATAAATCTACTTACGTAGGTAATACTTGAACGGCCCCTTAATGGTACAAGTGGTCCGGCAAAATGAGAGAAACCCGGGCGGCACCCTAGTTTCATTTATCATGGTACAATTGGGACAAATCGGTGCCAATTGTACCATCAATGGTACTGCCTAATCGTACAAGTGGTCGGGCGGCCGAATGATAGGTTATGAACTTATGATACATTTTTAAAGACATAATTTTGTAAGAGACAATGCGTAATAATTCCTGATTCATTCAAAATAATTAATAAGATTGGTGTTCTGTGTTCATGTATCTTAGAAAATACTTCTATTGGTGTCTGAATTTTCTTTTATCAATCAATATATTTATTTTTGATTTATATGGATTAAATTATCCAATATGTCAGTATGTTATAAGTAAGTGGACAGATACAAAGTAAAATATTAAATAACTAAATAAATATGTTCGATTCAAGCTTTTAACCAGCCGCGTAGCTATCGTAGGGCCAGGTGGTGCAGCACCAGGGCCCCGGAGCTCAGGGGGCCCTCTAACCTAAGCTTTGAAAAGAGAGGGTCAGCCAGCTCCCGAAGCTAGAAAACCTGGAGCCTGCTCACAAAATTCAATCTATCCCCGATCTAATCTATCTCTATGCCCCGGGGCCCTTGTCCAACTAGCTACGCCACTGCTTTTAACAGAGGTTTTTGTCATTAAGTCACTAACTGGGCGATGGGTTCTGTAACCCAGCGACTGGAGAAGCCTGAATCCAACTGATCAGCTATAACGGCCAGCGTACTATTACAAGAGCGGCGCCAGCCCATGGCCCGGGTGGGGCCAAGTTAATATTAGGGAGTATGAGAAAAATATGAATTGTAGGTACAGTCGAGAGCATGAAGCCTTACAGCTTGTAGCGCGAGTCTTTGCCTCTATGGCGATTGTTATAAGAATGGTTCCAACGAACCATTCCTTAGGACTTTGGTTTCTTTACAGTTGGCTACATTTTTTAACCTCTAGGGGGGGCTGCTGCCCCTCCCTGCCCCACCTTGGCGACGCCCTTGGTACTATTGATGCTGCCGCGAATCAGCGACGCGGTTCTGCTGAAACGATCGTGTGGAATTAGTCAATACATGCCTCTGTTAACATACTTTGGTCGCGCCAGATCATTAGTACTACTGAGTAGTTCTTTGTCGTATCACCAGTTCTTAGTGGTTCAACTGGTAGTACAAATGATACAAGATTCACTTTGATTGCGAACCACGCCTTTGTAAAGAAAAATTGTATGAAAATGACATTAGTTTGACACAAGCTAATGCCATTTTCATACAATTGTATGATTCTGCAGGCGTGAATGCAAACTGATTTGAACTAGTCTAGATACTCTGATGCGCTGCAGAACCGCGGCAGTCCCAATGGCATGATTAATTAACAAAAATAAACAATACATATGTAGCGAAATGTAAATATTATTTTTAATGTCAAAGCTTACTGTGTTTGAAAGAGAAGTGTAGTTTATCAAAGTTGTCTCTTTTACGCGCCAATAAACGAATCTCAAATGGCGACGCTCATTAGGCCGCCATCTTAGATTCGTTTCTTTATCGGCGAGTTTTTGGGTTTTATTACGTTGAAACATGTAATTATGATTTGTAGTTAAACTCTTAGGTTAGGATTATTATTATACTTTGTAGTAGGTATGACTGATAAAGCGATTGTGATCGATATTGTATTTTTAATATATTTGTGTAGTAGGTTTTCGTAATCCAATGAATCTTATTAAATAAATGTTTTTTTATATAATTTGTGTTTTTTTTCTCTCCTATCTACATACGCTATTGGGTGATATTCTTCAAAAAGACAATTCGACGCGCCTTCAGATGAGTGCTCTTTGCGGTAGGTAATGAGATTGTTATGAGCAGAAGTAACCGCTCGATATCAGATGAGCAATCTTCTTAAAAGTTAAGTCAACAATAATTAGGAAATAAGTAAGTTATAAAGATTTTTATGAAAAAGTAGCATCGTGGAACCTCAGTCAGATAGTAATAAAAAACGGTATGTATTTGAAAATATTCATATTTTATTTATTAAGTATTTGTTTGCAAATTAAGTAAAGACCAATATACAATCACGCTAGCTAACTACGCCTAAGAGGTACCTAATAAGCCTGGAGAGCAGTTTCATGATAATTTAAGTTTAAGTCAACACCAACGCCATCTATGAATCGATTGGGAAGTATTTTTTTAAGAATGTTACATTTAGCTTGAAACCACCATTTCTCCCTAAAGTGTTGATGAAATGGTCATTTAAAGTCAGTCAATCATTTAAGCTCAGTTAAAATCATACTTTCATTTCATTGGCGGATTTACTTAATTTAAGAGTAGGAGAGCTCTTTGTGAAGGGCTCATCCGGGGGAGTACTACGACCACGCCTTTTTCTGCCGCCAAGCAGCAACGCTGTGTTTCGGTTTGAAGAGTGTGGTTGCCGGTGTAATTACAGGCACATGAGGCTTAACATCTGTATGCCTCAAGCTGATGGACGCAGTGCAGTGCATCGTAGGGCACGTTCCTATCGTGCGTGACTTACGAGGCAATGCTTTGTTATAGGTGATGGTTACCACTTAACATCAGGTGGGCCATCTGCTTGTTCCATCAGCTGGTTGTATAAAAAAAAAAAAACTTATTTCACCCCCGGAAGCGACAATGTATACAAATAATTAATTACCATCCTTGAATTGTTCAATTGGACTATAGAGAATTTTTCTATGAAGAAATCAATTGGACTATCGAGTACCTACAACAACATATGGAGAAACACTCAAAAAGCTACCCCAGGCTTATTCATTCCCTACTAAGTAAAATGCACATACATTTGGTTGAACTTCTGGCACACCACTTATTATAACTAACTAAATTACTGTAATCCATCTTTCCTATCTTTCCAAGTCTTATTTGTGGAATAATATTATCAAATTTTAAATTAGCGAACCAATTTGATTATAAATAAGTTTAATAGTAGTATGACACTATGTTTTGCAAATGTTTTTACTTTTCATTCCTAAACTACAAGGTGTTCCAATACTTGTACTTCAAACTTCAGGGGGCTGATGTACCCATCAATATGAATAACTTTTTCTAAGGAACCAACACTGAGAAAGTGAAAAAAAAAACAGCAAAAGTCCAATACCTACATGGCTAAAATGTATGTAACAGCTGTTTTTTTTTTCGCTTTCTCAGTATTGGCTCCTTAGAAAAAGTTATTCATATTGATGGGTACATCAGCCCCCTGTTTAGTTTTAAGTTCAGGGACTTTAGTTTTAAGTACAAGTATTGGAACACCTTGTATACGTATACCTGGTATTTCGCTCTCGGACTAAAGTTTAACGGTTCCCGCACACGGGCCTCCGGCCACAACCACAAAACGCCGCTACTGGCATATTTCCTGTAGTTTTCATACGAAGCGCAATTTGTAGCGTGTGTCGGCTACCGGCGTCAACCGTGTGCGGCGAGTCCATATAAAATGTATGAAAACTACAGGAAATATGCCAGTGGCGGCTTTTTGTGGTTGTGACCGGAGGCCCGTGTGCGGGAACACTAAGAGTTGCGTCTACTGTAGGTACTAGGTACTACAAAAATCCAGAAATGTTCAACTTTAAGTTGTTAGAACGACAATAGTTTTATCCGACTTAAATCTAACAAATGCTTATAATTTTGTATCAGATTCGCATTCAATGCATATTTGTATTAATAACATTATACTTCCTTCCCTTTCTTACTCTAACGCTAGAGGGAGATCGACATATGCCGATACAGTAAACTGAAATCTGGTATAACTCGCGCCAATAAATAAACGAATCCAAAATGGCGTCGATAACACTTACCTCTCACTCGCGGACACTATTGTTAACAATAATCTAGAGTGAAAGGTTGAAAGAAAGCAGTAAATTCGCGACACTTTATTAGATTATTTTCTTATATTCGCGGGTCATACGTATATTACCTATTAGGTACCTAGATATTCTAAGATAAAATGTTTCGCAACTTTCAATAAATCCTCACTGGTTTGTTGTTGGTCACTGCGTTGGGCCAGTGACCAGGTTAATTAATAGTGGCCATTACAATAACATCTTTTTGAAATAGGAAGAACTATCAAAATGAAATTGCTAAAAAACATGGCTATTTATTTATATTGATCTTGTGACCAATATCAAAAGGACAAGTGTGGTGCAAGGACTAAAAGCCTGGTAGAGGCTTACTTTCTAAAAAATAAAGTAAAAGTAAAGTAGACATAAAGATATATAAACTAAAGGTCGTTCAACTAAAGCGTAGCTGTATATAGACGTACAGGGATTATACAACAAACGCCTTAGTATATACACTTGCCTTAAAAGCTATCACACTTTCAATCGATATGTAAATAAATATAAAATACCTAATAAATAAAAAAATACCTAATATGTATAAAATATTTAAATAATTCGGAATAAAATAAAATTTTGTTTCTAAAAATGGAATGCCTAAATTGTTTAATATTTATCCAATTCATAATTAAATTCGAGTTTCATCCATCATCATTATCATTAGCTCCCGGATTGCATTATGAGAGCAAGAAGTTGGTATTACCGCGCCAAACAATACATAGAAGGTGTCCTAGGCTTGGCTTGATTTACAATATTAGTTTATAGGGCAAACGAATCCAAGATGGCGCCGTTATATGACTTTTGATTAAAAAAATATAATCGTGGAACAGGCACCTAGAGTCACCTAGCTCTAAGACGTTTCAACGTGATCCTTGTGATTTTATTGAATTAATAACTTTTGACTTTGACTCTGGCTTTATAGGACAAACGAATCCAAAATGGCGCCGTTAATTATAATTAAAAAAATATCAAAATAAATATTCGAATCAAACAAAACTTAACACTTTCAAGTAAACCTTGTCACATAAATTAATTTCAATCCAATCCATGAATCCAAAATGTCTTCTCAATCAAGTTATTTTTAACAAAAGTGTGCGAGTGAGAGAAAGAAGTGAGCACCGAGATGACGAATGATAGAGGAGAGTGGCAGAAGAAAACGGCCCCAACGGAAGACCAGCATAAGTTATTAAACTTGCATATGCAGAGTTGGGACCAATTTGCAACTCTGTTTAAATATTTATTTTTTGTTTATTAGTGTATAAGTTAATACATTTTTATCCAATTGCTATACACTTTTTTTTTATACTACCAAGTAAGCAAACAAGTATACGGCTCACCTGATGGGAAGCGGTTACCGTAGCCAATGGACGTTTGCAACACCAGAGGGGTCACGCGCGCGTTGCTGGCCCTTTAAATGTTTTAGAACGCCTTTTTTGAAGAACCCCATGCTGTACTCTCCAGGGAAAACATCCGCAGGGAGCGCATTCCACAACCTTAGAGTGCGCGGGAGGAAGTTCCTCTGAAACCGAACAGTGCGCGACCATCCTGCTTCCAAGGTATGTGGATGAGCTCCCTGCCTATGGCGAGCAATGCGATGATAGAACACTTACATAGTTGCAACTAAACTTTTTGATTTGATTTGATTTAAAAACCTGTTGTGCCGACACCACTTGTGGGATAGCAAAGATGATATGTGCAAGTGAGTAGTTCCGATTACCGACGCCATTTTGAATTCTTTGAAAGACGCGGATATCTCATTATATTACCGGTAGCAAAATAACCAACCACACAACAAAAAATACATAAATCAATATTAAATGCTACAAAATTGTATGTATACATACACTAATGTTTTAAAATATAATTCAGTTCATTAACACATGTATCGTGATAAAAATCTAAATGATTTTGTTAAATTTAAATCATTTTTAGTGATAGTTTTTTATTTTTTATTTTAAAATCATTTTTATAAGGTCAATTGGGACCCTATAAAAATGTTGGCACTTTCAAAGTTTTGAACTATACTAAATTTATACAAGGGTGCCCTATTTTACAGGTGATCCAAAAACAAAATATCAATACAGGGTATAGGCAGTAGCGTAGCTATCGTAGGGCCAGGTAGTGCAGTGGGCCCGGAGCTCAGGGGGCCCTCTAACCTAAGCTTTGAAAAGAGAGGGTCAGGCAGCTCCCGAAGCTAGAAAACCTTGAGCCGGCCCACAAGTTTTTTTTAATGATTTATTTTAAGCCAATATAAGTTCAAGCTATGTGGAAAGAGGGGGTGAGGGCCCGATTCTTTCTCTATGCACCGGGGCCCTTGTCCACCTAGCTACGCCACTGGGTATAGGTCGCGTCATGTAAACGCTGGTAGAAAGTGGAGGGGGTGTTTTTGGGTATGGGTACACTCGCGCTAACACTTTCCCCCCCACTTCACCCCCTCCACTTTTCCCCCCACTTCACCCCCTCCACTTTCTCCCAGCATTCTTTTTACATGACGTGACCTAATACAGTAGCCGGGAATAAAATTAAACTTTCTAAAGCCAGCCACAAGATCTAAATTCACTACCACACGCCAATATAGCTAGCTTCACAAGAGTTTAATCTCCATGCCGGGTACTATAACCAAATACATTGCTGTAAAAATGTTGCAAACTTTAAAATAAGACGATTTTTACAATACAAGCAATGATTATTGCATGATTTGAATAATAAATATAATAAGCTTAGCTACATTAGTATAACTATACAAAATGTTTATATTTAGATTTAGGATACAAATTACTATATCAAAACTTAAAATTCATATAAATTTGGTATAGACTCTCTATTTAAGAGTATCTTGCGCATTCGTGTAAGTCGATAGCTAGGCCTTAAATCACACATATAATAATTACTACGATTACGTTTACGCTGGTTCTCGATGAAATTCGGTACAGAGATAGCCATATCACTTTTTAAAACGCAGATATCCGTGAAATAACATCTATTTCGGTAATTATTTGAACATTGTCGGGCCTTACTACAAAAAATCTGTCAAATGATAAACTGCGCTTAAGCTATTGCCATCTCTTACCAATGCGTAATGGCGAACAGAGACAGCACAATAGTATGAGGGTATCTCCACGTATCTACAGCGAAACTTTTCAGATATCATAGCCAGTTAGTATTCTAACAGCGGCGATGGGCTTGCCACCGGTCACGTATGGAATACTAACTACTACAAAATGTGGCTTTGTGCCATGTGGTAATGTTTGGATGTACCTGTGACTACCCCATTGGACGTCCACAAACACTTAACACTTCACGTCTCAGAGTGGACGTGTCTATGATATAATATTGTTACAAGTAACTGCTCAACATCAAGTGAGCCATGTACTCTCTCCTACCTCCATTGAAGCACAGCCATCAGCTTCCACGCATCTGCAACTCACCAATCATAAAATCCTCATTCATACCTTAACTTAATTTATGACACTTTCAATTTTTCACTTTGACAGTTTTCACTCAACGCGTCATCTGTCAGTTTGACAGCTCCGTTGGTGCACTTTCCGTTCGTCTCGGGTCGTTTCTCTTCTTTCTGTGGTTTCTTCTTGGGCATTTCTATGACCCTTTCCATCAGAGCCAGGAGGATGTTACCCGGTACTCTTTGATGTTCTTCTATTAGGTCTTCTATGGCTGTTGCGACCTGAAAATAAGTAAATGATCATAAACTGATGCTCCGTCAAGATTTATTTTAGAATTAAAAAAAAAGCCACATAAACATAAAATCCTTCCTACTAATGTTATAAAACGCGAAAGTTTGTAAGTATGGATGGATGGATGGATGTTTGTTACTCTTTCACGTAAAAACTACTGAATGGATTTTAATAAAACTTTACAATAAAATAGCTTATACATCAGAATAACACATAGGCTACAATTTATGTGAATATGTATTATGTGAATTGTCCAAAATATGACGATAAGTGTCAAGTAAGTAGGAAAAAAATCTACCATCTGCGAGCTATTCTGGCGTGCGCTGCCAAAACCGCTAGAGTTACACATATGTACTACGCCACGCTAATTTATGCTACTCGAAATACTAATCCTGCGCAGACGAAGTCGCGGGCACCAGCTAGTTAAATAATATAAGCACTTGTCCGGGGAAGTACTACCACCACGCCTTTTTCTGCCGCCAAGCAGCGTTGCTGTGTTTCGGTTCGACGAGTGTGGTTGCCGGTGTAATTACAGGCACATGATGCTTAACATATGTATGCTGATGGACGCAGGGCAGTGCATCGTAGGGCACGTTCCTATCGTGCGTGACTTACGAGGCAATGCTTTGGTAGGTGATGGTTACCACTTAACATCAGGTGGGCCATCTGCTGTTCCATCAGCTGGTTGTATAAAAAAAAAAGATAGATCTTACCTTCCTCTGTATATCCTCGGGCGCCTCATTCTCCCCCGGATAGATAGGCTTGCCGAGGTGCGTGATCAGCTTGACAGGGAAGCCTCCATACACCGGCGCTAGTGGCACGCGCGTGGCTGCATAAACCCTCAGCCACACGCCTCGCAGCCAGCCGACTGTGCGGAACGCCTCGCGCACGTTCTGTGTGAACATGGGGATGATGGGCTGGAATAGAGACATACTTTTAAAGATGTATAAGAGAGTGAGATATTCTGAATATCCTACTAATATTATAAACGCGAAAGTTTGTAAGTATGGATGGATGGATGTTTGTTACTCTTTCACGTAAAAACGACTGAATGTATTTTAATGAAACTTTACAATAATATAGCTTCAGAATAACAGATAGGCTACAATTTATAAAGATATTGTGTGAAATGTCCAAAATATGACTATAAGTGTCAAGTAAGTAGGAAAAAATCTACCATCTGCGAGCTATTCTTTCGTGCGGTGCCAAAACCGCTAGAATTACACATGTACGACGCCACGCTAATATAAGCTACTCGAAATACTAATCCTGCGCAGACGAAGTAGCGGGCACCAGCTAGTAAAAACATAAGCAGCTTTACGACTTCGATCCTCAGTCACGGGGTCACGGTAGATATCCCCTATGATCACCTCATGGCACCTAGATTCAAGAAGTAAAAAAAATACAGTTTCATGACTTTGATCCCCAGGCACGGTAGTCATCACGGCACCCAGTACGAACTCCAGGTTCCTTGAGGGCGTCTAAGGGGACCCAGTATCAATGCAAGATTCTTGGAGGATGTGTAAAGGGGTTAGTCAGAGGTAGGTTTATTTATAAATACTAGATTTGGAACATATTGCAGTTCCTCGCGACCAAAGCCTAGAAGAACAGGCTAGAAACTTGCAGCTTGGCTCCTATAATTTTTTATACGAAAATTACTCACAATCTTGGCCTCCTGCGCAACTTTAGCAAATCCCTTCCGTGACTTCCACTTGAGCTTGTAGTAGTGGTCTCCGAACTGCGCCTCGAACACGCCCCCCGGCGAGATAGCGAGGGGGTTACCCCCCCGCAGGACCCCCGCGCAAGTCTGTATCGTGCCCGGGATCACGCATAGACCTTCTAGGAGGGACGACCAGCCTGGAATTAAAAATATTGGTGGACTTAAAAATAAAATATATACATATACAAGGTGTTCCAATACTTGTATTTAAAACTTCAGGGGGCTAAAGTACCCATCATTATGAATAACTTTTTCTAAGGAACCAACACTGTGAAGGCGAAAAAAAAAACAGCTGTTTCATACAAAAGTTATATTAATATATGTTAGTAATATATGTTAATATACAACGTGTAAATGCTTGTACGACATTAAATTGAAACACGTACTCGGAATGGCATTTTTAGATTTTAGGAGTTGGTTTTTTAAAAAAAGCCTGAATATGTAACGAGATATCGATACTTTTCCAATAAATCATTTCTAAACAACCTGTACCTATTATCAGTCGTGTTCAGGTCAACTTTCCGGGGTCACGAAATCATATGTCTATGAATCAAAAGAAAAAAAAAGATAGAAATACCAAATTTACACGCGTTTGAGCAGAATAAACAATCAAAAAGTGCGATCTAGAACGACGTGACCAGGACAGATACATTTCACGTGCGTGTCGGAAAGAGAAGAGAAGCGCGCCCCGTCCCGCGTCGCCCGCCTAGCCACAGAGCGACTGACTGAGGAAGCGCGTATGATTTAGTAATTGTTTCGGTAGCAACCTTGACCCATCTAATTTTGAAAATTGCATATTTGTTGCATTGCTAGATTTAGGTACCGCGAAATAGACGCTTTTTGTGTGTGTGTTTTTTTTTCATAATAAACTAAATACGTACCTAACCTACCTATCTAGTTACCGCGAAATTGTCGCTTGTGAATGTGTTTTTTTGTTATTAAACTAAGTGTAGTGGCCAGCACGATCGCCAGACCTCACTCCACTAGATTTCTTTTTGTGGGGCTTCATCAAAGAAGAGGTAGGTACGCACAAGAAGTCGATACAGTGCAAGAACTGCGCAGACGGATTGTACCTAGGTGCTTTCGACAAACTGAAGGCAAGTGTCGAACAGCTGTGTTGGTGAAAGTACGGGCGAACGTTCCCCGTCAATTAAATTAGTGTGTGCAACGTGCGGGGGGGATATTGAAAACCTACGGATTTGAGGTAACCTAGGTACATTTATTATTTATTTTTAGTGTGCGGTACATTTTGTGTGTGTTCTGCCGCGCGCTCGACTTTCGGCTTTACCGGCCGGCGCGGCGGCGCCTTTGAGCGCCGCGCCGTGAGTGCGCGGCATATTCGCACTTATAGGCACCGACGAGTAATGAATGAACTTACGTTTCGTTGTTTGTGTACGTATACAGAGTGCTGTATAATTTTATGCTTTAACTGATGATTAGTTTGTTTGAAAATAAAAAAAAACTAATTATGAATGAATTTCAATAAATATTTTTTTAAATCAATACTAGATAGTAGCACTACACGTGTATTAATTTAATGTCGTACAAGCGTTTACACCCTGTATATTACCTACTATAAAATGTATTATGGTTAAAATGGTTAAGTCTAACTGTGTAATGTCATAGCCGGGCACCGTTAATCAAATAGTTAAATTCGTTAATCGTTAATCCGCTACAAAAAAAGTTAGTTTCGTCAAACGTTAAAGTGTTACATTTCGGAATAATTAACGCAAGTTAACGTTAATCGTTAATCCGTTAATATGTGAAAAATTGCATCTTTATGAACTTTGTGAACTTATAAAACTTGTTTAGGTTCTGGAAGTTCTGGTTAGGAACATAACAAAATATTTGTATAATTCAAATGTGTAATTTAATCGTCGGGCATAAGGTACATACAAATCTCTTCGCAGTTTTCAGCATAAGGTGCTCGGGCAGTAACCGCCCGGCACTTGTCGGTGCCGTGCGGTAACTATTAGGCATTGGATTAACGATTAACGGATTTCTGCATATTAACTGAAGTTAACGTGTCCGTTAACATTTTTAAAAGTTAACTTAAAAGTTAATCCGTTAATCAAAATGTTAACTGCGTTAATTAACGATTAACGGATTAACGAGTTAATGCCCAGCTATGTCTCTAGTAATGACTTACCAGGTATTTTAAAGAGCAGTCTATCAGCGACCGTGTGGATATGCCTTCGCTTGATAAGCAGCATCCTAGCTATGAAGTAGTACATGTCTATCGGCAGCGCTCCGTGGTAGTAGATCACCAGGAATGGGCCGTCCGGGATGTTTTCTAGGCCGCGGATTTCGTAACCTGTTATAGAATTTAAGCTGTGTAAAAATATGTATAAGATTTGCCTCTGATTACCCTCTTGGACGGGGGTAGAGTAGGTGCGAAAAGATCCACGGCTATTCTCATGTACTCGACAACCCTTTTCAGATTCGATATCGGGATTTCATACGGAGTTTTCGAATTAAATTGGATGTAAAAAAAAATAATGTCAAAAAACAAACAACCATCAACAAAACAGTAAATTAATATTGGTGGTCTTTCCACACAGACTTTCCACTATCTAGCTCCAAACTAAGCCAAAGCTTGTAATATGCGAACCAGATAGCTGATATAACACTTTTTTTTAAATACTTTCTTTCTTTCAGTTTGTATGATGCTTACCATGCCAAAGCCACCCGTGTGCGTCCCATAACGCGCACACAGCCACCCTGGCCGCAGCTCGCCAGTCGCCCTGTACTCCATCAACTACCCTTAATCTGAAACAACCAAATTCTTAATACCAATCGCAAAGTTGAAGTTGCTTGTTTTTACACTAGTGGTTCGTCCCGAACTGAGATCTCGCGATGCGACCCGACGAACGCACCAAAACAAGATTTCGATGATTTGTAGGTGATCCTTCAGAGGTGGTCCAACATAAATTTTATAGAAATTGAATTAGTGCTTATTTAAGGCGAATGGCTACCCCGATACTAGCGCCACTACATATTTTATTTTATCATTACGTTATACAAAGAAATTATCAAAAAATCGGACCGCGCGTACACGATACTTATCACAAGCTTTTTTTTAATGTATCTGTAATAGTTTTATAATGTATTATTTAGGCAGATACTTGTTTCAAGAGTTTAGTTCCTATTGGTGGCCACCAAGCTCTCCAAATAAGGTATCTGACTGAGTAACGAAACAAAACTATAACAGACACATTAAAAAAAAGCTTGTAATAGGTATCATGTACGCGCGGTCCGAATTTTTGATAATTCCTTTGTATAACGTAATGATTAAATAATATATGTAGTGGCGCTAGTATCGGGGTAGCCATTCGCCTTAAAGAAAAACTACATCAACAATGAATATATTATACACTTTTGTTTGTGGTTTGTGGTGGCATTCTGTACTAAATTCACCATCACTAGCGCCACAAGAGTATTCTTTGTGTGTGGCTCGTCCGGGGAAGTACTACCACCACGCCTTTTCTGTCGCCAAGCAGCGTTGCTGTGTTTCGGTTTGAAGAGTGTGGTTGCCGGTGTAATTACAGGCACATGAGGCTTTACATGGGTTTTGGAGTTGAATGGCATTTTCATGGCATGTGAGCGAGGCGAAGCTCATGATCGAAGTGAGCGTGGATTCACTAGGTGATACTCCGCGTGATTTCACAGACAGCCTTCACAGCTCAGTTAGTAGTAGCTCTGCCTTCTGTGCCGTAGGCCGTGGGTTCGATCCCCACCGAGAACAAACATTTGTGTGATGAACATAGATGTTTGTTCTCTGTCTGGGTGTTAATATATATTATAAGTATGTATTTACAAAAAAAAATGTATATTATGTATTATATCAGCTATCTGGTTTCCATATTACAAGCTTTGGCTTAGTTTGGAGCTAGATAGTGCTGGTGTGGAAAGTCCACCAATATTTATTATTTATATTTATTTTGTTTTTACGGAATAGCAGAGCATCCAAAGACCAACATTCAAACCCTTTCAAAGCAACAGAATGATGCAACAATATGTGGAAACTTACAAAAGTTCGTTGTACTTTATCACGCAACCTAAATAGGAAGGTAGTGCGAAGATAAGCCCGCAACTAGGTGGACCAGATTAATTAACCTGTCTGTATTTGATAAGGAGTCAGGCAAGTTATTTTGACCTTTCTACCTGTTGGCCTGTTGCATAATAAAAATACGTTTATAGATCACTAATATTAGAGGAAAGATTTGATTGTTTTTTTTTTTGGTATTTAATAGGCTCCGAAACCACTGGACCGATTTGAAAAATTCTTTCACCATTGGGAAGCTACACTATCTCGGGGTGACATAGGCTAGATTATATTTTCCAAAATGTTTAAAAAATATATGTCCACCCGTGCGAAGCCAAGACGAGCCACATAAATTACAATGTGATGCCATTTAAGCTTAGTTTACTAAAACATTTAATGTGTTTACCTCTACTTAAGTAAATTACAAAGATTTTATAATGTCGTTTAAAGTTTTTTTATAATACTTTCTGATGGAGCAAGCGGATCGCCCACCTGATGTTAAGTGGTAACCATCACCTATAACAAAGCATAGCCTCGCAAGTCACGCACGTTAGGAAAGTGGCTAACGATGCACCGCCCTGCGTCCATCAACTTGAGGCATACAGATGTTTAGCCTCATGTACCTGTAATTCCGGCAACCACACCCTTCAAAGCGAAACACAGCAACGCTGCTTATCAGCCAAAAATAGGACGGTGCCTTCCCCGGACGCCTTCCACAAAGAGCTCTACTACTCTCTTCTTTATTACAACCATGCACTGAGATACATTAGAGCACTGGTGGTCTAGTGGTAGCAGCCCCGCCTTCCTATCCTCAGGTCGTGGGGTCGAAACTGGTCGTGCACCAATGAATTTTTCTGTTCAAAAATGTATGTGCACCATGCCAGTACTCTCAAACGGTGAAGGAAAACATCGTGAGGAAACCGGCATGTCGTAGACCCTAAAAAATTCTATTACATGTGTGTCAAGTGCTCGAAAGGAGCCTCTTGACGCACACTAAAAATCCTTTCACCACACTGTTTCGAAAGAAACTAGAGACACGACAAGAGAGAGAGAGAGAGATTACAAAACCATTAGTTTATGACGTCAAACTTACCTATAAAGCCTGTACACGTAGAATATGATGCTGCTTGTGTATATTAGGACTATGAGGACCGCTGGCAGCAGGAAGGTAACTATCACCGGCGTCAGGAACCACGTGAGCCATAGACTGTACTCTGTGTCCACGTATTCAACTGGAAAAGAAGATAAAAATGCCGTTTGTAAAACGGTGAAGGAAAACATCATGAGGAAACCAGTTAGTATTCTAATAGCGGCGATTGGCTTGCAATATACTGCGTTTACATTTAGACATTCGCGCTGCCATTCGCGTGGACGGAAATGTTGCCGTCCATATGTCTGCGGCAGCGTCGCCGGCAATGTGTGTTCACGCAACACGGGCAACGCGAACGGCAACGCGAGTGGACATGGAAGTGGCCTGTTTACATCTCGCATTGCCCAAGTCCCTTCCCATGTCTCTGCACATTTCCACGGACATGAGCTGAGTGTAAACGGGGTATTAGGTTCAATACACCGAAACTCTAACCCACTTTTGTTAAAAACATATTTAACATGCCACTTACAACATTACACCTTTGACATACCATCGAGCCGAAAACGTTTATGTTTTACTGTTATTTGTTCATTGTATTGAACATGCCATTTGTTACGTCTCGCCGTCATGATGACTCTTACTCATAACGATTTATTGTTATGCGATTTTATCCTATCCTATCCAACTAAATACCTGCTGCGAGAGTTGGCTCTGATTTCACCATGCTCTGTTAGATTAAAGGGCCGTTAAATATGTCAAAATGTACGCGTTTGACATCTAAGGTTAGATTTAACGGCCTGTTAATCCTTGATTAGTAACTAAAAGAGCATGGTGAAATCAGCTCTTACACGAAAATACTGCATGATTTCATTAGGGATTTCGAAAGTTTAGTCGTAAGTATTTTTTCTCTAAACGAAATTTATTGATTGGTGCTGAATCGATGTCGCCACTCGCCGGCCAGCGCCACATCACATATGCACACGTTTTTAACAATTTCTAAACGCAACCTATCCTCAAATGTAAGCAATGTCAGGTCACAATTTCTTGTGAACAACAAGTGAACAAAAAAAAAAGTAGACATTCTACACAGCACCAACTATAACGACACCAATAAAAAAAAAACAAGTTCTTCTTTTGTAATTTTGGTCGTAGCACAACAAACAATATAAAATATAAATTGCAATTTTAAATTTTAAATTTAAATATTAAATAGAAGTGCAATAGCTGAAACAAGATAATCCTGATTTAGTCGAAAGCAATTGTTAGAAGTTTTTGCATTTTCTTTGAATTTATTTGGCACTTGACATTTGGACTGAATTTAATAGTTTTTTGTCATATTTGGTAGTCATAAATATGCATTTCAATTGTTTTCCTGGTGTTATTTTTAAATTGTAGAATATGAAGACATCTTGATTTCTTTTGTAGTAAACACTATAAAACTAATAAAAAAATGATGACTTAAGCGTATCACAGACGACGAAGATGCTATAATATTTCATCTTAAGATACCTTACAATAAAATATTATAGCAAATTACACACTGTTAAGATACGATATTACTTATATAATTTACTAGCGGCCTGTCCCAGCTTCGCATGGGTGGTCATAAATTTTTTGAACATTTAAGGATAAACTTAGACCGTGGGTTTGAGCCTCGCGTCTACTTATTTCATACATTTGCACGTATTCTCCTTGAGTGAGTGAAATCGCACCGACCCGTGGACCCGTTAACATTTTTAATTTCGCCATATCTTTTGAATGGAATGTCCGATTTGAAAAATAAAGACCCTTCTCTAGCGGTGGCATTTCAATTATTTTTTTATAATAAAAGAACACTTATTGTGACATAACTATAATAGTTAGACATATGCTGTCGCGACATTTTTTGTAGATGATGACGTGTTCTACAAAATCGTAGTACATTATTTTGTTCTATCATCAATAGTTTTCGCAGCGCACGCGATGTAAGGATTATTTTTTCCACCTTGGGTTACATTATTGAAGTTTTAGAAGGGATCTCTAATTTTTTACAATAATAAATATAGCCTATGTTACTCAGGGATAATGTAGCATTCTAAAGGTGAAAGAATTTTTGAAATCGGACCAGTAGTTTTTGAGCCTATTCGTTACATACAAAAATACAAAAATACAAACATACAAAAATACAAATCTTACCTCTTTATAATATTAGTGTAGATTTGACTGACTTGACTAAAATCTATTTTATCTAATCCATTTCACACTGCCAAGAAAGTCCGTCAAAATTACTTTTAAGTATAAAATGTCCTTCATTTCTCTGTATTTTTTTTAATTGCATTGTGTACAATAAATATGAAAAATAGGTCCACGAATGAGAATAACACGCTATGCTCATTATTGCCCAGTTGCGTTGTAAGATTACAATACGTGACTGATTTCATGAATCATTTTTTGATTCATATAATGTACTTTGGACATTGGACCTTTATCAGCGGACGTGTACTATCTCCATGTAAATATATCGTAAAACATTCACCTTTTTTGTCGGAGATCCGTTTGAAGACTTCGAGTTGTACAAGTAAGCCTTTCTTCCTACTACCTAAGTACCTACATTTGTTTATACCTAGTACTTCTCCTGTCGTGTCACTAGTTTCTTTCGAAACAGTGTAGTGAAAGTATTTTAAGTGCGCCTCAAGAGTCTCCTTTCAAGCACTTGACACATGTTATAGAAATTTTAAGGTTCTAAGACATGCCGGTTTCCTCACGATGTTTTCCTTCACCGTTTGAGAGTACTGGCATTGTGCACACACATTTTTGAACAGTTTTTTTTTATAGTAATTGCTGATGAAGCAAGCAGATGGCCCACCTGATGTTA